>CM062917.1:104923293-106173293 GCA_031878705.1 Tapirus indicus
TCTGGTTTACTTACGTTTTCAACCAAGAACAACTGTATATAAATTAAATAGTGATATCACGTACTTATTCCACAGTTTCTCCTACAAACTTACCTAGACATGATTAATCTTCTTTTTTTTTTTTTTTAGCTGAAGGAGTAATGAAATCGCAATAGATGGTCTGTGGTTACACTATATGGAAAGTTCAGCTAGAAAAGCCCAACACTCCTCCTTCCTGGCACTGGCTTTAACCAAAGTCAACATCCTTCCTTTTCCTAAGATAATAAATAATGAATGGTTGTCCAAGACTCTTAGAATTTTTTTGAGGACAGAACTTTATCTCTTCTTGAATAATACAATTATGAACAATTTAATCATAACTTGGGCTCTTCTTAACATTAGAAAGATGTTTTAGCAACTTTTTATCATTTCCCAGATGTGTGTAGCAACAACTTTAATATTTTAAAACTTATAGCAAATATTCTCATACTTTCCAAATGGAAGAAAATGATGGATGAGCATTTTGTAGATGCAAAATGGTTCAAGTATGGCCAAGATACATTCTTAGCTGAAATTCAATGAAGTGATGACTGTATACAAAGTCTCTGGAGAAAAGTCAAGAAAGGCTCTTTTTCTGGAAAGAAGGAAAAACAGGGTGGAGGGGACAGGAAACTTATATTTATCAAATACTTGCTAAATCAAGCTCTATTTTTAGTACCTAATTTCTCTTGTTTCAGAGGAAGTGTTATATAATAAAAGGCATATTCTTAGAAAACTTATCAGGCTAGACTTGTTCTGCATTAATAAAAAAAAGGGTTGTCAAAATACTTAACTGCTTAATTCTTGCCAACACATCTGGCACTTAACTATGTAACAGGTGCTATTCTAAGTGCTTTACATATATTAACTCATGTAATCCTCAAAACAACTCAAGAGGTAGGTGCCATTATTAACCCATTACATGGATGAGAAAACTGAGACATGGGGAGGAAAAGTAACTTGCCCAAATCACAGAGCTAATACAATATGGGGTGGGGTTTGAACCCCAGTAGTCTGGTTTTAGAGCCAGTGCTCTATCCACTATGCAAAACTCCCTCCTGAGACTTTTCAATTCTTTTCTTAAAGTATTTCAAAAATCATTTGATAGCAGACTAAATTCGTATCTTGCTTATAGGATGAAAAACACAAAAGTCAGTTACAATCTACCCATTGTTGAAGATCCATCATATGAAGACAAAGAATCTCTAAAATAAAATATAAGCCAAGAGGAAATATACTTTTACAAGCCAACTCACATACCATTTCAGGCACATAAAGTCTACCTGGATCAGTCACTGAATTCTTGGTAAAAGTAATATAAATTATGATTGGCAATACTGTGATCACACAATGTAACTCTACATATAAACCAGTTATTAACCAACTGCCCCGAGTTTGGAACCACCATTATTTCAAATCTCCAATTATAATCTTTTTTGAATACCGCCTACTTGGGAAAGAGAAAAGACCATAGTCTACACATTCTACCCACTTATGTTTTCCAAAGAAGAAAAAACTCCATAATAACAAAGAATTGGTGAAGAATGTAATGAAAATTGTAGTACTGTACCAGATTTTAGTAACTCACCTCATTTTCTTGATTGCTGTTGGGTTAAACCACATGAAATTGACAATATTAGACCATGTTTAACCTACAAAAATGGTGATTCACATGGTTCAATCTAATAGGAAAGTCATACTTCATCATATATAATAAAAATCTAAGGAATTTTGCATCATTTACCCTAAAATAAAGGACCACTCAGCAGCCCATCAGGAGAGTTTTTAAGAATCTCGGCTCTGGGGGAAATTGTTTGGATTCCTACAGGACAAAATGAGTTGCTGGAAAATATTCAGAGTGAACCCTCTCCATAAATCTGAGAACAAGGACATCAATTTATGAGAAAAGATGGGTTTATATAACAGGGTGATAGGTCTCTTAAAAATTTACCCTTGAAGACTGGGGGCAGGGGGAAATGAAAAGAGGTTTTGTGTGTGTGTGAGAAAGTTTGGCCCTGAGCTAACATCTGTGCCCATCTTCCTCTATTATTTTTAATATATGGGACACCTGCCACAGCAAGGCTTGATAAGCGGTACGTAAGTCCGTGCCTGAGATCCAAACCTGCAAACCCCAGGCCACCAAAGTGGAGTATGTGAACTTAACCACTATGACACCGGGCCAGCCCCAAGAAGAGTTATTTTTAAGGGTATAAAGTTTACGTTGGGATAATGAAAAAGGCTTGAGTATAGATAGTGGTGATAATGTTGTTATTGCAACTTACTTGCGTTAATTAAGGACATTGATGTAACTGTTAAAAAAAAAATTCTGACATCCCTCTGAAGACATTGCAGTAACTGATTCTTTTCCACAAGAGTGCCCAGCTTGACTGGGCATGGGGGTTAGGCTCAGCACCTTTGTGGGAAATGTTGGCAGCACTTTGGGTTCTGTGATCCATCAGAGTTTTCATCTTGGCAGTCTGCATTCACACAGATGTGCACACACACACACACAGTATACCCCAGCTGCTGAGACCCATATGCATCAGAGATTTGGGGATGAAAATCATCTGCCTTGAAGGCATTGGCTGACATCCCACATGTTCTGGCAGCCACTTCAAGTTGTCACTCTCAGTTGTCACTCTCAGTTGTCTCATGTCATATGAGTTAATAAGCTCATTTAGAGCCCCGCTGGGCAGATGTACTTGTGGGTCAAAGCCCTTTCCACAACAAAAATCACTGGATTACTAATGATTCTTTCCCTTTAATTAGGCCCAGGACAGAAATAGCATTTAGACTTTGACTTCCTTGAAGGAAAAACATTCACATGGTTTGGCAGCTTGGCTCTGATTCTTTATTAAACAGATATTTAGAATTAAAATTGTAAAGGGATTCTTCCCTTTGCACTGCTATACACTGAGCAGTCACAACCTTGTTTGAAGTTGTTAGCCTGCCAGGAGAATCAGAAGGCCCCTCATTGCTTTTGGACAACTGGAAAAGCTGATGTGTTCCAGTACCCCATACTTAAAATACTTCACATGGAGCCAAAGATATAGTCATTCTGTTAAGAGAGCTGTGAACTTAAAAAAAGTTTTGTTTGATTAATTATTCTGTACGAGGAACTGTTGACATCTACATATGTTTCACCGGATTTACTTCCTGTCAAGTTATAAGGAATATATCTTATTACAAATCATGATTTTTTAGAGGTTAAAAGCAATATCACGATGTTAGGAGATTTTTAGGTTTTTGAATTGTGTGAGAACTGAAATAAAACTACACAACGTGCTTGTTTGAGGAGAAAGTTTAAAATTCTTCATAGCTGTTCACGTTTGTGGTATTGAACTACTTCCAAACCACAACTGAACTATTAGTTATGTTTAGTAGCTGACCTACTAAAGCTACTAAGCTAACTGTGATTCAAATCAAGTCTTCAAATAATGACCAAAACAAGAATGTATTTTCAAAACTGCTAAATCTCCACTAATGATTTTTCTGTTTTAGTGAAAATATTGACATTATAAGAAACATGAGACTCTAAGTTGTATATAGGAAACTGTAAAAAAAAATTTGTCTCAAGTCTTCATGCCACTCTTAGAAGAAAGTAGAAGTAAAAATAACACCTTAGATTATTTAAGACAAGAAGTCTTTGGTTATGTCAACACTCTGCCTGTTTCTCTTTATTTTCCAAATATCTTGAAAGAATGGTCAAAATTCTTGACTACTGCATGCTTCTCTCTGATTCCTTCCGCAATCCGTTGTCATCTCTCCAACCTCTCTGTTGAAACTGCTCTCTCAAAGGCTTCTAATGACCTCAAAGTTGACAAACTAAGTGACTCTCAAGCTCCTGCTTATTTGATCTGTTTGATCTCATTCCATTTAAAACCTTTCACTCATTCATTCATTCAGTCAACAAATACTTATTTGTTGCTAATCTTTTTTTTTTTTTTTTTTTTTTGGTGAGGAAGACCAGCCCTGAGCTAACATCTGTTGCCAATCCTCCTCTTTTTGCTGAGGAAGACTGGCCCTGGGCTAACATCCGTGCCCACCTTCCTCCACTTTATATGGGACGCCGCCACAACATGGCTGACAAACAGTGCGTCCGCGGGCCCCTGGGATCCGAACCTGCGAACCCCGGGCTGCCAAGAGCGAACTAAACCGCTGCGCCACCGGGCCGGCCCCAATTTGTTGCTAATCTTAAATGTGTGTGACTGAGTGTGCATATAATTTCTCTCTCAGATGTGATAGTGGTGCTCCTGACCCATTGTCACTAGTTCTGCTTTAGACTTTTTTCTTAAAACAGTGATGGACTTGCACATACCTGTCCAATTCTCCTGCCAATGGTTCAGATCTGAAAGAAGGCTAGCAATGTTTAAAGGTATAACACATGGAAGGTAAATGGAAACTTGATTAGCACACTGCCAGCTTAAAAATACATGCATATGTGTTCCTAGTAGCTATGTCAGAGGCTGACAGCCAGCCTTCTTTGTAAAACTGACTTCTTTTCATACAGCATTTTGAAGAAAACAGGATGTTGTGTAGGGATGTATACTAGATTTACAGTTTTAATTTCAAGATCTGTACTTTTAGCTTTTATTTACTTAACTTCTTCCTAAGAATACCAGCTACTTGAAAAATACCTACTGTGCTTGGGAAACTCAGAAAATGGGATGGAAGCTTGACAGAGTTGGATAAGGAAGAGTAGGGTGTCCAAGAATCATGGTGTGGGGCAGAACTTTGGAGCACTCTAAGTGCTTAATTTGCCCTTGCTTACTCCTCTTGAAACATAGGTTCCATTTATTCATTAATACTGGGTCCTTTGTTCATTCTGGATGGAGGGAGGGATGTTTGATTCACTGGAGATTATCTACCCTGACCATATCCATTTATTAAACTGGACCAGACTGGTGCTACTTTCCTATGGGTTTTCTTAAGATCTCAGAAGCTAAACTGAGTGTAAAGTAAGACCAAGTCTCATACGTAAAAGGACTTTGAGTTTCTCACACTTGAGTGCAGCACAGAAAGAAAACACTTAGGGGGGAAAAAACCCTGCAGGAAATATATGAACATCCTAGACTAGAAAAATGGAAGAGGTTAGAAGAAGGGAGGCAATTCATGTATTAAGGTAAATTAATATACAATATAATATGGTATTTTTTAATTGTTTGGGATTAACATGTGTTACTTTGCCTTGAGAAAATACATCAGGGATATTCCTAGTGCTCTTTTGGCCCTAGCGGTGAGGTTCTCGTCCTAGGATACCTCACCGTGTCACGAGCTGTTTCCTGCCCCTGCCATAGTGGGCAGTCCCTCCTCCCAGAAGCACAAAGAGGGCCTTGGAAAGAGCAGATTTGCATGAGATTTGAGAAGGAAATACCCTTCAGAAATAACCTCAGGAAGACATCAAGAAATGGCAAAAATTACCTAATGTGGGCTTGGCACACCCAGCATTCTGCTGTGTTTATTTGTTCAAAACTAATTTTGGTAACTTGTTCTCTGTGAATTGAAAGGCCTGCCAATCTTGAGCCATTCTTTCTAGTTATTAGAGGGCCCATTCTATGGCCAGAGGTGATGTAACCTGAACCACCACAACAGCCCTTGGGAGTCAGCATAGAGTTCTTACACACTCCATTTTTACTCAGAAAGACCACAGTGTTCTCTCCTGAGTTACATTTTCAGTTTGGTCCTAGGGATAAGGCTTCTTGGGCACTTGCATCATTATAATTCTGATTGACTTTAGAGACTGATGGGATGTTCTTGTATGATGCCAGTGTACGACCCTCATGTATGGGAGAGGCTGAGGCGGCCTCAGAGCTAAGGCTTCATTCTGAGAAATATCTATATTTTGTTTCTAAGGCAACAAGGTCATTCAGAACAGAATAGGAGCTACTTTATATGTGGAAAATATTAATGAGAGAAATGACTTGTGAAACAGGGCCAGAATCACATTTTTCCTTGATTTATCACATGCTATTTTTTTCCTTTTGTTCTTTGATCACCTTTTTTGTAAACCCTTTCATGAAGAAAATCCAACCACTAGAGCAACAGAACAGGATTATAGTTCACGAGAGAGATCATTCATAAATTCAAAGACATAGGTAGGCCCCATCTAGAAACTCTCGTGGAATCTTTGCAAATATTACAAGTCTAAAGGTTTCTATTTTAAGGTCCCATAAGAGACAAAATATTTGAAAATGCACGTTACTGGTTTCTTTTTCCCAAGTGACTCTCTTCCTTCTTTTTCTGCATTTTCAGATGAACATTATAACCAAGTAGAAGTGCACCTCTCAACACACTGTTGTTACCATCCAGAGTATACTAGAAGAGGGGGCGGATACAATTTCCATACTGTCCAAAAGAAATGCATTTATCTCAGGTCGACTATCCAGGAAATTCAGCAATTTTCCTAAGGAGATAAGTAAAATATGGCAGTTAAGAGTAGACTGGCTGGGTTTGAATCTTGGCTCTGTCCCTTACTAGCTGTGCAGACATGGACCCGTTGCTAAAACTCTCTGTGCTCTAGTAGCCTAATCTATACCATGGGGGTAAGAATAGGTCATGCCTCAAAAGGGGGTGTTATGTTAAATGACTATTTAGAATTGGATCTATACATAGTAAACATACAAGTATATGCGTGAACGTAACCACCACACCACCAGGCTGGCCCCTTTAAACCAGAAATACAACTAGGAGGAAAAAGAGAAGCTCACTCCCACCTCTCTCCCTCCCTACAACCCCAAACATTCTCTAGAACCTTGACATCTTTTCAATTGGTGCTGAACTTTGTGTATTCAGCTGGCAGTGAATTTTGTGGTTAAATCCTAAGTGGTAATTTTATGTTATGTATCTTTTATCACAATTTAAAAAAAAAAATTTAAAGAGAGGCCCTTGGAAAATTGATGAAGTCCTCAAATATTTTTGAAAAAATGACATTTTTATGATGACATTGTGAAAGTCAAGCATAAAGTGTTATTATGTCCGAAAATTACAACCTCCCCAAAATACTTGACTCATTATTAATTCTTTTTAATAATTAATGCAGTGTTGGAATTAAAAGCTAAATTTTGCTAGAATAAATTTATTTAAAAAGAAAAACTTAAGTCATAATTGTATGAGACATAAAGAGAAGTGATCAAATGATGACACCTTTTTAGGCACTGCCACCAACCATCTCCCAAAGCTTCATGCCCTGCTCCCCCCCAGCACCTCCACAGATGCCCTCCAGAGCTGACGAACCTGGCTGTGCCTCTGCCTCAGGCAAGCCATTTGATCTCCACATTTCATTTCTCATTTTCCAAAATGAAAACTTTGGGCCGGTATGATCTCTAATATCCCCTGTGGCTCAAACATTCTAGAATTCTATCAATCTTGCAAATCCCAACCCAGATCCTTGATTTTAAGCCTCTTTCACAAACGTGAAAATTATCATCTGAGGTAACCCAAGAATTCTAGAAATAAGTGTGGACTGTCAAAATATTTTTTTTCTTGCTGCAGGATTTTACCTACAGCCAAAGCAATTTTATAAAGACTTCTCAGTATTCAAAAGAGCCATTTCTTTCCTCCAGAGAGAATTAATCATGGGCAAGAACTGAAACTGACAGTTTCCCCAGATGAAGCTTAAGCACACTCCCGCTGAAAAGCCCACTCCATTTTAATTTGCCAATTAAAAGTAGCCAGGGAAATCACACATTGTCATTATCTTATCAAAAATACTTATCAAAAATATCTCTCACCACCACGGCCCAGGTTCATTTCCTGTCGTGGAACCACACCACCCATCTGTCAGTTGTCATACTGTGGCAGTAGCTCACATAGAGAACTAAAACTAACAACTAGGATACACAACCATGTACTGAAGCCTTAAAAAAATATATACCATATTTATCTCTCCCTTTCCTCTCTCTGGAGAAAGAACACTCAAGTAACCCAACAGCTCCCAACAACTTAAATTGAACAGCAGCGTCAAATATTGGTTTTATGTAGTGTCCATTAGGGACAGCATCTTCTGGTGTTATTTCTGCCACAAATTCCACAGATCTCCAGTCGCTAACCCAACATCATTTATTGGATATTTACTGTATCCGTGGAATTTACTAAGCATTGAAAAGAGTTTAAAAGGCACTAAAAAGCTTGTTTTCAGCAAATTAATGGCCACTCACTGAGAAACAAAGCCTTATAACTAGGTCTTTTAGAGATCCCTGCTGTAGCATCTTTTGGTTCTATTTGGCTCTTATGAGCCCCTCCCTCTCTGTCCTGCCTGGTTTTCTGCAGAATGACACTACAAGCATGGTACTGATGGTTGAGATTACACCACTGTAATAAAAAAAAAGCTTGATGATTTTTGTTGGTATGACAGCTATAAATTTCCTTCTCTCGTAAACTATATGTTGAGTTGACATTACATGTGGGAAATAAGAGTGATTTGAATTGTGTTACTGTTAGCACTTTTCAGTTTCTAGTGAGCCATAAAATGACTAAAGGGCAGGAGTAAGAGGGAAACACTGCAAAGATTCTGGATAATGGCTTATATTTAATAATGCCTCTTTGAATAATATAACAATGAATGATAAATCTATGCCACTGACTTCCTGCATGTACTTGAGCATGAATCTGTGTATACACCTGCAGGTTATTATGTATTTCCAAAGATACATTCTCAAAGAGTCCGTTGATTTCTGCATAATAAAAAGATGTATTACCATACCTCATGAGGGGAAAGGCACTCTGCCTGTCTTTAACCAAGGGTGTGATTACCTTATTGCCTTGAAATCCCTTCGGGCCTGGATCCCCTGGAGGTCCACTAATGCCCTGCTCCAAGATGAAAACCAAGAATTAGTGCTGTGTACCAAAGGCCATCCAGGAATGACTCATTCATTAGGGTCCCTAGAGATCCTGGAGTTAGAAGCCAAACTAGATAACTCAGCGTTAAGTTGGGGTTACATGCAATTGAGAAATGGAATGAGATAAAATTCTTTGTGTCAAATATGGAGCTTCTAAAATAGTATTTAAGCTGCGAGCAAACATGTATTAATGAAGTGTTTGTTTTCTAAACCTGTATTTCCAGCCTTATTCCTGTGCTGTACCCCTTTTTTGAAAGATTTCAAATAAACGACCTTTTCTTTTAAATATCTAAGGCATATATAACTGAAAGTTGGAGCTTCCGATGACCCTGTGATAACCAGAGTTATGCCCTGCCCTGACACAATTCCAGGCCAAAGCAAAGGAGTTGATGGCTCTCTAGGAGTTAGGTGCTCTCTAGGAAATCTTGGGTAAAGAAATAATTTTCAGTAGACTATTTGAAATACTGGAATTAACTCTTCACACACACACATGCCTCTCCCATTACAACTTTAGGCGAGGCAAGTCCTCAGACTGGAAAAAACTGATCCAAATTATTTTCTGAAATCCATCGGATATGCCTCACTTAAATAAATACCTTAAAGAATCATTCCATGTTATTGAGCATTAACTACTTATAATGATGGAACAATACAAATACTGTACTTTAGATAAAATGCATAGCTCTTCCAACTATATTATAGTAGCGATGCAAAATAGTTACCTCTTGCTTTTAACAGCTTGACTTTATTCATCTTCCTAGACTCTAATTTTTTAACTTTTATCTCTTCAGCTACTCACTAAGTAAACTCACCTGCTGGTACTTCTCTGTAGGGAGCCTGAATTAGTTATTTGAAACATTAGGGCAGTGGTTTCTAAATTCTGTTGCACATTGGAATCACCCAGGGATCTTTAAAAATATTGCTGCCT
The DNA here is from genome assembly GCA_031878705.1 of Tapirus indicus. NCBI lineage: Eukaryota > Metazoa > Chordata > Mammalia > Perissodactyla > Tapiridae > Tapirus > Tapirus indicus. The sequence goes on from CM062917.1 coordinate 104,933,077, forward strand.
GGCTCCAATCCCCAGAGACTCTGAATTGCTAGAGGGTGCAAGTGGGCAAAGGGATTTTTAAAAGCTCCCTAGGTGATTCTAATCCAGACTTAGATTTGGCTTTAGCCTCCTTACCTGAAGTCCTCTAGGTCCCTTTGATCCATATGGCCCTGGGGATCCCTGCGGAATAAAATTAACAGTAAGTTGCTCTAACTATCCGCCTTTAAAGTGCAATGATTTTAGGTGGAAGAGAAGGTAGTATGTTCCCAGCAATGGCCAGATTTCCCAGGTTATCCAAACGTCAAAGCCAATGGATTCATTGTTAATGAAATGATCCTAATTAACAAGCCAACTGGAGGTCAAACTTTCTTTTAGTAAACAAACTCCATGAAAACACAATTTTAGATGTAAGTCTTTGGCCTATCTATTGACGTTTTGATCAGAGTAAAGGATTTATTTCTTAAGATTCCTTGGAAAGCAGTAAACTTGGTGGAATCTGATTTCCTTCCAACAAGGCAATGTCAGTTAAATTAACAATTGACTGAGTTTCCCCAATGTCTATATCACTCCTTTGACCATCTTCAAGACATGGAACTTGGCAAAATACACTTTACACTCAGCACTCTTCTAATAGAAAATATTTCAACATGTTTCACAACTAGGAAACCTTTTAAAGTTTATTTTTATGAGAGTATAATATAGTCTAGTCTCTCAGATTTTCCCTTTTTTTCTGCTTGACAAAATATAACCTAAAAAAAGTAAAGAAACGAAAAAAAATCACATAGAGGCAACTGCTATTAACATTTTAGGCATATTTTAATCCAATTTTATTCTCAATAGATTTTTCTTCAAATAATTTAATCAAAGTATATATCCAATTTTGTATCCTACTTATTTGGTCTTCTATTGTATCAAAAATATTTTTCCGTGTCATTAAAAACTCTCAGTTTACTAAGGGTGTTACTTGAATAATACTCAAGAATATGAATATATCATAATTTACTTACTCATTTCCCTAGTTTTGACACTTAAATTGTTTCTGATGATTATTATTTTAAATAATATTATAATGAATATCTTTGTGTATAAATTTTTGTCCAACTTCTGATTCATTCCTAAGGATAATTTCCTAGAAGACGATGACTGACGCAGAGACTATTAGCACATTTAAGGTTCTCTCTCACTCCCTTTTGTCTCTTACACCATATAGGGAAAGAAAAAGTGAAACTTTCCTCCATAAAGTTTGTTCAGATTTCCATTCTCACTACCTGAGTAGAGAGAGCGCATCTTCATCTTATAGAATCCCCATCAACACTGAATATTATATATTACTTCAGTGTTTGCTAATTTGATAGATGAAATATTTTAATGTTTTAATTTCATTTATCTGATGGTTAATGTGTTTGGATTTTTTTCATTTGTTAATGACTTATATTTCTTCTTTTGTGTCTCTTCATGTTCTTTGTATGTTTTACTTATAAACTTGCTTGAACTCTTCATGTCAAGGACACTATATTTCATTGACTCTAGACATGCATTTTTTCAGATTTTTACATCTCTGACATTGGGATGCATCTTGCAATCAATTGCATCTTATATTTATAATTAGCAGTATTTTTTTCCTTTTTTTTGGCACAGAAAATAATAGGGTATTTAACAATCCCTGACATCTTAGTCAATGAAATTTGATATTAATTCTTTGTCAGCCATTTTTATTTCAAATAGTTTTCCCAGTTATTGTTTGACTTTCATTTTTGTTCCATGTGTGTCCCTTCTTATGTATTTTCAAGTCCATGTCCATCTCCCACTTTCAGTTATCCTCCAGGAAGAATCCATTCATTATCACACTTTTCATTTTGCCCAGAGATAATTACCAGGCCTACGCTTTTCAGATCTACCTGACCTTTAACTCTACAGTTTAAAAGCTTTCAGAAAGTCTCAAGCTATTTAAAGTGTTTAATTACACGGGCCAGTGTCATCATCTTATCCTTTTCTTTTCACCTTCTGCCTCATTTTTCTCTCCTTGACTCTCTCGCACAGTTAAAATATAGATATTGAAAGAGTTTAGTATCTTGGTGGCATGCTGTTAATAGCTCTTAACTATAATGAAAACTATTTTTACCCTGTACTTTTTTGGACCCTTTATCATTATGCTTCAAATGTACTCTCTATGTATTTCTGGTCCACTAAGGAACTCCTTAACATATTTAATATCATCTCCAGTTTAAATACTTTATTCATATTTATTTTTTAATGAAAGGTCAATACCTACCCAATTGTCTGTGGCTTGCTGCATTTTCAAAATTTCAAGTCCTTATCTATGTCTAGCTCTGCCACATTATTTACAACTATCTCACTAACTTATTTCACAGAGTTCTTCTTTGGGAAGTGTTTGATCTCACTGTTTACATCTGGAAAACAATTCTACTTTGACCCAATCAGAGCTTAAATTGACTTTTCTGGTTAAATTATTCTTTTAACCATAACATTCAGTAGGCCTGGCCTCAAGGGTTAGGACGCCACAAAGCAAAGCCTTAATAGTCCATAAGAAAAGCATTTGGAGGCTCCATTAACTAGAGTTAGGTATGGCTTTGTTTTCTGCTTCGTGTTTTGCACATGTGAAAATGGAGCCGATGACTCTCCAACTCCAGCAGTGAGATCAACATAATGCATCCCAGGAATTTCCTCTTAAGGAAATTCGGCCCCAAAGGGATCACAGCTGTTAGCATTTTAAAAATATGTTCCTTACTTTGTCACCTTTTATTCCTGGTTTACCACATTCTCCGCGTTCACCCTAAAAAAGAAGTAAATGAAACAAATAAGAAGACATTTGCAGTCATTTAGTGTTAGGGTTTTTTTTTAAAGATTCTCAGCAGGATCTTATGACATAAACACTCTGATGAATTACACACAATTTTATCCTCAATCTTCTGCGTTATTTGGTCATTGAACTCTGAAAAACTTTGTCCATGAGTCATCCTTAACTTGACAGAATTAAATCAGTGATACCACCTAATGAGATCTAACGTTTTTGAGAGATGGATGAAATTTAAAGGAAAGAAACTAAGGTTTATTGAGCGTTTACCATATATTATATGCCTTTTGCATATGTGATTTAATTGAATCCACATTACAGCCCAATGAGACGTTTTACAGTTCTTATTTTATAGATGAGAGAACTTAAGCTCAACAAAATAACTTCCCTCCATCATATAGCTAGTAAGGAGAAGAATTAAGATCTGAACCCAGGTCTACTCAGAGTCCCTATTTTTTCCACAACACTATGCTCCATCCTGAGTACCAATTTTGGTCAATTAGTGTCTACCTAGAGAACTATGAGAGAAACATTCTGAGACTGTGTCATGACCTGGTGGGGAAATGAGCCATGATGAACTAGCAAGGTCTGCTGTGAGGGAGAGAGCGGGGCATGGTGGCAAGCACACTGTGTATTTTCCATCATCACACTCTACTGCCTTGCCTTTCCTGGAATATTAATTTTAAAAACCTAACATTTAAAATTATGCTTTACAGTTAATTATTAATGTTATTTTACAGACATTGTCTCAGTCAACCTGACATTAACTGTCTGAGGTAGATATTATTAGCCCAGTTTTACAGACTGATAATTTGTGATTCAAAAAGTTTAAGTAACTTGCTCAGACAGAATGAGAATTGGGACCTCTGAATACTAATCCATTATATCAGACTTCCAAGACTTCTAATAATTAGAGCTAAGAAGTAACAAAGTCAGTTAGAAAAATGACTAAAGTTAGAACTTCCAAAGTACTTTCATATATATGTTTATTCTGAGCCTCAAAGCAATTTGTATTTTTAAGATAAGGCAACTCAGTTGGAGAGGTTAAATGATTTACTTAAATGTACATGCTAGCCAATGACTCTTAGTCCAGTACCCTCACTACTAGTTTCTGCTTCTGCTGCTGCTTCATTATCTCTGTGCTGCTCTGACGTGCTACTGAAAGTACCTCTACACGATGACATAAGGAACTTGCACTAGAATGTACATCAATGCCCTGCTTCCTTTAGCAAGGAAGTCTTGTTATAAAAAATAAATGTCAGCTAAACTAAACAGCATATTTAGTGATATAGTGGATTTATATTCCGGTGCAAGCTTTATTTCATCACAAAATAGCAATAAACAGTTCACAGATTGACAGACAGCCTGCAGGTCACACTTTGAATAGCACTTTTCTAAGAAGAGAAATCACAATTGTAACCACGAATTATGGATGCAAATTATGTGCCAAAGCCCATTGCTAATCCTCATAACAGCCTTGCAAGGTATGTATATATCTCCATTCATAGACAAGGAAAATGAGGCTCAGAGGGATTAAGTAGCTTGCCCATGACCACAAGCTTAAGTCAGTTAGACTCCCAAGTCCATGTCTTCATCAGCCACCCAAAGCTGAATAGGATGCACTGCCATGGTCGGCAAGTTACTTTCCACTAACCTGACACTTCTGCCTAGTGTACTGCATAGGGTATTGCTGGCATCAGGAGCGGGCAAGAGGGAGGTACAATTCTCAGCTCCAACTATGCTTCTGTTCAAAAGCAATCTGTTCTCTCTCCACATCGTGTTGTGAGTCAAACTGACCCAGGAAAAAGTGAGCTTTCCCTTAGAACAAGTTGAACATTTATTTCTGGATGCAAATGGAAAATCACTCTTGTAGAATCAATTAGAAAGCAATTAATTTAATAATGTTGGATGGGAATAAAGTGAGTCAACCACCAAAATATAAAACAGAAAAGTACCATAAATACACTCAGAATTCTTTTGGCCAGAATTCACATTCCATTTGTCCAGACAGATTTGTTAGCTATAGGGTCCGGAGGAACAGCATTTGTTTTGGGGGCAGATTTCCATCAATGAAAATATTGTACTCGTGTTATTTGCCTCTGCAGAGGCGTTTTCTTTTTTGGTGGGCTCAGTAATCCCTGTGGAATGGCCACAATTACACAGTCCCAGAGAGCAAGTGCTTCAGAAAGTTATGAACAGATTAGCTATGTTCCCGGCCTCTGATTTCTGATGCTGCTGATCCTGGTGAAATTGTGGTTTGAATGTTGATGGTTCAGGGTCACTTTGCTCTGACAGCTTATATTTTCCAGGTGAGAACTCCTCCAATGAATCTATAATTCCCCAGAAGGTTAAATGAATCTTTTCAAGAATATATATATAAAGCTTCCTGGTGTTGATAATTAGCTCATTGTATAAATCAAGATGGGTGGGCATGATAATTTTCTTCAAATATATATATGTGACAATTTTACCATCATGAAACTTTCTTAACTTTCCCATATTTTCATTTGTTCCCTGTCTCTTTACAATAGCACCTTACATTTATAGACCGGCAAGCAGTTTACAATACTTTGTCACATTCATTATTCCATTTGATTCTCCAACTACCCTGTAAATTAGGGAGGTCTATATTAATCCAGTTCTATATGGATGAAGAAACAGACACTCCAAGATGCTGAGTTGCCCAGGTTCTTATGGCTAAGTGCAGAATTACGGCATTTCTTACACTCTTCCCCTTTTAGGCCTAACATTTCCAGTGATTGGGGGTATATTTACCTGCCTGTATGTAGGTTCAGCCTAATATTTGCAGGGCCCGGGGCAGAGGCCCACATACCATGTATCTAAACAGTTGAAAGTCATCAATCAAGCTAATAAACTAGTAATGTTCTAGATTCCTTTCTTGACAAATATACCTTCAAAAGGAATAAGGAAGATATGGGATTTCTCAGAAGTCCATGTGGGAGTACAGCCCCAGGCCCATGGCCTACAGCCCAGTTCCCACTTCACTTCCCACCTCCAGCTCCTTCCACAGCAAGAGGAGCCCTGACTGTGTGCATGAACGTGCCCCAGGCAGCACAACAAAGCTCCTTCAATGACCCTCTCCCGCCCCAACAAACAGCTTCTCATTAGTTTCCCCTCAGTCCTGGGAAGAAGATGGACATGGGAAAGAGGTTTGTGATTGCCTTCAAAGCAGGCTTGGGCCATTTTGCAGAGACTTCTAGGATCTTGGCTACCCAAAGCACTATCTAGAAGAGGGCGGCACAGGCCTCTTGCCCTGCAGATTCCTGGCTCCTTGGGGAGTGGAGAGGCCGGAGGAGACCCAGAGCAGGACCCTCTAAAGTGCAGGCCTCTTGCCCAGATCTGAGGGTTGTAGGACAGAATGAATGATAGGGACATGTTCTGATTTCAGACAGAAAATCTGATAATACAGAGAACTATGGCATAAACTTACGAATGAACCATTGAACCCTCTCCAAGGTTCCTGAGCTCCAGTCCAACTTGTTCATTTCTTTTGAATCAGTTTGATTTCTAACTTATAATTTGCAAATAATCATAAAATATCTACTAACCCGTAACATTTGTTTGTTTGTTTGTTTGTCACATTTACTTCTCCTGCTAGCTCTACCCAGATGCCTGACGGAATGAAGTAAGTGGTTCTTTACTGTTTAACCAGCATAAATCCTCTTTCCCCCATGATCGGGTTCCATGTTTGAGTTTCAAAGGAAGTTAAGCACCAAGTGAGCAACCTAATTGCAGTGTTGCTGCATCTATTTGTATATAGAGAGACTTTTAGTCTGGACACCTGTGCCACACAGCTGTTAATTAGGGTTTCTCTGTGTTTGCAGAGCTGAGAGAGCTCTAATGTCAAGAATCTTAGGGCACCTTCTGCCCTTAAAACACACAGCCATGTCTTAAGTTCTATCACTATTTTACATTAACAGAGTTAAAAGTACACTTAGGAAATAGGGAATCCAGACTTACAAAAATAAAGGAAAATAACTTTAGGTACATAAATACAGTTATGTTTCTGTTTTACTTTCTGAAAGCCTGGTATATTTACTTGTTATTACCAACTCACCTTCTCACCCTTGTACCCAGGAATTCCCTAATTAAAAAAGAAAAGAAAAGGTAAAATATGATATTAGAAGGCACAGTTGGAGGAAGTATTTGATGTTTTTCCTCTATAAAGTATAACAAAACACCTCTGTACAGTCTTGGAAAATAAGGCCATATAAATGTAAGCTATTTCACTTCTTTTTGCACTGAAGGAATGTGCATTTACCAGGGAGAAGAAAAGAACCTATTTTTCTCTTTATTCTATTCTATTCTATTCTCAGTTCCATGTATTTGTTCAAACCTAATTTCTTACCCTTTGGCCCAAAGCTGAAGGAAAGGCTATACACAGAAACTCATTGTAGAAGTGACGACCTATAATGGTCCTTTCAAAATTGTTATATTGACTTTTAAACTATGAACTATCACAGCTGAGAATGTTTCACAGAGACTGTTAGAGAAATTGGCTTTGAAAATGAGCTGAGATAATGGCCTTTAAAATGTACGTAAATATTTATATCCATTATGGTCCTCCTTTCAAATTCGGTCTAGAATATAGAATATCAAGGAAATGAATGGTTCCTTTATCAATCCTAATGAGATAGTGACCTTTAAGTTACTATATTTTTATCGCCTGCTAAATAAGGAGCCAGTGCTTCTGCTCCTCTTATGTGTCACTCTTGGGAATCCTGCACAGCCTTCTCCATTGTGTCCCTGCCCATAAGCCCTTTAAGTAATACAATACTGCATATTAATGGACTGGGAAATTACCAACTTTAAGCAACAGCAAGTCCTTTTCAAATAGGATTTCATGTCTTTTTCATACAACTAAAGTTTTCAAGTATGAAAATAGAAGTGTAAAACATTTTAAGTGAACTGGAGAAACCAATGGAATAAATAAGTATGATTACAGTTACATGTGAGTCAGATTACAAAACTTTGTTGTGTGTGACTTTTTTACAAAAGATAAAAAGGAAAACTTCAGGAAGGAGATAACACTTCTCTCCAAATGAGCAGTCACTGAGAAATTGAAGATAAAAGTGGAACTGGTCAAAAATATTGTTACACTACAATTTAATCCATTTTAGAAATACTTATTCACATAAATGGCATAAGTTTTAGCATTGTGCTTAAAATGAAAGGCCACATTACAGACAGTTAAATTGGGGTTCTTTATTAAAACAATTCATGTTTGCAGCACTAAAAAAGGCCAGACTTCCAATCTCAGGAATCTTAGTGTGCTCTCCACCCCCTACAACACACAGCCATATTTAAAATTCTGTCATTACTTTATGTTAAAAGAGTTAAGATTGTGTTTAGGAAGGAGCCAATATGATTTACAAAAACAGAGGAATATTACTTTTTAAAGTATACTCTTTCTTTCCCCTGTTTTTCTTTCTGAAATCTCTGGTCAATTTATTGTTTGGTCGCTATTAGCTTACTTACTTTTTCTTCCTTCCTTCCTTCCTTTCAGTGCTACTTAAATACTAGTTTAAAATATTCAAATTTAAAATAGCCAAAACTGCCCTCATCAGTCTTTGCCAAATTTGTTTCTGACTTTCCTATTTCTATTAATGGTACCATCATATTTCAAATCACACAGAATCAAAAGCTTATAATCATCTTTTCTCTCTACTTGCCCTTCATATTCCTTTAATCCAACCAGTTAAATTCTCCAACAGCTTCCACTGCACTTAGTTTTAAATCCACTCTCCCTACCCGGGCCAACAAGCCCCTATGTGATCTAGCCCCTTCCTACCTCTGTAGCCTCATCTCCCACCTTCTTTCTGCCTAGAACTTATTTTGTATTTTTATAACACTTGTCACTGATTGAAATTCTTATTCATTTGTTTGCCTATTTATTGCCTCCCCCTGCTAGAACACTTTATGAAACAAGGACTATCGGTCTTGCTCATTCCTGTATCCCCAGCACCTAAAAGAGGGCCCAGCACATAGCAAGGGCCCAATAAAAATTTGCTGAGTAAGTGAGTTAGAGTTAGTCACCACATCCTATCATTTCTACCCTCTCGTGGTTCTCACAATGTTCTCTTCCTTTCTATTTTGTCATCACTGTAGCCCAATTCTGTCCATTATAATGTGAGCTGCATATGTACTTTTAAATTCCCTAATAGCCACATTAAAAAGCAACAGTAAACAGGTGACATTAACTTTTAATAATATATTTTATTTATCTCAATAGGTCCAAAATACTGTCATTCCAACATGTAAACAATATAAAAAATTATCAATGGGATATTTTACATCTTTTTTTTGGTACTAAGTCATCAAAATTCAGTGTATATTTTACTCCTACAGCATACCTCAGTTCAGCCTAGCCATGGTTCACCTGGTCAGTGAGCATATATGGCTAGTGGCTTTTATATTGGCCAGAGCAGCTCTAGCCAATGTCCCTGTTACTTCTCACATAGGCTGTGGCAACAAATCTTATTCTAAGTGCTTCTTCCTTCTGCTTGTTCCCACTTCAGTTTTTCTTTGAGAGCCATGCCAGATTAACCTTCCAAATACACAGCTCTTGGGTCATGCACCTCATCTAAAATCTCAGGGGGTGCCCATCACCTAGCAAAGCCCACTCTGACCTTCAAGCCATGTCTGACAACACTCCTCTTCAGACACCCCATCTCTCCATTCTCCAGTGCATTGCCTTCCCTCAGGTTGCTGCTTATGGCGCTCTCCATCTGGAATGCCTGTCCACTTCCACCTTCCTGTCCTGTCTTTTCCTGTCACAAGCCTACACTCTTGAGGGGTCATCCCATAAAACCTACCCTAATGACTCCAATCTCCTCTGAAGGCCCATAATACTTTGTGCATGCAATTTTTACAATATTTTGACATTCTGCTTCATATTGTAGCTATTTTAAATATCTTATCTCTCCTATGAGATAATAAACTTTTCAAAAATACAAGTGCTTTGTCTTAATTTTACTTTCACATGATAGTATGCTTTATGTGTAGAAGATACCTAGGAAATGTTTCCTGAATAAATAACACAAATTTCTGAATGAATTTCCATTGAAATTATCAAACTTTCTATCAGATTTTTCATGAAGTTGATAAAAAACACAAAGAGAACAGTTTTTTTTTTTTTGTGGGGAGGACCAGCCCTGAGCTAACATCTGTTGCCAATCTTCCCCTTTTTGCTGAGGAAGACTGGCCCTGGGCTAACATCCGTGCCCATCTTCCTCCACTTTATATGGGATGCCACCACGGCATGGCTGACAGGCAGTGCGTCGGCGGGCGCCCGGGATCCGAACTCGCGAACCCCGGGCTGCCAAGCACGGACTAAACCACTGCGCCACCAGGCGGCCCCCAAAGAGAACAGTTTTTAAAACCTGTGCTTTCACCCAAGGGGGTGAGCCAAGAGGAGAAATGTAACATGGCCTCATTTTTATTCACTATACACTTCTCTCCTATTTGCTACACTACTGCAATTCCCCAGAAAAATTGCAAAAGAAGAAATTTTCTGTTATTGTTTCTCAAACAATCTCCGATATTTCCAATTGTAGAGATAATGAATCAAATAGAATGATCTTTTTTTGTCTGTAGAATTGGATTAACAAAAGCATAGTTTAGTTTATGTAATTCTTATGCCCTGAGAATTTTAACTCATTCTTTATCCAAAAAAAAAAAAAAAAAAAAACTAAGACAGAAGCAAAATACTTTTCTTATTTGAGTCTTTCACAAATCTCGAACTAAGTATCAGGAAATGTCATGTGGCTGACCACCCTGGTCCTCATCACTCCTGTTGAGAAGACTATTTTTCTCCTTACATTTCCACTCCTAAGATCATATCTGTCTGGTTGCCTGAGTGAGCCATCAAGAGCACACATAGATATATATCATTTTTGCTCTTGCACTACCAGGATCAAAATGATCAATTACAGGGTCTTTGCATCCTGGGATTACTTTCTTAGGAAAGCATTCCAGTTGTGTACATACCCCTAGGCCTCTTTCTCCAGGTTCTCCTTTTTGAGCATCACCCTGTGACAAAAAAAAGACAGTCAAAATTCCACAGCCCTGCAGATTGCTCCATAAAAGGCGTTATTCAGAATTTCCAGATTAATAGGTTAACCCAACAGGGAAAAAATCTTTAGCCTTTACCATTGAAATTTTCACCACTCAATCTAGGGAAGAAAATAGCAACTCAGATAGCCTTTGCCCTTTGGAATGAAGCCAGATGTATAGGGTGCAAAATCCAGGTACATTTTCATAGTTTAGGCTGAGTCTTGCATCCCAGTTTAACAACACAGCCATTGTTCTCAAATACAGCATTGTACTCACTCGGAGCCAGCCACTCTGGCTTTTCTCCAAGGGGCTTTGGAATGTTTTCCAAGATGTCCTTAGGAGTGATTGCTTGATTTCAGCAAGACTTAGGAAAATATATTATGTGGCACAAAATTACAAGCCAAATAAATGAAATGTGAATGTAGACTTACAACAGATATTTAACAAAACAAAAAGAAGACATGATGGCATCAGTTCAGACCCATATAAGGTGAGTGTGGAGTGTGTGTGTGTATTGTAAAGCCACCCAAGGATACTTTACATTCCCTTTCTTTGACAAGCAAGTAATTGGCAAAAATACTTTCATGCATCTAACTTATTATGTTTTTTATTACCTCCCTAAACATATTCTCAGGAATGGAGTTACTGGGTTAAAATTTTGAGTATTTGAATGCTTCTTTTGTAGTGCCTAACTGCTTTCCAAAATGTTTGTGCCAAGCTACCTTTGCAATGATGAGCAAAGCAGTTTCACCATCATATTGCTATCACTAGTTATTACTATTTTAATATTGCTGTGTTAACCATATAGGAAAAGAAATGTTCTTTAAAATTTGAAACACAGAAACAACCAAAGTATATGAACTAAAAAATTGTTTCACTGTCCCCCCCAAAAAACCAACCCAACAACCCTGGACTCCAAAGTTTCTAAAATGTGAATAATTAGTATTAAAGGGTATCTCATTGTCTCTACTTAAACTTCATTCATTATCTAGTGAAACTAAATGTTTTTCTATTTCTTTATTAGTTTTATTTCCTCTCTTAAAAATTGTTTCTGGGCTGACCCGGTCCAGTGGCATAGTGGTTAAGTTTGTGTGCTCTGTTGCGGCGGCCCAGGGTTCATAGGTTTGGATCCCAGGTGCAGACCTACGCACTGCTTATCAAGCCATGTTGTGATAGGCGTCACACATAAAACAGAGGAAGATGGGCACAGATATTAGCTCAGGGCCGGTCTTCCTCAGCAAAAAGAGGAGGATTGGCAACAGATGTTAGCTAAGGGCTAATCGTCTTCACACACACACACAAAATTGTTTGTATCTTTTGACCTTTTAACAATTAGAGGCTTGACAGTTTCTCATCTGTTTTACAAAAGTCTTCATGTACTCTGGAAATTAACCCAATGTCCCTTGTATTTGATGCAAAGACTTTCCTATATGTTTTCCTCTTTATTTAAATTATTATTTTCATTATACAGAATTTTGCCTGAAATTTTCACATAGTTATATATGCTCATCTCTCTCCTGTGATTCCTTCAGTTGCTCTTGAACTTGAAACACCATCATCCCAATGATGATCCAAACAGGAAATTTTTTTAAAAAATTAATCTAGGACTTTTTGTGTGTGTGTGTGTTGAAGATTAGCTCTGAGCTAACATCTGTCACCAATCCTCCTCTTTTTGCTGAGGAAGATTGTCCCTGCGCTAACACCCGTGCCCGTCTTCCTCTACTTTATATGTGGGATGCCTGCCACAGCATGGCTTGATAAGCAGTGCATAGGTCCACACCAGGGATCGGAACCTACTAACCCCCGTCTGCGGAAGTGGAGCACACAAACTTAATCACTACGCCAGTGGGCTGGCCCCTAGGATTTATTTTTAATGGGTGCACAAAGAAAAGAATTGGGAAAATGCCTAAAGATGGTTTGGGAGTAAGAGACAATCTGGTGTTTTTTCTATAATTTTCTTAGGTGAGTTATCCATAAAGTGGATCCATAAAAAACACAAGTGCCATTGTCAATCTGATATGGAATATGTATTGGTAATTTATGGAACATTGTAGTCATTGACTTGGGCTACCATTATTTAAGTACACATTTCTATTTATTCAATGTCCCTAAGTTTCCTACACTTATTGACTAAAATTGTTATATGTTACTCAGAATTTGTAAATGCAAGCTAACACATACCAGATAGACAATGTAGGAAGCGAACATTCTATATTCTCCACAGAAATCATCAGATTTTTGGCATTGACATATACTACTATACTCTTTGTTTTCTTAAATTTTGTTCTATAAATAAATCTGGAAGGAGATAGCCTGGATTAAAGGAAAACTGTTTATTCATTTACCGGGTTTCCTTTTGGTCCTCGCTCACCTTTGATACCTGGGTTTCCATGTGTACCCTGAAGGCAAAGGGAAAAAAGATTATATTGAGCAGGCATTCTATTAGTTTCCTACACCTCACAATAATTTCTTATCAGCTTCATCACATAAAATGAGGGAAGATTGTAAAAAAAAAGAACCAAAATTTTACCTCCCAAGCACAGATTCAATTCTGTTCTCTTCTTTACTACACACCAGGAAGCCTGCACTGTCTTGAATAAGTAGATTCTTTAGATTTGCTCAAAAGAGGATAATGTCTCTTTCTCTCTCTGATGTCCAAGGGACAATCTCAAAAGATGGGAGAAGAGAGTTCTCCAATTCTGTTCCATAAAAGTGCTTAGTTTTCCTATTCTCAAACTACCAAAAAGCTCACTTTTCTGAGAAAGGGTTTTGGGGGCACTCAATAAGTGTTAAATAACATAGTTCCATGGCTATCCTTATTAAAACATGGTACGGTTATCTCCTCTAACAATACTGAATGACTGAAATTGTCAGATTAGCTCAGCAATTGTAAATTTTCTTACTGTTCATTCTGAAACATAATTGAATATCCCAGGTAAACCTTCTCCTGGAAATCTCTTGGTGGAATAAGTATAAACTAAGACTTCAAAGGAAGGAAAGTTTACACCTTTCCTTTGGCCAAAGTCAGTTTCTACTAGCTGCCACATTATCAGGTAATATATCTAACTTTGTATTTTAAAGGAAAAAAAGACAAATAAACACTCCCACTTTCTAATGACTTGATTGGTAGAATGGTTTGGAAAAGTATAGGCTTTGAACTCAAGTCTCAAGTTAAAATGTGTCATAGTCTAAGAAATTCACAGTATACATTCCCCTTCCTGCCCCCAAATACAAGCATTAGTTCAAAAACTTTATCCATGCATTTTTGTGAAGTAGCTCCACTGGTTTCTGAACTATAAGGTTTGGAATTATATAAATAAATGGAATACTAAATGAGCAGCATGGATGCTTTCTAATTGGCTTTAGAGAAATGTTCAGCATCTCCAGTTATCGTGATGTCATTTCAAATGCCTTCTCAATACAACATGGCACCTACCAGATATTAGGCCAGAATATAAGGGAAGCACTTCTTTTTTGATTATCTTATCAAGTATTGAATCATCATAGTAAATCCTATGTTGCCATTTCACTGAATTCACTCTAATCCCCCAAACTTTCTGATCAGCTTCCCCCCAACAAGGCCACCTGGTGTTGCTCTTGGAAATGTGTGAAGGCACAGTTACCTTCCAGAGAGGTCTGTCACTTGTTTCTACGTGCAGTAGGATAAAGCTTTACTTAAAGCTGTGAGGATTTGTATGATCTCTTTTTCTGTATTTTCACTTCAGTATTGAGAAATTCTGGCCCCAATTGTCACATCAGAAGTGATCCTGAAATATCCTTTGTGGGAACAACTTCATCATTTTAAACCACATCTGCCCTCAGTTCAGGTCAGTAAAATCCCAGGCTTATTTCTAAGGACAGAATGCATCCCTTGAGGAATAAAAGAAAGAAATAGTATGTCCACTTTTGCTGTTATTTGCACACTACTGCTTTTCAAGAGCACAAAATAGCCCCGGTGTTTTCAAGTGTGAGTAGAGCTATCATCACTAGGACTTCCTGACTTGACCCTAAGTCCAAAGTGGAAATATACTCACAGGAGACCCTGGATCACCTGGATCCCCCTTCTGACATTCACAGATCTTGCGTTCACACTGAAGCAATAATGAAATACAATATTAACATATAGTGAAACATAGCATTTCAAACTTTATTCAGTACATACCAAATGGAACACTCCCTTGAAGAAATTTTACCTTGCAAGTTTATGGAGATTTTGCTCTCCCTATTAAATTCTTCTAGGAAAACCCAGATCTAGTAAGAGCCAACTAATAAAGTACTATTAAATCTTGCCATGGTTAAATAAAATAGACCTCCCACTAAAAATACATATATAACATCTAGTGTCTAGTTAAAAGGGGAAAATAAACATTTTCAGTGGACTTTTGGAATTTCTGCTGTTTCCCTTCTATATAACACGTCAAAGCTTAATAACATACAAATATTAAATACTCTTTTATTCAACAAAGGAAACCATTTGCCTTATACCATATTTTATCATTTCTAAGATGCACATTTTTCCTTATTTTAACGTCTCTGAAATAAGAATGAGTATTATATTAATCAGACCCAATCATGATGAACTTATTACCTGCACATGCACTTCAAAACTTACAGAATGAAATGGAAGAAAACTCCAGAGACGCTGCTGGAGTACTCTTCAGGAATGCTGCATCACCAAAGTTTTTGATGACACAGAGGCCAATATTGTGTGGAAAGACAAGGGAATCAATGACTCTGAGACAAAAACGTGATTCAGAAGATTTAGCCTCTGAATGCGAAGTTTTAGAAATAACCAATTTACTTTGCTTATATTTTCCCTTATATGTATGCACAAAAGTGATACAGGATGTAAAAACCTATAGCTAAATAAATCCAAAAGGACTTTTGCCATAAGTATAAAATAAAAAAAGTAATTGATAAGAAGGCACTGTATCGTTGCTTAATTGGCAGAGGTTTTTCTGTCTGGCAAGTAAAATAATGGTGTATCTGACCACGTATAACTCAATAGAATGCGGTGCTCTACAAGGTTTGGTTGGCTCCTATTATTTTATGCAACACTACCTGTAAATTTCCTGATATTAAATAAGCAGCTTATCAAACAATGTTCAGATGTTCCAAACTCTTTGCGTTAAGAAACTCACATGCAGTACAACAGTCCTCAGCAAGTTGATGGTCATTTATTATGCTAAGTACTATCCAACTTGTACTGACCAGCTCGTTTGCCACTTGGTCTGGTTGCCACCATCAGAAAGGAGAATGAGTTTAAAAATCAATCAGCAAGCAACAGGGGACAACTCTGAGCTCTGTCTCTTAGCCAGGAACACCCTGCCTATCCCGGGCCAACACACAGCACACTTTCCAAAGTGGAGGAGCCCCACAAGTAGCTGGTATCAAGCACATGCTAGAATAAAGGAAGTCAGCTCAAAGTAAGCAAAAACTATGACATTTGGTTATCATTAATTTCTGAAATCACATTAAATATTTTCTAGTTTTTCTGATTTTTCTAACCTGTAGTAGATATGGTAGCATAAAAAAATCAGATGACTATCTTGAAATACAGTGGCAGTTTTTAAAAATATTTAAGCTTTTTTTTTGGTCACATGTTGTCTTCTAATGTGAATTATAATGCTGATTTGATAATGCAAATTTTCAGAGTAATTCACAGTAATCAAAGCATGTGATACTTACCTTCTTTTCAAATAGGATATCCTAGGAGGGAAAAAAAAAATGAAACATTAATTTGATTCATGGTTCTGCTTCCAGCTTCTTATTAGTCTTAATTATTCCCTATGGGTTATGCAATTTCCAAGAAGAATAGCAATTCAGCCTTTTAACCTTCTAAAAGCAATACCCAAGGAATACTCTGAGTGATATAATAATAGAAGACATGAAGGGCACTAACATTAAAAATGATTCTGTTTTCTAGGAACTTTATCCTATTGCATCCTATGTTTTATCTTTTGTTTCCTTTATCAGCTGTATAATCTCCATAATTTGGCTACAAGCTTAATCAGCCCTAATGAAAAATTTCTGACTTTCATTTACAAAGACTTAGGCAGACTACATAATTGTGTGTTTTCTCTTATTTTCCCATTCCTAATACATATACGCATTTATTTTTTGTCATTAAAAGATTAATTTTAGAGTGATAACTTCACGAGATATTAATGAGCTTTAGAAGTCAATCAGGTCCAACCTCTCACGTTGCCGTTAGGAAACGCAGGCCTGCAGTGCGGTGACCTGCCCAAGGTCACACACTCGGGCTGAGCCACCTACCAAGTTCAGTGCTACTTCATGTTTACCCACACAGAAATGAATTAGCCAGGATATTTTACAAAACTACTTTAAATTTATAATTTTAGAGAAATTCACAATCTGGTTTTTGTCCAACATCTAGGCCCCCTACCCTACTCCAGCTCAGTGCGCTATTACCTGACAAGTGAACTGAAGGCCATGTCTGAAGTCAAATGCTGGAAAGAACCTGTGTTTGCAGATAGAATTATTGCTTTCTTAAGGTAGAAATTATGCGTCAAATGAATGCCTTATGACTGAATCTGAAGGATTTACATATGATAAAATAGAAACAGAAGTAAAAAGCACTAGAATATTTGTTGCAAGATATTAAAAATGAAGGATGTAATGAGGAAGTTAAAGATAAGTCAGAGTTGTACCTTTATGGAGACTCTGTATCCCTTTAGTTTTGTTTTTACTTTATCTTTTTTTCCATACCAACTAATAATATAGAGGGAAGATATAGCAAAGTGCTCTAAGTGGCTCTGGCGATTTAACGGGAGAAAAAAATTAGGTTGGGAATTAAGTGTCATCTAGGGTTTTCATATTGTTTCCACCATTAACTAGCCATATGGCCTTGGGCAAGTCATATAATCCTTCCAGGTCATTTTCCACATATATAACATGAGAATGTTTGACCACGTGGTCTCAAGAGCTGTAAAACTGGCCACAGACCCTATCTACAAAATTCAAAGTCTCCCCTATAGCCCTCTCTCCCCCTCTGCCTCCCCCTGCCCTCAGCCCCAATCGTTTTAAATTACTAACTAGTGTAAATCCAGGCTGAAAGCAGATGAAATACTTGTATCTTTAAGAACTAGTAGGTCATGTGGAGAAATAGGAACACAGATCCACTGACAGTGTAAAATGGCATTACCCCTCATCAGTGTAAAATGGCATTACCCCTCTCCAGAACATTTGGCTGTGCCTGGAAAGCTGAAGATGTACACAGTTTATCTCTAGGCTACCCAGGACAGTCCTTGTTTCCACCTGTTAACCTGACATCACTTGCAGACATATCCTAGAGAAATTCTTGTATATTAGAGCATTCATTGTTTTTAATAGTGAAAATTTTGAAATAATTAAAATAGACATCAATAGTGGAATGGATCAGCAAACAAAATACTATTACACAGTTAAAATCAATGCATTGGATCTACATATTTCAACATAGGTAACTTTCCAAAAACGTTGAGTGAAAAAGCAAGTTGCAGACGAATACATATAATGTGATCTGAATTATGAAAATATTTAAGACAAATGTCAGAAGCTTGGTTTCCTCTGGGAGGGAGAGAGGGAAAAGGAATTTGAAAGGAGTTCAAGAGAGACAATAAAACAACTAACAATTCAAATTGCAATATTTGAAAACAACCACTGAAATAAAAATTCAAAGGTATATCACTTCACAAGCTTTTTAAAATAAGCAATATCCTTATCAATTTTAAACTCATGAATTTAGCTGCTACTGTGCCTGATGTGCATAATTTTACACTTTTTTTTTTGCTCTTCCTTTGAAAATGAAATTTCTGCTTTGCCGTATTACTCTTTAAAAATATGTGCCATGTGGCTTAAAACCATAACAACACAACTCACTAATTATTTCTGGAACTCATTTGATTTTGTGTTTGCTGGAATTTATATTTCTATGGAAACAAAAATGAACCCAAAACTGCACAACAGATAAGACTCTTTCAAACAAAGAACAAAGCTCCATCCCTAAGGACACTTATAGTCTATAAGCCCCAGTGACAGAAAATAGCACACAGCGAGCAGCACGGGAAGGAGATTCTAGACTGGAATGGGGGATGGAGGAAGGGGGGTGGGGGGTGATAAGATGGTTTCTTGGAATAGGTGGGTTTTCTGGATAATTTTGAAGAGAGGAATGCAAAGGACCAACTCATTGATGGAATGCTGTTCTATATGTCAAAGGTTATGAAGAAAAATGTCATGAAGACTAGTGTGGGCAATAAGACAGAGGAAGCAGTGAGGAGGGACATGTAAAAAGAAGGACAGAACGGCCCATGTGGACAGAGCTGGAGGCCTTGGAAAGTCGTGAGGGCTTTCGCTTAGGCAGAAAAGTAGGCTGTGTGGAAAACATGGTCAAAGCCAGAGGGAAGGGCATGTTCAATTAAGGTCTAGGTGGATACTATAGTTTAAATGGAAGGAATAAATAGAGAAAGGCCCTCACTAGAGCAAAAGAAGGTGCATTTTATTAATGAAGTCAGAGTTTTATGATGACATATATGTGAAAGGAGAAGACTAGTCTGGAATTGCCATTTTTCTGAATGACTATGAGGTCAATGCTATGAAGAGACAGAGGAAATACAAGGAAGATGCCAACATTATTAGCATGATAGCAAATGGGATGAGAAGAAAGAATTTAGTAGGCAAGGATTACAAACTCTATGACAAAAATATTTGCAGCTTAATATATCAGCAAAACAGTCACTATAAAATCTTAACCAGAGAACACAAATAGGCTCTAAACAGAGAAAGCCTTGAAAAACTGAGAAGTGGACCATAATTAATAAATTAATAATGCATAGGATTCTAAAGATGATACAGAAATTATCAAGTTGATCCCTTCTTGGTACGTGAGGGAGGGGATACAATAAATTGATGTTTTCCTTAATAATCTTCAGACAAAGGGACAAGTTTGTCACATTTATTCCCATAAAGGCTTTTTTCATATTTAACATTAAAGGTGATAAAGAATTTTTTTAAATCTCTACATACTCTCTCTTGCTCTTCTAAAGGACCAAGTAATGTATCCAGGAGATCGGGTTGAATTTGCTTCTTAGGTTTCAGTACTGTTATGTAAATCATAATAAAATAGCAATAAAAATATTTTTTTCAATTTGGAATCATCAGGTCACTCTTGGGTAATTTAGAACTGAAATGTTTTCATGTGGTTCTTACATGATACTTCCTACAAGAGGTGTCAAGGCAGTGATTCTTTGATTTGTCTTGGCTCCTGCAAAATCTATTCATTGTGAACACTCACGTCCATAAATTCAACTACGGACTTCTCTGCAATAAAAAGGAATAAATTGCTGGTACAAAAAAGACCCAGATGAATTTAGAAATCATTATGCTGGGAATAAGAAGCCTGGTACAAAAAGGGTACACACTGCATGAGTTTATTTATGTAAAATTCTAGAAAGTGTATGCTAATCTAGAGTGACAAGACATCAGTAGTAGCTTAGAGGTAAGGGAAGGACGTATTGCAAAGAGACATGAGGAAACTTTTAGGCGTGATGGAGACATTCTGTATCCTATTTGTGTTGATGGTTTCATGGGTATATACATCTATCAACTCACAGAATTGTGCACTTCAAGTAGATGCAGTTTTATACTTAAATTATACCTAATTAACTTGTTTTTTAAAGTCAGCTACATAATTATTTCAAAATAAAAAGTTAAATTCAACTAAAGATGCAATAGAAATAGATTAGATGAGGAATTTTTCCAACAGTCTGATCAAGAGTCAAGTTCTGCCTCCTAGATGGTGGCAATTTGAAACATTGAAACTTGGTATCTCTTTCTTTGAAGAGCTTAACAAGCCCCTTGGATTCTGGAAGTGTTTGGAAAGCAGCACCTCCTTCCAAGAAGTGGTTTGTTCACAGAGCTTCCATCTGAACAAACAAGCTGAAATCACAGGATGCTAAGGAAGAGCAGAGTCATTAGGATGCTTGGTCACTTTTTGGTTTCCCCAGAAACAAACAGTGTTGCTTCAAGTGTACTGCCAAGACTCTGTGTTCTTAGTTGGGCAGGAGCTCTTGGCGAGGATGAGTCTGGAGGGAGTATGAACCTCCTGAGCCTACACATCTGGCCAAACAAGGAGCCGCCTGTCCTGCATTGTCTACAGTCAGCAATGGGCAACTCTTTATCACAACCCCAGGGTTCTCTCCTGCACATGCAGGAATCTTCTGTTTTAAGTTCAGTGGTGACGATTCCCTAAATTATGGCACACAGTGCTGGGCAGATAGCCAGGCACCCCAGCACATTTCCCTTTCATGCAAAAGAGTTGCTCAGAGTTAACTCTCACCCCAGCACCCTGGGGGTGCTGAGGCCATCATCTCCAGTCTAGGTAGAACTCTCCCCATCGACCTCCAATGCGCAAAGCAAAAAGGCTAGAAACAATAGTAACTTTGGAGGAGAAATGTTGCTTAACTGTTTCAAGGCAGTTCTGATTGAGAAAACCTTAAAAATGGTTACTATTTCCCCTATAAATGACTTTATAGGGTTAAGCATGCAGACTCTGGGGTCTTTGCCTGGCCTTAAATTTTCAACTATAAAGTGAGTATAATAACAGCAGCTACATCATAAGATTGTTGTAAACATTGAATAAAATAAAATATGTAAAGCATCTCGCTAATACACGGAGAACACCCAAGACATGCTAACTATTCTTGAGATTTAAAAAACAGTGTCTCGCGGTGGCCCAATGGCATAGTGATTAAGTTCACGGGCTCCGCTTTGGCTGCCCTGGGTTCACAAGTTTGGCGTGGACCAAAGCACCGCTTGTCAGCCATGCTGTGGCGGCGTCCCATATAAAGTAGAGGAAGATGGGCACGGATGTTAGCCCAGGGCCAGTCTTCCTCAACAAAAAGAGGAAGATTAGCAACTGATGTTAGCTCAGGGCTGGTCTTCCACACACACAAAAATAAATAAATAAAAAATAAAATAAAAAACTCAGTATCTCATGCTGGCAACAACTGAGAGTAAAAAAATAAAAGTAAGGTTGAGAAAAAGGATTGGGGGAAGGGACAAAAGAAACAAAATCTCTGAAATGGGGCCTGAGGTTTTTTTCAACCTATAGAAAACAGCCGTATGAAATGCTCAGTACCTAAAGGACACAATCGCCTTGCCCTCTTCTCAAGAAATAAAAAAAATCAATATTTTCAAGAAAATCAATTTTTAACACTTCACATATCAGCCACCTTATCTCCAGGAGTTTCCTCCTCAAGAAATGTTGTGAAGAGGGATTTCATTTTGATTGCTTTGCCTTGTGTTTTCCCAAACAGCAAGGAAAGGCTCTCACACACAGCTGAGCAACCAATAAAGAAACGCGTTGACACAGTTAATCAGACCAATCGAGTGGGACTCATTGATCTGTTGGGTGACTGCAGGTTGTAGGTGATTTTAAATTGAGTGGCCTTGTTAACACCTAAGAAACAAGGAGATAATTAAAAAAAATGGAAGTATATGAATTTTGCTTGAGCTTAACATGGAAATAGGTAAGACAAAGAGTCAAAAAATATGTCTGCACATGTGGAATGGGAAAAGACCAACTTAGTACAAATAGAGCAGACCACAAGTTGACCACAAATTGAATATAAGTCACAGTGTTCAATGATCCCAGGATGTATAAACAGGAGTCTGAAGTGTGTGATTGGAAATTAATCCTTCCAAAATCTTCAGCATTGGCTAGCAATAAAGCTAGGAACACAATTCCTAGAGAATGAGCCTCGTACTTTCTCAGTTTACGTGGTGTAAACTATCAAGGAAGTGGAGAGAGACTTTGGAAAGATTATTCTTTCTGTTTCTAAGGTAGGTTTTATTTCTTTCAACTTTTTGACCCAGTATCTATCCTTACAGAATTTGTAACCAAAATATCAATATTATGATGAGAAATATGTGTATAAAACCAACCCATTA
Organism: Tapirus indicus; assembly: GCA_031878705.1. Classification (NCBI taxonomy): domain Eukaryota; kingdom Metazoa; phylum Chordata; class Mammalia; order Perissodactyla; family Tapiridae; genus Tapirus; species Tapirus indicus. Next base: position 104,955,896 of record CM062917.1, read on the forward strand.
AGTACTTACCAGGCGTTCTTGAATTTTATCTACAAGGGTTGGATCACTCAACAGTAGAATAGGTTCACTGGATGAATCCCCAGATATCAAACGAAGTTTGGCTTCATTGACTACAGTAGAGAGTCCAATGGTGACAAATAATATTCCTGCAGTTCTGGCATCTTCAGAAATACTTTGAACATCTGGATTCTTTGGATGGTCGATGCCATCAGTCATCAGCAAAGCCACTTTCACACCATCTTTACGCCCTTCTCTCTGAAGTAGACTAGTGGCATTGGAGATGGCATAATAAGAGAAAGTACCTTGCCCAATTAAATTCATAGACTTGACCCTCTGCTTAAAAGTCTGTAGATCCTTCCAAGAAGAAAAAGGTGAATCAATTTGGACAGAGCTGCTAAACTGAAGGGCTGCCAGTTTGATGTCATACTTCAAGGAGCGAACTGGGATCAACTGGAAAACCTTGTCACTCAAGCTATCCACAAAATCTTTCTGTTTGTCAAAGAGAACAATTTTAGAACTTTCAGAGCTATCCACGATGAAGACAACATCTATGAAGCAAGTGGAGTCTGAAATAGAACAAATAGGTTAGGCAAAATACTTGTCCCTTCTTGTGAAACAGCTTTGCATAAGAAAAGCCCTAGGGTGGTGTGTTGTGTATTGTTTGTTTTGGAGAGGAGAGGGAGGTGAAAAAGGACTTAAGTTGTAAAGAACTCAAGCTCTTTCCAAGTCCATAAATTCTTTTCTTCTCATAAAATCATGCAAATCAAAAGCAAGCAAACAAACAAAATACCATATATTTTGAGCATCTTCCCAAAGTAAAACCTGCTTAAAGTAGGAGGAAAAGAGAGTGCATCATAGTTTAAAAATTCAAAAAACATTGGGCAAAATTGTCTAGAAGTAGATAATAATCTACCTAATTCTCAGGGTGTGTATCATATTGATGAGGCTCCATCTTGTTTTGGTATTTTTTTTAAACTGTTTTGAAATCAAGAGAGAAAATTGTAGCATATTGTAGCAACAATAAGGGAGAAAGAAACTTAAAAACAGAGAACTTAAGTTTGAATCTGAGCTCTGTATTTTCTAGTTAATTTGACTATGGTCTTGAGTGTGCCGCTTAACCTCCCTGAGCGTCAGTTTCTTTATCTATGAGGGTGGCAATCTCTGTCATACCTATTTTACAAGGCTACTATGAGCCTCAAATGAGATAATAAATGTACAAGTGCTCTAAAAAGTCTGCTGTTTTTATAAGCATGCTCTATAACTATGTGAGGTATATTATTATCATAACACAATTATATTAAAATAGAATGTCACATATATACATATATGTGGTTTGCTATTTATAGCAAATACTATTTGGAAAAAATCATATTAGTGTTTTAACAGGCTAAGACATCATTAAAGACAAAACATTTTTTTTTTTACCCTGGAGATCATTTTTCCTTGCAAGTAAATTGGATTTGGATCCTTTCTTTCTTTGTCCATATATTGTTTGACTCATAAAAGCTGGCAAAAGCAGGAGATAAAAGACAAAATGTCTGTTCCACATTATGGTAGATGGTGAAAAATCATCTGTCTGTAGTACCTTTAATAGAAAAATCAATTATAAATACAAAAATAAATGTAAAATATAGTGTTTGCTATGTTTAATTTCAGGCCAGCAGACTTGAAAAGTGGCATGTGACTGAAGAAAAGGGTTTTCATTCATATTTATAGACAAATATCCACATTGCAATTTAAAAAGTTTCTAATCCAAATAAATCATTACACTACAACCAAATATTTTAGTGACCATTTCTATATATCCAAAGACTTACATCCAAGTAGTCTGAATTTCCCCTTTTATTATGGGGAGCAGGGAGTCAGAAGAGCCACTTAAAAACATTCAATCCCATTCTGTATGGTGACTATGATTCAATTACAGGATCTGCTTTGACATTTCCCCATTCTTCAGGGTGAATTCAGATTGCTACATGGTTGTTTCATTCATTTTCATTATAACTAATTTCTGACTATCCCAATATTTGTACGGAGTTGTAGAGAACCACCACCATTGCAGTCTTACTATTACATGCACTTCAGTGAGTTCAGAGGTCAAGTCAAAAATTAAATTGCCCTTCTATTTCCATGGAACCCCATTTCTCTCTTCTACTCTAATTTTGGAAACTTTATCTCCACCAGAGTTCCAAGCTGGACTACAGCTGCATATCCAATGAATCAAAAGAATAGGAGAGCAAAAATAATAAATTTGCTAAGCAACATTGTTCTTCCAGTGTTAGCTGGAAGAACTGATGGACAGAAATAGGACTTGGAATCACAAAGCACCCCTTCTGAAAGGCCCTATGAAATTATTTTTCTGGGTAGATTAACAATGAAAACCCTAATTCTGTGTTAAAATCTTCAGCCATCTTCATCACTCAATATGCCCAGCTATACACCAAATGACTTTTAAACCCACAGGCTGCCCTGGCAAGAGAAGACTCATGTGTGGCTAGCTCAGTATACCTGAGAAGGAAAAGAAAGCTTATTTTGTACCAATGTTCTGCCTTGTTTGGAAATACTTGCCTCCTTAAGCTATATTGACTTCAGAAGTTCTGGAAAAGGAATCACATTTTCTTTTTTTGGCACCTTGCCTTCAGGGAGTGGGAACTGGGAAATCATGATCATGACTTTTCCAGGCTCTGAAGAGGTGGTGGAAATATATGCAAAAGCAGTGAGGAATGAGATGCGTGACTGACTTCTCTCATACATGCCAGATGGAGAAACCTCAATGGGAAGAAAAGCTGTCGGGTTGAGGATGGACCCATGGATGGCTCCATGCCACAGTCTGCTCCTTGAATAGGGTTGTCTAGTAGGAAGTTTATTCAGCTAACTTTGTATCAGTATAGCCAAGCACCTCTACTGGCAAGTACATCAAGTGCAATGGGCCAAAAGTCAACTGCTCTTCTGACCAGGTACGTGTGCTAAGATGTGAATACAGCTGAGTATTAAAAAAAATAAGATGGGGGGGGCAGCCCGGTGGCATAGCGGTTAAGTTCTCTCGTTCCACTTCAGTGGCCTGGGATTCACCAGTTCGGATCCCCGGGGCAGACCTACTCATCGCTCATCAAGTCATGCTGAGGTGGCGTCCCATATAGAAGAGCTACAACTCTGGAACTATGTACTGGGGCTTTGGGGAGAAAAAGAAAAAGAGGAGGATTGGCAACAGATGTTAGCACAGGGCCAATCTCCCTAAAAAAAAAAAAAAAAAACAGGAAATGTGCTAAGGAAATAAGACACAGAGGACATCCTTCCCCAGTTAGTCACCTTGGTAACCAAGAAGAAGAATACAGAAGAATGTACAAGTTTAACTGTGAAGATTAGTGTTAAGGATAAGGCTATGTAGCAAAACACAGCTGTCACTGCATTTTCAGAGGGAGAAAAGGAGTTAACACCGTGTCACTGGTATTGCATATGACTTTTTTCTTGACTTTTCTCTTTTGTTGAGCCCATACCATAAAGAACTTCTCAGAAGTTCTGGAAATAAGAGACTGAGAATTTAATTCCATTGAGAATAAGAGAGATTTTACAAGCTACATAAGACAACTCTTCAAAAACCTAAAGAAGGTGATTCCCATGCTGGATCCTGAGAAGAAAACCACTTTCTTCTCATTTGTAGGCCTCATTTGGGCTTTTGAAATGCTGGCTTTAAATGAAGACATCTTTCCAAAAACTAAATACCTGCTTGTACAGCTTTCTCATCATATAATCATGAATTCATACCTGAGGCCTTGTCTATACCACGTTCACTAACACAACTTATTCATTAGCGATAACCATAATATCTCATATTTTATTACTATTTGCTCTGACAATTTTTATCTGGCTCTCCCAAACCAGTCTTGTCATTCCTTTCCGTTTTCCTGTATTAGCCAGAGGACATCCTCACACCTTTCTCTATTTTTTATTTCTAATGCCATCCTGAAATCTCTTTCTTCTTTAATAGTTTGGCATCTTAAGAGCCCACCCATTTCTAATCACAGTTGCCACATTTTATTTTGCCTCAGTTAATAATTCTCACCTTTCTCTCATTTAGATATCACATACAAGCAAAACAGGTTTCAAGGGAAAAAAATGCCATTAGTTAAGTGAAAGAACTATAAACCTCTACGTTTATTATAGGTTACATTTTATAAATGCAGAAACAATGATTATCTTTAACCAAATGCCATATTTTTGCCTAAAATTTGTTTTGGGTAAATATTAGGATCAATAAATCCAAGAGACTTTATATTTTATGATTTTTCAAAAGTAAAATTATCTTTCAGCAGAGTTTACCAATTTTATTCACAGTGTTTGCATCTTATTTATTTCTACATGAAGATAAAATGATCAAAGACTTTATTCAAATTGCCAAACTACCCAAATTATAAAGTATTCTGTAATTAACACTAAATTGTAAAAACTTGTTCCAAATTAAGAAAAAGATATTCCAAAAGATATTAACATCACTGCAATGCCAAGTAGTAGACCATAAATTAAACATAAATTTTAAAATAACTTTAAAACAAATTTTAAATTTCTACATTTTAACAATTATTCAGATTTTTCTAATAATTAATTTAAAGTAATAGTAGAGGATAAAAAGTTTTGACAAGCTTTCTTCACATAACAAGTATGTAAAACTTTTAGTCTTCCACAGTTCCTAGATTGTCCTATCTGATTTCAAGTGATTAAAACAAAACAGTTATGTCTTACCTTATAAAGTTTGTCAAACAGGAATTAAAGACTGGTTAAGGAAATGCCAATGACAAAGACCATTGTTGGGGATGGAGTTGGCTATTTGATATTGTTCTGTTCTGTGGAAAACAAAAATTGTCTTTGCTTTTGGATCTTTTGCAATCTTTTATTCATGTTTATTAGACTAAGTTAAAGCAAGAGTGGTCAGGCATTTGGCCAGGGTGCAAGATCTGGGTGGGATCAGTAAGTAACTTAAAGGAACAGTGTCCTTCCGGAAAAAGTCTGTGTTTTCCAGACTGTTGTAAAAAGAACTTGAACAGATTTTCTACATTTTAGGCATTTATTGACAGCCTGCCTTTGTTTCTCACGGGATGTCTTCTTTCTATTCCTGTGTTTCTTTCCCTGGGGTATGTTCTGTAAGATATTGGTTCTGAACAGCTCTATGAAGGAGTATAAATGACACCAGACTCAGAAGCAAAACTGATTTTTCAAGAGAGGCAATGGGTTGATAATTATTCAAGCTGGATGATAAGTACATAGAAGTTTATTATTATAGTTTTTCTACATCTGTGATTTTTGAAATTTTTCATAATAAAAAGTTTATATAATATATAGTGAAAGAGTGATCTGAATTTGGTCCTGGTTCTGTCTCTAACACGGGGACCTCAGTTTCCCACATATGAAATGAGGGAGTGGATTTAGTTATTTATCAAAATCCCTTCAAACTGTAAGATAAGAGATAGGTGTACAGTAGTCAGCATTCCAAGATCTCTGTCCAGGACATGCGGTCACTGTTGTGGTTCTGTGCTCTTTTTTCCTATTTTCTCCCTTGTGGTTACAGCCCATATTATGTCAGTGTTTATCAGTGCAAAACACACCACTAAGAAGCCAGTTGACCCCTGGACAACTAACAGGCAGGCTTCTCGATGGACAGCCTCACAGACAGAGAACAGCAAGATGATCAGAGAAAGCAACATAAATGTTCATGCTATAATTATTTAAAATCAACTTTCTTAGGAAGACATCTTAACATTTATGGATCTGCTTATTGTAACAATAGTAGCTTCCATTTCATGAACACTTTACCAGGTGCCAGGCACTGTGCTAACTGCTTCACACACGATGGCATTTAGCCTTCCAAAAGCACAGCCACCTACTTTCAATAAGTATTGTAAGAATTCATGTTTTGCAGATGAGGATGTTGAAGCAGAGAGGAGTTCAGTAACTTGCCCACTGTCATCCCAATGCTAGAGAATGCCAGAATGGGATCTTAGCTTAGGTCTCTCTGCCCCCTGAGCCTCACTTATAACAACTATTACATTATTAAATTAAGTAACCATGTGAATGTTCAGGTTATCATTGTCTCCTCACCACAAAGCAGTTTTTGAGAAACTATGGAAGTTTTGTGGGGCTTTGGTAACAGAAAGAAGAAATAGTGGGTATACTGCAGAAGTAACACTGGAATCTCACAGGAAGCAATCGCATGTGTACCTTAAATAACCTGCGGACGTTAAGGCACACTTTTCACTTTTGCGAGATGAGAATTATGGGACAAGGAAGTGGCATTTTTTCAGGTCAACTCTCTTTTTCCTGGGGTGGATTCACAACCTCCAGAATAATACCTCTAAGAAGCAAACAAGTGTCTCCTGGAGAGGAGAAATGGAATGAAGGCATCCTGTTTTGGAACTGTTCTGACTGATGTTTGTGAGGGATTGGAGTTCGGCCTGCTCATCATTTCCCCTCTGTCCCCCAAGGTCAGATAGAGTAACCCAAATCTAAGGCTTGCCACCTCTCATTCCCAGGTGTGGCAATCAGCAATAAGTTGATTGGGTAGGCGACTCAAAAGAAAATCTTGCATTCTGTCAATGTATATATGGCAATTAGCTTTGCACCCAGAGAAACAATGTGCCATGGCTAAAGACAGCAATCTTAATCCTAATGGATGGTCTTGAGTTAGTGTGCAATTGGACATACACAGACCAAATAAGAGAACACAGATAACAATGATGACTAGAAAAAGGCACTTTGGAGTCCATGCCCTTCTGACAGTTGTTCTGCAGCAAAGTCTTTATAGAAGAAAAGATAGCACACTATTCTTGCTGTCACTACTGTGAATGGCCTAGAGTAAGCACTCAATAAATATTTGTTGAATGAATGATTATTAGGGTTAATTTTTTAGTGTCCATCAATCACTTGAGAACCATGATACAACAGATTACTCTCCTCCAGTGCACTGCTAGACAAGAAATCTTTTCTCAACTTTTCCAAAAATTTTTAATACTCTACTATAGTAGAATCTATGTTGGCTTTATTTGTTTTGGTGCCAGTGCCAAGATCTCCATTTCAGTAGTGGTGATATTCTGGGGCCCTAGGATCATTCAAAGGGATCAAAGTCGCAGATGACTTGTATATGTCAAAAGGTTTTATCTGCATGGGGTTATAGAAACACAAAAAAGCGTAATAACAGATCAGCTCAAACTTGTATCACAGTTATACATCTGGACCAAGGCCAAGGCATAGTGCAATGTTTCACAACCTTCTCCCAATTTTGCCCACCTCCCACACTGCTCATCCAGAAGAGAAAAGAACATCATCAACTGAGCAGGGAGATGTCAATGATCTTCTTACCCAATTTGGAGAAATTTGTTGTTAAAGGTCCCCTTCTAATTTTTCAGTACAAAATCTTGATATACGTAATAGAATTTCTAACATTTGCCTCAAACCTCTGAAGTTTCTAGGATTCATTATCCTTTTTGGCCCCAAGAGTATGACTTGGACATTCTCTCATGTCATTTATCAGTAAATTAGAGGAACACCAAAATGGTATTGATCCTATTTATCAACTAAGGGAAGAATTAAAAGCATTCCCAGATGACAAGAAAGTGAAAATCATCATTGCTAATATAATTAGGAAATGTGGTATGGTTTAAGTCTGTAGCAGCATGACTCCAGTGCCCCTCCCTTCACCAAATTCTGATTGAATTGGCTCTCTCACAATCCCTCTACTCACTTACTTTTTGTATTGTATACTCCCTGGTACATCTTGCTTCATTATTTGTCATTTGGTTCCCAGCTTGAATAATTGTGTCACATATGCATCACCTAATGCCCTAGACTACAATGACAGCATAAATTCCCATTGTACCAATCTTATGACTATTAAAATCTTTCTCTAATATTTTCCTTCAATACTGATATTTCCTCTTTCTATGTTATTTATTCTTTACTAAGAGCAAATTATTTTATGCCAAAAAATTCTAGTGCTTTCTGGAAAATCTTACAATTTTCCTTTCTAAGAAATGTCTGAAAGCAGATAGGTCTTCTCCTATCACAGGTTTAAATGTTCGATATTTTTTAAAATTATTCCCTTCAGTCAGTGGGTAGAACAGTGTTAATTTTTTCATGCAGAGTTCACCAAAAGAGAAAGATAGGATCTACTTATTAAGCTTTGACAAAACTCTGCTTTTAACTGGTAAAATATTTTCTATTTTTCATTTAGTTGATTTTACTTTCAGGTATTAGAAAGTGTTGTACTGTATCTTGGTGAATACTTCAGTTCCTCATTAGATGATATTTAAACTTTTCTTGTATTAGGGACAAATCATAGTATCAAATCTCAGAACTAGAAAGAACCTCAGAGACCACTTTTATTTGATTCTTCCATTTCCATGATAAAATAGAGGGCAAATGTTGACACTCACCCAAAGGTCATACCTTGGGTCAGTGAGGAAATTAAGTTTAGATTTTTGCACATCAGTTGGCCATCTTTCATTATTCCTAAGTTCCCCAGGAGGTTTCTTGGCTTTTGTACCATCCAGGCTTGTGACAGAGCAGGAGAAAAAGGAGGCTAGTCTATGGCCAACAATTTATATTTGAAAAGTTTGAATTTTACGTTAGTGGCAGATGGCTCAGGACAAATTATCATGGGCTAAATTCCAGCACATAATGAGTCTCATATCTCAGTGTGTAAATCTTAATGCCTGGGCCATCAAAGATAATGAACACCACTTCTTAAAACCCTGAGTTGAAGAACTTTCTCCTCCAGGTTTGGGCGGGTTTGCCTGAGTAGCTGGGGATTATTACACTGATTTCAGTGAACTATGGCGCATCTTATTGATACCTGATCAAAATACAGCCAGTAATGTGGGTAGACCTCATCATTTGCATGAAAAATAGGTTGCAGAAAGTCAACACTCATTTGAGTCTTCTGGTCAGTGCGTTTGGGATTTAATAAGAATGTTCAACAAAGAAAGTTTTTTAATAACTCTATCAAATTCCTGGAACAAAAAGTGTTTTAAGAACATTAAGTAACTTATTATCCCGCATTATGTCAACCCATCACAACTCTGGTTTATACAACACTGTCCCTAATTAAAGCTAAAGAGTCATCTGTTTTTTGAGTTACATCTAAATTATATACTGTAGTTTCTCCTACACAACAGTTTGTTTCTTCTTCTGTCCTTTTAAATTCTGTACTAAAGGTAAAGTATTCATGGACAAAGTTTACAGTGAAAGAGACTTGAGGCGAATTAATGTTTTTACTATTTGGGAATATGAAAAACTTTTAATAATATAAAACTCTACACGAATATAAGATATCTATAATAATAATTGTTCATAATTTGATCCAGAAGTATAGATTCTGAAATTACACATGTATAATTTTATTTAATATAAGGAATTTTTACTTAATTATATATTTTCCATTATGCTGATTGGCCAAATTCAGAAATGCCAAAAACTAACACGAACTAGTGAGGACTGACCATGGGTTTTGAGGGACTATTGTTTGAAAAAAGATATTTGGGCACCACCTTGTGGGGCTTTGTAGAAAGACATGGTGTGAGAGTCAGCTTGTCTACTATCGTTAACAGATTAAAATGCTTAATCACCTATGATGCTGAACAGGTAGAATGTAAGTTGATTTTTACAAATTTTCTGGGTAAGGGAATAAGAAAATAAATCAAATCAGGTGACAAAATTACTTTTATGTATGAATCAAGGAACTAAGTAACATCTGATGAAATCTGAAATACACTAATTTAACAAATATTAACTTAGTATCTACTATACAGAGGCACTGGGTAGAAAACAAGTAAGACCTAGTCACTGCAGCTCAGTGGAGGAGACAGGTAAGTAAAAGGCAACAGCAAATATTACTCCCCCATAATTTTTTTTAACTAATCAAATATCAAACTCTAGCTAACGATACCATGCTGAAGTGTTTGAGAGCAAAGTGCACTGGCATCTGTAACTTACTTTGAAACACATCGTAAAAAAAGAAGATGGACAGAGGGATGGGTAGAGGAATAGACATACGATAGAGCAGATATGTCAATTGTAGATCAAATGTTAATTGTGGAATCTAGACGGTGGGTAGTGGGTTTGCTGCATAATTCTGTCAACTTTTCTGAATGTTTGAAAATTTTCTTAACAAAATACTAGACAGAAAAAGGCAATGGCATGCAGTGTGATAATATCTATAAAAGAGACCTGAAAAGAGGCCACCCAGCCGAGACTGTGACACAGAGGTTGCAAGTGCAGGGAGCAGACGATAAGTAGGCATTTCTTTTGTGCCATATTAAAGGGTTTAGACTTTATCTTGAAAGCAACAAGAAGCCACTGAACAGAGAAGTGGCGTGACCACATTTTCATTTTAGAAAAATCACCCTGGCAGCTGTATGAAGAATTAATTTCAGAGAAGCAAGCTTGGAGACTGAGACCTGCTAGGAAACTTACTAAAATACCAATGAGAGATGAGGCACTCAAGTACCAGCATTAGGAATGCAAACAAGTGAACAATTCCAAGGAATATTTAAGAAGCAGAATCAAAGAGTTTAGTACCTAACTGGCCTAGGAAAGGGAAGGAAATGAAGGAGAAAGATGATACCCAGTGGTTTGCTGAAAAGTGTTTAACAATTGGCTCTCTGAAAAAAAAAAGTGTGTGTGTGTGTGTATATATATATATGTATATAAGTTTATTATAAATGTTACTGATATAAAGGATGTAGTATACAATTTACAAATAATAATAAAATATGCAATATACTCTATTGTAAATTCCGTGTAGTAAAATGATTCTCACAGAACACTTAAATTGATTTTTGCCAAATTCTTGCATCCTTAGCCAACTTATGGTTGCAATTGTTCAATGACTGTAGTTCCAACATTTGGAATGCTGGTTGACATTTCTATTTTCTGTAACAAGTATGCCCTTGCTTTCATATTTCTATGATACTTCTGCTAGTGTATAACTTTCAGTATCTCTTTCCTCCCCTTATTCACTCCTCGCCACAGGATGAGCAGTTAGATTTATCCTGAATGGTGAGAGTGATAGTCTAACAACCACTGGTCTATGTTTCCTGAACGAGTAGAGTTAATGTGCTAAAAGTCCTATGCATATGTGTCCTCATCTTCTCCATACTTACTATTGAGGATCCAAGGATGGGAGGTACTGACATTCTTTGCAGCTAGAAGACCCAAAGTCTAGACATGGATGCAAGTGCCAGGAAACTTAGCTGGGGTTGCAGGTCCAAGCTACATTTCCAAGCTTTGTTGGTAATAATGTTGATATTTTGGTCTCCATGTCTCCAACTGCCTTGTATATTTCTCAGTTAACTCCAAACCCAGAGGAAGAATATTGTGAGTAATGATCACCCTTAACCTCCATCTCCCTGTGTACACATATATGGGCATAGCTAAAAGTGACTATATTTTATTTCACTGTTTATACTCTCCACTCCCCAACCCCTACCTTGTAAAATAAATGCAAAGGAAAGAAAAATTTAGGTTAAAAGGAATAATTTTCAGAAACTAATATTTTAAACAGGTGCCAGGAACACCAATGTTAATTTCAACCATGAGAAAACAAATGGAGTCAATGCATTTATTAGAATGAGTAATTTTATTCAATTCTATTTATCATAAATCGATGTTGAATTTTGTCAAATGCTTTTTCTGCATCTAGTGAGATGATCATATGATTTTTATCCTTTATATTGTTAATGTGATGTATCACATTGATTGATTCGCGGATGTTGAACCACTCTTGCATTCCTGGAATAAATTCCACTTGGTCATCAGGTATGATCCTTTTGAGGTATTGTTAAATTTGGCTTGTTAATATTTTGCTAAGAATTTTTGCATCTGTGTTCATCAGGGATATTAGCCTATAATTTTCTTTTCTTGTGATGTCCTTGTCTGTTTTTGGTATCAGGATAATGCTGGTCTCATAGAATGAGTTTGGAAGTGTTCTTTCCTCTTCTATTTTTTGGACCCAATTCTACTTAATAATCAGGGTTGGCTTACTTGCATCTAATAATGTCAAGGCAGCTGCTGATATATCAGTACCTTTATAGGCTATTACATGGGAGTCTTATTTCTCAGACAGGTATATTAAAATTACAAGAAAGAAAAACTCTTAGGCAATAAGACACATATCCCATAAATACAATTTGTAGGCATTAATATAAAGAATTATTTCTATGTAAATAGAGGATGGTTTAGATCTTCAGTCAGAGATGTAGAATTTACATGTATTTGGGAGACAAAGTTCCTGGTAATAGAACAGGATAAGGGGGAAAAAAAGCTTAAACTTGCTCACAGACAATAATTGTCTTCCTATCTAAAACAATCTTTTCCAGTTAAATCCAGTCTTTGGTGCTATTTAATTTATACCTAATACACTTATTTTTGGCATACTTATGAAAAAGCGAATATGACATATATGTATTTCCTTGGCTGGCATGATTAGAAAACAAATGAAAATTGAAATTTTAACTTTTAAACTATTAAGTAAACAATTACAGGGATGCTTCCCCCCACCAAATTTATAAAAACTAAGCTGCTTTCCGGAGAGCAGATTATTTTTAAACCCAATGTATAAACATCCATATCACAAAGTAATATTATTAATGGTCTGAGCATTTGCCTAATTTATACACCTTGCATGAATGCTCCTCATGATATTTAGCATCATTCCCTTTACAGTATCATATATGTGACATACAGTATCATACCGCATATCAGAGAAGTGCCTTTCCCCAGGACTTTTGCTGCCTGACAACTGTCAGAATAATCAGGATGCAAATGGCCCTCCTGGAGGCATTTAATACACAACCTGCAGAACTGTAGGCCTTGGCCCTGTGTAACATCACACTGTTTATGCAATTAATATCTTAGTGTAGAGTTGCAAAAATTTTTTGTATATTTACTATTATATTTTATTATTTGTATTAATTTACTAAAGACTTGAAATTTTAGTTGCATAAAATGGTTTGCTCATTCTGATTCCAGTTGAATGTCACCAATCCATTGAAAGAGCAGGACTCCATAGGATGTCTTATAAAACAACTTTATTTTTCTCCCCATTGTCCCTTCATGTCCACTTTTGAGGGCAGGATTTTCCTTGCCACTTGGATGAAAAAACAGGCAAGTATCATGAGTCTTTGGGTCAGTCTTTCATATAAAAATCACTACTTTCACATTTAGTCATAAAAACTACCGCGCTCCAATAATTAAAATGTCTATTCCCACATAGTTGCTAAAACTCTGAGCTTAAGTTTCTTCTCTCCCCAGCTGGGGCTTGCTTCAGGCCGGAAGCCTGTAGCGGGAAAGAGGGCAAGGCCAACTTTTCCTTTTCTTCACTTTGTGCCTCTCTGCCTTCCCCAAACTCATGAAGAGCAGTTTCTGACTCTTCTAGGTAGAGGGGCCAGAAAGATCTACTTAACTGGTTACTGCCTTGCTCTGGTTTTGGAGAGGAATCAAGTGATCCCTGTGATCTCCACTATGAAGCTCTTCAGCATTTGTTGGAGACTCTGCTTTGCTGGGGATCTCTCATCTGAAGATCTCTTAAAGCAGGCAAGTTCTCCTCTCTGGCAGGTGTCAAACACAATCCCTCCTCACAGCGTCCTGTTCCCAGTGGGGCACCTCCAATCTCTCAGTTGAGATAGCCTCACTCCCACCAGCAGGCCCTCTTGTTGACTGCTCTAGCTGTCTCTCTCGCCCTTGGGGCCCACATCTGGTCCACAGGGCATGCTCATGCATCATTTATCTTGACAAACACTTAAGAGTGAAGGTTGTTCCCAACAGAGGCACCTCTCACCTCTTGGCCTTCAGAACAACCAGCTGACCTTTAGCATTTTCAGGTATGGCTCAGACAGCAGCCCACCATGTTCCCTACCCATGTCACCTTTTCAAGTTGCACAGAACAAGCTCTCCTCAGAGAACAGCACCCTCAGACTTCTCCTAGGGGATTAGGAGTGAGACTCCTGGGAAATGAATTTATCAAAAGAAATCTCTCCCAGACTCTTCAGTTCCGAGCCCGTTATATCCTTCAGGAGGGTTTCCGTCTTCTGGTTACAAAATCTTTTCCAGCTCTGCATAGGTGGTAGATTCTCACTTTGGGATGTGGGAATATCCATCACCTATTGTTCTATTCCAGTCTAGTAGGGCTTTAGCCAAACCGAGAGATGACAAATCCTATTTTAAATATCCTGCTACACAAACAAATATGCTGTATGAGCATGGCTAAATCCTGAAAGAGAAATAGAGAAATGAAAACAGTTATTGTTTTCACAATAATATGTTTAAATTTTGAGTTGCAGTGGAAGCATTCATATGTTTTGATAAATAAATGACAAGCACTAAGATATATTGGAGTATATAAGGAAGGCATTTGGTGTAAAACAAGTAATTCGGCCTTGTTTTTCCAAAAGGGCCCGATGTGGCCATTGAGCGTGCATTTTATATCTGCTTTAAGTATTCACTGTGTCCCAAAGACAAGAACAAAGCCCTCTAAGATAAAGAAAGATGTAACTTCCCCCACACTGGCATTTCCTTAAGGGTAAGCATCTCTCTCTAGGCTAGGGATTGATTGCTGACCTGCTGTGACCACCCAGCTCAAGACCACAGACCTGCTACCTGCTGTGTTCACCAATTACTGTGTGAAATCCTGCGCCAGCTCAGCATCTTGTGACAGTTGTAAAAGGGACAGTCCTATCATATGTGAAGTATGCTCTTTGTTCCAAGACAGGATATAACCACTATATAACCCACCTCGTTGGTGCCCTTCCTTCCTTGGGGAAGGAAGGCCCCAGGCTACATGGCCCTCAAATCTGGCTCATAATAAACTCACTCCAATTTTGATTTATAGATTGGTTATGGATTATTTGCATTGACAGTTTGCATAATTTTTCATCATTTGTCATTGTTTTGATTCAACAAGTAACAAGGGGAACAATGATCATTGTAACATGTATCCCACTTTCAAGGAATTCACGGTTGAACTATATGAATATATTGTAATATAACAGGTAATAGCATTATTATGATACATAATTATATATAAACGTGTGTGTGTGTAAAGAGTCTAAGAGTTTGATAGAGGCGCAGTAGACAAGGTGCCTAGTTCAGAAAGGTAGACATTACTTCCAGCTGTGGGAGACTTTAAGGATGGACTGAGGGATGTATCTTGAGGGATAGATAGAATTTAATTTTCCTAAGACTTGGAGAAGGGCATTCCAAGAAAAAAAATGGAACAAAGTCATGTTATAAGGAAAGTGCTGTATAAAGTAATTGGGAACAATTTAGTAGGGCTAGAGCTAGTGTGGGTCAAGAGATCAAATGGGAAAGACATGTTGGCCAGAATGGGGACCATCTCATGTTGATAACTTGGTTTTTAGCATCCCAGAAGTTTTTGTGCGTGTAACATGGAGAGGAGTATTCGCTATTACATATAATTTATTAATATTTGTTAATATGTATATTTACCTCATTTATACAACTAATACATTGAAAACATAATTTAATAAATTAGATTTCTCCATGCTTGTTAACATTGTTGCAAACTGAATCCCTCTTCTCAAGTTTAGAGTAGCAGAGTCTTTTAAATATTTTTCAAGAGAAGACAAAATACACTCAATAGTGCAATGATTATAAAACTGACTGATACAAAAGTTACAAAAGGGCTAAAACTTAGGAATTAAGTTTGTTTCCTCATCATTTCTGCCCTGATTCTAATTCTGATTCTCTTTAGGCTTCTGATTTCTTACCTCTTCCATTTCTTCCTGAGGTTAAAAATTATACTTAGCTAAGAAAGGCAGGCTTAGCTTCTCATATATGCTGCAGATGGTTCAAGATTTTGAACATGAGAATTAAGTCCATTATCCATTTGAAGGTTTTATAGTCACACATTTTGCGTTACATCAGAAACAGTCCAAATAATTGACTCAGGCCAATCAGATACCCTTTGATTTTTCTGTGATCTGGTCTTTTCCTCAAAATGACACTGGTTCTGAATGCATTATCTTCATAGTTAGATATATGTCTACCTTTCAGTGTTGGTTCTAGGAATCTTTTTCTCTTTTGACTATCAAGAGAAGCCTGCTTTTATGACTGCTTTGGGCTTTGTTTGGTTTAGGTAATTCTAAAATTAATTTGATTCATTGAAAAAATTTTCTTGCTCATCAACTGTTAAGATTTACAATACTGACATCTTAACTCCAGGCTGAGGAGTTTGGATGTTGTTCTGTCGGGAACATGAACCAATGAAGGGTTCTAAATAAGAGGGTCACTTGAGATGTGTTTCAGCAAGATCAATCTGGCCATACAGAGGAGACGGTTTAGAGTAAAAGGGTAGGAACAGGGACTCCAGAGGCCATTGGGAGACTACTGTCTGGGTGAACAGTAATTAAAATCTAAACTAGGGCAATGGCTATGGGAGCAGGGAGATTAGCAGAATTTAGCCACATCATCTGTTTCAAAAGCCCAGATGTGGTTTGCTCAAATCCTGTCCAATTAGGGGAAGAGACCAGGCAGTGTGATGGCTGTGGTTTCACTGGGATTAACAGTATTGATTCGAGAGTAATTTTGATGGCTGCTGCTTTAGTGCTTCAGTGCTCATCAGGAGGGATGAGCCAAGTTTCTCAGTCGGTTTGGACTGCTATAACAAGTGACCATAGGCTGGGTGGCTTATAAACAACAGAAATTTATTTCTCAAGTTCTGGAGGCTGGAAGTCTGAGATCAGGGCGCCTGCATGGTCGGGTTCTGGTGAGGGCTCTCTTCCAGGTCTCAGAGTGATGACTGCTCACTGTGTTCTCACATGGCAGAAAAGCCTTGAGAGAGCTCTTTGGGGTCCCTTTTAAAAAGGAACGAGTCCCATTCATGAGGGCTCCACCGTCTCATGACCTAATTACCTCACAAAGGCCTTACCTCCTAATATCATCACATTGGGTGTTAGGATTGCGATATACCAATTTTGAGGGGATATAAACATTCAGTTTATAACACCAAGTTACCCACAAATGAAACAGAGACCTTGTGAAGAAGCGATGAACAAAGCAGGAAATGTCAGCATCACCCTGTTGCAGTTATCATCCCAAAACGTCCCCCGTTAATAAAGCACTTAGCATGCTGCTTGAATCTTATCATTTCCGCCTTAACTCCGTGGGTATAGGATTACGTGTGCCTCTCCATCATTATGGAATTTAGCATCCTAATCCCTCCAACTATATTCTTTAAAACAATATTCATTGGGTTTTTTTTTCTCATTAAAAAAGTTTTACATTTTTATTTCAGAAAACATAGAAAAGTATAATGAAGAAAAGAAAGATCACTTTTAAACCTACTACACAGAGATGTCTACTATTCAAAGGTTGGCATAATTCCCTCCAGTCTTTACAAAATAAGGTTAGGATCATTATGTTTATTCCATTCAGTACTATTTTATCCTATAACAATAAACCATGAATATTTCCTCTATCTTTAAATATTTTTCATTACAGTGGTTAGCAAACTAATCCAACCTGCCACCTGTTTCTGTAAATAAAGTTTTCCTGGAACACAGCCACACCCCTTTGTTTATGGACAGTCTAGGGCTGCTAGAATTGAGCAGTTGTGATAGAGGCAGTATAGCCTGCAAAGCTGAAAATATTTACTATCTGGCCCTTTACCGAAAAAAATTTGCCAATCTATGTTTTAAAAGATTATTTTAATGGCTCTTAGAGTTAGATCAAGGACTGTTCCATTTGATAATGCATGGGCTAGTAGTTAGAAGCACACTGCTGGAGCCAGATTATCTGGGTTCATATCCTAGCTCCAACACTTAAGAGATATTTGGGCAATTTATTTAACCTCTCTGTGCCTCAGTTTTCTCATCTGTAAAAATGGGAAAAATAACAGTATTATCCTCATAAAGTTGTGATGAAGATGTGGTGGATTCCTTGGTGCACATCCTAGATATGCCCCTTCGGTAATGAATGACTTACTCCTTCAGCTGCTGGGGGTGTTGCCAGCAGACGTCCCTGAACTGTCAGCCTTCTTTGGGGACTGCCTTGATTGAGAAAATTGCTTCACTCAAAATCATGCTTCCTTCAAGAGACAGTTCACACCAACGACACATCCACATAGTGGGGTAGTAAAAAAGCCTGGGTCCCTCATCTCAACTCAAGACAACTCTAAAGGGCCAGTCCAGTTGCAAATTTTCCCATGGAATGTCTGTACTGAATTACAGCTCAGCTTCGACCTCTGCCCAATCCTGCATCTTCTTCCTCCCTTTCACAGGTGTTGATCCCAAGAACACTCCCTAATAAGTATCCTACATCCTAATCTCCATCTTGGAATATGGTTCCCAGGGCACCCAACCCGAGACAGAGTGTTAAATTAGCCTATGTTGTAAAGTATCTGACATATAGTATATGCTACATAATCGTTTGTTGTCAAACAAATAGATAAACCAGTAGGAGAAAGTAGAATGGAAATACAAGTTCAAGGAGAAAAAAAATAGAAAAATATAGAATTTCCTACAATTAAAGAACAGCTTATTCACAAAATTTTTAAATGAATGATAGTGAGGAACTCCCACTAAATGTATTCACTGGATATATTTAAAGTGGGAAGCAATAGTTTTATGTACAACTTAAATATTAAAAAATGTATTAAAAATCATATCTTTAGCAACTATGTAAATTTATTATGACACTGTTAGATGTAATCCCAAAAATGTATGAATAAGTGCATTGATATACAAAATTGGTTTGGGAATATGCTAGAACACTTTTTGAAGACCATATTTTAAGACATCTCAGATCTTCCCATCCTCAAACTTTGTAAAAAGATTACCTAAGCCGTGTCACATGTTTACAGGGTCTTAATTTCCACTGGATGCTTAAGAGTAAAACTTGCCCTCAGGTACAGACTGATTTTGTGCATGTGGAAATAAAGGGAGTTGAATCGCTGCCAAGGGCAGCAGTAAATAAGAAGGAAATTAGCAGTTCTTCAACTGCTGTCCTTTATTGGTTTAAAACCACAACAAAAAATCGTATCCTGGATCACCACAACAAAAAGGAAGGAGATTAAAAAGAACAATATCCTGTTAGGGATACAAAAGTCTAAACTAAACAAACAAACAAAAACCTCACTGAGACTGAACTATATAGCAACTCGCATCCATTACAAAATGAATGTTTGATAAAGACAATTCACGTAACCTCAGACCAGTCTGTTAAACTCTCTGATACAGTTTAATCTTCCAACAAATACAATGCACTCTCTCACTCAGTAAATACATATATTTTTTTTTTTGCTGAGGAATATTCACCCTGAGCTAACATGTGCTGCCAATCCTCCTCTTTTTTTTCTTGAGGGAGATTAGCCCTGAGCTAACATCTGTGCCCATCTTCCTCTATTTTTCGTAGGTGGGTTGCTGCCACAGCATGGCTGACGAGTGGTATAGGTCTGTGCCCAGGATCCGAACCTGCAAACCCAGGCCACCAAAGCGGAGCATGCCAAACTTAACCACTACACCATGGGGCCGGCCCCAGGTAAATATTTTTTGAATACAAATTATGCAGCAGGTGCTATAGGAAATCCAAAGTTCCATATTACATTTTACTATCCACAAGGAAAATGCTGTCTGCTATTCTCCAGACAGCAGGAAGGGAGAAGAGGAAATAGATGGCAAACAGTTTCTCTTTTAAGGGACATGATCCAGCTCCACTCACAAAGAACATGGTTTAGTGAAGAAGAAGAAGAATCAATTTCCAAGTAGAATGAGAAAATTGTCACTTATTCCTATAAGGACTTTAGAGTGCAAGGAACTGACGGCAACGTGAGAAGAGTACACTTTCACAAAAGCTTAAATGAAAAAGAAGAGAAAAAGATGTGAGCTGGAGGGGAGTGTAGGGTAGGGAAAGATATTGTTTTAGGATTTATTCAAGAAATTTTTATTGAGCACACACTCTACTGTGCAGTTTTTTTTAATTTTTATTTTTTATGAGGAAGACCAGCCCTGAGCTAACAGCCATTACCAATCCTCCTCTTTTTGCCGAGGAAGACTGGCCCTGGGCTAACATCCGAGCCCTTCTTCCTCTACTTTATATGGGACCCCGCCACGGCATGGCTGACAAGCAGCATGTTGGCGGGCGCCCGGGATCCAAACCCGTGAACCCCGGGCTGCCAAAGCGTGACCTAAATGGCTGCGCCACCGGGCAGTCCCCTCTACTATGCACTGTTTTAAATTCTAGAGACTAAGCAGAGAATAAAGCAGACAGAGCCCCTGTGTATTAGAGAAAATGCTAAGCTCGTATACACATAGGTCCAAACAAACAGTAATTTTTAAAAGAACATAGTTTATTCTCTCTCGTGTAATGGTCCAGAAGTCTGTGGTTGATCCAAGGGAGGAGGTAACCCAGCTCCCCGAAATAAGCTGGGACTTAGACTAATGGGGCAGTTTTGCCTTCCTTAATACATGGGTCTCATATCTAGTTCATGTTTCTTTTTGCCATTTTCCAGAGAGCAGGAAGGGAGAAGAGGAAGTGAATGGCAAGCAGCTTATCTTTTAAGGGACAGGATTCAGTTCTACTTAGATCTCACTAGTCACAACTTTTTGATATAGCCACACCGAGTTGAAAGGGAGGCCAAGAAAGTGTCCTCTCTAACTTGGTCACCAAGTATCTTGCTAACACTTGGGGGCGGAGGTATAACAGAATGAAAACTGGCGATAAGAAGTGTATATTCTAGAAGAGAAAGATGACTACAGGCAAGTAAAGAGCAGTTTTGGTGAAGTGGTGGGCATGAAAGCCTGAGTGGAGTTCATTCAGGGAAGGACAGGAGGATGTGGGATTAGAGAGAGCAAGTATGGTCCTCTCCTTTGAGGAGAAAAATGAGAGTGACTTGAACATATGTTGAAGGTAAAGAACCAATAGAAATAGAGAGGTTGAAGACACGTGGAAGAGGAGAAAATTGATGGTACAACGTCTCAGGAGAGGATAAACATATAGGGTCCCTCCTCTTCCTCTCTGTCAGCTAGAAGAAGGTAAGAATGGAAGTGAATGAAGATGTTGGGGGAAAGAAAGAGGAAATAGTAGGAAGCTGTGGGAATTTCTACCTAATAGTTTTAATTTTCTTTCTGAAGTTGGAAGCAAAGTCATCTGAATGTGAAGGGAGATGTTTTTCTCATGCATGGTAGAAGGGATAAGGAAGAGACTTGTATTGATTTGAGGTTGCGTGTGGGGATTTGGGGCCAGGGCCAAATCCATTGAGAAGACTGGCAAGATAGTGTTTAAAATGATGGATCCTGTGGTATCTCCCCTTAGTACTACAGCACTTTCTTCAGCCTTCACTTCTCCAATGGCAGGAGTGAAAAGGAGCCTCAGACCTCCAAAGGCAATACTCTCCCCAAACTCATCCTCTTACCAAAACTATTTGCTTTGAAGATCATCAGGACTAAGTTCATTTTGCTGCTTATATTAATCACCACAAGCCCAAGACCACCCACTTTTGAGCATGAACAGACAAGTAAAGATTGCCAGACATCTGAAGAAAGCCTCTCTGTCAGATTTGTAACACCTGTGGCAGTACTATTCACTCAATTATGGGAACCAGAAACCTAGAATCTTCTTTGTCCCTCAGTCACTTAGCAATCATCAAGCTCTGTTCATCCCACCTTCTAAATATTCTCCAGGCTACACACCTCTCCATCCCCACTCTCCATACCCCTGGTAGTTTGGGTTACCATCATCTCTCATGCAGGTACTTACTTAGCCCTCCCCTTTTCTCCTGGAAAAACTGATCACACCACTGGCTTGGTTAAAAACCTTCAGTGACTCCATCATTGCCTTTAGGAAAGTCCATCCAAACTCACTAACCTCGTTTCCAAATGCTTTTCTGATACAGCCTGTTCATCTCTCCCCACTTCCTCTGCTCATTCATCCACACTCCACTGCTTCCCCAAGGCTATGCCCTCCCTCCGGACATAGCACTTGGTCTTCCTCCTCCCTTAGAAGGCTCTTCTCTTCCAACTCTCTCTGCCCTGTTCCCTTTCTCACTAAACCCATACTCATCCTTTTTCTCTCAGCCTAGTGGTCCTCAGTGACGCCTGCCTGAACCCCCAACACTAGGGGGCCGCCCCTTCTGTGGAGCACTGTATTAGCCCTAACAAGGCATCACTCTAATTGCCTGTTTCCCGCCGGGACCCTGTCTCCACAGCATTCCAGTCAGTACACAATAGGCACTCAAGACCTGTTTGTGGAATGAGTATATGAGTGAATAAATTGTGAACCAAATACCCTGGACTTTTTACTACACTGATGACTCGCAATCAATTTTTAATAAAATTTAAATTGATCAAATGAGCAAAAGTGTGTGAAGCGCTTGAAAGCGATAGCGCAGCTCTGACAAGCCTTCCAGGTCAGCGTGCCGGGAATCCCTTCGGCGGGCCAGGGGCGGGGCCTGCGGGGGAGCACCCCGGCGCTCGGGCGGCGGGCGGGGCCTCCTGGGCAACGGCCCCGCCTAGGGGCGGTGCGACTCCCCAGCGAGCGGGAGGCGGGGCTCGCGGGCGGGGAATTCCCCCTCCGAAGCCGAGGCGCGGGGGTGGGTCGTGGACCCCGGGCGCGGTGGCCTAGGTTACTGGCCGCGCCCGCCATCTTGCTCGTGTGCAGACTCCGGTGGCGAGAGGGCCGGCGACCGGGCCGGCAGCGGCTGTGCGTCGGCCGCGCTGCCTCCTCAGGTCGGTGAGTGCGGCCTGGGCCGCGTCTCTGCTCTCCTGACAGGGAGGCCCGGGTCGGGTTGAGGGCCCGGGGGCGCCGAGGCCGCTGCGAGGGGGCCCCAGAAAGCCCAGTTGAAAGGCCCGGACGGGGGCGGACCCGGGGGCCTGCGAGCCGAGGCGCGGCGCTGCGGGATAACCGCGCCGGGCGGCCGGCCGGCCGGGCCTCGGAGGAGCCTCGAGCTGCGGGCGGCCGGAGGGCGCGCGGGGACCTCCTCCGGGGCCGTGGGTCCGCGCTGCAGCCTCCGCCGCGGCGGGTTGGTGCGGAACCGCGGCCTCGCCTCGGACGAGAGGCTCAGCCGGGTGTCAGGAGCGGGGGAGTCGCCCTCAGACTCCCGGTTTACCCGGAATAGCAACGCTCCTGGCTCTAGTTGTACTCTATTAAATACTTCTTAAAGGGCCTGTCACCCGGTTAGCGCTGTTCTCTGCAGATACGAGTAATGAAAATTCCATAAGAGGATGAATAAAGCTTTTCGCATATGCCACGAGCATTGCTAAATTGCTTACCAAATGACTGCGTTTGCGGGCCTTTTGTATAACTAATATTTTATGGGGAATTCGGGTATATACAATGCATCTCCTTGAAGATGGTGATAGTGGAAATTTCTTGAAACTGCTGCTATTGTTGTGTGTCATAGTAAAAAAAACAGAAGACAACAACAAAAAGGATGTGAAGGGGTGACTGAATACCTTGTGCACTTAGTATTATAGATCTTCACTGTCCAGCAGCCACACGGGGTTGAGATGTGCTGTAAGTGTAAAACTGGATTTCCAAGATCAAAAAAATGTAAAAATTCTCACTAATAATTTTTACATTGTTACATGTTGAAAAAGATAACACTTTTTGATATGTTGGGTTAAATAAAATATATTGTTTAATTTCATCTATTTCTTTTTACTTTTTCAGTATGGCTACTAGAAAATTTTAAATCGTATGGCTCACACTATATTTCTGTTGGATAGATATTCTGGTGAGGAACACGGAATCAACATGGCTTTCCTTTGCTCAGAAACCATTGATGGGAATTGAGTACTTGTTAACCTTGAAGGTGAAGACCTCAGTGCAAGCTGTAATTATTGCAAATCCCACCCCTTCTTACTCTCAATTTTTCACTGTCTCCAACATTTGAAAACACTAACTTCCAGGGCTGTTTAAGGAAATGGTAGTGATACTAACGTGTGATGCGAAGAATTCGTTTAATTGGATTGTCACAGCTTTGTGAGATGGATATAGGATAGATTCTATCTCCATATTGTCGTCTTGGACTGTTAAGGGACTTCTTAGGGTCTAGCTAGTGGCTAGAGTGGCTGGAGGTCTTCGGATTCCAGGTTCAGTTTTCTCTGCTCTCCACCATATTCCTAGTCATAATGTTCATGAGTCAGGCTCATGTGTGTGTTGGATTGTAAAGAAATATATTTCTTAAGAGGGTGCTTATAGGTATCCTCTATTCAGGGCTAGCTTCATGGTATCCAACCTGTGCAGTCACACGGGGCCCATTCATTTAGAAGGGCTGACACTTGGTTTAATGCTCAGCTGTCACCGTCTTGAAATTCTTAATAATTTTTTAATAAGGGGGCCCTGTATTTTCATTTTGCAAATGATGTAGCTGATCCTTTCTCTGTGTATAATTTAGGGTGGGAGTTGAGAGATGTTGGACAAGAACCAAAACATCTGGTCTTCCCTTTACCCCTATGTGAAATGAGAAGGGTTTGCTATTCTCTTTCTAGCTCTTAAGTTCTTTGATTCTGTATGAGTTACTGTAATCAGATTTTGTAGATAGTAATATAATATTTTACATGCGTAATGTCAGGAGAAATGATTCTCCATTGAGAATCATGTAATTCAAATAGTTTTTAAAATTACAGTAACACTTTATGTTTGTTTTTTTTAGATGGATTTTTCTATGTGGCACCAGATTTTCTTTCTGTAGATGTTTCATTTAAAGAGTACAGTCTGTGGTGGAAGCCTAGATAAAAAGTGTGCTTATTTAAGTCTTTACCTTTATTGAGATAGGAGGATAGGCCAAGTCTTAGAGTACCTCAAATTAAGAGGTTTCTTCTGTTTGTAAGGACATGAGTATGAACCCTTACTTGGCAATATTTGTTCTTTTTGTTTTAGCTGCTTCCTATTACATGAGGTTCCTCTCTTCCTTCTCATTCTTAAATTTTTAAATTCTCTTTAAGATTGGACATAACTTCAGCACCAGAATGCAGGCTTTATTAGACTAGTATATTAGTCTGCTTGGGCTGCCATAACAAAATACCATAGACTGGGTGGTGTAAACAACAGAAATTTACTTTCTCACAGTTCTGGAGACTGGAAGTCTGACATCAGGGTGCCAGCATTGCCCAGTTCTGGTGAGAGCTCTCTTTCTGGCTTGCAGACAGCTGCATTTCCTCTCTGTCCTCACATAGTGGGGAGAAAGCTCTGGTATTTTCCTCTTCTTATAAGGGTACTAGTTCTATCCCATCAGGGTTCATTTAATTTTAATCACCTCCTTAGAGGCCCTATCTCTAATACAGTCACATGGGGGATTACAGCTTCAACATATGAATTTTGGGGGGGACACAATTCAGTCAGTAGCAACCAGGGGCCATATCTGTCCCTGGTCACCACTGTGTTCCCAGCATTTCGAACAGTGTCTGGAACATAGAAGATGCCCAATAAATATTTACAGAATAAATGAAAGACAGTGTATTAGAGTGATCTTTTCTTAGGGTGGTTCACTGTGGGCTCCTGCCTATCATTGGAACCAGTTATGACAGTAGGCACTTTACTCTTGGCTGAAGCCAGCCTCTACTAGGAAGGGTAATGGGTGGAAGCATGAGGAGATTGGTAAAACTTAGGGATAGCAGTGTGAGAAGTGTCACAGGAAGCATTTAACAAATAATTATGAAATATCTACTAAGTGCCTAGCACTGTGCTGGGTACTAGAGGTACAAATGGAGAGCAAAAGATACTTTACCTACTCTTATGGAGCTTTTAATAATCTAGTAGGAGAGACAGAGAAGGTGATTTAAAGGGAAGAAATACTGTTCAGTATATCTCAGTAACCTAACCTAGACTGGGGAGGGGATAGAGTATGGTTGATGTCAAGGTTGAGCAGGTGTTAAAAATTGGCCAAGAACGGGGGGAAGAGTGTTTCAACCAGAGGGAACAGCATTTGCAAAGGTGTGGTGATGGGGGTGGGGGGAGGTTACATTATAGGAAGTGAAAAGAAGGACAATGTAGCTAGAACACAGTTTGCAAGGGGGAGAATGGTGTGCCTTGAGGCCAGAGCACTTGGGTTTTATAGGTTATGTTGAAGATTTGGAACTCTGTACTAAGAGCAGTTGGAAACCATTACAGGGCTTTAAGCAGCAGTTAGATAACCTGGTTAAGTTTGTATTTTAAAAGGATTATTATGGTATTATATAAAGATGAATTTCATAAAAGCCAGAGTAGAAAGATGAATAAAAGAATTGCTGAACCAGCACCACAGGCCAGACATGTTGTATACCTTAATTTCTTATGGAGTCAGTCTGCAGAGCCATGAGACTTGGCAGCCTGAGTGGAGAAAAGAAGACAGTAAATATTTAGGTTGATCTAGGGTTGGGGAAGTCAAACCCAAAGTGGCAAGGAAACGAAGAAATTGAGGGTGCTACTAAGAATATAATTGAAATGATTGATCTTGGGCTTCAGAACTGTTAAGGAAGGAAATAAGCCAGTATAAGAATTCTTAGAGATTTTTTCCAGTCATCTAAATTTTACGAGTCTATTGAAATTCTAGACTGATAATGCCTGAGTGAAACTTTTACAAGATCAAACAGTAAAGCAAGTATGTTTGAGTTGAATTTATTTAGTAATCTTTATTAGGAGTCTGTGCCAAGCTCTATATCTGGTACAGAGGATAGAGAGAGGAATGAACCATAGCTTTGCCTTCTAAGAACTGACAACATGGTCCTACAGTTACTAATTGCTGTGAAGATTGTAAGTATCTTTGTTCATTTTTAATCTAGACTATACCCTCTAGCCAGACTTGGTTAGAAATAGACTTTTAAATTTTTTTAGGTAGCTTTTATTATTAAATTAACATTTCTAATGTAACTATTTGTAGTTTGTGCTTAAACTGTTAGAATATTTATCTTTTCAAAAATCCCATTTCAATACTTATTCGAAGTTTATAGAACTGAAAACTGAAAAAGCCTCTAACGATCACTTAGTTTCCCAAGGTGCAGTGTGTTTACCACTGGTTGTAAACAGGATGATTTCAGGTAAAACACAGTCAAGCATGTTTAATAGTTATATATTTAATGTATGTTAGAAAAAGTATAATTAGCATATTGTATCCATGATTTATGGATCTTATGATGAGGTTAAAATTGATTTTCAGATTTTAGAAATGAGTCAATTTAAAGAGAAATATTAAATGATAGCACAGGTGGTACATGAATAACTGAAGCTTGGGAAACATTGATCTAAACCAACTCTTACGTTGTATAGATGAGAAAACAAAAGAACCCCCAAACACAGGGCATTTCCAAGGCATATAGCTAATGTATGTCAGAGCTCGGACTAGAACTCAACTCTGCTTAATACATTCCAGCGTTTATTCTGCCTTATAGGGCTGCTTCTTACTGTTGAAAGTTGAGGAAGAGACCTCTGCTTGCTAGTAGTGTTGTACTTTAAATCTGCATTGTCTATTATGGTGGCCACATGTGGCTATTTATATTAAAATTAGTGAAATTTCAAATTTGCATTAGTCACAATTCTAGTGCTCAGTACCCACATGTGGCTAGTAGCTACCATGTTGGACAATACAGAATATTTCTATCATTGCAAAAAGGTCTTTTGGATAGTGCCGCTCCAGACTATTGTTTGGGAACATGATTCATGACCCTTTAAAGTTTTATCCTCTTCAAAGGGTTGATACTTATTAATTTGGTCACCACACTGAAGTTATTTTAACCCTGAGGTTAAATTGAGGGTGCTAGTAACAGTGCAAGATAATTGATCATGGGAAAGAAAGCCAGAATGGAGTTCTCTGATTCCTACCAGCTCATCTTATTGGAGGAAGTTCTTCTTTTTCCCTTTTAATCAATAAATTTTGTCTTGAATTCATAGCAAATAGAAGAAACATAAATATATTGAAAAACAGGGTACATGTATAGAGAATTTCTGAATTTCTGAACAGTTTATTCAACTTAGAATTGTATTTTGTTGACATTTTAAAACTTTTTATTTTTAAGCAGACTTTCAGTGAATGGACCTGACTGGACTCTTTGAGCACGTCAATAAACATGAGCGGTACCAAACCTGATATATTGTGGGCGCCACACCAGGTTGATAGATTTGTTGTATGTGACTCAGAACTGAGCCTTTATCATGTGGAATCTACTGTGAATTCAGAACTCAAAGCTGGATCTTTACGTTTATCTGAAGACTCTGCGGCTACATTACTATCAATAAATTCAGATACACCCTACATGAAATGTGTTGCCTGGTATCTCAATTATGATCCTGAATGTCTTCTAGCAGTTGGACAAGCAAATGGTCGAGTTGTACTTACAAGTCTTGGTCAAGATCATAACTCAAAGTTCAAAGATTTGATAGGAAAAGAATTTGTTCCAAAACATGCGCGACAATGTAATACCCTTGCATGGAATCCACTGGATAGTAACTGGCTTGCTGCTGGTCTAGATAAACATAGAGCTGATTTTTCAGTGCTGATTTGGGATATCTGCAGCAAATATACTCCTGATATAGTTCCCATGGAGAAAGTGAGACTTTCAGTAGGTGAAACTGAAACAACATTATTAGTAACAAAACCACTTTATGAATTAGGACAGAACGATGCTTGTCTCTCTCTTTGTTGGCTTCCACGAGACCAGAAACTTCTCCTTGCTGGTATGCATCGTAACTTAGCCATATTCGATCTTCGGAATACAAGCCAAAAGATGTTTGTAAATACAAAAGCTGTTCAGGGGGTGACGGTAGACCCATACTTCCATGATCGTGTTGCTTCCTTCTATGAAGGTCAGGTTGCAATATGGGATCTTAGGAAATTCGAGAAGCCAGTTTTGACTTTGACTGAGCAACCAAAGCCCTTAACAAAAGTAGCATGGTGTCCAACTAGGACTGGTCTGCTTGCCACTTTAACAAGGGATAGTAATATTATTAGATTATATGATATGCAACACACACCCACTCCCATTGGGGATGAAACTGAACCCACAATAATCGAGAGAAGTGTGCAACCTTGTGACAATTACATTGCTTCCTTTGCTTGGCATCCAACAAGTCAAAATCGAATGATAGTTGTGACTCCTAACCGGACAATGTCTGACTTTACTGTTTTTGAAAGGATATCTCTTGCCTGGAGCCCAATTACATCTTTAATGTGGGCTTGTGGTCGTCATTTGTATGAATGTGCAGAAGAAGAAAATGATAATTCTTTAGAAAAAGATATAGCAACAAAGATGCGCCTTCGGGCTTTATCAAGATACGGACTTGATACAGAACAGGTGTGGAGAAACCATATTTTAGCTGGAAATGAAGATCCACAGCTCAAGTCACTCTGGTATACTCTGCACTATATCCTTTGCATTGTAAATTTTGTGAGATGAATCAGGTAGAAATGTTCTTGAAGTTTGCTGAAAGGTCAGTCTGTAAATATAATGCTGAATGTTTTATATGCAAATACAAGTTACATTCTATTAAAATTACAAAGTAAAATTGTTTAAAACTGTTGAACCAGAAATACTACTTTGCAGATTGTGTAGGAGGAAGAAAAGTATATCTGTACAATAGAGTAGAACCACTTTACTTGCACTGATGCCCATTATGAATTGGCTCCAAATCAAAATAAATTTAGCTTTGAAATATTTTATTATGCATCATTGCTAGTATTTCCTATGCATTTAAATACTTATGAAACAGTATACAGAAGATATGG
The DNA here is from genome assembly GCA_031878705.1 of Tapirus indicus. NCBI lineage: Eukaryota > Metazoa > Chordata > Mammalia > Perissodactyla > Tapiridae > Tapirus > Tapirus indicus. The sequence continues at coordinate 104,985,591 of CM062917.1, forward strand.
ATCAGAAATCTCCAGGCAACAAAGGATCATTGGTTTATGCAGGAATTAAGTCAATTGTAAAATCATCTTTGGGTAAGAAAATCCATTTTATTTTCTGCAATTGTTTATCATTTTTATACTCTTATTTTCCCCCATCATTTGGTTATTTCAGGACAGTGTACATAAATATTCTTTCTTTTTTTGATTTCTGATTAGATACTTTAGTGAATTATTGGGTTAAATGCATAATTGTTTTTTATATCCAAAATTTTTTTTGGAGGGAGTCTTGGTTCTTTGAAGTGCTATTGACTTTCTAAATCTATTCACTCATTTATTCAGTGTTATTTTTTTTTTTAGGATCCACTTTGAGAGGTGTTACATTAGATGATTTATAGGACCCTAGTTGTTAGTTCTGATTTTATCAGAGTATTTTGCTTTTATAAACACTAAATAAAAAGATTTCTAATTGCAGGAGACTTTCTTTTCATTTTGCTGCCCAAATACTTTCACTTAGCTATTTAATGGCAAGGTCTATGTAACTGACATGAAGTATGGCCTTACCTGAGGGATACTTGCCTGAAATAGTCTTTGATGATTGAATGAATATATGAATTAATGTAGGATAGGTATTGATAAACTGTTTAAGAATAAAATGAAGATGACAAAAGAGCCAAACTTGTTATTTTTTCACTAACTTCTTTAAACAGTTGTTCTTAGCGTTTTTAATGAGTTGAATTGTGAGTTATATTATAATCATCTCCCCAGTCTAGGATTCAGTACCTAGCTTGTGATAGCAATCATATTTGGGCCCAAGTTAAGCTCCTAGAAAAGTAGTTCACATTATTTAGTAGTCAAAGAGTAGTAGTAGAAATAATAAATCCAACTTGGTTTTTAATAGAACTTTCATGAACACTATACAAATAATACAAAATAAAATGCTATTTTTTAATAAGAGTAGGTTAAGCACTTCACTTAAACTGTTATATTATTAAAGTTTTTTTTTTTAAAGGACTTTCAAATTACTTTGGTCCACATTGCTGAGAGATGCAGTAGACTTATCTGATCTATTTCATTTTGGTATTCTCTCATTAGGTCTCCACCAAGAAAAGTAACTCTTATTATGAATAATAAAATGAATGAGTTCAATTAGAAACTGCCATTTTTACTAATATAAGTAAAACGGCAGATATACTGTATTACCCCTATAAATGAACTTGAATACCATGGCTCATGATTTTAGAACCACTGCTGCAAAGAATTAAACATCAAGTTTATAGAAGTTTTAGTATTTTAGTTATATAGTAGGTCAGACCACATTGCATTCTCACTTACTCTAAGGTTTATTATTGTTTTTGTAGTATTTTGGTATATTTTAGGGAAAAACCAACAAAATACCTTTGAAGAAAAGCAGAGAGAAAAGTGGAATATCTTTATATGCTTCTGGTGCAGGAGAGACTGAGTGTCTTGACTTAAGTCAAGAGTAGTCTTTACCCAGACTGAAAAAGACTACTCTTGTTGGACAGATTTCCTCATTGCTGGACTTTCAGCTTTTTTGTTTGGTTTGCTTTACATATTTTTGTTTCTACTGCCCAAAGGTAAAAAGTAGAGAAATGACTGTCAAAGATGGTACTCCTAAGTTTCAGTCTTTTATTTTATCTGGCTATACTTCTTTCTCTAATTGTATCTCTAATAATTCAACACATAGTAAGTCAACACATTGAGCCATCTTGCCCATGGTAATCTAATGCACAAGTTTATTAGAGCACACAGCTAAATTTTAACTTTGGTGACAAATAATAAATATTGAGTGTTTACTATGAGTTAGACATCATGCTAGTTGCTTTCCTCATATTACTTTAATTCTTACAACTAAAATGTGAGGTAAGTTTATTCATTCAGCAAATATTTATTACTTGCTCACTATGTGCCAAGAATTGTGCTGGGAAGGAACTGGAGACACTATCAACAAGACAGATAAGTCTCTTCTTTCATGGAGAGTGAAGAAGATATCATCCCTGCTCTTGGGGAGTTTACATTCTAGTTCAGAATATGGACAAGTAAACAGGCAGTTACAATAGTCAGTTCTATGTATAGAAGAATCCCTAATCTGGTTGTAGGGATTAGAGAAGGTTTCCTGGAGGAGGAAAAGGCAAAGACAAGGTCCAGACAGGGAGCAGCATATGCAGTGAGCCCAGAGGAGAAGGAGCATAACACATTCAGTGTTGCTGCAACAGAGCGCGAGAAAGGATGTCAAGAAAGAATGGAGGCTAGAAAGGTAAGCAGTGGGGTAACTCAGGACTTAGAAATCATGGTAAGGACTTAGGGAGATTTATCATCCTGTAACAGGGGAAACCAAGGAAAGATTTTAGAGTAGTGACAGAATTAAATTTGTGTTTTAGAGCTGTCACTCTGTGTATAGAATGAATTGGACAGGATCAAGACTGATAGCAAGGATCTCAGGTAGAAGCCACAGTAGTCAGACAAGATATGGTATTCTTACCAAGGTTAGTGGCGGAGGAGCTAGAGAAACGTGGATAAATTAGAGAATGGGACAAAATTTAATGATTAATTGGATAAAGGAGATGGAGAAGGAAAAGTAAAAGAGAGTATACGTATATTTAGCTTAGGAAACTGGGTCATATTGGTACCAGTTAATTAGATAGGAATAACATAGGAAAAGTGCATTGAGAAGAAAAGAATAGTTTATTTTGGAGTAAGTTGAATATGAGCTAGAAAGGTAGAGATGTCCAGTGGGCAAGAAATTTAGAGTAGGTTGAAGGAGGATAAAAAGATAAACAGTAGTAGTAGCAGGCAAATCTGGGGTCAAGGGAGGGCTTTTGTGTTGCTTTGTTTTTATTTTTAACATGGAATTGATTTAAGCATGTTTAAATGCTGGCATGAGAAAGCCTGTAGAAAGAGATTGATGATGCAGAGAAAAGGGAGTGAAAAGCAAAATTCCTAGGAATGGGAGGGAATGGGATCCAGAGCAGAGGTGAAAGATCAGATGGGAGGATGTACACCTTCTCCATATTAGCCAGAGGGAAAGGGGGAAAGTATGCAAGGTGTTTAAGGTTCAATGACCAGAGGCTGAGAGGTTTTCTACCTGATGGCTCCTTTCTTCTCAATGTGGTACATTTGCTTGTTGCGAAGGAGCAGGGAGGTTGTGGAGAGAAGATATGGAGAAGAGAGAGTTTTCTTGAGAAACATTGGAGGATTATAGGGCAATGTTGTTTTACCAGAAGATAGAATAAAGGACAGTGGGACAAGAGAATTAAGGATACTGGCAAGAGAATGATTTGTTGGTGGTCCTTGGGATCTAACTTGGATAGGGAAGAAAATGACAGAAGACTGATAAGTAAAAATATGAGTGGTCAAGAGATTGTGAGATTGAAGAATATAGAAGTGAGATTTCTGTAAGGCTATGAGGTTGTGGTTAGAAACTGGCTCTTTTGGAGGAGGAACAATTTGGAGTGTGTCCATGAATGGGTAAAGTCTTGGAGGTGTAGGTCACTGGAGATAAGGAAGCAGAGGAACGGAGAGGCTAGTTTATTGAACAGACTTAAGTGTTGAAATCAACCAGGATGAGGAGAATGCATACTCTGAGGGAATGTCTTGTACAGTCTTGTAGAGCAGTGTTCACAGTGTTGTCAGTAGGTATGATTCGTTCCTTTTAAGATGGCAGAAAATTGTACAATAAATGTTGGTCAACTTCCATCCAACATGGGATGAAAATATTTTTCACCCTTAAAGGGTAAAACCCTGATCTACAGAACTTGTCTATTCAGAGTTAAGGGGCAGAATAGCTAGAACTTAGTGTTTTAAACAACAAAATGTTCTTATAAACACTGGATAATGTTACTGCTTTGTTTTTATATAGTTATAAAAATGCAACAAATTAATATCTACAAATAGCATAGTGTCTGATAGCTAGGTGTAATATTTGAAACAAATTTTTTAAAAACATTTTATAATGTTTAAATGAACTTATTTACCTTGCAACTATTAAAAAAACATTGATTGTATTATTTATATATAGGGTAATCTCAAATTTGGGGAATACAATTTTGTCATTTTAATATTGCATAACATGCATAAATACATTTTAATTCTTTTTCAGAGATATGTTAAAATCGTATATTTAAAAATCCGTACATATTAGAAATCATAATATGACTGTATACTTAAAACCCACAATAATATCATATTGCTTAGTTGATAGCCCTAATTACCTATATGGCATAGTTATCAATCATAGTTATAAGAAGGTCTCTGAGCAGCCAAAATACGTGACACACTGTCTGTGCACTTGACTTACAGGGTATTCTTCTACCTCCTAGCAATTAAATTAACTCTTTGAATTCATATTTTTTGATCTCTGTTCTATCCCATGATACAATTTCTAGAAAATAAGAACTCTAAGAAACTGGAATATTATTGGGGCCGGCCCAATGGTGCAGCGGTTTAGTTTGCGCTTGGCAGCCCGGGGTTCGCTGGTTCAGATCCCGGGCGCCTGCCGACGCACTGCTTGTCAACCATGCTGTGGCGGTGTCCCATATAAAGTGGAGGAAGATGGGCACGGATGTTAGCCCAGGGCCAGTCTTCCTCAGCAAAAAGAGGAGGATTAGCAACGGATGTTAGCTCAGGGCTGGTCTTCCTCACACACACACAAAAAAAGAAACTGGAATATTATTAAACTGTGAGGAATTGTTTAAAAAATTAATTGCTGCTGGGGCCGGCCCGGTGGCGCAGCGGTTTAGTCCGCGCTTGGCAGCCCGGGGTTCGCCGGTTCGGATCCCGGGCGCCCGCCGACGCACTGCCTGTCAGCCATGCCGTGGCGGCGTCCCATATAAAGTGGAGGAAGATGGGCACGATGTTAGCCCAGGGCCAGTCTTCCTCAGCAAAAAGGGGAAGATTGGCGACGGATGTTAGCTCAGGGCTGGTCTTCCCCACAAAAAAAAAAAAAAAAAAAAAATTAATTGCTGCTTTGTGTTTAAAATTGTTATTTTTACCATTAATTAAATAATATCAGCAATGAATCCAAAATTTACAGGGAGATAGGAAAATAAGTATCTTATAGTACATCTGCAGCTTGTTCTACCTGAAATTTAATGACTACATTCTATCTAAACAATTTATTCAGGAAAATAATGTTTTGTTTAATTTTTAACATGTGTTTATTAACTTGTTTAATTATTCAAGGTTTTCTCATAGTTCTTAAAATTTCACTTCCATAAGTTAAAAGTGATTTTGTCTCGACTGAATTCCCTGATGGTTGCAAACAGAGCAGCATGCTTCCTCTTTTCTATGGACAGGGGGTTCTCTTAAAGGAAGAAACCTTCTTTTCAGAAGTCTCCTCTAAAATCCTTGACCTGAATTGGCAACAGTTTCCAATAATAATGTTAAAAATAAGTAATTTTGAGTGTATTATTTAACTTTTTAAAATTTCCAAAATTTTACGTCTTAAAACTTTTTCATAAAGCAATGATACATAGTCTAAAAAGTGTCCTAATGTGAATAATATTGTAGACTTTTGCCATAACCTAATATCATATAATCAAACAACTTATTTAAAAGGATGAATTAGGTATGGTGGAGAGTTTAGACTTTTGCTATGTACTGTTTTTACTCTAAGTATTTAAACTAAATGAATTTTAAAAAGTAATGCTTTGCATTATATATACACACATATTTGACTTGCAAATGACAACTGATTTAGTTTTTAATATTTTTTCATTTTTGCTTGTGTTTATCCCTTTGATGCCTTGATCAGACCGAGTATAGCTGCATTCAACTTTGGACAGTATATTAGTTTTCTGCAGTGTGCATTATCATCTTTTCATTTCCATGGGTCGGGAGTCTGGGCACTGCTTAACTGGGTCCTCTGCTCAGGGTCTCACAAGGCTAAAATGAAGGTGTTGGCCAAGGTTTGTTCCTTTCTGGAGGTTGGAGTACTCTTTCAAGCTCATATAGTTGTTGGCAGAATTGGATCCTTGAGGTTGTAGGACTGAGGTATCCTTGCTGCCTGTCAGCCAGGGGCCACCCTCAGTTCCTAGAGATTGCTCATGCTTCCTTGCCACATGGCCGTCTAATAAACCCTCTCACAACATGGCAGCTTTTACTTCCAGACCAGCAGGAGACTCTCTTTCCTCCTGCTTCTCTCTTACCTCCAGACTCTCTTTTAAAGGTTTCACCTGATTAAGTCAGGCCCAGGCAGGATGATCTCCTTTTGGTTAACTCAGAGTCAACTGAGTAGTGACCTTAATTATATCTGCAAAATACTTTCACTTGTACTATAGTCTGTTGTTTGGAAGCAAGTCATAGATTCCACCTGTACTCAAGGGGAGGGGATTATACAAGGGTGTGGTTACCAGGGGGCAGGAACCATGGAGCCCATCTTACAATTTTGCCTACCAGACAAGTTTAATTATTTCTTAAAACCTGTTTGTTTGTTAGTGATCTAGTTATTTACAAATACATGATTACTGTATTATATGTAATTATATAAATGTAGAATTACTGTAAATTACAAAGGTAAATTACTACCAATAAAAGACGTTTATAATGTTGGACATTTTAGCTGCCTAATTTCTAATTCAGTTTATTCTGAAAATCCTTTTTGTTAAAATAACAATAGATAATTACATGATAATTTTGATGATAAGACTTTCTAGAACATTTAAGAATTTGAGTTGCAATTAATAGAGTCCTTAAGTTTTTTGTCTTTGTTTTACCTTTATTTGACACCAAGTATCATCCTAACTAAAATTATTCTCACTTAAGATCAACTGCCTTGATTGCAATCTGAATAATGCTACAAGAATTATTTGGATTCCTTATGAAAAGAGAATGAGAATATAAAGTTTCCTGATTTAGTAAGGGGAGAAAACACCTTCAGATCATTCCCATTGTATTTTAGCTTTAGTACTTACCTTAAACTTTCAAAGTACTTTGCTGTTGATGGTCTCATTTTTTCATACATATGTATATGTATGTACGTACGGAAACAGAGAGACAGACAGACAGAGAAAGTGGGGGAGGGAGAGAGAGCAAGTGTCTACTGGATCTCTAGCACTGGGGATACCTTTCAAATAAAACAGACAAAATGCCTGCCTTTTTGGAGCTAATGTTCTAGTAGGAGAAGAGAGAAGACTGAAAAATAAATTAATACATAAAATATGGGAGCTTATGTTAGTGCTAAAGGAAATAGAGGAAACAATGGTAAGTCAGATAATAATGAGTGGTGCCCTATTTTAGATTAGGTGGTCAGGGAGGCTTCTCTGAAGCAGTGACTCAGCTTCGTCCATCGAGCATTCACTCTTATATTCCAGTAGCTGTTTTTGATAACTTGAGAAACTGTTGTAGTTAGCAACATGTAAAATATGTTTTGTTTGTGGCATATTTTATATTTATGCTGTCATAAAATTGTGGCTAAGTCAAATATTCAAAATCTGCTGTTGAAATATTTCTCTGTAAAACACTTATTTTCCAAATATATTGCTAAAACTAATAATAAATCAATTAATATAAAAATGTTTCTCTTTTTAGGAATGGTGGAAAGCAGCAGACATAGTTGGAGTGGATTGGATAAGCAAAATGATATTCAGAATTTAAATGAAGAGAGAATCTTAGCTTTACAGCTTTGTGGGTGGATAAAGAAAGGAACCGATGTAGATGTGGGGCCATTTTTGAACTCCCTTGTACAAGAAGGGGAATGGGAGAGAGCTGCTGCTGTGGCATTGTTCAACTTGGATATTCGACGAGCAATCCAAATCCTGAATGAAGGGGCATCTTCTGAAAAAGGTATTCGGTTATATTCTAATATACTTGCAATTCATAGAATCCTATAAGGGAAAGATGCTGATAATTTTCAAAAAATGTAATCAATTAATATTTTCACGTAATTTTTTGAAAAGAGAAACTAGCACAGAAGTGTAGCTACGAAAGTAAATATTAGCCCATCCCTTTTGTTTATGCGCTGGTTTATGTCTAAAAAAGAAAATGTATCTTAATTGTCATTTTAGTAAGATTATAAGGAATGCTCAAATGTTTCCATTTTCAATGTTTTTTCTTTTAAAGATACATTTTTAAAATGTATTTTCTTGGAGATTAGGACCACTTTAGTTTGCAAGCATTTTTATGGCAAACATTTGAGTATAGTTTAGTTTATACTTTGTCTTTTGGATGGTTATTTGTTGACTTTTAGGAAACTGGATGATACTTTTAGTTAGACTAATTAGATTCTTATAACAATCATACTTTGATCTGCAAAAATGCTTCTACTTGAGTCTGGAGATTTAAACGTAGTTTCTATTTAATTTTTCTGTGTGAGGAAGACCAGCCCTGAGCTAACATCCGTTGCCATTCCTCCTCTTTTTGCTGAGGAAGACTGGCCCTGGGCTAACATCTGTGCCCATCTTCCTCTACTTTATATGGGATGCTGCCATGGCGTGGCTTGACAAGAGTTGCATCCGTCCACGCCCGGGATCCAAGTCTGTGAACCCCGGGCCACCAAAGCAGAGCGCGCGAACTTAACCACTATACCACTAGGCGGGCCCCTCCGTTTAATATTTTTTAAAAAGGAAGAAGTAGTGAAATGTGATAAAGTTTTTACTATGACATTTTGCAAGACAATACTCAGAGAAATAAATCTTTTTTTTCTTCTCAGGAGTATTTGACTTGAAAATAAGTAACATGTATATAGCTATTCATTTTTAATACACTTCGTAAATTATTTCTGAATATTCAAAATACTTAATTCTTACTTGCTGATCCATTTTGAAACCATTACAGCTCTGTTGTACCATAGAGAAAAACATGAAATTAATTGTAATATATTTACTTGCAGTCTAAAAGTTGAAAAAGCTTATGTTTTGCCCAGATTGGCCTCTTTTTGTTCACTTTTTTCTCTGTCTTCCCCATTTGAGAGTGCACTATATAGTGATGGAAAAAAGAATTGATATTTAAAGCCATTTCTAATTGTAATTTTGCTCCAGCCTGAGAGCATGATACTTCCCTGTCATGTGTACCTGGAAAATTTGGTGTTAGACTTAAACACCCGTAGTAACAATCGGGGAAAAGTATCTTTTCAGTGATTTCAGTAACTTAGTTAACGACTGAAGGAAAGTTTTCCCTGAGTTAAATATTACTTTCCATTTGGAAATAAATTGTCTTAAGCAGGATTCAAAGAAGGTATTCCTTTGTTTTTGTTTTTTAATCTTAAAAGATTTTAAATCTATTTTAATAGAGTAGACACAGGAAGCAAGCACAAAGTAACTTGGGGAAAGTGTTGATAGAAATGAAGAACAAGGCTATTAAGAACATAAAGTAGGAAATGCTGTTTTATTTGGAAAAGAAAGAAAATGATTAGGATCAAGAAAACTGCTATAATTAATGTAGAACATACTTAACAGTAGAAGTTAAAGGTGAATTTACTTTTCTCTTTGGTAGCTAAACTTATGTCAGAAGACTAGGCAGCCGTAGGGCTGACTGCCAGGTTAGCAGCTTATCAGCAGCCATATAAACTGCTAAGAACAAATGTTAAAAGATGATTGGTAACAAACGCTTTGTTGCAAATGTGTCTAAATACCATTCTGTGGTAACTCTGATGGTTAATTTTGTCCTATAAAAATTAAAAGTATAGTACTATAATAAGGAAGCTGAAATATTGGCTTTCAGTACCTTGTAGTTAAAACATAAACGTAAGTAGGTACATTATATATTGAGAAATAGGAAAACAAAATGACTTTGAAAATTGCAGTCCTGAGATACAGTAATAGTTACTATCAATGCTTTGAAATATCGTAACATAAATGAACTTGTTGATAAAGTTAACAATGATTCTGGTATAGGATGGCTTCACTTTTGTTTGTTTAGGCCCTAAGCAATAACATACTGTGTAGGAACCTGCCTGGAATGAGAACTTGAAAATTAAAAGATGTACTTGTTCTGCACAGGGTTTGCAATGTGGGCAGAAGTTTTATAAAGTTGGAAATTTTTGCTTGTGCCCCTTGCCAAATTTTCCAGTCTGAATCAAAACCTTATTATAGGGGGCTTATTTTTATAGGGGTAAAAGTCATCCTCTTATCTTTGTTTATGGTTTAAGAACTGGAAGAAGGAGATGTTAAGCTTTTGATGACTTTGATTAGCTGTTTGTTTTTAATATGCAGGCGATCTGAATCTTAATGTGGTAGCAATGGCTTTATCGGGTTATACGGATGAGAAGAACTCCCTTTGGAGAGAAATGTGCAGCACTCTACGACTACAGTTAAACAACCCGTATCTGTGTGTCATGTTTGCGTTTCTGACAAGTGAAACAGGATCTTATGATGGAGTATTGGTAAGCTAATTTCTGTTTCACAAGACTCTCCTTTTAAGATACGAGTTTTTTTCTGTTAAAATTTTCAAATGTCTGTTGCATAAAATATTGTTATATTTGGTGCAGTTTATATTATTTAAAATGAAGTATCTTAAACATTTGTGGGGCAGCTCTTCTTGAATGTGATTCCCAACCTAGAGTTAACTAACTGATAGCAAACTGAACTTGATTTTTTTTTTATAGTTTTGGTAATATAACTTACAGACATAGAAGGAATAGGATTTTATCCTTTAGTTTAAGAGCTGACCTCTAGAATTCTGCAACAATATCAACATAAATTATATGAATTATATTGAAATGTAACTTTATGAATTATATTGAAATATAATTTTATGTGTGTGTGTGTGAGCTAACATCCGTTGCCAGTCCTCCTCTTTTTACTGAGAAAGATTGGCCCTGGGCTAACATCCGTGCCCATCTTCCTCCCTGTACTTTGTATGGGACGCCACCACAGCATGGCTTGACAAGCAGTGCTGTCTGTCTGTGCCCGGGATCCGAACCTGTGAACGCTGGGCCGCCGAAGCTGAGTACACTAACTTAACCGCTATGCCACCAGGCCGGCCCTGAAATATAATTTTTAAAAAGTGTGTGTGGTGTTTTTGTTTTTGTTTTAGTTAATTAAACCAACACATGATGACCATATATCTTGTCTGAGTTAGTATTTGTCATTCTCAGACATGTCCCGGTTTGGAAGATAAATTGTATGATCACGCTACTTATGCGGACTATTTTATTTTTTCATTATTTGGTCTTTTCATTGTCATTTTTTCCTCTCTTGCTTTAATCACCTGTGATTACATCAACAAGTGGGTTCTGTGTCACAAAGTAAGGAAAGAAAGAATGAAGTGAGATTTGCTTATCAGTTTCAGGTATTGGGTTTTAAGCTTCACATTAGTACCATAACTTTCTTTGCACTGTTGAGCTTCTTTCTAGCACTGAGAAGAGCTTTCCAATGTGAGACTTTTTCTGTTTGCCATTATAGCATTTCTTATAAAATATACATTGCTTGAATAATTGATTTAAATGTCAGTCCCTAAGAATTTATAAAATCATGTATTTTATTGAGGTATTTTAATGAAAATTTTAATAAATGTTGTTAGTGTCCATTTTGGCAGTTCCTTAGTTTATTTTGTCCATTACTTTTAATAAATTACTACTGAACTTTTCTACCACTTCAAATTAATAGCTAAGGGTATGTTGGGTTTTTTGTTTGTTGTTTTTACTGTTATTACTCTTTTTTGTTAAATAGAAGACTTTAAATGTTGTATTTTGAAGAAATAAAATGATACTTTTAGGAAGTGGTAGAGAATGATGAAGGCTAGAAAAAGAAGTGAATTGTTCAAATTTTAAATTGATAGAGAAGTAAATTGTCTAAATATTAAATTTCTGTATTTTAAATTGTGACCTATTATAAATACTCTTCTTACACCTAAATTTGGGTTATTGAATAAGGGATATATTATCTTGAGGAGGAAGTTCATATTTCCAAACTGTTTCAAGAGTGTACCTAATTATACTTTATGTGTAAATAATTATAATTAACTTTCCTTTTAAAAAACTGTGAAGTTATAGTAATCTAGTGAAAAGTACTGAATTGGGAAATCAGAAGATGAAGATCTGAGTCCTTGCTCTGCCACTTACCTTACCTGGTCAGTTAAATTTTGGGTTTTAGTTTTTTTCAGCTGTAAAACGGGACAGATAAATTTGTAACTCTTTCCAGATCAAAATTGTAACACGTGCAGCTGAATCTAAGAGTTAAATTCAGTTTGTACCAAACGTGTTCCCTCTGTAGGGCAGAACCATATTCATTTTCAGAGAAAACGCATTAAGATAGGTATCAACTGAAGTGATCTTTTGTTTAAAGGAGGAAAACTGTATTTCAGACAATGGCTTCCATGGAAATAGGGTCTTTTTTCATTTTTAAACTGTTTTTTGCTTATCACAAAGTTATACCTTTCTACATTTATAGTAAGAATTTTTCAAAATAGTGTTTTACAATATTGACAAGTATACAAAAATTTAAGTATTTATCATGCTTCTGAAAATTTTGCCAGAAACCACCTGTATAACAGTATTTTACTGTAACCACAAGACTGTGGCTATTATTTATAAGGGTATGTTTTAAAACTTATCACTTTGTGTTTAGAAACATGTGTTGATATTCTTTCTAGATTCTCTACTGGTGTCTTCACACTGGTATATTCACTGGCAGTTCACAGATTTCTTAGACTTGTTGATTAACTTAGCTGCCAAGGAAAGATTTCCTCAGTTTCCCCAAAATTAATTTCTGTGATGGAAAGATTACATGGCATTTTAAATTTGATAAACTGTACATCATTACTTATATTTTATATTGGAATTACACAAGACTGAACTGGAATTTTTTAGAACTGAATTGGTCAGTATTTAAGAGGTAAATCTTTACTTTGCAAGGATAATAATCTTAGCACTGAGTTCCTTGAGAGATACATTAAGAAAGGCATCTTAGGCAATCAGTAGCTCTGCCAGTATATGCAAAATAACTTAATACATTTGAAAATAAAATTATGTATTAGGTATATAAAATACTTAGTCTGCAAAAATTTAAAACTCGTAGCACCTACAAGTAACTCCTTGCTTTTTCTCTTCTTTTCAGTATGAAAACAAAGTTGCTGTACGAGACAGAGTGGCATTTGCTTGTAAATTCCTTAGTGATAGTCAGGTAAGAACTGATTTAATTCCATATTTGAAGTGATTAATACTTACTGGATTAAGAAGCTATTCTTTATGTATAAATATGTATGTGTGAGATTTAAATGTAAATCTGACATAGTAAATGCCTTGCCTTTCAAAAAAAAAGTGTTTTAAATGATCTTGGATGCTGCATTGCAATTTATAATAGATGCAGACTTCTTAGAGATCATATATCTAGATTTTTGCAAAGGCTTTGTTTTAAAATGTTTTACATTAAGAATAAAATTGTTACAAATGTAGAAATTTTGTAGTACAAAAATATCTAGTAAAACAGATGGCTTCAGAAAAATCGTTTTGAATTTTCCAGTTAAATAGATACATTGAAAAGTTGACCAATGAAATGAAAGAGGCTGGAAATTTGGAAGGAATACTGCTTACAGGCCTTACTAAAGATGGAGTGGACTTAATGGAAAGTTATGTTGACAGAACTGGAGATGTCCAAACAGCAAGTTACTGCATGTTACAGGTTTGTGCATTGCGGCAGCAGCTTAAAGAAAAAAAAATGCTTAACTACCTTCTGTATTTTCTTCCCTCATTAAGCAGGTATGCCCTTTTGCTTGCTTAGGATCTTTAGAAGGCATTTAGCTTTACTCTAGTTGCTTGGTCTACAGGGGACTTCTGTCTTATCTTACCATCTCTAAGCCTCCTACAGTGGGTTATCCAGTTTTTCCTTTCACTTTGGGAAGTGTCAGCCTTGAATTTATGTAAAGCCCAAATGGAGCAGCAAAACCTTTCTTCAGTTTCTCCAGTTGTTGACAGAACTACACCTTCTACAAGAGACTGCCTTTCTGTGATCTGAACTACAGTCTCACTTGAAGTGCAGAAGGCAAGTTGTACCACAAATCTCTTAACTCTCATTTTCTCTTTTTATTATTAATGAGCATGATTTGGGGTAAGCAGTTCATCTGTTTTCTCTCAGTTTTTACTGTCCAGTGTTTAAAAACAGATTCTTGGCAAAGGTTCCCTTCTATTTTACTCTCGTTGGAAATATGGTGAAAATTTAGAGCATTTCCCTGAGATTTCCTGTAGCCCTCCACCCTATCTTATCCTTTCATGGTGTCTTATCCTCATCCTTTTATACAATATGAGAGCATGCTGTGTACTGGGTAAACATAATAAAATGCCCCCTCCCCCACCCTACCTTCTTGTGAACAAATATAGATACTGGCCCACAAACCACAGTGTAAACTTACCCTAAGGTATCAGGCCACTGCCCATGGAAGAAAAGGTGTCCTTCTATAATATACTGCATAATTTTTTTCTTACTGAAATGAGATTACATCTATTAAACTGTTGATATATGGCTACATAGTGCAAAAGCATTGGTAACCTCTTAACAAGATTTATAAAATATATTTAAAATGCACACAGTATATAATTGGATCTTGCTTTAAAAAAAAATCCAGTCTGATAATCAGCTGCCTTTTAATTGGGATGTTTCCTCCATTTATATATTTATATAGTCAAGGTTAAGTCTACCATCTTGCTATTTGTTTTCCATTTTGTTTTTCCCTCTTCCTTTTGTTCCTCTGTTCCTTCCCTGCCTTCTTTTGGACTAATTGAGTATTTCACTGTTTCATTTTATTTCATTTTTTGGCTTTTTAGCTATATCCTTTTCATTATCTTTTTTTTTTAAGTAGTTGCTCTCGGCCTAACGATATGCATCCTTATCATCAGTCAACATTTTACCTTCTCCTACTTCACACTTCACAGCTGACACATCATGCTTCCTACTTCAGCCTTTCTCTTTCTTACCTCATACCTGACACTTTCCACTTTGTACTTCATACTTCACATTTTACAAATGTTACAACAGTGTAATTCCATTTACACATCCCCCTCCTTTGTCCTATTGTCGTGTATTTTACTTCTACATGTGTTATAAATTCCAACTTACAGTGTTATTATTTTTTGCTTTGAACAGTCAGTTGTCTTTTATGTAAATTATGTGAAGAATGGAAACATGAGCTTTTGTGTTTATTTACTTATTTACCATTCCTGGTATTGTTTATTCCTTCCAGTAGACCCAAATCCCATTTGGTATCATTTCCCTTTGATCTTTCTCTTTACATTTCTTGTAGTACGGATTTACTGTTGACAGATTCTCTCATCTTAATTTTAACTGAAAATGTCTACTTTGCTCTTGTTTTTCTTTCAGCAGTTTAGAAGATGTGGTTTCATAGTCTTCCGACCTCCATTGTTTCTGATGAGAAGTCAGCTATTATTATTCTTATTTCCCTTATGTAGTTTCCTTTTTCCTTGGGCTGCTTTCAAGATGTTCTTAATTTTCAGCAGTTTGACCTTGATGCCTAGTTGTGGTTCTTTTTATCCTGGTTGTGGTTCACTGAGCTTCTTGGATCTGCAAGGCAGTGTTTTTCATCAGATTTGGGAAGTTTTCGGGCATTATTTCTTTAAATGTTTTTTTCTGCCTCAATCTCCTCTTCTTTTTGGACTCATTACACATATATTAAACCATTTGATATTGTCCAACAGATATCTGAGGCTCTGTTCATTTTCTTTCCATCTTTTTAAAATCTGTTCTTCAAATTGGATAATTCTCTTGATTTGTTCATTGACTCTTCTGTAACCTTCTGTCTGATGTGAAGTTTTCCAGGGTATTCTTACTTTCAGTTATAGTACTTTTTAGTTCTAGAATCTCAATTTTTTTATAGTTTACATTTTTTCGGCTCAGATCCCTATCTATTCACTATTTAAAACACTATTTTCCTTTGAATATGTGTCAAATAGCTGCATTTGAGTATTTGTCTGCTAACTCTAACATATGGGCTATTATAGGTTCAGTTTCTGTTGACTGCCTTTTTCTTTGACTTTGAATCACATTTACCATTTCTTAATATGTCTAGTGATTTTTCATTGAATACTGAATGTTGTGTATAATACACAACATTGTGTTATTGTAGAGACCTGGATTGTAGAGACCTGGATTCTTTTACCTTTTTCTGAAGAATGTTGGTTAATGCTTTTGGAAGTTCAGTTACCTGCTGCTCACTTTGGTCTTACATTTTGTTACTATGGGTCTGTAGAAAGCCCAAGGTATTTCCCAAGCCCTTCTAATTTTGGTTACAATTAATCTCACTGTTTCCTCTACAGATTTTGTCACAGCTTTGTTTTAGGTTTTATCAGGGCAAATCTAGAGAAGACTTACCAAATATGAATTGACCAAATTCTTTCTTAGTTTATCCTTACTGCCATGGAAGGGGAAAGAGTGAAGTATGAAGATTTCTTATTTTTCTGTGAATTTTCTTTTTAAATTTCTACTTTAGTACTTAGTTCTGGCTAGTTGGTTATAATTAGGACTAGTCCTAATGTTTACTTTTTTAAGAAATGAAATTGTCAACTAAAAGTTTTTCACTTCATGTTCTTATAGCTAAATTTAACTCTGGTGATTTAAATTAATACCTACTAGGTGAAAGATATGCTCCTTCTATTTTGATGTAATGTCTAAAGATAGATTGTGTTTATTAGCTGTTACAGGTTTCTTCCCTTTTCCCCTAAGTAAGAGGCATGCTAAGTTCTCTCTAATATTTTACTTTTCTCTCTGGCCCCCAAATAGGACTGGGAAAACTGGCCTTCAGATTGATGCCCATGGCATCATTGGAGGTAGAGACTTTTTCTACTTTCTTCATCATGTGAAGTTAAGGAAGATATCCTGGACAGGGCTAAAAGCAGTCTATGAAAACTCAGAGCAGGTATAGGTGAAATACGGAATGTCACAGCTGCCAGGGGAAATACAGCTTTAGGAAAAGTCTTAGTGGCAAGAAATTGAAGTTCTTAGAAGAAATCTAAAGTAAATTTAAGGAAAAGAAATTGTTGCTTTTCACTGTGGCCAAGGGGCAAAAGAACAAAGAACATTTTTGGTTTGGTTTTGGTTTGTTCTTTTTAACTTTTAAGGTGATACACGTTGTTTTTATTGACGGCAAGAGAGAGACTAGACAAGTTTAACTTTCAGATAAATGCAAAAACTGCATCTTAGTACATTGCTAAATATGAAGGACTAGTTTCTATTAAATGTGATTGAGGAATTTTGCTGTGCATTTGGATTAGATAGTAAACAGATTTTGTGAACCCAGAGGTTTTAATTTTGGGGACAAAGAGTATTCACATCAGTTTTTACTGTATTCAGCCAGGAAGATGAATTATTTGCTTCTTGGGTCTTCAAACTTAAGAGAGAGAAAATTACACTTCCCTGGCCAGGTATAATGATATATACAGTACTTATTTATGTCACTAGTAGAGACCAGGTTAAAGTAAATTAATGGAGCTTCCATCAATTATTTTATCTATATCATCATTGGGAACCAGCTTTTGGGAAAAAGGAGGCCTATTTCTTCCATGTGACTCATACTCACATGTTACCTAGAATCCTCTGGCTTAGCCAGGAAATTTTTAAACAACTGAAATAATTCATGTTTCTTTTTAGGGTTCTCCTTTAGATGTTCTTAAAGATGAAAGAGTTCAGTACTGGATTGAGAATTATAGAAATTTATTAGATGCTTGGAGGTTTTGGCACAAACGAGCTGAATTTGATATCCACAGGAGTAAGTTGGATCCCAGTTCCAAGCCTTTAGCACAGGTAAGTACATTGTTTTGGAGAGAATCAAATTGTAACATGTACCTAATAGTCCAGCAAAAAATAGAATGTTTACAACATGTTATATAGGAATAAATTTAGAGTTCACTTCAATAAATTATTATTAGCTCATTCTTTTGCTTATATTGAGTTCCCACTGATGTCTTTTATCTATTCCAGACTGTACTTTGTCCTGGATCTTCCTGGTTCTTTTGGTCCTGCCACTTCCTAACAATCATCTGAGTGACTTGAGCTTTAGTCTGAGATAGGGCAAACCACAGCAGGCCTAGAGGATCTTAGGCAAACCTGAATCAATCCTAGGGCTGTCAGGTTTTCCGGGATATCCCAAGCCCTTTCAGAATCAAAACTATTATATGATCTTATAAAGTCCATTTATGTATTAAGTTTTTCTGCACTATTTATATGTAATAAGGCAGGATTTGTTTTTTTCTTTAACTATATATATGTCTAATTACACATGGAATTTTTTTTTAGTTAAATCAGTTTAAAAGACATGAGATCAGTTATCACATAAAGCACATGACACAAAATCACTATATCTAAGACATTAAATATCAGGTATATCCTCAATGTGAGCACTGGATGGTGCTGTTTTCTTATTTTAGAAAGTGAGAAATTAGTGCTTATATTAAAACAACCCAAATATTAGTAAAATAGCATTATATGATAATATTTGTTACTAATCTCTGTAAGTATTTAAGAGCCTAGGAGTTTAATGTAAAAGCACAATGAACAGTTTCTATTGCTATTATTCTAAACTTTTAACTATACCATTCCAAGATCCTTAACTCTTTATCTTAGGAAATGAGTGTTTTCTTTACAGGAAAATTTTGTCCAGGAGATTATATCACTGAACTTTGGATCAGAAATAATATTGGGATATTTTGTAATGTCCCAGTGTGAACTCTAAAGGCCTTGTTATTTCTGAAATGTTGGGATCTAATGTTTTCAAGTGTTTTGGTGGAAATCAGTGGCATTAGGAAGAATATAACTAAATGAACATAACAGAGAAGTACTCAAATAATGTTTAACTGCTAAGTGGAAACCTTAATTGAGAGCTAGTGAAACTTAGCAGATATTTTTAAACAAATTATTTTTAAATAATTTTTTAAACTTTATTTTATATTATAAAATAATTTGTTCCGATCAACTTTTAATTTTTTATTTTCCTTATAAAATTTTCATCATATTTATTCCTCATTTGTTTTATAGGTGTTTGTGAGTTGCAATTTCTGTGGCAAGTCTATCTCCTATAGCTGTTCAACTGTGCCTCATCAGGGCAGAGGTTTCAGTCAGTATGGTGTCAGTGGGTCACCAACAAAATCTAAAGTCACAAGCTGCCCTGGCTGTCGAAAACCCCTTCCTCGATGTGCACTTTGCCTCATTAATATGGGAACACCTGTTTCTAGCTGTCCTGGTATGATGTAATTCTAAAATGTACTTTTCTCAGCTGAAATTGTTCCTATATAATTGATTTAGTGTTGTAAGTAAAAGACATACTAGCCTGAGCATTATTTCTGAGAGTGAGCCACTTTGCTGGCTTGAAGGTTTTTGTATTCCCTGTAAAATCTGTTAATTGAAAGTAAAATCTATATCCATGATATCTCAGGTAATCTCGCAAATGCTGGCCAATTTAAAGTTTGTGAGAAGAGCTTAAATGTTAAGTAATCTTAATAATTATACCATTTTCTTGTCACTTTTTCTAAGAGGAGTTCCCTCAAATTTTATATTTGAAGGTTGGCATGCCCTCATCTATTAACAAATACCTTGTGTGCATAAAGAGCTTTTGATAGTCTCAAAGCATTTTTACATTTTCTCTTATTTCATCTTCACATACACAGAGAAATTATTAACCTAGAAGTCAGATCCTTTTACTTCCAGGTTTTCCTGGTGCTTCTGCTTTATTTGTCAGTTACCTACTGAATATATATATATATAATATATATATTATGTATTTTTTTAATGATTAGAAATATTAGGGCTGTTGTTTACTGTTTATAGTAAACATGTAGAAAAACATTTTGAGAACACTAGATAGTTGAATATAATGTACCTAGTGGCTGGAAATATCCCAGCTATTTATGTAACTTGAAAATGATACTAAATTTTAATTTAAAACGTTTGAATATTTGGCACACTGACATAATTGAATAATGATTAGAGAACTGGATATAGTATCAGAATGCCTGTTTTAGTTCTAGCTTTGTGACATTCAGTCTGTGACATTGAGACAAGGTATTATTAGACTGCGAAATCCTTTCTAGTTATGAAATTTTGCAGTTCTGTTCTGTAGCTGGTTCATGTAAATAGTTTGTTTTATTGTAACTTTGATATCTATGAAAGAGATTTGCTGGAATCATTAGCTGAGTAATTATTTCTCAATCTAGATGCCTTTTTTTTTAAGAAGGCGATATGTACTGTTTTCAAATGCACATCTTAATTTTGATTTAAATTTTAATCAAGGATTTTCATTTTATACATTGCATGTTGATCACTTTTTTTTATGGCCCTGATACTAATAAATAGAAAATAACATTTTGGAATAAAAATCTACTACAATGAAAGAACAAGAAGGCAAAATATAGCATAAATAAATTGTGTGAACTGAGATACACAGAAATAAATTTAATATGTCTTTTGGACCTTAAGCTTTAGGAAGCTATCATGGCCTACGTGCTGTTCCTTTTTGCTGAATATTAGCTTTTCAGGCTTTTTTATTTTTGGAATAGGTAAGAAAGGATAAAAACAATTTTCTAGAACTTGAAGGAAATTAAATTGTAAAACATTTCAAGCTCTCTGTTATGGAGACTATTAATTTTTTTTTAAATTATTTTATTGAGGTCATATTGGTTTATAACATTGTATAATTTCAGGTGTGCATTATTATCTATCAGTTTCTGTATAGAATGCATCGTGCTCACCACCAAAAGTCTAGTTTTTATCCATCACCGTATATGTGTGCCCCTTTACCCCTCTTGCCTATCCCCCACCTTTTTCCCCTCTGGTAACCACTAATCTGTTCTCTTTATTGATGTGTTAGTTTATCTTCCACATGTAAGTGAAATCACATGGTATTTGTCTTTCTCTATCTGGCTTATTTCGCTTAATGTAATACCCTCAAGGTCCATCCATGTTTGCAGATGGGACGATTTTGTCCTTTTTCATGGCTGAGTAGTATTCCACTGTGTGTGTGTGTGTGTGTGTGTGTGTACACACACACACACACACACACACACCGTGCTATCTTTATCCATTCATCAGTTGATGAGCACTTGGGTTGCTTCCATGTCTTGGCTGTTGTGAATAATGCTGCAGTGAACATAGGGGTGCATAAACCTCTTTGTATTATTGATTTGATGTTCTTTGGATAAATACCCAGTAGTGAGATAGCTGGATTGTATGGTATTTCTACTTTTAATTTTTTGAGAAATCTCCATACTGTTTTCCATAATGGCTGCACCAGTTTGCATTCCCACCAGTGTCGTATGAACGTTCCCTTGTCTTCACATCCTCTCCAACATTTGTTATTTTTTGTCTTGGTAATTACAGCCACTCTGACAGGTGTAAGGTGATACCTCATTGTAGTTTTGATTTGCATTTCCCTAATAATTAGTGATGTTAAACATGTTTTTCATGTGCCTGTTTACCATCTGTGTATCTTCTTTGGAAAAATGCCTGTTCCTGTCCTCTGCTCATTTTTTGATTGGGTTGTCTGTTTTTTCATTGTTGAGTTATATGAGTTCTTTATATATTTTGGAAATTAACCCCTTGTCGGATATATGATTTGCAAATATTTTCTCCCAGTTGGTGGGTTGTCTTTTCGTTTTGTTCATGGTTTCCTTTGCCTTGCAGAAGCTCTTTAATCTGAAGTAGGTCCCATTTGTTTATTTTTTCTTTTGTCTCCCTTGCCTGAGTAGACATGGTATTTGAAAAGATGCTCCTAAGACCAATGTCAAAAGAGTGTACTGCCTGTACTCCTTCTAGGAGTTTTATGGTTTCAGGTCTTACATTCAAGTCTTTTTTGAGTTAAATTTTTTTAATCTATTTTGAGTTAATTTTTGTGTATGCTATAAGATAATGGTCTAGTTTCATTCTTTTCCACGTGGCTGTCCAGTTTTCCCAATACCATTTATTGAAGAGACTTTCCTTTTTCCATTGTATATTCTTGGCTCCTTTGTCGAAGATAAGCTGTCCGTAGATGTGTGGTTTTATTTCTGGGCTTTCAGTTCTGTTCCATTGATCGGTGTGTCTGTTTTTGTCCCAGTACCATGCTGTTTTGATTACTGTAGCTTTGTAGTATATGTTGAAGTCAGGGAATGTGATGCGTGCAGGTTTGTTCTTTTTTTCTCAGGATTGCTTTGGCTATTCAGGGTCTTTTGTTGTTCCATATAAATTTTAGGACTGTTTGTTCTATTTCGGTGAAGAATGTCATTGGGATTCTGATTGGGATTGCATTGAATCTGTAGATTGCTTTCAGTAATATGGACATTTTAACTGTGTTTATTCTTCCAATCCATGTGCATGGAATATCTTTCCATTTCTTTGTGTTGTCTTCGATTTCTTTCTGTAATGTCTTATAGTTTTCAGTGTGTAGTCTTTCACCTTGGTTAAATTTGTTCCTAGATATTTTATTCTTTTTGTTGTGATTGTAAAAGGGATTGTATTCTTGAGTTCTCTTTCTGTTAGTTTGTTATTAGAGTACAGAAATGCAACTGATTTTTGTAAGTTGATTTTGTACCCTGCATCTTTGCTGTAGTTGTTGATTATTTCTAATAGTTTTCGGGTGGATTCTTTAGAGTTCTCTTTATATAGAATCATGTCATCTGCAAATAGCAAGAGTTTCACTTCTTCCTTTCCAATTTGGATACCTAGTATTTCTTTTTCTTGCCTAATCTGGACAAAACCTCCAGTACTGTGTTGAATAGGAGTGGCAAGAGTGGGCATCCTTGTCTTGTTCCTGTTCTCAGAGGGATGGCTTTCAGTTTTTCACCATTAAGTATGACGTTGGCTGTGAGTTTGTCATATATGGCCTTTATTATGTTGAGGTACTTTCCTTCTATACACATTTTATTGAGAGTTTTTATCATAAATGGATGTCAGATCTTCTCAAATGCTTTCTCTGCATCTACTGAGATGATCGTGTGACTTTTATTCCTCATTTTGTTAATGTGGTGTGTCACATTGATTAACTTGTGGATGTTGAACCATCCCTGCATCCCTGGTGTGAATCCTACTTGATCATGGTGTATGATTTTTTTAATGTATTGCTGTATTCGGTTTGCCAATATTTTGTTGAGGATTTTTGCATCTATGTTCATCAGCGATATTGGCCTGTAATTTTCCTTCTTTGTGTTGTCCTTGTCTGGTTTTGGTATCAGGGTGGTGTTGGCCTCAAAGAATGAGTTAGCAAGTGTTCCATCTTCTTCAGTTTTTTGGAATAGTTTGAGAAGGATAGGTATTAAATCTTCTTTGAATGTTTGGTAGAATTCTCCAGAGAAGCCATCTGGTCCTGGACTTTTGTTTTTTGGGAACTTTTTGATTAATGTTTTGATCTCTTTACTTGTGATTGATCCATTCAGATTCTCTATTTCTTCCTGATTCAATTTTGGAGGTTGTATGAGTCTAAGAATTTATCCATTTCTTCCAGGTTGTCCAATTTGTTGGCATATAGTTTTTCATAGTATTCTCTTATACTCCTTTGTTTTTCTGTGGTTTTTGTTGTAATTTCTCCTCTTTCCTTTTTAATTTTATTTATCTGAGCCTTCTCTGGTTTTTTCTTAGTGAGTCTGGCTAAGGGTTTGTCAATTTTGTTTATCTTTCAAAGAACCAGATCTTAGTTTCATTGATCCTTTCTGTTGTTTTTTTAGTCTCTATTTCATTTATTTCTGCTCTGATTTTTATGATTTCCCTCCTTCTGCTGACTGTGGGCTCTGTTTGTTCTTTTTCTAGTTCTGTTAGGTGTAGTTTAAGATTACTTATTTGAGATTTTTCTTGTTTGTTGAGGTAGGCCTGTATTACTATAAATTTCCCTATTGGTACTGCTTTTGCTGCATCCCACAAGAGTTGGTTTGTTGTGTTTTCATTTGTCTCCAGGTAGTTTGATTTCTCCTTTGATTTCTTCGCTTATCCAGTGATTGTTCACTAGCATGTTGTTTAGTCTCCACATATTTGTCACTTTCCCAGCTTTCTCTTGTAGTTGATTTCTAGTTTCATAGCATTGTGGTTGGAAAAGATACTTGATATGATTTCAGTCTTCTTAAATTTACTGAGGCTTGCCTTGTTTCCCAACGTGTGGTCTATCTTTGAGAATATTCCATGTGCACTTGAGAAGAATGTGTTTTTGGATGGAATGTTCTGTATAAATCTATTAAGTCCATCTGGTCTAGTGTTTCATTTAAGGCCACTGTTTCCTTGGTGAGTTTCATCTGGATGATCTATCCACTGATGTAAGTGGAGTGTTGAAGTCCCCTGCTATTGTGTTCCTGTCAGTTTCTCCCTTTAGGTCTGTTAATAGTTGCTTTATATACTTTGGTGCTCCTGTGTTAGGTGTGTATATATTCATAAGTGTTATGTCCTCTTGTTGGAATGTCCCTCTTAGCATTATATACTGCCCCTCTTTGTCTCTGACTGTCTTTTTTATCTTGAAGTCTGCTTTGTCTGATATAAGTATGGCAACACTGGCTTTCTCTTGCTTGCCATTTGCTTTGAGTATCATCTTCCATCCCTTCACTCTGAGCCTGTGTTTTTGTTTAGAGCTGAGAGGTGTTTCCTACAGGCAGCATATTGTTGGGTCTTGTTTTTTAATCCATCTAGCCACTCTGTCTTTTGATTGGAGAATACAATCTACTTACTTTTCGAGTGATTATTGATATATGAGGACTTAATACTGCCATTTTAGCTCTTGTTTTCTGGTTGTTGTATATTTCCATTGTTTCTTTTCCCTTGTATTTCTGACTGCCATTTCAGATGGTGATTTTCTCAGTTTTCCTCTTTATTTATGATTTCTGATTTTTTTTGTTTACTGGTTACCATGAGGTTTGTATAAAAGACCTCATATGAGATAGTCCATTTTCTGATACCCTCATATCTCCATTATCCTAAGCAGGTTCCATCCCTCTCCTCTTCCCCTTCTGAGTTATTGTTGTCACAAATGATTATTTTTTTGTGTTGTGAGTTTGTGACTAAATTGAAGCATTTATAGTTATTTTTGACACTTTCCTTCCCTTTATCTTTTATGTTATAATTGTTTGCTAATCTGTTCTGATAGAGAGATGAAGTCTATCTATTTATCTCCTTGCTCAAAGCATTGTAAACCTCTGTCTTTTTGTTTCATCATTTCTTGTAAGGCAGGTCTAGTGGCGATGAACTCCCCCAGCTTTTGTTTATCTGGGAAAGCTTTTATTTCTCCATCATATCCAAAGGATAGTTTTGCTGGATAGAGTAGTTTTGGCTGAAAGTTTTTGTCTTTCAATGTTTTGAATATATCATTCCATTTTCTCCTAGCCTGTAAGATTTCTGCTGAGAAATTTGCTGAAAGCCTGATAGGAGTTCCTTTGTAGGTTTCCTTTGTAGGGGTTCCTTCTGCCTTGCTGCCCTTAATATTTTTTCTTTGTCATTGACTTTTGCCAGTTTTACTATTATGTGCCTTAAAGAAGGTCTTTTTGCATTGATATACTTAGACATTCTACTGGCTTCATGTACTTATAAGTCCAGTTCCTTCCTCAGGCTTGGGAAGTTCTCAGCTATTATTTCTCTGAACAAGCTTTCTGCTCCTTTCTCCCTCTCTTCTCCCTCTAGAATACCTATAATCCTTCTGTTGCTTTTCCTAATTGAGTCGGATATTTCTCAAAGAATTTCTTCATTTTTTAAAAATCTTAGTTGTCTCTCCTCTTCCACCTGAAGCATTTCTAGATTTTTATCTTCTAGGTCATTTATTTTCTCCTCTATAAGGTTAGCTCTATTTTTTATGGTTTCTAGATTATTTTTTATCTCATTAATTGTTCTTCATGTCCAGAATTTCTTTATAGTTTGTTTTAAGGGCTTCAATCTCTTTGGTAAAGTATTCCTTCTCATTAATTTTATTCCTGAGCTCATTGAACTGTCTTTCTGAGTTTTCTTGTAACTCATTGAGTTTCCTTATGACAGTTGTTTTGAATTCTCTGTCATTTAGATTGTGAGTTTCTGTGACTTCAGGATTGGTTTCTGGAGACTTGTCATTTTCCTTCTGCTCTGAAATGTTACTGTAGTTCTTCACAGCATTGGATGAATTGATCCTTTGCTGGCACATTGGTGGTAGTATCAAGTTGCAGATTTCACTTGCCACTACTGAGGGAGCAGGAGTTGTGTTTTCTAATCCTGCCCCATCTGCTGAAAGTTGTGCCAGTAGGGCTGCTCTGCGTTTGCACAGGCTGGCTGCAGCTGCTTGGTGGATTGCGCATATATAGGCAGGGCCTCTGTGCTCGATGAGCAGGTCACTCTTGTGTGGGTGGGGCTGCTGTGCTCCACAGGGGACCGGCTGAGCTGTTGCACCAGGTGGTAAGGGTGCTTTCTTTCACATGGGCTGGCACTGCACTCCTGGGTGCTTCGGCAGAGCTGCTGCACTTGGTGCGCAGTGCTCCCAGGAGGGGAGGCAGGGGGGGACTGTGCTGCCGTCGCTTGGTGGGGAGCATTCCCATGTGCAGGGCCACCGCAGTATAGTGGGCGCTCCTGTGAGCCGGGCTACTGCTCCCAAAGCATTTGCTCATGGGCTAGGCTGCCCCCACTTCCTCTTGTAGTTGTGTTGGCTGCTGTGTGAGGATGCGTGACCTGGATCACTGCCACTGGGGGTAGGAGGGTCTGCTCACCTAGTTCCACTGCTTCCCAGGGATCCAGTCCACCCACCTTCAGTTGTATAGCAGTGTGAATCTCTCAGAAGTCCTGTTGTGCTGTGTAGGGAATCCTCTTTTGGTTAATGAGTGTACGTTTAGTTGTAACTCAGAGGGGAGAGACAAAGGGAACACCTCACTCTGCCATGATGCTGACATCACTTTGCTGGAGACTATTGATTTGATGAATATTCAACACTTGGATTTATCAGATCTTAACATTTTTTCATATTTGTTTCAGAAATATTTTTACAAGTTTGCTTCAGGAATAATTTTATTTATATAACATATATTTGAGCACTTGTTTAATACGTTAAGATAAGTCTGATGTGCTAAGATGAATCAAAGATGCTTGTGGAGCTTATGGTGTACAGTGAGCATGGATGACTAATATAAAATAAGAAATGACATGTTCTAGAAAATAAATACTGTTCCAGAATCCTTTATCTGTTGTTCCAAAATCTCTAAAAAGATCTGAAAAATGAATTTATAATAATCTCACTTGGCGAAAAAGAAAAAACCCTTTCAGAATTCACATGAGGCTATTCAGGTCTTTATTTCTCTTGTTTATTTGTGAATATTCATATGTTTCACTGTAGAAATAGTAATGTGTTTGATTACAGGATGCTGCCTCAGACTTTCCTGTAGGTGTTATATGATATTTGCTCATTATTTTTTTAGATCCCACAACATTCCGAATTCTGAAACACATTGATCTCCCTGAGGTGAATAAAGGATTTATATAAGGAAAGTGTTAGGAATTTTGAAAGACAGAAACATTACTTCTATCTGAAGGATGTCTGGAAAACTTCAGAAAGAAGATGCCGTTTAATCTGGTCCTTTAAAGTTTGATAAATTTAAATACGTGAAGATTTTAGGGAAGCCTTTCTAGATTGTAGACAGTAAAAAAGCATGAACTAGGGTAGAAGATTGGTGAGTATGATAAGTACAGAGAGGGTATGGGAACTAGCAAGTACTTCAGTGTGACAAGGGCTTCGGAAGTAGACTGATAGGAAATAGTGTAGGAAAATTAGGGGAGCCTGAATGTGATCTTTAAAGGCATTGCTGAGCTCAGTTAATTACAAAATAATAAACATATTATTTTTTGGTATGTAAAATCAGAAGAATCTGAGTTCCAAAAGAAAACAGGACCTAATAGAAGTCAAATGCTGGCTCATGGCAGTTTAGAGATTCAGGTGTAACCGCCCCTCTCTGCCCCGTGCTTTGCCTACAATTAGAGATCACATCCATCCATCATACTTCAGGATCCAAATGGCCAGGATTTTCATAGGCTTATTTAACTGAGGGTTGCTCAGTTTTTATACTCAATTGTGCTTTGAAGATTGAAACTCTACTGAAACTGTTTCAATAGAGTATATGATTATAAATGTTTATAATTATCTGTAACTATTTATAAATGATAAACATTTATATTTAGCATTATAAATTATAAACATTATTTATTTAATAAGTGTTTATTTAGTACCTATTGTTCTAAGTGCTAGAAATGTTACAGTGAACAGAACAGATTAAATCCCTTCCCTTATAGGGCTTAACTTCTAGGTGTAATACATTTTTTAAAGTTAGTATCCTTCTTACTCTTCTTTTATTATCCTTATTAGTTAGCACCTAAGTGAAACTTTAGTTTTCTTCAACTATTCTGTAGCACTTACCCTCATAATTCACTATAAATTTTTTGAAATTTAAAGCTGTTTCATCTTAAAAAGCCTTTTCACATGGCCATGAGGTAGACGTTAATATTTTCAGCTTCATCAGAGAAACAAGGATTAGTTTGTTCTGGATTCAGTCTGTTTTCTCTGTGTGTTAGAAGTTACAAAACCAAAGTGAAAATCACTTATGAGAGCTATACACAAAGGTGTAAAATAGTTTATCTTTAAAAGGTTTATATTTTCTCTTCCCTCTTTCCTCTTTTCCCTCTTTCATTGTTAATTGTTTTCATTAACCTTTTAGGAGGAATTTCAGTATATTTACATCTTAAATCCTTGACACACCTACACATCCTTTCACCTTCATATCATTAGCAAAAACAGATGGCTATTTTTTAAAACTATATTTGCAAGACTCTCCCTGTGGTCATTAAAGTGTGACCAGCAATGGTCCAGGTGAAATTTTGAGCATAGCATGATATCTTAATAGGTACACAATTGCTTAATCGAACTTAATATTTTTACTGACTCATTTTTTTATTCTTGTCTGTAATTATATACAATCTTAAAATATTTTAATTTGTTGTTTTAGAATAAAAGAAAACATATTAAGGTGGCCAAAATTAGTAGAATGAGCATTTTTTGAGCACTAAAAGATAAATATGTGTATGAAGATGTCCATGTAAAACGTGCATGCGTAATATTTTTCTTCAGTTTTTTGTGAACTATAACACAGCTAGGAATGTATATATCACGTTCTGTGATAAATCAAGCATCAGTGAGTCCCCTACCCTGCTTAAGATAACATTGTCTTCCAGTGCCTTTAATCATTTCCCTGCCTAGTTCTACCTCTTTACGCCTCCCCAGAGGTAACCACTGGCCTAAATTGTGTGTTATTCAGTCTCTTGCTTGTCTGTATAGTTTTATCACATGTTAGTTTTGTCTGTTTTAAATTCTATATAAATGAATCATATGGAATATATCCTTTAACTTGCCCTTTTTGCTCAACATTGAAGATGGGTTTTTTTTTTAGTTTCAATTATGCGGATGAATGTAGCTGTAGTTTATTCATTTTTCATTACTATTTATATTTCATTCATGACTGTAACAGTTTTTCCACTTTACTGTTGATGGACACTAGTTGTTTCCAGATTTTTACTCTTATAAACAGTGCTGCTATGAACATTCCTGTATATGTTTCCTTTTAGAATGTACAGAAATTTCTCTAGTGTATTTATCTAGAAGTAGAATTGCTATGTCATACTGTTTGCTAATGTTTTACTTAGGATTTTTATGTCTATTAGGGAGGGAAATTAACCTATAATCTTCCTTTCTCATATTATTTTTGTCTGGTTTTGTTAGCAAAGTTATACCAATGTTGTGAGTGCATTGGGAAATTTCCCTTCCTTTTTTCCTATTCTTTGGAAGAGTTTGTATAGATGAAAATCTCTTCTTTCTTCAATGTTTGGTAGAACTCATCTGTAAATTGGGTTTGGTATTTTCTTTGTGGGAAGATTTTAAACTACTGATTATTTTCCTAAAGTTCTTAATTCAGATTGCTTCTTAGTGGGTTTGATAGTTTATATTTTTCTGGTTTTTTTACTGACTATTCAAAGTGTAAAAAAACTCCAATTATATGGTATTTTTAAAATCTAAACTAGATCCTAGCGTTAAAATTGCTATTTCAGTATGATGTGTAATTTGTATTTTGACGTAGTTTTAGAAATACCTTTTAAGAAACTTTAAATATAATATTGTGATATAGTTAATGAAGATCATTTTCTTTAACCCATAGGAGGATCCAAATCAGATGAAAAAGTAGACTTGAGCAAGGACAAAAAATTAGCTCAGTTTAACAACTGGTTTACGTGGTGTCACAATTGCAGGCATGGTGGACATGCTGGACATATGCTTAGTTGGTTCAGGTAATCAGCACATTCCTTCTTTAACAGACTTGGAGTTAGAGGAAATAAAACAGAGGGCCTTTTAAATAGTTCAACTTTATACAACCAAAGGATGAATTTCTTTTTTACTGTCACTTGAGTTAACAAAAGTGGTATCAACGTTTCTATCATTAGATATGCTATGTAATCTTAAACTATACAATTAATACTTATATAAGAAATAGTTTAAATATTATGTGTGGGTTAAATGTTTTATAGCATTATTTAACTCTATTTTATTTTGGGGGGGAAAGGATATGTTTATGTTTTTTACAACTGACTAAATGTTCTATCATATATAATATATAATTGAATTATAAATTAAATGATAGAGTACATATCAAACTATACATCAGTTATCCTCTAAATAAGCTTGTTATGTAGTAAGTAAACACCTCATGCAATGGAGACTCTCAAGACCATATTTGACTTTTACTTTGAACAGTGCCAGTGGCCCTGTCCTCCTCATTGCTATAATTTTTACACCCAGTTCGTCACATTGGCTCTAATTTAAACTCTGAGCACATCCCTGTCACTTTCATAACTGTAAATGAGGTATCTCGTTATGTATTTAGGACACGAAGCTATTCATTTTTCAGTAACTTTCTCCCCAAGTTCAGCTTGGCAGTCATTTCTAATTTAATGCTTTTAATACTTTTTGTCTTTGGGTTTTAATTCCTGTATTATTCCAATGCCATTTTGAAAAATTGGTTTATAGATATTGATAAGTATATAGATAAATGTATGTATATATGTATAATTTAGATTTTTAACTGTTACTTGACCTGTTTTTTTAGGGACCATGCAGAGTGTCCTGTTTCTGCATGCACGTGTAAATGTATGCAGTTGGATACAACAGGGAATCTGGTACCTGCAGAGACTGTCCAGCCATAAAATGTTATCACCTAAAGAGAAACCTTCAAGTGTGGAGCTTTGTAATAGATGTCCTTCATAGCTCAAAAGCATACCTCAGAACAAGTCGCTCATGACTTTCCTGTGATGGGAAAATAAATCATTCTATCAAATCAGCAATTTGATGTTTGAGTGATTTTGATGTGCTTCACAGAGACAAATGCTGCTGAAACAAACATCAGAGTGTGAACATGAATTCTGTTCAGTAGATTGAAAAAGTTCATTTGGAAGAACTAGAGGGTTTTGTTGAAATTATGAACACTGTGCAAGCAGAGTTTCTGGAATAATCAAGAACAGACCTTGAACCTATGTCTTCCAAGCTGAAATTGGATATTTTTCAGTAATGTCTGCACACTTTAAAATGGAATAAAATGACCAATTCAGTGATTCAGATGATAATTTAAGCTCACTCTTGCTTAGATTCCTTTCAGATAAAATTTAAATTGTGGATTTTTACTTTTAGAATTGGATAGCCCATACCCTACACTGGAGAATAAATTTTATCAAGGTGTTTTGATATATATTTTTTAAGAAGTCTTTCCCTCATACACTTACTATTTTTTTTTTTTTTAGGAAGATTGGCCCTGAGCTAACATCTGTTGCCAATCTTCCTTTTTTCTTTTCTTTTTTCTCCCCAAAGGCCCAGTAGGCAGCTGTATATCATAGTGGTACATCCTTCTAGTTGCTCTTTGTGGGATGCCACCACAGTATGCCTCGACAAGCGGTGAGCGGGTCTGCACCCAGGATCTGAACCGGCGAACCCTGGGCCGCCAAAGTGGAGTGTGCGAACTTAACCACTATGCCAGTGGGCCGGCCCCTCATACACTTTCATTTTAAGATAAATCTTTTGGCACAGACCATTATTGTCTTCCTAAGAAAAGCCAAAATTGAGAATGTATCTTACACTTTTTCTCTTCTGAAGAGAAAAATATGCACCATTTCAGGGAAACATAAAATTTTCAGTTTAAACTTTTGCTTTCCAATGTCCTGATTTGTCTTCAAAGATTTCTCTCCCTGTGAATTCATCATCTTATGCTCATCATCTGGGAGCAATTTTACTGAACACAAAGTCTATGCAAGATTGTATGTGACCAACCATTCCACATAATCTATGTCAGTATGTCCTACTGTTAAATTCTCTCCTGTTTTGTGATACCCTGTTTTTTCTAAGGTAGACTGGGAGATGCTGGGGAAAAAATAGGTCATTTTGGAGACAGTTTTACTTTAAATGTAAGTTTTTAAAAGTAAGTATACTTGGGCCAATTCAGGGACTTTATTTTAAAATTTTATTTTTTCCCTTTTCACAACTAGATAGTTGGAAGAGAAATACAAAGGATTTGTAGCATGCTTCTCTATCATCTGACATGCAGAGAGGACTGAGCTGAATTTCGTAGTTGAAGTTGTATTCATAGATAAAATAAAAAGTAAGCCTAAATCTTAATTATTTTGTAGATTTTGGAGAAAAATATCTCCAACTAAAGAATTGTAAGAGCTTTCATGTTAGCACTTTTACCTGGTGAACTTAAGGTCTGTTGGATTAGTTTGAGGTGTGACCTGAATACTGAACAAAAGTGGATTAAATTTATTTTTTACTTTGAGATCTGACACAAAAGAGCTTTTTCTAGGAAAACATTGCATATCTGCTCTAAACGTCTCACCTAGATGACAGTCATCTTTTGAAATGAAAAAATTGAGAATGGTTATAAACTTTTTACAAAGATTGCTGTTAAGGGGACTTTTTCCAGTCTTCTTTTAAGTAAATCTTCCTGATTTCATTTTGCTAAAACATTACTTTTACCTTTAAAATTGCTGCAGTTGAAGTGTTCCTTTCAAATTTACTATGTCCTAAATGTGAAAAGTCAGCTTTAAGTAATGTCAAACTATCATATACATTTTCATTTCTCCTTAGCTAAAGTAAGATAAAATTATTGAATTTATATTTAGAATAGGGTTGTATCCAAATATTTATAATTTTTGGAAATACAATATAATAAGACAAACATAAAGTCTGTTATATAAATCATCTGCTTGTTTGTAATCATATAAGGTGACGTTTTTAAGATTGTTTATGCCTATGTGTCAACTTCCTGATATTTTCTCTGAAGCTCAAATATTCATATATGGTGTCCATTATGTTTGTTTTGCATTTTAGTATATGTGGACCATGAAAATAGATTCAAATTATTTTTCTGTTTTTATTACTAGGTCACTGATATTTGGGTTTCTAAACAAGATATTTTACATAAACATGTTCAACAGAAGTGTTTAATAAAAGTGTTTTTATTACTTTTTAAAAATTGAATAAATCTGGGTTGTCAACATGTCTAATCTAGAGATTATCTATGACTCCTCTACAAATAATCCAATAAAATAATATTAGTCCTTATTTTGATGGCAAATTCGGTACTTAATCTTAGAAGTTACATTTTTTAGGCTCTGTTTTTCAGTTTAATATGCCTTCTGGAATGATTATTATTCTTTAAAATGGTATATTTAAAAAGTAGCTTTCCATTGTTGATGCTATACATGGTAAGTACTATGTTAGAGTTAGAAAGAATATAGTTCTGCATTTAATTGTATGGCTGAATTTAATTTCAGTCACTCATTTGACTGCAAATATTAGAAGTATGGGCTTTGAAATTTAAATTATAATCCGAACCCCAGTATCGGGGCCAAGTAACTTTGAGCTTTAGTTTCCTTGTATGTTGACAGAAAGGTACAGAAATACCAACTCATAGGGTGATTGGGAGTGCTGGTGATGAAATAAACATGAGGTGCCATTTCCTTGTCACATAGTAAGTGCTCTATAAAAGTAATGATTAGTAGTCATTGTAACTGTAATCTTTATTGGTTACTCATGAGTTAGTACTTTTAAATTGAATATGGTATAATTTAAACGAAAGATCTCCATTTGTCTCATGAATGAAAATTTCCCATGAACTTGTTTTCCCAAATCTGGATAAATTTTCTTTTGAGATAGGACTTAGCTACTTTCGTTTATCCTATATTTAGATTGTTACTTTTTGCTGTATGAGGAAGTCCTCCAAATGACCATCTAGAAGTTTAATGTGATATAGGAGTGAACCCAGGGATGAAAATTTAGTGAATCTGGACAGTTGACCAGTAATTCTTGAAAACGTAAAGTTTTCCTATCTATATTCAACTCTTAAATCCTGGTCTTCATAGGAGAAAGTATCCAGCATTATTTCTGTGGAATCATTCCTTCTCTGCCATTCTGTTATGCTTTATGTTCATTGAAGTTAAAATGTTGGGGTAGTGGTAATAAAAGAGGAAGTACTCTGTGAGATTTGTTCCCCCTTGGAATAGCTGTAATTAAAACAAGTGGGCACTAATTAGTTGTACATGTCTAACATCTGCTCAGATGCGTCAGAGAGGTAAGACAGGTGACTTGTTAGGTGTTAGTTCAGCATCCTCATATTGAGTGCTTGTGACCCGTGTGGCCATGGGGCTAGTTCGACAGAAGCTCTCCTATCCACTACTCTTAACTCCTTTCATGAATCATTGGCCTATTTTCCCTCTTGCCTGAAAATTTTGTAGGTTACTTTGCTGATTATAAAAAGCAGCACTTTACAAAAATATTAATTTTTCCAGAGTGTAGAGACAGAAGGAAAGCTTCCCAAATGTTTTTAGAAGCTAATGTAACCCAGATGTCAAATTAACATAGATTGCCAGAACAAAGAACTAATTTCACTTAGGAGTATACATAGTAAATTCATAAGTAAAATGGATATCAAATCCAACAGTATATTAAATAATAATTACTGTTGGTGCTTATTATGTGCCAGGTATCATGCACATTATCCCATTTAATCCCCACAGTAGCCCTGTGAGGCAGGGCTGTTACTGTTCCCATTCTGTACTTGAGGCCATTAAGGTGTAGGGACTTGAGGTCACTTGTCCTAGGTTACACAGCTTGTAAATAGCAGAGCCAAGATTTAGCCTCTAGTAGTCTGACTTCCCAAACTGCACTTTTAATTACTATCTTCTACTTCTATGTACTACTTTATGGGCTGTGTATAAGAGAATAATCCACTATGACAAAGAACGGTTTATTATATTTCGTGTGAATACGTCAAAAGAGAAAAACCATGTCAATAGCTTTTTAGATGTAAAAGGCATTTGATAAAATTCAAAAATTGATTCCTAATTTGTTTTTGGGATTTAGTTTTTATCATGCAAAGGAAATGTTTTTCCTCCGTTTTTTTCCCTCCTGTTTTAGTATCTGTCTCAAACAGTTGGCATCATGCCTAGAGGAGAAATACTAGAATCTTTCCCATTATAGACAGGAAGAAAACAAGTGTCCTGTTACTATCGCTGGTTCTGCACATAGCAATGCAAAGAGGAAAGTGGAAGGAGGCACTTCCTTGCTTCTTTTCCAAGTCCTTAAAGTTTGGTGTGGCAAAAATACCATCAACAGTTAAAAGGCAAGCAAACTGATAAATTGCAACATGCATGACAAATTTAATACCGTTAATTCACAAAGAGCATTCTCAAATCCGTAAAGAAAAGGCACAACCAATAGATAATATTGATCAAGGATTTGTACAGGCAAAATAAATTAAAATGGTCGATAAATATATGTAAATGTTTAATCTGTAACAAATGCTGATTAAAATGATAGTAGGATACTGTTTACCTGCCTGTGTAGATTAAAAAGAAAAATATGAATTTTCATGGATGTGGGAAAGGAACATTCTCCAATAACAGTTTGGGAGAGTATATATCAGTACAAGTGTTCTTGAGGACAGGTGAGCAATATGTATCAAAAACCTTAAAAAGATTTATACCCTTTGACATAGTATATTGGGAATATTTTCTGAGGGATTGATTGGATAAGTGCACAAACATGTATGTTTCTATGAAGTAGAAACATCACAGTATTGTTTATAATAAAAACTTGGAAACCTAAATTTCCAATGGTAGAAAAGTAAAATTGTTACATACATACAGTGGAATACTGACAACTATTCAAATGGCATAGACATTTTTATTGACAAAGGAGGATTCATGATATATTTGTAAATGGAGAGAAAGGCAAATTATAGGATAGTGTGTATAGCATATAAATATATTTGCATGGAACACTGTGAATATTGACAAAAATTTTAACAGTAATCATCTTTCAAGAGGGATTTTAAGTGACATTTTTCTTCTTGCTTATCTGTATCTTCTAATTTTTCTACAATAATGATGAATGTATAAATGAATGGGCATATCACACGTACATGTTACTGGCTTTTTACAAAAGTCATCTATGACCTGGGGCCGGCCTGGTGGCATAGTGATTAAGTTCACGTGCTCTGCTTCAGCAGCCCAGGGTTCAAGGTTCGGATCCCAGGTGCGGACCTGCACACTGCTCATCAAGCCATGCTGTGGCGGCATCCCACATACAAAGTAGAGGAAGATTGGCACAGATGTTAGCTCAGGGATCATCTTCCTCAAGCAAAAAGGAGGATTGGCAACAGATGTTAGCTAAGGGCCAATCTTCCTCACACACACAAAAAAGTCATCTATGACCTAGTCTCTTATTACCATAATGAACAATCAAATATTGGGAATTTTTCTGAGGTGAAGAAACTTGCTACAACATATGAAAATTAGTGTTGAGATCTAATTGTTTGGAAAGCATTTTGCTAGATTTCGTACTCTATAGTAATATATAAGAATAACAAAAAGATGTGGTCCTCTCAGTCATCTCTCTCATCATATTGATAGTGCATTTTGTTCTCCATTTAGAACGTTGGGAAATGGATCTATAAAAGAATTCTGATTTCCCTGAGGTTAGTGGTACATAATTAATTACTTTTTTTCAATCTTCTCTCTCTTAGATCTCCCTCATTATTCCTGATTCCTCTGTTTTGGCCCTGGGCCTATCGCAGGAAACCTGTCCTCTGTGTTTAGAATTTAGATGATTATTGTCCAATCCAATCTAAAGTGCATTTTACTTGACTCATTTTCAATATTTTAACAAGTTACTTATGTTTAAGCAATGAATTCAGAACATGCCTGCATGTCCATGTTTTCAACAAACTACCAAGCATTTGCATGCCTAGGTGTGCTGGACACTTAAAAGTTACGGTTTCACAGGATTGATGGCACCACAGTTGCCTCAGAGAAGCTGTATGTCTAATGTAAGAGGTAGACGTAAGCATAGTTTTCAGCAGGCTCAAATCCATTCAGATTAATATTTATAATTGCTGGAAAGAGTATCATTTTAGCATCTTGTCTCTTTCTGCAAGCAAAAAAAACCCTCAGTTTATTTTATTTTCTAATTTTGGACTTTCAAAAATTATTTTCTAATTAGAAATAATTTGAGGAAGTAGAGGTCGTCCATAACATTTTTCTAAAATGTAATTTCTTACTAATATACTATTAATAGTACAATGTTTTGAAATGCATTACTAAAAAGGTAACTTTAGGATAAAAGGATAATTTATGTAATGTCAGAAATAGCAGCAATAATAGTAATTCAGTGCATACAGTCTTTCATCATTCAATTTATGAAAAGCATGTTGCCTTAACATAATTTCATAACTGGAAATTCAGATACAGGAATCTAATTAGTTGGGTTTTTAAAATATAAAGTCATAAAGACAGGATAGTCTGGAAGAGCATTTGAAAGGATTAATGTCTCAAAATTGAAACAGGCATTTTTGTAAGAATTCGTGCAAATTGTTGGTCTTACATCTTTTTGTTTAGAGAATATTAGCTCCACTTACATATGGATACATACGTGTCGGGGGAGGGCATGAGTGGGTTGGTTTGTGGGTTTGCATGCAAGAAAGTATGGAGTTTGAACTAGCAAATGTCAGAATTCATGTTTATTTAGATTTATATCACATTGCAGTCACATATTTTGCTGATGACAGTTTAAGCAGTTGCCACTGTCAAATGTGGTAAAACTAAATATCCTTTTAGCAACAAGTGATTTGATTACTGATAGTTTCATAGTAAAAATTTGGTACAAAGTTCCTTTGACATAACTATTAGTTATGTCAAAAAATTATTTTCCCCATCAATTTGGAAATCTGTTATGCATTAAGCAGGTATACTTAATATTTGTACAACTATGGGCGTATATCATTATGGTATATAAATGTTCCCACGGTAGATGAAGAGGTATAATTTATGGAGCAAAAATATTCAGCAACTTGATAAATGTAGAACTATCTCTTTGCAAAAGTAATATATCTTCTCATCTTAAATCTTCTGATCTTTTCTTTCATTCCTCAGAAATGGAATGTAGGGTCAGTTGTGACTCTTAGGACAAATTACCATTTTTTAACATAGATAGATTTATGAATTACAGTAAATTTTGGGGGGGAAAGTGAATATAACTTTCTCAGTGAATGTTAAGATACTGCTGGCTTCCAAAAGAATACTCCTCCAGGCAGGGAACATTATTTTCTACTGGAAGGATCAGACACAAATTGGAGATAAGTAAGTTGGGGGAGATTCTCGAGGTCATTTGGGACGACTACTCTTTTGGTAACATTGTTCACCTAGTTTGGTGAACAAATAATTTTTTTTTGTCTTTTTTATTCTGTTATCTCCATCTTCAGAAAATGTTATGTGAATTATAGACTAT
This sequence comes from Tapirus indicus, assembly GCA_031878705.1. NCBI lineage: Eukaryota > Metazoa > Chordata > Mammalia > Perissodactyla > Tapiridae > Tapirus > Tapirus indicus. The sequence continues at coordinate 105,024,285 of CM062917.1, forward strand.
GCATGTGCCCTCTGGGAACCTGAGAAATTAAAAATGTGTATCGTCATTTCTGATAAAACATATCCTATGGAGAAAAATTAGCCAAAAAGTTCCCTCAGTACCTCTCTTGGTTTGTCTCTTCTACTTCTTCTCTATTCTTTTAGAGTACACTCCCAATATGTGGAATTCTGCAGATTTCTAAATAACTTTTCAAATATCTTATGCTAGACTTCGAGCAGTATACATTTTCTCAAGCAGAGACATCTGAGCAGAGTGAAAATGAATTCTCATAGAACAAAATTGCCAAGCATATGTGACGGAACTGTAGGGAAAAAGAGCATAACTTTAATCTTCTAAGAAACTTCAAAATAGGTCCACAGTTATTATGCACGAGGCCTGATAATTAACATTTCTCATTTTGGCAGCGTTCACCTATAGCCCCCTATCAGCAACTGAACACATTCATCTCTGGAATAAATGATTAATGAGCTGCCTATCATTTCCACTCCTTTTGTACCAAGTGGTGGAGACTTCAGTTAATTATATTGCAGCTGTCAGCTTCATTACTGAAATTGATTCTGCCACTAGAGGGTTGTGCTAGGGTAATCGATTAGCATTCAAATAAAATAATTAAGTTATGGCGTTAAAAATAACACAAAATAATCCCTTCTGAGTCACTCTGTCACACCTGGTAAGACTGTTTTGTTTTGTTTTTGCTGATCAGCCAGCATCATAAAACCTTAGATTGAGGAAGGAAGCATGGAAGGCATGGAAGTGGAGTATTTGTTTTGAGTACAACCCACTAAGATTTCCAAACTTCCTATTCTCTTAATTGCTGTTGCAGTGTATGAAATGTAAATTTATGAAATTATGCAACTTGCATGCAATGGTGAACAATGAAGTTGCCACATTATTAGAGGAAAAGTAAAAGAGTAGAGTTAGACATTTTTGAAAGGTCAGAATTAATCCAGAAAGGAAGGAATTTGGAGGATCTAGATTGACAAATGATACTCAGATACAGTTAAATGAAACTTTTCTTATATTTCAGCAAGGAGATGTGACAATGAGGAGATAAGAACATCATCATTTCGATGTCTTGCTGATGTGGGCTGCATTTCTAAACCAGATGGCAGAGATTGAGGGTCTGTATAGGCCTACAAAAAAGTAACAGATTGTAGTTTTGGTAAAGTGATATACCCAAGGAAAATGACTGGAACTTAGAACTTCTAATTTAGCATCTCTGTCTGCTCCTGGGATTCCCCTGTGAGAGTTCTCAGTATTACTGAACTTCCTCATCTACTTTTGTCTTCCAGTGAGACACACTTTTGTACATTCCCCCTATATTTTCCCATTGTTTTCTGTCTCTGCTCTCTTCTGAATTTCATGAGACCAACTGTTAGTCAATCTCTGAACTAAGACTATTACATGAACTGTATTATATTGGTCACCCAATCGACGTGCATGCACATTTTCCTCAGAGCTGAGACTGATTATACAATGAAATGGAGCCATCGTAGGTTTTTCTCAATTCAGCTGCTTCCGCCCTGTTTGATTAAGATTCTTTCCAGATCCTAGTAGTTAGGCTGTTCATGGTGGTATTATGAGTTTTCATCTTTTTCTGTTTTGTGCATTTTTTTTCAACATTGGAAACTTTTTTTTGGTGAAGATTCACTCTGAGCTAACATCTGTGCCAATCTTCCTCTATTTTGTATGTGGGTCACCACCAAAACATGGCTTGATGAGTGGTATAGGTCTGTGCCTGAGATTCCAACCCACAAACCTGGGCCACGGAAGCAGAGAGCGCCAGACTTAACCACTATGCCACAGGGCCGGCCCCTGTGGATATTTTAAGAAGCTAGAAAAGGCTGCCTTGAGGACTGCTAAGTAGAGGACATTTTTACCCAACATTGATTAATGCACGTAACAGACTTAACTTGTATTTTGGAAAATGGGCAGAAAATGGTTACAGGAAGAGGAAACACTTTGCAGTGATATGAAAAAACACATGGGAACAAGATTTCTACAAGTGGCTCAATAACAAACTTGCTTTATATGCTAAAATTCTCCAGTGACAACTCTTTTTAGTCATCATAAGATGAACAGGTTAGGCCAAGGTGTGCTTGATCTGGTGGTGAGTAAACGACCACATCCTTCTTTACCCTTGACACAAGTTGCTTATCAATCACTTTCCCTCAGAACCCTTTTCAGCATAGTATTCAAGGCAGCAACTACCATCTGGTCAGCATTCACCTGCTTGCCATTTTTAGCTTAACTACTGATTTGGAAAGTGACTCATAAAATATTTAAAATCATAAATTGTCAGGACCGGAGGGAAGCTACAGGATCATTCAGGGAGATGCTCTAACTGTGTAGTAAAGCTGGAATGAGATCTCAGGTCTCTTGATTGAAGTTGAGTGCTTTTCTCTTTCACAGACAGATGAACTGGACTAGATGAATTTTTTCTTGTTAGGACAACGTGTATTATATGAACTTTTAATGATTTTTTTTTAAAGCTAGTGTTTTATTAAAAAAATGGAGGCTCATGGTAAAAAAAAAAGTTACAAAAAGTATAAAGTGGCAGTAAATGTCTCAGCCCTTTGCTCTATTATCCCCGTGCTCTTTGCTCCACCTCCCAAAGTTCCAACTCTCACTTCCTAGGGGAAACTGCTTCAGAGTTTGTATCCACACACAAATGTTCTATATATAGGCTGCACCCGTCTGTGTGTGTCTGTGTCAGTCTTTGCCTGTCTGTCTTTGCATGAATAAGATCATACTATGTAAATTAGCCTTCCAATGGCTTTTTATTTCACCTAAAAATAACTGAATGGTATGTGATTATATGGATATATCTCCCCTTGATAGAAATTTAGGGCATTTCCATTTGTTGTTTTCACCAACAATGCTGCAGTAAGCATCCTTGCACATACATCTTTGGGTATTTGTGAGTAAGCATGTCTGTCAGATACATTATAGAGGTGGAATTGTTGAGCCCAAATTTACGTGTATTTTACATTTTGATAGACATTGCCAAATAGCTCTCCAAAGGTTGAACCAACTATTTCCCTATAAACTGTATGATATAGGAAAGTGACTATTTCTTCAAGATCTTCGATACCAGGCATTATAGAATTTCTAATAATATCCATCTGGTAGGTGAAAATCTTAAAAATATCTTATTTTAACATATATATTCAATTCTGAGTGAGGTTAAGCACAGATTTTATTTAACTTTCCACTGTTTGTGTCTATTTACTGTGCACTGCCTGTTCATTTTCATGCTCAATCTTAATGGTGTTTATTTTTGAAAAAAAAAAATACCAGTGCTGGAAAGCCCTGAATTAGATATAATTCTCTTCTTATCCATCTTTTCTGCTTAAATTTCAAAATTACCTTTGATCCATTTCTCCATTGTCAGGGTTTTAATGTTCTTTAAAAGTAATATCAGGGGCCGGCCTGGTGGCGTAGGGGTTAATTTCGTATTCTCTGCTTCAGCGCCCTGGGGTTCACAGGTTCAGATCCCAGGCATGGACATACGCACTGCTTATCAAGCCATTCTGTGGCAGGCGTCCCACATATAAAGTGGAGGAAGATGGGCACGGATGTTAGCTCAGGGCTAATCTTCCTCATGAAAAAAAAAAAGGTAGTATCAATCTTCCTCTACATTGATCAGCCACTTATGTCCCCCACTGCAAAGAGAAAAACAGAAACCCTCCCTTACCTTTTATCTTGCTTCAATTGGAAAGATTCCAGCATTGATCACATTAAAACAGCTGTTTAAACCTTTGTCAAGGGATGCAGTAAAGAAGAGTAGAGATCACATTTTGAAGTCAAACAGATGTGGTTTTGGCCATCATCTAGAAGCCAAATTAGGTAATACCTCCCAGCTTTGGTTTTCTCACCTGAGGAACCGGGGAAGGGGTGGATTTGATGTGTTAAATAAAATGAAAGGCAAACAAAACTCACAAGGAGCCTTCAAAAATGGTTTCTATTATTGTTACTGTTAAGTAGTTGGGGGTTGTAGTGTAGTTTGTGTAATTTACTAAGTTCAAAATAAGAAATACAATGTACCTAGAGTCTTTTTTCAGGTTTAAGTGTTTCTTTTAAGATAATTTCTCTCTCAAAGTTGAGCCACATTCTTACCACAAGTCACTTGGGTTTAGGAGACGTTGATTACAGTTAGGATGAGAAGGACTAAGCACTGCCAAAGTCTCAGATGGTCTTGGTTCAGGGAGAATTTTTGTCTTGATGTTGCTTAGCATATTGTACTCTGTCATCTTGTTGCCACCTAGTGTGGGTTCTTAGTATTCATCTTGTTCTTGGTGGTTTCCACTAGAGGTAAAATCGTGTGTTTAGGGATAGCAGAATGTCTGGTTCTCTGTTTTGAGGGTACTTTCATATACTGACAGGCCAAAGTGACCTAACTTGGCTGATTGAATTAGAATGAATCCTGTTAAAAAATAAACCCTATTTACCTGAGGCTAAATGTTCAGGAACAAATCTCTATCATGAAGACTTTTTCATTTAATTTTTGAATAGGAAATTTATTCACATGGTTTATTTCACCCTCACCCACTATCTCTTGAGTTTTCCCCACTGTAACCCTACCCTCATGGAATTCGCAGTATATTGGAGAGGCAGACAAGCAAGAAATTGTAATAAAGTCTGATAGTACACTCAAGGTCTTCCCATTTTGGTGACTTCTGGTGGGGTTGCTGGCTTCTGGGAGGGAGGAGGGCAGTTTAGAATCCTAACTGGGAAGCTTCAGCCATGAAAGTTTAGTGTTTGTCAAAGGTAGGCTTAAAAAGATTGAGAAGCACTCAGTTAAAGGAATAAACTTCCATAAACAACATAAAATGGTTCCTTGGTCTACTTCTTGTAATCTCTGTTGCAATTATCACCCATGTGTCTGGCAACCTCCTAGGTATACTTATATGAAAATGTATCCAGATTTGTTATGCTCTGGCCACTTTTTACTAAAATGAGTTGGTTAAAACTAACAGTAATAATTTTGTCTATGTGCTGAATCCAGCTAAGTAAAAATTACCCATTTCCAGGTTGAAATGTATATAATTGTAATATACTGTTACAGTTATACATACAATATGTAAATGTAATACATTGTGTATAATATTGTATAAATGTATATTTGTTATACATTATTGTTGTAGTGTATATTATATTATAATATATCCAAGCCTGATATGAATAAAACTCTTATTTGCATCCCTGCATTTTTATGAATATTATGGAAATGCACAAATTCATTTCTTAGTAACAACAAGTTTCCATAGCTCATAAACACTTAAATATTTGTATCTAAAGTTTCTCATCAGTGCTTTAGATGTTTTTCCCTAAACAAAACAATCTGCCTTTTTATTTTTCATAAATCCTTTTTTTTACTTTAGAGTCCATTCCTTTTTCATTTTGAAGTCTGTAATCTTCATTATTTTATCTGCAAGCTATATGAGTGAGGTAATTCACTCTCCCCTCTGCTGGAAGGGGGAATGTTTTCCTGTGCCACCACATAATTTGCTTTGCAACAATTATTGCTATTTGTAACCAGATCTTGTGATCACAAGACACATGTAGCTGAATTTAGAATCTGTTGAGAACACAGAAGGCAGCATGACTGTTTCTAAATGTCATTGACTTAATGATTTTAACTCATAAAAATTTTAAAAGTTCAAATGCATCAATCCAAATCATTCATTTCTGAAATGTACTTTAGATAAATCCCTCAGTGTTCTGTTGTTGCAAATGGCTGTCTTTGTGCATTATTTTATTTCCCCAAATCTTTGCAGTTTCCTAACCTCATTTCCAATGAGATAATTTATCAGACAACTTATCTCTAGATCCTTTTTTAAAAATTATAGAAGCCAAATGTCGTGTATTCCAGACTGTTTGGAGAGTCATACCTAAAGACATATGGTGCCTTATAATCCTTTCCAGCCCTTTGATTAAGAATCATAGATGTATATGTAACTGGTGTCTTTTACCGATTATTGTAGATGAAATTTATAAATGTTTCTTGGGCTTTTTTGGGGGGAGGGGGCACTATTTTCCTTTAAATAAGTACTGAAAAAAATCAGCCTTGAACCACAGATTAAATGGGGAAGCATTATTTTGGTTGAAATAAGTTATTGTAGGTATAGTTTTTGAGTTCATATGTACTAATAATGTATTTTCCCTGTATTGCTTAAAATATGTCCTTAAATTTGTATCTCCAATAGGTTTAGGTTATAAGATAGAAGATAAAGGAAGAAAAGCGACATAGAACATATTTTATTCATTCATTTTATTCATTTTTAAATTTCCCTTAAGAGGGGATAAAGCAGGATAGTAGTGCCAGTTTTAGCAGATGACTGTTCCTATGACAAATGACAGTAATCAATTGACTGTCCCATTCTATCTCCATTGGTATGAGCTACTTGAGCAGTTTATATTTGGGAAAGTCACTTTGTATGAATTTATGATGAGAAAATAGGGAAAGGATAGAAACCTTTGCAGGTGTCTTAAATTCTTTTCTTGGAAACAAGTGGGGTAGAAATAAATAAATATCCTATCTCATCCTGACTTGTTTTCATGACTTAATCATACTGCTGAGAGTGAAGGAAATTGCCCAGTGGGTCAATTCTTTTAGGTCACAGGGTTACAAAAGAAAATGAAGTCTACAAATTCCCCTGGTTTGGAGGCAATGATTTCTAATTCCTGACTCCTCCCTTGGTCTACAGTGTGTTCATCTGGAAAACATTCAGCAATTTCTGAGGAGATTCCAAAATGAGGCAACCCCTGGTCCACTTGTCTGCCTCTCATAAAAGGTCAAATACGTGACCAACTAAGGCATAACATTTCTGAGCCATATGGTAGAAATAATTGACTAAATGGGACCTGATCACTTAAAAAGAATAGATGCAGTTCTTAAAAAGAAATGTATTTTCTCATCAGGCCCAATGTTTTCATAATACTTAAAGCTTCTCAAAAGCTAAAGAAAAATATTAAAATGTTTAAGTGAAATGCGATACTGTTTCTGATTTTCTATAGGTTATGTTAAATTTATTTGATGCAATTTAGCTTTAAGTAATTATTGTGTGTTAAGTGGAGTTGAATTAATGAAAATAAATGTTAAGATCTAAATATTTATTTCCTAAATGAATATTCAAAGTAAAATCATATTAAATTATCTAGCTTTTTAATTAGTAATTTTTCAGTAGAAGACTTCTCCCTGCTGATTATCTTTCAAGATTTAGGATGACAAGATACCAATATGTTTCAATTTTAAGCCTATTATTATTAAATAAGCTTTATTACCTTAACATATCATTTTATGGTGAGAGATTCTTACAGCCAAAATAATTGACTTTTTTTACTGGGTAATATTTCAAATTCCTGTGAAAAATGAATAGTCTCTTGGAAAGGGGGGCTAATTTAGTCACTTTGTCATCTATGGCATTGCCTAAAACTATTATGCTGTGTATACATTTTCCTTCTTCCAATTTAAGGCGCTCACTGTTTTTTGAGAACTGTCTCGAAGTTTTCTGAATTTTGCCTCTTGAATACCGCTTTATATAGAGGTCACAGAGATTGTTGTCCTTTATCTGCCCACCTATAGAAACAATCATATTGAAAAAGCATTTTTAATATATGAAAGCCACTATATTTCAGTCCAAATCTTTAAAAAAGATGAGGGAATACATAGTGCCTTCTGACATTCTGTAGCATGTAAAGAAGAAACAATGGCATGCTAATGACAAATTTAATCCTTGCAATCAAGATGAATGTATTACACTATAAATTGTTCGTAGTCCTAAACCTCTGGTCTTAATTAGCCATCTCAAAACCCCATGCTGTAGGTCAAATGAGGTCATAAAGAACATAAATGGCTTACCTCAAACCAACATCACAATTAGAAAGTAACTTAAAACATATGCTTTATTAGTACTCTCGATTTGGCATCATCTTTTTAGGAAAGATAACCTGTGGTACCCAGATTATCCTTTTCTTTCAGCAACATATCAATCAAATTCCATGTGAATTAAATAAGGGAGGAAACTAAATTGGAGTTTCATTAAATAGAACCTACAGAATTTGGTTGTTTGTAATCATAGTGGATTTCTTTGAAACTTTAGACCAGTTACATATTAAATAGCTCTGAGTTAAGACATCTTCAGAGATTATGCTAAACTGCCATAGTTTGAAATTTCAGAGGACAGGGACCTGTTTCTACCTATCTCTAGTAATTAGCCCAGGACTTGACGCAAAATATTTGTTGAGTGACTTAATGCATATTAAATTAGTACCTTAAAAGACAACCTCAAAATTTTATAAGTTTAGTAGTAATACTATTTTATCACTCAAAGCATTTAACTCCCCCTGTGAAGAGATGCTTTCAGAGTTGTTTTAATTTTGTCTTTGTCAAATGAAAATAAAAATGATCATTTGAAGAACATCTGTAAAATTACTACTGATGACAACCATTTTGTAGTTTGTCATCCTTCACATTAGATTCTGTGTGATATTGCTTTTAGAATTTAATATTAGGGAAAAATTTGATTGATTGTCCTAGTGAATTTAAGACTATTAAAATTCAATAGCCTCTTGTTCCTCCCTTTTCCTAGTTCCTAGGAGCACCTGGAGCTGTTTAATGCCTAATTATTTTTCCTACTAAGTTGAATGTTTTTGTAGTTATCTCCTTTTTCGATATGTTTCCTTTTTTATTTTTGTAGCCTAATCCTTTTAGAAATGTGTGATACATATTAGTAATGTCACTCTTTTACCCTCAGTCCTTATCTTCATTTGTTCTTTGAGCTTTCAACATTATTGATTACCCTTTGAAACTCTCCTCCCTTGCCTTTCATGATATGCTTTCAGTGAATAAATATTTATTGAGTGATTACTAGGCATCAAGCACCATTGGGGTTTCTTCTCCTGACTCAGTCACTCCCCCACTGCTGTTCTGTGCACAGTTCCCCCAGGTTCTGTCATTGGTTCTGTGGTTTTCTCACCCTGTATGCTGTCCCTTGATTTAGGAACACAATGCCTTATTTGAAACTCTTGGGGCCAGTTGTGCTTCAGAATTCCAAATTTTTGGGTCTGAGAAAAGTCATAGAGTATATCCACCACCCTCCCCAGGGGGCAGCACCCTCTAATCAAACATATCAATATTTCTTCAGTGAAGCGTATGAGTATTTACAGTAAGTGGGATAAAGACTAAGTAGCCTCACTATAATTCTTACCAGCTTTTTTTGCCAAATGAGTTTTGCCCCAAATTTAAGAAAGAGCTTTTGAGTTTCAAACCATTTTAGACTTTGAAATTGCAGATAAGGGATTGGTAGATATCTTAAACTGTAAATATTTTAGGCAGGTTGTCTCTCAAATCTATCTGGTCCTACATTTCCAAATACCTTCTGGACATCTTCACTAAAGGGCCTGTCAAGTACTTAAATTTGTGCTGGCAAATTTATTGCCTTCTCACCAATTGACCTCATCCTTGGTTCTTATTCTGTTTAGCTCCCAGCATCATCACTGAGTCCGATGGATTCCATTAGAATATATTCTGAACTCCTTGTTTCCTGTCCTTTGCCACTTCACCTATTAAGGTTCAGGCTTTATTACCTGTCCTCTCAGCCTTGTGGCCTCTTCCAGGCTGGATAGGACTAATTTATTCATACACTATGTTAGGCATTGGGAAATACCAGTAAGACAGATTTTTTTAACTACAGGTTTTTCAACTGTAAGGATCTCTCCTAAGTGGGGAAAACTAATTAGAGGACTGGTTAAATAAATTAGGGAACATTTGGTACAATGGATATTTTGCAACGATTAAAAAAGATGAGATAGCTCTATATGCCAAGACATAATAAAGGAGAATTGCATGTTGCAGAACAGCATATTGAGGTCCTATAGACAAATAGTTTATGTAGAGAAAGTTCTGGAAAGCTCTCCACCAATCCATAGCAGTGTCTCTGGGGAGACACTAGAAACTTTACTTTCTGATTTTTGTAGTGTTTAAAAAATACTTTTTTTTAAAACAGAAAAAAAAGGTTATCAGCAAGTTAAGTGTGATGAGAGGTGTAAAGAAAGGAGTATAACATAAAGTAACTGTTTGCCTAAGTGAGGGAAAATTTAGAGAATGTTTTCCTTTGGGCACAGAAACAGACATTTCAATCAGAACAAACAGCAAGTTCAATGGTACCCAGATCTTAAAGGGTCTAGTGTGTTTTGGGAATGGCAGATTGGTGCTGGAAGGTAGCTTCAAGGGGCAAGTAGGATTTGGGACTGAGGTGAGACATGGTCAGATTGTGAAGGGCCTTAACTACTAGTTAGAAATATGGATCCGATCTAATCAGTGGGGAGCCTTTGGTGGTTGTTGATTTTTTTTAATACACTTCTTATTTTGGAGTAATTTTAGATTTACAGAAAAGTTGTGAAGATAGTGCAGAGAGTTCTTGTACAACCCCTCACCCAGTTTGTTTCCCTTCATGTTATCTTACATTACCATGGTACATTTGTCAAAACTAAGAAACCAACACTGGTACATTACTGTTAACTGAATTCCAGACTCTATTTAGATTTCACCAGTTTTCCCAGTAATGTCCTTTTCTTAAAAATTTTTTGTAAGCATTTTTTTTCCTTCCCCAAGCCCCAGTGTATGGCTGTATATCCTACTTGTAAGTCCTTCTAGATCATCTATGTGAGCTGCCGTCACGGCATGGCAACTGCCAGGTGGTGGGTACTGCGACCGGGAAATGAATCCAGGCCGCCGTGGCGGTGAGAGCACCGAACCTCAACCACCCGGCCATCAGGGCTGTCTCGTCATTAATGTCCTTTTTCTGTTGCAGTAGCCAATCCAGGATTCCACATCACATTTAGTTGTCATGTCTCCTTAGTCTTTGCTCTGTGAGTTTCTGTCTTTCCTTTTTTTCACGATCTTGACAATTTTGAGGGGTACTGATCAGACAGTTTGTAAAACGTCCCTCAGTTTGGGTTTGTCTGCTGTTTTCTCATGATCAGACTGGCGTTAAGGGTTTTTGAAAAAATACCACAGAGGTGAGAAGTGCCTTTCTTATCACATCACATTAGAGGGCACATATCTGCATGTCCTCACTGGTGATGTTAGCCTCCCTCACTTTGTTCAGGTAGTATTGGCCAGGTTTCTCCACTCTAAGCTTCCCCGGAAGTTTTCCGCTTTCCACACTTCTCTGATGTTTAAATGTTATAGTACGATGATTACAACTGATATTTAATGCAACTCTATTGGCTGGGTGATAGGAAGAGGTTGGACACAGGAAGGCCAGTTATATAGTTAGGGCTGTTGCAGTAGTTCAAGTGACAGATGACAGTTGCCTAAACTTACAGTGGCAATGGCAATGAAAAGGATTGAAGGTATTCAAGCTTTTCTGGGCAATGAGGTGGGTTATGGTAGCTTCAAAAGAAACAGGGCAAATCAAAACCACAATAAGATACCACTTCATGCCCATTAGTATGGCTATAATCAAAAAGTCAGATAATAAGCGTTGCTTAGGATATAGAGAAATTAGAATACTCAAACATAGCTGCTGGGAATGTAAAATGGTATAGCCAGTTTAAAAAACAGTTTGGCAGTTCCTCAAAAGTTTGAACATATTTAGCATTTGATGCAGCAATTCCATTCCTACGTATATACCAAAGAGAAATAAAAACAAATGTACACACAAAAACTTATATATGAATGTTCATAATAGCATTCTTTTTTAGGACCAAACAGTAGAAACCACCAACTGATGAATGGATAAACAAAATGTGATAATCCATACAATGGAATATTATTTGGCCATAAAAAGGGATGAAGCACTGACATATGCTACAACTTGGATGAGCCTTGAAAACATTATGCTAAGTGAAAGTCACAAAAGACCGTATGATTCCATTTATATGAAATGTCCAGAATAAGCAAATCTAAAGAGACAGAAAATACTTTAGTGGTTTCTTAGGGCTAGGGGGCAGGTGGTAGTGGTGGTGGAGGGATTGGGCCATGATAGGTAAATGGTACAAAGCTTCTTTTTGGAATGATGAAAATGTTCTAAAATTGATGGTGGTGATGGTTGTATAACTGTGAATATACTAAAAGCCACTGAATTGTACACTTGAAATAAGTGAATTATTTTAAAATTAATTAAATTATTTAAAAATTTTAAAATATTTTAAAATTATTACCAAAAAATCAAGGAATATATAGCAGGGGGGCTGCACTCATTCAAGCTGAAGTGCTGGTGGGACATCTCGGTGCAGATGTCAAGCAGCTCAGAAGTGAGGTTGGGGCTAGAGATACAGCACTATAAATCACTAGTATAAAGGATTCATTTGACAGAAAGCAAGATACCCTATTCATTTAATCCAATTTACTAAAAGTGGTAGTTCAAGGGAAGGTTTCAGGTAGGGCACCTTTAACATTTACTAGCAGAGTTTTCAGAGGTTAACTCAATTGAAGACTGACCCCTTCTCTGGCATTCAAGACAACACTGTGTTATTGAGACTGGCTGATGTCCCCTCCAAACCTAAATTTCAACTATAATTGTCTTTACTTCCTAGAATGAAATGCTTTACCCTAAGTGGCTATGGCAATGTTTCTTAAGTAATTTGTTGAAATTAAAGATGCTAGCAATTTAAAATAAATATTTTTGGTATAATTTACAATCTAAGTGGATTTAGAATTAGTTTATTTCCTCACTGAAGAGAATGGGTCAAGCCATAAATCCTGACTGGCCATATAGGTTACCACAGTTATTCTGGATTAATCTCACCTACACTTGCCACATCCCTACCTGCTCACCCCCAACATTACTTGGTGGTATGAAGTACAAGTAAACAGGAATTTCATACCAAGGATAACGACAGTTGAAAGGAAGAAAAAAAAAATGAGATGATTCCACCAATGATTTTATTGATCAGGTATCCCTTAATTGGCAGTAGTAATGCTCAGTTTTAAAATCCCAAGAAAGTGGTACTGTGATGGTTAATTTTATGTGTCAATTTGACTGGTCTAAGGGATGCCCAGCTGGTAAAATGTTATTTCTGGGTGTGTCTGTGAGGGTGTTTCAGAAAGATCAGCCCCTGAATCAGTAGACTGAGTAAAGAAGATGGCCCTCATCAAAGTAGGTGGGCATTATCCAATCCATTGAGAGCCCAAATAGAACAAAAAGGCGGAGGAAGGGTGAATTCACTCTCTTCTTGAGCAGAGATATCCATCTTCTGTTGTCAGACATTGGAGCTCCTTGTTCTTAGGCCTTCTGGCCTAAGACTCTGGGACTTAGACCAGTGGCCTCCCAGTTTCAGGTCTTCAACCCTAGGCTGCAAGTTACACCATCAGCTCCCTTGATTCTCAGGCCTTTGGACTTGAACTGTCTTACCCTACTGGCTTTCCTGGTTCTCTAGCTTGCAGATGGCAGATCATGGGACTTCTTGGCTTCTGTAACCACGTAAGCCAATTCCTAGAACAGATCTCCTCTTACATATATCTATATATATCCTATTGGTTCTGATTCTCTGGAAAATCCTAATATAGGTACTCACAAATTACAGAAGATGGAGGATTCTCTTTGCTCTTTTAATAAATCAAAATCATTTTTTCATCGAGTGTCAAGGAAGTAATTAACATGGTGTAGTTCATGAGGCAGCAAGTGAATTCTTAACACAGTTGGCCCAGGGTTTCATTTGGTAGGTCTAAGTCCTGACCTTACAGCTATGAAATTCAAAGTTTGTGCTTGAATACATGACTAAAAGAATAAGAAAGAAATGACCAATAGTATGTACCATTTAAACTTTTATTAATAAAACAGGAAACAAAATTCAGACAACTGCTTTGTTCTTACATCTGATCTGACGATACACTGGAGAAGCGATTCTTTATGAGGACTTAGGTGAGAACTGTCAATATACCAGTTCCATCAAAAATGGCATATTGAAATCTCTAATAGGTAAATGAAATCAAAAAAAGAACAAATTAAATATAAAAATCACAGAAATCTCTCCCTCAAATATCAGGGGCCTCCTTTAATATTCTTCAATGTAGCTCATTTGTAAGCATAAAAAATTCCTCAAGATCAATTATATTGCACAACCCCCAAAGGAAAAAACTGAGGAAACTCATGGATAATTTTCACAGCTTCATTGTAAAGTCCAAGATCTGAAAGAAACATTTTAGCAAACATTTAATCTACAGTGGAAAGTTGTAACAGCAATTATTATCTGACAGATTTCTACCTATTTCTCTTTTCTGTCCCTTTTAGAGGTCAACTTATTTTCAGAATCCATCTTCTAAAACTGAGATATGGATTGTCATATTTATTTAACTGTGGCTCTAAAACATAAAAGACGTGGGGTACAGGAGGCCATCCACTTTGATATCCATTATAACAGCACGGTTCTTGCCTGGTTGTGTTTTAGGTGTTATGCATTATTTGATGCCTTCAATTCATAAACTAAAACAAAACAACAAAACTATTAACATTATTTGTTTGCCCTATTTTTAATTTCTCTTTCCACAAATATTAATTAATCTTTGAGTTCCCTACATATACAAGCACTACTTAGAAGCAGGCCAAAATGTCCTTCCATTTTCCTCTGAGATCAGAAAGTTGAAAATGTAGCAGGACTGAGACTTACGACTAACACATATCAAGTTAAGAATAAAATTGTTTTCCTCCTAATTACATGAAACCACTAAACACTAGAATGCTTTATTTACCAAAAGGATGGTTATCTTCTTTAAACTGGACATAAGATGCACATAAAATGGTTGCCTTGGGTGTTACTCTTCCAACTACTTCCACAATTCCCGAGATTTCTTCATCAAGCTAACACAAAGAAAAAAATATCAACCTGGTGTTATCACACCTTCAGATGACAGTTAACTTGGAAAATTGTTATTCAGTTTATTAATCTTTCATTTCATGTAACAAAATAATTAAAAGATTTACCAATGCAAAGTTTGAATCATAACTTGTTAAAAAACATTTGAGTCCTTACTGTCAGCATGTCACAAGTACTGTTACCTTTAGCAGTAGTTTCAGGTCCAAAGATACAGTTAAACATTTAAGTCGAAGACAAAATCACTTAAAGATGCTGAGAATGTCCAGTATTTCTATAAGGAGTAATTTGTTTAAAAGGACTCACTGAAATCTATATCTTGCATAGTGTGTTCTGTATACATTAATACATATACAGCACACAGATTTGTCTTCATGAAAGACCAAGAAAATGTTTTTAAGTACAATAAATATAAAATGTAAAAACAAATAAGTGACAACTGAAAATATATGTAAACAAAAATAGTAAATAGAATTAAAAAATGTAAGACCCTTGAAGAAGGAAAAAGTGATTTAAATGGAAGATTTTTGTTATGTGATTTTATGGTCTTTCATAAGGAATGAGGATTGCCACCCAGCATTTAAGGGATGTATTAAAAAAATCACAGAGCCCAAGAATCGTTGGTTAAAAACATAAAGGGAAATATAATGTAAGAAGAGGAAAACAATTTCATTTTAGAGTCAGGGAAGTTTTATAAGCTGGCCCTTTATACAGCCACTCCAAATATCAGAAACATCAACAAACCAAACCAGGATGAGGAATTAACTATAATACACACAGAATTAATATTTAAACATACAGGCTCCACCAACTCAATGGTTACATTTTTTCCTTCTCCATCTGAAAGAATAAACATTTTTCCAGTGGGATGAATCTGAAAAAGAAGCACATGATTAAAAAAAAAACCCACATAAACAAAACCTTTAAAATTTCATTAAAATAAAAATATTAAAAGTTTGACAAAAGATGAGCAGATTGACTCAAACTTAGTCCATATGTATAAAGCAATTGTTTTTGAACAGTTTATTTGCTTCAAATTATAATCTTGTGTTACCATATCTGGTCCAATGACACCCAGTTAAATTTGAATTTCAGATAAACAACAATACTTTTTTAGTACAAACATGTCCTATATTTTTGTTTGCTAAATCTGGCAACCCTATGCTAAGAACAAATTAAAGCAAGTCCACGATCTGAAAGTGAGATCTATTGGCACCCATGATTTAAATTGTACATATCCCACCAAAGGTATGTTTTAAAAATTAGGCATGATAAAGAAAGAATTGGTTGCCAGAAGATCTGAGTCTACTCCTGTAAGACAGCTTAAAGAGTGCAGTCAGATCTGGTTGGAATGCCAGCCTTGCTACTTGCTGTGGCCTTGAACATTTTAACGATAGAACACTCCTAGCCAGTCTCCCTGTAAAGTTGGAATAACACCTATTTCATAAAGAGGATGTGTGGCTGAAATGAACTGCTAGATAGGCCTTTACATATTTTTTTTTCCCCTCAGCTTTCTCGGTTCACTGATTCCGAGACTTTCGGCCCGTTTCTCACCAGCAGGATGAAGGGGCTGCCCTCTAACACTGGGGTAAGACGACACAATGCTATGAGATCTGGAAGGGACAAGCAAGGAACGTTTTATGGACAAGTGACTTCAGAGAAAACGAGATTTGAGAAGAGACAAAATTGCAGAAGAGAAGGAAATAAGAAAATGAGACTATCAAGTCTGGCTAAACTAAAAAATCAGAAGGTAAACGTGGGAGTCATGGCTATAATTTCCTTTAGGTAAACACCAACACCGAGGTTGGGGGGCGCTAGGATTTAGAACGGAGCGCATTCGAACACATCGCGATTTCGAGCCATAAAAGAAGCGCCAAAATGGGGCTGCAATGGCTAAAAAGTGTGCAAAAAGGCCCCCTGTGCCAAATAAAGCAATCGGAAGGGCAGTGATGCTCTAAGGCTTTCTGTCCTCCTTCACCATCCATTACCCACCCTGAGGCCGCCACTCTAGCGGTCACGGGTCCCTCCCCGCGGCTACGGAACGGGGAGCCCGGGGCGGCGAGCGCGCGCACCTTTTCCAGCCTCCCCACGAAGCAGACGGGCCGGTCGATGAACTGAGCTAGTAGGCTGGCATTGATGCGCGACTTGGGCAACTCCATCACCTCCACCATGATGGCGGCGCAAGACCCGCTGCCGGCGGGAAACAGGCGGACGACAGAAATGTGCGCCCCGCGGGAGTCTATGGGGCGGGTTTCCCCGGGACCAATCAGCAGAGATCAGCACTCCCGCTCCGCCAATCAAACGCGCCGAAATCTCCATCGAAATTGCCAGCTCCCCCAAAGGGATGGAGAAGGGAGGGATGAGTCCGGAAGTGGGGATCGGCTGCTTAGTGACGCGCGGCGTCCCGGAAGTGGCCCCGGTCCTCCGCCAAGTGGGCAGTGGAGGCGGGGCTTGGATGGGGCGGGGCTGCCTCCCGTGATCTCGGGCCTCCACGCAGTTACTTGACCCCGGAAGCAGGGGTGTCGGGCTCCGGTGCTGGTGCGGCGGGGGACTGCGTCTCGAGCCTCAGGTACCTCTTCTCGCGGGAGGCGCCGCAGCCTTGATGTTTCCCCTTGTCCCCGACGGATGCGGAAGAGAGGCGGGAGTTGGCGCTAGTCCCGCCGCGGCATTCTCAGTGCTGCGCGCCGGCTTTTCGCGTTTCCCCGCCTCGCCTCTTCCCGGTTCTGCGTGGGAAGCGCAGGATTCTTGCTGAATGAAATCTAGAGATCGGGGGTTTTTAGACACTTGTCCTCCTGGAGACAAGAATTGGAGTAGCCAGTGATCTTCATCACCTTTGTCAGACTCCCACTGCTGGGTGCAGAGGGTCGGTGATTTACCCCCCAAGCTGCGTCACTTTCCACCCTGTTTCCCCACCTGTAGGAAAAGGGGTTGATCAGATTACCTGTAAGACCCATTGTAGCCCTGACAGTCTGGTCGCACTGCGGAGGTGCGGGTTTTCTCACCTCCGTGTTAGCGAACTGAAGCATGTGGGGTTGTGTAGGGAGAAGGACCACTGGGCTAGACGAGGAGATGAATTTAGACAGCCGTTAGGTCATAAGCAGGTGCGCTTCTCCTTGAGACCTAATTCCCCCATCCGCAAAATGAGGGGGTTAGATGACAATCTTTTGCAAGTCCCAGCTGACTAACTTTTGTCCACGTGATTTACGACTTTTCTTAACTCCCCACCAGTTTTTCCCCCATTGCTCTCCACACCCCAGGACTCTGGAGGGGAGATCTGGAGGTGTGGAAGATAACCTGTTTCAACGAGATTTGGGGGGATTCTCGAATCTGGCGCTGGGTCATATGGCTGTTGATTTTCGGGGCTTTATCTGCCAGCGATATTCCAGAATGAGTGCTCATAAAAATACCTGCCAGCGGTGTTGTGGAAGTTAGAAAAAAACTTTTATTGGGATATTATTTTTTGGCAGCTGAATTTGCCTAAAGCCACAAGGTTGTCGCCGTTCGAATTCAGGTACTTAGCTGGAGTCTCCAATTTAGTCCTGCACTTGTCTTAAGCGCGGAAGATCCTTTTTGAGACTTCACGCGGCAGTTTAAGATGGAAATCTAATGTATCATAATTAAATGATAGCCTCCCTCAGTGTTTACTTAGCACTTAATATATTTGTCTTTTAATTTTGCTGTCGCTAAAACAAATTTAAAGGATTTCGTTAACAGATGCAGGGTGCACATCAGTTGGTGTATAAAAAAGTGGTTGTATTGATGCACGTCAATAAAGTCTGTTTTATATTGCTGCATAAAGCCTTAAGGTCCTTTGCACTTTAGTGTTGCTTTGGAAAACAAGTTGATGTGCATTATATAGGGTAGGGTACGCATGAATATCTTTAATAGCAATTTTTCTTAAAGAGCAGCCTTAAAGCATCAGATGCTAATATCATTGTTTATTACAGTTAAAAGACCACTTTTACATACCAACGGCATTTTTTTTTTAAACAGGGAGATGAGCAGGAAGATAATTTAAAACGGCTTTTTGGATATTTTTTTAATCACTTAAAATTTATCATGTAATATATAATGCACAGAGAAGAGAATATATAGCTGATATGTATAGTTTCCAGAGAATAAGTGAACCCTTGTTGGCCTCTCATTCCTTTTAAGAAATGGAAATTTATCAATTAATAGTTTGCACTTCCTCAGTTAAGTCCTCCTCCCTACCAGCTAGAAACAAACACTATCTTGAAATTTGTATTAAGCTCCCTAAGCTTTTCTGTATAGTTATATCTCACACATAGGCATTCCTAAATGGCATTTTGTTTAATTTTGCCGATTTCGCCTTTATGTAAATAGAAGCATACCATATATATCTTCTGACTTGTTTCTTTTGTTTGTTTTTGAGATTAATCCATGTTGACACATGTGGGTGGAGTTCATTCTTTTCACTCTGCTATTTTGCCGTACTGTTGAATGACATTTTGATTGCAGCTCCTTTCTATTGCATGCAGGGCTGCTGTGAATATTCTTGTACCTCTTTCTTGGTGCACTTGTGCAAAGGTCTATCAGTAGAATTGCTGGAACATAGGGTGTGCATCTTCAGTTTTATTGGTAAAAACCAAATATTTTCCCAAATTAATGGTACCAATTTATCCTCTTATCAGGAGTGTAGAAGAGTTCCAGTTGATCTACATTTTTGGCGACTCTTGATGGATATGAAATGGTTCCTTGTTGTGGTCTTAATTTTCTTTTCCTGGTTACTAATAAGGTTGAACAGCTTTTCAAATATTTAATGGCCATTTGTATGTACTATTTTTTGGTGTTTGCTGCTTTTTCTTACTGATTTTTGAGAGCTTTTTACATTAGTGTGGTTAGTAAGGCTGCATTTCTCAATTTTGGGCCTGCCCTTCCTTCCTTCTCTCCTTCCTTCCTTTCTTTCTAAAGAGCTCCTATTTTTAATATAGTTAAAATGTTTTTCCCTTAGGTTTAATATAGTTGAAAAAGTCAATTTAAAAAATCTCATTTAAGAATCCTTTCTTGAAACAAGCTCTTAAAGATATTCTATATTTAAAAAATTTTTAATAAGTTTTTTCTTTCATATTTAGTGTTCCATCATTTAGAATTGAATTTTGATGTATGTTGTCAGATCCAATTTCTTTGTTTTGTTTTCATTTCAATTGTCCCAGCATTATTTATTGACTATGTCACCTTTTTGCCACTGACCTTCAGTGTCACCTTAAATTTACATATGTGTGTGGGTCTGTTCCTGGGCTCTCATTTCTATTCCAGTGGTCTGTTTTTCTGTTCCCACACCAGTACCCACTCTCTTCAAAACTGTGACTTTCTCATAACTTTTGATGTCTGGGGGGCAAGTCCTTCTGCCTTGCTGCGTTCTTCAGTAATGTCTTAGTTACTCTCGGCTCTTTGCAGCTGCATATAAAATTTAGCTTGTCATGTTCCATGAAAAACTGTGTTGAGATTTGATCACAATTGCATTGACTCCTTGAATTGATTTCAGGAGAATTAACATCTTAATGATAACTCTTACTATCCTTGAGCTATTTTGGCCCTCTTAGAATCTTTCCAAAACTGTTTCATAATTTTTTACATAAAACTTTTGACTTTTAGGTTAGATTATTCCTAGTTACCTGTTCTTTTTGCTGTTATAAATGGTATTAAATTTTTTTTTTTTTTGTGAGGAAGACCAGCCCTGAGCTAACATCCCTCGCCAATCCTCCTCTTTTTGCTGAGGAAGACTGGCCCTGGGCTAACATCCTGCCCATCTTCCTCTACTTTATGTGGGACGCTGCCACGGCATGCATCGGCGGGCACCCGGGATCCGAACTCGCGAACTCCGGGCCGCCAAGCGCGGATTAAACTGCTGCGCCACCTGGCGGCCCTGGTATTAAAATTTTTTTAATGATTTTAACTGATCGTTGCTGGTATATGCATTTGACTTTTTTTGGGCTATCCTGCTCAACTCTTATTTCTAATAACTTTCTATAAGATTCTCTTGGATTTTCTGATCACATGTGAATAATTATAGTTTTCTCAACAATTCTTAAATATTTTATTTATTTTTCTTGCCTTTTGTCCTGGTTGGAGCTTCCAGTACCATTTTGAATAGAAATAGTCTTTTAGTTAAGGTGGGGTTTGACTGCATAAGTAAAAGTGTCTTAAATACACAGAGGCATAGTTTCACATGTCAGTGAAATCCAGAGGCATGCAAATTCAGCATGCAACTGTGTGGTAGGGACTCTAAGACATCAGGGACCCAGATTCCTTCCGTCTTTCGCTTCTTTTATCCTCAACATCTGGTTCCAGTGTTAAGGTCGCCTCATAGGCCAGTATAGGTGCTGGAGCATCAGCCATCTAGTCCCCATTCCAGGCAGCGGGGATGTGGGCAGGCAAAAGGGTTACCTTTGTGGGACTTAGCTCCCTTTAAGGAGCTTTCTTGGAAGTCCTTTACAACTTGAAGTTCTAGTGTGATACGAGTTTTGAGTGGTTATAGTATTTTATCAAATTCATTTTTTTGCCTTAATTGAGATGACTGAAATGAATTTATTTTCCAGTGTTGAACCATGCTCTCATTCCTGGAAGAAACACAACTTGGTTATGATATAATATCTTTTATTATATATTCCTGGATTTGATTTGCTATTGTTTTGTTTAGGATTTTTGCATCCTTGTTCTCGAGTGCGATCGGCCTGTAATTTTTCTTTCTTGTGTAGTCCTTGTCAGGTTCTGGTATTATTAGGGTTATACTAGTCTCAGGAAATGAGTTGTGGAGTGTCTCCTCTATTCTCTAGGATTCTGTGTAAAATTGGAATTATCTGTTTGTTGACTGTTTGGTAGAACTCGCCTATAAACATTCTGGGTCTGTATAGTTACCTGTGCCTACCGCTTTAGGCATATCCCACGGGTTTTCATAAGTAGATGTTCATCATCAAGTTCTAAATATTTTCTAGTTTCCAACATATTTTTTCTTTGACTCATGGGTTCTTTTTGTTTCCAAATGTATAGGTTTTATATATTAAAGTTGTTTTGTTGTTAATTTTCTAATATGATTGCATTGTCATCAGATGGTATGGTCTGTCTGATACTAATTCTTTGAAGGTATATGTGACTTGCTTTAAGGCTTGTCGAGTACATGGACAATTTTTGTAAATGTTTCATGTGTGCTTGGAAAAAAATTGTATTTTCCACATGTTGGCTCAAGCTTGTTAATTGCGGTGTTCAGCTTTTTCTATTTTCTTAACTTTTGTCTGATTAATGTTTCAATTATTGAGATAATTGCATTAAATATCCTACAGATAGTAGCATTGGCAATTTCTCCTTGAACTTCTGATGACTTGTGTTATATATATTTTTGAAGATTTTGTTATTTGGTACATACAAGATGAGGCTTGTGAAGTCAAATGTGAAGTGAAGTAGTGATCATCTCAAATCATGCTTTTTGCCTTAATTTTGTCAGCCATTACTGTTGACATGCTAGCTTTCTTTTGGTTAGAATTTATCTTTTTCCATCCTGTACCTCACCTAGGGGAGCAAGATCCATGGGCTAGATGGATCTCCTCTCTTTGGTGGCTTATTAGAGAGCTGACTTGGCAGGTCTCAGCTTAAGGGAAGAACAGGCTGATACCACCCTGTGGGGCCCCGCAGCTCCCTTCTTGACAAGGCGCTTCTTTAATGAGGAGGCTTCCGTGATGACAGAATTGCCCAGATGTGTGGGGGCTGGATTCCTCTCTGTGGGAACACTGATGTTTGGGGAATCATGAGCGCTTTGCCACTGCTTTGCTTGGTAACATTTTCCCCAATAAACCTTATTTGATATTTATTCTGTGTGGCCCTTGTGGTATTTGTGTCTGTGTTGGCCTGATAACTTTCAACTTTTCTGTGTTCTTATGTTTTAGGTGTGTCTCTTGTAAATAGTGCATATAGATGGAGGTTTCGTTTTTCTATCTTTGGTCCATTTACATTGATTGTGATTACTGAT
This sequence comes from Tapirus indicus, assembly GCA_031878705.1. Taxonomy (NCBI): domain Eukaryota; kingdom Metazoa; phylum Chordata; class Mammalia; order Perissodactyla; family Tapiridae; genus Tapirus; species Tapirus indicus. The sequence goes on from CM062917.1 coordinate 105,047,092, forward strand.
ATTTTTGGATTCATTTCTATAGTCATTTGTGCTTCCTGTGTGTTCTGCTTTTTTTGTTGTTTATTTTCTTCTCCTCTCTTGCCTTCTTCTGAATTGACTTTCTGTTATCTTTTTTCTCAATTCCATTTTATTACTCTGTATTAGTTCAAATGTTATATATTTTCTTTTAAAATTTTTGTGGTCACCCTTTAACATGCATATTAAACTTAAAGTCTAAAGTTACTTTACTTTGTGTCAAGATAAGACCCTGTTAACTCCATTTACCTTTTCCTAATATGAATGCTGTTGTCTAGAGTTTTAGTTCGATCTTGATTTCTTGTAACCCCACAAATTAGGTATTATTATTGCTGTATGTAGTTAATAATTTCATGAAATTATGCATATATTTATCATTTTCTGTACTTAACTGTTTATTTTTGCATCTCAACTTCTTTTCTGGTATTATTTCCCTTCTTTTTGAGGTACCTTCTTTGGTGAGACTCTTTGGTAGTTAATTCCATCATTTTGTTTTTCCGAATATGTTTATTTTACCCTTGTTCTCAAAAGATAGGTTTACTATCTTTCTGTGATACAGAATTCTAAATGGATGGTTAATTTCTTTCAAAACTGCTTTGATATTATTTTACTCTTATATTGTTTACTTTTCTTTTAAATTGTGATTCTGTTGTAAGCTTTAGTGTCTCTTTATCTGCTTGATCCTCAGTTTGTCTTTGGTGTTCTGCAGTTTTACTGTGTAATGTATCCTGATGTGGATTTCTCTCACTTGGTTTGCTGGTGAACATGCTGTGTTTTGTGAGTCTGGTAATTCTTGTCTTTTTCAGTACTCGGACATCTCCAACCAATATCTCTTTGAATTTTGCCTCTCTCCTATTTTCTAATTGCTTCTGGAACTTGGTTTAGAAATAATGACCTTCTCCTGTGCTCTTGACCTCTGTTTTATAATTCAATGGTTTTGATTCTTTGTGCTGAATTCTGGATAATTTTTTCATATCTTCCAGTTTACTAATTCTTTATGCAGTCATGACTCATGTGCTCTATCCAATTTCAATACTATTTTTTGTTTGTTTGTTTCTAGAAGTTCTGTTTGGTTCTTTTTACAAGTCTTAGTAGTTTTTACTGATATTCCTTTGTCATAGTTTCAGGTCTCCCTTTATTTCTTCATGTATTACAGAATATAAAGTAAGTCTGTTTATAGTCTAGTTTTGATAACCAGAGTATTTATGGGTCTGATTCTGTAGAGTTTTTTGATTTTGCTGACTCTTCCTTGCTAGTTTCTTCAGTTGTGTAGTAATTTTGGATTATGAATTCATGTTTCTTGAAACTTTTTTGTTTATTTCTTTGTGGCTCTGTTTCTCCAGGGAAGATTTGTGTTTTCTTCTTCCCAAGATGTTTGGGTCCCAGACTTTGTCCTTGTTCCCTGTGGGACATGGATCATAAAAACCCAGGCTTTTAGCCATTAGAAATCAGCCATGGACACAGGGAATATGTTAGCTCTAGTGCTTGCATGTACCCCTGGGGATCTGCAGATTCTTGTCCTTTCTGGTTTCTGTAGAATTTTTTAGTTCTTATTGGCTTAGCCATACATTTAAAAAGGACATATTTGTATACGATATTACCACAAATGCTCTTTTAGAGAGCCAACATGGGGATTCTGTTAGTCTTGGTGAAGATATAGTAGGGTATTGGGGGGTGGCAAGAATTAAGGGTGAAGCTAAGTAGAGAGCAGAACTTGAAATGTCTTCCCTATATGCCATGCCAAGGAGTTTCACTAATAGTGATACTGGAGGAGAATGTTGGATAAGGAGTGAAATTATCAGTTTGCCCTTTAAGGTTGAGCATTCTGGGTTCATTGTGAAGAATGGCTTGGAATCTCCTAATCAAGGTGCTTTTGGTACAAGTAACGTGACCACTTTAAACCAGCTTAAACTTTTTTTTGATTCATTGCAGTAAAATATACATAACATAAAATTTGCTATTTTACCCATTTTTGTTGTTGTTGGTAGTGGTTTTTTTTACTGAGGAAAATTCGCCCTGAGCTAACATCTGTGCCAATCCTCCTCTATTTTGTATGTGGGTCACCATCACAGCATGGCTTGATGAGTGGTGTAGGTCCACACCCGGAGTCCGAACCTGTAAACCCAGGCCGCTGAGGCAGAGGACGAGGAACTTTAACCACTAGGTCATGGGGCCAACCCCGATTTTAACCATTTTTGAGTGTATAGCTCAGTGGCATTAGATACATTCCTATTGTTGTGCAACCGTCACAGCTGTCCATCTCCAGAACTTTGTCATCATCTCATACTGAAGCTCTTCACTCAGTGAACAGTTTATGAATTTGACTACGTACATCATATAAGTAGAATCATACAATATTTGTCCTTTTGTGTCTGGCTTATTTCACTTAGCAAAAGTCTTCAAGTTTCTTCCATATTGTAGCGTGTATCAGAATTTCATTCCTTTTTAATGCTGAATAATATTCCATTGTATGTATACTGTATATCACATTTTATTTATCCATTCTTTGATGTACATTTGTGTTGTTTCCACCTTCCAGCTTAAATTTAAGTCAAAAGGAAACTGATTAGAACCATTTTGGGTTATCTTGACTTTTTTTTTTTCTTTTTTTGGTAAGGAAGACTTGCCCTGAGCTAACATCTGTTGGCAGTCTTTCTCTTTTTTTGCTTGAGGAAGATTAGCCCTGAGCTAACATCTGTGCCAGTCTTCCTCCGTTTTGTATGTGGGTCGCCTCCACAGCATGGCTGATGAGTGGAGTAGGTCCACACTGAGCATCCAAACCCACGGACACAGGCCGGTGAAGTGGAGCACGTGGAACTTTAACCACTCAGCCATGGGACTGGCCCCTTGGCTTTTTGTTGTTGTTGTTGTTAGTGCTGTTGAATTGATTTTAATTCCTAGTGATCCTGTGTACAGCAGAGCAGAACCCTGCCCAGTCTTTTTGTGCCCTCCTCTCACCTTCTGGAGCTACATATGATAGTACTCTGCTGCTATTCCTAGGGTTTTCATGGTTAATTTTTTCAGAAGTGGTTGGCCAGGTCCTTCTTCCTAGTCTGACTTAGTCTGGAAACTTCACTGAAATCTGTCCACCATGGGTGACCCTGCTGGTATTTGAAATACCGATGGCACAGCTTTCAGCATCACAGCAACATGCAGCTGCTGCAGTATGACAACTGACAGACAGATAATGTGGTTCCTTGACTGGGAAACAACCCTGGGCCACAGTGGTGACAGCGTCTAATCCTAACCACTAGACCACCAGGGCTGGCCAGCTGGCTAGCTTGACTAGCCTGAGGTTTATTGTCCTCACAGGGGATAGAAGCTGTGAATGGGAAAGCTTTCAGAATCCAAGCTGTCTTCTGTCTCTTTTTGAGACCACCTTCTTTTCAGCCAAGCATTTTTTTGCTTCATTGTTTACGTAGACCTACGTGGTTATCCCAGGCTTTGTGACCAGCTCTTGGGAGAATCTAATTTGCCAGCTCTAGTCACTTGACCATACATCTTCCAAATAGCTATGGTGTGGAAGGGGACTTGGGGAGGATTGGGAACAAACATGCAGGTCCGCTGTGTTGGAAGATACCCAAGGGGGTTTCAATAATTCATAGTGGAGATGCTGGTGACCTGAACCCAAGCAATCACAGTAGGAATAGAGAGTAGCCAAAAGTTTCCCGAGACATCATGAGCTTGCAGGACTTAGAGGTTGGTGGGCAGGAGGTGAAAGGAAGAGGGTGAACAAGGTAACACTTATGGTTCTGTCTCTAGCAGCTATTTGGACCATCATACTTTTTTCTGAGATGGAGAATAGAGTAGAAACATGTGTGCTGGGAAAATGATTCAGGCTTGGACACTGAGGCAGTGTAGCACAGAGTGAAGAACATAGACTTTGGAGCAGACAGACCTGGGTTAAATCCTGATACTTTCACTTAAGTGACTTTTGCACAAATTATCCATTCTTTCAGAGCTGCAATTTCTGTATTAACACGGGAGATAATAAAGCTTCACAGGGTTGTTATAAGCATTAAATAAGATTGGGTGTGTAAAGCACTGAGCACAGTGCCTTGATACACTAAGTAAATAATAAATTGCAAACTTATAGCTGTTATTAGCATGACCAGATTGTCCTTAAGTATCCATTGGACATTTAGTGATGATGAATTGAGGCAGTGGAGGAGGAAGAAAACCCCAGGGTGTTTCCCCAGAAGGAAGAAAGTGTGTGGGCTTGACTGAGAGTAGAGATCCTGAATTCATTTGGGTGATGGTATGTTTTGCCCAGCTCTGCTCAGCAGCCTGGATGTAAGAAATCATGTCCGTTACAACCATTTGAGGGTTACCAAGATGTTTTCTATACTTTTCAACAGTTTCTTGTGGAAAATTATCATCAGAGAGATATTCTTCCTCTTAGTCTTTGGGTCCATATTTTTCCTTCATTATGTTGCTCTCATTGTGGTGATCTCTCACTGAAGGAGAGACTGGGTGGGTGAGATTACCTTAGTCTCCCTCACTGAACTTTTTATTGCAGGCAGCTTCTTGTTTCCGTGTCTAGTCCTCGAGGACAGATGGATGCACATGTTCTCTGGCTTGTTCAATTCCCAGTGGCTGACAGGCGCTCATCATGTGTGGGTCTGCCTGACTGAGATTGAGTCTCCCATGGCTCGGACTGTTGAGTTCTCTTTATGAATTAGAGAGTTAGGAGGAATTTGTAGTTCTTTAAACATGAAAGTAGACTTCCTTCCTGTGCTTTGCTCATGGAGCTTTTTCTATCTGGGACCATGTGTCACAAAGTCTTCCTTAGGCAGTTACAAACCATTGCCCTCCTTACTCTCCCCTGTGGCTTGCTCAGCCAAAGGCTATAGTCTCTGAATAGAGGTGAAAGATCTTGTGGGGGAGGAGTAAGTATAGGGGAGGGAATCTAGTTCTGCCAGACTTTAGAAGGAGTTTCTATGCAGTAGGTGTCTGGCAGCCTGTTTTTTTCTGGTAGGTGCAGCTCCTGTATTTTAGAATTAAGTTCAGGCGGTGGGAGTGGATGAAATGCTTTCCCCATCTTTGTGGTTCACTCTCCTGTTTTAGTTAGCTTGTTTATTCGCTTTTTCATTCATTCATTCCTTTTATAGGATTTCAGAAGATATAGCATGTGGCAGAGAGTACAGTAATGAACTCTTGGTCAGTTGTATTCTTGGTCAATCTCCACTGATCGTGCAGTTCATGGAAATTTGACTCAGACTTTGGCATATGGTTGACAGAGCCACTGCTGGTTTTTTTCTTGTGTTTCTTTCTGTGCATTTTGATGAAGAATTGGGAGGAGATAAAACAGCCAGCTTTCTTGTTTACTTAGGAGTCTGAAGCAAGTCGCAGACAGATAGCAAACTTCTTGAGTAGACTGTTAGCAACTTACATGGCCAGTGCTGGTTTTAGACAGGACTCAGCACCATGCTTTGTGCCCACTGGCACTGTGAGAGGTGGTAGAGAAGCAGACCAAGAGGCAGCAAGTGGATTGGGTAGTTCTTGCATTCGGAGAATGTGCCTTGTCTGGTTTTGTTTCTCTAGGGCCTAGCACCATGCTTGGCCGGTATTTGGCCTTCAAAACATGTTGGTTGAATGAATTAAAAAGTGAACAAATGAACAAATGACTGAATTTTAGAAGTTTGGTTTTATTTGGGGAAGAAGTAAAGACTTGATGCAGTTAGGTTGTATTGAAAGTCAAATGATGTAAATTTTTTGTGGACAATATTGGGAGTGAGTCCTTTTGAAAGTTGAGTGGGATGGTTCCTGTTGTGTGTTAAATGTATTTAAGTGAACATAGAGCAATTTAAAGACCCACACTGAATCATGTTTTATTTTTTTCTTTGTTCATTCTAGGTTTCCCTGTGCTATAGAGAGTTATAAAGAGGTGTGACCTCACATCGGATGACTTCATTCTCGCTTAGGACATTATTTAAATGTATTTACTCATGTCAGATATTTATTTTATGTGAAGAGATGCTTTTTTTTTTAGAGTACTCTGGAGTCTTTTTCAGGATGTTTTTCATTTCAGAGCTGCAACACTGAATGCAGAGAGTAGAAATTAGTATTGTATTGGTAGGCATCAGTGTTATTTAAGCCAAATGCAAAATTGTTTTTTTTGTGGCAGTTATTTAGAATTATGTTTGCAACTTTTCTAAAATGTAAAAACGATATCATTGTGTCATTAATTTAGAAGAGTCAGGATAACACTACAGCCTCTAGATTACCTTCTTAGTCAATGGATGAGACCCAGATGCTATAAATTATAAGTGCAGTTTATTTATAAGCTCTCAGAAGGCAGCAACTTTATCTTCTAAATTTCTGTATCTCCCCACTATTTAGCATCCTTCTTTAGAAAAAAACAACTATGATTTTCACATGTACTGCATTAAAAAGAGGGAAGGTTTTTGTTTGTTTGTTTTTCTTGTTTGTTTTAATAAAACCTCTTGAAATTAAGATGTCTTCTGACTGGAGTGCATCACATACTAGGTGATCATACCCATCCACAGAGGAGTAGGTTACAACAAAGAGTTATCTGGCTGCAGATGCTAAGTGTGAAGAGATTGAGAAACCCTGGTCCAATGTAATGGGAGATTTCCCCCCCTAAATTAGTAGAATCAGGGGAGACTTTATTATGCTGTTCTGTTTTTCATTTTATAAATAAGAGGCAGAGGACTAGAGGAAAAAAGCACTCAGTTCGTATCACTGCCAGGCTTCCATTCTTGATTCTGAAAATAATAGGGTAGTTAATTAAAAGGAAAACAGACAAAAATCCCCAAATGCAACAACAACAACAAAACTACACAAAGCTTCCCTGATGATTCTAATAGAGACTTTGGAGTCATGTTTATTTACACAGTATGGAGGAGAGTAAAATTGCATGAGGTCTGTTTTACTTTAGTGAGACTGCCTGTATTCATGATGGAAAGAGGATCTGAGAAGAAGGAGTGTTCTGTTCTAAAATTTTCTTGGGCCAACATGTGACTTTTCAAGATGACTTTATCATATGCTTGAAAAGTAGTTCTGCCAGAGAAAATTCCAGAAAATTAGTAATTCCAGATTATGTAATACTTCCATGATAGTAGGATTTTATTATTATAGTGACAGCTAATAATAGCAAACAGTTCCTGGTGGTAGGTATCTTACATGCTAATGATGAGTGGCTGGCAGTTGAGCTTTGCTGCTCTCCATCCAAGTAAAGCCAACTGTTAAAAGTCTTCAAGTTGTGGTGAAAGACTAGGCCCCCTCCCCCCAACCCTAGTACTCTTTCAACCTAGGAGTTCCTGTATTGTGTTTAAGGATTTCATGTTTGAATCCTACATGTCCCATTTCTGAAAAGCTTTTCCTGCATTTAACTTAATATAAAGTAAAATAGGAAAAGGATTTAAATTATAAGGATCAAGAAAAAACTATCAAATCAAGAAAAAAATCCCATCTTGGCCCCTGTTGAAATCTGCACTGTGAAGTTCTCCGGAGCTCTTTTGCACTCTCTAGAATCCTCCCTTGCCTGATGCTTTATAATCATCAATGTGTAGCTTGAGATCTTCTGACTTTCTAAGTATTTTAGATGTTCTATTTTGGATAAAAATAATTTGTGTTTAATTTCTCAGTTTGCTAAAAGCAACTATATGGTCATTTTAGCAAAGTGAGTTTTACTAAATCATATAACTTCAATTTTTGGTGGCTGTTATATATGTGCATGATGTCACTTTCCAGCTAGGTGACAAGTGAAAAGGTTAGGAGTGTTCAGTTAGAGGACAGACTCTCTTCAAAATGAAGTTGCCACCACCACTTTGCATTCGTCTGCATGTGTTGTAAAAGCTGCACTCTGCACTGCTGTGTTCTGAGGGCATCTCCGAGCTACTCCAGACCAGTGGAAATGGAGTGGAAATAAGAGTTCAAGGAGAAAAAAAGAACAGTGTAAAACTTCCTACTGTTAGAAAAGAACTTGGTCATGTATTTTTTAGATGGTTAATGATGGATATGAAACTGTTATGGTGTTTAGATTCCATTGGGTAAATTTAAAAGAATGATATAATGGTTTTATTTCAGCCTATAAATATAATATGGTAGAAACTATATGCTTTATAATTTTCACTGAAAAGTTTTAGATGTCAGCTTAAAAAATGCAAGGAGGTGAATAATTTTTCAAAATTCATTTAAGGGGTATGTGAGCACAAAGTATAATCAGTGGCTTTGAAACTTTTTTGCCTTCAACCCAAACTAAGAAATATATTTCATATCATGACCTAGCACATGCACCCAAAGACAAAAGTTCATAAAACATTACTTACTATATATGATGCTTTCTGATAATCTCTGCTTCCTTTTCCCTTTCTTTGGGGCAGGGGAGGTCTGAGCATAAATTACAGAGGTGGAGATAAAATTTATGTTAATGCTTTAGTTTAATTAATTGGCTTTCCAGCTGTTCTGTGGAGTGAAATCATTTTAAATATCTTTCCTTGCTCCTCTCTTGCTTATCCTCTCAGATATCTGTACCTTTCTCCCATTACGCTAATATCACAAACCTTCAAAAATAAAACCCTAGGTGGGCTGGAAAAATGGGGAGAATCTTTGGGTATTCCTAATTGGTGGTCTGAAGTTAATGGATAAATTTTAAAAGAGGATAAAATCATATCTCTGACACAAGTATAAAATCTGTCAAAGACTTTACTGAACTCATTAATTACAGAGGGAACTAGTGAGATGTTGCGGCTGGTTCCCAAGATAACTCAAAGTATCACCACACATTTATAGTCACATAAGGGAATGTCCGGTTTATAAATGATGCAAAACTGGTTCTTATCCCCAGGGCAGTAATTAATGCATGCTACTAGATACATTTCTGTGGACAGGAATTATTTGCATGACTGTCAATTTTCTACAGGTTATCTCCTACAGAGTTATAACCTAGTCAACGACAAACAAGGGTGGAGATAACCTGAATGGATGAGCTAGCCATAATATCCACTAAATTCCAAAGTCTTTCACAATTTTTTCTTATACTGATTAGATATAGGCTGTTAAACACATTCCTATCCTGGGTCTAAAATTTTGCCACCTACAGGCCAAATCTCGTTTGTAGAGGATTTATTCAATCTGCAGAGTATTTTTAAAAATTTTGAATTTGTTGCTATCATCTAAAAACTAGATTTTTATATAATAGTTGGTTTTCTAGATTGCCTTGAAAAATCAGACTTGGTGACACTGGGTCCACATTCCTTCATGGAGCAGTGGCTGGAGCTGCCAAAGGTATCTTCTATATACATATACATATCCTTTTTTTTAACCATCTGTTTTGTTTGTTTTTTTGAGGGAGATTGGCCCTGTGCTAACACCTGTTGCTAATCTTCCTCTTTTTCTTTTTTCTCCCCAAAGCCCCAGTATGTAGTTGTGTATCATACTTGTAAAGTTATAGTTCTGTATGGGACGCTGCCTCAGCATGGCTTGATGAGCTGTGAGTAGGTCCGTGCCCAGGATCTGAACTGGCTAACCCCAGACCACTGAAGCAGAATGCACGAACTTAACCGTTACGCCACCAGCCGGCCCCTATATATATTTTTTTAATTTTTAAAAATCTTTATTTTTTATTATAATATATATTATTTGATTAGAAAAAAAGCAGATACTACAAAAGAACCATAAAGTGAATATAAACTGATCATGCATCCTGGTAGCAACAACTGTTAGGTTTGGTGTGTATTTTTTTCTAAGAATGTACAAACTTATCCCCCCTCACACAGACAAGATAGAAATTACTTTTATAATTAGAAAGTCTGCTAGTTTCATTTTGAAAAAGCAACTAAATTAGAAAAACTACTAGACAGGACAAAATAGTATAAAACAAATACAGTAAAAAGGCATAATGTAAAGAATATAAAAAAGATATTAAAACAATTATAAGTAAATCATATTAGCTAAAATAATACATTAAAAAATAGTTTGAGGAAAAATAAATTACTTCAGCTAAAAGGTTCTCTCCCCAAGTGGCCTGGGTGACAGCAAGAGCAGCAGTTCTGGTCCAAGTCCTATAGTCGCCCACACAGGCATTGAAGGGATGGGACCTTCAGACCAAGGCAACTTTAAACCTTCAAGCTGTGTTCCACAGAGGTTCCTAGATGCCCTGGGATCATCTTCAGGGCGGAGAGATACCCTAACCATGGCTTCAGCCTGGTCCTGTTTTTTTGTGTGTGGTGGTGGTGTTTTTCACCTGGGCCATAACAGCAGGTGCAAATCTGATTCCAGATGCTTTCCCAGCTCAAAACCTTTGAAAGCTCTTTCACTGGTTCCTGAATCAAGACCTCACAAGCCTTGTTTTGGTGAAGGGCTCCTCCTTGAGGCTCGCTGGGCATCTCCCTCCCTCCCTAGAGGTGCCTTCTTTAGACTGGGCCTGTGCTCTCCTTCACTCCTTCCGTCTCATGCTAGGCTGGTTCCACTCATAGTTATCTGCCTGGCATTTGAACTTACCACCCCTGCATTATACTGAAGAGGTCGGTTGTTTCTGCAGTTTTGAAACATAAAACAATATAGTTGTGTCAACATTTTAGTCCTAGTACGACAGCCAAGTATAATTCTTTTGAAAATTTTGAAGAAATGGAAGTATACACAGCATTTGGGTGGTAATCAAGGGGATGTGTTTTCATGGTATAATTTGAGATCTTAGAGATCATGATCTCAGTCCCTGAACGTTTATATTTTCTCCTTGAAATACCACTGATGTTCGTGATTTCAGCTACCACTTACATGCTAACAACTCCCAAATTCCAACTTACTTTCACTGGAGCACTAGGTCTTGTTTTTCCCACTGCATTTTACATGTTTTCATTTGGACCAGTCACTGTTTCCCTACATCTAGCTTGTCTAAAACGGAATTCTTTATTTTTTTTCTTCTCTTAGAATAAACTTCCCTTTCCTACTTGCCTTTTCTTACTCATAATATCACTTTCTTCAGTCCCTCAGGCTTGAAACTTCAGTCAGCATGTATTAATGCCTTTTCATCAGTATTTTGTCGAGTTGAGGGTCACTAGGTCTTATTCCATATTTCTGTACATCCCTTCTTTTTCATTCAAATTTCTCTCATCTTGATCTAATCCCTTTTTGGTCCAACTTTCTAACTTCTTGACTCCATACTCTCAATCAACTTCTCCAGCATATTATTTTAAATTCAATCTTTCTGTAACACTACTTTCCTCAAGATCCTAGTCTACACAATAATATTAAATAAATCCTAGTATGCCACTCTGGGTATTCTAACTTTTTCTGGACTTTTCAGCCCTTTCAATAATTTGTCTCCACCTTTCTTCTGCAGTCTTAGTTTCTACTGTTTATCTACATGCCTCCAGTGAGGTTCATCCTTTGCCATCCTCCAAACATGCTATGCTCTTTGTTCATAGTGATGCTTCTTACAGGAAAGGCTTATATCTGTACCCAACCATTGGATGAAATTAAACTCAAGGCCACCTATCCGTGAAGTCCACTAGGGCTCTTCTAATTCTCATTGGTCCTTCTGGGATGTTTTATACTGTTTAATGCTATTTTTGATAATGGAATCATGTCTCTCAAGATTAAAACTACCGAAAGCATGCACCATCGTCTTTTTTGGCATTTCTCAGAAGATATTAGTAAATTTGCTATCTAAATTTGTATTATTTTTGCATAACCATGCAATTTACAACCCACCATACAGAAGAAGAGGATTAAACATTGTTTATGATTTCAATTTTTCACCCTTATGAAATTTACATGTTTATTGGATTTTGGCACAAATGTGAAGGAAAAATGTGTGTGTTGTTCTTATAGTTAAGTGGCTGTTATTTATCAGTCACACATAGAATTTCAGTCTGTTTGATATATTTACATTATCTAGATGTCTGTTGAAATTGAAAGAAGATAATCAAATTGAGAAAACTAGGTTGCTTTAATCCTTTTGTTATGGGTAATATTACTTAAAAGGTAATCCTTAGAAGAATAGGAAAAAATAAATATATTACTTGCCCTCCCCTCCTCCTCTTCAGACAATAGCATCTGCCCTGCCTAGCAATCCAGCTAGTCCTTTCTATGCAGTCTGTGTACACCATTAAAACTGAAGATGCTGTCTTTTTCTTTTTCAGTTTTGTGTGAATGCATAGAGAAAAGAAGCATTTTGTTGTTTTGTACAAAGGCTGTATCTCTAACATACACAAAGTGATTTAGGAGATTTGAGACAGTTTTCTGAATAATTGTGAACTACAACATTTGTATGACATCTAAAATATCATGCAAATAATTTTTAAAAACAGCTTTACTGAGGTGTTAACATACGCTAAATTGCACATGTTGAAAGTGTACAATTTCATGAGTTTTGACATGTTTATATCCCTGAAACCATCACCACAATCAAGATAATGAACATATCCATCACTCCCCAAAGTTTCCTTGTGCTTCTTTGTGATTCCTCCCTCCTCTCCTCCCTCCCTGCACCTCCCCATCCCCAGGCAACCACTGATCTGCTTTCTGTCACTGTACATTAGTTTGCATTTTCTAGAAGTTCATATAAATGGAATCATACAGTATGAACTCTGTCTGGCTTCTTTCACTCAGCTTAATTTTTTTAGATTCATGCATGTTGTAGCATATTTTAGGACTTCATTCCTTTTTATTGCTAAATAATATTATGTATATGCCGCAGTTTGTGTATCTATTTATCTATTGTTAGACATTTGAGTTGTTTCCAGTTTTTGGTTATTACCAAAAAAGCTGTGTGACATTTGTGTACAAGTACGGACATATGCTTTCATTTTTCTTAGGTAAATACCTAGCAGGAGTTCTGGGTCATATGGTAGGTATATGTTTACATTTTAAAGGGACTGCCAAACTGTTACCCAGAGTGGTTGTACCATATCACACACTGACCACAGTGTAGAAGAGTTCCGGTTACTCCACATCTTTGCCAACACTTGGCATGGCAAGGCTTTTAAATTTTAAATATTTTGGTAAGTATATAGTGGTATCTCATTGAGATTTTAATTTGCATTTACCTATTGACTAATGATTTTGAACATTTTTTCATGTGATTGTTTACCATCCACATATCTTCTTTGGTGAAGTGTCTCTTCATATCTTTTACCCAGTTTTTATTGAGTTGTTTTCTCATTATTGAGTTTTAAGAGTTCTTTATATTTTCTAGCTATGCGTCCTTTATCAGATAAGTGATGTGCAAGTATTTTCTCCTAGCCTGTAGCTTGGGCAGGTGAATTCTTCATTCTGCATCTATCTTGAGGCAGCTCCAGGATTCCCATCTTTGAGAATTAGGAGGCACTGTGGGTTGGGTCCCAGCTCAGCCAGGCAGGAGTGTTGCTGCTAGCTAATAATGGATTTTTAAGAATAAATTCTGGTACTTTTCCTGTTTATAAATCTAAAATATGCTCATTGTAGACAATTTTTAAAATACTGAGAATTGTAAATAAGGAAATGAGACTGGAATATGCTCAAGAACTCCAAGCAGAAGAAGCCCGACTGTCAAGGCCATGTACAGCAGAAACATGAGTGCTTGGGCTTACTATATGCTGGGCTGAGGGCAGCAGGACTATTACAGCCCTCCTCCACAATGGGGATAGGGCTCTTAAGTTACTTTTAGTTTTGCTAAGGGTTGCCTCAGAACTATGGTAGGCTGAGGTTGCAGTTTGTTCCCCCTAAATATAGGTTGAGAGCTTCATTTGCAGTGCTCGGTCAGTATCTGGCCTAAGCACTTAATAAATGTTTATAAAATATAAACCTAAAGTAAGTGAAGATGTTGAACATAGATGTTGTAGAATTAGTAAATGTCTTCAGAACATGGACCTGAGCAAGGCTTAGAAATGTAGTGATTGACAAAGATAGAAGTGGAATTAACCAAATGTATTTGACTAATAGGAAATATTATATTAAAGTCTAACATAAGTGTCCTAACTGTTAACGGCTTCTTGACTCTGGTGCTTTGTTGATGAAGAGCATTCAGTTTGGTGGCAAAAGGACTTGGTTTAAAATTCTAGGTCTGCTGTTTACTGGCCACATAAACTTGGACCAATACTTAACCTACTTTACTTCAATTCTTTCACTTACACATGGTGAATAATTAAGTGTACCTGGTGGGGTGACTTTAAGGTTATAGGAGATGGAGTATTTAAGGCATTTTGGTATAGTGCCTGACACATTGCAGGAGCTCAGCAAATGTTAGTGGGGTTTAGTTACTCCTCTCCTCCTTCCCAGTTTCTGGTCTTAGGCAGGATAACTAAATCTGGCTGCTCGAATGGTGATCTGACCATGCAGCTTTCCCACTGTGGGAGTCGCTCATAGAAGGGAGATCTTAGAATGGTATTTACCAGTCCCACCAAGATAAATTTTTATACCACTCTGTGTGGTGTTTTTCAGTGATATGAAAAAAATATCATGGGGTAAAGATAATTTGATTATAGATTTTAGGGTCTCAGGACATAGTCTTTTCATGCATGGAGTGATTACTGTAAAGGTATATGGTTAGACTGATTTTAGGTACCTAGTGTAATGAATTATTAATGTCAGCAGTTAGTATTGGTCATACAAGGGAATCCCAAGACTTGTATTGTAAAATTGGAACCTTGTTCCCCCAGAAAAACATCTTGAGGACGGAGTTAAGGTGGAGTGATAGGTGGGAGGCTGACTGGTACTTTCGTAAAAATTTTAGAGCTATTTTAGATGGATATTTGTAGTAAACTATTTTTTACTGTCATTCTGAGTTCTTTTATACCATCTCTGCCCCCTTTCTTTTATTCGTGACGTGTTTCTTCCATGCCTGAAAGTTTCTTGACTCTTTGAAGCTGTTATCCCTCCTTCTCTCATATGTTTGGGGTTTTATAATGTTCTAAAATGATGGACAGTAATATTATGCATTGCCAGTAAGTCATACTATCAACAAACTGATACAGCCTGTATATAGTTTAAATGCGATGTTTGAGGTCATGAAAAACGTAAATGCTTCACTTAATTACTTAACTTCTAAGTTCTGTACAAAGTACTTGAATTAAAAAGAGATTCTCTCACTATACCTGAGTTTTGTCTGGCTTTTGTAACAACATATCTAAACTTTGGGGTCTTGAGAATGACTTATCAGAACCACTTTTATGACTTCCATGTTTGTTCCATTTCTGTTTTGTGGCCAGACATGAAAGGTGTTAGAAATTTGAGTCCTGCTATTAAAAGGCTTTCCTTTATATGTTGAAACAGGATTCACTTCTTAAAGGGCCTCTCTTTTTCAGTGTCCGCAAAGCTCCTGGTTACAGTACTCTAATGGCATGTAACACAATGACTTGAGCAAGTCACGTGGCCATACCTACCTCCAAGGAGGGTAGAAAACTGCATCCTGTTATGTCTCCATAGGCAGAGAGCCCAAGAACAGCCCTAATGATTCCATGGTTCTCATTTGTGGTCACCATGTGACCACAGCTCTCTCTCCCTGCTGTAGGCAAAATAACTCATCCCTCACCAGGGGCGACAACCTGAATTGCCCCATTCAGTCATAGCATCACGCTCACAGTTCACTATCTCTAGGTGATGTACAAGAGTCTCTGCATCAGGTCCAGATATGGCACCTCTTGGTCTGGAGTCTTCCTGAACTAAAAAGACCAGTAATCTGCCCTGTCCTCTCATACCCTGGTGGGACTGGGAAACATAACTGCCCAAACCACTCCCATTCGGAAAAGTGAGGAATGGGAGATATACAGCAGTCAGAGTTGTAGCAATTCTGAAATTCCACTGAGCAGGCATTTTGGGAGACCCCTGCCTTGGGTTGGAGAATGTTCCTTAATCATGCTCAGATTCTGCTTCCTGGGAGAGGTCCCCCAATCCATTCTTCTCTATGCCCATTGGCTCCACCCTCTCAGAGTTTCTTCCTTTTCCGGTAAGTTCCTTGGCTACCACTGAAGTGGGCACTGGAGAATAGGCTGTCCTTCGGGGCTGAGCAGTTTTCTCTGGCAGCTTCCTGTCTGGAGGGTTGTTTTAAATACCCAATGGTCATAGTCCTCTTTTAATCCAGCCTGGTAGTTATTTTGGCAGTACAACTCTCAATTTTGTTGACTTCTTACCTGATTCCAGTTAGTTTCATGTATCAATAGCCAGGCCCACAATTTTTGCTGGATACAAGTCTCAGATTTGCTCTATTTCTCATCTTTTTCACCACTATGTGCGCCCCCTCCCTCTTTCTTTATTTGAGGGTATCTTTTCTCTACTAGGCTTCAGTTGGAGACCTACCCTCTCCGTCTCTTTTCCCTGAGCCATTTTATCCTAAGTGAAAGAATTTACTGCGTGCCTCATTAATCCATGCTGAGGTTGTAATATCAGGCGTGATGGCTTATACCCTTGATCTGATCCTTACCTGAGGTTGAGTTTTAATCAGCTGTTGTTCCTTCAGAGGCCTTCTCTGTTTTATTTTTTAAAATTTTTATTGATGTCTTAATAGTTTATAACATTATGGGGTTTTCGTTGTACATTATTATTTGTCCGTCACCATATGGATGCATCCCTTCACCCCTTGTGCCCACCCCCACCGCCCCTCCCCCTGGCAACCTCCAACCAATTCTCTCTGTCCATGTGTTAGTTTATATTCCACATATGAATGAAATCATGCAGTGTTTGTCCTCTCTCTGGCTTATTTCACTTAACATAATGCCCTCTAGGTCCATCCATGTTGTTGCAAATGGGACAATTCTGTCTTCTTTTATGGCTGAGTAGTGTTCTATTGTATATATATACCACATCTTCTTTATCCAATCATCAGTTGAGGGACAGTTAGGTTGCTTCCACTTCTTGGCTATAGTGAATAATGCTGTAATGAACATAGGGGTGCATAAGCCTCTTTGGATGGTTGATTTCATGTCCATTGGGTAGATGCCCAATAGTGGGATTGCTGGATCATAAGGTATTTCTATTTTTAATTTTTTGAGGAATCTCGTACTGTTTTCCATAGAGGCTGCACCAGTTTGCATTCCCACCTTCTCTGTTTTATTTTTAACTGTCTGAGGTTGAGAAGTAGTTGCCTCTTCCAGTCATATAAGTCTTTGAATTTGAACTCTATTTTCTTACATTCTTGCTTGTAAACCAACCAATTCTTTTTTGATATTGTTTTTTCTTGCATGGGTTTCTCTTTATCTTATTCAGTTATTTTTTTCATCTCATTCCTTGTTTTTTCATCTTTTCCATCTAATCTTGCTTTTCACCAGTTTCATGGAGGTCATGTCTCCTTGTACTCTATTGAGGGTGCCAAGCTATTTCCAGACTTTTCTTTTGGATCTTTACTATATCCAGTAAGCTATTTGAGGATTTCAGAGGCCATTTCTTTTGCTTTACTGGAATCTCTTCTTTTTCACATGGCTTGTGTTTTTCTTCTCCATTTTTTTCCTTTAAAAAGTGAAATCTGCCAGAAGTGTTTTCTATCAACTAATAGTCTTCCTTTACCTTCCACTTATGTTGAGGTTAATACCATTCCCATATCTGCAGCTCAGGGCAGGTCAACCTACACAAGTCCCAGTATAATTCTCAGTTTCTAGAAGGCTTTCACTAGATTAAATCTTTACTTACCCCCCCTGCTTGATTTTCTGGTATGGGTGTAATATATGAAAATTAAAATGTGGAGCACTTGCTGCCACCAGGATTTTTCCTTTCTTTTTTCTTACATTGCTTTATAGGGACTGTCCTCAGGATGTGTGTCCTCCCAGTTCCTTTCAACTTCCTTCCCAGTTGTTTTCTAGGAAATGTTGCCCTACCTGAATGTACAAAGATGGGAGGAGGAGAGAGGAGTGTGTGTGTGTGTGTGTGTGTTGGCAATGTTCAGTAATCTCACCAGCACAAAGACCTGCACTGATGGGAACTTAAAAGTGGGCTGCAGTTGTACAATGAATACAGTCCTTGAGTGTGTGAGTCAGGTAACCTACAGCAGAGGATGTCCCTTTCCTTTTTTCAGGTGGCCTCAGTTTTATGAGGCTTAAGCTAGTGATGGCATGACAAGACCCCCGGACAGGTTGGTTTTTTCTCCTTTCCTCAATCCAGTGTCCGATTTATGGTTAGCAAGATCCTTCCAGATTCTGGTGTGATCTGTGGATGTTAGTTTTACATGTAGTGATATCTTGGGTTATTTCCTGCACATTCAGAAATTGAGAGAAGTTGCATGATTCAAGACACACGATTTTAAACTGAAGTCCATGCCCCTTAATTTCTGGCTTTGCCTTCTGACGCCTAGAGAGAGCTCGTGCTGTTAAGTTTGGTAATAGAATTACTAAAAGTAATTATTGTGATGTCTTTGTGTTTGGCCTTTTTACTAGAAAGGGTAAGAGTTTTACAGTTTCATCTGAATGTGACATTATGTAGTGTTTCTATTTCAGATAGCAGCAGCAGCAGCAGTAGCAGCAGCGATGTTGCACTTCTTCAGAAAGCCTCCGGAGTCTAAAAAGCCCCCGGTAGCAGAGACAGAAGCAGATGGATTTGTCCTTTTAGGTGAGTCTTTTAAGAAACAAAATCATAATTAGATGAATTATTTTTCATTTAAAAGGTTACTTGCTAATTATATGATTGATTTTTAAATTATTCCCTACTAATTCCAGAATTAATTTGTACATATGAAATTTATAAAAATAAAGGTCATCAGTCACTTAGAATGTAGTCATCAAGTCAGACGCTTCTTATATATTGGTTTGGCTGTGTAGTTCAAATTGTTTGTAAAATCATCCTGTTTTTTCTATCTGGTATGCTAGTCAACCTTTTTAATTGTGGAAAACCGAAAGTCTTGAAGAATCTTTGATAGATTCAAGTTTTGTTTTATAAATAACTCTAAGCCTTGCTTCTAAAATTAGCATCTGAAATTAAATTAGGCATCCAATAAATACTTGCTGAGTGAAGTACACTTTTAAATATAAATATGTTAAATAGTGCCTCCTAAATGTTTGACTAGTTTATTTATTTTCTATTATAATTTTATAATATTATAAATTTTAAAATGATAAAATATTGTAAATAATGTAAATATATAATATTATAATATAAAATTTGTAATATAAATATTGGCTCTCACTTCCTCTGTCGTCTTTCTCTTTCCTTCAATCACACCATCTCCCTTCTTTCTCAGGAGTACCTCAGAGGCACTACAGTGAGGTGCAGATAAGAATGCTGGCTCAAGCCAGACCCCTAGGGTTTGTATCAGGGCTCCATAACTTACTAGAATTTTCATTACAGGGGAGGCAAAACTTTACCTCTTGCCTCTTAGGGTCTCTGGCTGGGCCTGAGAATTAAGTAGATATAAGACAGATTAAAGAGAAAAGCATACAGATCTTTACATGTATGTGGGAGTCCCCATAGGAAAATGAAGACCCAAAGAAGTGGCAAAACCTAAGTGATTATATACTAGGTTGAACAAAGAGGCAGTTGTGGGAAAGTAACTAAATTATGTGGGGAGACTAGAGGAAGATAAGAGTTATTTTAACCAGGACTGTTTGTACAGAGTTCTCTTGGTCTCGACTCTCCATCTCTGGTGATAAGAATGTTTCTTTCGTCCTAGCATCTTCCATATGAGGGTTTTATCTCCTGCTTCCAGGAAAAAAAGGGGAGGTCAGAGTGCCCCTCTTGCACCTGCTGTTTTTCAAGTGCCTTTGGCTCAAAATAATCCTTATGTCAAAGTGGCATATTTTGGGGTGGTGTATCTGCCACCCTTCCCCATTTTGGACAAGTTAGGTAACCTCTCGGTGTCATTTAGCTAATCTAGAAAGTGAGCATAATAGAAGTACCAACCCCATAGGGTTATAGAGGGGATTAAATGAGTTAATGTGTGTAAAATGCTTAGAACAACCCTGTGAGTGAGGTGGTAGTATTCTCTCTCCATGAACAGTGAGGATTTAACTTTTTCGAGTTCCTCCAGCTAACGTATAGCAAATGTGGAATTAGCCCAGGTGGTCTGACTTCAGAGCTTCTTCTCTTAACCAGTAAGCTATCCATCTTTTTTGTTTTTTGCTGTCATACTATCATTTTTGATTTGAAGATGTTAGTGACATTTTAAGCTCTTAAAAAAAATCAAATTGTATTCCTTACTGTTTAAAAGAGAAGGTGCTATTTTTTTTGTTTTTTTTTAGTAAAAGAGGGTTGGTGGTTGTATTATTGTTCATAACATTTGGCTTTAATTTTGGCTACCCCAAACTTTTCACTATTTAATATTTTAAATATTTTAAAAAAATTGCAGAAAAGTATAATCTTAATGAAGTTGAGATTGGAAGATCGTTTGCATTGTTTAGTTAGTAAAAAATTATTCAGCAGGTAAAGACTTAACTGAATTGACTGATAAAGGTCAGCAGAGATTATTAGGAATATTGTTAATTGTTTATAAAAATAGGATGGTAACCTCTTTTTTTAAAAACTGTTTTGTTCTGCTGAGTTGCTCTTTTTATCATTTGGTTCTGTACTGACATATATAATATCTACTTTAGTCTCAGAGCATACTGTGTAAAATATTTTGGAAAATGTCAAATAGGTCAAATGGTGGATATGAAATGCTTTTATTAACATGGCCCCATAGTTGCACACATGTATTTTGGTTATCATGTATCCATATAATTTTCTTTGTCCTCATGTGCAGTAGCAACATTGCAGGAAAATAAATGTATATAATTGGTTTTGTGTGTTTGTCTATTAACTTCTAAATGATACAACTAAGTAAAGACTTAGAAACATGATTATATTTATAGCAACAACTTCTTATCAATATGAATTCTACAGAATTTGTTAGATTATTATCTTATGTGGCCTTTATAACCTCTTTCTAAAAAGGTCAGAGTAAATTATGTTGTTAAAGGTATAAATTATCTATTTTTTCCCAATTGAGAATACCTTTTCCTCTAGGCAAGCCTTCCTGTTTAACACAAATAGGTTTTAGGTCACAATTATTAGATGGCGTTGCTGAGTTGCTGAAGTCAACACCCCATGACTTGAAATTCAGGGTTCAGGCAGAGCCTAGGCACTTGGCTGATAATAGGAATATCTGGGCTGTTTGTGTACAATTAGCTCACTTTGGGACAGAAAGCTTTTTCTCTGTTCAGGTTTCCAAAGCTTTTAGCCTTTGTAAAATGTCAAGTGTGCTAATAAGAATAAGGGGAAAAAAAAGCCTGGTAGAAAAACGTTCTTTCCCTTGTAGCCAGTTCCTATTCACATTAGAAGGTAATAGCTATTCGTTCATTCAGTAATGAAGTTGAAGTAATCCTCCAGAGTACTCATTTTACACAAAAACAAATTGCAATTTTCATTTGCATCACTGGGTGGCGATTTTTCTTAATCTTATACTAATGTTTAAAACCTCAGCAAGCATGGTACTATTTGTAATTACCAGGGTTTTCTTCTGTTATGACATGTTTAATTGTACTTTTAAGACATTATCTTTAAGTTGATTACAAATTTACTACTGTAGTGTGCAACCTCATAGTTATTTTAAATTAGGAAAAAGGGTATCTGTTGCCTAGATCTTGGCATATAATTCCTTCCAAAGCTACGACAAAGGCATAAATTAGCTTATTATGTTATAGCAAAAAGAAGGAAAAATAACAGCACCCCACAGAATATAAAACGAAAAGGAATAATTTAGATTACTATTGTTGTATTCACAACACTGTTGACCAGATACTAAATTTAACTTTGGAGCGGGGAGAATGAAGTTGGGCAAGCACTATTACAGAGATTAAAGGAATTGGGTTACAGTACAACTGAAATTCATCATGTTTTTCAGAATATGCAGGTGTGTCTTAAAGTAGGGCATAAGAACTTCTAGTTTCCATTAAGCTAATTATTTTGTAAAACTGATTGAATTTAGAATCAGAGTTTAGTAATTCACAGCAGCTTGGATTTCATCTTTTCAGTATTGATATTGAAATATGTAATTTAGTCTCACCTTCTGTTTTCTAGTTTGAATGATAAATCGGATTTTGAAAAGTAGTGGGTTATTTTTAAGATTGTCTGTCTCCTACTGAATTCCTCATCCTGGGAATCATTCAAACCGTGTATACACACTAAAACTATCACATTTTTTATGGTACTTTCTAAGTAATCTCTTCATCTCTGTATTCTTTCCTTTATTTAAAAGTGGAAATTCAGCTGTGTACAATAAAAATTTACATTCCAAGAAATGAGGGACAGTAAGTCACTTTGATTCTGTGTAGGACTGAAGGCTTTAATTAAAGCAACAATGACAAAAACTAAGCAGATTTTCAGCACGGGCTTCCTATTTTTATCCCTGTTCTTATAACAGATGTATATGAAATCTTTAAAAAGAATAGAGTGTTTATGGATTAAAAAAGCAACTGGCCCTATCTTTTTACCCATGTATTGTGTTATTCAGAAAAACTCAAATTGCAATTAATTTACTTGGCAATTTTTGGGTTTTTACTCTTGACCTTTTGATTCTAAAGCAAGCATGCCAAGAGTTTTCAACTAACTTCATTATGCAGTTGTTTATTTTCCCATTAAGAAATGTGGAGTTGTGTGTCTAATGGATAGAATTAAGAGAAGTTTCACATTCACTGGTTCCTAATTCTGGTTCCCCTGTTAATCTAGCAACACCTCAGAGGTGAAAACGTTCAGGCAAGGCTGTCCCTCGTAGGGTCTACCACCTGCCTTGTCTCCTTGAATGTGCAGAGTGAATGTTCACGGGACAGGAAGAGGGGTTGATTGCAGTGAGAAGCAGAACTGAGCCCTCTGCTTCATACAATTAATTGTGAGGAAGTCATTCATTCTTCCTGGGGCTCAGTGGACCCCAGCTGGTTCAGATGTAAATTAGGGATCTGTCTCCCTAACTCTGGGGTTCTAACCCTCCTGTGCATTCTGGGGCACTTTGAAAATATACTGGTGCTGGGGCCTCATCTCTGTATTCTGGTTAGACAGGCCTGGGGTTTGGCCCAGACACTGGTATTTTTTTTCAGAGTTCCTCAGATAGTTCTAGTGTGCATGTGAGGCTCAGAACCACTGCAGTTCACTCTATAATTTAGCAATTGTACACCATCAAATAATGTGTTAAGACACTTTGAAAAAGACCTCATAAAAATACAGACTAACAGTTTCTCTTCCACGGTAGTTGAGCCATAAGCAAATAAATGAACAGCAAATAAAACCACAAAATTTCTAGGTTAAACACACTTCCTTTCAAACATTAAATAGGTAAAGAGCAGAAAGCTTCAAAATTCTAAGAAACGAAACCGTTTCTTAAAGTAATATACTTGAAACCTTAAATGTTTTTTTTTAGTCAGTGGAGCATCGAGAACAATATTTTGTTAACTTAATTATACAAATGTGAATTCCAAGTGGCCTATGACTCTGTTTGTCTTTAGCCATAGTATATCTGTTTGACAGATTAACACCCGTAAACTCTTCAGAGCAACTCTGAGGTTCTTTTTCTTTGAACTAAAACCTCAGGCAGTCATATTTTTTGTATAACAATTTGGGGGTAGTTGACTGGTTTACTGTGATACCTTTTCTTGGAGGCCACTTATTCAGTACAATATCAGTAGGGAAAAAATTGAAGTATGTACACCATATTCCATAAATGAGTTTTATCTAGTATTTCCTTAGAGGCCTCCATAATGCTATATTTTCCCCATTTGAGACTATTTAACTGAAAAATTGTCACGAGTAGCTTTTATATTTTATCTTAAAGTTTATTTTTTTTCCTTCTGTTGAAATAATGAAGATGACAATCTACGTAAAATGTACAGTTTGAGCATTGTACGTCTTACTAGTCTTTCAGATAGGGTTGGAAGACCTAAATATTGTCCTTCTGGTAATCTTAATAATACTACAACATTCTCTTATATTTAAGTGGTTATCTTATTCAGCATCTGTTTTTTCCCATTGAATGCGACCCAAGCATGTTATGAAGGGAAGAGTTCTTACTGAGGTTACACAGTAATCCTTACAAACATGAATTTCTAAAAAATGTGTGTTCCTTCATTATATCATGATAGAATTATGGTGTTACCTTGGAATAGCATTATCTAATAAACTAAGCCAGAAGACAAACATCTTAAATTAGTGTGATATAATCTTTTCTTGTTGTAGTAATCATTAAGGGAACATTCCTGAGCACCTCCTCTGTCCCAGGCACTCTGCTCCTTGTTAAAAATGCTGCTGATTCCTGGGCCTGACCCATACCTCGTGAAACGGAATCTTTGGAGCTGTAGTTTAAGAATCAGAATTTTGAAAAAGCAATGCAGGTGATTTTTATGCATGCTGATATTTGAGAATTATTGGGATAATTATTTTATAAGGTGTGGTGTGGGAACAAAACCTTTCCAGGCAGTGAGACAGACTGTGTAAAGTTTGTAGATTCAGAAGAATCTGGGACATATTCAAGGCCAGTGAAAAGTTCTTCATGGCTCGCTAGAGAAGGTGTATCAGGCCCACTGATGAGAAAGAGTCTAGAAAGGTGGTTTGTGATGGGCCTTGTGTGCCATTCTGAGACGTTAGAATTTTATCCCATTGGCAGTAATGAACTATCAGATATCTGACCATTTTAAAGTAGTGAAGTAGTGTTTTAGGTTTTTTAATTGGAAATTCATTAACAATTTTTAAAATGGGGATACTTGTTACAGTTTCATCAAGATTGAGAATTATTTTTTAATGAGAAAACTGATGACAGCATCATCTCATGAATGCATCACTGAAAAAGTCTGCAAGTGTACTCACACCAGACTGACGGGATGTGACAGAGAAACAACAACAGCAAACCAAGCAACTGTATGGGACCTTCATGCTGCAAGTCATTTTATCAAATACCTTAAGTATAACTTTTCCCAACGTGATATAGGGGCAGAAACTACTCATTGTCCCTCAATATCTGTTTCCTTTTCTTTCTTAGTTAATAGCATTTTATCTTGCCGTGTGGCCATTTTGCAGTTAGGTATGGAATTGTGAAGTTTCTGGCCCGTGTGATAGGAGAAGGAACATTGTATTGCCAGGTTCTAGGAAACCTTTTGAAAACACAGCTGGTGTGTACCTTCCCTCCCCACCTCCCTGCCCCTGCCTCTAACTTCCTTCACCCTGGAATGTGGATGTGATGATTTGGTAGAGTACTAGCCGCCATCTTGGACCATGAAGACTAGAGTACATTGGGAGGCTAACTGAAGAATAAGCTGGGAAGAGCCTGGGTCCTTGAAGACTGTGGAGGTGCCTCATCAGCCCTGTAATGCTTTCCTGTGAACTTCCTTTATGTGAGACAGGAATAAACTTCTATTCTGTGTAAGCCACTATTTTGTCATTTGCGGATGAACCAAACCCTAACTAATACAGGTACTGAACTGGAAATCGTAATACTTGGATTCTAAGTTCCATCATTTCCTTGCTACTTGATCAAGGAAGCTACTTACCATTTCAGCCTCATTTTCCTTACATATAAAATGTTAATAGCATCATAGTTTCCTCATTATACTGCTAAATGAGATGAATAAGAGGAAACTATACACAAACTTCTTCACTGACAAAAGTGAGTACAAAGAAGTTTTAATTCACTTGCTAATTCTGATCAGTGAAATGCTTAGGGGAATGATGATTCTAAGCCAGCATCTAGGCTTAGCTGGAAAGAATGTTGTGATCATTAACAACGTATGTTGTGGGCAGGGAATGGTAAGGACCTTACCAGTGCCACATATAGGCCTTCCCCAGTCTCAGACTAGAAGGCCACTGCATACTTGTGTAGTGAGTCCACCAGAAAGTCCATTCATATACACGAAAAGCCGAAGTGTTTAAAGTATGCATTAACTAGTGGAACATTACTAAAGAATTGAGAATTGCCACCACACTCTTTATCAGTTAAATTTGAAACTGATTCATTTCCTACAACTGGTATTTCCATCAAAAGGGATATATACTTTTATGGCTATACGCCCCCCCCCCCCCACATACACATCAAATTTTTAATGGTAAGTATTAAGTATACTATACTAAAGCCTTACCTCATAGTATCAGTGACTTAAAGGAGTCATTGTTCTGAAATTTTTCAGTATCTTAAGTCAAACAGCCCAGCTCAAAACTTATGGAATGACTTATTTTTATTTCTGGCATCTATTATTTCCTGATGTACCAACCGAAAATATGCTTGGCAGCACCAGAGGAAAACTGTAACCCTTAAAATAGTTTGTTGATGGATTGCTTGAAGGAGTTGATAACTGATAACCAGCCGTTGTCTCTGTGGCTGTCAGTATGTTAGGAGTTTTTAGCTATGATGAGTTTGGGGCTGGAGGGAGTGGTCTGTAAGTCTCCTGAAATTATAGGCAAAATTTTATATTTGCATTTTTCTGGGGAGAAGAGTCTCTGCATTTCATCAGATTCTCAAAGGTCTGTGACTCTAAAAAGGTTAAAGAACTACTTTTCTAGATGTTGCTGTATATACCGATGTTTACTAGGCACTGGGAATGTGGTATCTTAGGATATTTTTATTTTAGTGTCAGAGGTAGCATAGTCATTGTCAGAGGTGGGTTACCTCTCATTGATCACTTTTAGTAGTTTGGCTTCAGAAAATAGAATGACTTTTGAGCAGCTAAAAAAAATTAGGGAGTAATTACTTCTGTTGTGTAAGATACATAGCAGATGGGCCTTTAAGAAGGTCCGCGCTTGGCAGCCCGGGGTTCGCGGGTTCGGATCCCAGGCGCCCGCCGACGCACTGCCTGTCAGCCATGCTGTGGCAGCGTCCCATATAAAGTGGAGAAAGATGGGCACGGATGTTAGCCCAGGGCCAGTCTTCCTCAGCAAAAAGAGGAGGATTGGCGATGGATGTTAGCTCAGGGCTGGTCTTCCTCACACACACACACACACAAAAAAAAAAAAAAAAAAAAAAAAAGAAGGTTATAATCTAAGTGGCAAGACATACAAAAATAAAAGTTTAAATAGTGTTACAAAGCAGTAATATCAAACACTTAAGGTGTTTGATAGAATGACATGCACTATGATGGTTCCATAATTCATTAGTTTGTTGTTGTTTCTCTGTCATATTGTGTCAACCTGGTATGCGTATACTTGTGTACTTTTTCACTGATGCGTTCAGGACACGATGCTGCAATTAATTTTTTCATTGAAAAAACTGAAAAATAGGCAAATTATAATAGAGATGTTCAGATCCCAAACTGTGATTGGAGAGCTTTTTGTTTTTTTGGTGAGGAAGATTAGCCCTGAGCTAACATCTGTGCCAATCTTGCTCTATTTTGTATGTGGGATGCCGCCACAGCATGGCTTGATGAAGGGTATGTAGGTCTGCGCCCAGGATCCAAACCCATGAACCCTGGGCCGCGGAAACGGAGCATGCGAACTTAACCGCTATGCCACCGGGCCGGCCCCTGGAGAGCTTTTTTACTTGTCATATTAAACAAATAATTAGTAATGACAATTTGCTCTTGGTTTGCCTT
Source organism: Tapirus indicus (assembly GCA_031878705.1). NCBI lineage: Eukaryota > Metazoa > Chordata > Mammalia > Perissodactyla > Tapiridae > Tapirus > Tapirus indicus. The sequence continues at coordinate 105,074,511 of CM062917.1, forward strand.
TGCATGGACGTTTCACTATTGTAATCCAAGATGTTTTTCTGCTCCCAGGCCCATAGCCCAGCATTTCCTTGTGCACACTGCTTGACCTGTTTCACTTTGTCCATATCCTGTTCAGTCCTCAGATCCCAGATGAAATTCCGTCTCTAGGGCTTTACAGTCTCTAGATAACTCTCTCTTTGATCTCATGGTGTACATTTTCTCCTATCATTTATTTGCTTCTTAATTACATAGTATCTTGTAGCAGCCCCTATATTATTGTTTTGTAATGTTACTTAAACTTTTATTTTTGTAGGTCTTGCCACTTGGATTGTAACCTTACAGACATCTCTTCTGCTGTGTATCATACATAATAGCACAGTGACTTCCATAAAGTAGATCCTCGATCCATGTATTGTTAACAGGTTTTGGAATGACTTCTAAATTATTTAATATTTGGCTAGAAAACTTGGTAATGTCTTCTATTAAGGTGTTCTTCCAGTGAAAATGCATCTTTGTTTAACTTATGTGACTTATCACCTGGACTTAAATTATCCTTATTTTAGTTATTTTATTAATGCAAACTGAATTAAGCATTCAGAGCAGGTCTGCATACCCCAAATTCATTCCCCCTTCTTCCACACTTCAAATTATTTACCATCTTCTGCATGACCAGGTGTTTCAGGAGAGACTGGCTTTAGTCCCAGCCCTGGGAGGTCAGTGCTGATTTGTCTAAGCCAATCAGGGTGGCCCAGTCCACCTTGCCAGCGATTAGTTTCAAAATGGGCACCTGTCACAATTTTGACTAGTTGGACGTGAAGGAAGGTCCACTGAGGGGCTCATAGGCAGGTACTAAAGAAACAGTCACCTCTTCCCCGTGCAGCTCTTTTATCTAGATGAAATGCCTGATGAGATTGCATCCATTGTTGCCATCTTTGGTGAGAGGAGGTAGCCCGAGACAGAGGTAACATGTTGAAGATGGCAGAATAAAATGAGGGAGCAATCTGGTCCACAATGACATTGTTGAACTGATGTATTTACTAGCCACGGAACTGTCGACCTCTGCACTTCTTGTTAGGTGAGATAATAAGTTCCCTGATGAAAGTTTAAGCCACTTTCAGATAGGCTACTGTTACTTACAGCTGAAAATGTTTGACTGGTATGCTTATAATGCTACATCTTCCTGGTTAATCTTTTCTTAGTAGAACCTCTTTTATTTTCTAATGTCCAGACTTCATGGAATATGTGTGTGTGTGTGTGTGTCTATGTGTATATATATCAATAAAGTTCTTCAGTTGATGTCTATATAGTAAAAAAGTATATAAGTAGAAAAGTTTATATGTATGTCCTTCCAAACTCAATTTTTAACAAAATAATGTGTGGAAATGGTCTTGAGTTACCTTTCAAATGAAATGAATAGATTGTCAGAGTCCCATGTAAACATTCTGAAAGGTATGTCTAGTGGCATCAGAAAGGATATGCATCTTGGATATTGCTGGTGCCAACAGAGCCATGTTACTGCTACAAAGCAACTGGGAGTCAACAACCATATTAATTGTTTTGGTGATCGGGAAACAAGTTTAACATACTAACATAATAGTTTGCTACTTATACGTAGGCATTTTACTGTGTCTTAGTTATATTTTAAGAAATTGGTTGGTAGGTTTAGATTGATGTGCAACACACTGTAATTTTTCCCATCGAAAGTAATGGGAAATAGGCTTCCTGACGTGTTTTCCTCCACGTCCAATTTTCAGAAATGGATTATTAATGTTAAGCAGGGGACTCCTGTGCTAATCTGGATCAGCTATTTTACTGAGTCAGCAATCCTGCTAATGATAATATAGTCTTAAAGTTAATATAGTCTTAATATAGGCTTAAAGTAACTCATCTGTATGACTCACATATCTTTATGTGTTACATATTTAGAAATGTACCATTTCCAAAAATGCTGAAGGCAATAAATGAAATCATAATTCTTTTTTTAAACATGGAAATTGGGGAGAAAAATTAAAATATACATGTTTCCTTTTCTCATCCCAAATGTATAGTTCTAAAGTCACTTTTTAAAGTTTAAAACCAATTATATATTATGTTTTTACTTGAATTGCATGTTAATCATGCTCAATATGTCAAATTTTAAAGAAGCATTTTAAAGGCGATGATAAAAATTTCATTAATCTTATTTTTAAATGTCTACATTTTTTACTATAAATTGAGCTACGATTTATAACATTCTGCCATTAAAGGGTGGAAGTGATGCAGCATATAATTTTTAAGGCTGGAAGGCGATCTTAGGGATAATTCTAAACAGCCTCATATGTAAATATTTCTGATTGAAAGTTGTATATTCAGAATACTTTATGTAAATTCTTTTGTTTGCTGAGGAGAGAAAGGAAGGTAAATATAGTATAGAAGCTACCTTATATAAAATAGCAAATTATGGTGTGAACCAAATACAGTAAAAGCGTTCCTTTCACGGCGAGATATAAATGCCTTTCTAGCCTGTGGGCATCTTTTTATTGCTAGAGTTGTGTTAAATTTACCACCACAGAAATTCAATTATGATTTTTACCTGTTATGAAAATATACTAGTGCATCCAAATATATTTTAATATTCTCAGTTCAGATATACTTCAACATGTTTCATTCCCTAAAGGAGTGCAGTCTCTTTCAGCTCCTTTCAGGTCTCCAAGGGCAGAGGACCTTGAAGCATGTGGTGCTCGGTGTGGTACAATTCTGTACGTCTTAAGTCGTGTTCCATGTGCATCTTCCTGGAACCGGGCAGAGGGATTATACTGCCAGAATTGAATAATGGTGGTCTTTTCACAGTTTGTAGGAAAAAATAACCTGACGGAATTTCGGATTTTTTGTTCTGAAATTTTCCTTAAATTCTAGAGGGAGCCAGCATTAATTTTACAAGCAGGTATTAGGCAGATAACAGGTATGAATAAGGAGCAAATGGTTATTAAAGGGATAACTTGCAAGTAGACAATCATATTTACTTATATGACTGTTTTGTTCTTTGAACATTTGTAGTCATAGTCATGGTTTTATATTCTATTTTATAACCTGCAAAATAAAATAAATTGAACACTAACAGCAATTTAAACTTAGAATAACTGAACAAAATTTTGTTTAAAATTATAGTTTGTATGATGGAATTTAAAGTATCAATATTTCATAATATTCTGCAAAGAGCTTTTTGACTTCCAGGCACTTCATGACATTTCACTGTGTGAAGAGATGACAATTCAATGGAGAAGATGGAAACTGTTGCTTATTTTCTTTCTCTTCTTATGCAGTTCAGATCACTTTACTGGGGCACGGATTCCTCATCTGGTGAATGAGAGAGTAAATTAGATTTTTATCTCTGAAGTATTGGTTTGTTTTTAATAGTTTAATATTTTTTAGTGATACCTTTTTTGTTCTATGTATTTAAAGAGACTGACAAATCCCTGAATTTATTTTAATCTCTGCTGGAATAAACCGATAGTGCTAAAGTGTCTTCTGATACCTTGAATTCTTTTTCAGGAGGGCAAGAAATCAGTCCAAATGGAAGTCAGTATGAAGATTTTTTTTTAGTTAAAATTTTATCTGGCTAGTAGCCCTAATTTAGCTCTGCTAATCTTTTATTAAAATACTCATGAAAACAGAGGGAAATTTTATAGCCATACCAAAACTTAAGGGTGTCAGACAGCTAAATGCCAGAATCTGGGATGCAGTTAGACTGGGAAAAAACTAGCTCATCTTCTGCACGTGATGCAGTATGTTGAGACCTACAGCTTAAAAACATAGATCTTGGCAGTTATCCCTCTCTGCCCCCGGGTTCTGTTCTGTGAAGGAAGCAGAGTACTTTGTTCTCTATTCCCACATTTCCCTCACGTCACCATCTTTCTTCATTCTGGAAAACGGCTGGTCAGCAAGTAGAGGAGGGACTGGTGGTGATGGAGGGTAAATGGGGAGGTATGGTTCGCACCAGTAAAACAATGTGGGCAGGAATACAGATAAAATTGGTGCTGGTAGCAGTGATGTTGGAAATTTTCCTTTTTTAAAGGTGCTCCTGAGGACCAGGTAGTAGCAACAGGAGGAAAAAGACATCCCAAGAGAGGAGGGTTATGCTGGGTGAAAGCCTAGGAAAAGCAAGCAAATAGATTGAGTGCTGCGTGCACCAGCCTGCCTCTAGCTGGTGGGAATTTATATTTGCACAGTCTTTCTGGAAGACAAATTGGCAATAGGTATCAGAAGCTTTAAAGAAGTAGATCCCCTTTACCTTAGAAATTCCACTTTTAATAACTTATCATCAAAACATAAGGAAACGCAGTTTATAAGATGGTATGTTTAGCACGAACCTTTTTATTATATATATTTTGTGTGCCTAAAAATCTCTGGAAGGAAAGACATTTGTTTACCTACGGACCTTATGATACAGGTGATTTAATTTTTTCTTCCTTTAATTACTTATATTTACCAAATTGGATTAGTTATATTTACTGTGGCAAACATGTAGTACTTGTAGAACCCCAAAGTCAAAAGGACCCCCAAAGAGATATGTCCCTGAATCTTTGATTCTCTCATGAAAACTATAGTTCTCCCAAAAGCAGAAGTGCATTTTACTCCTACTACTGAAATTGTGTTGTCCTTCCTGTTTCCAATGTATAGTTCAGTTCACCAAATATTTATTTAGTAAATATACTGTTAGTTTCTCTTTAAATATTTATATTAATATTATAAATATTATTTATAATACATTTTGGTAGATTTAAGGCCAGAATATAATATAGGAAAATCTCATCTTAAACTTTTCATTCATTTTGCAATAACAATAATTGATAGCATTTCTAAGAGGAAAAAGTGTCTTCGGGAAAAGGTTAACGAGCTTTCTTTTCTTTCTTTTTTTTTTTTTTGTGAGGAAGACCAGCCCTGAGCTAACATCTGTTGCTAGTCCTCCCCTTTTTGCTGAGGAAGACTGGCCCTGGGCTAACATCCATGCCCATCTTCCTCTACTTTATATGGGACGCCGCCACGGCATGGCTGACAGGCAGTGCATCGGCAGGCAAACTTCGGGCTGCCAAGCACGAACTAAACTGCTGCGCCACTGGGCCAGCCCCAGAAGTTATCCAGCTTTTTATTTGAATTTCTCTCTCATGTTTTCCTGGATGTTGATGATCCTCTTATTCCCTAAGTACCCCCATGAAACCAGAATTTCCAGTGTATCAGGAGGCATCCTTTTGACACTAAGGTCAATTTTAAGGTGAAATTTCACTATATTTAAAAAGTTGTGTATGTAATTATATCATTTTTAATGGATTGCACAAACTTGTATGCTGTTTATTTTATTATAGACTACTTCGCAGCAATTTTATTAACATGAATGTGAAGTTTCATATTCCTCTCCTTAAATTATTTTGCATGATGTCTCTCTGCAATTCTAAATTTAAACTTTTAAATTCTAATCTTACTGTGAATATATATAATAACTTTTCCTCTACAGTGGGTTTTTGTATTGTTTGTTTAGTTAATAAAGTTAAAACCACATGCTATTTTTACATGACAGTTATTAAAAAGAAGGTCTTTCTCTGAGGAATGAGATCTTTTTTTTACTGCCATTTATTGTCGGTTGATCTGGAATGTTTGTTAAATGACTTGGTGGCTGAAGGCAACTGAGTTTTTATTTCAGTTGAGTCATTAGGCACCTGTAGCAAGTATATCAGAAACTTTAATTTAAACAGCCCCAAACCTTTGGTCTTTCCTCTTACCCATAGAGGAGCACTATTAAAAGATTGGAAGTTTATCTCTGAGTCATATTTGAACATTCTGAAAAAGGAATTAAGTATATTTTCCAGGTAGAGAAAAGCACCACTCCTCCCCGCCAGGTAAGCATGCGATAGTTTGTTTACTGGCCATCAGCGTTTTCCCCACCACATTTATCTCAGACAGGATTTGCAAGCCCAGACAACTTTAGGATTTGGTTTATAACAAGCAATGGTTATGTTCTGTTAGATAAGAAAGGAGTGGAAAGATAAAAATCTGCTAACTTTGTCTCTCCATCTTTTTCTAGACCCAATATATTGATTTCTACTCAGATTCTGTTTAATTTTTGTTATATGCTTCTGAAACATGCTCTTTCCTTACTACTTTTAAGCATAGAACTTCCTGAATGTTTAGTCTCAGAGCAAGAACACTCAGGCTTTTCATGTTCTTTGGCATTAGCGGCTATAACACATTGAATTTCTGGCAGTGGAATTTCTACTGACAGGGTCGGACCCCTTGCACGGTGGCCCTGAGTAAACAAACCTTGCTTCTGAGCCTGTGCACCCCAACAAGGACCTTCGACTCTCCTTCTGAGTAGACCCAGCAACTTTAATACCCATGTATGAATGACCAGTCAAGAATCACCTTTAGGTTCTTTATTTTTCCACATCTGTCTTCTCACATGATCCTAAATGTTGATTATTAATTAAGCAGCATTATTCACATTGCATTTTGTGCACTCATAGTTGGATTTAGTAAGGCAAAGGAAAGAGTGAGATGGATGGTCAATGTTTATCTATTTGAGGCTCTTTAAAACCTGCTGTATCTCCATGTATTTCAGATAAGACTATTACCAGTATGATTGTTTTCTGCTTAAGCTCATATGAGACACTCTTTTAGAGCCGAAATTGATAAGAATAATTAGGTAGGTTAAAAAAAACTGAGGAAACAAATATGGTCTGACTTGGGAAGTATTATGATAACGATAATTTGGAAAAACTGCATGGAATCTTATTAGATTGTCTTAGTATAAAATTTTAACTTCTAGAAAAAAATACTTTTTAGAAGACCAGAGTTTAGCCTCTGGAATTGGCCATGAAGCCTGATTTGGGAAGAGAATAACTTGTGGTATGAATTTGGTAAGTGAAATTGTGGAAATTCAGATCCCATTTGATCATGAGGAAGCGTCTTTTTCCCCAGCTATTAACCGATGTCAACTGCCTGAAATTTATCGATCTCAAGGCTCTTCCTCATTAGTTGCCAGTAACTCTCCCTCATACAGAACAAATGACTCACAAGCTCAAGTTAAATAAAGCACTCTGTAAAGATTTTCTGCCTCTAGAACTGCTCGAAGTCGGCTTTGAATAGTGGGCACTGATCCTTGCCAACTAGTTTACCCTTAATAACTCCATGGGTCGGGCCCTGTCAGACCAGACTCAGATGCAGACGCTCCCATTTTTTTTTTTTTTAAAGACTGCCCTTTCCAGACATTCCATCTGAAATCTGTTAAGAACAACATAGGACTGGTCACAGATTTATTGATTTTTCCTGGGCATTTGACTATGTGAAGTGGAACCAGCTATGACCTAAGCTTAGCGAGTCAGTAAACACTCTCTCTTTGCTCCAAGTTCTATAGAACTTCATTCTTAGTACATCTTCCAAGCAGAGTCAGTAGGAATGGTCTGGTAGATCAGATAATTTTCAGCAAGGGTAAATCAGATCGTTTTGCTCTTTTTATTTTTAAAAGTTCTTGGTTTTTTTCCTGTGTTAAAATCTTGATGAGCACATACTTCTTCTCAGTGAACTGTGTGCCTGACCCTTTGCTGGACTGAAAGGAGAGATTAATATCTTTTACGACAATGCTGGTTGTGTAATTTTTTTTTCATAGATCCTTCACTGTCTAGAACTTCTGCTGTCTAATTATTGTCCAAAAGAATTGCTTAATAAATCAGAATCATCAAGTTTGGCAGGCAAGTTGCAGTACTTAATTTCCTTATCTCTAAAAGATCTATGAAGCAGATAACTTATCCATTTCATCTTGAAGGGTTTCCTTAAAGTTATTTGCTTAAAACGGATATCTTATGGGTACCTTTTAGAGACTTTAAAAAATGACTAATGTAAAATCTAACTTAAAAAATTATTGTGGCCTCTCTCTGTAGCAGTTCTGCTTAAACTTTTCGTCCAAAGGACCCCTGTGATGAAGGAGTGTGAATATGCACCACCAAAGCCTTGGGGTGGACACTTGGCTTCAAGGAATTTTTTTCGCCCCTGGAGCTGGTGTTATCTTAAACTTATGTGAATTTTGTACTCAGTGCATAATATAGCTGTGATTAGTTTAATATAAAGTGCTTTAAATTATGTAACATCAAACAGTAACTTAGATGCTAAGAGATTAGCTGTCTTTCCTCTGTCATCATGCATCTTCTCACATGCTACATATATTCCTGGGGTATTCATCTTCCAGTTTGAGAAGTATAAATCAGAGTCTTCAATTGCTTAAATGACTCTGTGTAGTGAGTCCAAAGTATTTTGGAGGAAAATTTTGATATTCCTTCAGCCCACTTCATAAGGGCTGTGAAATGGCCTTTTCTTAGGGGAATTGCTTAGAGTGGATTCCTTATCAGGCTGACTCTCTGCTCATTTGACGGTCAGAGTGTACAATTCTGCTTTTAATTAGAAGTACAGAATTTCTGCACTTCATATTCTAGCCATAAAGTGTGTTATCTGGATCTTTTTGTTGCCAAGTTCTTATCAAAATCTCAGTAACAAGCAATATTAATAGTAGACTGCCTGAAAGATAAATAATTCATCCATTACGCAAAATAAGTCAGATCCTTTTTTTTGGAAACGGACTGTATGAGAATGTGATGAAAACGCCCAGGTACCCTTGGGCCCAGTATTTCACCTACAATTTCAAGAGATTCATGGAATCCTTGTAAACCACTCATGGATTTCCAGTAAGTTAATCATTTATTCAATAAATATTTATTAAGGCCCTACTCTAATACTTACTGAGTGTCTGTGGGTTGGAGACCATGCTGGTAAGCACTAAGAATAATCACATCTCTCTCTTTCTGAAGGGATTTTATTTATTATGAATTGCTATAAGCTTCATCAATTTTTTTTTTTTGGTGAAATTCATGAGGTAAGATATAGATAGGTCATATATTTCTATGAGAAGGTTGCAAAATATAACACTCATTTTTAAAGTAATTATAGAGAGCTATTTCTTTAGTTTTTTTAAGTAAGTATTATGTGAGTGCATTTCCCCCTTTATCTCTGCCATCAATTTCAACCAAATCGGTAGAAGTTTTGATTAAGTGAGAAATGGCTGTAAGGCGACTTTCAGGGTTTTTAGAACTTACCTTCTAAGGAGAAATCACTTCTTGAACCAGACATACCTGACTTAAAAAGTGTTTGAGATTGAATCATTGCAGATTTTATTGTCTGAATATTTTCCCTATTTTATGGTATATCATATATCCAAGAGCCTATTGAGGCAGTTCAGTCCAAGCTTTGGGCTGTCAAGTAGCCAGGTTTTCCTGTGGGTACTGCAGCTTAGCTTCTCAAGTTTGTGGTGACCTCCTTCACCCTTCCGTTTCCAGTCCTCTTTATTATCACCTACCCCTCTTCCTTTGTGATTATTTCATGGTTTGATAAGTGAGAATTTTGTCTTAAAATGAACTCATCTCAAAGTGATTTGGAGCCAAAAAGTAGACCCTGATTTTTCCTGCAGTGTATAAATGATGAGTTCTGTGCGTATCCGTTCCCCTAACTCTGAGGGGTGCTGACTTCACTGATTGTGGGAACCTCAGACCTTTCTTAGAATAGTTTTGTGTTTTTCCTTATCAGACTAATTTTTTTCTTTTTTTTTAATTTTCATTTTTATTGATGTCCTAATAGTTTATAACATTGTGGGGTTTTAGCTGTACATTATTTTTTGTCTGTCACCATGTGGATGCATCCCTTCACCCCTTGTGCCTACCCCCCATCCCCCTTCCCCTTGGTAACCACCAACCAGTTCTCTCTGTCCGTGTGTTCATTTATATTCCACATATGAGTGAAATCATGTGGTGTCTGTCCTTCTCTCTCTGGCTTATTTCACTTAACATAATACCCTCTAGGTCCATCCATGTTGTTGCAAATGGGACAATTCTGTTTTTTCTTATGTCAGAGTAGTATTCCATTGTATATATATACCCCATCTTCTTTATTCAATCATCAATTGAGGGACACTTGGGTTGCTTCTACTTCTTGGCTATAGTGAATAATGCTGCAATGAACATAGGGGTGCATAAGCCTCTTGGGATGGTTGATTTCATGTCCGTTGGGTAGATGCCCAAGAGTGGGATTGCTGGATCATAAGGTATTTCTGTTTTTGATTTTTTGAGGAATCTCCATACTGTTTCCCATAGAGACTGCACCAGTTTGCATTCCCACCAGCAGCGAATGAGGGTTCCCGTTTCTCCACAACCTCTCCAACATTTGTTGTTTTTTGTCTTGGTGATTATAGCCATTCTGATGGGTGTAAGGTGATATCTTAGTGTAGTTTTGATTTGCATTTCCCTGATGATTAGTGATGTTGAACATCTTTTTATGTGTCTATTGGCCATCTGTATCTCTTCCTTGGAAAAATGTCTCTTCATATCCTCTGCCCATTTTTTGATTGGGTTGTTTGTTTTTTTGTTGCTCAGTTGTGTGAGTTCTTTATATATTAGGGAGATTAATCCCTTGTTGGTTAAACGATTTGTGAATATTTTCTCCCAGTTGGTGGGTTGTCTATTCATTTTGATCCTGGTTTCATTTGCCTTGTAGAAGCTCTGTAGTCTGATGAGGTCCCACTCGTTAATTTTTTCTTTTGTTTCCCTTGTCTGAGTACACATGGAATCTGAAAGGATCCCTTTATGACCAGTGTCAATTAGTGTACTGCCTATATTTTCTTCCAGGAGTTTTATAGTTTCAGGTCTCATGTTCAGGTCCTTAATCCATTTTGAGTAGATTTTGGTTTATGGCGATAGAAGATGGTGTACTTTCATTCTTTTGCATGTGGCTGTCCAATTTTCCCAGCACTGTTTATTGAACAGATTTCCCTTTCTCCATTGTATGTTCTCAGGTCCTTTGTGGAAGATTAGGTGTCCATAGGTGTATGGTTCTATTTCTGGGCTTTCAATTCTGTTCCATTGATCTGGGTGTCTATTTTTCTACCAGTACCATGCTATTTTGATTACTATACCTCTATAGTATATTTTGAACTCAGGGATTGTGATGCCTCCAGCTTTGTTCTTTTTTTTCAGGATTGCTTTAGCTATTTGGGGTCTTTTGTTGCCCCATATGAATTTCAGTATTTTTTGTTCTATTTCCGTGAAGAATGACATTGGGATTCTGATTGGGATTGCATTGAATCTGTAGATTGCTTTAGGTAGTATAGACATTTTAACTATGTTTATTCTTCCAATCCATGTGCATGGAATATTTTTCCATTTCTTTATGTCTTCATCGATTTCTTTCAATAGTGTCTTATAGTTTTCATTGTATGGGTCTTTCACCTCCTTGGTCAAATTTATTCCCAGATATTTTATTCTTTTTGTTGCAATTGTAAATGGGATTGTCTTTTTGAGTTCTCTTTCTGTTAGTTCATCATTAGCGTATGAAATGCAACTGATTTTTGTAAGTTGATTTTATACCCTGCCACTTTGCTGTAGTTGTTGATTATTTCTAGTAGTTTTCCAGTGGATTTGGGGGGGGTTTCTATGTATAAGATCATGTCATCTGCAAATAGTGAGAGTTTCACTTCTTTGTTGCCTATTTGGAGTCTTTTTATTCCTTTTTCTTCCCTATTTGCTCTGGCCAAAACTTCCAGTACTATGTTGAATAAGAGCTGTGAGAGTGGGTACCCTTGTCTTGTTCCTGTCCTCAAAGGAATGGCTTTCAGTTTTTCCCCATTGAGTAGGATGTTAGCTGTAGGTTTGTCATATATGGCCCTTCTTATGTTGAGGCACTTTCCTTCTATACCCATTTTGTTGAGAGTTTTTATCATAAATGGATGTTGGATCTTGTCGAATGCCTTCTCTGCATCGATTGAGATGATCATGTGGTTTTTAGTCTTCATTTTGTTAATGTGGTGTATCACGTTGATTGATTTGTGGATGTTGAACCATCCCTGTGTCCCTGGTATAAATCCCACTTGGTCATGGCGTATGATCTTTTTGATCTGTTGCTGTATTCTGTTTGCCCATATTTTGTTGAGGATTTTTGCATCTATGTGCATCAGCGATATTGGCCTGTAGTTTTCCTTCTTTGTATTGTCCTTGTCTGGCTTTGGTATCAGGATGATGTTGGCCTCATAGAATGTGTTAGGAAGTATTCCATCTTCCTCTATCTTTTGGAAGAGTTTGAGAAGAATAGGTGTTAAATCTTCTTTGAATGTTTGGTAAAATTCTCCAGGGAAACCATCTGGTCCTGGACTTTTATTTTTTGGGAGGTTTTTGATTACTATTTCAATCTCTTTACTTGTGATTGGTCTTTCAGTCTCTATTTCTTCTTGATTCAGTTTTGGGAGGTTGTATACATCCAAGAATTTGTCCGTTTCCTCTAGGTTGTCCAATTTGTTTGCATAAAGTTTTTCATAGTATTCTCTAGTAGTCCCTTGTATTTCTGTGGTATCCACTGTAATTTCTCCTCTTTCATTTCTAATTTTATTTGAGTCTTCTCCCTTTTTTTCCTAGTGAGACTGGCTAATGGTTTGTCAGTTTTATTTCTCTTCTCAAAGAACCAGCTCTTTGTTTCATTGATCCTTTGTACTGTTTTTTTGGTTTCAATTTCATTTATTTCTGCTTTAATTTTTATTATTTCCCTCCTTCTGCTGTCTTTGGGCTTTGTCTGTTCTTCTTTTTCTAATTCTGTTAGGTGCAGTTTAAGGTTATTGATTTGGGATTTTTCTCGTTTGTTAAGGTGAGCTTGTATTGCTATGAATTTCCCTCTCAGGACTGCTTTTGCTGCGTCTCATATGAGTTGGTATGGTGTATTTTCCTTTTCATTTGTCTCCAGATAGCTTTTGATTTCTCCTTTAATTTCATCAACGATCCATTGTTTGTTCAGTGACATGTTGTTTAGTCTCCACATCTTTGTCCCTTTCCCAGTTTTTTCCTTGCAGTTGATTTCTAGTTTCATAGCATTATGATCAGAAAAGATGCTTGTAATGATTTCAGTCTTCTTAAATTTATAGAGGTTTGCCTTGTTTCCTAATATATGATCTATCCTTGAAAATGTTCCACGAACGCTTGAGAATAATGTGTAATCTGCTGTTTGTGGGTGGAGTGCTCTGTATATATCTGTCAAGTCCATTGTGTCTAGTTTTTTGGTTGTCTGTTATTTCCTTATTGACTTTTTGTCTGGATGATCTATCCATTGATGTAAGGGGGGTGTTAAGATCCCCTACTATTATTGTGTTATTGTTAATATCTCCTTTTAGGTTTTTTAGCAGTTGTTTTATGTACTTTGGTGCTCCTGTGTTGGGTGCATAGATATTTATAAGTAATATGTCTTCTTGGTGAAGTGTCCATTTTATCATTATATATTGCCCTTCTTTGTCTCTCATTACCTTTTTTATCTTGAAGTCTATTTTGTCTGATATAAGTATGGCAACTCCTGCTTTCTTTTGTTTGCCATTAGCTTGAAGTATCATTTTCCATCCTTTTACTTTGAGTCTGTGTTTGTCTTTAGAGGTGAGATGTGTTTCCTGGAGGCAGCAATTTGTTGGATCTTGGTTTTTAATCCATCCTGCCACTCTGTGTCTTTTGATTTGACAATTTAATCCGTTTACATTTAGAGTGATTATTGATATATGAGGGTTTCATGTTGCTATTTTATTGTTCATTTTCTGGTTCTTTTGCATTTCCTTTGTTTCTTCTCCCATCTGTTTCAGACTGCCAATTCAGTCTGGTAGTTCTGCATGATGAGTCTCTTAGTTTTCTCTTTATTTGTCATATGTGGTTCTCTTCTGGTTATTTGTTTAGTGGTTACTGTGAGGTTTATATAAAAGATCTCCTGGATAAGAAAGTACATTTTCAGATGCCTCTTGTTTCCTTAGACTAAGTCGATTTGATCCCTTTCCTCTTCCCCTTCTTATTTGTTGTTGTCACCGCTTATTCCATTTTGTGTCGTGAATGTGTGTTTACAGTGATGAGCTTAAATTCATTTTTGATGTTTTCCAACTGTAGTTTTTCTGGTTTAGTCTCCTTGTTTTTCTCCTTGCTCAAAACTTTGTATCCCCATTCTCTTTTATTTTTTTCAGGCCTAAGGGCCTTCTTGAGCATTTCTGGTAATGGAGGTCTTGTGGTGATGCACTCCCTTAGCTTTTGTTTATCAGGGAGTGTTATTATTTCTCCATCATATTTGAAGGATATTTTTGCTGGATGAAGCATTCTTGGCTGTAGGTTTTTGTCTTTCAGGATTTTGAATATATTCTTTCAGTCTCTCCTAGCCTTTAGAGTTTCTGTCGAGAAATCAGCTAAGAGCCTGATGGGGTTTCCTTTGTATGTTATTTTGTTTTTTTGTTTAGCTGCCCTTAATATTTGTCTTTGTCATTGACTCTTGCTAATTTAGCTATTATGTGGCGTGGCGTTTGTCTTTTCCTGTTTATATATTTAGGTGATCTATTGATTTCATTCACTGTTATTTCCATCTCTTTCCCTAGGTTTGGGAAGTTCTCAGCTATTATTTCTTTGAACAAACTCTCTGCTCCTTTTTCTCTTTTTTCTTCTTCTGGAATACCTATTATCCTTATGGTACTTTTCCTCATTGAGTCTGATATTTCTTGAAGAATTTCTTCATTTCTTTTTAGTCTTAGCTCCCTCTCCTCCTCTATCTGGAGTGTTTCTGCATGGCTATCCTCGATAATGCTAATTGTTTCCTCCATATTGTCAGTTCTACTCTTTAAAGACTCCAGGTTTTCCATTATCTCGTCCATTATGTTTTTCATCTCCAATATTTCGGATTGGTTTTTCTTTATGGTTTCAATCTCTTTTGTGAAGAAATCCCTGAATTCATTCATTTGTTTCTGTGATCTCTTGTATTTCGTTGAGTTTGTTTATTATAGCTATTTTGAATTCTCTGTCATTCAGGTTATATGCCTTCAGGGTTGGTTTCTGAGTGTTTGTCATTTTCCTCTTGGTCTGTAGACTTAAGATACTTTTGCATACAGCCGGCTGATTTACCTTTGCTATTCTTCATCTTGAAGATGGTCCTGCAATTTCCACTTGCTGCTGCTGGGTGGAGGTCACGAGTGGTATGCTCTGAGCCTGCTGCAGTCCCCGGGGGGATTGTGCTGAAGTGCAGGGCGTGTGGGGGCAGGGGTTCTCCCTTTCACCTGCCCAACCTGGGGGCTTCCTTTCTGGCTCTCTTGAGGTGTTTACCACACCCCTGAAACAGTCCGTCCGTCTGTCGTCGCTTCCCGGGGGGGGGTCTCTTGACAGTCTGTGAGAGTACCTGGAGGGCAATAGCTTTCCCTGCAGAGGGCCACCCCTCCCCCCTCTCTATCTGTCAGCTGTGCTGTCTGTCTTTGCCAATCGATTGGGGAGGGGGTGTAAACCTCCTTACCTCTCAAGTCCTTTGGGACTTCCCATGCCTCCACCGGCAGATGTACCGTGGCAAGGGTCTCTTAGAAGTCCTTTGTAGTGTTTGATTGACTTCTGCTGATATGTGAATGATGTTTTTCTTGTGTCTTAGGGGGCAGAGATTCAAAGAGGGAATCTCACTCTGCCATGATGCTGACCCAGACTAATTTTTTCTTAAAGCTTCATTGAAGAAGGCTTTTTTCCTGCCTTTTTTTGGCTGAGGAAGATTTACCCTGAGCTGACATCTGTTGCCAATCTTCCTCTTTTTGCTCGAGGAAGACTTGCCCTGAGCTGACATTGGTGCCAATTTTCCTCTATTTTGTGTGTGGCTTGGTGCTACCGCATGGCCGGCACAAAGTGGTGTAGGTCTGTGCCTGGGAACCAAACCTGGGTTGCCTAAGTGGAGCACACCAAACTTAACCACTCGGCCACGGGGCCGGTCCCAGGCTAATAGTTTTTAAGGTAGTAGAATGAGTTTTTAGGTCTCAGATTCTTTTTCTAGCTGATGATTTAATAGTTAAATATGTTTATGCTTTAACCATTCATTAACTTGGGCCTCAAGTTTAACTTTTAATTTCTTTAGTTCCTTAGAAGTTTATGAGAATTTATGAATTAGAAGTACAGATTTGTTTTATTTTTACTCACATTAAAATAGGAAAATCATTAAACTGTTTAAAAATACTGGCACCAGACGGAACTAAGTAGGAGCACTGGAAAGTTTCACTTCAGAAACTCTGTGAATCCCTAGGGTGGTCTATGGATGTGATGTTCCAATCTGTAAGGTCATCTTGCAAGTAGATTTAGTTCTAAATTTAGGGCTAGAAACACTACTTCCTTCCTTCAGGCTTTTCACATTTAGCCCCAATGTGCCCACTGAGTGAGGGCAGATATGTTTTTCACTTCCACGACTGCTGGGGAATCGCAGCTTGTGAGGCTCTATGATCTTACTGTTTATGTAATGCCTTGCAAATATTTGGTGTGCAGTAAATATTTGAGTTGCATGAGACAGAGTGGATGAATTTGCGTGGTAAAACCTCTAAACTGAGCTTTGGGTTATAAATAATACTATTTGCATAAATGGAAATAAGTCATTTGTTTACTTCTAGTCAGATTCTATCCCGAAAACTATATTTAAAGATAGGGAAAGTTCTGAAGTAAAGTGAAAGTAAAAAGTAATAAAGTATTTTCTTCTCATGAAGTGTGGTGATATTTTACCCTCTTATAAGCCATTCAAATATTTAGAGATGCTCACTCAAGTAAGTAATTCTTTGGCAGGGGAACCCCAAACCCGAAAATTTATAGTAAGAAAAAATGGTATAAGTATAATTCACACTTGGATCTCTGCAGAGATTTGGTTAATATTTCACTTGCATATCAGGCATTTAATAAGCATGTTCTGTATCTTCATACAGAAAAATGTGTGAGGTAGAAAGGAACCTATCTTACCTTTTTAATATGTACATATGGCTATAAAGGAATGAACCATATAGTTTCCTCCCTAACTGTGGGGCTTAGGGCCCTGATAATTCTTGTAAAGATGAAGTTGTGGCTGATAACTTAAAACCTTAAGGGGAAACCAAAGTTGGGGGCCTTATGTTGGAGGCATATCTGTGACAGTTTTTGGATTTGCTAAATGAAAACAGTGATGCAAGCTAAAGACAATCTACGTGCCATTTTACACATCTTAAGTTAGTGATACTGGAAAATATACTGCTCAATTCCATTTACAATCCCTTGTTTGCTAGAGACTTCCCCTGGTCTCTCTCTCCCATACTTGTAAATTTGTATTGCTTTGTTGAAGATAAAATATTTATAAAGAGGCGTTTTTCTGAGCCTCCTCCTACATTTAAATGTTCTGTGTCTTTCTGCTTTTCTGATTCCAAGTTGACCTTCGTCTCCTGCCTTACAGGTCCTGCCTGGTCGTGGTCTTAGAGAAGTGTGATTAGGAGGCTGGTTAGGATGATTAATGGCACCAGTAGGTGTTTCTCTCTCTCTGCCTATCAGCTCCCCATCGTTATATCTAGGATTTTGTGGTTGCAGGTCTTCCCATGGTTATTTCACCAAAAATGCTTTTACTCACGTCTTCTGATCCCGGATTCCTGGGTGTGTTTACTTTCTGCAATCTCCCTTTATCTTTTCTAAGATTTCACTGGAAGCATTTCTGCTATTTCTTTGTTATCAGCTATACTTCCCTTTTCTATTTCTGACTTCTCATCACCTTTTATGAAATTTCCCCACAAGAGGAGATCATGATTTGTAAAAAGTAGAACTGAAATTCATATTGAAATTCAGGCAGAAAAGGTATATGGAAATATATTCACATATAGTTGAATTTTATGTAAGGGATCTCAAGGTAGAGAAGTGATTACTATATACATGTCTGATCATCTCTCTTTTCCATTATTTTTGTGATTGAAAGCTAGATTTTATAGGACAAGTTATTCATAGTTTGGCTTGAAAAATATGGCATTTGATAATATCAGTATAGTAAAATCAGGCTATTTCACATTTTAAAACTCTAACTCTCTATTAACTAGGTCTTTCACAAATTGGTGATATAATTGATATTCTTCTTCAGGGCCTGGAGTTCTTATGCTTCCCAAACTGACTTTCAAAGAAAGACAGAAATAGTTCAGTAGAGTTTTAATGTTATTATTTTATTAGATCTTATTTTTTAAATGTGATATTTTATTTATGAAGTAAGAGAGAATTCTAGTCTGGGAGGCAGGAAACTGGGTTTTACCTACACCCAAATGACTTTTATATAAAACTCCAGTATTCTTTTTCTCTAATACTTGAAACAGCTATTCTCATTTAAAATATTATTCCCTGTATTTTTCTTGATTCTTTTTAACATTTTGTTTCATTTCTAAATGAACAGCTCTCAAGGATGAAAATAAAAGGCAAATGTTTCTTAGTGTATTAAACAAATACTTTTAAATAAATTATTTTAAGTGATCTTTAAATTGAATCTTATTCTTTCACTGACCTCTATTATAATGTCTGAAATGTGTTCCTGTGTGTAAAAGTTGATCCTAAGTCAAGCTTCTAGACTATCCACCTTATCTGACCATGAGTACCCTGTTCTGTGTTTTTTTTGTAAAAAATGCTGAGAGACAAGCAACTCGTTTGTGTGTTGGACAGTTGCTATGCCCACCTGTACAACTTCATTGTCCAAGCTGCAGGGGAAAAGCATTTGATTTTTACTTATATCATTCTTCAGTACTGTAGTAATATAAATTTATTATGTGTACTTTGAAGCCATAAGACCAGCCACAGTAGAATTTCAGGAGAATGCCATCAGCCAGTCTTCTAGTAGCACTGCACTGAATTTACTGCCTGCTTTTAAAATTCTTGCTTGCCAAACTTTCACTGAATAACTCTTCATATAATTGAGTACAGCTGTAGTTTATTTTATTTGCCAAAAATAATTACTGTTGCCTACTAAAATGGTGATTAAAATCCACTTGATGTTTGTAACTCTTTGCTAAGATTTTGGAAATATGCTTAAAATGAGGCTTCTACATTAAGAATCACGTCAGTTCCTCGAATTATTGAATTTGTATGTTCTTGTTGAAGGTTACTGTTTAAACTGATGCTTTATCAAAATTGAGAATAAAGTATAAATTGTCACGCCAATTTATTTTACCTATAGAATTTTTAACGTTTTAATGTGAAGTACCATTTTGTTAGTACTCTGATTTTTAATTTATTAAATAAAAAGGAAAATAAACTTTGTCCGTTGTGTGGATGTCACAACACACGTGGCAAGCAATATCCTATTAATTTAAAAAACGTCTTTTCTAACCTATATTGAACCCCGGAAGTCCTGACTTAGATTTTAAACCACCTCAGAATACAGGTGCCTACAACACAGATGATGCCAATAATTTGTCCTAACCAGTTCAGAGGCTGAGGTTTAATCCCTGAAAAGTTTTTTCACTTCTTCTCTGGCCAGTAAGATGTTTCAATTATGAAACACAGACATACCTTAGAGCTGCAGTTCTCAAAGAGAGACTTTCCAGGGTTCCATGAAGTCTTCCCTCTTCCAACTACATATCTGTGTGACCCTGGGTTTCTGTAATACACTTCAGCCAAACAACGTATCTCAGCAGCCTGAATGCAGACCAGATAGGAGAAGCCAGCTGTCCACACTTAAGCCAAAAATTAAAGGAGATTTGCAAAAATATAAGATAATGCCTCTCTTTTCAGTACATTTTCGTGTTTCTTAACATAAACATTGCTGTTTATGTTAACATGTCAAACATGATTTCAGATGAATTAATAAATATATTTAAAATTTCTCAGTTTTGATTTTTAATATGATAAAATACCAACGATATAACTGACTTAAATAAAAATCCTTTGAGGTTCCCAGTAATTTTTGAGTGTGTAAAGAGGTCTTGAGATCACAAAGTTTAAGATTGGCTGCCTTAGAGAATTGCTTCTCTACCAAAATGTCAGTTTAACTTACAGTTTTTAATCACAAAAGGGTCATCAATTGAAAAAAATGATGTGTTTTATTTGGGTGGAAGTAAAGTTTTATTTGGGTAGGCAGGGAAAATGGGGCAGATCCTAAACAGTATTTGTTATCTGATTGGAAAGAGATTCTGGACTAACTCAGTATGCAGGTACATGTACAAAAGAAGAATGACACCACAGGATCCATGATGCTGCTTGGCATCCATACACAGGACTGCTGACATTCTTTCTGACATTGTTATTATCTTAAATTGAAGGGGGCTTCTATTCCCGCATGTTGTAAACCACGCTTTGTTTTTTGTGAGTTTTTTTTTGCTGAGGAAGATTTGGCCTGAGCTATCTGTGCCAGTCTTCCTCTATTTTGTATGTGGGTCACCGCCGCCACAGCATGGGCACCGAGGAGTGGTGTAGGTCTGTGCCTGGGGAGCAAACTTGGGCTGCCGAAGCAGAGTGTGCCAAACTTAACCACTGGGCCATGGGGCCAGCCCCCAGTCTTTGTTTTTTAAAACTTTTTGTGCAACAGTGAGAAGAGATCTCAACTTAGATCAGCTCTTAGTGAACTGCATAGAATAGGAAATGAGCATAGGAAGTTCCGAGATGATTGTAATGAAGTTTGTTCAGTTGATGAACCACAATTTAGTTTTTGTCATTATTGAGATTATGTTTTGAAAAAATAGCTAGCTTATAAAAAATAGAATCTTCACAGTTTTTAATCATAATAACTGCTTACATTATTAAGGTGCTTTGAAGTACTCAGTGTATGAAATTAATGAAAAGTAATTTTAGATGTTCTAAGAAGGTACTCACTCAAGTCATGATGTAAGTCTAATAATATAATGGTATAGGATTGAGTAAATATAATTGGACTGGGTCACATGCTCTTTGCAACGTACACCCAATGTTCATATTCAGTGTGTTATCACAAAATGCTTAATGCATATTTTATGTACTCATCTGGCCCTAAGTACTATCCATTATTTTGATATACATTTGAGTGTTTCCATTATAAGGCAATGAATTATAATTCAGGCTGAAACTGTTGAACATATTTAAAAACAGAAAAGTGTATGTGATCTATAATCTGTTATTTGAAGTCTTTGTTGCTATTTTTGCATGGAGAAAAACATAAATGAAATCACTATTCCTAGAATAAGTTATAAAAGTCACCATTCAAACTTATCATGGAGTCTGGGTGTTGAAAAGAAAATAGGTGATGCTCAATAGTGTTTGTGTGTGGTGGGTAACTTGGGGAAGAAAAAGAGTAGTGATTCGTGAAAATATGTGAAATCCATGTTGAAGCAGAACAAAATGGATAACCATGTTTTGAGAAGAAAACAAGCATTAAAAAAGTCTAAAAAATTAGTTATTGGTATAGGGTTGAGGAAGGTCTAGAAGAGGTGGAGACAGTGAGGCTGACCATGTTATCACACTAGTCTGGTTCGCTGGTGAGAGTATGTGTGATTGGAAGAGGGAGGGATAAGTTCAGGAAATATCAGCAGAACATAGGAACTGCACTAGGTTCAGTGATTCTAATAAAAATGAAAACTAGTAATATAACAATGCTAACAATATATGTAATATTTTTGGGTTTTTTAAGCACTTTGCAAATTTTCCTTAAATTATGCCTAGAAACGTTAGCTATTGTTATTTTTTAGAGTGAGGCAAAATGAGGTACGCAAAGCTTAAGTAACCCATCCAAAGACACACACTAGTACATAATAAAAATAACAGTGATGATAACTCATCTTAACTCATTTAATCCTCATAACAGCTTTAAGAACTTAGTACTGTTATCCCCAGTTCACTGATGGGGAAACTAATTGTGAAGGAAGTCGAATCACTTGCCCAAAATTGCACAGTTAATAAGTGCCAGAATTAGGATTTTGAACTAAGTTGTCTGCGTCTGTGCTCTTAACCAGTATGTTCTACATCCTATCGGTTGTTTCTGTTATTTTTGGATAGACCATCTTGACTTAACTTAGATTTTAAAAATAATTCAGTTCAGTTCGGTACAGACGTTTGCAGTGGTGCCTGAGATCCTCACAGTGGCCCAAGGAGATGACGGTGAATCTTTCTGGATGCCAGGCTTGTGTTTTTGTCCCCTTCTTATCTTTGAAGTCAAAACATTTTCAGGCAGTCCCTAGAAACAGTAGCATGCCTGTGTCAGGGCACTTATTAATTAGTATGGAGGAGTTGTTTTCTCATTATGAATACGTAACGATTGCACTAGCATTCTTTGGAAAGTAAGATTACTATTTGTGCACATATTTGAAGAATTGGGATGACCAGGCAAAGATCAGTTTCTGCGGCCGTTTGTGAATAGTGGTCTGTGCGGCAAAAATTGTATCCATCGTGGTAGTAAGCTCGTTGACCTGCCTACAAAATTAATATGGAATGAATTTTATCATCATATTATTGTGACTTAGAAGACGTGAGAAAGTATCCTTATGGGTATAAAATTAAATTTGTAACTACGGGACTTTTTACTTGCCTTGAACGGCTTCCTTGGAAGCCAGAAGCCTTGTGTTCCGTTTCTAGCACCATCATCAATGTTGCCTTCAGTAAATCATTTAAACATGTTCAACGTATGTTCCATTTGGCAGTGGGAATGCCATATGCTCTCATATTGCCTCAGTGCGATTTTGCAAGAGTGGAATTGATTATAAAATAAGAATATTTAAAGTTATTTCCCTCACTTATTAAGTAGTATGCATTGTATGCTTCAGAAATCTAACAAATAATAAAATAATAGATGATATTTTGGAACTTAAAAAAAGAAAGACTTCTTTAGTTTTGTATGATCCAGAATCCAGCCTAATTTTGCCTTAAAACGATTCTTAGTGTTAACATCTAGTGCTTTTTAAAAATCAGCCAAGATATCTTTGGACATTTAAATACCTTTTCTGTTCAGAAATGTCATTAACTTGAAATATAAAGATGCTTTCTAAGGAAACTGGTTTGCTTAGCCAGATCTTTTAATGTAGTTATTTTGTGATGCGAGCCGTAAAACCCAAACACTGAGGCTGCTTTCCACAATGCCTTGTTGCCCAGACAGTGATGTCATGTTTTAAGCATGTTTAGTTTGCAAAGGTCCTGCTTTTGATCCTTTAGTTGTCACTTTTCTTATGCAGTGCCTCCTGAATTACAAAGGTACTGAAAGTAATTTGCTTCATTAAAGTCTGTTGCTGACACTGTTGTATTTCATTCGTCATTCTTCTCTTGGCCTCCTTCATTAAGACCTTATTCAAATTTGGATCATGGTTCTACTGCAACATCCATCCCATTATCATCTAAATAGCAATTACATATTCAAAAACAACAGCTTCTCCTTAACTGTCTGTAACTTAACATTTTACATAGATTCAAGTGGGAATTAAGAATAAAATGAATCTTTTCTTTCCGATTTACAACCCTCCCTTTCACCCTTGATTTACTAGTGTTGAATAAGCTACTTGTAGACGAAAGAAGACAAAATTATTGATTGCTCAGCTTTAGTTTTGTAGAGGTATATATATATTATGAATTGTTTCTGTATCAGTCATCCAAATGACAGTGACCCTGATTTAATCACCCATATATTTCTTAGACAGCCTTTACCGTTTTGGATGTAATGGGACCAGGTTTAACAGTCTATTAAGTAATTAATAGTATCTTTTACAAAAGGAGCAGTGCTTTATAACTTGAAATATTTAAAGAAAACTTTTTAAAATTAGTCAATATATTTGTCCTTTGTAGGATAGAATTCAAAAATAGAAGCAAATTCTATTAATAAAATAATAATATACTTTCTAACTACTTTGTTTCAGCCATCTTAAAATTATAATCAGTACATACTAAGCTGATTTGGTGAAATGAGTAACTATAGTTACTGGAGACAAAGTGTGTCAACAGATACAGTGTGTGTAAATATTAGGACTTTTTTTGCCATTAATATGTGGTTTAAAGAAAAGAGAGCATAAGATGTGTATATTGTGAGTATAGAAATACAGGCAGTTATATTGTATGCATCTCTTTTAAGAATTTCTTAACCAGCAAAATGTGTGTGTGTGTGTGTGTTTGTGTGTAGGAGGGAGGAAAAGGGGAGAGGGGGGAAGATGGAGGAAGAGAAGGAGAATCCTAACCATCAAAAATGCTAATTAGCTATTCAATACCAAGTCTTTTGGTACGTTGCATAATAATTTCTTACATATTTTACAAATTTCTTTTCATAGTTAAGGAATTTTATTTCCTCTTTGTCTGAAATGAACTTCCATTTCTTTGTTTTTCTATCCATATTCTCAAATTTATCAGTTATATGTGTGTGAATAATTGTATAATGCACGAGGTTACCTCCAATGTAGATTTAAGTGAGATTCTGGATTAATTTTTGTAGATGTGAACATTAGAAGCTTGTTCAATTGTGAATTCTCACTAACGAGAGTCAGGAAGACTCACCCTTTGTCATCTCACCATCTTTTGTGAAGATGAGTTCTGAGGATAAGCTGGAGAGGTCAGATGTTGGTGTTCATTTCAAGGAGCGTCAACTGAGGAGAGCAGAGTAAAACAAAGCAGAAGGAACTAAGGAGAGAAGATGAACGACTGAGACACTTGGAGTTGGAAGAAAAGTGAGGCACTGAGTCTGCAAGGACAGAGCAAGTCTTTCGGGATGAGTAGGGTTTGTCAGAAATCATTTTTCCCAAACAGGGTTCTCTTTGATATATCCCTATATTGCATTTTGTAATGTTGTTTTGTGATCAGCTGGGGATAAGGTCATTAAAATGACAGATCTTACCAGATATTATTTTTAGCTCTTGCTTATGCTGTCTTAGTCTCTTTGGGCTGCTATGAAAAATACCATAAACTGGGTGGTCCATTTTTGAGTAATTTTGTATAAAGTGTTAGAATTAGGTCAAGGTTCTTTTTTTGCCTATAAATGTCCAATAACAGTGTTGCTTTTAATGATAAAACAAAACATAAAAAACACCCCAAATGTTCATCATCAGAACAGATATGTAAACTGTAGTATATTCGTACAATGGAATGTCAAATAAAAATGAAAGAACTAAAGGTACATGCAGCAATATGGTTGAACCCCAAGTATGTGATGAGAATGAATGAGAAAGGCAATCGCTGAAGAATATTATGTATACATTGTGATCGTGATTCCATTTATATATGGTTCTAAAACATATAAGCTAGCCCTGGTGGTCTAGTGGTTGATTTGACACTCTTACCGCCTTGGCCTAGGTTCATTTCCTGCTCAGGAAACCATACCACCTGTCTGTCAGGTGTCATACTGTGGTGGCTCTGTGTTGCTGTGATGCCAAAAGCTATGCCACCAGTATTTCAGATACCAGCAGCGTCACCCACAGTGGACAGGTTTCAGCAGAGCTTCCAGACTAAGACAGACTAGGAAGAAGGACCTGGCCACTCACTTCTGAAAGAAATGGCCATCAAAACACTATGAATGGCAGCAGAACATTGTCTGATACAGTGCCATAATATGAGGGGATGGCACAAAAAGACTGGACAGGGTTCTGCTCTCCTGTACACAGGGTCACTAAGAGTGGGATCCACTCAACAGCACTAATGACCAAAAATGTATAAAACATAAAACTAAACTAGGGATATAAAAAAATTGTAACACTATTAAAAAGAATGAGAAATACAGAATTTAGAGAGTGTAATTTACCTCTGAGGTGGGAATAAGGGAGAGTGAGATGGGGGGACTTCAAGGTTAACCATGAATTCTACTTCTTAGATTGAGCAGCGCCTAATAAACCTAGGTGTTTATTACCTTGTGATTCTGAAAATGTTTCTTTTTAAAGATTGCATTTTCTGTTTGTTGCTGGTATAAAAGCATATAGTTGATTTTTGTAGAAACCATCGTAAAGTTTTATTTCTAATAATTTATCTTTAGATTCTTTTGGATTTTCTAAGTAGATAATCATAACCATTGTGAATAATGAGTTTTGTTGTTTTCTAGTCAAACCTTATGGCTTTGATTTCATTTTTTTCTGTCTTGTTGCATTATCTAGGATCTCTAGTATGTTGTCGAAAATAGAAGCATCAAAGCAAACATTTTTTTTGTGTGTGAGGAAGATTGTCCCTGAGCTAACATCTGTGCCAGTCTTCCTCTATTTTGTCTATGGGACACCACCACAGCATGGCTTGATGAGTGGTGTGTAGGTCCTCATCGGAACCCGTGAACCCTGGGCCGCCCAAGTGGAGTGTGTGCACTTAACTGCTACGCCACCCAGGCCAGCCCCTTTTATCCATTTTTGATTATGAAGAGAAATGCTCATAATGTTTGCAATGTTTAACTAATAAATATAGTATATACTCTTTATTGGCTTACTCCTAATTTATGTTTTTTTTTCTTTAATATAAGTGGGCAATAAATGCCTTTTTTTGATCTCTTGATCAAGTAATTTTTTGCCTTTAATCTATTAGTGTGGTGAATTAATAGCTTCCTTAATGTTTAAACGACCTTGCATTCCTGAAATAAATTTAAAGTGTATTTTATTTTTGATGCTTAAAAATAAGTTATTGGATTCATTTAGTTTATATTTGGCTTGAGATTTTTGCACATATTTTTATGAGTGAGATTTGTAACTTTCTATTCTTGTGCTGTCTTTGAAAAGTTTCATTCAGGATTATATTGGACTCATTAAATGAAGTGGGAAGTATTCCTTATTTTTAAACAATTAGAAAAATTTGTATAAGATTTGATTTTAATAGAATTCATTTGTAAAGTTATCTGGGCCTGGTCTTTCTTTAGTGGATAGATTGTTATCTGCTGAATGAATTTATTAATAGTTCTTGACTAGCTTATTGAGTCAATATGGTAAGTTATAGTTTTGTTGGGGATTGCTAAATTTTAAAAAATTTCAAAATTTATCACCATCATATCTTTTTCATAACATCGCCTTTCCTTTTTAATCTCTGGGATTTTTGTTGTTATGTTCCATTTCTCCCCCAATTTTATTTGCTTATTCCTTTGCTATTTTTTTGCTTAGTCTTTTCAGAGATCAACTTGAGGATATATTGTTCTCTCTGTTGCATTTTTATTTATTTTATTGTTTTTTGCTTCTACACTAATTTTTTCATTTTCTTTGGGATTTATTTTGTTAGTCTCATTCTGACTTCTTAGGTTGGTTGATTACTTTTGGCTCATCAATTTTTAGCTTTTTAATATTCTAATATATTCATTAAAAATGTTCTGTATTTCCCTTTAAATACTAATTAGCAGCTTCCAATTTTTAATTTGTATTATTTCCATTAGTTTGTAGTTTTACATATTTTCAATTTCTATAGTTCTTTGCTGAGTTATTTAAAAATATTTTAAGATTTCAAAATATATGAGATGTTTTGGTTATCTTTTTGGTGAAGATTTTTAATTTAATGCACTATGGTCGGAGAATGAGCCCAAATGATAATCTTTAAATGTGTTGAGACTTGATTCACAGGCTATTACTTGACATTTATAGAATATTTTGGGGAGAAGGAATAATTTTTAAGTTTTTTGAGGATAATTCTATCTTGGTGGATTTTTATATTCCATTTACCTTCTTAGTACTTTTAAGTATGGGTGGCTTGGTAGAAAAATCTGCTATTACAAAAGCTATGTTTTCAACAGCTCAAAGTTTGTAAGCCCTTGACTATATAGCCTGTTTGTTGTCTTGTATACTTCCATCTCAAGATCGGAATTATTAGTTCTTAAAACAAGGACAGTGTAATTCTGTATTGTTTTATCTCAATTTCATAACCTACTGTTGACATGTATGTGACAGATCTCATATACTATTGTTTTTGTAAGAAAACTGTTTTATTGTTATGAATTCTATTAAGTTTGATTTTTATTTCTTTCACGCACTTGATTATTACCTTCGTGTATTTAATTGGCTTTTAGATTACTCCGTTGTGGTTGTTCACCATGTAGCTTAATACAGTTTTACCTAGAATTAGTGGTGAAAGCATGTTGTATATAACATAGAGGACAAAAGGTAGTAGGTCAAAAAAACATATTGATCTAAAATCTTTCATATTAGGACAGAATAAGAGAAGACAGTAATATTTGAGTTAAATTGGAAACATTAACATTTACTACTTTTTTGGGATATTAATACTTGGTAAATAAGGAGAATAATGTTTAAGTTAAACTGGGAAATGCTTAGCTTAGAATGATTAAAGACATTTTGCAAGAACTTTTTAGTCTTTAGTATATTACATTGTCTTGAAAATATCTAACTTGGGTTTATAGTATTCAGCATTTTCCAAACTGGCTTAAAACTCCCTTTTTCATGGAGGATCTTGCAAAACTGAATATTCTACTGAACCTGCATATATTAAAATACTGCTTAGAATAACTTTCAGAAAGTTATCAGTAATTGTTAAAAATCTCAGGAAATCCTGGAAATATAAATTTTGAGAAATTTAATGAAAAAGTTTTACATCATTAAAATTAATATGTCTTAATGAGTAAGAATGCCTGATATTTCCCAGTGCTTTAGAGATTTTGGAGCACACTGACATATCTGATTTTATTCTGTCTTTGAAACACCCTGTACTGTTGTGGGCTGGCTACTTGAAGTCCTTCTGGAATCATTAAAATCTCAAGTTAAACATGTCTGTTCTGTAAATGCTGCTAGAAATTCCATTCAGGAATTCTTAACTTTTATTGCTGAAATTCTTTCCATCTTCATTGTTGATTCATTGAAGTAATACATCAGATGAAGCTTTTTTGTTGTTGTTAAAGAAAGAATAGTAATCTAATTAAATTAGAAAGGAGAGATTTTTACCTGTTTATATTAGCATTTTCAGGTTTTCCTGTGCTGTTTACAGCTTTGTGGATGGTCAACATTAGCTATTTTAGTTTGGCTGGTAGACTTCTGATTGTCAGATTTCATTATTAATGAAAAAACATATCTGTATCAAGATGGAAAAATTGCGTTTATTGTATATCTTATTTGAAAACTGAGTTTTGTTTCACTAAGTAAAAATTTGTATTTTAAAATTTTGATTGACTTTTATTATTTAATTATATATACACCAATCCAAAGAAATTTAAATTTAAAAAGATAATGATACAAATATATCTTTCAAAAAAGAACTGAAAGTACAGGTTTCCCCTTCTATCCGCAAGTTCGCTTTATGCCACTTTGCTTTTACGAAAGGCCTACAGTAGTACCCGGTTTTGCTAAGTGAAGGAAATCCGAAGAGGATTTTTGCTTTTATGAAAAAATGGCAAAAAGCGAGAACAGCGTTCGGCGTTTGTTTTGTAGTGAGTGGATGGAGAGGCAGCGCACACCCGGAGCAGTGAGGGTGACGCCATAAGCTCCTTCCCTGGAGCTGCACGCAGCATCTCAGCATCACGCCGCCATAGCTCTGAATTGTGTCTGTGAGCATCTGTCTTTATCTCGATTTATTTTGGTAGGTTATTTTTTGGGTCTGGGAACTCTCAAAAATTTTTCCATATAAATCAATGGTAAGTGCTTCTTTGCTTTACGACATTTCAGCTTAGGAAAGGTTTCATAGGAACGATGTGCTTTTGAATAGTGGGAGGAACCTCTATAGGATTGGTCCTTGACAAAGATTTGGAAAAGTCAAAATTTATTTTTCTTTAATTTACTCCAAATACCTTTGCTTCCTTTTCAGTGCCTCTTATATCCTTTACTTTGGAAAAGAGGGGTCCCATTTTTCTCTCAAAGAAAAGCATACAAGGGAAGTCTTAACTGACC
This sequence comes from Tapirus indicus, assembly GCA_031878705.1. NCBI lineage: Eukaryota > Metazoa > Chordata > Mammalia > Perissodactyla > Tapiridae > Tapirus > Tapirus indicus. Next base: position 105,104,056 of record CM062917.1, read on the forward strand.
TCCACTTAAGTGAGTTTGCAGATTGACGGATATTCTCCAACTTTTCTATAAAGCCCTGAATATTGGCAGCGTATGGGCCATTCTCTGGTGAGCAGATATGCTTCTGCTCCTCCAGCAGAATGGTGTCCTGTCCAAGTGTCACACACTTTGCTCCTAAACATGTGTGCTTGTAACTGTAATTGCACAATTTAATTTTAAAAATGTATAAGTATAAAGTATAAAATGTATAAGTATAAAGGAATAAAAATTATTTCTACAAAATATAGTTAAATGCTTTGGAAATAATCTATACAGTCTAAAATTTTACAAAGCTGTCAATTTAGGTGTGACTGGGATAACTTGTAAAAGAATCTAGGAATCTGCAATAGACTGATTTGCAAATGTCTAAAGTTCTCATCTGCTTAAAAACAATTGGAGATTGTGTACCATGAATTATCTGCTGGGCTTGCTAAGAAAGGCTCAGAACTCCAGTCAGGTGGCTCTACTACAAATAAAGGCCTTGGCCCGGAATCTTCACTGGGTGGGAATGTTAAAGCAACAGCTGAGTTGAAAGTTGGGGAAATGTTAGGTGTCAGAGTATTGGGCACTTGTAGGGAAAAACTGTCTTCTCATCAATCATGATTTGTCTTTTTATTGATAATGACAATTTTATTGCAGGTCAGTTATACCACGTAGTTGAAACAGTTCTCCAAGATGATGACATAGAAAAGCAGAGCATGTGGCAATAGAGTAAAAAAAAATTCAAAGAAAGAATTACAGTTGCCTTAGACAGCAATGCAACTAGGACTAACAAACTACAGCTTTCTGTTATAGACAAATTCACAAATCTTAGAATTTTAGAAAAAAAATTTTAGAAAAATTTTTTAGTTTTTTACCAAATGGAGTCTAAATTATATATGGAATTTTTTCCCATTAATATGTACCTTCAGCATAGACATGTTTGAAAATAAACTTACTTGAAAAAACTGTGCTCCCCATGCATTAAGCTTCTTCACATCCCTGTCCTGAGGACCTTAGAAAAAGTATCCTAAAAGCCATAGTTTTGCCATTGAATGTAATGTCTTTGCTCTGACCTTCGAGTCAGAAGATTTTGGAGTGTTTAAAGAGGAGATATGAAAAAAAGGGTTTTGAGTTTTAATTTGGGAAAAAAATATAAGTCAGAACTAGCAGTCATGTAAAATCGGTAACATCAAATGTGTAAAAAATAATATAGTGATAGCATAGAGCAGAATTTCCATTTAAACATTTACTTAATTTTGGTGAAAACTAGGCCTTGAGAATATCCTGAATTACAAGGAGATATGAAGAACAAACTATGAAGAACATGGTTTATTGTTGTGTATGTGTTTTTAATTATCTCAGACAAATTGAAGACTTTTGCCAATTAGTAAGAGACTAATGTATGATAAACTAAATGGTCACAGTTTTTTTAATGAAATTATGGATGATGTAGAAACTGTATAGGTTGTGACAGAAAAGGATGGATCTGAACAGTATGAAGAGGAGGAGATAAGAGCAATCCAGAACTAAAAATTACCCGTGTCCTAGTTACAGATGCCCTAGAGATAGTTTTGTGTTGTATTGACTAATAGCCTGAATCAGCATTTGGTAATATAACATAGGAAGGAACAATGCCAGGAAATGCCAGTTACTTCTTCTAAATAACTTCGAATTATTCACTTTATTAAATGGATATAATTTATTTGTTTTGAATTCAAATATAATGTTTAAGGTATGCATTTTTAATGATTTCCTGTTTAACTGGATTTTTATTAAATGAAGAAATGGTTCCAATCACATTGGATAAAATGGCCTCTGCCATGTTTAATTCATCTATTTTTCCACTCTAGGGCATCAGCAATATGGAGTGTTTATAAAACAACTTGTATTTTGAACAAATAAAATAAATGTTAAACAAAGAAATTAATTTTAATTGTATGAGTCAGGAACTGTGGTCTAGATGGGAGAGTGACTTTAAAATTTTGACCTCAAGATTTTATTTAAATCTCACCACTGCTGTGTATGCTGAAGTTTATAACTGGCCATAAACAATTGTGAGATTAACGTATTCTGTCATATGAAAGACTGTTTAGGAAAGTTTCCTGTTAATTAAACTTGATGTTTAGTGGTAATTTTAGAATATTAAGCAGAGTAACTGAAAATCCTGTAGATTCGATTTATCCATAGTTGTGTAGCTTTTAGACTTTAGGGAAATCCAGTTTTTAGAATTTACACGGTGATTCATTATTTGGGCAGTGTGTTGAATAACCTGTTGTAGCAGAGCGTTTATTAACTTCATATTTTTGTATAATAAACAAATTATAAATTTTAGATCAGATAATAAAGTAAAACTGGCATCATTCATTTGGGAAGGAGAAATATTGCAGAACTGAAGAGTGATTTTTCCAAATAATGTGTTAACTATGACTTGAGTGTGTTTTTTATCCCAAAGGTATTTTGAAATAGATTAATGTGAATTTCTTCTAATATACTTTATTTTAATCATAGAACTATTTAAATTTTTTTATAATATCATGCATGAGACTATATGTGTGGTGAAGGCATGGGTGGTCCGCTCTTGTTTACAGCCATATTCACAGCACTTGTGTGGAATGAATGAATGATTAAGAAACAAGATAGTAGAAAGCCATAATCTAAATTTTTAAATGTATACCTTCAAAATCATAGTTTTAAGTTATTTTGGAGAAAAGTTATTTTTGAAGAAAAAACTATATGCATCCAACAAATTGAAATAGATGCCTAAAATATTAAAACTCTTTGGAAATATGTGTTTTACTCCTCTTCATTACTCTTTACGTCCAAAAATATCTTCTTGGAACCTCTTGTCTGGTTAGCTTCTGTGGATCTGATGATGCTAGGATTTTATTTCTTCTTTGTCTTAAAAGTTCTTCTGGGGGGCTGGCCCCGTGGCCTAGTGGTTAATTTCGGTGCACTCCGCTTTGGCAGCCGAGTTTCAGTTCCCAGATTCAGACCTAAACCACTCGTTGGCAGCCATGCTGTGGTGGTGACCCACATACAAAATAGAGGAAGATTGGCACAGATGTTAGCTCAGGGAGAATCTTCCTCAGCAAAAAAACAAAAGTTCTTCAGATTTACCTCTTTATATAGACGTCATTCTTGTTATAAGGTATTTATTATGGACAATAACAGGCCGTAAAAAAAACCTGCCTGAAATAGGCAGAAACTTGTTCTTTTCTTTCTTTCTGACTTTCAGAAGCAGCACCAGCATAAGCTTTATTTAACTTATAGATTAATTTTAAAAAAGACCTCTTTAAATTATGACTCAGTAGGTCTAAGATAAAGCTGGGGTAATCTATGTTTTTTTTTTTTTTAAGCCTCTAGGGTGATTTTGATTATCAGTCAAGTTTAGAAACCACTGATTAAGGTTAATTTCTTAGAATTTGCTAGTATGTTTAATTCTAAGCAGGCAGAAAGTGGAAATTTTTTTAAATATAAAAAACGTGTCTTTGGAGGTGACATAACTTTTATTTTATTAAAAAATGTTTTATAATAACATTTATAAAACATTTTTTAATAAAATAAGTTTATCCTGCCATTTTGTTAACAAGATTTAGTGATGACTTAGAGAGCTAAAAACACCTTTGGGATGGATTCAGAAGATCCAAAAGATACAGTGATGCAATTTGATTAGCAAGCTGTAGGGGAGGGTCACAAATGTGTGATTTTGAAGTCTCTTCTGTTTAAAATCAGTTTTCAGAGTCTTGAATTCGATCCAGTATATAGTATGCTACAAATGGAAAGATTAAACTGGAGCAATATAATTAGGGTAAGCCATTGCATCTGCACTTGTATCACAGCAACTGAATTTGAAGCCAGCTGCAAAATGGTGACTCATCTCTCTGGCAAGCCCACATGAGAGTGGAATACAATAAGCCAGCCTCAGCCTCATGAACACATGTTTCTTCAACTTGCCTCTGAGCAGGTGATGGTGATGATGCAATCTGATTATACTTTTGAATATATTCTAACCACAGTCAACAGTCGAGTCTTGCAAGGGATTTCACAAAAGACTTCAAGTATATATCTTTTTCAGTTAGTTTAGACTATAGAAGGCCATGGAAACTAGTATTTTTCTTCACCTAAGTGACTGTAGTACTTTATAGTACCTTATGATCTTAAATTTGAGAGGTTTAATTAATTTTTACATGTGAAATGAAGATGGGAAAAATAATGTGGAAAGAAAAAAGTACTTGAACTGGGAGCTGTTATTCAGAATTGCTCATGACTACTTACGCTGATCAATCCAAATAATTAAACTGTCCAGACTGTTTAATTCTGTCCAAACAGGAGATGGTGAGTCTGTGGGCTGGGAAGTGTTTCAGTGGTACACTAACCTTTCTGTATTCAGAGATGTGCCCCCCTAGCTATGTAACCTGTCCTGATGAGGTGATATTTAACAGTGTCTTGAACATCAAAGGTGTTTAATGAATACTCAGTTTGACTTGGACTTGAGCCTTTGTTTTTCATCTTTGAAGGGAATAATAGTTTCTTCCTCTGGAGGAACATGGTGAAGATGAATAAAGCCATCTGTTTGAGGATGTTTGTCATCTTTGGAAAAACGTGCGACAGGACCTGAAATATAGTCACAAGTATTATTTCAAACGAGTAGTTCAGAAGTAGAATGCTTAGAAATTGCTCGTTAATCTTAAGTTTAAATATAAAAAATGTGATATAGCTTGCAATAAAGGCCATGAACTCCACAAGACCATTAGAATAGAACTTGAATATTGTACACCCTTGAGAATAAAGAGGGAAAGAGAGTAAAAAATCCTCACCTGGTGGTACTCAAACTTAGTGTACATCAGCATCGTGTTGAATGCTTGTCAGAAGTGCGTGTGCCTGGGCCTCGTCCCCATCAATTCTGATTCTGTGGGTTTGGAGTGGGTCCCAGGCACCTGTGATTTTAATCATCTCCCTCCCTAACCCTCCCATCCAATGATTTTGATACACATCAAATTTTGAGAAACACCAACCCAGACTACTGTAGTATTATAGTATAGACTGCTAAGTATAAGTTGACTACTGTATTATAGACTACTAAGCTTTCTAATTTGCAAACAGAAGAAAAATTTTCATTGTTATCAGGACTAATAAACTTTTCTCACGGTAATTATAAAAAGGCTTTTTGAAGAATATGATAATCATTGTGTTCAACTGTGCTTTTGTAAAAGAAACGAATATATCTTTTCATATATTTTTATTTAAACTTTTAGTGTGAATAAAGGGCATTTTACTGAAGAACTGAAAGCCTCCAGTGAAGTGAATTGAGTGCAGGTATGCTGCCTTTTAGTAATCTGAATTTATAGAAAAGAAGCATTAGGCTACCTGGAGGAATGAGGGGTTAGCATGTGTTATGGGTTGATTTATATCCCCCAAAAGATGTTTAAGACCTAACCTCTGGTACCTGTGAATGTAACCTTGTTTGGAATGAGAGTCTTTGCAGATGTAATCAAGTTAAGATGAGGTCATACTCATTAGAGCAAGCCTTCAGTCAGTGACTGGTGTCCTTATAAGAACAGGGAAATTTGGACACAGACACATACACACAGGAAAAGGCCATGTGATGATGGAGGCAGAGATTGGAGTGAGGCAGCTATAAGCCAGAGAATGCTAAGGATTGCTGGCAACCACCAGAAACTGGAAGAGACAAGGAAGGGTCCTCCCCTAGGGACTTCAGAAGGAGCACGACCCTGCTGACACATGATTTCAGACTTCTAGCCACCAGAATTGTGAGAGAACAAATCTCTAATATAACAAATTTCCAATAAGTTTGTGGTACTTTTTTATGGCAGTCCTAGGAAACTAATACAGCATGCACATGTCCCTTATTTGAGTTTTTGACGAAAACTAGATAGAAGAAAAGCATTGATGTTTCTCTTCTCACATATTCTATTTGTGTATAGAGGTTCATGTGCTTTGGACCTGCCATTGTGGGCAAGTTTGCAATGTCAAGGAGCTGGTCTAGTACTGTTACCAAATGAGAACCGCTCTACCTCTGCATGAGTACAAGCCGTAGGGATTCCTGCCGTTAGAACCCAGTTTTTCCTTAAAAGAAGCTCATGTATTTGAATAAGCACTAAATGGTGATGTCAGAGTTTTGTCCTATAGAATATGGAAGAGACTTCATCATCAGCAGAAACTGGTCACCTCCCCTGATCTCCCACTGGAATGAAAACTCCTTTCCATCTCAAGGAAGATCTCTGCAGAGTCATTGAATCAACTTGTGCTGCTTCCTCTTCTCTCTGATCTTTTGTGAATGCCCATGAGGATTTTGGCTACCTATCCTCTCAGTGATTTTATCAAGCTCCCCATCCAACCTTATTCTCCTCCATTGACCCAATTTCAAACCCTTGGGACATTCATTCTATTGTAAAATGTCATTGTTGCTTTTTTTTTTTTTTTGCTGAGGAAGATTTTCCCTGAGCTAACATCTGCTGCCAGTCGTCTTCTTTTTGTATGTGAGCCACTGCCACAGCATGACCACTGACAGACGAGTGGTGTAGGTCCATGCCTAGGACCTGAACCTGGGCCACTGAAGCAGAGCGTGCCAAACTTAACCACTAGGCCACTGGGGCTGGCCTTAGAGTTGCTTTTTTGAGCAATAATTTGGCTTTAACTGTAGGCATCCCTATGGCCAGCTTTACGTAAAGTTAGAGTTCCTCTACCTGGGAAAATCCTGGCTCTGGTACTTCTCTGGTGGGGGACAATAGGCAAGTGAGTATCGATTTCCTCATTTATAAAATTGGGGTGATAAAACCTACCCTAGCGGTTGCTTCATGGATTAAATGAGTAGCCATATCTGGCATATAGGAAGCACTTGAGAAATGATATCTCTGGCTGTTATAAGAATAGTGTCAAGATTCCATCCATTGCTTCTTCACTGTGTTCATTTGGGTATCCATTCATTTACTCATTCATTCATTCAACAGTTTTTATAGTGGGCCTACCATATGCTGGTCACTTTGCTAGGCATTGGGAATAAGTGATGAATATGATAGATACAGTCTGTGCCCTTATGGAACTGACAGTCTAGTTGGAGGAACAGACATTAATTATCACCTAAATAAGTGTAGAACTACAGATTGATAAGTGCTGTGAGAGCAGATGACCAAGTGTGGAAGTTTAAGGAAATCTTTCCTAAGTAACATTTGAGCTGAGAGTGGAAACATGTTTAAGAGTTAACTGAATGGAGAGCGGAGAGGTTTCCAGACTGAGGGAACAGCAAATCATGATGGCCCTTTGATGGGAGGGCATATAGTACTTTTGGTGAGTTGCAAAAAGGCCCTTAGGCTGATGTGCAGAGAGCCAGGAATAAGTGTGGAACTTGATGAGGCTGGGGAGTTAGGCAGCCCCAGATCATACTAGACTTTGTGGGCCCTGGTAATGTCTTTATTTGAAGAACAGTGGAAGCCATTGATGAACATTAAGCTGTGGGTGGGGGAGACAGTAACAGACATGGGTTTGAAAAGATGCTCCTCCATTTTCTTCCTTTAATTGAGAGGATTCAGCCCTCTCAGACAGATGCTGCTCATTCTTTCACACACTTGGGACTTGGCTTCTGTGATCAGGGTTGCCATTCTTCTGTGGCCACCCTGCCACTTCAGTCTGTTTCTCTTCTACCTCGTTAATAAGGATGCCAATCTTCCAGGCTTCATACCACCTGCCATCCTCTACTTGCTCTAGATTGTGCCCCAGACTTCACAGGGCCCTTTGACTTGACTTTTTACTTTTCTAGCTCCTATAGTCAGCCTGGCTAACTCCAACATCCATGATGATGCCCCAGCTAACACCCTAGCCTCAATCCCTTGTTCCCCAAAGACTTTCTTTGCCAATGACTTTTACCTTTTCTACTCTAGCAGTTCTCTGCTGTGACCTTGCTCTTGATTATATAATTACTCAGAATTGTCCTCCTCTGAAATCTTAAATCTTAAACCCAGAAATCCTATTTTCTCATGTCAAGTTGGCCCTCTTTCATGCCACTATTCCTGCTTGTCCATCTAACTAATGGACAGCTGTTATTTGCTCAGTCTCTCACCACTTCCTGACTTCTTTTCTTATCCAGTCTGGAGCCTGTGGTCATTCATCGCTGTGTTGTGAGATCAGGTCTCTCAAATATTTTGGTCCCTGCCAGTTTTCAACTCTGGATAAACCCAACCTTTCCCTTTATTTGCGCCTGCTTCTGGCTATTAAGCCTTCCTGGAGAAAATCATAACTGTGCTTATGGGCACTATAATGCATTGTTGCTTTCTAGTTATCTGAGCTGTCAACTCTCCAGTCCTTATCAGCTCTGTCTTAACAGTGGATATTAACCTTGACTGCACACTGGAATCACCTGGAGGTATTCTAAAAAATATCAAAGCCTTAGTTTCTGATGTAATTGGCCTGGAGTACACTTCACAGGGACTTTTAGACACTCCCCGGTGATTTTAATGTACAGCAAAGTTTGAGAACCACTGTGCTAATGTGCCTACAGTGGCTGATGGACACGTTCACTTCTTAAGCTTTCTGCTAGCCGTCACTTTAAGCAGATGATCTTGTCTCATCCAACTTCTCTTCCTTCTTCTACCTTTATACCTACTTACTTTTAATTCCATCCATACTTTCCTAGTTCATTCTTTTTTTAGAGAAAAAATACTGCCTACACCCTCATGTTTGACCCCTTCAAAAGTGCCCTGGATGTCAGTCTCTGTCTCTTCCTCTACGCCTGATCTAAGCCAGGTGATCTGAATGGTTAGGCTGCAAAAGTAGGCATGTACTGATAAGCATGCATTTTCTCTTAAAAACAAAACTTTGGGGGGAAAAATAATTAAACCTGAGTTTAAGCAATATTAAGCAGAATATTGAAAGATGATGATTTTCAAAGCAAATAATATTTGATGAAATATAGTGAGAAGTGATACCTGAAAGATGGTTGGGACTGGAGAGGGGCAGCCGTGGGAGTGGGAGTGGGGGCTTTGCATAGGATACTAAAATGGTTGAATTTTGATTTTCGTATACTTTGCAAGTTTTTTTCCTTCAGAGTGGAAGGAGTAAAATGATCAAATATGTGTTTAAAGGACAAAACTATGGTTCAGTAGTATGGGGTTCTGCAGCTTGGGGCATGGTCTGTAGAGGAAACAGGTTCAAGACATGAAAGACATTTGGGAGCCATTTGCAATGGTCTAGGCAAGAAATGGTGAAGTCCTGGACTAGCGTAGTAGCAGTGATGACGAAAGGAGAAAAAACAGTTTCTAGAGATATTTTTAGATGTGGAATCAAAAGGATTGGGTCATTTTACATTTTATGTCAAAGACTTGTAGGTATTTAATATGCTCATAGTAATTAAATAACCCTAAAGACTCTTTGCTAAGTTGCCTATTTATTTATAAGCTACCCGTCTTAGTCCATTCAGGTGCTATAAGAAAATTACCATAAACTGGGTGGTTTGTAGCACTGCCCTCAATAAAAGAGACTTTTCAGAAAGAGGTTTTTTTTAAAGAATATAAATCTCTTCTCTGTAATGTAAAGGTAGACCAAGTTTGAAATATGCTATTTGATTAGTAATTCAGAATTTTTTTTGATGGTCTATTAAAATGTATGAAAGAAGCCTTAAGTATAAAAATATCATCATCAGGAGAAGTATAGTGGTTTGGGCTGTGGACACAAACTGGATTCAAAGCTTAGCTCCTACCCTAACTGATCTGTGACCTTGGGCAAGTTGTTAACATTGCTAAGCTTCATTTTCCTTATCTGTAAAATGGAGAAAGTAAGAGGATCCTCTTCACAGGACTGTGAGGAATATCTGAGATAAATATTAGCTATTATTATTTTGGGTTATATAGTCAATTTTAGGCAAATATTCTTATAGCTTCTGCTTGGATTACTTGCTCTAACCATTGAAATTCACTAAAATATTCTTGTTGTTTAGTAAGCAAATGCAATGAGTAATTCATATCCCTTCTAAGGAAATATTTATTGGCTGAACATTAGTGAACTAATATGTTTGACTCTTGGTAAAAATAGAAAAGTTGATTCTCCCATGAAGTTCTAGTTGAGTGTTTTTTTCCTGATAATTGTGTATTGTTCTCAACTGCTATAATCAATAAAATCTGTGAAGAGAAAGAAGTAGGCAGAATAGCAAAGTGAAAATAGAATTTTTTTTTTCAGATCTTCTGTTTTCCAGACCTTCTAGTTCCAATTCTTCCATGAATTCATCTGGGCAGTAGTTTCCCTTTTTTTGATATCCTAGTTATCTTTTGCTGTGTAACAAACTACCCTAAACTTAGTGGCATAAAACAATTTGTTATTGTCTCTCATACTTCTGTGGGTTGAGTGGGCTTAGCTGGCCAGTTCTTGGTTGAGCTCCTTCCTGTAGTTGTAATCACGTGTTGGCTGAGGTTGCTGTCATTACAGAGACTTGACTGGGCTTGATGTCCAGAGTGATTTACTCACACGATGGCCAGCTGAATGTGGCTCAAGCTAAGGCTATGAAAAAAAGCCCATATGTAGCCTCTCCCTATTGCTTGGGTTTCTCATAAAATGGTGGCTGGGTTCTAGAAGTCAGTGTTCGGAGAGGAAGGAAGTAGAAGTTGCCAGGTCAGTTGAGAGTTACACCCAGAACTGTGTCGCATCACTTCATCCATTGGTCAATGTAGCCTCAGGGTGTTCCCAGATTCGAGGGTGTAGAGAAGTTGCTAATGAGGAAATGTTGCTAAAGAGCATGTGTGATGCGAGATGTTGTCGCCAACTTTGAAAAATAAAATTTGTCACAATCAGTATAGGAAAGGTAGAGAAGAAGGTGATTATAGAAGCTACCAATATTTTCATCATATTTTTAAAAATAAACTTTTTATTTTGGAATAATTTTAGATGTACAGAAAAGTTGCAAAGATATTATAGAGCGTTTTTTTAATATCCTTCATCCACATCTTACACAGCCATGGTAGATTTGTCAGAATTAAGAAATTAACATTAGTACAATACTATTAACTAAACCACAGACTTTATCTGGATTTTACCAGTTTTTCCGGTAATGTCCTTTTTCTATTCTTGGATCAAATCCAGGATACTACATTGCATCTAGCCATATTCTATTTTAACATGTTAACCAATTTCTCTCTCATACTGATTTTTCTTTCACAACCCATTAGGAAATGGTTTACTTACAAATACGCATCTTTGTAAATAGTAAAATTTTTAAAATATGGCCTAAGTCAATTGGAGAATCAGTGATCTCTAAAATGTATGTTAGCCTTTTTAGGATGCTGTAAAACGTTTTCTAATGAGTTGCTATTAGTCTTCTAACATGGGAAAAATAATAAAATTTCGAATAGAAATATATAACATCATAGCCATTTGGGGTGTTTTTAAAAATTCCATGTTAAATTTAAACCTTAATCTTTGTTGTATGTGTGACAGAAAAAAATTAAAAATGACTTCAGTCAGTGTGAATAAGACTTTAACATTGCAGTTTAAATTTATAGACTTCAACATAACCACCATTTTTTGGTGATCCAACATTCAGTCTGATTTTCCACCTCATTGAAAACATTCTCCAGCTGCTGCCGAGTGATTTCATAAATTGCATTCATGATCCTGGCTTGAAGTTCCTTTAAAGAATGTGGTCTGGATGAATACACAGCAGTTTTAACACAGTCCCATAAAATATAGTTCAGTGGGATAGGTCAAGTTTAAAGCTGCACAAGGATTTCATAAACACCCTGAGTTGATGGGCACTAAAACTTTGAATGTGTTATATGGAAAAACCTTATAAAGGATGGCAGTGTTCCAAACGTAGATTAAGTTGGTCATCTATGAAACAATTTCTACTACTGATGGTTCTTAATAGTACCACCTGCTAGTTCTTTCATAGTAAATTGTGTGAAATAACACATTCTGTAAACTGATGAACTACTTATTTATTTAATAAATCCATCAATGAAAGAAACCTCTGTCATATGGAATGGAGTTATTTATTACACCCAAAAGGTCTTAAGCCAGAAATGTCAGGCATTTTTGTGGACAAAGTGTTGCAATCAGGCATTGTTTTTTAAAACAGCAGCCAGTAGCACACCATACCCGGTTGGTATGTTTGTCCTTTATCTGGCAGGAAACTCCAGAATCTCTGGGTAGTCAGCCGAATGCCAAGTTAAACCTCAGAAAGACATCACTGGTCTTGGTGCGTAGTCCTGCTGGTACTACTAGGCTGTTAGTGTGCGCTGAAGGCTGACATTTTGGGCACTTCACCGATGCATTTCCTTTGTCGATTTTATTTGTTGGTTTAGTGGGAATATCTTTCACCCAGCCATGACAACTGTTTTCCTAGAAAACAAAGCAAACCAATATAAATTTCATATTCTTAAATTACAATTGTAGTCGCCTTGTTAGAAGAAACATTGCTCATGTTTTGAAATTAATAAGACCACATGAAATGGATGGTACACAGAAAACATAGCAATATGTGGTAATTATGCCTACACAGCCTGGTATGTTGTCAGACATGGTGCAGAATTCATCCCAGGGCAGTTTGTACTACTAGCTAGTCATGTTAATTGAAGTTAGATATTCTGTGAAAATACCTTATTCATTTTCAACTATCGCTGAACCTTTCTTTAAATGTTTATAAAAACATGTGCACTGTTTATACTTATGTATTTTATATACTTAATGTACTGCATTTGTATTAGTGGCTTATAACTATCTTGGATCCAGATACCACACACCAAGATAGATTTCCCATTTACTGATAAAATTCTAGATTTCTATCATATGTAATATGGATATCTCTCTTTAGAGAAGAAAATATGAGTATAATTTCTGGTTCTTTTAGATAATTCTCAACTTTTAATTTCCTTGCAATTGCAAATGATTGTAATTGCCTTCTTCATCTTTTTTGTTGTAGTTAACAATTAGCAGTGTGTGTTTTAATTCCAAAGTATAGGGTTCTTCTTCTCCACCTTTTAAGAAAACTTTTGATCCACATTATTATCAAAGTTATTAGAAAGTTATTGTAGAACTCTAGGCTTAAATTAGAGCATCCCTTTTGAGATACTGTCCCTAGTTCTGTTATCCTGGGGAGACTCTGTTGTTAGTTCACGGAGTCTCAGAGCTGAGTCTACTGTAGTGTGATAGGGGGAATGCTAGGTCAAATTAAACCATTAAATAACCTAGTGTGGATGTCAAGCTTCTCTCAGTTCCCAGAAATTCTCTGGTTCCTGTACCTTGGGGTTGTAGCTAACTTTTATTTATTACTGTTAAGATTTTTTATTTTAACTAAGGCCTTTAGATTTGAACCTTTAAGAATTTCATGAATGTGGGTAGCTTATGCTTTTGAAATTATCTTCTCTATCTAATTAAGCTATATTTTTGGTGCTTTTACTTTCTAAAGTTAAATCTCTCTCCTTATTTGGCTTTCACCTAAGTAAATTGGAAAGATTTATTAGTCTCCGTTATGTGGAAAAGTATGTAAATGTTACTAGACATTTGAATTTTCATCATAAATACTCAAGATCATGAGGAATATGGTTACAATGAAGCCGTTCAACACGCCATGCTGAAACCAAATGCCTAGCCTAAAAGGCTTTTATGATCTCTTTCATTCTCCATTCTCCCCCTTAAACTGAAATAGTTACCTATCATTTCCATTAATTTGCATTACCATCTTATGATATATCTTTTGGTTTTGAAGCAAAATGATATGCCAGCTATATTTTTTCATTCAGAAAGCAATGTTTTTAATCCCAAATGCATTAGCTAAAAATGTTTTGCAACCTCCCACAATACTCAGGAAATATCTAAGACCTAACACCCTGATGCCAAAAAGCATTTTCATTCAATTTGAATTGTGTTATATAGCAAATTTGTGATAATAAGATGTTTTACTTATACTCCTAAAAGTGTGCTTAATGAATATATTGTGAACAGGGTGGTGTTATTTTAGTAGTCTCTATCATGGAACACTTGGGTTTCATAAAACCAATGGTGTAAAAAAATTTCCAGGAATACATCAAATAAATTACTGTGTAATAGACAATGATTTGTCCATGAAGAGTGATTATGCCTTAAATGAATATTGTTGCAAGGTCAGTCAAAGAGAATAGTTGACATTGGGTAATTGATAGCATAACACTCTTGAGGGCACAGATATTATAGCTAGAAATGACCCATCATGGTATCGGATTGGAAGGAAGGATAGTATAATTTAAAGGTAGTTTTTTAAGGTACAATATGTGTGTGTGTGTGTGTGTGTGTGTGTATATGTGTATGTGTGTGTGCTGACAACTTATGCAAACTTTTAATCCAAGTCCACTTTTAGTTTGTCATACACATTTCATGGAGAACCACTGGGGAAGATCCCACATCTTCATCTCCAGATATGAATCTCTTCAGAATTAATTCCTATAAAGGCAGTTTTGACTGTGTTGATCCTAAAGTTTTACTCTTAGTCTCCCCAAAGGCTGCCTCACTCAATTGAGGAGGACTTCGAAACACCCATACGTTATCTCCAGTAGAATTTTTGCCATAATACTTGTGTTCCTGAAAGTTTGTGCCATCATTAGGAATGGATCTCTTATTCTCTGTCCATGATTGGAGAATTGCTTTCTCTGACAAAATCTTTATATCTCCTGGTGAAGAGGAAGCGGTGGTATTACAAAAAGCTTTGCCATTTGGTGAAAGAGAGGGTTGTCTTTTGATTGTTGCAGTGAAATGCGTCAGATGGATTTTTGTGCTGTCCTTCGCAGTGACTTCAATGCATTCTCTTGGGCTTTCCTGACTGCAGTTGGGGTTTTCAGCATTCTTAGTAGTTCAAGCTGCACTTAAGTCGCAGATATAAATTAGTCATTTCTCTCCTCAGTTCCCAGTATGCATGTTACTTATTATGACTTGAGAAGCTTGGGTTTGGGAGATGTCTGCTGGTCCGTTCCTCTTCCTGAGACTGATCTCTTTGGATTTTTGTAACTCAATTTTGAAATCGCTACATTTCCTCCTCCTGAGTACCAGCTATTGTGTAAACCGTGGATCCTCAAGTCACAGCTCCATTTTTCCACCTCCCAGTTTGATGAAGGTGGATTTAAATGCCTCTTCACCTGCTGCGTTTCTACCTCTGTCCTTAGATGGAGGAGTTCTGCTTATTTTGATTGCGTCTGTTCACTCAGTACTTTCAGATTTAGTTGCCTTTATTCGTTTTATTCCAGTGTGCTCTTCAAATTATCTTACTGATGCAGGCCTTCTGATGTGCACGGTAGCCCTTAGTTACTTGTTTTCATTTCACAGAACATGTTTTTCTTCATCTAATCAAGTTCCTAGAAATGTTTCTTCCAAAAATCATATTCTTTTCTTTAAGAAAGAGCTCTCCCTCTTTGAATCCTAAAATTGTTTCTTAATGTCTTCATATAGTGTGACAGGGCAAAATAGGAAGTGACAGACTTGCTTCTTAATGTGTTAAGGTGGGAGTCACTGTATCTTTCTGAGCTTTTCCACAATTCAGAAGGCAGATGTCATCCTCTGCCAATGCATCCAGGATGGCTGGAGCCTGGCTTCCAGTGGCTGCCGGAAGGGCTGGTCACTTTCCATTCCCCCGTGGTAGGAAACAAACCCAAAACAACTGAGGTGGCAGGAGGTCACTGGGCCTCTGGTCTCCCCATAGACCCCACTGCTTCTCCTGCCACGGTAGCTGGGTGTTCCTTTCCTTGGCTTGGGTCGCACTCCTGCCCACCACGTTCTCTAAAGCTACATTTTGAGAATCCTGCTGTCTTTTGGAGAAAAGAATTAAGCTTAAAAATAAATATATAATTTTAAATGTTAATTTAGGGGAAAACCCCGTTGTCTAGCGAGTCAGACATCTGAATCTGAATCTCAGCTCTGCTACCTGCCAGCTGGGACTTTGGTGAGTTAATTAACCTCTCTGGACTTCAGTTTCCTCAGCTGTGAAGGGAGGATGATGACATGGTCTCAGTAGGGCAGCTGTGATGTTTAGGTCTGATAACTTATGTAAAATACGCAGCGCAGTGCTGGGCATAGAGTGGATGCTCACTCGACAGCGCTTTCTCCTTCTGTGCCCAAGCCCACTACCAGTTCTTAAATCTGAGTTTTGTTTTGTGCATTATTTAATCTTCAGAGCACACAATGTTTGGTCGTGTTGTGGGATCAAAAGCTTGGAGAAAACAAACTACCACCACAGTATAAGTGAAAAACAAAATCAGTAGGAAATACTCAGTGTTATTTATTTCACCTAAGACAGTTTTATTTATTTTTTGATGGCACACCAGTGGTTGTACTATTTTAATGTATACATTGAGGTTTATAAAGTGTTAATTACCCTTATATTTTCATCTATTGGAAAATGATTGTTTTTGCTTTGTTTACCTGGGAGTTTTTGCTAAACTGGTCTCCTTGAAGCTCAGTATATTGTCTTTTTATATATAGTAACTTAAGAAAGTGTGTGGGATGTGGGCAGGTAGCACAATTTTATAGTAGCCAAATTTTATGATAACATGTAGAAACACCATAATATAAGGTTGGTACGTTGGCTTCTTTTTAACTAATACTGAATATTTGTTTTTTCTTGAAATGAAGGCTGTTTCCTTGGCTTTGCCTCTCATCTCTTTTGCATGCTCTCAATAAGCATAGATAGATTTGACTTACAGAACTCATCTTGGGGTTTAATCTAGGTTTTCCTTACTGAAGGGTGCTTCATGCTTGGTAGGGGGCTTGCCCGAGTAATCCTCTTGGCTAATTGGACCATATCATTTCCTGCAAAATTTCCTGTGGTGAATGGAGATCCCAGTGAGAGACAGTCCACCCTAGTGGCCAGGGGCTTCATTAGACCAGAGTTCAAATCTGGCTTACGTAACATTAATTAGCTGTTGGTCTTCGGGCAAGTCACTTCCTATCTTTATGCCTCAGTTTCCCCATCTGTAAAATGGAATAATAATGCCTAATTTACCAGATAGTTGTAAAGATTAAATGAGATAATATGTCTCAAAGGCTTAGCCCAGTGCTAGCATGGTCTTCAATAAACTAAGTATATACTAAGTATACTTAAGTATAATAAACTGTCTTCAATAAACATTAGCCATTATTATGTAATGGAAAATCCAGTGTTAATAAAACTTTGTCTTATTAGTCACTGTAAAACAAAGCAGCAACATAGCCCAGTTTTTCGTGTTATCAATTGAGAAAATGGGTTCTAATAGAAAAATGTCATTTTGATACATATAGGATTATAATTATTTTGAACTGATAAAAGGGTGTATAGAATATTAAATAGTAGCTAGCTATCAGAAGAATTAATCCAATTTCTTAAAGATGTTTAACTTATGACCAAGGCCTAGTGTAGGCATTGGAAGAATTTAGTATACTTTTTGAAATTTTTCCAGTATGGGATGTGACTTGCTGAACTTGAAAATGAAACAAACAAAACAGAAGCTTGTTCTCCCTTTGCCCATAGTGCCAAAAAATAAATCATTGCTGTATTCATTAAGTCATAGAATTTAAATCATCTCTTTTTGAGTTGGATGCTTCGGGGTAGTATTTGACACTAACCACCAGTTCAAGCAGGACCTGGTGATATTTAACGGACTGTTGTTCAAGGCCAATTGACACTAGGTTGTTGCGTCAATATTAAGGTATTGCAAAATAATGTGGGTGTAAAAAAACTTCTATTAAGCAGTGAATATAAATGAACTTTGTCCTTGTAACCAAATATGCCCTGGTTTGTGGTTATGGAACCAATTGCTATGCATCGAGAAAATTTTCTTGCTTTAGCTTTACCAATAATTTGGTCTTTTTCTGAGCTATTCTTCAGGCTGTGTCTACCTAGCGACAACATGTGTAGGCATTTCTTTCTGCGTTGCTCCTGATTTCATATTTTCTGCAGGCCAGAACCCCCAGCCGTTATCCTTCCAGGGATGGTGCTGATGCTTAAAGATGGCACTGTCTTTGCCCTGGACAGTGAAGTGCCAGCATTTCTTTTACATCTACCACGTGCAGTTGACTTGACATGGCTGCATTTGGAATTAGATGGTAGCCAGAGGTCGAGCCGTTGGCATCAGAGTCAGCATTCCCAGGTGAGACAGAGAATTGGAAAAGGAAATAAAAAGGAGAGGGGGGGATAGGGAATGAATTCTGTTGTTTGGATTCCTAAAAGAACTGGCAGAAATTTTAGGAGAAGGGGTGAGAAGTTATTTTTACTTCTCATCACCATTACTCAGGCACAGTAACAAGTTAGAAACTTTTAACATAAATAAAGTATTTCAGATGTTGTTTAATTATTATATAAGTATACCTTAAGTAGCTTAGGTTAATGTATTTTTGAAGTTGGAAATTAGCATAGTTTGTTAAAATATCAAGTTTTTAATTTGACAGACTACAGATGAGACCGTGTAAATACTTAGCAATGAAATGCTGTATCAGCAGTCATTTGAGGTTTAATCATGTACTCAATGTATATACCTCACTATCACTACCCTGCCTGGTCCCTGTGAAATTCATCATATTGTCAGTAAGGTGAGATCTGGCAATTTCCCCCATTCCTAACACCTGCTCTTTTCATGTAGCGCTCAAAAAAATAAAACAGTTCTTTGTGGCAAGCATCAGTACCCAACAAGTATTTCTTTGAAGTAATTGATTATTTACTCTTGTGTAGTATGGTTTAACCTCAGCCCCTTTGCTGCCTAAAAATGGTCAGAAATATTTTCAAAACTTAAATTCTTCAAGATCTCTTTTTCTCAAGGAAGCTGATCGGTTTTTCTAATGACGTAGCAAGTCAAGCAATAACTTTAGAAAAGCTGGATATTTATGTTAGAGTCAAAAGCACTTAGTATTTGTTGAAATATATATGTGAAAAATGGAAACTGAGTTTATACTAATCAAGATATTTCATGATCTTCAGAGAAATTTGTAGGATTGGAATGATGATGAATTCATGAAGGGTAGAAGAAATGACTCAGCTTGCTGTGATTGGTTAGAGAAACTTATGAAGATGTTCAGATTCTCTGTATTTGTCTATATACAAAGGGGAGCACAGAAAGGTTAAGCGGGACTTGGCCTGAAGAGAAATCTGAGTAAGCTTCATAGTTCCTGTGTCAACAAGGAAAATAAGAAGGCAGCTTAAATAAGTCAAGACTGTTATTAAACATCTAATTACTATATGGTAAACTCCCTTTTTTCCCCTTAAATAGGAGCATAATTGTTAAAAGTGCTTGAAACTCTGGAATTGCTGCTACTTTCAAGGAAGGAGGTAGATTTGAAATTCTGAGCAGCAAGCTAAAACTTTCATTTGAAAACTGGTCAGTAGCAAATTTTAATAAGAAGCAAAAGAATTCCAGTATTTGATCCAAACCTATATTTTTTTGCATCCACCTCAAAGGAAGTTTTGTGAGAACTTATGACTATCCTTTGTAATAATAGCCTTAAAAAGTTAGCTATTGTCTATCCCCACTCAAATATATTTGCAAAATTACTAACTCCATCAAATCCATAAAAATCATGTAAATCCTCCTTCAAACTATTATAAATTTAGCTTTACATCACTTCTTATGAGATTGTTTTCTACCCACAGCTTAAAATAATATTTTACTTGTCTTAAATTATTTTGTATTTTAAGTGGGTATTGCCTTTGTTTTAGAAATCTGAAAGTCTAGAATTTTGAAAGTTGGAGAACAAGTTCAAGTAGGACATACCTTTCATAAGAGTTCATAGCACTATACTCTCTTATAATCTGCCTTTTGCATTAGCCTTTCTGTCCTGAGAGTCCTCACACTTTTTATAGTTTATCACATATAACAGTCAATAGATTCCTTAATCATTGTAGTTTTTTTGGACTTTATTCCAGATCCATTTATGTCTTGACATGTAGCTACCAGGATTAAAGACAATTTGAGAGCAGAAATAAGTTTAAAGTCTTCCTCAGCTAATTTTGAAATCAGGAGTTCATCGTTTCTCTAAATCCTTGTTAAACCCTGATTTTTAGGCTTGAATTTCTTTTTTTGCACTCCATTCATTTGATGGAAACATTAATTAAGCTAATAGCGTGGCAGCGATTCCCAGTGCTACTGTGAGTCCCTGAGCAGTAGTGCACATTACATTAACTTCTTCAGGTTATAGAGCCCCTATTTTGCAAGATGAAGCAGTAATTTCAGGGAATAGCACTTAATGAAGTTTCCCCAGGTGTTGAACTTACTAGGAGAACCTTAAATTCCTTTTAAGTGCAAGGAAAAAATAAAGTAGTAGTTTTTTTAAAACAGATTTTTAATGCAATGAATTAAAACACAATTCAAATGACAGTTGAGGTTCTCTGTGCTTATTGAGCCAACTTTAACTTGACTAAACATGAAACTATTGGTTTGCTGAAAAGCAATTTTGGACTTTCCAGTTAACTACAACTAAGATGAGAAGGACTGATCGAAACCTGCATTTCTTCTTCCTCTGAAAATGGGACTATTAAGTATAAGGCTATAAATCAACTTATTAAAAATTCAACACATTTGTAAAATAAGGTAAAGCTATTTTTCTACTCAAAATATTTTAATTTTTTGATGTAATAAAATGAAATATTTTATAATTATAGTTTTATTGAGGAAATCTTTCTTACCAGCTGCCTCTTAAAACATACCATAGTGATAAAATGCTTTTGTTAAACCATTGCTGACATGAGCCACCTCCATTGGGTAGCACAAGGCCTGGTGCGTCAGATGCCCAGCACATGTATATTGATATGTTGAAGGTTTACATGGTAATGGCCTCTTTCTCTGTAACATTTATTTTTTGCAGTCAAATTCTCAACAATTTTTACTATATTTTAATTATTATCCAGGCCCTACTTCTCTGTGATTATTTTTCTAAAACTATTTTTTACTAGATTTAATTCAAATGTAAAAATTTACACTAGGAAAACATACTAAAATATGTTCATACTTGAGCTCGTTCCGTTTTAAACATGTGTTTTCATATCGGGAAAGATACAAAAGAAACTGTCACAGTGGCTGCTTTCAGGGCCTGGGAATGGGGTGTTGGTGGAGAAGGGGACTTTTCATGAATTACTTAATTCAGCAAATATTTATAAAGCACCCATTATGTGCCAGATGCTATGCAAAGTGTTGGCTATGCAAGGGTGACCAAGGCAGACATGGTCTCTGTCTTCATGAATTTTACAACCTAGTGGAAGAGCCAGGCATTTAATACATAAATACACATACATGCATACATACATAAATACGTCCAGATTTATTTACTTACAAATTGTAATGAGTGATATGAAAAAAAGAAAAGGATGCTATGAGAGAGAATTTACAAGAGGGGACTAATTTAATTGGGGGGGACAGTTTAGGGAGGCCTCTTCACGGAAGTGATATTTGAGCTGAAACTTGAAGGATGAATCAGAGTTAGCTAGGCTAGAAGTGAAGGAAAGTATTCCAGGTAGAGCATCCGGCATGTGCAAAAGCCCTGAGGCAGTAAGGATTTTGGCTTACTGGAAGAACTGAAAGAAGACTAGTACCCCTAAAGCACAAAGAGGGGAGCAAAGAACATGGGATGAAGATGGAGAGGAACCGGCAGGTTAGAACATACAAGGCTTGGTAGTTTGCATTTTGTTCTAAAGTACAAAGGGAAATTATTGAAGACTTGGTAAGCAGAGAAGTGGTAGTGTCTGTTTTTTGTTTGGTTGTTTGCTTTAATTTAAAGACCTCACTGGTTATTGGAGAGGAGGGGTAGGAAGTGGCCTAAAGCAATAATAAATAGTCTAGGAGAGATGGTGGTGACTTGGATTAGAGTAGACAGTAGAAATTGAGAGTATGTATTTGAGGATTTGGTGATGGATTAAATAATTGGAGACAAGGAAGTACCTTAAAATTCATCTCAGTGTCTGGTATCATGAGCCACAGGATGGAAGATACAAGTCTAGAGAAGGAGCATTTTTAGGGGGAAGATCGAGAGTTCAGTTTTTGGACAAAGTAACTTTTATGTAGTAGTGGAGGTTTTTAGCAGAGGTTTGGGCTTATAGTATAAATTTGGGGATTATTAGAATGCAGATGGTATTTACATCTTTGTGAATGAATGTGATCACCTAGAGAGAGAATGCTGAGAAAGAGAGACCAGGACCTAGCCCTGGGGAAGGCTAAAATTTAGAGCTTGAGTAGAGTAGGAGAAGCTTACAAAAGAAACTGAGAAAGAACAGCCAGAATCAAGAGGAAAATATTGAGGCAAATGAGTGCTATGAAGCTAAGAGAAAAGTGTTTTGGTAAGAATTAGACCCATCCTTGTGTGTTTTGAGTGTAAGCTTGTATTACTTTTATAATTATTTGTATATATACATATATATTTTTTTCCTGGAAAATGCCTTTATGTGTATTGGTATCCAAAAAACAAACCACACTATAACTAAAAGTGAAGTTAAGCAGTGAGATGACCTTGGGTGAACTCTTTTAGAGTAATTTTTCTTAACATACAACTATAAAAGACGTGTTCAAACAGATGTGCAAAATACATTCAGAGTGGGAAATATACAACATGGAGGATCCAAGTAGAAATGATTTTTGTAAAA
Source organism: Tapirus indicus (assembly GCA_031878705.1). NCBI lineage: Eukaryota > Metazoa > Chordata > Mammalia > Perissodactyla > Tapiridae > Tapirus > Tapirus indicus. Next base: position 105,126,617 of record CM062917.1, read on the forward strand.
CCTGCATCCTGTTTTCCATGTATTATCATTAAGTTGCCTCTGCTGGTTGGATTAATAGAACTTTAAGAAATGAATGTTGAGGTTGAATTTAATTTAGTTTTGATTACTTATTTGTTTGTTCTGGTGTGACAGAACTTGGAAAAGTAGGGATTGCTATGCATAAGTATTTTCCCTTCCTAGCTGGGTAATATAGCTGAACCAATCAGACTTTAAGAATGTCTGGTATTCCCTGAGCCCTTTTACAGTTGCAATAGCTGATGCTATTGAATTGTCTTGGTAAATGGTAGAATGTTTACTATTGGGAGGAAGAATGCTATAATAGAAAGAGCATGGACTTGGATTCAATCCCAGCTCTATTCTTACTACTGCAAATTTGCATAGGCTGCTTAATCTCTTCACCCTCAGTTTTCTCATGTATGAAATGGCGATACATAATGAATACCTTTTTGTGAAGTTAAATGAAATTAAGTATGTAAAATGATTAAGAAAATGTCTTTTACAAAGTGCGCACTTAATAAATGTCTTAGATTTTAAAAATTTTGTAAAAAATAGCGTTTCTGGTGTCTCCCAGCCCTTGCATCCAGTGTTCATCAGTAATTATTTTTCTCATCTAAAAAGATGAACATGTCTTTTTCATCACAGAATCTGAGATTTTCCCCAAACATAATATTATTTACATATTTATATTTTATCAAGGCATAATTTATGTTAGTATTTGTTGCTCTGTTTCCCAAGGTGCCTTTTCCAAGTCACAGCTTCTTGGAAAGATTTGTTCTGTTAATTAATGAGGTTAACATTTAGAACCAAAATTTTTAGGTAAAGTGATTTTCAAAATTGTCAGCTGAATAGAAAATAAATATGAATAATCACAGATTTGAAATCCTGTATTCATTTATCTAAAATAAGCTTCATTGATGACAAAGTTACTATTGTTTGATGTTTTAATTTTTCCTGCTTCTGATATTGATGCTTTATTTTGTATAAAATGGCACTATGGTAGAATATTTACTCCTCTTTCTCTCATAATACACTTTGTTTAAACTAAACCCATCAAAATGCTATACAAATATAATCATGTTCAAATATAATCATGTTGAACTAATAATTCTCAATGTGTTAGGAAAGACTTGCAGAGAAATATTTATTGTAAAGCATATAGGTTTTAGACTACAAGCACTTGGTTATTTTTGTTTTGTCTGTGTGTAAATATGTGTGTTTACCTTCCTGTTGAAACCTGAAAGAGGTGCTATATATTTAAATATTATCTTATTTTTAGTATATGCACATCAATGTGCATTTCTGTTGAAGTATCTGTCTAGAATTGGTTTAGAGGCAACAGTTAGATTTGGTCTGGTGAGTCAAAATGAAATGTATACAAATTCACTTTCTTACAAATAAGTTGCTCTAAAAGCAAAGTAGGAGAATAAATGTAGTGTGAAATGTTACAGAAAATCCAGGCACAGCATAATTAGCAAAGGATAGTAGAAATGCCATTTGTTAAAACCTGAATTGTAACAGTCGGTTAATTTTCTCACAATAGGAAATAGCAAAGCAGTTAACAAACATCATCTGTCAAAAACAGTGTTACGGCAGGTTAAAGAACCACAGATATGAAAACAGAATGTTCAATAGCATTTGATTTTGATATCATTTACAGATTTTTTGGTTATACTGATTGATTTATTTCAAAAAGCTTTCCAAAATCATGTTAATACTTTTCTTCTGTATGTGTAGGGCTTATAAAATATTTTAGATGTAGGATTTTCCTACTTTGGACAAAGTGAGTCTATTGGATTAAGACTCTACTCATAATTAAAACTGGGGAAGGTAAGCTTTTTCTTTCCATTCTGCTCTGGTTTTTTAAAACATTTCTTATTGTGGTAAAATACATGTAATATAAAATTTTCTCTTTTAACCATTTTAAATGTACAGTTTAGTGGTATTAATTATATTTACAATGTTGTGAAACCATCACCACTATTTCCAAAACTTTTTCATCACTCCAAACAGAAACTATATTTTTTAATCAAATCTTTATTGAGATGTAATTCACATACCATAACATAAACCTATTTAAAGTGTATAATTTGATGGCTTTTAATGTATTCACAGAGTTGTGCAACCGTTATGTAGTTGTACAATCAATTCTAAACATTTTCATCACCCCAAAAACCTCTGTACTCGTTAGCAGTCACTTTCCATTTTCCCCTTTCTGTCTCTATAGATTTGCCTATTCTGAACATTTCAAGTAAATGAAATCAAACAATATGTGATCTTTTGTGACTGGCTTCTTTACTACTTTCACTTTTCAAGGTTCATCCATGTTGAAACATGTATCGTTACTCCATTCCTTTTTAATGCTGAATAATATTCCATGTATGGCTGTGTCACATTTTATTTATCCATTCACCATTTGATGGACATTTGGGTTGTTTCTAATTTGGGGCTATTATGAATAATGCTGCCGTGAATGTTTGTGTACAGGTTTCGTGTAGACGTGTTTTCATTTCTCCTGAGTATATACTCAGGAATAGAATTGCTGGGTTATATGGTAACTGTTTAACCATTTGAGGAATTGCCAAACTGTTTTGGCAATGGGTGACCCATTTTACAATCCAACTAGCAGTGTGTGTGATTTCCAGTTTCTCCACATCCTGGCCAACACTAATTGTTACTGTTTGTCTTTTTTGTTGTAGTCATTCTAGTGGGTATGAAGTGGTGTCTCATTATGGTTTTGATTTGCATTTACCTGATGGCTAATGATGCTGAGCATTTTTTCATGTGCTTATTGGCTATTTATTATATTTTTGTTGGGCAAATGTCTATTCATATCTTTTGCTCATTTTTTAAATTGGGTATTTGTCTTTTTGAGTTATGAGAGTTCTTTATGTATTCTAGATACAAGTCTCCTATCAAATATATGATTCGCAGATATTTTTTCCCATTCTGTAGGTTGTCTTTTATAAACTGTTTTTGAGATTCTGTTTCTTCTCTCTGATTTCTAACTTCATTGTGACTTTATTTTGGGAAACTTTTAACTCCTTATGGGATGTGCATATCAGTGACAAACTGAGAAAGATTATACTTCCATTTCTCTGTGTCAACAAAGTCCTTTTCCTAACCCTGCACTCTGCACTATAGCATTCAGGAAGCATTTGTCTTGGTACCTGCTAATGTGCTGGATCCTGGGACCAATTTCTAGGGATATAAGATGGAACTCATTCTTAGTACGCTCACAGGCTAGTGACAGGTCAGAAAAAGTTATGTTGTCAGGAAAAGCACTGTATTGTTACAAACCAAGGAGAGTTTATTTTATTAGATTTATGATATAAACTTGTGAGTTATTAAAGGAGACTTGAATATCACTGAGTATATTTTATTTCATGGTGTGTAATAACTAGTCTAGTGCAGTGACTTCCAACAAATGGTCTGTTTCCCCACATTTTCCACTGCCTCCCCTCAGAGCTCTTTGCTCATCTCTCTGGGCCCTGAAAGCTTATCATTTTGGGACGTTATTTTTGTCATTTCCCAGACTATTTCTTCTCTCCACTTACCCAAGTCTTATCTGGCACCCAAGGCCTACCTTAAGGCACTTCCTGACTGGTGCCTTTCTGATAACTGATGATCTTTTCTTTCTCCAATTAGTGTAGTACTTTTGAACCTTAATTGTGTCTTAACTAATAGTCTCATATTTGAATGCTTAGTTGTCCTCAATGCTTGCATGTATTGTAGAGGTCAGATCATTTACTTCTCTGGGACACTGCTCATGGAACTGAATGGAAGAAACATGATAAAGCAAGGATTTCTGTTCTGACTCTGCCAGATCATTTGGAGGGAAACACACTCTGGGCGAAATCAGAGAGCAATGGGTTAGCAGATGCAGGAGATGATATAGTTAATTAAACAAGCCGTTACGTTGAGTTGAAGGCAAAGAAAATATACAAATTCAGTTATACTTTAGGCTATTTAGCGTGTTCATTCCTTCTACCCCCAGATTTTTCACAGGATATGCAGTTTTAGTAGGCTGACTTGGAACTCTCATATGTTTAAAGTTTTCCATTTCACACATGTTGTCTAAATATGTGCATGTAGTTTTTGCTTCAGCTACCGGCCTAATAAAAGCCTCTTGTGAATGCTTATCACCTTGTAAAGTAGTTACCAGAGCTATGGTAAAATTTGCCTGCAAGTGAAAAGGCTTTGACTTCCCTAGAGGGAGAATAAAAAACATATGAGACAAACAGCAGCAACCAAAATTATCTGGTGTAGAAAGTGGCAGAATGCCAGCCCAGTGCTCTGTCCCTAAAATGTTTTAAACCTTTATCTCAACTCACTGAAAAGGCCACCTTGTTTAAAGAACTTCAGACACAAACTTGGAAGTGTCTCATTATTTTGGAACAATTTACACAAACAATCCCCTTTTTTATTGCTATCTTTAGGAATTAAGGTCCTATAGATTTAAAAGAATTTTTAAAATGTTTATATTCCTTTTAAAAAATGGGAGTGTGTGTCTGTGTGTGTAAATTGTTACTAAAAGTTATTGCCATATTTATTTTAGATACTTCATATATCTAATTAGAAATGATGTTAATTGTTAAGGAGGCGAAGTGGCCTTCAAGTACACAGTAAGAAATAGTAATGAGATACCTTCATTAGCCATTAGGCCATGAGGACTTTTTTCCTAAATAATAGAGATGGAAGGGGTTGATAAATCCTACCATTGTTTTGGAGTTGCCGTGGGAGACTAGACATGTTATGTAGTGATGTTTTGATGTCTGTCGCAGGGCGGGGGATAGCTCTAGCCTTGTTTTGTTCAGAGGTATTGCTGGTTTTTTTTTGAAGTTGTTACCTTTTGGAAAAGTCACTCACCCTTTTCCTTTATAATTCTTAAAACCAGAGAGACCTAGTCCTAGAAAGCCCAATTATAGTTTAATATGTTTTATTTCATTAATATTCACTATTATTTTTACTACTATTATTAGTGCCACTCCATTTGTTGAACACTTTCTGTCTTATAGAGCATTTCATACATGCTACTTTATTTGATCCTTTCAGAAATTCCTAGAACAAGGCAGGGCAATTGCTTTGATCCTGGTTTATGGATGAGGAAAACCGAGGCTCAGAGATATCCAGTGACTTGGTGTAAAGGTCACAGGGGAGTAAAGCAGAGGATGGTTTCTTTCCACTGTTCTATAGCGACACTCAGAAAGCTGCAAATCTTAGGCTATTGTGCTATTTCGCAATTATAAAATATATTTTTGCCAAGAAATAATAGACCTTTTAACCAATTGAAACTGCCAGAAAGGCTGCCAGAGTAATAACTCAGAGCAGCGATGGAGGGTTTTGGTCCTTTCATCTCTAGCGCTGAGCCCACTAGGTCAAGGTTTCGGGAAATGGGAAGTCTTCATTGTTGCTTGCTGACTTATCCTGTTTCTCTATATAACTGAAAATTCGGTCTTCATTATTTTCAGTTTAACAAATAATTTTCCTTACAGGAAAAGGAAGGTTTGCCTGTGTTCTCGGAAGAAAATATAGAAATTAAATCTAAACCATTAAATTATTAGAGAATATGCTGTTTCTGGGCCCCCAAATAGGAAAACAAAGTGTAATCATCTAGTAAAGCATTATATGTTTTATCGTATGCATTATGTTTTATTTTATATATAAAATTAAATATTTATTATGTTTTATTATATATTTATTTATGTCATAAAGTTATGTGGCTTGATAACTCCTTAAACGAAATTCTATTCCTTGGGTTAGAACGTATTATAATTTAGTACCTATTCATAAAATAAAGTCTTACAGAATATTATGGAACTCACGATGACATTTTGAAATTGCTGCTGCTACAGAACTAGATGACCAATTCCGGAATTGGAATATGAGTTAATCAATCTTCTTGTTAGAGCTTCTCTAATTTTTTTTGAAAGGAGCAGGTAAGGTAGGACTTATCTTTGCCTTGGATTTACATTTACAGCAAAGTTACCAACATTGTGCTGTGGTGGTACATTACAAATATAATCATAATGCTGATTCACCCAGTTACCAAATTTTATGAAATACCTATTACCTTTTCAGACTTGTTTAAATGATATATATCATGTTGCTCTTTTGACAATAGTAGTACGTTTTAATACATAAATTTAATTTTTATTCTGTTGTTTTTAGAAGCAAAAATTTTGAGAAAAGAATGTCATATTTGTTGCAATAATCCTTTGGGATTTAGCTCTATCATCCTGGAACCAGGCTTGGTCATCAATAAGTCTAGGAACCACCAAACTTCCCATACTCCTAATATCACTCTGTATCCCCTTTCATCGCTGTGCTCGAGACGTCCCGTCACCCAAGATTTTCCTCTACCCTGGGCTCCTCTTCAGCTAGATCAGTGTGATTGCATTGATTTCTGTATTTGCTATTTGTTGTTGTTTACTTCTTTATTTCAAAAATTTCCCTTGCTAGTGCTTTTAAAAGTTCTAGCCTGTAGCCTTTCCATACTTGGTGTTGGTATTTTACAATAGATATGAAGAAAAATCGTGTGGGATTCCAAGGCAGATATTTGCCAGTTACTTTTTTGAAGTTTAGATGAATGCTATAACAATTCCACAATAATTGTGGTGAGATTTAATGGCTAAATTAATGTAAACGCTTTTGACATTTTTTCCTTGAAGGTCTCTTTTCTGGGTTTTTATAATCTCACTTAAGTGAGGGTACAAGATGGTTTAATTACTTTCCAGCAGGGCACACTGTAACAGCCAACATTCCAAGTTAAAGCTGTGTGTCTTCTTTGGGTTTGAACTGTTTCCACCTAATCCAAGGAAAAATATTTGAGGGACATTAGTTAATGCATTTTCCAGGAATGGGAGTGGGTAAGTATTTTTTTCATAGCTTATAGAATATTTAGCAATTGGAGCCTCTAATATTTAATTTTATAGCATTCTCAGTACTGGTGGCAAAGGCTTCCTCCAGAAATAATGAAAAATTATGTGGATTCCCTTCTTGGTATGTTTAGGAGGGCAAGTCATAAATCTTTAGTCACATATTTTGCTAAAGTAAAACTGGGCATTGATATTTGCTGTGATCTAATATGCAGATATGATCAAAAGATTCATAAAACAGTATATGTTAAGATTTTTTGAAAGTTCTCACAAAAGGTAGTATTAACTGAAGCTGTTATTATGCAGAAAACATCTATGTAATTATTCTTTTCTATGATAGTTTCTCTAAGTTCTGTAAAAACTTTAGTAATGTTAAGTACTAATGAAAGAACCTTATATGTCACATTTGCATTTGTAAATATCCATGAAGGATCTCTTTCAGCAATGTTATTCAATCTTAGTCCAGGACAAGGTCAGACATTGATTATATTTGACGGTCTTAACAAAAGTGAATAGGGAAGTTAGATTTTCTTAATTATACTGCTAGAGTGGTGAGGGGCAATGGTCTTTAAACATATAATATATAGAAAGCAATATTAACAGAATAGAATGGTAATGGTCAGTTTCAATTATAATAATAACTACTATTTATTGAGCATCTGCTAGATGTCAGGCCACAACATAGCTCTTTATGTATGTTTTTTATAATGTAATTTTAGTAATATCTTAAGAAGTTCAGAGAGTATTATACCCATTTGCCCACATACGGAAACTGAGGTTCCAAGGAATTAAAAGATGTACCTAAAGCTTCCCAGCTAGAGTCCATTTCACATACGTCAGACTCCACTAGACCAAGCTGCTTGTCAGTGTTTGACTACCTTGTGATCAGAAATGGTGAAGGTATTGATGATGTTTAAATTGTTTACTTGGCTCAAAATATGTTTGTGCATTTGAGTTTGAATGAACTGTCTTTGGCAGTTTGAAATTTACAACATGGCAGAAGACAGTAAAACTCCACTCAAATTGGTATGAATATCTTGATTTTAGCTTCTCTAATCACTCCCCATTTTATATTACACATGGATACATAGTTTTCTTATATTTAACAAACATGTGTATAGCCCTAGTGTGTGTCAGGTGCTACTCTCAGTATTTATGAACATGAATTCATTTAATGCTCACAGCATCTCTGTGGGGTAGGTATTATCTTATCTCCATTTTACAGATAAGATAACTGAGGCACAGAGAGGTTAAGTGACCTGTTCAAAATCACGGGGAGAAAGTAGCTGACCTGGGCTTTGAATCCAGTCAGTTTGGCTTCAGAGTTTGTGCTCTTCACTGTCTGTATTTTTCAGATTTTACAGAATTTGGTGAAAGCAATAATTGTTTGAAACCTATTGCTGGACTTACGAGTGTGAGAAGGTAAAATGGAGATAATAAATAGTGTTGGAAAAATATTTGGTAAGAAGTAATCACCCCCAGTAAGACCTTGGAATTCTCTGTGCTAAAAATAAAAGATGAATTTGTAAAGAGAAACTGAAAACAGCTTTAATTGTGTTAAAAGCCAGCTGAGACTCCTTCTTTATAGATCTGTTGGATGTTGTGCAGGCTTCCCTTTGTGGATATAGCCGAGCATTGAGAACATAATGTCGTCATTATTGTTTCTTATGCTGTACCACTAGTTCCAGTACTTCCACTAATGAAGTATTGAGCTCCGTGAAGAATATTTCCCACTTCAATTACATGTAGCGTGGCTTTAGTCTTTATGTTATAAATGAGAGATATTTTTTATACATGTATGGGGCAAATGAGACTGTTAGAGTTATGTTAAAATAGGGCTGATGTTTCCAGAGCTTGAGAGAGAGAGAGAGAGAGGGGCTGGACGTGTCAATCAAAACAATGGATTGGTGGGGCCGGCCCGGTGGCACAGCGGTTTAGTCCGCGCTTGGCAGCCCGGGGTTCGCTGGTTCAGATCCCGGGCGCCCACCGACGCACTGCCTGTCAGCCATGCCGTGGCGGCGTCCCATATAAAGTGGAGGAAGATGGGCACAGATGTTAACCCAGGGCCAGTCTTCCTCAGCAAAAAGAGGAGGATTAGCAACAGATGCTAGCTCAGGGCTGGCCTTCCTCACAAAAACAAAAAAAAAAACAAAAAAAAACCCAATGGATTGGTGACACTGAAACAGAAGTTTCTGAAAGAGTCAGAAATTTTTGGTTAATTAAGATTTCAACTTGTGTGAATCTCAATTTTGGCAGAAACTAAGATTAAGCGATTTTAACTGCAATGTGGGAAAGTAAGTTAGAGTTTGCAGTGACTTCCTAGAAATATACTTCAGCCCGAAACTGAATATTCTGTGCGAGGGTGGGCGGACAGGTGGGCAGAAACACCCACTCCTCTGGGGGTGGAGTTAAAGACCTTTGGCTTAACCTGGATCTTCTAACTGCTCTGTTTCCCCGTAATCAGAGGCAAGTTTACCAGCAGCTAATTGACTGGGATTTAGGTTTCAGGGTCTTCCTTACACAGGCCCCTCCTAGGCCTTGGGAGGACCTCTAGCTGTGTGTTCACATGGCCGTATGGTTTTGTAAAATTTGAAGAATTTTAAGATCTTTAAACCACAATTAGTTAAGACTGCTGTCTCTTTTCTACCCTGAGCCTCCTTCCATCACATTCCCTCCCATGTTGGATTGCTTTGGAGTGATCACAGGCATTTTTCAGATCTGTCTAGAGGGAAGTTGAGCTGGGAATACACAACTTTAACTGCAGTTTTAAAAACATTTCAATGAGACCACTGAGAAATTCCAGATCCTAATTTACACAGATATGAAGAGTTCTTTTTTCACCTTTACCTTTATTTATTAAATTCAGATAACAGAACATAAAACTAAAGCAAAAGACGAATGATGAAATAAATAGAAATTATTCTAATGTCAAAAATATATTGTAAAAAAAGAAATTCAGATTATCCTAAAAGCAGTAATTCATTGAGAAGAAGAGATAAATTTTGAATAGAAATAATAAATAGGCTCAGTGGATTGTTTGAAAATCTAGTTAATGAAGAGGAGTGAATCATATGAATACATTGGGAAAAGAGTTACGTTTCTTGATGATTTGACCACAGAATACTAACGTGGAGAAAGATGACATAAAACTTCATAATATGTGACCACAGTGAGCTTTAGGTTAATGAGTGTCTTCAATTCAAAGAGTATTTAGGAGTAGTCACCACATAAGAAACTTTGAAATGCCGTGAAATTTTTCTGCTCGTATATGAAAGAAACTGTATGGAAGTTTCCCCAAATTTAACAATCATCCTAAAAATTGACCTGACATGAGTTGTGAAGAAACACCAAGTTATTCTTCAATTTTATGGAAAGTTATATTACAAAATTGTCATTTGTCAAAATGTTCATAGTCAAAAATTTTAAAGAAAAAATTGTATTGTAGAGGTTTGCCAGATGATTAATAAAAATAGGATGGTGTTTTTCTGGATTTTGTGATGTTTGTGGTATTTTTAGCTGTTTAAAATTTGTAACTTTTGGTCATTTTTCTTGTTCTAAATGCATTTTCACTTATCTAATTTTATATTCATAATTTTGTATTCTTCTTCTTTAAAAGGGCTCTAAAAGTTGTATAAGCTTCAGACCCCACAAACCTGCCTGTAGTTAATAGTTTTTAATGTGAAAAACTGTATTTATTGTATGGCATACATATTCCAGAAGGCATAAAGTGAGAAGTAGAAGATCCCTCCCCAGCCCTTATGTCAAAGCCCCAGAAGAAATCAGTTTTAACCTTTCCTATATATTTTCTACAGTTGTTTAGGTCTGCTTTGTCCGATAAGGTAGACACTAGCCACATGTGGCTATGGAGCACTTGAAATGTGACTAAGGTACTGAATTTTTAACCTCATTTAAATTTTGTGTAATGAATTTAAATTTAAAACTGATACTTGATTCATTAATTGGAAAACTTTTAACTGTGTTTAGAACAACTTGGGTATGTGAATTTACTTTTCAGCTGTAAATTTATGAAATCTAAAGTATGGCACAGATGTGTGTATGTGTGTGTGTGTGTGTGTGTATACTTTTTGCCACAAAGAGGACCATACTCTGCATATACTGTTCTGCATCTTAGCTTTTAACTTAACTATGTGTTTTGCACATCTTTCCATAGCAACTTACAGATTTATCTCATTCAGTTATTAGCAGCATAACATTCTATTCTATTTGTACAGTCTTCTTTCACACAGATGCTAGAGTGATTTTTTTTTAAGTATAAGTGAGATCATGTCATTCACTTCTGTGTTCAAAACCCTCCAGTGGTTTCAAATCTATCTTGAAATAAAATCCCAAGTATTTAGTATGCCTCTAAGGCCTGATGTGATCTGTTCCCTCACTGCCCTTCTGCTCAGTTCAGGGCAGTGTGTGCATCTATTCATCTGTAATGTGGGGATTAAACACAGGTACTTCTTTCTTTTTAAAGACTCTGTCAGAAATATTACCAGAAAAACAAAGTCTCTCCATTTACAAAATTTAAAGTCTTATTTAGTTTCTCACTTATCTGACCACCACCAGTTCCTTTTAAAGGAAAGAAATCCTATTTTTCCTCACCAATAGCACTCACTGAAGTAAAATAAACCTTGTTAACCCAAGTGAAAAATGTTGCAGGCCCTCTCTAATCAAGAGCACATTTAAAGGAGGAAACGGTGTTATGGCAGATAGCTGAAGTGCACTGTGTCTTAAGAATGTGGTGCTTCTTTATTGAGAGATTAAATTTCAGAATTTAGAGTCTAAATTTTCCCTTTCACATCTGGTGGTACTTTTTTTTAATCAGGGTACAAAAAGGAGAAAAATCTGTCTGCCTCCTCTCCATGCCTCTCACTACAGTCCAGGCTATGCCAGGCTTAAGGAAAAGTCTTTTGTGTTGGCAAGGAAACTCCAAAATCTTTTCCAAGCATATTGAAAGTAAAGAAAGAGTTTTGCAGAAAAATTTAAGATTTTTTTTTTCTAATTGGAGTGGTACAAAGTAAGAACCAATTTTAAATATTAAACAATGAAAAATAATAACATTTTGGCTCAGTGGGTGTAATGTTAGTGCTCCGGTGTCACTTGTGTAAGACAGACTCCTGTGATCTATTTAAGCTTACAATTTAAGAATGTATCATTTTGGAGGATTTATGATTACTGACAGCTAAAGGGATTATGGTGCAAGGTATGGTTATAGTTATAAATATGTGGACTGGCACACATTTATCACTGAATAAATGTGTTGAATGAACGAATGAATAAACAGAGTTAGAGCATTGTGCCCTGGGAGCTGGAATTGGGAAGGAATTAAACAGAAAGGAATATGAAGTGAGGGCAGAGAAGCAGTAAACTCTAAAACTGAGGATAGTATGAAGTAGGACCCAAAAGGGTGAAGACAATTATTGAGACATGAAAAGATAGCTTGTTATGTGTGAGACTGAGCAAGTGACAACCACAGTTTGGAGTTAGCAGAACTTTTTAGACAAAGGTTTTAATGAAATCAGGAATGAGGACATGTGGTGAATTTACGCCCAGTGCATTATTGACCAAAGGTGAGCTTGTCAATGTGTTGAGAGAAGTTGAGAAAATGTAAGCGGGTCTGAACTGAGTGTCATTTGAGACTGTTTATGAAGAAAGTGACAGAAAATACAGCCTATCCTGGCTTAAATGAAAAGGGGCAGTTATTGGCTCGTAGAACCAAACAGCCCATGGGTTAGGCTGACTTTTAGACATGCCTTGATTTAAGGTTATAAAGAAGCCCCGAGACCTTGTCTTTGCACTTCCCCCTTCCTGTGTAGGCCTGGTCCTCAGACCAACTGCCCCCCTCTGGTGACAGGATGGCTACAGCAGCCCCAAGCCTGTTAACGTTGTTCTTTGATGTATGTGTAGGTCACTGTTGTCTCCCATACTATGGGTTGCCTTCCCACTCTACTAGGGTGTCCTTGATATACAAGTCTTTAATTTTAACATTGAATTTATCAGTTATTTTCTTTTTTGGCTAGCACTTTCTGGGTCCTGTTCAAGTAATCTTTGCCTATCCCAAGATCAAGAAAATATCCCCTTATGTTATCTGCTAGACGCTACTGTTTTGCCAATCGTGTTTAGAATTACAGTCTGCTCAGAATTTCTTTAAAGTTTCTGGGTGATTCTACTGTGTAGCCAGGGTCGAAAACCACTGGCCTAGGTGGTGCTGAGAGTCGTCTGGAGATTCCTGCATAATGCCTCAGCAGAGGGTACCTGCTACCCAGAGGAAATGACCAGTTTGATAGAACGCCTACATGGGGATCTGTTTTGTGGCAAACTAACATGCATTAAAATTCTTTGTTTTAAATGAATAGGATTTTGGCTTTCTTTGAGAGAAGAGTTATTACGTTTATTAAGAGATGAATGATGTGAAGGTGTTAGTGGTTAGTAAAAGGAGGAACGTCCAGAGAGGGTATCTATTCATAAGCAATGATCAATTATATTACATATTCAAGGTGTCATCTCGGATTGTGAGATCCTGAGGCTTTTCGACCTCAGGACTCCTTGATCCTTTATTTTTGACACTGTTGCACACCATGAGGTATCCAAGATGTGAGAAAATAAAATTATTCCAGATGGTGCTCCTTTTTCATTTTTTAGAATGTTTCTACCTGATCCTCTCCCACAAAAGAAAAATTCCCCTTGGAATTGCTTCTGTTATTATTTGTATTCATTTTTAAACCTTGACAACCATGTGGATATAGCGCAGGTGGTTTTGTAAGAGAATGATCTATAAAGTTCTTTGTGCTGTGCTGCAGAAGGGGAAATACTTAAATTTCCAAAGCAAAGCTGCTTTAAAGTAATTAAACATGTTTTGGAGCCAGATGTAAATGAAGTAACTTTTCTGAAGATGAGTTAATTTGTAGAGATTTGGTAATTATAATTTTGGACAGACAGGCAGAATAACACTGATTACGTGTCAGGCTCTGGCTAGAATCCTGGCTCCACCACTTGCTAGCTGTGTGGCCTTGGCAAGTCCTTTAGCCTGCCTGAAATGAGCATAATAGAAATTCCCTCCTTAAATGGATTAAATGGAGAATGCAGAGAATGCAGATAAAGCTTGAAGGTATCAATGCCTGTACATAGTATGTGCTCACTAAATCGTAGTTATGTTGTTGGTTCTGCTTCCGCCACCATTCCAGAGGCTGCAGCAAGGTCTGTGTTGTGTTTGAGTCTGTGTCCTTATGGTCCACCCAGAGTGGGGGCTTCGGGGTGGGGGTGGGGGGACTCTTAAAATCAATATGCAAAAGCTGAGAGAAGGATCTGGAGTGTAATTTATTTAAAATTTTAGAAAATGTGTTTGCTCAGTTGGGCTTTTCCTTGTTTTTGTTGTCTTATTTTGAGATCCAGAGACTTCTTTGCCTCCTTTCTCTCACAGAGCCTATCCGAATGGTCTTGAACCATTCAGCACGTAGACCGCCTAATCTGTATTTCTCTTTGTTTATGCTGAATGTTTATAGTGAATATCTCAAAAGACAAAAGTGTAAGAGCTTTTAGGGATCCTTTTTTATCTTGAAATCTTATTATACAATAATTAAGTTTTACAAAAGTTATAAAGTATAATACAACAAGCTTCGTCATGCCTACCACTAGCTTTAGAAGTAAAGCATTATGGATGGATACGGCAGACACTGCCTGTGTACCCCGCGGCCCCCGTGGAAGTAGCCACTCCTTCCCATGCCATTTTCTCATACTTTCACCACATATGGTGTGTAATTCCAAGCAATAGATAGTATTGTTTTGCTTGTTTTAAAATTTTATATAAGTGCTGTCATTTTCATTGTATTCTGCTACAATTTGCTTTCTTTATTCAGTATTGCATTTGTCAGATTCATCTATGTTGATATTTGTAGCTCTAGTTCATTCATCTTAACTGCTGTATAGTATTTCTTTGCTTGAAGACACCACAATGTATCCGTTCTCCTGGTAATGGACGTTTACAGTCAATCTCTCTCACTATTGTAGACAATGCTGTCACCAACATTTCTGTACATGTTTTGCTTCCCAAGTCTTTGTAGCTTTGGTTTTGCTTTGTTTGCTTTTATATAGGAAATAAATTCTTTTTAGTCTAGTCACATTCTGTGGGCCTCAGTTTTCTTGTCATAAGGTTGAGCTGTATCTTCTAGCTCAAAGTTGTACTTTTTATATGATTATTTAAACTGGATAGTATGAATTATTGAATTTTGTTATTGGTATAATTTCACAGTCCCATTAGTGTATCTCTTCAGGACATTCTAAGATATGGATTTGACTTTTGCAAGGGAAAGTTCCATCTTGAATGTTTTTAAGGACAAAAAAATTTGCAGTATTAGAAATCATTAAGCATAATGACGCAAGACACTAAGCTTTTTTTTTTTTTTGTGAGGAAGACCAGCCTTGAGCTAACATCTGTTCCTAATCCTCCTCTTTTTGCTGAGGAAGACTGGCCCTGGGCTAATATCCGTGCCCATCTTCCTCCACTTTATATGGGACGCCGCCACAGCATGGCCGACAAGCAGTGCATCTGTCTGCGCCTGGGATCCGAACCTGTGAACCCTGGACCGCCAAAGCGGAGCCCACGAACTTAACCGCTATGCCACCAGGCTGGCCCCGACACTAAGCTTTTTTTTGCTCAATTTTGTTTATCTTTCCTGTAATCTATAGTAATCACAAATGCTAATACCTTTGAATAAATGTAATTACATACATATTTAAAGTATGTTGTCTATATGGGCTGAGTCAGCCTTGTCTGGAATCAGCCTGGATATAGAATTCGGGCCCTCTACTTAATTCCACAAGAGTTCCAGTCATACCGAGCATTCTGTGTCCTCTTCACAGCATTCTTTTGCTCTCTTTTGTCTTTCTCTCTCTTTTGCTTCTTATGTTATTGAAAACCTAATGTAAGACTATGACTAGGAAAAGTACTGTGATGAAGAAAAAGTACTAGAGAATCTGAACCCATGAGAAATTAAGCCTGAATGAAGGACCTGGAAAGAATTCTTGGAAGAAGCGGAATTTAAGCTGGGCCTTAAAGAGTGAAGACCTTAAAGGCTGTAATAAGTAGGAGGAGTGGGGACCCTTGAGACGAGCCCATCTGTTAGCTGAATACCAGTGCCATAGTGCCCTCTAATATCACTCCACAGAACAGAAGGAGACTCGGCTCTGCCCAAATTCCTGGCCCACAAATTAGTGAGATATAATAAGAATAGTCATTGTTTTAAGTCATAAATTTGGAGTAGTCTGTTATACACCGGTAGACAAGAGGAATGCCAACCAAAGCCAAGGAGGGGAGTGCTTTTGTTTGTTTGTTTTGGATGCTTGCTGAAGACAGTATTCAGTTATCCAAAACCTTTCCCCCAAATACTCGACTGAATGTAGTTTAGAACTTACTTCTAGCAGGAAGACTGAGTTTGGAGAGAATTCCAGGCAGAAGAAATGACATGAACGAAGATAGCAAAGTAGGGAAGGATGGGCTATATGTAAGACAGAGCATAATCAGATGTGGCTGGGAGTAGGGCACCCCTTGGGGAGCAGTGAAAGACTAGACTAGAGAGGAAGGTTAAAGACATGGTGTGAAGGGCCTTGAATGTGAGGTTGAGAAAACTGTATGCCATAGAGCCCCTGCAGACTTTTTGGAAAGAGAAGTTATACTAGTGGAACTCTTTAGGAGATTTTACAGATATTTGTGGGATGGACTCAAGTATGGAGAAATTAGGGGGTCAATTTGGAAGATATTATGTGAGTCTGATTTGTGGTGGCTGCAGTCAGAATGAAGACTAGAAAATAGATGGGAAACACTTTGGGCAGGGCCACCACTAACCCACTCAGTGCATTCTGGGAGTTAAAAAAGATGCCCCTTCTTCAAGACATTTTACTTCCATCTGTTGGAAAATTGTTGTAATATATTTATTTTATTTGAATAAGACACCTGACTGCCATCTGCTGAATATTGTTAAAATAAATGTGCACAGCTATGATGTGAATGCTCCTCCCCCCAGATGTGGCACTCTTGTGCAGTACACAACCTGCACCTCCATGCCTGTGACTGTAATTATGTGGGTGTGAGTGATAGGACTTGGTAACTGATTGCATTTGTTATCCGAGAGAAAAGGAAATTTCAAGTCTGGATGGTAGGTAGGTTGGTAATAACTTTAATAGAAATGGAACCCATTCTTAGGGAGTAGATTCACAAAACAGAATTATTCTAAACAAGGAAAATTCAAGAAGTTTGTCATTTTTGTTCATTGATCCCAGTACTTTGCATTTACTCAGTAAGAATTTTGTTATCTTTTCTTCTGGAGTCTCAGCTTTCCACCCTTTGTGACATCAGAGAATATTGATGGACTCCTCTTCTCTTTGGGGTTCCATACACCCCTCTCTCCTGTGTCTTTTCCTTCCTCCTTGATCATTACCTCTTCTCAACCACCTTTGCAGGCCCTTTTTCTCAGGTTTTCATTCTTGTGCCTTTGCATATAGTGGGTGCACAATAAATGTTGGTTGAATTGAATTGCCTTTGAAAGATCAGTTTCAGGTTTACCAGAAGACTGACTCAGAGGTGCTAGGGACCAAGGGTGTGCCAGAATTCAGAAAGTAGAAACCTATCCTAAATACAGTTCCTTGTTTTAGGATCTGTTTTCTACACAATGGCTCAGTCTTTGTTGGGAATTCCTGTCCTGTTGATCTGTTCATCATTGTTCAGCAGTGGCAATACCAGGAAAACAAATTATGTTGGCTGTGTCATACGGGTGTGTCTAATTCAGAAAATACTTTCAAACAAAATAATGAAGCTTCCCCAGCTTCTAACTTGGGAAGAATGGAAAGTTACTTTTTTGTTTGTTTATTTTTTACTCTCCAATCTTGTTCAAGTACATTAGTGATGGGTTACATAAGATCATATTTAAATAACTTCATTGGAGGCTACTTGCTAACATTCTTAGCACCACCACTTCCCTACCACCACCACCCATTCATGTAGGTTACTTTTTCCTTCATTTGTCATGGGACTTGTGTATCAAGGCAAACCCAAGAACTTTGCTCTTCTGATACAACTTTGCAAACACTTGTTGTGTGGCTGCTTTGTACAAAGTGCTGTGGGAGGCCTCATGGAAGATACAAAGGTTTCAAATTGCTTCTGCCCCTCAGGAGAGACTGGCTTAATGGGAGAAGTAGACACATATGTAACTGCTCCAGGGCAGGCGATGACAAGGGTCATAATATAGTGCAGACAGAGCCAGGATTCCCTGTGTAAACATCACTCTAAGACTGAGCCACATACATGGACTTGCCATATTTCTTTTCTAAATTGCACGTGTTTAACTCTTAACTTTCCTGGGTTAGATTAGAATGTGTTTTCTTCACAGATTCTTGAGTCACAAACATACTATGGTAATTAAGATTTAACAGAATTTAAAAATGCATTAAATAACAGTTTTAGCAGATTTGATTTTTAAAATGTTTTTAAGTTGGCACTATCAAAATAAACTAGAGAAAACTAGAGTGATATTAAATAAACAAGGATATAAAACGGAAGTGTGATGTTTATGTAAGCCCAATATTTAGGAAATAAATATCCTGAAATTCTCCTAGCCAAATTATATTTTAAAATATGTTTTGAGCACAGGAAAAAAAAGTTGTAAATAGTATGCCAGGAAAAAAAATATAATCCTCATAAGTACAATGAGGTAGAATTTGAAATATTAAATGGATCATTGCTGTTTAATTAAAGTGCCTTTTATTTAATAAAACCAATGACATTTTTACAGTTATTGGAGAATCAAAAACATTTGCATTTTTAAAATTTAAATATATTTGAGATTTGAAATTTGAACAAAAAAATGTAACTTTTACTTCTTTTTAAATAATCATTACCTATACATTAACTTAATCTCAAAAAATGACTAAGTAAAATTGGGCCAAGTATACACATTATATAAAAATAAATCCTACTGAAAAATCATCTAAACTTTTGTTTAAAGCTAGTCAGAAAATTAAGCGTGTATGATTTGTGTAATAAGTAAACAATTCAGGTTTACTGACTAAACATGATTTGCAACTTTTACTTAAGAAATTCATTCTTCTTAGTAAGATGAAATGCAGCTTCTTCGTGAAGGCACATTACCTAGAGTTCCTTTGCATTTTCATTAAAAATCTTTGAATAATGTGACAACCAATTTTACAGACGATAGTAAATTGGGAAGCATCTCAAATAGTGAAATAAGAGAAGTGTCACAAAGATACCTAAAAAGGTTTAGAAGTATCACAGGAAATAGTGAGATGCTGCCTAAGAAAATGCAAGCTAATACATCTAAGAGCAAATAATCTGAAATAGATATTCAATGGGAGAAAATGCTTAGTAATGCTGAAAGGGAGCCAAGGTGCTATCAGACAGCAAAGTAGGCATGAGGTTACAGTGGGATATGGCAGGCACAAAGAGCCATTGCCATTTGGGGAGTCATCTTGCAAACTCATTACAATAAAGAAAGGAAGCAGAAATCTCTTAGAAATCGGCAGTATTTAGAACACATTTGTGTTGTACCAACCCAAGAATTTCCAAACCAGTAGGCTTCATTATTTTGAATAATTTGGAAAATAGAAATTGCGCTGCTTAGAATAGGGAAGAATTGACCTAATAAAAATGATTGTAAAAATAAAATACCTTGCCTTTGGTTAAGAAATAAAACAATATAAAGTTATATGATGGATATAGGCAACTTGTTGGAAGACAAATTTGTTTAAATTGAACTGAGACCATGGAAGCTGGGAGTAGTGTGAATATCTAGGCAATTCTCAACATCTAGGCCAATTGTGCAGATTACAAAAGAGCATGTTAAGGCAGTGATGGGAGCTGGATCACTCAAGGTAGGTTTGGAGTTCACGAAGAACTCTGTGAGGTAACAGTGCCAGAATTGATTGGAAACAGCATGATTTAACAATGAGGTCATATTTCTTCTGTTGTCTATACTAGTCAGATTACTCTGCCTCATTGTTTACAATCTGTGGTTCAGTGTTTATACTCTAGGACCATTCCAATGTCTTTGCCAGGGCACCCTACCCTTTCTTTTAGCACCCTTTTTGATCTTGGCTTCTAGACGTTTTTTGACTGGTTTACCTCTTACCTCTGCAACTGGCTTTCTGTTTCTTTTAAAAGCGTTTCTTTCTCTGTATATTCCTGCTATCCTGTTTTAGCACTGATCATATTTGTACTTCAGGCGTCACTGCCTACGGCTGATGACACCTCTTTGCTCTTATCCTTAACTTTTTTTAAAGACACATCAAATCAGACGTTGTCTTGGCTTCTCACACTTAAATTATTGAAGCCCAGTTTCTAGTCTTCTCTTCCCAAATCCAGCAAATACAGAGCTTTCCACTTCCACTGGTGAGAACAGCATCTCACTGATGAAAAAGCCTGCTGCACTCCTTCCAACCCTCACTCATATCCCGCCTCTCACCACTTTACTTTCTCTGTGTCTGTCCCTCTTCTTCCGGTAGCCAAATTCTTGCTCTAGTCTTGAGATCTTTCTCTCAAAATATTCCTTTTCTTTGTAGCGTGATACTCCAATACTTAATAATAATGGTATTTAATAACGTCCTACCATTGTCTCAGAAACTATTGATGATTCACAAAAACTTCTAATTTAGATTAAATTTCTATTTTGTGCTACTAACTTCTTATTTAAAGTCTTATAAAAGGAAATTAATTATATTAATAAAACTTAATAATTTTTGTAGCTTAATATGAAACCCTAAAAGTTGCGTTTAGTCACTGAGTTTGTTAACATTTACTGAACCGTCAGTTGTTTCTTGAGTTCTATCTCTGTCTCAGGCATTGAGCTAGGCCTGCACTTGAGGTTTAGGACTGAGGCTTGGTCTTTGGCCTTAAAGAGCTCCCATTCTTGTTATGGGCAATAGTTTTGGTTGATTGACTGAGAAATCATTCGTATGTTCAATAAATATTTATTGAGCTCCAGTCCTATGCTAGGCACTATGCTAGGGCCTGGGAATACAATGTGGTAAGCAAGACACATAAGCTCCCCACCCACATGGCTTTTTTTTTTTAATTTAATTATTTTATTGAGGTCATATTGGCTTATAACATTGTATGATTTCAGGTGTACATTATTATATATCAGTTTCTGTATAAACTGTGTCATGCTCACCACCAATAGTCTAGTTTTTATCTGTCACCATACATATGTGCCCCTTTACCCCCTTTGCGCTCCCCCCCACCCCCTTCCCTTCTGGTAACCACTAATCTGTTCTCCTTATCCACCACATGGCTTATAATCAGCTAGGGAGACAGATCATTAAACAGTTAATAAAGGGGGAAGTCCAGAGGTGCTATATACTCTGGGGCACTTAACCTAATAGATGAGTGAGCAGGAAGTGTAGGAGGATGGAAGTCAAGGTGACATTGGGGAAGAGTCCTGCAGAGCACAGGGTATTTGAAGACATGAAATATGAATTGACTGTAGATTCAGTTGGGGAATAATGGTGAGTTTGACTGTTAGGAGAGAAGGGGGCTGGTAGCTAGAGGGGGACCTGGGATTCTTCCAGGCTCATTTAATAAGCACAAGTATCTATCTGAAGTTTTAGAAATAAAATGACCTACCCCAAATTTTAGAAATAATTATCTTTTCTCTATTTAGTATCTTTGGGATATTTTTCTGAATGTTTAGTAAATTCTTAGCCAAGAAGGTAGCGTGTTTGTATTTATATTTTATATGTGTATATGTATATATTATATTTACATATATGTATATAAGTGGTAAAACAGTTCTCAGTCACAAGTTATTTTTTTTTCTTTCTTTTTTTTTTTTTGTGAGGAAGACCAGCCCTGAGCTAACATCCATTGCTAATCTTCCTCTTTTTGCTGAGGAAGACTGGCCCTAGGCTAACATCCGTGCCCATCTTCCTCCACTTTATATGGGACGCCGCCACGGCATGGCTGACAGGCGGTGCGTCCGCGGGCGCCCGGGATCTGAACTCGCGAACCTCTGGTTGCCAAGTGCGAACTAAACCGCTGCGCCACCGGGCCGGCCCCCGTCACAAGTTATTTTAATAATGGAATAATAATTTCAATCAGAATTAGCCTCTGGTCATTTGTTTGGGATAGTCTTATGTTGACTCCAAATATGGCAGTTAGAATCCAAATGTAGCAATTTTCTCATTTAAATAAATTGTGATTGTGTCAGGACATAAGATTATAATAGAACAACCTTGCCATTAACCAGCCAAATTTACTTGTCTGTTTTTTCTTCTAGGGTACATATTTAGTTCAATTCAATCAATTTTTAAAAATATTTTTCACTACAAGTTATTGCTTATTGTGGGCAAACTCAGTGACATACTATTTGTTACTTATATCAGTAGGCCAACAATTTACATTAGGAAGTAAAACTTTTACTGTTTAACATTAAAGTTCATCTGATTAATAAACTGATACTGCCTCAGATTTCAAACTCTGTCATGAATAAAATAGGTCCTCCTGTACTTTAGAAATAGTGCACCAGCTGCAAGTCCAGAAAACACTTGCTGTTACTCACATAATAAAAGAACCCCCAAAGCCTTATAATTTATAGATTCATAACCGCCTCTTGTTGAATTTATTCTTCTAAATGGTGCAGGTGCTGCTTTGGTTGAAAACATATAACCCTCTTTAGGCAATCTGTAAGAACTCCGAGGTGCTTAATTTTTTTCCCTTCTTATATTGTGAACTGGCTAGTGTTGAGGATAAACTCGGCGCTTAATTTAAAGCTCAAAGGTGTGATTGTTTTAAAACTTACCTAATATTCCTTTTTTCATCATTTAGATACGTATGTAATTTCCTACAGATGTGTAATTGATCATTTATTTAAGATTTGGACAGTTCATATTAGACCATATTGTTCATTTATTCGAAAATATTATGACCCTGCCATGTTCCAGCACAGGTCTAGATGTTGGTGATACATTGGTGGACACAACAGAAGTCCCTGCCCTCACAGAATCTTACAGTCTAGTGGAATTTATATTCTGGTGGATTCTATAACCATTCTTGCCTATTCTGCTGTCACAGAACGTCAGGTCTGATAAAATCTAGGCAGCTGTTTCAAGTTCTATCTTTTAAAATCCTTTCACCTTAAAAAGATGGCATGAATGTGTTGCTTCAGAGATGGCTGTTACTATTTATTGTCTGTAGTGAACATTCCAAGAAATTAAGCTGTTAACCAAAGGTAGCATTAAACAGTTTGCATTGCTGAGCACATTTATTTTAGGTTTCAACTCCAGAATATTAGTAGCTGGAATTATCTCATTAATAAAGCAGCATTTTCATACAGTTTAATAAAAGGATAAACAATTTTCCAGGAAATCAGCAGCAGCTAATATGGATTCTACAGTAAAATACTCAGCTGCAGATCATAATAACAATACTCCCCCTGGCCCCCAACATGTACAACAATAATAACAGTTTACACTTAGGTGCCAAGTACCATTTTAAGAGCTTTATATGTATTTACTAGTCTAATCATCAAAATAATTCTTCGAGGTAGCTACTATTATTTTACCTCTGTATCACATGTAAAGAAGCTCAGACTAAGTTACTTGCCCAGGATACACAGCCAGCAAGAAGCAAGGCCGAGAGGAGAGCCCAGGGAGTCTGGCTGTCATCCTCTACGCTCCACTGCCTCTCATACTTAAATGTGTGCTTCTTATTACCCTTTTTGCTTTTTTTGTGTTCTAGTAATTTGCTTTCTCTCAGATGTGTAAATATTAATTCTTATAGCACACACATTGTACTCTGAATATGCAAGTGAACATCCTGGCTTTTTTATTATGATTTTTTTCCTATTCATAACTATCCTATCTTAGAAAGCCTTTTTTTTTTTATTGTAAGTCCAGCAGATAGTGACCTGGAAGTTCATTTGTTTTGGTTCTTAATTATATTTGCTTACTTATTTGTTTATTAATTAAAATATTTGTTTCTTTATACCTAGTACCCTAGCAGACTTATTAAATTTAAAATGAAAATTTAGTCAAGTTCATTGCATACAAAATTTTATTTTTCTGTACCTCTGAAGAACAATGGGAACAGAAAGGCAGCCTTTATTACCCATGAAGAGAAAGAGCACAGTTTTGCCAGCCTCACTTTTGGAGAGGGATTTCCTCTTTTCTCACTGCAGTATTTCAGGTTGCTTCCCCCCTTTGGGTTTCTAGCTGGAGCAGGTACTTCTGCCATTCTAACTCCACACCCTGTTCTCTCGCATGTCTGTGCTGTTTGCTTCCTGGACTACCCTCCTTGTAGCACTTACTGTATTGTATTTAATAGTTTTGTACATGTTTTCTCCTTTCTCAGACTGTAAGCTTCTCATTTTATTCATCTTTGTATTTTCCCCAATGTCTCTAACATATTAGCTAGTCAGTAAATATTTACTGAATTAATGAATAAGCGACTAATTAATACCTTTACATCTCTGTGGTAGTGGATGGAGATGATTAAAAGGAGGGGCAGGAATGAGTAGTGAGTAAAGGACCGGTGCATTGTGAAGTGTTGAAATCTGAATCAAGAGAGGAGGAGCAGAAACACCAAGATCAAATGTCCTCTTTCATTCATCTGTACAGATGTTTAGCTTTTTTGTGTGTCTGGAATTTGCACATTTGGGCATTCCATCTAAGAGGGACGTTTATAGCAATACAGGCCTACCTCAGCAAACCAGAAAAATCTCAA
This sequence comes from Tapirus indicus, assembly GCA_031878705.1. Lineage (NCBI taxonomy): Eukaryota > Metazoa > Chordata > Mammalia > Perissodactyla > Tapiridae > Tapirus > Tapirus indicus. The sequence continues at coordinate 105,151,223 of CM062917.1, forward strand.
ATAAACAATCTAACAGTGCACCTAAAGGAACTGGAAAAAGAATAACAAACAAAGCCCAAAATCAGTAGAAGGAGGGAGATAATAAAAATTAGAGCAGAAATCAATGAAATAAAGACTGAGAAAACAATGGAAAAAAATCAGTGAATCTTTCTTTGAAAAGATAAACAAAATTGACAAACCTGTAGCTAGACTCACTGAGGAAAAAATACAGAAGGCTCAGATAAATAAAATCAGAAATGAAAGAGGAGAAATTACAACAGACACCTCAGAAATACAAAAAATTATAAGAGAATACTATGAAAAGCTATATGCCAACAAATTGGATCATCTAGAAGAAATGGACAAATTCTTAGAATACAACCTTCCAAAACTGAATCAAGAAGAAATAGAGAATTTGAATAGACCAATCACCAGTAGGGAGCTCAAAACAGTAATCAAAAAGCTCCCAAAAAATTAAAGTCCAGGACCAGACGGCTTCCCTGCTGAATTCTACCAAACCTTCAAAGAAGACTTAATACCTATCCTTCTCAAACTCTTCCAAAAAATTGAAGAGGAGGAGAAGCTTCCTAACTCATGCTACAAAGCCTACATTACCCTGATACCAAAACTAGACAAGGACAACATTAAAAAAGAAAATTACATGCCACTATCACTGATGAACATCAAGCAAAAATCTTCACCAAAATACTAGCAAATTGAATACAACAATACATTAAAAAGATCATACACCATGATCAAGGGGGATTTATTCCAGGGATGCAGGGATGGTTCAACATCTGCAAATCAATCAACATGATACACCACATTAACAAAATGAAGAATAAAAATCACATAATCATCTCGATAGATGCAGAGAAAGCATTTGACAAGATACAGCATCCATTTATGATAAAAACTGTGAATAAAATAGGTATAGAAGGAAAGTACCTCAACATAATAAAGGCCATATATGACAAACCCACAGCTAATGTCATTCTCAATGATGAAAAACTGAAAGCTATCCCTCTAAGAACAGGAACCAGACAAGGATGCCCTCTTTCACCACTCCTATTTAACACAGTATTGGAAGTCCTAGGCAGAGCAATCAGGCAAGAAAAAGAAATAAAAGGGATCCAAATTGGAAAGGAAGAAGTGAAACTGTCAAAATGCATCCCAGATAACTCATTTGTCTTTTAGGGTAACATAGTAAGGAAATAGTTCTAGAGGTAAGACCCTCAGTGAGAACACCATAAATCTGCTTTTGTCAACTAGGGAGACTTAAGTGGCATTAACTTCCACAAAAATCTCAAAAAACCATGCCATCCATGTCTACATTTTTTGAGATGTAGAGAACTTAAAGTGTCAAATTTTAAGTGTTAGATTGAATCAGTTATGGAAACAAGGACCTCAGGAATAATATACAAGTTTATTACCCACTGAGGGTAGAATACTTGAAGATACCCATTATTCCCTTCTCTTCATACGCCTTAGAAAACCTACCTCACTCATGGGATGGGTTTTCCCTACACATCATGTGATCCCTTCCCCAATCAGATGCTCATAGAGTGCCTACTGTGTACCTGGCTAATGGGCTTGGTGGCCTGCTGACCTTGACTAATTACATTTATTTTGGAATTTATTTCTTTTCGTTTGCATAAAGAGTGGAGGGAAGTGGAGAGGGGTAGAGGGAAGCACATTTATATGGAGGAAGCAGCATGTCCTAAGACAGAGTTCTGACAGCATGGCATTTTCTACAAATGGTATAGCATGTTCATTATGGTTGGAACATAGGCTCCACGAGAGGAAGAGGAATGAAATGGCATTGGCCTGGGGAAAACTGAGCTAAATGGTGAAGGTGGGTGTTGAGAGTTGTTGGTGATTTAAAACCCGTCAGCACCCTAGTCACGCTCTTCTCCCTTCTTCTGCCCACCACCTTTGCAACCAACATTCTTTTTACTGTGCTGATTGCTGCCTGTACAAATTTATGATTTCCAGCCTTAGCTCAACATTCAGGAAGTTTCCTCTCTCTTTTTTATTTTTCAAACCTATTCCTAATCAGCTTTATCATTATCCATAGTGACTATTCCAAACTGAAACAACTTTTCTCAGGAACTCAGCTCCCATGACCCCCTCATTTTAACGTAAAGATCTCTCTTGTCATTTTACCAGGGAAATAGATAATATCTGGCATAGGCTCCCTCAGCTAGCCTCCTTCCACATCCAGACTTGCCTCTATCTCCAGCCAGCATTATAGTCTTTCTTTCTGCCTCAGAGGGAAGAGTGTCTTCATCTTTTTCAGAACTGACTCCTCCCTCAAGGCTCTTGAATTTGCTTTATGCTCTGGGACTTTGCTCTATTTATCACCTACTTTCTTATTTTTTCCTTATTACAGGCTCTTTCCTTTCAGCTTATAAACACTCTCAAATCTCTCCTAGCCTTAAGATCACGTTCTTTGACTTTTCTTTTTCCTCAAGATATCTTCTATTTCCCCTTATTTAAGCAAGGAAGATGGTCTGAGCATATAGAAAGATTACTCTGGCTGTGATGTGGAGGAGGAAATCAAGAAAGGCAGAAATTCAAGGGAAAAGATCAGTAAGGAGAGTTGAATTCAAGTGGTAGCTCTGGAGAGGAGCAGACAAGTTTGAGAGGCATCGAGCAGGTGGAATTGACCAGACTTTGAAATTGAATGGATATGAGATTTGAGGGAGAGGGAAATCAAGTTTTACAGAGAAGATGATGAGTTCTCTTTTGGAAGCACTGAGGTGAACTCTTGGGGCATCCAGTTGGAATATTTGAGTAAGCAATTGGAAGTGTGGGAAGTATGGTCTATAGCTCAAGAAAAATGTGTGTTCTTTAGAAATAGCTTTGGTAGTCAAAGACATATTGGTATATCTTGAGTTATAGTCTTGGATACAATCCCCTAGAGATGGAGTGAGAAGATAATAATCTTGGGAAATAATAGAGAAGGTAGAATAAGAGGAACCTAGGAGACTGAGAACAAAGAAGAGAGAAAGAAGGCACATAAGAGGGGTGTGTGTGTGTGTGTAATTTTTGTTAGATTTTTTTTTTTAGCTCCTGAGGACAAGGATAATTTTATCACCAGCTTCTTGCAAAATTGTGTGGACTCATTGAAAATCTAATACATTGCATTCTTGACAGAGCTCAGTTAAAACAGAGAGTCATAATTTGGTGAGAACTTCCTTTGTCTGAAATCATCTATAGCTAGGAAAGAATGGGTTTGTAAATCAGATAGTCTGGAAAGGTAAAGTAATGATAGGAGACTCATGGAAATGCTGCTGACCAGCGTGGTTGGGGGTGCAGTCACTGCAGCCGCCATGGGATGTTATTTTCAATGGAAACCTGTTTGTCGATGGAGGTGATATTGATTGCTCTCTTATATTAGAGAGGAATCATTGGTAGCTTCCTGCCAACAGTTTTGTCACCGAAGTGGAGGGTCACAAATCTGAACATTTTCTTGTTTTTATCTCCATCACGTTTGATCGTGTTTAAGTTTCGTTGCAACACTCCAGTCGAGAGTCAGAATTAAAAGCTGTTTTAAACTAGATTATATCCTTATGTTTCCACACACAAAAAAAAAATCCGTGGGGCAGGGGAAGAAATTTACAACAATCTAAGAATTCATCCAAAGCCATTAACGAATTAGCTTGGCCTCACATCATCCATGTCCCGCTTAGGGTCTGTATGGGAGCTGGGGAGGAGGTGGGCAGTGCCCCAGGAGCTGTGCAAGAGGGCCCATTGGAGGTGTGCAAAGAAAGCCTTGAAACTTCCATTTATAAATTATTTTTCTCATCCTTAACAAACGTTTACTTCTGTATATGTTTTTAAATGTGTATTAGATATTAGGACAGTGCTCTGTGTTTGTAAATAAGTAAATTATGTATTTATATAAATACAGGTGAGGTGTGCTCAAACATAAGTGTTTGAGAATATACTTTGGGGACCTCAAGTTTAAATCATAGATAATGTCTGAATGTTGTGAGTAAATTGGGAACGTTTGGAAGTTTCTTAACAAAATTGTGTCAGTAATTTTGGCTATTATCAGATCCCAAGTGTTTTAGTTACAAATGCAGATGTGTGACTTGACCTTAATTCCACAGTATGGATTTTATCTGAGAGCATTAAAATGTGAGTTCAAAACCATTTGTTGCACTTTTTGTGAACACGCTGCAGCTTTCTCATGAGCTACCTAATGCCTCTCCACATACGGTATGTTCTTTACAGTCATCCTTTAGTCACAGGCAGTTTAAACTGTTAAATAGTATCTTGCTTTAAGAGGTAGGCTGATGGCGTTTCTATCTTCTGGTACATCTGGTAAGTTAATATATACAGTCTCTGTGAGTATCCTGCAGGGACCTGTTTTTACATGCATACAGGGACGTTTATGTAGAAATCAAAGGCCATGAATCAGAAGAACACAACTCTTGTTTCCAGTGTACTGGAGGCTTAAAAAAATTGGCTTTGAAAAATTGAAAGTAGTGTGGTTTGTTTTTATTGTGGAACCGATCAGGAAGAACAATTTACAGTCATTGCCATTCTTCACAGCTGAATGGAGTAGAGGTGCCTGCCTCGTGAAATGGAGCAGCTGCACCCGTTTTCTGTGTGCTCACAAAAACATTTGCTTTTTAATCGAGAACTTTGGATGGTGGGGTACAGTTTGTTTTCATGATGGAAGTGGTCAGTTGTGCCTTACCAGACAGCTGTAGTGTAATTAAGAAAAACTGTGTGAAAGTGGATTAAATATAACAGAAGTGTTTTTTTTAAGAGGGTTTTCATCTTAAATTTATTCATTTTTTTCCTTTAATGCTTAAAAACAGAAATATCACTATAATTCTAGTCTACAAGGTTTTGCTATTTCACAATATCTTTACCTCTAGGAAATATAAGATGCTCTATTACAGAATAGTTGTTTGTTTTTGTAACAGATGCAAACTAAAAAGTGTGGCTTTTAAGATGATTTAGCTTGTGAGAAATCTGCTTTCAAAATAATGTTTAAAATAAGGAATTGCAGAGTTATAGTTTTGTTAACTAATTTTAATGCATGAAAATAGTGATTTACTTTTGTAGAGAAAAAAATTTTGAGGCTGCTTTTTAGACTCGCTTTGTATGCAAGTTGCAACATTAGGAGAATTATCTGTTTTTTAAGACCAGAAACTATGAGAGGTGAAAATTCATTTTTCTTGATAAATTTTTAAATGAATTAGTCAAATAATAATGAAAAAATCGGGCAAAGTGTTGATTTGTTGTAGTTAAATGTGGAGCATTAGGCTGACAATTGGCTTTGAAAAGCATACACTTATTTTATGCAACAGACTTTGAAATAAGAATAGAAATGCCTTAATTTGCATCACAGTCTACAGTAGCAAAATAACTGTTACAAGGTCAGAGGGAGCTGAATTTTTTAAAAAACGATAGTGTTCACAAATAACCAAGATTCATCCCAGACACTCATCCATTGTAAGTTTTTATACTGATTGCCCAACACACTGAAAAACAAAATATTCACCCTAGGTAAGATAAAGGTGCCAGGTTTGCTGTAAGAGTTTATCATATATTGATGATTTTCCAGGGGATACTGTTGGGCTTTATTTCAGTTAGGGGAATTTGGAAAGCCGGATGAAGGGAGGGGGTGGGGAAGGAGTTATAGCCCAAAAGCTTGAACTATTTCCAGTCTTGCAGCCCTTACCCTGGGAGTTATTATAGGAGGAGGACTCTACATTGGGTCTTTTCAAGAAGAACCCCACCTGTCATTTCCCTCTCTCTGGTGGCTGCTCTCTCCTGATACCTTGTCTCTTTCCTCACCAGGGGCCCTAAGAAAACACTGAGAAGCAGGCCTGAATTCATTCTAAATGGCAAACCATGGCTGCAGTTTGATAGTTGGTTTTTCTGTCTGCAAACTGAGCCCTCATGCAAACTGAGCACCAAACTCTTCTGCAGACTTCTGCATCTACAGAGCATGAGCAAAGTGGAGTTTAGGAATGTGAATGCAGGAGAGTGTGGGGTGGATTGGAAAGGTAGAAGAGCAATTAAGAACCTATCTGAGGCCAGGTGTTAGGTAAGAATGGCAGTGAAGAGCATTGAAGATAGAGAGCTACATGATGCAATGAAGAAATTACTGGAAATTCTGATTACTGGAATTAGAACCAAAAGATCTGGATTCAAATCCCAGCTAGTTGAGCATTTTGGGAAAGTCATTCTCTCAGCTTCTGTTTCTTCATGTATAAAGTAGAACTGCAATACCTGTTCTATGTACCAAACAGGTTGTGAGTCTTAGAAGAGAGAAAGAAAGGATTGTGAGGTAGTAAAGTCCTTTAGTGTAGTTATGGAACTGCTCGACCCATTTGTATCTTTTTTTTTTTTTTGGAACTCCTGGCAGCCAAAGAAAGGGAATGCAGCAAATATTAAATTTTACAAACACAGAGTCTTTCTCTATGAGTGCTCACAAAGCTCCTTGATACCCCGTTATTTATCTCTATTTGATTCCTAACCTACCACTTCCCCCACAACACCAATTCCAAACCGTTTCACCATTCTCAAGCCCCAGCCCAGCCCAAGCCTCCTTTCTTAGTCCCAGTAGATAAACTCCCCTACTTTGCCAGGAAGGTTGAGCAACACCTTTGAGCTTCCCTGGCCACCGTCTCAAAATGTCTCTGTCTTTATCCATTTCCTTCTCACTTTTTGTCTCCTCCTTGCAAAAGGTAAGCTGTGTTGTTGACACATTCTCATCCTACCTCATCTCAAACCTTGCTTGATTGATTATCCCATATCTTTCTCTTGTTCTTTTAATCTCTGTTTACCTGGTCCTTCTCCATAGTCAAGAAACTCTCTTTGAGTTCCGTGTCACATGTGTTTCTGTCATTATCACTGCTGAAATTTTCAAGAGTGATTTGAGAGCTTTCCTTCTTCACCATCCATGTTTTCTTTTGATCAATTCCAGTCTGGCTTCTGTCTGTTTCATTGTATTGACACTCATGTCTTGAAGGCCACCACTGATCTCATTGTCAAATCCAGTGACCATTATTCTGTTTGCTTCCATTGGTCTCTGCGCAAAATTCCATGCAGACTTTGAGAGCCTGAACTCTCCTTTAATTGCACCCCTCTCTCCCTCTTTGACTTCTGTGTTGGATACATTGCTTGTTCTCTTCCGACTCTTTCACTGACTGCTTTTCTCTTTGCTTCAAAAATTAAATTAGGTAACTGACCTAAATAAAAAAATCTAAATCTATAAAACTGATAAATGACAACATAGGGGAAAATCTTTGTGGCCTTGGAGAAATGAAAGAACATGCTGTATGATTCCCTTTATATAAAAATCTAGAAAATACAAACCTTTGGTGATGGAAAGCAAAGCAGTTGCTTGGGGATGGGAGTGTGGTGTAGGAGAAATGGATTACAAAGGAGCATGAGGAAACTTTTTAGGGTGATGGATATATTCAATATATTATTATGATGATTCTTTCACAAATATATACATATGTCAAAACTGATTGAATCTGACACTTGAAAATATGCAGTTTGTATACATTAATTATGCCACAGTCACACTATAAAAAGTTCATAGAACTGCACACTGAAAATGATGACAATTAGAACATGTAAATTATCCCTCAATAACCCTGACTTTAAAAAAAAGCATACGGGAAAATGAAATATGGGGATTGAGGTTGCAAAAAATTATCAAAAGCCAATCTCAAAAGATTACCTACTATATGATTCTATTTATATAATATTCTCAAATGACAAAGTTACAGAGATAGAGAATAGATTAGTGATTGCCAGGGTTAGGGATAGTAACTGTGGAGGAAAACTAGGTGAAGGACACATGGGAATTTTCAGTACTCTTTTTTGCAACTATATAGTATATAAGTAATGAGTCTATATCTCAAAATAAAAAATTAAAAAAAAGCCTTTTAGATATTATTGTACTCTCTAATGTGAAACAAAAATAGCATGCCAAAAATCACCAATTTTTTATATCTTAATAGTAATGGTTACCATGCAAACACTAGAAACTATGCTTTCATGGAGATGATTACAATTCAACATTGCGTTGTTGCAGATAGAAGACATAGCAAGAATCATTTTGTAGTTTCTGGTTCCCCATCTAAACATTCAATACCTTATTATTTTTTTTCTCAGAGATTCTTACTTAAATTTTCCTGACTAGATAATATATGTAAATGGTTCAAACACACGTAAAAAGAGAGAACACCGAAAAGTCTTTCTCCAGCATCTGTCTTCCATCCACACAGTTCATACTCCCCCCAAATTAAACTACTATTAATTTCTTGCATATCCTTCCAGAGTTTATGTGTATATAAGCAAATGCAAATATATCTTTTTACTCTTCTCTCTGCTTTTACACAAAAGGTAGTTTACTATACAGAATATTTTGCACCATACATTTTTCACTTAACAGTGTATCTTAAGAATTTCCCAGGGGTTACATAGAGAGCTCTTAAATCTTTTTTCTTTTGACAGTTGCATAGTATTCCATTATATGGTCATGCTGTACTGTATTTATTGGTCTCACTATCTATTGAAATTTAGGTTATTTGCAGACTTCCACTTTTGTAAACAATATTGCAGTGAATATTCTTACACGTATGTCATTTCCCTCTTGAACAAATATATGTGAATATATGAAATTGCCATTATTGACTTTTTAACCTAGGAAAAATTTGACGTAGTTCAACCTAAAATCTGTGGAATACATTTTCAGATGTGTAATTCTTTGAGACAAAGTGTTTTGTGTCCTTTTGATATTCTGATCCACTACCAGATATGCATGATAACTTGGATGCCAAAAAGAGAGTGGGGAACCTTCCTTTAAATATTCTGTTCACTATTGCTAAGGGGAAAATACCTGTGCACGCATGGATATTTCTAAGTCCTTTGCCAGTAACTTCATTCAGTAACATGTCTAACTCTAACCTGATTGAGTTCTGTCAAGCTTCCCTTGCCTGCTAATGAAAGCCTTTGCTTTCTCCTTATTAACAGACCTAAGAATAGAGCTCTGAGATCCTTCATCTTTCCCAAGGGGGCTTTCCAAAAAATATCTTTTTATCTGCTATCAGTGTTATCCTCCATTGGTCCTCGCAATTACTGCAGTTTTAATATTACAACATTATGTGTCTTATGCAACGTATTCTCTGAGAAAGACTGACTTTTTGGACACGTGGCAAGTAGATGGAGTATGCTCTTCTACACAGTACGCCGGCCAATCGGCGTGTAGACTTCTCCAACATTGGTCATGCGTGTGTTTGTGTATTAGAAAGAAAAACAAATATGGCAAAATTTAACAATTGGTGAATAGAGGTAAAGGTTAATAATCTAGAATGTTTACTGTACTACCAATTTTGTATAAATTTACCATTTTTCAAAATAAAAAGTTGAGAGAAAGCATATTCTTTGCTGCGATTATTTACTGTCAATTAGGGGCTGCTGCTTCATTACCTATTATGTTCTTGGTTTTTGTTTTGCTATTTCTAGATCTGAAGACATCTTAGAAACTCTGTCCCCAGAGGGAAAAAAAAGTGATAGCAATTTATAATTATTGAGGGCGTCCTCTGTGCCACATGTTGGGCTAAACATTTTATGTGGATGATCTCATTTAAGTTTTTCAGCCTATTATTATCTTCATCATTTTTCACATGAGGCCACTCAGGCAGAGCAAGTTAAATAACGTGCCTCAAGTCACACAGCTGGCGTGTGGTAGAAATGCTACTTGCCACCAGTCCTGCTGTCATTGTACTTGACCTGGGCTTCACTTGACCTGGTCTTTATTTTGGCCTGAAGTATTCTGAAGTGGGAAATAGGTTATCCTCTGGCTAACACTCTTACAACAATTACCCAATCCAGATAATGTGATAATCCGAAGGCCTCTTGAAAGAGTACAAATGGATATAAACGGAGAGGAAAATTGACACATTTCTTGACACATTAATTTGCAAAACTCTAGGAAAAAGAACTGCTTTGTATACATATAGTAGTCAAAACCCTCCTGCCCCTTCTGTGGGTTTGCTGCTTTTGTATACACTTACCAGTCTGCTAAGGGGCATTATTGCTCTTTTTCTGTATATTTCCTTTACCTTTCCCTCTCTGCTGACTCTTCCATCAGAATGTAAACAGACTCAAGCTTTTCCTGTCTTTTTAAAAATTTAATTAGTTTTTAATTGAGGTCACATTGGTTTATAACATTCTGTAAATTTCAGATGTACATCATTATATTTTGACTTCTGTGTAGACTACATCATGTTCACCACCAAAAGTCTGTTTGCCACCCATCACCATACACGTGTCCTTTTATAAGTGTCTCCTGTCTTAAAACCATCCACCTTTACTCCACACACCCTCTAGCCACCACCGTCTCTTCTTCAAACCAAGCTTTCCTGTCAAATGACTCTTATACCATTAGGGGTCTTTTCCTGTCTCCCACCAGTTCCTCTTATCCTCCCAAATCCCCCAACTTACACCCCCAATTATGTGTTTTCCTTCTAGCAATTTTTTAATGCTATTTCTTTATCACAAAACTAAGACTATATACTTTGCACAGTTTTGCATCCTGATTTTTTTTTACTTTAATATTATGGAATTTTTTATGTCATTGATTTTGAAAAACTTTCTTGATGAATAGCATACATACGGGAACATGTTCAAATGATAAGTTCAATGACTTTTCATAAAATGCTGTTAGCATCCAGATCAAGAAATAGTAATTACAGAATCCTGGATTCTTCTCCCAGCCTACCCCTTTCAGTCACTTTACCCAACTCCCCAAAGGTATCCTGACTTCTGACAGCATAGATTATTTATATGTATGAAATGCATGTAAATGGAATCATACAGTGTGTACATTTTGTGTCTTTCTCTTTCACTAAAAATTACTATGTTGGTGAGATTCATCCATATTGTTGTGTACCACTGTAGTTCATTATTTTCATTGTTAAATAATTTATTGTCTGAATATACATGGATAAGTTTTTAAACATAATGTTAATGGCTATCTATGATTCCATTGTATGGATATACCATAATTAATTTATTAATTCTCCTGTTATTTTTGTCAGGTTGTGACTATTAGAAATAACCCTATAATAAACATCTTTGTATAAATACTTAAAAGAATTTCTGACCACTCCTTAGAATAAATTCTAGAAGTATTGTATTTACTGTCTAAAAGGCTATAAGCTCTTTCCAAGTTCTTGATACATATTGCGAAATTGCTTTCTAGGAAGATTATACCAGTTTACTTTCCTACTAACAGTACCTGACACGTTGGTATTCAGCCAAATTTTGGTGACATGAACAGAATGTACTAAATTCTTTCATATCCTAGGACCCATTTCTGGGTTTTCTATGTCATTTATCTGTCTTCTTTCCAGTTCATTATTGTTTAAATTAATTTAGATTTATGAAGATTTAATAGTGTAAAGGGCACAGATTCCCCCCTTTATTCTTTTTCAAGAATTATATGATTGTTCCTGCATTTTAAATTTTTATTAGTTCAGCTTTAAAATATGTTGCCAAATTCAGAAAAAAAAGTGGGGATTTTATTGGAATTACCTTACTGGTATTTCTATACATTTACGTGGGAAGAATTGACATATTTGTATATAATCCTATCCAGGAGTGATTCTCCATTTATTCAAGTATTTTTATTAAATGTCCCTCAGTAAAGTTTTATAGGTTTGTTTATATAGGACCTGGTTTTAAAAAATTTTTTATTTCCAAATATTTTATACTTTGCAGCTATTGGGAATTGGATAATTTCTTTCCATTATATTTTATAACTAGTTATTTGAAAGCTATTGAGTTTTATATATTTACTTTGTATTCATCCTCTTCACTGAGCTCTTATTAATGCTGAGAGTTTTTTGTTTGGTTTTGGGACCATTAATGATTTTGGGTTTGGAACCATTTAATTTCTAAATTCAGAAAGGGAGATATTGATATCTGGAATAAAGAAATAGAAAGACAGTAACCTGGAAAACTATTTTAAAAATAGAATTGTAGAATTCTGATCATTTGCTAAACTCCATTTTTTTCATGCATTGAGGTGCTATCTTTGTCAAATCCGAACCATTTTCTCTAGCCTTATATTTTGAATGAAGAAGCAAGTCACAGAATTAAACGTAAAATTAATGAAGAAATTTTAAGATGTGAAAATAATGTATCATTACATAAGGCAAATTACACATACAATGAAAACCACATCATTTAACATTTGTGTTACTCTAAATTTATTTTTTCCATTCTCTTGTTTTTAAACTTCCCTTTTCTTATCTGTTCTCTATTTTGCTTCTCTCTTTCTTTTTAGGAATACAGTAGTTTGGGAAGAAATTTTTTTAATATTAATGGAAAATAAACTTCAGAGTAAATAAGGGAAAAATGAAAATCTCAGTTTTGTTTTCATATCTTTTCCCCCTGTATTCTCATACACCTTTCTGTTCTTCTGGATATTTCTCATGATTCTCTATTTCCTTATACCATTTATTTATCTGAAACTTTTACACATGTGTGCATGTGGGATGCACATGTTTATGTCACGTATTGTCTTATGTATCACCTTCTCAGAGGCAAGAAAATATGTCTAGGTCATATAGATACATGCTATTGCATACGTAATAAAAATAAATTTTATCTCAGTTAAGTAGTTTAATTTTTTAAACTTTCAAATTTGTTTATTTTCTCTTTTACTCATTTTAAATTATAGGTTTTTGATTTAATCTTAAAAATAGTTTTAAGTACCTAGAAACTTGAACCACAAAAGTAATCAGAAAATAATACTTTAATCCTAGTTAATCCACATTATTGACCTTCTGTGCCTACATCAGCAACAATGGCAGAACGTCTGGTGCGTAGTCTCTTGTGTGGACACAAATATTCACTGGGCAAGTCTGATCTAGAAATGAACTATCCTCTCTTGAGATGGTAGTTTTGCTGATTTTGAGGAAGAGACTATCTAGAATCTCATTTAATCCTTATAAGAAAGAGGCTGGTTGCACCATCTGGTCTAATTTGTAAAATGAAACTAGGTCAGCTCAATTACAGATAGTTGTAACTTACTCTAAGTGGTCTGTAAGTCAAGGCTGCTGTTATTAAAATACATATTTCCTTTGTCAAAATAAAAAGAATTCACTGTCTCTTTAATTAATGACAGTAGAATTGGAGTATAAGAACTTAAGAATCTTATCTTTTGTAGAACAGAAATTATATTTCTAAAAAGGCAGATGCTGTAGGGTGTGTTTCTTTGGGTGTTTGTTAAGCTTTGGGGCTGGGAGGTGAGAATTAGAATGGACAAGAAGGACATCGTGTTCTAGATCTCACATAAAATAGGTTTGGAAGCAGGGATGGAGAATAGTAGCCAAGATAAACTCAAAGGTTGCTTCTGTGTCTTAACTACCAAGAGTTTTAGTTTAAAATGAACTTGGAAGTTGTAGGAGTAAAGCGATGTGCTTTCATTACAGAGATGTAAAACTAGTTCCGAGTCCTTAAGAGAAAGTAGAAATGAAACATCAGAGCCAGAAATAATTGCACCAAGGGCGTACTTAAACACCACCAACAAAACTGCTTCAACAGGTACCCTGCTACATGTGGTATTCTGTTTGCCTCACACAGTGTTATAAAATGGCTGGTGTCCTTCTGGTTAAGTGAAACGAGACTAGAAATAGACATTGTACTCTGTCTATTCTAATTCAATACATTCACAAATAGGAGGCAAAATAAAGAAGAAATTTAAGACGATATATGAATCCAGTTTGCCTTCGACAGTATGCCATTCTGAAGGTGGATATTGTTCATGGAGAGAATTCAGAGTAAACTGTTTCCTTTTATAATTGTATTGGAAAAAATGTGGGTCTTGCACCCAGACAGAGTTTAGTTTGAATCCTGGCTCTACCACTTAGGCATTTTGTGGTGCTGGGAACTTTAAACTCTTTCAAGATTTTCTTCACCTGTTAAATAAGCAAAATTATTCCTTCTTCATAAAGTTGTTGTACAGAGATTGTCTTCTTTTACGAAGTTGTCACAATTTCCTTGAAAAGTAGAAAAAAATATTTGCTTAAAATCTTTTGAGGAAAAGTGCTATATAGGAAAACAAGACCAGCCTTGTTACACATTATTGTATCATCTGAAACGTATTTTTAAATTAGCTTCTGCTCCTCCTTCTTAGAAAGGTCTCCTAATTATCTGAACTGTGTCAGAGTTTTTGTTGCACGTGAAACATCCCTGGGTAACCACACATACTACCTTCCTGTGTAGTCATTTACGAATCAAAATGGTAAAAAGGTGAAAAGGTAAAGGCTTAGTGGTGGGTTAATGGAGCCATTGAGATCTCTATCTCTGTCTCTGTCTTTCTATCATATCTGTGTATCTAACCATCCTAACTACTCCTCTTATTTTATCTTGAAATAATTTTGAACTTAAAAAAAGGTACAAAATAGTGAAAAGAGCTTTTTGCTTTACCATTTGATGGTAAATTAGCAATATGATGTGTCCTTACCTCCAAATACTTTGTATTTCCTAAAATCAGGGACATCTACATCAGTCATCAAAATCAGAAAATTAACCGTCAACGCCATAGACCCCCATTATGTTTTGTCCAACTGATGTACTTAATAGCAAAAGGATCCACTTCAGAATCACATGTTGCCTTTAGTTGTCATGTCTCTTTAATCTCCTTCACTCTGGAATAGTTCCTCAGTCTTTCCTTGACTTTCAGTATCTACTTTTGAAGACTACAGGCCAGTTATTTTGTAAAATATTCCTCAGTTTGGGTTTGTCTGACACGTTCTTTTTGTGTGTGTGAGGAAGACTAGCCCCGAGCTAACATCCGCTGCCAGTCCTCCTCTTTTTGCTGAGGAAGATTGGCCCTGGGCTAACATCTGTGCCCATCTTCCTCGACCTAATGTGGGACGTCGCCACAGCCTGGCTGACAAGCAGTGCGTGTCTGACATGTTCTTGAAATTGAATTCAGGTGATGCATTTTTGTTAGGAATATCACAGAAGTGATGTGTGCTTCTCATTGCATCCCATTGGGTAGTGCACAATTCTTTTTTGTTACATTACTGGAGATATTAACCATGATCGCTTACTTAAGGTGGTACCTACCAGATTTCTCTACTGTAAAGTTACTCATTCTCTCTTTATAATCAGGGCAGTGATTTGAGACTATGTAATATCCTATTCCTTATCCTTATTAACCTCCCACTCACTACTTTTATTCCACTCACTACTTTTAGCATCTATGTTTCTTGGATGAATTATTACTATAATAGTTGCCAAATGGTGATTTTCTAATTCCTTCATTCCTTCTCCATTCATCAATTGGCATTCCACTGCAAGGAAAAGCTTCCTCTTCTTATTTATTCATTTTTTATTTATATCAGTATGAGTGCATGGATTTTTAAAAATTATTATATTTGGATTTTTTTTTTTGGTAAGGAAGATTGGCCCTGAGCTGACGTTCGTTGCCAATCTTCCTCTTTTTGCTTTAGGAAGATTGTCCCTGAGCTAATATCTGTGCCAATCTTCCTCTAATTTGTATATGGGTTGCCACCACATCATGGCTTGATGAGCAGTGTGTAGGTCTGCACCTGGGATCTGAATGCGCGAACCCCAGGCCACCAAAGCAGAGCACATGAACTTAACCACTACCCTGCTGGGCCAGCCCCTATTTATGGATTTTTTAATGGATTATACTGTGTTATGATCATTATTTATTTTGATGCTTAAAATGTCCCAGTTTTGGCCAGTGGGAACCCCTTCAAAATGTCTTCCTCATTTTGTGAGTGCTTTATTTCCTCATTTTGTGAGTGCTTTATGACATTGAGACCACCCAGGCCCGTCTTTACTGTGCTTGTATTGTAGTAGCCTGAACCAGGCCATTGCTGCCACAGCCTTCCCCTCATCCTCCTCTCCTCACTCGGGATCCAACATCCTGCCACTGCCTACCTT
This sequence comes from Tapirus indicus, assembly GCA_031878705.1. Taxonomy (NCBI): domain Eukaryota; kingdom Metazoa; phylum Chordata; class Mammalia; order Perissodactyla; family Tapiridae; genus Tapirus; species Tapirus indicus. The sequence continues at coordinate 105,167,177 of CM062917.1, forward strand.
GCTGGGACTCAATTATTCAGGAAGAAAGATATAGATAGATAGATAGGCAGGCAGACTGACTTTAAAAAAAATGTTCTGTCCATAGAAATTGGGAAATAAAAGGAATGGTTCACCATTCTTATAGAGAAACAGATATTTGGATAATCAGAAACAATGGATAAGCCTCAAATTATTTATTTTAATTTTGGAATGTGTCTTAGTCCTTTCAGGCTGCTATAACAAAATACCAAAAACTGGGTGGCTTATATACAGCAGAAATTTATTTTTCTCAGTTCTGGAGTCTGGGAAGTCCATGGCGCCAGCAGGATTGCTTTCTGGTGAGGGCGCTCTTCCTGGTTCAGAGCCCGTGCTTTCTCACCATGTCCTCAATGGTGAAAGGCGCCGGGGATCTCTCTGGGGTCTCTTTTATAAGGCAGTAATTCCATAAAGACTCCACCCTCATGACTTAAGCACCTCCCAAAGTCCCCACCTCCTAATACCATCATCTTTGGGGGTTAGGATTTCAACCTATAAATTTGGACTAGTCACATTCTGGCCATAGTAGAATATTTTTGTTTTCTACTGATATTTGAGCATGGGTGCATTTACTGTTTTGAGAATTCAGGGCCTAAACCAACTTAGGTTCTCCAGCTGTTTATCCCACTGCTTCTGTATATTGTCTCCCAATTTGAGAAACTTATTAAGCACACTTTTTGCTATAACCTTAGAATCAGGCTTAGCAAGTGACCATATTCCTTATGCTTTTCTTCCCGACATCTTTTGCTATGAGATGGGTAGGTAGATGCACAGCCCACAGATGGGTTGGCGCTGTACAGAGAAGTCAGCATTCAGTATTCCCCCTCAGGAAACCTTGTTTGAAGAGCTACTTTTTGCTCTTCCTTTAGATTGAGGGGCTGTCCCTGTTGCCACTGTGCTCCGGTTTCCAGGGGCCTTGCTCTTTCTAGGGTTGATATGCTTTCTCACAGGGTGAGGAGAGAGAATCTGATAGCCCCAGGAAGGAGCTTTGATTCATTAAGTCTGGAGTTGGGAGAAGAGAAGGAATTTGATTGAGACAGATTGATTTGAATGGAGCAACTACCCTTAGACGACTTTGCATAACAGAGCTGGTGGGTTAATGTGTTTGTCTTTTCCAGCCCAGTTCTTTAAATCTTAGAAAAAAGTTATTGGAGACTGGAGCTTTTTTTTATGTGTTGCAATTAGGCACATGTCCAGATGAATTCTAATTTCACTGAACCATCCCTAGAAGACTACTGAATTTATTGGAAATCACTGATTTTATGAAGATATAAATATATAGTGGGGATTTAATAAATGAATCCTAATTTCAAGAATATGGAACTTATGAAACCAAGCAAGACTGTGGAATTTGGTGGCAATAAATTAGAAATGTAAGTTTAAAGTACATAAACTATATATATGATTTTCATAACTTTAAAATGGCAAATGGTTTTACTGTTTACTGTTGAAGTTAGTGATTCCTTCTTTACAAAGAACTGTAGATTTTTTTGAACATTACAACTATTTTTAGAGGATTTTAAAAAATAGCACAAATGTGTTAGTATATATTTCTAATGTAGTACTATGTTTTTTTAAAGAAGATATTTAAATTTTTTTCAAATTCATATCAGTAGTAATCTTAAAAATACAGCATTAAATACAATAAGATAAATAAAAATACTTTATTGGAATTCCTTTGGAATCTGAGCCACCTCTTATATTTCATGCAGTTATCTCAAATTCACTATAACTGCATAGAACCCAGTAAAATGTCTTCTCTGGTTTTAAAGTCACTATTGACTCTCTGTTCTTTTTCTTCTACCCTTAACAAACTGCTGGGAAGTGTTTCCAACTTCGTACAACTGGTCTGCCTTGTCCTTCCTTATTGCAGAAATCCTGTCCAAACTCGACATTAGAGCTGTGATTATTGATCTCTTCTTAAGCTTTTTGTTCAGTTCTCTACCTTTCACCCAGTTCTAAGTGCTATTAATAATAAACTTATTTCCTTTTACCAATCATAGTGGATCCTCTTCAGCTTCCTTTATTTATCCCAGAGTTTTATAAAAAACTTTTATTTTTCTGCGACTATCTGCCACTCTCCTCTTGACAATGCCACGTTTACTGTAATGCATCAGTTAGAAAACAGCCATTTCATAAGGGCATACCGCGTGTATACTTGGTGCCAGCCACTGTACTAGATACTGGGAATATTGTGGCAAATAAAATAAACATGTCATTGTCCTGGTGGAACTGAGTCTAGTGGGAACAACAGCTGTTAAACAAGTGAGTGCATCTAATTAACTGATTGTAAGTGTGTCGGTGCTTTGGAGAAGAATAACGTATGGGAGCATGTAAAGGAGGCATGGGTTCTACTGGGGCAGCTTGAGGTGGTGACATTGAAGCTGAGACCTGAGTACATATTAGCTGGTCGAGGTCTACATTAAGGAACATTTCGGGTAAAGAGTGGTCCTTGCTGTTTGCATCATCACTTTTCACTCTGTCATCAAGCAAATTCTCATACTTTTTAGCCAGGCCACCTGCTCATCTCACCAGGTTGCTTCTTTCTTTCTTTCTTTTTTTTTTTTTGTGAGGAAGATTAGCCCTGAGCTAACAGCTGTTGTAATCCTCCCCTTTTTGCTGAGGAAGACTGGCCCTGGGCTAACATCCGTGCCCATCTTCCTCTACCTTATATGGGACACTGCAACGGCACGGCTTGACAAGCAGTTTGTCCGCGCCCGGGATCTGAACCTGCAAACTCCGGGCTGCCAAAGCGGAGTGTGTGAATTTAACCGCTATGCCACCAGGCTGGCCCCTGCTTCTTCCTTCTTAATGGGCTTTTTTCCTTTACACTTTTCTGATTTTGTGCTCTCAACCTATTTTGGATCTCCTGAGATCATTGTCCCCTGGTTGTTAGATTAGGATCTACTAGTAGCAGGTTCTCAAAGTCTGATTTGTCCACTGCCTCCTACCCTGTTAGTCTCGTCTTCTTTTCCTTCCCTTAATGCCTCATATGTGGTGTAATTTCTATGGCAAAGAAGCACAAGCCAGCAGTAGGGACCTTAGAATTTATTTGTTGATAACGAACCCCTCCTGAATTTTATTGTCAGCAACCTCTCCTCCCATCCTAGTGACATCAAGGCTTAAGGGGATTGAAAAATTTCTCTTCAGGGGAAGTTTAGGTATTTTGCTTTAGATCATTAAAGGATGCACATATTAGCTCTAAAGTTTTGCATAATCTATAATTATGCTTTATCTGTTTATCCAGTACTTGATATTTTAGATTTCTTGATGCAAGTTTTTCAAAAATGTCAATTTTTATAACCAGCAGTTGAAATTTTTTAAAAGTACAGCATATCAATATTCAGTATCACTAACACATGTTGTTTACCTGGTAATGTAAATACAAATAAGCTTGCAGACACATGTCAACAAAAACAACATTATTGTACTAGTACAGGGTGCCCAAAGTATGCTCTTCTGATATTGGTTATTATTTTCTTTTACTGCAGTGCATTGTAACTGGGCAGCTGGTCAAACTATTTCTTGTAGCGAGGCCCTTTATTGAGCCCTGACCAATTCTTAGCAGAGAGAAAGAAAATACACATTTTCCTTTTTTCTTTAATATATATATTTATTAAAATAACAATATGAATATGGAATAAAGACTAATTATAACATCTGTATATAAACACATTAGAACAAAACTAAAATAAATTGTAAAATATAGTATTGCCCACTAGGAGACTTATCTTTAACGTCCACCATTTTATTGTTATAAATAAAGGGTAACATCTACTTTTTTTTTTTTTTTTTTTGTGAGGAAGACCAGCCCTGAGCTAACATCCGTCCAATCCTCCTCTTTTTGCTGAGGAAGACTGGCCCTGGGCTAACATTGTGCCCATCTTCCTCTACTTTATATGGGACGCCACCACGGCGTGGCTGACAGGCAGTGCATCGGCGGGCACCCGGGATCCGAACCTGCGAACCCCGGGCTGCCAAGCGCGGACTAAACCGCTGCGCCACCGGGCGGCCCCCAACATCTACTTTTTTAAATTTTTATATTTAATTGTAGTATAACACATGTTTTACTGTCTTAACCATTTTTAAGTGTATAGTTCAGTAGTGTTAAGTACATTCACAGTGTTTTAAACCAATCTCCAGAACTCTTTTCAGCCTGCAAAACTCAAACTCTGTACCCATTAAACAACAACTTTCCATCCCCCCTCCCTCCAGCCCCTGGAAACCATCATTCTACTTTCTGTCTCTATGAATGGGACTATTCTAGGCACTTCATATAAATGGAATCATACAGTATCTTTCTTTTTGTGACTGACATTTTACTTGACATTGTCTTCAGGGTTCATCCATGTTACAGCATATGTCAGAATTTCCTTCCTTTAAGCCTGAATAATATTCTATTATATATATATATATATATATATATATATATATATATATACACATTTTGTTTATCCATTCATCTGTTGATGGACAGTGGGTTGCTTCCACCTTTTGGCTCTTGTGAATAATGCTGCTGTGAACATGGATGTACAAATATTTCTTCAAGACCCTGCTTTCAATTCTCTTGGGAACTTATCTTATTGAGCCCCAACCTTAGCACAGATATATATACTTTGTAAATATTTAAACAGCGTGGGAGGGAAGGGGAGAAGGGGAGGGAGAGAGGACAGTCCTTCCAAAAATTAGGCAGATGATAATCTGTCAGTCATGTAAGGTTATCTCAGTCTACGTCAGTGTTTCTTGAAGTATTGTCCATGAACCATCTGCATTAGAATCTCCTGGAATGCTTACTAAAAATTTAGATTCTTAGGCCCTTCACCAAACTTCACAAGTCTGAATCTCTTGTGAGACTCAGGAATATGCACCCCGGGTGGTCCTACACACACGGAAATGTGAGATGCGCTGCCCCACTGACAAGGAGATATCTCAGAATTTACCTCTGTTTATGCATATGAAGGCCCTCTCTCTGCTTCTCTCAGTCCCTGCTTTCCTTTGGGGCACATTCATCCCAGGCTAGCCCATGACTCACTTTCTCTTCCACTCTATCTGTATATTGTAGCCCAACTAAAAGTCCCATAAATATCGCAAAGGATGGCCAGTCCTGAGTTTGCAACCTTAAACTTTGATCTGGGCCCATTTAGGGTCCTTCTTCCTCAGGATGCTAATTGGTGATTCACTATTGCTCTCTGCCTGCTTCTAGTCAGTGGGCCAGTGAACAGGCTAGGACTTCTTCCCTCAGGCCTTGTAGTTGTTAAGGTTTACCTGAGTTCTTAAAGGGACCAAATCTCTTTTCTTACAGGAACATTTTAAATATGACATAGTATATTGTGACCCTCGGGACAGTCATTTCACACATTTATATTGTATAGCCGAATGACAAGTGTGACATCTTCAATAAAATCAACTAGCTTCTTTTGCATTTTGAAATCAAACTCTGTCTTCATCTAGTTATCACATCCTGCCGACTTATCATATCTACCATGTGTGGCTTTGCTTCTAATTGTGACCTGTGATTTGTAAGTGATTTTTTTAATATCAGCTTTTCTTCAAATAATGTTGGTATATTTTCAAAAGTATTCTCTTCAAACTTTTGTGTGATACAAGAGCATGTTTAATATTTGACTTCCATTAAAAGTGATGATACTAATGATATATATATATATATTTTTTTAAATAAAAGGAGCCTAATAAGGAAGCTTGTTTTTATTATAGCTGGCCATCATTTCCAGTGTGCTCTATACAAATTTCTATTCCTTAACTGATTTGGTACTCCCATAATTTTTAGTTTTGGCTCATTTCTACAGCCACTTTTTGTGATTTCCATTTGCTTGGTTGAACATCTAAGATGTAAACACTGAGGGCGGGGATGGTTTTGCTCTGTTCACATAGTGCCCAGCATGATATATGACACATGGTGGGTGGTTAACAAATATTTGTTGAATCAATGGAACTTAACTTGAAGCTGATTATAGTATATTTCATATACTGCATTTATTGTTTCTGCTAGAAATTTTCTTTGCAGTTTTCTGTTACACTACAATTCTTTTATCAATCTAAGAATTCAATTTCAAGACATTGAGAAGCTTACCTAGATAATATCTGATTGGACCAATTGATGCTGCAGGATGAAACACACGCTTGATTTCATAGGGTCACTTATTTTTCTATGTTAAAAACTGACTGAGCAGAACTCCTAACACCAATCAGTAATTTCACGTGTTTATTCTCTTGGTTGGAAAGGAGATTGAACTTGAGTGTGACTTGGCCAATGTATCTCCAACCTCGGATTGTATTATTGGTGATGGATCAGTGCCATCATCTTCACCCACAATGGGCAGCACATTTGAATCTTTGTTTCAGGAGACCAGATAACCTGGTAGAGTGAGCCTATATTTTTTTCTATTTACAAATTTAGGCTTCAAGCTATGCACACTGAAAATCCTTTTTGTGTCAGTCTGTTTGTTTTTAGCAGAGCCTGTAGCACCTGTTGTCAGTGGACTGCTCAGAGCAGCCCTTTATAGAGCTTTCTTTTAGCAGCATTTTGGGATCCAGGGTCAGGAATGGTCAGCTCAACTTACCCTTGCAATAAATATAAATTCTGATTTAGGGAAGATTAACAAGAAACTCTCAAAGGCCGATTTATACAGCATGATACAATATTGTACAAATGTACACGTACAAAATTAACTTGGCCTTTTGAGTTTCTAATCTTCCAGCCTAAAATTAAGAATGCCTAGGCTTAACTGTTTAAGGTAGTGTTAAGTGGTTAATTGATGCTTTTGGATTAAGATTTTCCAGAAAAATTATTACCCATAACTACAAAGTAACAAAACTCAGACCTAAAGACATCTGTGGAATCCCAGGACTAGCTAATTAGAAGCAGGCCAGGACTGATCAAGGGGGTCTGACCTCAGTTGGATTTGCTGGTATTCTTACTTCCCAGAGTAAATGCCTGTAAGTATTCAGTGTGACCCAAAGCCTTTAAAGTAGTAAGCACAGTTTTAGCTGTGTGATTTTAATAGCAGTCATAAGGTTAAAATTTAATGAGATGCCTACAAGTTGTATAAAAAGATGTATTAAAATTAAGATTCACAGTAATATCTTATAGATTGCCTTGTCTGTTGAACCCTTAATTTAAAATTTTCTTCATATTTTAACAACCATTTATAATTCTTTTTATAAGCCCTTAGTGAGTGTGTGTGTGGAATTATCTTTCTTATTGCCTTCCCCCCGCTGCCCCCCCCACAGTCAAATCAAGTTTCATTATCAGAATGATGCCAGTGTGTTAGTTGTGTTCCATTCTTAGCAAATTTTGGGTGTAATAATTTTACACCTGAATTTAGTATGTTCTTGGTGCCATTTTAATTTGCTTTTCTTTAATTCCTAGTCAGCTTGAACCACTTCCTGTGTTTGCTAACTGCATTCCTCCCCCTACAGTTTAGCTATTCTTATTCTTGGCTCATTTTCTTGTGGGGTTATAACAATTGTCATCAGAATCCTGACCTGACAGCAGCAGGCTCCTGGGCAGAGCATGTCTTCAGCAATTAGTACTTTTGCTTTCTCTCTATTCCTCCTTTCTTCATTCTAGTGGAAAATGGGGAGTAAGTAGACAGTATTAGAAAAAGTGGAAGGGAAAACTAAACTGAACTGGAGGAGACTTAAATGTAAAGTATGTTAAACTGGGTTGCATAACTTAATTAAAGTTTTGATAAGTAATGGGAAGCAGCATATTAGGTAATGATTTGGCATTGTCAGCAGACTTGGATTCTAACACCAGTTCTGCCATTCTTTAATGGATATAATAAGTCTACCTCACAACACTGCCATGAGCACTAAATGAGATTACATGTGAGGGCCTCTCCTGTCACCTCTCCTATGCTGAAGATAATGGCAGCAGCTACATGACAAGGCAGAACAGCAGGTGACACCAAGATTTATGGCAAAACATTTATCTTGCCCCAACCCCTCTCCCCTCTTCTCTGCAATTAGCATTTAACATGTTTTCTCATTTAATCTTTATAACAGCCTTATTATATATCATATTCCCATTTTCCAGATGAGGAAATTGAGGCTCTGAGAAGTTTAACTTGCACAAGGTCATGGATTTGGTAAAGGATTTGGGTCGAGTTCTGTCAGATTCCAAAGCCATTCTCTTGCCACAGTGCCAGGCTGCCTTGTGTAATGAGCGTGTGACTGAAGAATGAAAAGGAGCTAATGGAGTGGCCATTCCACTGTTCTTTCCACTACTTCACTTGGTGAATGACTAATAAGCAAACACTTCCAGATGGTATTTGCATTTTAAAAGAGGAGCTCATTAACCCTAATGAATCTCTAATTGGTGGAGAGATTTCTGTGCACTAGGGGTTTCTCCTGTGTCTTCAAGGTGCCTGGCTATCCTTTTCTCCTCTGTAGATTATCAGCTATTCTGGAATCAAAATTATGTCATAGAATGTAGTCACATACTGCTGGTCTGCCTCAAATGCAATTGAATTAATTAACAGAGAGTTGTGAAAAGAAACACCTAAAGGAAAATAAGTGTAGATTAGCATTGAATGTTCAAAAGCTAACTAACAAATTTGGCAATGTTGAGGGTCTTCTGAAGAGTCAGGTAAAAATAATATATTTCATAATTTTAACTTCAGAAATATCAGTGTTTCTCATATTGTGTTCATAGACCTCTGCAAGGTGTTTAATAGGTATCAGGTGAATAAAATGGCTCGCTAGTATACATTATGAAAAATATTTTAAGTTTCTTCACTGAAGAATTTCTCACCAGCTTTAACATGTTAAAGTCCATTGGAAATCAACTGGAAAGGAACACATTCTACAGGTTTTTTCTCATACTTTTGACCACAGAAATATTTTTTCCATGTGAACCACTTGAAACTAGTGTTTTGTAGACTGCATTTTCAGATATGGAGTTCTAGATAATTCCTCTCTAATTAAAGAAAAGAAAGAAAACAGTTTTCTGTATTCACAATTTTTCATATGTAGGCAGGCTCCAACCCTGTCCACACCAGCCCATTCCCAGCCCTCTTGGGCTCTAGTGTGGTCCAGTAATAACATCCCTCTTCCCCAAATAAGATCTGGCTAATTTAGTGATGGGGGGAAGAAAACAGATGGAGTCCAAATTCTCATCTTTATTGCCTATAAAGCTGGTGTTGAAGAATGTGTCTTCTGTCAAGGAGCAAATGGTTTTCCTAATTGGAAACCCAGAATTAGATTGAGCCCCATCCAGTTATACGGTATGCTGGGCTGAGACGGGCTTCCTCAAGGAGGAGGAGGTCCCTGTGGAGGGTCAGAGCAGACAGAGCCACATCTCTCTATGATTCTCCCATTCTCAAGAGAAGAGGATGAGATAGGGGCAGAACCACATGCATCCAGGGCCTCCCAAGTCACCAACCCATGGACTGGAGAGTGGAGGGAGGCCTGGGTGAATGTTACTAGAGCTTCCTCTACATTGAAGGAGGCCTAGGGAGTGAGGGTGCTCCCTTATCGCCCTCCCTGAAACAAGTGTCCTCTGGGTGACCCAGATAAGCATTTGGGTTCCCCTCCCATCACTGGGGATTTCTCCTTTCCACCTTCCCTTATACCTAGTGCTCACTCTTCACCATTTCTCCTCTCCCAGTAGAATGGGATCATGATGATACTCTAATGACTGTCCCTTTCTTGTCTCCTTATATAACTCAAACATAATTCAGCTTTGTACCCTAGAAAAGGTGGAATACATATGTTCTCTAAAACAGAGGTCAAGAAACTACAGCCTGACACCTGTTTTTGTAAATAAAATATTATTGGAACACGGCCACACTCATTGGTTTATGTATTGTCTGTGGCTGTTCTCGGCTACAGTGGTAGAATTGAGAAGTTGCCACAGGGACAATATGGCCCACAAAGCCTAAAATGTTTACTATCTAGCCCTTTACAGAAAAAATGTGTCAAACCCTAACCTAAAATATAGATAAATTTCATTTCAGTCCTTTAAGTTCTGAAAGAATTTCTTTAGTATGTATACATAACCTTTTCGCTAACTGACTCTAAATAAAAACACTTTAAACCAAGAAAATTGCATGATTGTAGTATAAGAGGGATTTTGCCTCTTGTAGAATTGTTTCTAGCCTTTCAAACTTCTGGAAAAGTATCAAAGGGATTGTTTGTTTGCTTTGAAGGCCCAGAAGGAAGGACAGAGGCTTGCTCTGGTCAGAAGTATTTGGCATCTTCAGTGGAAAGGGAAGAGAACAGATAATCCATGGGGCCTATGGAAGAAAAAAGGAGTAGAGAAATGTCTAGGGGCCCAGGGGATTGGACAAGCACAAGATCCTGCCTTCAAAGCTCCCTTTTGGAGCCCCAGGCTCTTTTCTTCACACCCTGTTCCGTAACTCAGAGACTTGATTCCTCCCACCTCACCCCCATCCACTGGAACCTTCCACAGAATCCCGAGACGTCAGGAGACTGGGTTCTACCCCCACTGAGACTGCCTTCTACCTGGGAGACCTTGGGTTAGTCACTGAGTGCCTCTGCCCCATAGGGTTCACTCACCTGTAAACTGGAGGGTTAGGGGGATGGGGAGGATGTCTTATTGCACCATAGTGAGAATCAAATGTGGTGGTGTAAAAAAGCCTTTATGAATGTAAAGTACTGTGAAAATGTTGGTTGTTTTTGTTCTTCGTTTTAAACAGCTGACTTGCAAATGAAATTTTAGAATCCATAGAGTTAACTGATGTTTGAAAACTAAAATACCTTATTTCACATTTGTCACATGCATCTCTATTTATTGTTAAAGTATTTAACTTTCATGTGGGTTATAAAAAAATGGAGAAAATAACTGAATTTTTACCATGATAAATTCTTCAGTGGGGGGAAAAAAACTTCAAAAACTATATTTCGTTGTGACCTGTTCTTTTCTGTTTGTTTGTGTAGTTTTCATTTTGTGCCTTTGTTTACAGAGAATAATCTTGCAGATGGCATTTTTCTTTGTAATCAGTTATTGTCCTGAGTCATCGCCAGACATGGCATTTCAGTAAATAGTGATTCTACAGTTGCTTCCAGGCAGATGTGTTGTGTGATGTCAAGAACACTGGCTGATAACCTTTCTGGTTATTCAAGCAGTAGGGAGAAATGGAGAAAGTTTTGTACAGATACACACCTTGAAATCAGAAAATGGCAAAGGACGCATTGACTTCGTGGTGAATGATTTTACGCAAATACAGTGTTTGTGTGGCTATGGGTTGAAGCAATAATCATTTAAAATCTTTCTTAAGTAATTGACCTTTCATACTGGGTGATACATATTTTCTTATAAATATCATGCTTGTGAGTTTTTAAACACACCTTGACCTCATTGTACAGCGACTTGCATTACCACTGCTGCTCATGCTGCTGTGGCCTCATGCCTATAACCAAGCAAACTAAACTCCTTGTGCATTGGTTTTGCCCCCTGTAAAGTGGGGGTCGATTATCTTATCCCTAACTATCAGAGGAGGGGATTTCTGAAAATACGGCTCTTCTTCATATGCCAATAAATGGTTAATCACTTAAAAAATCAGTCAAACTAGTTGTTTGACATCCTAGGTCGCAAAAGTAGGCTGATTTAATTTTTCACTTACGTATTAACTTTATTATCCTATAGACATAACTCCAAAGTTCCTAATGCTTTTGTTTCAATATGATTTTTTAAAATCATTAACTGTTTTTAAAATTATGAATCACTAGTAACAATACATCATAGTGGTATACATCCTAGTGGTACTTAATTAGCCTTTTAATTTTCACAGATATGTTTTAGAAGAAAGACACTAACTGTATGCTGAAATACAATTTTTATTACATACCATTTAGTATTATTTTGTCACGGTTTTACAGTCTGGAAACTCTAAAGAGAAGTTCACTGATTTATTCAGCTAGTATTTATGGAACACCTATTACATGCTGGGTCCCACCCAACAATAATAATGTTGCACAGAGCTGAGAATAAAGCTTATAGGCTGGAATATGCATTGATGTACTTAGATTTTAAACACTTTAGGGAGATACTTTATCTTAAGTAAAATAACTATCTTATGTAAATCAACTACCAATTTAATTTTTGCTCCATGATTTTAGAATTTAACAGAATTCTGTTTAGTCTTTTAAAATTTTCATGAAGCTCTTCCTTGATTACAGCCATTGGTAAACTAAACTTTTGTGTTTCATATGGAAAAGTTAAAAGCTCAGCCAAAATTCCTAATCTTTAGTGTCAGCCAAGTCATCGTCTATGAATTTTGTAATCTTCCCTGTTCTGGACATTCCTGAGCTGGGTTAATTTTATGGGAAGAGCAGTTTACAAATTACTAAATTAGCCTCTCAACATGCTTTAAAGAAGTAGGCTAATTGTTTCTTTACTTACCATGTGTTAATCTTAGATCATTAGTGATATTAATAAAATAGGTCATTAATAAATTAAATTATGCTTATACTCACCTAACTATGTTTGTGTTTGTCCTATGTCGTTGGAGGCAGCCTAGTCACCAACTTCATTTAGTTATATAACCCACCCAGGCACCAGCCTTTGGAATCAAAGTATTAACTGAAGGCTAATTTATGAATTTGTTCCTTTTCTTTCCTGTAAAGATTGTTTGACATTTGGTTAATTATTACATACAAACATATATATCTGCTCTGAGGCAAAGCCACAGAGATACAAATAAAAAGTATAAAGAGTAAACCTTATGAAAAAACTAATTTGGAGGACAGTTATTCATATTATAAAGGCTTTGAATTTGAAAATAATTTGCCTTATTTTCTTTAAGTTGTCAGCTTTCCTAGCTTATTTGAAATATGACTTGATTTATGAAATGTGAATTCACTTGATTTTTCCAGAGTAAACCTATATAAAGCAAGATACATTTCTGGTTTAGGTTGTATGTTGATATATTTATGGATGATTTATGAGACCTCTGTAAAATTTCTGTTCTTAAAAATTAACTTATTTCCTTAGTAACAAAGGAAATAATAGGTGCTTTCATAATGTGAAACATAAAATATCAAAAGATATTTCAAATAAATAGAAGACAGTTTGGCCTCAACGATATGGTAAAAGTTTTTTTGTTTTTGTTTTTTTGCTTTTGTTTCATAGGAGATACAGCAAATGAGCAAAGAATGGCAGCAAGAGGTACAACTCCAGACGGAGAAGGCAACCAACCTTTGGAGGTAAGTGAAACTCGACGAGTCCTTTGAGGTGAAACTGAACAAGTCGCTTTGATTATGTATTTCTCTGAGGATAATAGTACCTTCTACTTTCTTGCTATGCAGACAGGTGCCTAGATACCAAGAAACGGGTGATCTGCTGAAAGTCAGGGGGAGGCAGTACTGGGAGTGACTTCCTAAGTGCTAAGCTTTTCCTTGTGCTGAAAATGGAGACTTTCTCTTGAAAGAAGAGGAATAGAGCACTTGTGTTAAAACATTTGACCTATTTTTAATTCAGTGATTATTTTCTAATACATTTGAGTAAATACATAATATATGAACCTGTAGAGAAAGGTTTGAAAATAATCTCTTCAGAACTATATTATATTACCATTTCCAGCACCAAAGTGCACTCCTTGATATCGTTCAATAGAAAGACTAGGGTATTTGTTCTCTTCCACATGAGAAAACTGTTTGCTCCTTGAGGTACTGGAAAGTATCTCATTAGGATACTTTTGAATACTATGAAGAAACATACTAATGTTATTCAATCACTGAAATAATCATTTTTAAGACTTAAGGGGAATGTTCATTGTTACAGTGGAAGGGCTATCCATGAACTTTGAAACTTTCTACGTGGTGACACACATATGCTTATATTCTACTTGTAGCACATGAGGGAGCGAGGTCAGGGACCTGGCCGTTTGGTTCGTCACTGTATCCGCAAAGCCTCGCACAGTGTAGGCAGTCAAAAAGGTTTGTTAAAGAATGAATGGATGCAATCATGAATTATAAGTAGAGAGTAATATTTAAAGAAGAGAGATTTTTAATTTTTATATTCAGATTTTCCACAGTGAGCAAATATTTTATAATTCAGAAAAGAAACTTATTAAAAGAAGTGACACAGGAAGTAAATTAATGTAGAAGAAAAAAAGAGTCATCTTTCTCATAAAACTGTGCATTCCTTTTTCATTCATGCAGGCAACAAATATTTAGTAAGCACTGACTGTATTCAAGGTACTGTGCAAGGAGCTGAGTATATAGTAGTGAAGAAAAACAGATACAAGGACAAATAAAAATGCCCAGCCTATACGCTGAAGCACCTTGATCTCTTTCATTTATTCAAACATTTAGTGACTGCTGACCATAAGTAGCATATTTGATAGAAAATACAGGTTGATGTATTTGAGGTTTGGGAAAGAAACACCAGGCTGGTTTAGAAATCATCCATAAAGATAACTTGAGTTTAATTGCTTAGACATGTGATTCATTAGAAATGTCTATGGAACTCAATTATTTTTCAGAGTTGATTCATTGATAGAATTCTATGAATCAAATCTGAAAATTAATTCTTAAAGAAAAAAGCTTTTGAGAACAGATCTTCTGAGATTTTAAACTAGGTCATTATTGTGCTACTTTTTTGTCTTTCTATTATACCATCAATTCTTAATAATTATGAGTGGATTTATATACTGCTATAAAAGATAAAAGGGCCTTCTATCTGAATAGTTGCTGGGCATTGGGAAGATAGTGTTTGCTCTCAGAGAGCTTACTGATGTAGCAAAAAAGAAACAGGGAGACTACACGGTTAAGTCACAGAACAAGAGGATAATACTAAAATACTTTTAGAGGCTATGCATTATTCACCACTGAATTATTCGCCAAATAATCATTTACCCTGACCTTAAGGGTCTAAAATAGATTTTATTATTCCTCTCCTTTACAAATTCCAAAACAAAACCTTGCTGCGTGTTCTCCACCTCCCCTCATCCATACACTACCTTGGTCAGTCAAGATGAGTCTTATCCGGTGTCATGGTTTTAAATTCTATGAAGAGCCTGCTGACTCCCAAAGTATATCTCTACCTAGACCTTTCTGCTGAGCTCTAAACTATATCCTACTGCCTACATGCCATTTCACTTACAAATTTCTAGACAGATCAGCCTTTACTTGACCAAAGAAGAACTATTAATTCCTGGCCCTGCCACCCTTGAAGCTTCTGTCTGCTCAAGTTTTCACCATCTCTGTTTAATAGCACCACTCTCTAAATAGTAGTTTAGAATCAAAACCCCTGAGGACCACTGGCTCCTCTCTTTTCCTCACACTCCACATGCAGTCCATCAGTAAGTCCTGTCATCTCCCCTCCCAGAATCTGACCCTTTCTCACCATCAGCACTGTTAGAACTTGAGTCTAAGCCACCACTTTCACCAGCACTCTCTGCCTCCATTCTTCCCCCTTAAGTCCATTCTCCACACAGCAGACAGAAATATAAATCAGATCACATCCCTCCTTGGCTTAAAATCTGCTGGCCACCCACTGTAGCTACAATGAATGCTAAGCTCCTTACAGTGGGCTACAAGGAGCTCCAGGTGTTATCCAGTCTCATTTCTCTCCACACCCTCAAAGCCCATCCCTATCCTCCAGCTACCTTTCTGTGCCTCAATCATGTTAAGCTCCTTCCCATCTCAGCCTTTGCATTTGCTATCCCTTCCTGTCACTTGGCTGCCTCCTTATCATTCAGGTCTTCATTCAAGTGTCACTTTTCATGACTACCTCAGTTAAAGTGTCTCTCCCTCCAGTCATTATCACATGACCCTCTTTTATTTTCTCCATCAAGTTTATCACTATCACCGATTATTCATTTGTTTACTGTCTGCCTCCCCTGACTAGAATGAAAACAGACTTTGCGAGCCTAGAATGGTGTCTGGTACATAAAAGGTACTCAATAAATGCCTGTTAACTGATAATCTAGACTTCATTTAATGCCATCATCTGTCTGCCAGTTTAAAGGCCTAAAAATGTCATTTTGACTCATTCTTCTCACACCCCTTTATCAAATCTATCAGCAAATCCTATTGATTCTACCCCACAAATATCTTCCAAATCTGGCTCCATGTACTCCAGCGAGGTCCTCATCTGTTCAGTAGACTGTTAGTAGATGAGCAATGTCTTGCCCAAATCCCTTTCTGAAAAACAGCAGGTTTTTTTACTTCAGTCCCCCCAAAATGGCTTGAAACCTGCAGAATAAAGTTTAAAACCAAAACCCTGTTCAGACGTCACCTGCTGTGTGAGCGCTTTGCTCTGCTCTGCCAACCAGAGAGAACCTCAATGTCCTCTTACTGCTTGTGTTGTCTTATGACTTCACTATAGTATGCGTTCCCAGAAGGTGGAAACTACACGTTAATTAGCTTTGTAGCTTCAGCCACTAACACGCTGTCAGACACATGTGGTGTGACATAGATGCCTGTCAATGGTTTCGGGTTGGTTATATGAATAAATAAGTGGTCTTCTGCAAATGCTGTCTTATGAGTAAATCTCTTCATTAAATTCTATTTTTCACCTTACATTATAATCACGGTTATTTTTTTTCCTCACTATAAAAAAAAGTTTTTCTTATATTTCTTAGGAGTTACCCATAAAAAAATTTTGTTAATTTACATTATTTTTGGCACTCTTACTACCTTAGCAAGGAAAAGTATAACGTTTTCAGTTAGTTTTTAAAAAGATATTCATCTGATTAAGAAGTTGTAACTATTGTACCTAGCAGGAAAGGTTTTCATTATTTTAATGTTAATGATTATACAAGAAATGTTGAAGTATTATTTATAATGAGAACATATTTGGTAAATTTGTGTGGGTTCAGTAAGCTTAAAAATAACACTCAGTTGCCAAAATATAACTTACTTTTCTAAGACCCTTTGGAGAGGTGGCTTTTAGTATACCGAAATAGGTTTTTTGGTGAATTCAGACAAACTTATAGATTGCCAACTATTTTCAAGGAATTTTTGGACATGGGGTAGAAAGGATATAAAGATATGTAAGACTCCATGATTACAGAAGCAGAAATTCTCAATCTATTCATAGAAAAGTAGAAAACTCCACAAGTCACTATAATATGAAGTGGAATAAATAAGTTCCTTAAACTCCATAACTACAAAGATCACTGAGATTTCAGTGGAGGAAGAAATATCATTAGGGAGAGTGAAGAATGGCTTCATGCATTAAGTGAGTTTTGAACCATAAAAAAATTTTCTCACCATTGATACAATTAATTTTTAAATGATTAAGATAAGTTCCTGTGAAATGAAATCCTTTATTAAGAACATTTTAGGGGCTGGCCTGGTGGCATAGTGGTTAAGTTCGCATGCTACCCTTCGGCGGCCTGGGGTTTGCCGGTTCGGATCCTGGGCGCGGACCTGTTCACCGCTCCTCAAGCCATGCTGAGGTGGCGTCCCACATAGAGCAACTAGAACAATGCACAACTATGACATGCAACTATCTACTGGGGCTTTGGGGAGGAAAAAAAAAAGCAAAAAATGAGGAAGATTGGCAACAGATGTTAGCTTAGGGCCAATCTTCCTCAAAAAAAAAAAAACATTTTAGAAATACAAAAGGAAATCATGGTGTGAAACTACGCTCTACATGTGAATCTCAATGGCAGATAATAAAGGGTTAAAAAATGAATGTAACTTGGCCTGTGCTACACTGTAGTTTTAATGGCAGTTAAAATATTTTAAGTAGTCTGTGAGATTTTTTCCTTACACTTTATGGCCCAAGTGTACTTCAAAGCTGTGCTCCCTCTCCAAGTACAGCTCTCTCACCAACATCATGGAAATTCTAACATCTAGACGAAATATAATTTGAAAAAAAGGGATCTGGTTTGGGCATCAAATAAGTTAATTTTTACAGAGTTGGATTATGAGGCATTTTAATACATTTCCACAAAAGACTCTATGAAAAGCAGCATATATATTTGCATTAAGTAATTAGTGGGGCTTTTTACTTTGTGAAAATAATACAGCATTCATTCTAAAAAATCATAATTTCTCAGTATGTTTGTCTCCTTCATTCCCCTCCCTAAATATTTAGGGTTTCTCTCAATGATGACTTTAATTAGTTACTACTGTTTCTACCTTAGCATTCCCTGTATATGAACCCAAAGTGTCATCACCTAGAATAGGATAACTTTCAGGAAACACTGAACTATCTACTCATCAAATGTGGATTCTCTCAAGTTGTGCTTTCGTGTGTGTTTTAAGAGCCTTTGGTAACTTTTAACAGAATTCCTCATGTTTTTGGTGTGTAGAGTGTGAGCTCCTATAAATGTTTGGGCTTATTAAAATTGAAGTCATTAGATTTTAGTACTTGGGGAAAAAGTTATAATTTGGAACTAATTATCCAATTGGAGAATTGTCCACCTCCTTCTGTTCCTTCCTTTTTTCTTGTTGCCTTTCTGGGTAAATTTTGGTAGTGAGTTGTAATGACTTTGCAGCTACTTCTTGTCTTCTGCTAGTCTAGGAACCCACAGATTCATGGGGGGCCGGTTTTGAGTTTTTGCCATTATGACTCATCTCTTCAGGGGATAAACATTACAAGCAAGCAAGTAATTAGTCATTCTTTTCTAATCTTTGGTCTTGGAAAGTGTTTCATATTGTGAAAATTGGATCCATTTTAGCTACAAATTTACGAGCGGACTTATTTTTCTATTTGTGGGTATATTTTGAGAGCTATGAATATGTAAATTTCAGTTTTTTAATACAATTATATCCAATTTTGGTGACTATTGCTTTTAGATTAAGTGTTTGTTGAACTTAAATTTCCTTTATTTGTACTACAAAAATTATTTTTTAATTTACATTTATTTTTGGTCTCCAAGATTGAGGAATGTTTATTTATTTAGTTCACTGGCCTAAAGATAACAAAATACAAAAACAAGCCAGTAAAAAAACTCCCCACAAAACCACAGTTCCATTTGTATATTTGTCTTGAGTGACAACTAATTCACATATGCATATGGAGACACATATAAAATAATAACTAACAGATGGTATAGCTGCAAAGTAGGATTTATAAAGATTATTATCAGCTGGTGGTATTGAGTTACTACTGTGGTTATACTGACAGAAGACACAAAAATTATTTGTAATAATAAACTGTGACACCAAATCCCCCCCAACTTCTGTTAACCAAAGTAGCTTATTGCATATTTAATATAAATTTCTTAATGAAGACCTAAAACAATCTTACAGCCAATTTGTACTAGGAAATTTATTAGACAGCAATTGCAAAAACAGTAACTAAGGCAGTAGCAACAAACAACAAAAGGTTTGCTAAAATTGTTAAGTGCATAATATTAGAACCCCTGGAAAGTAAAGTAAGTATTTGGGGCACTTTATTTATTCAGGGCATTTCATTTCAATTTTACTTCTCAATCTAGTACACAGTATTTGTAATTTTTTGTATATCTGTAAATAGGTGAGTTACCTGGGGATTCATAGTTCAGTAATTTAGGGAACAAAAGGTGATTTTTGGAAAAAGGTATGGAATGCACATATTAATGAAACATGTTCACTCTTCTTCTAATGTGTTTTCATACCTCCCTTAGGTCTTTTAACAGAGCAAAAGGAGCTTTCAGGCTATAGGGACTAATTTCCTTGTCGCTTTTATTTTAGATTGTCATTACAATGAAAGAAGATATCCTTGAACTTTGTGAATTCTATATGATATAGACTTTGGTTACCACTCCTTCAAAAGGGAAATAAGATTATCCTGTTAAAATTGTGTAGAAAAGCATTGGGGTTGCATGGTACAGGAAACGGGTGACTGTAGGAGAATGATTCTCAAAAATAGTTTCAAGAGCAGCAAACATTCCTGTACTGGATGCCAGGATTTCAGTTCTAAGAATTTTTTAGTATAACGTGGTATATAAGTTTATAAATTTAAAGTATTGAGGTTATAAAGATGATTATGAAACTGTTCTTTCTCATAAGATATTCATAGTCCAAATACAGCTATAATGGGTATTGATATTGGAGGCAGTTTAAGTTGGTACAACCATTTTTGGAAAGCATTTTGGCAATAAGTATCAAGAACCATAAAGACGTTAATATGCTTTGATAGTAATTCCACTTTTAGGATTCTAAGAAAATAATCTTTTAAATCCACAAGAAGTTTTATGTGCAAAAAGATGGAAGTCCACTCAATGGAATATCTTTCAGTTTTCATAAATGAAATTCATGATTAGTTTTCAATAAAATATAAAGACTCTTAGTTTTATAATTTCAGTTAAAAATATGAGGTACAAAATTGTATATACAGTATGTTGCTGCTCTGTAAATACTGTGCAGAAAAAGATGTAATACATGAAAATGTTATGAGTAGTTGCCTTTAGGATGATAGATATATAGGTTAAATCATTCTTTCCAGTGTTCTGATTTTCCAATTTATCTATAATGAGTATATCTTATATTTTAAATGATGATAAAGTTGGTGGTGAGGAAACAACATAGTCACTCAAAGGGCAGTTTTTGCTTAATAGAAGATTTTGTACGGCAATAAAAACAGTTGAGCAATCTATTGAGGATGATCTTTAGGAGATATGTTGATACTTTCCTGCCTTGGCTCATTTAGGTTTAAGATCCCTTAATTAGTTGATCACAGAGCACCACATCTGATCATGATTTGTCAAAACATCTGTCCTCTCACCCAGGGGCCCTTCCAGCAGGGAGAAGAGTGAGGTGACTTGGAGGTTACTCTTAACATCTCATTGGAAATCACATGGCCCAAACTTTTCTCATTGATCAACCTGTCAATGTCATTGTATCAGTTATAAAGTCATATTTTTCCCTCCAAAAAAGTTGTGGCCTACTGTTTTGAACATGTATTTGTCTAAAAATCTTGCTTTTTCCTTTATACCTGTGATCCTGAGACTCTTAGTTTGAAGATACTAATTTCTCCATTTGAAGATATTAATTTCCCTTTATAATAGTTTATGAGAATACAATTTCATCAGATGAGCACGAGGATCTTTGTTTTTTGTTTCTCCTAATATAAAACCCTTTTAAATTTCTGATTTACTGGGAAGTAAAGCACAGTTGGATTATTGCACTCTTTATGTCATTTAAACAGTAAATTTAATTCTTTTTTGTGTTTATCATCCTATGCAAGACACCTTTTGGGAAGAAGATTTTGTAGAGTATTTCTCCAATCTTTATTTTCATTTGAATTACTGGGCCATATAATATAGTTGAAAGTACATTTTTGCTGGATTCCTCTTCTCACCCCGTGTATGATCTAGGACAAGTTGCTGAGTTTCTCTTCAACTTCAATTCTTAGCTAATGAAGTAGGTGGTTTAGATGCAGTGTCTGAGGTCTTTTCCTCCCCAGAAGTTCTGGCTCTTTATCTCTTTGGAAAGTGAATTGGGATTTTGCCACCAAATGCCAACTTTTATACTACTACTTTGATGGGGGTGGGAGGAGGTGGGGATCTGCTGCATAATGAAGATTTTAGGCATTGATTAATCAAGCCTTCATGCTTGTTAGGAAGGAATAGTCCAACAGTCCTTGCAGATAAATTGTCAGACTTCTAAGATCTTTACTCCTGCTTACAGAGTCTGTCTTCGGAAATGAGAAATTTGGCCACTGATAAAGAACAGTTAAAACACTCACTTTATTATTTCTTTAAATCTGTAAACTTTTGACTTTTACGTTTGGCAATCAGATTAGCATAGGTTGTTAATTGCTCAAAACACTGGCAAGATGAATTAACTTGAGGCATGTGTTACCAGCATTCGTAAAGATCTTTTCCGTAACTTCACATTTGTATATTTTTGTTACCGCTACATCTTTGTCCTGATTTCAGTATTGCTGGAAAAAATTTTAATCGAAAGGTCATAATTCTGATATTTTCTGGCTTCCCTTGGGGTTAACTAGCACACTGAAACATAATGTTCATTCATCCTAGCCAGGAAGGCCCAACTATGTGAGGTGTATGAGAGCTGCCCCTGTTCCCATCCAAAATGCACATATGGTGTGGGTAAGCCAGTAATGTGAGTTTTACGCAATTTTTCTGCTCATGTACACAGTCTGTTGCTCAGCACCAATTATTCCTTGCCAGAAACCAGTTAACCTGCTGCTTTTGTAACTCTGCTTGATGAAGCGAGGTAGCTTCAAGTGACCACAATGATATTTATTTAACTTTAGCAATCTTCGTGTGTTAAAGTTATATAACTTTGACCACCTACCTCATTTGTTGATTCACTACAACTGATTGCAGTTAGAATCAAAGAACTGGAACCATGTTACTGCACTGCATGGAGCTACAGTAGATCCAATATGTGTGTTTATTAGATGTTTAGAAGGAGAAACCAAAATGTGGAAATACTAGCTTTTTGCTTAGCAAATCTAGTTTTCTCTCTCCAACTTAGGAATTATTATTTTAATAACCATATAGAATATTCTCTTATATTTTGGTAGTCATTTTGTTGTCATTTTCCCAGTTTTCACTTTTGTAGTTTTAAAAACCACAAAATCAGCAGGGTGAGAGGTCCATGTTGGGAGAACAACTGTTCCCTATTTCCCACAGCCATCTTTTTTCTAATTCCTGTTTTTTAATTAGTAGCAAATGGTCCTTATTTTTTCCTCTTTGGGTTCATGTTACAGTTGTAACTTCTTGCAACTATATAGGTTTAAAGTACAACCATATTTATGTTGTCTTCACACAACCAGAGATTCTTTTTTGAAGGATAAATTTCATCTGATTCTTTATGCAGTGGAAAAGTAGCATGCAGGTATGTACTTGGACTAATTGGCATTTTCTGAATATTCCAGTTTGTACCTGACTGAGGATTCTTTTTGTGAATATGCTTATGAAAGTGCACCAATATGAATACATAGAAAAAAATTACACCTTAGTTAAGCTCAGCTAAATTTACATAGATTTTACATTTCTTTCCAGACCTAGCAGGCCTCATTCCTTACTGTGTCTTTTTGTTTTTCTTTTTAATTAACTTCTGTGTTTTTCCTACCCTGTTCAATAATTGACATTAATTTCCACCCGTTCAAGGACTGTTTTAATGTCCACTTTTGAGATGTCATATTCTTAGGAACATGCCTTTCACACATTGCCTTCTAAATTAGTTTAAAAAATCATTATGGGTGTGAATTCATAAATTTTCTCTAACATCAGTTATATAATAGAAAGTGTATGTACCAGAACCTCCTCATGTAAAAGCTGAAAGCCATAATTTTTTTTTTAAGTAATAGCAACCCACATTTTCTCTGCCTTTTTATGCCACTTAGAGAAAGAGAAAAGACTGGTATATACTATACCTCAGAGCCCAGCAAGAGTGGACTGAAATACTGTTTAATAATAATAAAAAGCCCATGAATACTTTCTCAGAACTTCTGAAGAGAGTCAGTAAACTGTTGCATAATCCTACTTCTTAAGTTGGTTTCGGTTAGAGAATAATTTGAAGAAAATGCTGTCTGTTTGTTCCTCTAGATATTCTGGGATTTATTACTAGATCAAACCAGCCCATCAAAGAGCTGTATATTTCTCTCTCATTGCCTTAGTCCTGCACAGATCGCCTTCCCTGAGCTGTTTTTCAGCTTGATTGAATAACTCTGTGAGAAACTGTTGTGTGGAATACACTATGACATTTATTATGGAGGAATTACTAAGACATTGTCTACTACATTACATAGTTTCCCCTGGGTGAAGTTCCACTTAGGTCCTCGGATTTCTTACTGCTTTTATACTAACAGAAAATATTTTGTTTCTCCTGAGGTGGTAATATTCTCTTTGTCTCATGGCCATTGTGAATTTTGTACCTAATCAGTTTTTCCATTTTCCTTTGGCAGGAGGAAGCTAAGAACTAAATTTACAGCTCAATTTTACTAATTATTTAGGACCCTGTAGGATATGTATCTGCACACTTTATTTTTCTCTTATCTCATGCTCCTCTTTTATACTTTTTCTGGGCATGATTTTTAAATTTATTGTGAATCTTCTTGATAGTGGTTTCAGATTCATTGTGTAGAAGAGTTAAAATATGCACATATATAAGAATATTTATGTAATACTTGTATAAAGTAAGTTTATATTTAAAGTGTGCTTTTTACTTTAATAGTTTATAAGTGATATACATAACTCCCAATTTTAATTTTCTTTCACTCCTCTTTCTTTTAAAAAAATCATACGTGATAAAATTATACTTGAGTTTTTTTACTGCAAGAATGTGTGTGACACTGGGCACCTTACCTAACCTCTCTCTCCCAAGCCTCAGGCTCACACACTAATCTCCAGTCTACTGTGATTTCTTCAGGGTCCTTGTTGACTGGAGGACACAGGTGAAAGGGGTCTCCTTTCTGGATCATCAACTTTTTCCAGCTGCTCTAGGCAGGGTGTACCTCAGGGATCTGCAACTCTCACTACTTCCACATCAACTGCTTCATGGTCTCCTTCTACACATGCCTTTTTTCATGCTCTCGATACACTTTTTAGATGGTTTACCAGTTAGATTTTAGATATCAGTATGGAAGGCCATGGAAAAGTGACTACCTAATTTAGAGAGACATTGTCTTGGGAGTGATGGTTCCTTAGAGTAGTGAATTCACAGAACCCCTGCAGTAGCATAGAGAGCTGCCAGAACGTGAACTTGATCATTAGACAGACAGGGAGCTCGGATTTGGGCTTCACCATGTACCACTATGGTACCTTTGATAAAGTACTTTGCTTCTTAGATCTTCATGTCCCTTTGCTGTAAAATGGAAATGGGACTACTTGACCTGTGGGGTTACAGTAAGAATTCAGTGAGTCAATGTATAATATTATATGTCTGTATACACAGCATCTGCCATATACTGGACGCTCAATAAGTGTTAGTTTCTTTTTAAATTGGAAGGAAATTATGGATACACCTTGAAAAGCATGCCAAAGTAGGGTTGAAGGCATTAAATCAGCTTGGAATTGTGCCTAGCTGAGATTTACAGAGACCTGAAAGGCAATGGCTTAAATTTAGGGCTTTATTTTCCCCACGTGATCAGAAGTCTGGTGGAAGGTGGTGGAAGCATTGTTTCAGGAGCTCACATATGTCAAAGCCATTGTCTTATGAGTCTTCATCTTTTCCTCATAGTATGAAGAGCATTATTGCAGCTCCAGCCATCATATTCACTTTCCAGGAAGTTGGAAAGACAGGGAAGGGAGAATAAAAGTACTTGTGTTCAGAAACTTTCCAGAAAATATCTAACAAGAGTTTTACTGGCCAGATCGTGTCACACAGCCAAACCTAGTGGAAAGGGAGCCTGGGAAATGTTTGTAGGATGGTACTCCACTATACCCAGCAAAATCAGAGCTCAGTAATAAGGGGGAAAGGGAAGATGAATACTGGACAGAGTGCAAGCAGTCTCCGATAGAGAGATCAACTTATTTTGCTTTTAGAACCTTCATTTTTCCCACAATAGACATCATTGGGGGTGGGGGAAGTAGAGAGAAACACCCGTTGGTGATAACTGGATTCTATTTGGAGGCAGGAAGTCTTTGAGTAGTCAAAGAGGGATGGGAAATAAAGAAGGACATGTACTTTATTGTTTTTTTTTTGAATCTATGATAAGCTAGACATGGAACTTTGCATATATTATCTCATTAATTTTCACAGATGAGGTAGCCTATATTATCTCTATATTTTCTAGAGGAAGAAACCAAGGCTCAAGAAGATCAGTTTCTCAAGGTCACACAACCAGTAACGGTAATGGAGCTGGAATTCAGACTTGCACCTGACTGACCACAAAACCTTAGCTTTGCTCAGTATTGCTTTCCTGCATAACTCAGCAGAAACCTGCTCTTGCACTTTGCTTTTATTTTCCTTAGTGCCTTGTACTACTGGGGTCCATAATAACTATATGTTCACTTAATTATTTGTGTACAGAATGAAACTGAGCATTATATAAAGGATTGGTGCTGTTGGTTGCTCAAGGTTGTACAGACAAGGCTGGGAGAGGCACGGGTGGTGGCTCTCCCTCATCACCATCACTCAGAGGTGGTGGTGACTGCCTCTGTTTCTGTCTCTAGAGTCATTAGCACCTAGGGACATTCTTCAGGACAAAAGGAGCAAGCAGCAGTGACCTATCTCAGAGAATCAAAACCCAAAATGGACAGCTGATAGAATGACTTGGCATGAAGACCACTATCTTCTCAAGTCAGAAGCCAGGGAATTATCCTTGACTTCTTCCTCCACTCTCAACCCGGTTGATCAGTAAGTCACTTTGTTTCCACTTCATCTACCAACCTCACTTATCTGTCCTATCCTCTCCCTCCCCACTGCAACTGCAGTAGTTCAAGCCTGTTATCTCTCACATGGACTACTGCAAAGAGTTGCTGAAATGGCTCTCTGATCCCTAGCCTTACTTTCATTCAGCCCATTCACCCACAGATCTGACCATGTGATTGCCTTACTTGATGGCATCAGGGGCTCTTCTGCTTACAGGAGAAAATCCAGTAACTTTTGTCTGATGCGCATGGCCCTTCAAAGTCTGGCCCTGCCCCCTGTCTAAACCTCAGGTCTGTTCTGTGTCACCATACAGAGTTTCTCACCATGCTGTGAGCCTGTTCCTTTCTCCTGGAGTCTGTACCTGCAGTTCTCTCCTTTTCCTGGAGAGCTCTCTTTATTTCTTACCTCTTGTGTTCACTTGGAAAATTCCTATTCATCCTTCAAACCTCTGCTCAAATATCTTTTGTCTTTGATGCCATCTTTGTATCCCTTAGGCAGAGTAAAGTCCTCTCTTCTGCTCCTTCAGCACCTGTCCATGCCTCTGTTCTGGCTCCTTATGTCTTGACGAGGAGCGTCATGAAGTGGGATCCTGGTTGATTCAGCATTGTGTTCCCTGTGCCTATCACTGCGCATGGCATGTATCAGCCCCACAATGAATCTTGAATGTTTGATGTGTGCAGGAGGGAACATTTAGATTAGACCAAAGACAGAATAACTTGTTGTCCAGTTCATTACTCTAGCCCTAAAATACTGCAAGTTTGGACAAGTTTCTTACTTTTTCAGTGCTGGATTAATGG
Source organism: Tapirus indicus (assembly GCA_031878705.1). Classification (NCBI taxonomy): domain Eukaryota; kingdom Metazoa; phylum Chordata; class Mammalia; order Perissodactyla; family Tapiridae; genus Tapirus; species Tapirus indicus. The sequence continues at coordinate 105,194,206 of CM062917.1, forward strand.
GAGTATATTTGTAAAACTACTTGCTCTCTCTGAATTGAATTATTCTCACCAGGTTCTTCCACAGTTCCTGTTAGTTTTTCAGGTTATCTTGAATCATTCCTGTTATGCCAGCTCAATGATGACCCTAATTCCCAAATCCTAAAGAGGTTCTTAGCTCCATGTGTTATGCCTTTCCTCAAACCTCAGTTATGTTTTGGATGTTTTTTCCTTTACATTGACCGTTTTGGCATCCATTCCTAACCGAAGACACATTTTAAATGGTATTTTTGAAATGATTCAAAATGTTTTTTCTCTTATTTTTAAGCAGTGATTCCTAAGTATCTTTTTGTGTTTGGCCCCCTTTAGCAAAGACTTACAAGACTTTGTTGCACAAAAATTAAGAAGTTGACAAAATAAGTGAATGATAAACATCTGAAGATTTTCTTCAAACCATGAATATTATTGCTACTTCTTAAAATTTTAATTACCAATTTTTAATATATTGAATAATGTTTACGTTCAACGGTTGCTTATATTATGCTATCTCTGATAAGTTACAGGTAATTACTGGAAGAATGTAAAATTCTTGAAAGCTGGGATCTTCTCTGTCTTATTTATTGCTGGAACTCCAATTCCCAAAAATAATGCTTATACGTAATAAATATCAAATACATCGTTGTTGAAGGAAGGAAAGAAGGAAGCAATGGCAGTAGCATTTCAGTTAACCAGTGCCAGGGCAGCCAGTACTGTGATGAACTTGCAAGTCCAAAGTCAATAAAAGAATTTCAGCACTCATACACCATACCTAGAAAGACCCTGCAGAAATCACACTTGTGCAAAAGGGCCACCGACTCAGATCAGAAAAGGGTGGGCCATTTTTATTGGATAAATCTTCATGGGTGTTACTTGTTTGTTTTCTTAAACCTCCACCTCATGCCTGTTGACACTGAGAACTAAAACCAGTGTTCTGTGCTTTCAATTTAAACAGTTGTAGTTTTTCTCTGAAAGAAAAATGGATTCAGACTCTGGTATAAGGTTATTTAGTCACCAAAAGATCCGATGAGTAACTTTGCATTTTTTATTATTGCCTGACGGAAACCTAATTTGCTTGGTTAATAGATTATAATTCCCTAGTTTCTTATCCAAGTGCCTTTTTGAACTATCAGACCATTTCATTTATTTCAATAAATATTTCTCTAGCAACTATTTTGAGCAAGGCTCTGTTAAACGTTGTGCTCCATGTATGAAAATTTCTGGATTATTACTGTGTTGAAGATTTGCCATTAAAAAATTTTTGTTGTACTTCTGAAAGCTCATTATTGCAAGATCATGCAAGACAGTTGACTATACCTGAACTCCAGGACTGGAGGCTGTGACTATGTCTTTCAGAGGTAATTCTCATGCAAGCAAATTTTAGGGCATCACGAAGCTAACCATCAATTAACCAAATGAATCAGTTAACCATACCACTGCTTTCGTCTATCAAGTTAAGTGTTAACAGAGTTACTAATGCAGAAAGGTGGTGCTACAGGAGATTATGAGATCTGAGAAGGATATAAGAATTATAGGTTAAATTATAGACAAAGTATGGATAAAAGCATAATAATTTGAGAATGTTTAGCTTTTCTGACATTTAAATATCTTTAATCTCATAAGTGATTAATAGGAATATTTTTTGTATGTCAAGATCCTTTTAGGTGTTGATTATAAAATTTATAATTCCATTAACTTTTTGGTTTCTAATATATTGCCTGGAATTGCAGTCAAGTCAAAACCCAAACTTGAAATTAAAATTTTCCAACAATAAATGAGAGAGAAGAAAATATGAACTGGCATTCATTTCATAAAAAAAAATATTATATCTTTTATGTTTTGAATATTCAGATTTGAGGATTAAATACTGGCCCCTCTCTGTCACCTATTTTTCTACTAATGATCATCCCTGCCTCCGGCTTGTTGGGTGTCAGTTTAGCGTGCAAGGCCTAAGCTGTCTTTTGTAGTTTCGTAAGGGCCAAAGAGCTTATTAACCTGGAATTTAGTGTATTTTGGTACTCTTTTGTTTTTAGTTATTATTTTCTTGATTTTTTGGAACTCTTTTCATGAGGAAACTCCACAATTCTTACCAGTTAGTCATAAACCAGTTTAGATTTAGGAGTTACATAATATCCTAGTTTGGAACCCTATTTTATTCAAACAGCAAATGGTAAAGATGTGAATATTTCACTGTATGTGGTGATATGGCTGATAATTAGATCCTCAGAGAAAAACTAAAACTTCTGAAATTTGTGCAGTGTCAGATATGTAGACAGGGAAAACAAGTAGTTTAATATATAAGTACTTGTTATTAATGAAAATGAAGCATGACCTTCTTAGGATTAAATTCCTGTTTTTTGTCGTGTAGCTTTTTTGTGTTTTTACTGTGTTCATTAACACAAAGAACAAATAACCTCACGAGTAGCTTGAGGTTTGACTCACAGGAAAACATTAGGTAGTAATTAAGAACAAGCCTTTTTTTTCAGTTTGTGAAATTTTAACTACACTGCCTAATGCGGTCACTACTTGCCACATGTAGCTACTGAGCACTTGAAATGTGACTAGTCTGAATTCAGATGTCCTATAACTGTAAGATACATACTGAGTTTCAAAGACGGTATAAAAAAAGATTGTAAACTATCTCAGTAATATTTTATGTTGATTACGTGTTGCCATGATAATATTCTGGATATATTGGGTTAACAAAAGATTATTAAAATTAATTTCCCTATTTCTTTTAACTTTCTTACTATGGCTACTAGAAAATTTAAAATTATGTATGTGGTTCACCTTATAGTTTTATCAGACAATACCAGTCTAAGAGGTTAAAAATCCTTAATATATATAGTAAATATTAGTTAATAGCAGCATATTTGATTCATCTTTTAACCTCTTGAACCGTCAATCCTTTGGGAAGTCTGGGAAGCCCAAGTATGCTTTTGCTCTCTTCAAGGGCTACAGTTTGAAGCAGCTGTTTTTGGAATTGCCAACCCTGATTCGGGTAACTGATAGCAATGGATAGATAGTTATGGAAGGAATAAGTGTCACTTTGCTGTCGTGCAGCCCAAGTGAATGAATTGCACCTACTGTTTCTCTCCTTTCCACCTCTTCCCCTGATGGCCTTTACATGGTTGTTAATAATTGGTGATATTTATAGTAACATAAATGTAAATTAACAGGTTTTCAAAGACCCAATCATATATTAACATATACCATAAATTATGGTATGTCATAAATTATCATGGCGTATTGTCTTATTTACAACCCTTGAATAATATCCTGTCACTTAATATATTACTACATATTATTGCTGATAATAATATCCAAAACCAAAAGTGAATTTTTGATATTGTGCTTTTACAAGAAGCCAGCCGAAGCAGAACCTACATGTAGGAGCTGGGGAGCAAGCATTTATTAATTATTAGCCTTTCTTTTTCAGTGAGGTTTAACTATTTAATTATCAATTTATTAATTATCAGCATCTCTTTTTCAGTGAGGTTTCACTATTTCCTTTGTGAAAAAAATATAAAATCTGTGTGTACTTTATTTTAAATTTTTAATTTGTGAACTGTTTGACACCAACCTAAAGGGTTTTAGAGCAGTGAGGTTAGTAGAATAAAGTCACATTATATTAGGCAGGAAGAGGCAGTGGGATAAACCTTGACAATAATAAAACCTGTAAAGGTCATTCTGTGATGATAAATGTAATACTTGAATTAGTCATTTACTTTCTCTAAAAAAGTAATAAGTTAATCTTGTTCCCCAAAAAAGTCTGGGACTGGTAGTTTTCTTCTTAACACCTTTCATCTTAGGCAATCTTTTGTATATCATGCAAAGGACCATGCAATTAGCATGGAATGAGAGAGCGCTTTTTAAAATTTGATGAATAAGGGCTCTTTTTCTCCAGCTGATATGCATGCAAGGTGGAGGTCTGTATCTCACCAGCAGACAGACTATTTAGTGTCTGCCCTGTAACTCCCAGTTTATATCTGTACCTTAATGAGGAAGGAGGTCTGGAAGTAATAAAAGTGAGCTGAAAGTGCATAAAATATGGCCACAGTGCTTTAGTGTCAATGCTGCAAGATTCCAAGATTTGGACGGTCAGGCTTCCCACCTCGCCCTGGATTCCAAAAATGGCCCTGTCACCCTATTTTTCTGGCAGTCAGTTGAGGATATATTAATAAGACTTCATGAACATGAAAACCTTTTGGGGGGGGGTGTCTTTTCTGTCATTTATCACAAAAGTATGTTTTGTTAAACATTTTTTTGTGTTATCTCTTTAGAAAAGTTATTATGCCTCTATATTCTTGTGGGCTGTTTGCTCTTTAGAAATACTAATCTTTGAAGTTGACTATTTATAATATGTCGATGAACATTATGTATTCTTTCTTTAAAAAGTGTTAGTATACCGTTTCATTAGTTAGGAGTGGACACCCCCCATTGCTGTATTAAATGGCACAGTTTTTAAATTTTAAAAGATAAGATTCCCAATATTGTTGGGAAAGTTTTTATAACTTACTTGTCATTTATGTTCCCATTTTTATATTGTTGTGCTTCGTAATTCCCTCATATATAGCTGAAACATTTCCTATTGCATAAAAGAAACCACAATGCCACAAATAAGATAAATAGGTCATTAACTGAACCAACTTTTTTCCCTTAGGGTACTACCATACTAGGACTGCCAAATTTAGCAAATAAAAATACTGGATGCCCAGTCAAATTTGAGTTTCAGATAACAATTTTTTAGTATAAGTTTGTCTTATGAAATATTGGGGTCATACTTAGACTAAAAAAATTACCTATATTTGATCTAGCACTATAACCATAACTCGGCTCTCTTATTAACTCACAGAACTCCTGAGTCTGGTAAATTCTCTGCTTGGCCCTTCTGCACAACGCTATTTGCTGATCATCCCGTCTCAGTCCAGGACTTAGAGATAATATTATAATACGGGTATAATTCTTTGAAGCCCAAAGTGCTTCAAGCAAGTTTTCTCATTTATCTACTTTTGGGGGGGTGGGGAATAGGAAGGGGCACACTCTATTCTCATCTCGCCCACTTCTCATTTTAAAAAAGAAAATGCTCCCTTATAAAGTGAAGATACTGAGTCTGAAAGCTAAGAGGACACCTATGGCAGAATTAGGATTCTCCTTTACACCCCTCTCTATTTTTGGCTCATTTAGTATGAAATCTCTAGCAGTATAATTACAGATTTAAAAAAACTTAAAAGAGTAAATTCAGAGAGAACATGCATTTCCTGTGTGCTTTATAAATGTAGATGCCAGATGGGTGAAAAGTGACCCTTCCAAAATGAACACTGTGTCCAGGTGAAAGATTTTAACTTCCTCCCTTCTCCCTTCTCCCCCCGCCCCACCATCTACCCAACAGAACCAGAGAAGAACCACTCAACATGCACGTTTTCATCCCTTGTCATCTGCGTTATTACTAAGGTTTCCTAGGTGATATTCCTTCCTCCAGCCTTACTCCCTTCCAAAATGACAGCCACCAATGATTTTTCTGAAACATACGTAAATCTTACATACCACTGGCTACATACTACATACTGCATACCAGTGACAATTTATCAGATTACGTCCACACTGATTAGCATGGCATTCAATGCCCTTCCTGACCAGGGCTCTACTTAGTTCCCTTTCTTTTACTTCTGTCTTAGCACTTGATGCTACAGCAATAAGAAGTATTTGTAGTGCCTCAAGCACACTATGCTGCTTCATATCTCCAGCTTTTTGTGCATTGCTCCCTCTGACTGGAATGCATATCCTCTTTTATCTCCCTAGCAAAATCCTATTCATCCTTGAAAATCCTGTATAGGCATCAGTTGTTCTGTTAGGCTTTCCCTGACCCCGCTTCACTATCCTCCTTCAGCTTTTGTCTGCACCCCTGGTATCACATACATCACAGTGTATGTTGATGGTTTATTTACATGTCTGTCTCCTGTCAAAGTTTGCAAGTTTTTTGAGGACAAGACTTTATCATCATCATCATTTTTGAATCTCTAGTTTCTAGCACAGAACCTAGAAAATAACAAGCACTTGAGAAGTGTTTGAGTGCCTGAATGGATCAACTGTCCATTGGGGGAAAACTTCAGGTAAATCCAATCCCGTTGAACTGGTCCTGTACTTTAGCTGCTCACTACCACAGTTTTGTCCTTTCTTTCACAACAGTCGATGAATAGAAATGTGACTCTTAATTTTCAACTAAATAGCTAATCTACCAATGCTGTTTATTAGTTAACTAGGGAATGTTTTTGTAGAGTAGATAAAGTACTCCCATATAGTGGGGTGGTCATGGGCAGCCTTATATAACAAAGAAACGTAAGTTTGCCTTTGGCACCCTTTCCCTTCAGGTTCTGTATCTCTCCTTTCGTTTTTTGTAACTTCTACTCCTAAGGCTGCCCATGAGTCTCTTTGAGGTGAGAATGGATTTGGGGGATAGGAGTGGGGTGCTGGGGGCGGGAGAGAGAGGAAGAGATTCTTACTGTAGTAGCCTGACATTGCTCCTTTCTTGACTAGTCTTCCTACAGGAAAACTTATCTGTCCATCCCCTTAGGTCCTACCCAACCATGGAAGTTAATTAATAAATTAATTCTTCTAAAAATGTCCTGAGTTCGGCAATTTAGGGCCTATATAATGGCTCCATGATACCATCAGTATCCTAGACTTCTGTCTTTCTGCTCCACCACCTTTAACGTGCGGATTCCATATACCAGGTAGCGTCTTTATTACAAGATGGCCGCTGCGTCTCCAACCACAGAAGGAGGGGATTGAGGCAAAAGCAAGCCCCCTTTAAATCGCTTTTCCAAAAGCCCCATCCAGCAGCTTTCACTTAAATCTCATTGGTACTTCTACCAGCAAAGATGGCTGGGAAATGTTGCTAGCTGGGCACATTGCCACAATACATATCTATAACTAAGGAAGAAGGGAAAAAAGCACAGTGATATAAGATCACTAGTTGTATAACAATTCAAATTAGGGTAAATAATCTGTTATCTTTTGTCTTTATGGGATCATTCAAATAAAAAACATTTAGAACTAAAACTTAGTTAATTTTTGTTCTTACTATAATAGAATTTCCTTTAAGATGTAATTATTTTAATGAAATATAAGGAACTATAAGACTATTCGGAAAATACATGTAGCATGCCTACTGTTTGCCTAATGCTATGCACAGTGCCAAGGAGATGACTTTCTTTTTGCTTTCAAGTGTTTTATCAGTCTGATAGTCCAGGACACAGACACATGAAAACTTAAATAAGGATACATTACAGCATATGATTATGTATTAATCATATAGTAAAAACTAAATCCATATAGTATAGACTAAATTCTATAGGAGAAGTTCAGAATTCAGAGAGTGATCATTGTGGCTGCAGTGGCCAAGGAAAACCTTCTGCAAAAGGTGGGAGATAAATAGATTTGGACAAACGAGGAGGCAGTCCCCCCACCTTTGACTTGTACACCTCTTGCTTTCGGATATTTACATTAATATATTTAATATACTTATTTAAATATTTTTACTATTTTAAGATATTGTTTACTTATATTTTAAAAATTAACCCGTTTTAACTTAATACATATATTTGAAGAGAAAATTTCACATCAATATCATAGACGTAAAACCAACTTTACTTGCCAGCTAAAAGGTAACTTAAGAAAATGGTGATGTTAAAATTTTAAAATACATAATGAAGTAGAATAGTAAACCTAATCAAATTAAGTTCTTTAGAGGGGAAAATGGAACATTCTGTGATCAGTCAAAATAGTAAAGGGATATTTGGCTCAATGGCATGTTGTTTAAGACAAAGATGAGGTTCTAGTGTCCAATAAGATAATTCTGGTTCTTAACGTTAATGTTAACCAGCAGCAAAAATTCCAATTCACATGTAAATAAAGTTGAAAGTATATAAATATATTTAACACCTTCTCTCATAGATTGTTTGTAGAATCAATTTTTAACCAAAATGGTTTAGATGACTTTTTTTGAGCAAATGTTTGTTTCAAGAAGCCATTGTAAGGCCATTTCAGAGTCATTCACTTTTCTTGAATGTGTCAGATTATTGAATAATGTTCAAAAAAGTGGTGGAACAAAAGACTTCCTTTGCCATTCACAACTGCCATCTTGTTTGGGAAAATACTTACGAAAACTTTTTATCAAGTTCATAATATTTTCACTGAGTTCTTTATTTGAGTTTACAACCAAGTGTTTTAGGAAGCAAAGGGGTTTTTGTTAGTTCATGATTGGTTAAATGGATGAATGAGGTTAGAATACTGATTCCCAGAGCTCTGGTATTCTGGATCTGGCATTCAGTAATAATAATCAAAGCTATTATTTATTGCTCTTCTACTATGCTTAGATACTGTGCTGAGTGCAGTGCACGCACATATGTCATTTAGTTCTCCCCATTTTACAGTTGAGAAAACCGATACGCAGAAAAGTCAAATGACTTGCCCAGGTCACTTAGCTATTATGTGGCTCAAACTTTAATTCAGGTGTGTTGGACACAATCCACACACTTAACTGCCAAGTCACTGCATCTGAATTGGGCGCTATAGCTCTGCCTCAGGCTTCCCAGAGCACCTACTTCTGAGTTCACTGCAGCTAGGTCAATCCCCAGGGGCCCCATCCCTGCTGACCTCTGTGTATACATACACATGCTCGCACGTGCAGGAGCTGAGGGGCTGCCACTGAAGGCTTTGAGCCAGAAAAGGAAGGAGATAGCCCCTGACCTGTCTTGCCCTCCACCCTGCCTTCCTTCTTGCTCATGAAACCCTCCTGAACTGCAGCCTCCCAGTGCTCCTCCTCCTCAGCACTTGCACAGCCAGTGGTACAAACCTTCACTCCTCAGGAATCATTGACCAGGAGATTAGAGGGAATTATCACTAGAAGTCAGTTGGCCCAGATCATTGAGGGCTTTGAATGTCAAATCTAAAAGTTTGACCTCTATTTTGTATGTGATTAGGAGGTCACTGACAATAACGTTATCTTTAAAGTAGGGTAGATTAAAAAATCAGTGCTTTTCCTTGAAAACACAAAGATGGAACACTATTATAAGGGGTAAAATTTCTAATTATATAATATTGACCATATAGTCATGTCACTTTCTAAGGAAACATTATAAGTGCGTTGCAACACCTCCCAAACATTTTCTTGTTCTTTCTCCCTATAGCAATTCTTAGCAGTAGCACTAATGAGGACTTGGCTTTGGATATAGCAGCTAGCAATTTTTCATAACAAATTTGGTGATAAGGGTAGATTAGTTAGGAACTAGATTTTTCCAGGTGAAATTTTTAAATTGTCATTTAATGAACTGCAATCACTTACACCCCTGCATTTAACAGGTAGTCTAATACTAACAGCAATAACTGTCTACAGGTTTGAGGAACAGGTGATTTTATTTGACTTTAATTTTTAAATGTATTCATTCAGCAATTTTTGTTGTTGTTGTTGAGGAAGATTCTCCCTGAGCTCACATCTGTGCCAGTCTTCCTCTATTTTGTATGTGGGTTGCCACCACAGCATGGCTGACCAGTGGTGTAGGTCCATGCCCAGGATCCAAACCTGTGAACCCAAGCTGCCAAAGAAGAGCATGCCAAACAACCACTACGCTATGGGGCCAGCCCCTCAGCAAGTAATTTTTAAGCATCTACTTTGATCCTAGTTTTGCATTATCCCTGGCAATGTGGGAGGGGACTACAAAGACACTTTGTGAGTACAAGTCATTCGAATCTCTGAAAACAAAAAATTCAAGTTCATTTTACTTTCTATCAGTGCAAATGAACAGAAAAAGGAAACTGCTGAAACCTGAGCTAGAAATAAAACCAGTGTTTTAGGTCTCATATCATGGGTCTGGCTGAAATAGCACATTTCATTTTTATTTTAAAGAAGGATACATTTCATATTCTGATATAATTTTAAAAAACAATTATGTATACTTTTCACTTATGAAATATATTTATGATACAAAGGGATATATTAATTTCATTGACACTAGTCCTAATAACGCATTGAGAAAACATGCAGTGTCAGCCTTCTGAACGTGCTCGGTCAGGTAGGATTTAGGGGCTTGAGTCATGTGCAGCTCATCCTTTTCTTCACATTTAATTATTCACTAAGTGCTGTCAGAAAGTCTCTTCTGTGTCCTCTTCTTTACCTCTCCTATGCCAGGACCAGAGATCAGACCCTCTCATCCCTCATTTGATTTATTACAGAGCCTCCTGACAGGTCTTTCTTCCTCCTGACTTTTGCTTTTTTGGTCTATTTCTTGCACAATGTCAGAGTTTTGTACTTCACAAGAAAAAGAAAAAAAGAAAGAAAAGAAAAAGTTGTATTTCTGCCTGCCCCTCCCTCCCCCCCCAATCTAGTGTTACCTGTTGCTTAACAGAAACATACAGAGCTTAGCAGGGCGTTTGCAGTGGGCCTGCAGCTCTTGCCAGGATCCTCTAGGACTGCATTCCTCCTCCACTCTGTGCTAGAATCTACTTCCACTTCCCAAACATGCCTCATGCTTGCACAGCTCTCTTCTTTGGTCACGTGTTGAGTGTGGAATGCCCTTTCTGCAGCAGCCACTGTGGAGCTCAGCCCTGACCGCCAGGCCCACCTGAGAATGTGACTGTTTTCCCAGGTTCCCCTCTCCGAAGTCAGTTCTCTGTTTCCAGTGCTCCCACACTATACTGATTTTTGCCTCTAGTAGGCATTTTTAAAAATTTAGTTATATGAGTGTCTCTTTCTTTTTTTTCCACTTTTCCTTCTTTTTTCTTTTTTTTTTTTAAACGCGTGTGTCTTTCTTTTTTGCTCAGGTGCCCAGTAACTTTGAGGCAACTTTGAAGGGTAGAAACACAGTCATACTGATTCTTATCTTCAACTTGTTTTGTTTCTATTTTCCTTGTCCCTGACTTTCTATTTCAATGTTTTATTTTTCTGTTGGATGTTGCCTTAAACCTTTGTTGGAAGAGATATAGTGGGGCTTCAGTGAATATAAATAAATGCATGACCATATGTCTGTGAAAGCAGGAACTGTGTCTTGCTTATCTTGTTATCTCCCAGCATTGCCTTCACCAAATAAGTGAATTGAATTGAATTAGAGCACGTTTATATCTCCATGTCTTTATAAGTATCTGCGTGGAGAATTTATCATCAGTTTTGATGAATAAACAAATCACTCAAACATTTTCTGTTGTGGCTACAAGAATTTTAAGTTATAAAAAAATAAATTAGTCCTAAAATGTATATTTTGTTGTTGTTAAAAATGAGCCCTTATATCTCTCTCATTCTTAAAGAAGATATTAGGGTTACTCAAATACTAATGATATACTTATGCATTTATAAGGAAATTTAAGTTAGATATTCTGGGGTAGTGTAAATTGGATGTTCCTGACTAGTAATTAGATATAAATTCACAACAGTTAGAATTAAAATAACATGAATTTTACTCTGTTTTAGTCCCTCACCTCATGTCTTTATGTCCAGCATGTCCTCATCTCACAGCTGCTACAGCCAGAACATTCTAAGTATCCATCTCTTGCAGAAACGTATTCCTCTTACATATTTTTGAAAGTACCATTCATTGAGTATGTATCATATGATTCTCTGTACTTCTTTTTGATTATCTGAAATATTTGATCATAAAATCAAACCAAGGAACAAAAAAGTTTCACTTATTAGCTCCATTCTTGATGCTATGTTCCTTTGAATAAAAGAAGTCAAAGTAGTCTCTAAATCACAGGCCAGTTTTCGCTGTTCTGAAATTTGATTACTTAGTTTTGCATTGGTTTTAGGCTCATTTTTGCTTATTATGTGAACCAGACTCCCCATGGAACCTCCCTGGTGACTGGGCCAGAGCCAGGGGCTGGGAACTCCAATTCCCTTTGTGGCTTTTTGACAATTACCTAACTTTCCTATATTTCCTTATTGACACCGTTGGGATAATCGTCTTTCATACCTCATAGGACTATTGTGAGATTAATTAATGTTTGTAAAGTGTTTTCAGGGTCATGATGAAAGGTATTAATTTGTAAGCATGTGGTATTATAATTATTAGTAGTAATAGCGATGGTTGTTTAATGCAAATTTTCATCTAAGTGTAGTGTCATATTTTCAAAGGACAGTCTCTTTCTTTGTGGCCAGATGTGGATACAATTAACCCTTTACCCTTTATTTTCAAGATACAATTAGCCAATTGTGTGTGCAATTAGACGTGTGTGCAGTTTTTGCTGGAACGACTAATTACAGCCTTGGTAAGACTCCTTTTGAAAACGCTGGCCCTTTGAATCTTGACTGTCCTTATCTGTGTAATAAGCAATTTGTGCTAAGCATATTTTTGGGCCATGGAGGCTCCTGAATACTGAAGAATTGCTTTTGTGGCTATTGGAGAAAGATTTTACTTTCTTGAAGCCATAGCTTTGTATTTTGCCATCAAGCCTAAAAAAGCCCTTTCACATAGTTCTGGTTTCAAAGGTTTTATTGATTTTTCTTAACCTTGACATTCAGCTGAAAGATTTTCCACAGACTGCGTTTTGTGAAACAGGTTTTTCTTTTGTAATTTTTTCTCCCTTGAAAGCTCCATTTCCTTTCTGTCTCTAATCCAGACACATCATCTCATATTCTCCTTACTCACTACAGAGTGAGTAAGGAACAGATTGGTACATACCGATCCTCTCTTCCCAGATATGGCCTCGTGACACCATTTTACAGGGGACTTTTAATCACTATAATGTAAATTCTAGGACAGTAGAAAGAATACTGAAGAGATCAGAAAGATGCTGTTATATCCGTTTGTCTCCACTGATATCCTGTTATTATGTGAAAGGGGAACATTCATGGCTTTTAATGGTAACTATAAAAACAGCCTCTTTTAAGATGTCTACTCTTTAACACTTCTCGTCACTGATAATCCTTGAATTCAACTTTCTGTCAGGCACAATCCTACCACCATGGGAGATTCAGAGATGAGCAAAGCACTCTTCTCACCTTCTAGGAGCTTACAATAAAGAGTTGAAGATAAGAAAGGTGCTAGGGTCTGCAGACTGCAGTAAGCGCTGTACAAAGTGATGGGCTGTGGGGTGGGAGTTCAGTGGAGCTGGTGGTCACGCTGATCAGGGGCATCAGCAGAAGTTTCTTAGAAGCTGCATTTGAGATAGGACCTGAAGCATAGGTCAGCTTTTGATAGACAAGAGGGGAAGTTTGAAAGACAAGAGAGAACGTTTTTGTGTGAGCAAAGGCACCGAACTGCTAAAATGGATGCAGGTTCAGGGAAGAGTGATTGGTTTTGCTAGAGTTGTAGTGACCTTGTAAAGGAAGTGGTAGGAGATAAGACTGGAAAGGCAGCTTGGGGCCACACTGGGGAGGGCCCTGAAGGGTAGGTAGAAAAATCTGTACTTAATTCAGCTGTCAAGATGAATCCACTATATGGTTTTGATAGAGTGATATGACCAGAGCCTTGATTTAAAATTAAGCAGGCCCCAGCATGCCAGGAGAAGTGCAGCAGGGACAGACTAGAGGAGAAGAGATGCGTTCAGGTATATTGCCAAAATTAAGACCACAGTCATCTCTGGACTGTTAGCATTGGGAGTGAAAAAGAGAGTTACTATATCCATGAGGCATACTGCAAAGTATTTCTTGATATTGGCAACTATACTGACATAGAGGTGAAGGACAGGAAGGAGCTGGGTCAAGATGCCTGGGAAGAAAAGGGGAAGTACCTTTCATTGAAATAGGGATGTCAGAAGGGGGGCAGATTTAAGAGAGGTAACTCCTGGGAATTACCACACTATGGCACGTTTATACAAAGATAGCAGGATAGAAGAAAATTAATTCTAGATATCCAATGTAATGTTTCCAATAAGAATAGTGGAAAAGAATTATATTTTATCTCAACAACAACAAAATCAACTTGTATTGCTGGGGCATCCTATCAATATGGCAAATGAGAATATAAAAGAAAGCTTGAAGAAATCAAATAAGTACATTTCTTGGAGCCTATTAACCTTTATACTGTGAAAAACTAATTGGAAAGCTATACATATATGCTAAATGTCCAAAACACAGCTCTGTGTATATGCTTAAAAAATATCTTTAGTCCCTGAAAAGCAGCTAGAACATTGGTGTTACTTTTTCAAGTTTCTATTTGAAACACTTGAAATGAAGAAGCCAGAGCAAAACAGGATTCTCATATCTTATCTTAGGAGAGTCTGTTCTCCATCTCATTCTGTTAAACAGTGGTTTCCAAGGAGGTTCTATGGATAATTTATGATGGCATCAGCCTCAAGAATGTGGAGATCTACCCCAGTATCCCCGCCATCCGTAGATAACCTGATACGATTCTGTCAATCATAAATTTCCTATCCTCTTTCCAGCCCTTTTACATTTTCGGGCTTCACCAAGTCATTGAAGAATAAATCTCATAATTCAGGGAGATATCACCAATTATTAAAAGAAAATGTCTTCTCAACTATAAAACGAAAAGTCTGTAATCCATATGGTAGATGCTCTGTGCACACAATTTCAGTTGCCTTTTGCCTCAAGTAATGAGGCATCATGGAAAGACTCTGGGCTTCAGAACAATATCTAGTTACCCTTTCTGTAAAATGGAAATAATGAAACTTATCCTTCTCGTTACTCAGGCTAAACTTTGGAGTTATGCTGAGACCTCTTACCTCTTACCTACCTCCGGTCCACCAGCAAATTCTGTTGGCTGTACTTTCAGATACATTGAGAATCCATCACTTCTTGCCCCCTTCACTCTCACCTAGGTCCAAGCAACCATCATCTCCTAGCTGGATTACTGTAGTAGCTTCTTAACTCCCTTCTTCCATCCTTACTGCTCAGCAGTCTACTCTCAGCTACTCAAAGGACCTAGTGATTCTTTTCAAACATAAGGCAGATCAGTTTCAAGTACAAGCCAAAGTCTTTGACTGTAACCTCAAGACCCTACACAATCTGATCTCCCAAGTAACCCCTTCTCCTACTACCGTTTCCTTTGTTCACACTGCTCCAACCTCACTGCCTCCTGACTGTTTATACTCCTGGCTCAGAGCCTGTGCATTGGCTATTCTGGCCTGGAACACCCTTCCCTCATCTCCTAT
The DNA here is from genome assembly GCA_031878705.1 of Tapirus indicus. Taxonomy (NCBI): domain Eukaryota; kingdom Metazoa; phylum Chordata; class Mammalia; order Perissodactyla; family Tapiridae; genus Tapirus; species Tapirus indicus. The sequence goes on from CM062917.1 coordinate 105,209,323, forward strand.
AAGTGTTCAGTTATCATCTTCTCAGGAAAGCCTTTCCTGACTAACTTTATTTAAAATTGTAATTCTCTACTCCAACACTCTCCATCCCTGCTTTCTGCTTTATTTTTCTTTATAGCATCTATCATGTCTACTACTATACAATATATTTCACCTAATTTTATTATATGTCCTTCCCAGTGCTTATAACAATGCCTGGCATAGTAGAGGTTCTTAGGAGATATTTGTTGAATGAATGAAAACAGCCATACTACTGATTATTAAATGCAATTATACATCAGAACAACACATATTTGCTCAGTGAATGTTACCTTCATTCTTTCCCTTTCAATTCTCAAGGCATAGCATATAGAGTTGTACACAGCATTCTGAAATCAAATTTAACATAGTTTTTATGCAGAAAAATTCATTATTTAACATGTGGCTGTTGAACTGTACTGCTCTCATGCCTTCAGAAAGCATTCTTCCACTTTTCTGTCCACTCATTCAGGCTTATTAGGTCTTCTTGTAATTTATTTGTCTGTTTGAGATTGTACTACTTAGAAGGTATCAGATAAATCTGACATTTACAAAAATGTTAGACCAGTCTTAGTAATGGTTTCCAGACACTTTGACTTAGAATTTTTTTCCATCTAGATAAATTTATATCTATTCCAAAATTTTATTTAAATTCCATGAATTATTTGGTTAACAGCTTTTAGAGAAGAATGCTTGTCAAAAGTTTTTTCCCAATGGAATCTAGTAAGTATTTTTTAGTAATGATTGTTTTTTGATTAAACAATATATGGCCACTCAGAAAATACTTTCTTGGGTACAAAGTTATTTATATGCATATAAAATACACACACACACACATTCAAGGGGGTAAATTATTCAAATACTCTATGTTCTTATTTATGTTTTATCAACCTAATCTATCGAAGACTATTAGAAGTGTATTAGTCACGCACCATCATTGTAATTCTCTCATTTTCTGTCTGTATAGCTATGCTTTTGTTTTGCTTTATATATGTTTAACCTGCTATTTGATGTAACAAGATTTGTGACTTTTAAGTTTCACTATGTATTTTGTCTTTTATCAACAACAAAAATATCTTCTATATATTTTTTAAAGTATTTTGCTATCACTTTTCATATGACATTTTTATTATAGCTTCTGCTTACATTTTGTTTGCCTTTTTAATCTTCCTTTGTGACTTCTAGTCATTCATACATTCACTGATTGATACAACACTTATTTGTCGAGCTCCTAGCAATATAGGCATGAACAAGACAGCCAGGATCTTTTGTATGGAGTTTACATTCTAGTGCAGAGAACTGAGCAAGATACAAAATAATTCTAATAGTGGTAAGTGCTAGGAAGAAAATAAAATAGAATTGTGTGCTAGCATGACAGGTGGCATAATATAAAAGTCATCTTTTAGGTAATGAAGGAGATTGTCTTTCAATAAAGGGATTTAAAACACATTTATTGAAATAGCTGATATGTGTGATCTTACATCAGTTATCTTATTTTAGGTTTTTCTGGGGTCTTTTCCTTTTAGTTTTTATTCTTTTCATTCCTATGGATAATGTCTTGTTTTGTTTTTTCTCCAATGATATGGAAGATGTTATTTTTTTTATTTACATAAGTGATTATTTTTGCATTCTTTAAAAACATTCTATAATCTAAATTTTGCCTACCTGTCAAATCCAAGAATTATATTTTTTGTTTTCTGCCTTGTAACATGTAAAATGTAATCTTACACACTCCTTCTTACTTACAGTCATTATTAATATAATCTTAAGTGTTGGATTTAATTAATTGTATTGAGTAACTGTTCTTAATCTGGTTTCCTGTCCACAAAGGTACACTGATTTACCTCTATATGTAACTGCTTTTAATGCTTACCATCAATCTGTATACAATAATTTTATCTTCCTGAATTTCTTAATTTTGATGTTAAACATTTTTACCTAATTACTTTAAAAATGGCTTGAGTATAGTTTTAAGCTGTTACATATTTAAAACTGGTTTTCTGTTGTCTTTACATATAAACACTAATTTTACTGTCTATAAAATTCTTATGTCAGTATCTTTGGTTTGCTCAAAACTATACATATCACTCCATTGTCTTCTGGCTGGGTAACTTGTCTTTTCTGTTTCATTCTATAGTTTATTTTCTTTGTCTTTGAAATTAAAAAATTTACCATATAGAGCAAGGTGTGGGTCTCAAGACTGATTTCTTCTTCAGAGTATCCTTTAGTAGTGATTTAGATCTCAGTTCTCTATTTGTCATATTGTCTCTCTTTTTAAATTTGCCATTACATTTTTCAGTTACTTGATGATACCTTTTAAAGGTTCAAAAAAATCTGAAGTCAAGAACTTAGCTTAAATGTTCCTGGGTTGGTAGTATCCCCAGGTTCTGGCAGAAGCAAACATTACTTCTTTCTGGAGGAATCCCATTTAACCAGACCTTAAAGGTTCTTACAGATAGAATTCCAAGGAATATTGGTTCAATATTGGTTCGGTCAAAACTCACAAAATACATAAGGAGACAAGACTGTATGAGTGAGAATTAACAAAAACAGACAGCAGAACCAGATCTGCAGAAGGCTCAGATATTGGGATAGCTCATATAATACAAAATAGTTATGTTTACTATATTTAAAGAATAAAAGACAGACTTGAAAATATGATAAGGACCATGAGACTTTTTAAAAAAGATCAAGCATACTTGCAAAAAACAAAATGGAACATTAGGAATTAAAAATATTCAGTGCACAGGCTGACATTTAATATGTTAGACATAGATGAAGAGAGAGTTTATGGGCTAGAAGACAGATCTAAAGTAGTTAGAATGTAACACAGACAGACAGAAACGCAAAATAATAGCATGGAGGGTGCTAATATTATATATTATAATAAAATAATAGCTAATAATATTATAATGTAATAAAATGAGTATGTCTAACATGCATCTTAATGGAATCCCAGAAGCAGAGGGGTCAAAATAGAGAATGGGGCAGAGACAATATTTGAAAAGATAGGAGCTAATAACTCTCCAAAACTGGTGAAAGAAATCAATCTTCAGTTTGGGGAAGCCCAAAAAACTCCGAAAAGAATGAACAGAAAGAAATGCACATTAGACATATACTAGTGAATCTACACAACACCAAAGACAAATGAAATATTTCAAAAGATTTCCTCAAAGGAATAACAGACTTACAGCTGACTTGTCCATAACGGCAATGGAGCCAGAAGGCAGTGACATAGTATCTTCAAAGTGGTGAGAAAATATAAATGTCAACCTAGAATTCCATATACAGCAAAACTTTCAAGAATAAGGACAAATAAAGTTCTTTTTAGATATACAAAACCAAGAAACTGTCTCTAAAGGAAAGTCTAAATGATGTATGTTAGACAGAAGGAAAATGATCCCAGATGGAAGACCTGAGGTGCAAGAAGGAATGATAAACTAAGAAAGTGGTTCATATGAGAATAAATCTAAGCTAAAATTGATTTACAAAACAAAAATTTTATTTTAAGGTCCTTGTTTTATATAGGAGGATGGTAAGATCACTGACTGATTTCCTCTTTGTTAAGTATGCATGTTGACAATTCCAGGGTAATCACTAAAATAAAAGGAATAATATAACTTCTAAATTAGTGGAGATTTAAAAAGGAATAAAAACATTCAGTCACTCCAAAAGAAAGTAAAAGAGGAGAAAAAGAAAGGGAGACAAAGAGCACATGTAAGATAGCAGAATAAATGCAAGCATATCAGTCACTATAATATGTGTAAATTAACGAAACCCACTTGTTAAAAAGCAAAGTTTATTAAATTTCCAAAGATTCGAAAGATAGACTTGCTTAAAAGAAATCTAAATACAGTATTATGATTTACATAAAACCCATGTAAATCCTAAGGGTAGAGAAAGTTTTCAAGAAAAAGGATGACATAACTACAAATATCGTCAGAATAGACTTTAAGGCAAAAGGTGTTACTAGAGATAGAGGGTCACTAGATCATGGTAAAAGGTTCATTTCACCAAGAAAATAGGACAGTTCTAAAGTTGTATGTCCCTAATAACATAGTCTAAAATTATATAAAGTAAAAACGGACAGAAAGCCAAGGATAAAAAGAAAAATTTATCATCAGAGTTGGAGATTAGAATATACTTCTCTTAGTAATTGATTTATCGGATAGCCCAGGGATCACCAAACTTAAGAAGGACTGTATAGTAAATATTTTAGGTTTTGCAGGGCACATATGGCCTCTGTTGCATATTTCTCTGTGTGTCATTTTTATTTTATTTATTTATTTATTTATTTCTGAGGAAAACCAACCCTGAGCTAACATCCGTTGCCAGTCCTCCTCTTTTTGATGAGGAAGACTGGCCCTGAGCTAACATCCGTGCCCATCTTCCTCTACTGTATATGGGATGCAGCCACAGCATGGCTGACAAGCAGTGCATCGGCCAGTGCCCGGGATCCGAACCCGCAAACCCCAGGCCGCCAGAGTGCGAACTAAACCGCTGCACCATCAGGCTGCGCCTCTTTGCATCATTTTTAGTTCACTGGGCTGTATGGCAATAGGCTATGGGCCAGATTTGGCCCATGTCTTATAGTGTACTGACTATTGAAACAGATAGTAACAAACAGGAATGGTGTAAATGATTTGAGCAACAGAATCAAGAAGTTGATATTGACCAAACACATATATACAATAGATCTTCTTCTCAAGGATGCATGGTGCATTTATGAAAACAAGTCACATACTGTACCATAGAGCAAATATCAACAAAATTTTAAAAATTGTTATCTTACAATCAATGTTATCCAATCAACTAATGAAATTAGTACAACCACTTTTAACAATAATTTAGCATTTCTTCATAAATTGAACATGTGATTCCTTTATGACTCAGCAATGTCACTGCTAGGTATATAGCCTGATGTATAAGGCTGTATGGGACATGTGTAAGAATGATCACAGTAGCACTATTCATGATAGTAGGAACTGGAAATAATACAAATATCCATCATGCACAAAATGAATAAACAAATAGTGCTATTCATAAATGGAATACTCTAAAGAAGTGAAAATGGATTTAAAACTGCTTCACATGGCAGTATGGATGAATCTTAACATAGTGTTAAGAGAATAAAGCAAGCCACAGAAAAATAAATACAATTATATGAAGTTCAAAACATGCAACACTATACAATATATTGTTTAGAGCTATAAATATTTGTGATGCAACTATGAAGAAAAACAAACCAAGTATATACACAAATTCAGAATATCATTATATAGAAAACCCTAAAGAATCCAACAAAAAATATTAGAACTAATAAATGAATTCAATAAAGTTGCTGGATACAATGTCAACATACAAAAATCAGTTGCATTTCTATACACTAACAACAAACTATCTGAAAAAGAAATAAAAAACCAATCCCATTTACAATAGCATCAAACAATAACATACTTAGGAATACATTTGACCAAGGAGATGGAAGATCTGTATGCTGAAAACTCTAGAACATTGATGAAAGAAATGGAAGAAGATACAAATTAATGGAAAGATATCCTGTTCATGGATTGGAAGACTTAATATTGTTAAAATGTGCATACTACCGAAAGCTATCTATGGAGTCAATACAGTCCCTATCAAAATTTCAATGGCATTTTTGACAGAAATAGAAAAAAACAATCCTAAAATTCATATGGAACTACAGAAGACCTTGAAAAGCCAAAGCAATCTTGAGAAAGAAAACAAGCTGGAGGTATCACACTTGCTGATTTCAAACTATATTATGAAGCAGTGGTAATCAAAGCAGTATGGTACTGGCATAAAAACAGATTGACGGACCAATGGAACAGAATCGAGAACTCAGAAATAAACCCATACATATATGGTCAATTAATATTTGACAAGGGAACCAAGAGCAGTCAATGGAGAAAGGATAGTCTCTTCAATAAATGATGTTGAGAAAACTGGATATTCACATGCAAAGAATGAAACTGGACCCTTATCTTATACTAATTACAAAAATTAAGTCAAAATAGATTAAAGACTTAAATGTAGAACATGAAACTCCTAGAAAAAACATAGGCAGTAAGCTCCTTCACATCGGTCTTGGCAATTTTTTGAATTTGACACCAAAAGCCCAAGCAACAAAGCAAAAATAAACAAGTGGGACTAAATCAAACTAAAACTCTTCTGCACAGCAAAGGAAACCATCAACCAAATGAAAAGGTATTGTACAGAGTGGGAGAAAATATTTGCAAGGCATATATCTCATAAGGGGTTAATGTCGAAAATATATAAGGAAGTCATGCAACTCAATAGCAAAAAAACAAATAATCCAATTAAAATATGGGCAAAGGACCTGGAAAGACATTTTTTCTGAAGAAGACATACAAATGGCCAATAGGGACATGAAAAGGTGCTCAACATCACTAATCATCAGGGAAATGCAAGTCAAAACCACAATGAGATACCACCTCACACCTGTAGAATGGCTGTTATCAAAAAAACAAGAGGGCCAGCCTTGTGGCATAGTGGTTAAGCTTGCGTGCTCTGCTTCAGCAGCCTAGGGTTTGCAGGTTTGAATCCTGGGCACAGACCTACACACCACTTATCAAGCCAGGCTGTGGCAGGCATCCTACATAAAATAGAGGAAGATAGGCATGGATGTTAGCCCAGGGCCAGTCTTCCTCAGCAAAAAAGAGGAGGATTGGCAACAGATATTAGCTCAGGGCTAATCTTCCTCACAAAAAAAGCAAGAGATAACAAGTGTTGGTGAGAATGTAGAGAAAAGGGAGCCCTTGTTCAATGTTGGTGGAAATGTAAATTGGTACAGCCACCATGGAAAACAGCATGGAGGTTCCAAAAAAAAATTAAAAATAGAACTACCATGTGATTCAGCAATCCCACTTCTGGGTGTTTATCTGAAGGAAATGAAATCACTATGAAGAGATATCTGCACCTCCATGTACATTGCAGCATTATTTACAATAGGCAGGATATGGAAACAACCTGTTGTCTATTGACAGAGGAATGGATTTAAAAGATGTGAGATTTATATATATATATATATATATATATAATATATAATTAGTATATACAGAGAGAGAATATTAGCCATAAAAAAGAAGGAAATCCTGCCATTGGCGACAACATGGATGAACCTTGAGTGCATTATGCTAAGCGACATAAGTCAGACAAAGACAAATACTGTATGATCTCGCTTATATGTGGAATCTAGAAAACCAAACTCATAGAAACAAAGAGTAGATTGATGGTTGCCAGGGGGTGGTGGAAATGGGGAGGCGTTGGCCAAAGGTACAAACTTCCAGTTAGAAGATGAATAAATTCTGGAGATCTAACGTATGGTATGATGACTAAAGTTAACAATACTGTATTGTATACTTGAAAGTTGCTAAGAGAGTAGAGCTTAAATGTTCTCACCACACATGCACAAAAGGTAACTATGTGAGGTGATTGAGATGTAAAGAACGTTATTGTGGTAATCATTTCACAATATATATGTATACCAATCATCACGTTGCACACCTGAAACTTGCTCAATGTTATGTGTCAAGTATATTTCAATAAAGCTGGAAACAAAAAGGGTAGCATTTACTTCCTAGTGAGGGAAGGAAAGAAAGAAATGCGAGGGAGGGACACAGAGTAAACTTTAGAGTTCCTAGTAATGTTCTATTCCTTAATTTCAGTGCTGCAATACAGGTGCTTGTTATATTTTATTCTTTATGCCTTATACATATTTTAATATATTATCTCCTCATTGTTTTAAGAAATGAAATAAAATATACAGTGGGGATGGGGTAAGGAAGTGTAGAAACAGCAAGGATGGACACTTTTTTGAGGCATTTTACTATACAGGAGAACAGAGCAATAAAGCATTAGGAGGAGGGAAACATGAATAAAAAGATCTTTTTTTAAAATAGGAGATGTTATATAGTGTTGGATACTAATAGGAGTGATCTAGTAGATAGGTGAAAAGTCATGAGGAGAAAGAAGGGGTAGTTTCCAGGACAAAGTTCTTGAGAAGTGATGCAGTGTACAAATGGTTTGGCCTTCAAGACAGTTCATCCAACTTAATGAGGGGTGGGGAAGAGTATGTAGTACAGTTGCAAGTAGGTTGGTAGATTTGTTGACAGGAAGTGAAGATGATCTCTAGAGATTTTTGGCCCTAAATTTAAAATGAAACTAGTCAGCATGATTCTATACTTTCTTCCAACCCATGTCCAGCTGCTCAAGTGCATTCAGGTTTGCAATTGGTATAAAGCTGGGTTTAACTGGGGTTGAGGTTTTACTAGATGAAAACCAGATAGAAACAAACAAGGCAATGGAATTAAAGGTGTATGCAATGAAATAATTACAATGATGAAACACAGAATCCAAGCTTGATAAAGAAGGAAGAGACATGATGCTGTCCTGGACAACAAAAAAGTGGATTGGCCATCTTTGCGGGGTCACTGGATTGCCAGAGTGAAGCTTCTAGAGTGTGTGAGGTAGATTGTTAGGAGATGGAAGTCAATGTGTGCAAAGTATAAAACAGAGTTCTGGGGTTAGTATTTTTATTAATCTGAGGTCTAAGATGACCATGGAAGTACACGGCTGTTGTAGGTTGAACAAAAAGGATTTGGGAGGACATGGAACTGACAAGATGGAGTGTGTATTCATGGTTTTCAACCCTGGCTGCACATACTTTGAGGAGCTTTCAAAGACTATCGATGCCCAGGCCCTACTCCAGACCAATTAAATCAGGATCTCTGTGCATGGTTTCTGGGGAATTGCTATTTTTCAAGAGCTCCCCATGTGATTATAACGTGCATTCAGAGTTGAGAACCACAGTCTACATGACTGTTGGTATTGTCAAGAATGATCATAAGAGAAATGGTGAGCTGGGAGAATATGAGAGAAAGGAGGGATGACTCGGGATCAGTGTCTCCTTGAAGGACACTTAGGTCAAGTCACTGCATATAGTATGTGCACTCAATAAATAGTAGCTGCTATTATTTTTGTTATTATTGTCATGATTATTACTACTGATAGTGGCAACAGCAGCAGCATTATCCTGGGAAGAGTCCAGATCTTTTGTTAAATTCTCAAAGGGTCTTTACCAAAGGTTAAAACCCATCAAGTGTAGATGATCATCAGGGAGGGTTCCTAATAGATTTGGGGGGGGGGACCCTAGAAATTGGCAGTATTCTGAACTTCCAGAGTAATGCTAAAGCAAGGAGGAGCTCCAGCCCATCATGGCCTGATTTGGCAGTGTGCAGGCATCAGAAGGCAGTTGGTCAAGAGGTGGATGCAACTACTTGCCCTTAGGAGCCAAACAATCTCCTAATAGACCTTATTTTCTCTTGTGAAACCTAAAGGCTAAGATAACTGATGGGTGTTTCCTCATTAATAGGAACCTAAAAGCCTTTTAGTTGTTTTAGCATTCCTGTCACAGGGTTGGGAGTGGGGAGAGGAGACAGACAATAAACATACAAAACTCTAATATTTTATGTTTCAAATTACTTTGTGAATATCTTTTGTACTCTTGCCCCCTCCCCTACAAAGGACAAGTGTTATGAATCAGGGTAAACAGTACTGTTTAAAGCTAATGTGTATTTGTAGGTAGTTTAGTGAGTCTTCAAGATGTGGTTTCGCTAAAGTATGCAAGAAATTCTACTAGGTACAAACTGACAATGTAACATAAATAATCTTATTTTTGTGTTATTGCATACAAAAGCATGTTTTCATATAGATTCTCTGGATCACTGGAAAGGCTGGCAGGCAAACATCTTAGAAAAGATAATGTCAAAGAAAGAATTGGGAAATATTCCCATCTGGAACATTCCAGATTAGTTCTATTCTAGTCTGGAGAAGAATGAAATACATCTCTCTCTTTATATCCAACTAGATTTTAGTTTGCTATAAAGAGACATAACCTCTTATGTTTTATTCCCAATCCTCTCTGTCCTCCATTATAGTTCTTGTCAGCTTGTATTATAAATGAATAAAAGAGCTAATTTAAAAACCTATCATCTTATACAGGAAGACATATACTTTTCTCCATGGCCCTGTATAAAACAAAAATAATGATGACAAGGCTGGATAATGATACGTTACAGTAAAGAATGTAATTTCTGTACAGTATCTCCGTTGGCTATGTTAGGTAAGCAAAGACAATAAAGTAAACAAAAGCTTATGTTTTATAAACCAGTCATCTTTTAAATACCTTCAGCTGTGTTTCCATCCTCATTTCACACGTGCAGTTCCCAACTCTTCCTTTACGAATTGTGTAACACTGAGTGAGTGAGCTCTGTGAGCTCCAGTTCTGCGTCTGTAAAATGAGCGTAACTCTTTCTCTGCCTTCTTCACAGGGATGTTATTAAAAAGAAATGTAGGGGCCGCCCGGTGGCGCAGCGGTTTAGTCCGCGCTTGGCAGCCCGGGGTTCGCGAGTTCGGATCCCGAGCGCCCGCCGACGCACCGCCTGTCAGCCATGCCGTGGCGGCGTCCCATATAAAAACATGGAGGAAGATGGGCACGGATGTTAGCCCGGGGCCAGTCTTCCTCAGCAAAAAGAGGAGGATTGGCGACGGATGTTAGCTCAGGGCTGGTCTTCCCCACAAAAAAAAAAAAAAAAAATGAGAGTATGGATGTGGAAATACTTTGTAAATTAGAAATTGCCACACATAATGGTTTTTGTCATCATCGTCATTCTTTTTTTGTGTGTTGTCATTGCTATATTTCCAATCTAAAAGGTGACCCTTAACTTATTTTGGTAAGTATAATCAAGACCTAGACAGGTTTAAAACCTGATTTGGCATCACCAATATGAGCAAAAGAATTTAGGACGTTTAAAACTTTTTACTGGGATCCATCAAAAACTTAGAATGATTCCTTAAAGTCTAAAAGAAAAATAGTATATTTTCTGATAACCTGTGGGCATTTCCCTAATGGTGTTAAGTAAAATATAGCAAGGCAAATCAAGTTGCCTTTTTATTTTTTGGATGGCTATTCTGTGAGTATTCCACTGAGAAGAAAGTTCATTATCTGAAGAAAGCTATTATTATCCTAGGGGAAAAAAGAGTACATCTCTTATTCAATACATATTCTTCAGATATCTTGGTCACTGGAGGGCCATTGTTGTTTCTTTTAGCCTCTCCTGAGAAAATTCTTTTTTCCCCATTCCACAAATATTTCCTAAGCACCTGTTCTGTTCCAGGCATGGTTCTCAGGGATGGAGATAGAATAAAATTATGAACAAGACACACATGGCCCATGCCCTCCCAGAGCTCTTAGTCTGTGGGGGATAAAGTCTGTGCAGTCTGTCCTATGACAGTGAAGGGGGATGCCATGGCCATCATCTGCCAGGTGAAGAATCTAACCATTTCTTAAATATAATTCTGTTTAAAATGGCCCATCCCACATAGTCAGCCCTTCAAACAGCAGTCTGGATGCACAAATTTAAAAATCTATTTATCGAATCTAATTTGCAGAAACTAAATAAAGTCTCCTTGCCACTTTAGGAAAGAAAAACACAAGATGCCATTTTAAGCCCCCTGCTTTTAAAGTTGAGTACGTGACTGCAAAGTTTGTAAAAGGTCAGTTGCTTTGGCTTGCAGCTATCCCTGTCAGGGCCCACACTGTTCACTGAGATTCACTACCAAGATGAACTTCTTTCTTGCCCCTATTAATTACTCATTCGGTAGTTCTAGAACTAAAATGATTGCTGAAGACTGGCAGATTCTTCTGTGAGGAACGGTAAAATGACAGATCTTATTTCAAAGATCTTATTTTAAAATGAAAGATCTTCAGAACTTAGAGTACTTTCTTCTGATTGCTTCTAGAGCTGTATGTAAATCCCTATTTCTTTTAACCAGTCTCTGCACAGATTGGCAATGAAGAATACTAGTCTTTTTCTTACACATAGAAAATAAATGAAAGGGGATCAAGTAAACTGCCTATAGTTGTGGTATTTAATATTATCTCACATTTTATTGAGCTATTTGAATTGAATTCAAACTTGTTTATAAATATGGGACTAGCAGGCTGGAGATACCTTAAGAGCCAATGGAAAGGAAGACTTAATAAAAGCATTGCTGTATTTTCTGCAATGAGAATTCTTTGTTACCTTGTGACTCTCAGATAAAATCCTTTCCATCTAGGAAAAAAGTTCCGGCTTTGGAGCCAGACTGACCTAGGTTATAATCCCACTTCCACAATTTCCTGAGTTGACAGTACTTGAACAGCCAGCATGCCCCAGGCCCAGTAATGTCAGTTCTGTAACCCACCAAAACCCTTTCTCCCCCCAACCTCAAAAACTAGCAGGGAGTCTCCCCCTAACACACACACACACACACACACATAAAATTTTGTAAGTTTAAAGTCGAGGTTTGCTTACACGAGTAAACTGAATGAGATAACTAATTCTTGATTTATGACAAAGTGGTCCTTTCCGTCTTGCCGGTGCGAAGGAATGAACACTTTCATGTAATGCATGCATACTTATCCTAAATCCATAGCCTCCATCCACCCGACTGAATAAAAATGCATGGCTGAAGTTGCTTTGGTGACCAGTCTGGTTCCCTCTCCTCTTTCTGTTAATAAGATACTGGCACCACTTTCCCACAAATCCATTATGTCACCTGCAGAGAGAATTACCCAGAACCTTCTTCTGAATCTCAAAGTGGGAACTGGTTGACAAGAGAGCACACATTACACACAGTCCAAATTTTTGCTTTCAACAAGCTCCATGCCATAATCTTACTATTTCTCCTCTCAAGGTGCAGCTCAAGGTTTGAATTTCATCTATCAGTGAGGACCTGGTTGTTTTAAAGTGGCCTGCCTAACTATGCTTCTCTGTTAATAACTTTTAATGTTTTGTTAATACCTCTTCTTAGAGGACCCAAGTGCATTTTACACACTGACTTCTGGTGTTAATTCCTTCTCTGACATCACTCTGTCACAGCTGTCATTAATGACATTCAGGTCAAAATGACAGCCCTTCTTTTGATGTGACTTCACCTAACATGTGATTATCTGGATTTCTTTCCTTTTATCTTTTTTTCCATTTTAGTTCAGACTATAAGTTCCCGTTAAAGTTAGATTATAAGAATGCAAGGCTGAATCATAAGTAGGTAAATTTTTTCTTAGGTATCTACTCTCCCCCAAAGTCATGTAAGATGCTAGTGATCCAACTAATATGATAAATTTAATCACATTCACATCAAGTGTGAAAGACCTTTTAATTTACTATTTATGGCACATATGCTTCTGAAAAGATTTTCAGTTTGCACTAAGAGCTTAATTTGTCAGTCTATTATCTTTCAAAGATTTGTATTTAAAAACATTGAGAAACATGAGTGATTTCTGTTTACTACAAAGGAGTGCCCATCAAAGGTGGCTTTTTCAGGCCTCTGGAGTTGGGGACCTTCACAGTGCTGCCATTAAACCACACCGTGTGGACAGCTACTTCTATTAAGCCTAATTTCTGCTGATGTTCTTTACTTTTAGTAGTGGAATATTCCTGAAACATTCTGTGTAAATTATTGGAAAAGAGACTTCTAGAGCTGCCCTGTCCCATATGGTAGCCATTATATACATGTGGCCACTGAGCACTTGAAATGTGGGTAGTCTGAGTTGAAATGAGCTGTACATGTGAAATACACACTGGATTTCAAAGACTTAGTCTGAAAAAAAGAATCTAAAATATCTCATTAATAGTTTTTTTTAATATTGATTATTTGTTGAACTGACGTTTTAGATATATTGGGTTAAATAAAATATATTGTTAAAAATTAATTCCAGCTGTTTCCTGTTCCTTTTTTATTTCACAATAAAATAAATAGTGGAAAAATTTAAATTACATATATGGCTCCCATTAATTTCTGTTTAATAGGGCTGATCTATGGGGTTGAAGATTCTCTAATCCAACTCCTTCATTTTAGAGATAAGAATACCAAATAGAATTCAGAGAAATTAAGTGACCTGCTTTAAGTCACAAGCATCTTAGTATAGTAGTATACTAAGATATAGTACTATGACAAAGGAGCCAAGAATATACAATGGGGAAAGGACAGTCTCTTCAAGAAATAGTGTTGGGAAAACTAGACTATCACATGCAAAAGAATGAAACTGGGCCCCTATCTCACACCACACACAAACATCAACTCAAAATAGATTAAAGACTTGAACATAATACCTAGAACCATAAAGCTCCTAGAAGAAAATATAGGCTGTAAGCTCCTTGACATTGGTCTTGGCGATTTTTTAGATTTGGCACCAAAAGCAAAAATAAACAAGTGGGACTACATCAAACTAAAAAGTTGCTGCACAGGAAAGGAAACCGTCAACAAAATGAAAAGGCAACATATGGAATGGGAGAAAATATTTGCAAACCATATATCTGATAAGGGGTTAATATCCAAAATATGTAAAAAACTCATACAACTCAATAGCGATAAAACAAACAATCTGATTTAAAAACGGGTAGAAGATTTGAATAGACATTTTTCCAAAGAAGACATACAGATGGCCAACAGGAACATGAAAAGATGCTCAACATCACTAAACATCAGAGAAATGCAAATCAAAACCACAATGAGATATCACCTCACACCTGTTAGAATGGCTGTTATCAAAGAGAGATAAGTGTTGGTGAGAATGTGGAGAAAAGAGAACCCTTGTGCACTGTTGGTGGGAATGTAAATTGCTGCAGCCACTATGGAAAGCAGTATGGAGGTTCCTCAAAAAATGAAAAATAGAACTACCATATGATCCAGCAATTCCACTTTTCAGTATTTATCTGAAGAAAGTGAAAACACTAACTTGAAAAGATATATGCACCCCCATGTTCATTGCACCATTATTTACAATAGCCAAGACATAGAAGCAACTTAAGTGTCGATCGATGGATGAATGGATCAAGAAAATGTTTTATATATATACTTCAGCCATAAAAAAGAAGGAAATCTTGCCATTTTTGACAACATGGATGGACCTTGAGAGTATTATGCTAAGTGCGATAAGTCAGACAGATAAAGACAAATACTGCATGATCTCCCTTATATGTGGAATCTAAAAAAAAAACAAAACAAAACTGAACTCATAGATCACAGAGAACAGATTGGTGGTTGCCCGAGGTGGGGTTGGGGAGTGGGAGAAATGTGTGAAGGTGGTCAAAAGTTACAGACTTCCTGTTATAAAATAAATAAGTCCTTGTGATGTAACGTACAGCATGGTGACTATAGTTAATAATACTGTATTATAAATTGGAAAGTTGCTAAGAGAGTAAATCTTAAAAGTTCTCATCACAAGAAAAAAATAATTTTTTGTAACTATGTGTGGTGATGGATGTTAACTAGACTTATTGTGCTGATCATTTCACAGTATTCATGTATTAAATCATTACATTGTACACCTGAAACTAATATAATGTTATATGTCAATTATATCTCAATAAGAAAAAAGACACTAACTAGACATGCCAATTTCTCTCCTATCTCACTGGTCACTACTTATTTTTCTACTCTAATAGACTGTTCTCAAAAAACAACAACAACAACAAAAAACCTTGTCCAAATAGTAGTAGGTTTTTTTTTCATGACTTTTTGAAATCAGGGTGAAATTTTGATAATCTTTGGTAACTATACCAGATACTATTATAACACTGAGTTGGATTTTAAAACTTGATATGTATTGAGAGTTAGATTATTGAAATAAATAATTTTCAACAATAATTGTTTCCAGATTTCAGATATTTTAACCTTAAGTATGGCAATTGAGTCACATAAGTTAAAGTTACTGTAAAGGTTTTTCACTTAAAAAATATATATTTGATCATAGATGCAGTCAAAATTTATCTCACTCCCCTTCATGCCCACTACCCATCCCATTTCTTCTCATTGCCTGCTGTTCTTTCCTTATAACACTTCCCACAGCTGGTTTCCTTGTGTTTTGCCCAATTTCCCCTCTGTGCTATGATCTTCACCAAAGCAGCACCACAACTATTTATTCGCCACTCTGTCTGGTGCCAAGCATTATGGCAGACGCACTATAGGAACTCAAATATTTTTTTGAATAGATGAATGCAGTTGACCTTCTGGTTCCTAATTCATTTCTTTCCTCTGTATCACACTGCCTTAGACATTTATATAAGTAGGATGCATATTTTCCAACTGCAAAATGAAGGTCATTATTTATACCCATTTGGCCAAATTTCTTAAAGCCATTTGGTTTTTTTTTTACATGTAGTTGCAAAATTCTTAAAATGTTTTTAGTCGACAGTCATTTTTTGATGTATTTGAGCCAATATGAATTAAGCCAACGAGGAGTTTTTTAAACTTATTACTACATGAGGAAAGGAATTCTTAAGTTTTTGAACCAGTGATATATTATCTGGCATATCATGTTTTAAAATGATAATTTTTAACATTTGTTATTATTAATTGACTAAATTATTGAAGCCTCTTTCAACTTGACTAGTTAGTCTCTGTGTCAGTTATTTTTCCACAGTGACTTTAACTGAATTTAACAAATTCAGAATCTGTTACAATTTAACAAATTCAGAATCTGTTATGCTACTAAATGTATCAAAATACACCTTATGGTCAATCTGTGTTTCAGTTTGCCATCTCAAAATAAAATGACATACAATTCATGTTTTCAAAAAGAGAACACATTTTAGCAATTTTTAATGCATTCCAGTGAATTTGGTAATTGGGTTGAAATTACACAAATGTGTGGTTTCACTGCAGGAAGTCTCCAGTTCCTACATCAACAGTTGGTGTCTGGTGTCTAAAATGTTCACAGTTTGGTTAAAATTATGCTCAGAACCAAATGTAATACTTCCACGAAGGAAGGTAGGGTCAAATGACACTTCTGGTGGTTGCAAAAATGACAATAGAGGATGTACTGAATAAAGCTTACTGTTACTGAAATGCTTCTTAGAAAAAGTTCTTTCTCTGAGCATTGTTAAAGGAAGAAAACAGAAGAAATTTGTGAAATCTTGACTGGAATGCTGCCTTGATCCATACCATTTGGGTTTGGAAGCCAGGAAATCATTATAAAAATTGTAATTGGCTCTTTTATTATTCAGTCATCAAACTTAATGGAAAAGACAACTAGAACGTCAAGCCTGCTTTTAGAATTATTAGGTCAATTATCAGTATTTCTGAAGGAAAGGGTTTTTTTAAAAGCTATATATACTCTGGCAATTCTGTCATATTTTACTGCCAGCTTTATTTAAACTACTTTCTCAATTTGCAAGGATAATAAAATAATTTCTCTTGTTCTTTGAAAAACTCTGTATGCCAAATTCTTACAATATTAGTCTACCTGTTATTTAAGTTATAATTATATTTTATATTATTTGGATTTCTTAGAATAAAGTATTTCCCTTATGCTGAAATTTAGGATAATACTGCATGTGGTAGACTTAACTAACATTTTCAAATTTCATTATAGTCGGCAAGGAAATAATAACTAACGTTTACTGAGTACTTACTGCGTTCCAGGAACTGTATTAAGGAGCATTACCAGTGTTATCTCATTCATTCATCACAACAACTTACTAAGTAGGTTTACTTATTCCCCTTTTATGAGGAAACTGAGGCATCAGAGGGTAAAGTAACTAAGGTGCAGAAACATAAGGTAACTTTTCCAAGATCACATAGTTGGGGAGCCCTCAACCAGTGTTTATATTGTCTTTTCTACAGTTCAACACAGTTCACTGCAAAAGCATTTGTGGGGGTCTGCACATATAAGTTCATCCAGAATGAAATTAAGGAGTGTGGCCAAGAGGAAGACCATGAGCCAAGGACTATGGTCTCAGTGGATTAGGGGAGGTCTTCTGAAGAAAGGGTAGAGGATAACACCACTTCATTACTCAACCCTGCAACATTCATTCATTCAGCAGTATTTATTGTCTACTGCGTGCCAGGGATTCTGCTACATACTACCCATACAATTGACTGCACAGGAACCCTGCCTCATGGAACTTATATTTTAATAGGAGATACAGACCAAAAACTAATCTAAAGTAAAAATAGGCAAACAGATAAAACTTTCAGGCCATGGTAAGTATAGTGGAGGAAATAACCTTTAGAGTGAGATAGAGAACAAGTGGATGGACAGATCTACTTTAAGATGGGGTGGACAGAGCAGGCCTCTCTGAGGAAATGGTATTTAAGATGAGACTTCAAGAGTTAGGAGGATGTGCTTAGAGGGAAGTAAGGAGTGTTAAGATAGAACTGGGGAGCAAAGGCAAAACAAAATATGATATCTTTTTCACATTTGGATTGGGAAAGATTTAAAGGCTGAAAAATACCAAGCTTTGGTGGCCGTGTGGGGAAAAGAAAACCCTCACACCAGTGTAAGTCTATACAACTGCTCTAGAGAGCAATCTGGCAATCCCTAGTAAAAGTGAAGACAGTTCTGTGTATATACTCTAGAGCAGTTATTCTTAAAAGCAGTCTTAACAATGTACCCCCTTACACATTTTTAAGATGTCATAAAAATTTTCTATTATAACTTTAATAGTGGCAAAGGATGGAATTTGCCATGTATTCTAAACATTGATATTTAAACATAAAACTATTACATCATTCTTTCAAATATATCCGATGAAATTGAGATCCCAAAGCAATTTGATACATGACATCATCCATTTAAAAAATACATGAACAAGCTAACAACCAGAAATTTTACATCATTCCTTTTTCTACCTGAACGCAGATTTCCATCTACTTCCCTCAAAAAATGTTCTTTTATCTTGCAAATCTTTTATTAATAACCATACCATATTTCTTGGCAACAAAAAAACAATGGTATAAATTAATTTAAAAAATATATATATTTACTGTGACCATAAGGCCAAATGTTAGAAAATTTCTTCTGAATTATTATTTTAATAATTAGTAGTATATAATCAATCAAAACAATGTAAATATACAAATTTTTAAAATTATTAAATGTGAAAAGTAAATTTCTTTAGAAGGTCATATCCTAATGAGATGGAAGAGCTTGATTTTTTTCCCTCAATTAGTTCATGTATCTGAGGATGGCTATTACTAGAATGAAGCCAATAGTAAAATGAAGAGAAGGAATTGGGCCACTAATAATTACAGGGTAGGAAGGGGCTTACAAAGGTGTATTAGTGCTTTTTAAGTGCATTATATATAGTAGAATCTACAATATTTCTTTCAAGTTTATCTAAATATTATAGATAGGTTAAGTGAAATTTAAAAATGAATATGGATTTATGATATTCAAAAATATGTTGGCAAAAGAATGAAATGTTTATGAGTCTGATTAAGTGTTAGAAAAAATTTAAAAAACACTAACTATGACCAATATATATTCTTTTTACTTGAACGTATAGTTTTGTTAGGTTGAAAGTAAAGGTGAAATTTTCACCACTAATCTACTTTTTGTCTCAATAGATTTGTCTATGCTGCATATTTCATATAAGTAGAATCATATAATATGTGGTCTTTTGTGACTGGCTTCTTTCACTTAGCGTAATGTTTTCAAGGGTCATCCATGTTGAAGCATGTATAGGTACTTCATTCCTTTATTTGCTGAATATTCCATTGTGTGAATATACCACATTTTGTTTACCCATCATCAGTTGATGGACATTTGGGTTGTTGCCACCTTTCAGTTATTGTGAATAATGCTGCTGTAAACATTCATAGACAAGTATTTTTTTGAACATCTATTTTTAATTCTTTTGAGTACACACCTAGGAGTGGAATTGCTGAGTCTTACGATAACTGTTTAACCGTTTGAGAAACTGCCAGCCTATTTTCCAAAGTGGCTGCACCATTTTACATTCCCACCAGCAATGTGTGACAGTTCCAATTTCTCCACATCCTAGCCAGCAGTTGTTATTATCTGACTTTTTGATTATAGCCAACCTAATGGGTGTGAAGTATCTCATGGTTTTGATTTGCATTTCCTTCATGACTGATGATATCAAGCATCTTTTATGTGCTTATTGGTCATTTGTATATCTGCTTTGGAGAAACGTCTATTCAAATCCTTTGCCTATTCTTTAAATTGTCTCTTTATTATTGAGTTATAAGGGTTTTTTATATATTCTAGATGCAAGTCCATTATCAGATATATGATGTGCAAATATTTTCTCCCATTCTGCAGGTTGCCTTTTCACTTTCTTGAAGTGTCCTTTGAAGCATAGAATTTATAATTTTGATGAAGTCTAATCTGTTTTTTTGTTGTTGTTGTTTATGCTTTAGTGTCATATCTAAGAATCCACTGCCAAATTTGAGGCCATCTAGATTTTACCCCCATGTTTTTTTCTAAGAGTTTAATAGTTTAGCTCTTATAGGACTTTGATCCATTTTGAGTTCACTATGTGGTGTGATATAAGGGTCTAGTTTCCTTTTGTATGTGACTATCCAGTTGTCCCAGCACCATTTGTTGAAAAGACTATTCTTTCCTTATTGAATGGTCTTGGCACCTTTGTCAAAAATCAGTTGACCATAGACACGTAGGTTTATTTCTGGACTTTCTATTCCATTGAATAATATGTCTATCCTTATGCCAGTAAACACTATCCTGATTACTGTTGCTTTGTAGTAAGTTTTGAAATCAGAAAGTGTGAGTCCTCCAGTGTTGTTCTTCTGTTTCAAGATTATTTTGACAATTCTGGGTGCCTGGCAGTTCCATATGAATTTTAGGAGCAGCTTGTCAATTGGACTTTTTCAAATTTCTACAAAGAAATCAGCTGGGATTCTGATAGGGAATGCATCGATTCTATAGATGAATTTGGAAAGTATTGCCATCTTAATAATACCCTCTTCTGATTCATGAACATGGGATGTTTTTCTATTTATATAGGTTTTCAGAGTATAAGTTTTATACTTCTTTTGTTAATTTATTCCTAAATATTTTATTCTTTTTGATGCTGTTGTAAATGGAATTATTTTCTTAATTTCATTTTTGGATTGTTTATTGCAAGTGTATAGAAATACAATTGATTTTTGTATATTGATCTCGTATCCTGCAACCTTGCTGAACTTATTAGGTCTAATAGTATTTTAGTGGATTTCTTAGAATTTTCTTTATACATGATCATGTCATCTGCACATAGAGATAGTTTTACTTCTTTGTTTCCAATCTGGATGCTATCTATTTTTGATTTTTTGATTTATTATTGATTGATTGCCTAATTGCCCTGGCTTGAAGCTCTAGTAACATGTTGAATAGAAGTAGCAAGAGTGGACTTCCTTGTCTTGTTTCCAATCTTAAGGGGAAAGTATCTAGTCTTTCACCATTAAGTATGATGTTACCTTGGGTTTTCTGTAGATGTCCTTTATCAGAATGAGGAAGTTCCCTTCAATTCCTAATTTGTTGAGTGTTTTCATCATGAAAGGGTATTGGATTTTTTCAGATTTTTTTTCTGAGCCTATTGAGATGATCATGTGGTTTTTGTTTTTTAGTCTATTGATGTGGTGTATTACATTAATTGATTTTCCTTTAACTCGTATAAAGTCTACTAGGGAACAGTACAAAGCTCATGCTACAGAAAAGCATGTATTTTACATATAATCTCTATACAGGTCTCTTTTCAAAAACAAATTAACTTTTTGGGTTGTGAAATAGAAAACTGAAGGAATAGGATCAATTGGTCAAATTTTTGTGCAAATGAAAATATTTTTGTGTTTTCTTCTCAGTGATTATCTACTCAGAATTTAAAATTATTTTTAAACTTGTGATTTGTTTTACTTTTTCTAGTTGATGATCCAGGTCTTTTTTATATCTTTTCAGGCAATCACCATGAAATTTCGGTTTTGAACTACATCACTTTAATCAATTTTTCTTTAGGTTTTAGTTCAAAGAAATTAAATAAATAGGAAGTAAAATACACTATGGGCTTTTTTAAAGTCAGCTGAACCCTTTGAGCCTGAAAGCACCACTTTTATTTGTGCTACTTTAGGCATAAATAGTGATGATGTACTTCCCCTTTTTTTCTACATTTAAGGGTCCACCCAGAAGTTTGCAACTATATTGAGTTCCGGAAATGTTCTCATTCTCTTTTCTCGCCTGTGATATAATCTCTTAGCTTAGTTGGTTCAAGAATCATATTAAGTAGATCATGTGTTTGAGCCTGTTAAAGGCAAAGTCCTCTCTGTTTCCTGAGAACAGATTACAGCTCAGGTCCCAGCCACCTGGCACCTTCTTGCCATTGCTCACTAAGTGCCATGGGCTAGAGAATGTGGGCAGTTGAATGCAGTCAGTCCCTGTTACTGGCCAATTGGCCCCAGAGGGCTTGTCTCAGGAAGAGTCATCTTCATTGAACAAAGGATAGTATGTGGTTACTTTAAGTTCTTAAGTTTAACTGGAATATATTTGGTTAAGGTAAAAAGGTTATTTTAAAATCACAACAGTGCTTTTAGGGATTAAAATAGTCTAAACAGTCTGTAATTTCAGTGTTTCTAAGATCCACATAGAATTAGCATATGCAGCTGGATATAAAAATGACACATAATACAACACCCAATGTTTTTTCCTTTTCTTTTTCAAAAAAATCAATATCTTCTACAGTCCATGTGCTTTTGTTTGCTTGTTTTGTTTTGAAAGAAAAATAAACTATAGTCATTAGAAAAGTATTCTACAACCCTTTCTAAAGGAGAAAATACTTTTGCTCTTTAGAAACAACTATGCCACATTTAATAAGGCATGAAGTGGAGTTTCTTTGAACTGTGTCAGATTTGGAGGCAGCATACAGTTGTGGCTGAGTGCAATTCCAGAGTTAGACTGAATTATCTGTGTTTCAGTATTCCCCATCTGTTAAACAGAGATGAAAATAGTACCTTCATCATAAAGGAAAAATTAAATGAGATAACACAGCTTAGAACCGTGACTGGCAAATAAGTGCTCATTAAATGTGAACTGATGTCTGAGATAGTAGACATAGGTACACTATTAGAATCTTAAGACTGACTCAAAATGAAGTTACTAAAATTAGAATCAGTAATAACTATTATAATTTACTTATTGGTATATATCAGAGATTTCCACCCTCACGAGTAGACCATAAGTTATTGAATTTCTTCGGAGAATTCCCATTATCAACTCACCTGTAAGGAAGGCATGGGAGGGAAAACAGAAGCTCTGTTGGACTCTAAGTTTAGATTCCATACATTTAAGAACACTTTTGAAAATTATAGATGTTCATTTTTAGGCCACTTTGGCAGTTGAAGCCATAGCAATTATTTCTAGAAGACTAAAGGAAAATCTGTACTAGATTGTGAAAATGGACCACCTAGAAACTTGGGTGAAATACCAGACCTTTGAAAACTAGCGCTCAGCTTACCAAGAACCACCATGTGAACGGCTGGGTCCTAGGTCCTAGAGAGTTACTGTGATGCCACTTCTTCCTCCCACCCTTCGAGAGGCCTTGCTGTTCCCTGGTTCACCATCATGAAAACCAAGTCAACCCATGGTGAAGTCACCTGGTGGCCAAAAAGGAACTGTATGAAGCTCTTCCCTCTCACATCCTATCCTCTGCTTCTGTCAGTTAGCAGATGGATTCTGCTCACACTTTTGCTTCTGATAACCAGTCATTCCCACCTCTACTGAATTGCTTTCTTTCATACACATACATCCTTTTTTTTTTTTTTTTGTGGGGAAGACCAGCCCTGAGCTAACATCCATCGCCAATCCTCCCCTTTTTGCTGAGGAAGACTGGCCCTGGGCTAACATCGTGCCCATCTTCCTCCACTTTATATGGGACGCCGCCACGGCATGGCTGGCAGGCAGTGCGTCGGCGGGCGCCCGGGATCCGAACTCGCGAACCCCGGGCTGCCAAGCGCCGACTAAACCGCTGCGCCACCGGGCGGCCCCAACACATACATCTTTCTTAATCCTCTTTTCTCTACCAGATTTTGCCACTAACCCCAGGAAAATTCTACTTTGTCACCTTGCTATTTATAGAATTAAAACAAAAAATCTTGAAGAACA
Source organism: Tapirus indicus (assembly GCA_031878705.1). NCBI lineage: Eukaryota > Metazoa > Chordata > Mammalia > Perissodactyla > Tapiridae > Tapirus > Tapirus indicus. The sequence continues at coordinate 105,233,321 of CM062917.1, forward strand.
CAACTCTCCGGATATCCTAGAGATATTTCTAATGATAAAAATACCTCACAACAAACTAAGCTAGTAATTTTGAAAGTGCTCTGAAGTACCTTTCAGATTGTCTACTAAAGTTCAGCTCCTACGACTAAATTTGCTTTTTTTAAACACTGATATTCAAGATAATTTTAATGTTTAATTTATTGTTATTCTGATTGTAATACTAATATTGTCATAATTTTCCTACATCTATTTATTGCAGATATATAGGATTTCATCTCTACTGTGGGTTCATTGGCCTGAGAAAATACATTATGAGTTATTAATAATTATAATTGTGATTTTTAGGCCATAACTTATTAGAAGATTGGCACCTTCCTGTATTTTTCTTATTTGACTCCTAATTGTTTGTTTGTTATCGTGATGAAGAGCAGTGTGAAGTTAAGTATTCTTCCATAATAGGAATCCTTTTCATAACCTTTGGAGTACCTTCTGAGCTATGAGTTTCTTCTCAAGATATATATCCATCAGTTGATACTTTCTATAGTTATTATTTATATTGATTTAAGTGCTATTTCCTTAAGAAATTTTACTAGTGCAGAAGATTTCAGGTCTGATTCTACTTGGAATCATGGCACTTTAGAGCTGGATCATTGGGTCCAATTATCTCATATTTCAGAGGAGTTAATCGAAACAGAAAGGTTAAATGATTTGCTTAAGGTCACATTGTAAGGTAAAGGCAGGAGTCATTGGAACTTGGTCATAGTGGTCTTTCTACTAAGTCTTGCAGATTAATTTTCAACTTGATGTACAAGTATATATTCTGATAATTACCTTCCTTCTCCCTAAAAACTTAGAAATCCTGAAAAAGGGTAACCCTAAGAATTGATTATACATTACTCAACTTCTGTTGTTGATCTGAAAGCATTTTTCACTCACACTGTGTATTTTCCTTTGAGAAATTCTGAGGTCATGTACATAAAGTCTTCTACTCTGTTGAGTCATTTAAATTTTTTAAATAAGTTAATTAAATTCTTAAAATTTATTAAGCTATGTGAATTTTAAATTCCTCTCATGAGTTTTTGGACATGATTGTGACTTCTCATTTTTAATCATTTCTTAGCATTATTCACTCTATTTTGTTGGGTAGACTTCCCCTGAGAGCAGGTAGAGACATCTTGTACCCTTACAATAATACACAAAAGAATTACAATGTAGAATTCCAGTGTGTGTGGAAGGTCTGAGAGATTATGGAGCTGTTTCAAGCAGGATTGAAATACCATCAATTATACTCAGATTTTAATTCATAAAATATTGTTAGCAAGGCTTACTTTATGATTTTTAAAGCCAAGCAATGTGTGATTATAAAGGTGTACAAACAAGTTTATTGTACCTAAACAAATTTATAATTCAAAATAAGCAGGAACCATAGTTTGTTACCCTCACTTCATGCTCTTGCTAACTTTCCTCCACATACTTAAATATTCTGTATTTCTATATTTATTGAATCCTGAGAATCCTTTTAGAATTATTTCCTAGATTTTCCACCTAGTTGATTTTACTCTAGCTTACAAATATTGTCCTACAATAGCCAAAAGGTGGAAACAGTTCAAATGTCTACCAACAGATGAATGGATAAACAAAATATGGTATATGTGTGTGTGTGTGTGTGTGTGTGTGTGTGTGTGTGTGTATATATATATATATATATATATATATATATACACACACAATAGAATGTTATTCAGCCTTAAAAAGGAATGAAATTCTGATAGATGATACAACATATATGGTCCCTTAAAACATTATGCTAACTGAAATAAGCCAGACACTGAAGGACAAACATTGTATGATTGCATTTATATGAGGTACCTAGAATAGGCAAATTGATAGAAAGTGTAATAGATAGAGGTTACCAGTGGCTGGGGGAAGGGAGGAATAGAGTTGTTTAAGGCGTACAGAGTTTCTATTTGGGATGATAGAAAAGTTCAAGAGATGGATAGTGGTGGTAGCTTTACAACATTGTGAATGCATTTAATGCTACTGAATTATACACTTAAAATGGTCAAGATGATAAATTTTATGTGGTGTATATTTTACCACAATAAAAAAATGTTGTCCTGAGTTAGTCATAAAATGAAATAGTAGCACTCTGTTTTGGCCTCTTGAGTGTGCACCAAGGAACTCAGCCTCCTGCCATTCTGCCTACAAGTAGCCCCTTCATTCTCATACTGGGGTGGAAAAAACACAGCTGTATTTACTTTTCCAAACCCATCTTCTATTTTGAAATACAACCTTTTTGCAAATGAGAGCCAACGTCAAGTGACAAAGCTTTCTGCTCACCTCTTCAGTTTGCCAAACGTTGTTTTTCTAGTGGAGTTCTGGGTTAGGTGCAGCAAGTGTGGGTAATACCATCACTCATATGCCCTCTGAGTGGAATTTAATTAGCCCAGCTTCATAACTTCTGTGCTCAATGTGGTGTGATGCATTTCCTTTCACTTTCATCTGTGTATGAAAACACCAACTATAGTATTTCTAAGTGTGGACTATTCCACACATCAAATTCAAATTACAAAGAAAATAAGGTTTTTCTTATCCAATATTTTCCCATTTCTTAAAGAATTATGTTTTTCCTGAGATTAGAAAGATGTTTATATGCAGGGCGAACATGCAATCCTACTGATAATTGTCTTTGAATGCTGGCTGTGGACATGACAATTCTAAGTACATACTGAAAATTATATATTTATGTTTTTGCATGATAGTGGTAGAAACAATGACAAAATATAAACTTTTCAGTATAAATTAAGAGCAGCAAAAAGATTAGCTTTCTCTCTTCAAACAACAACCTTAACATGAAATAATTACAATGGTTTGTTTATAATAACATCTGAACGTTGGTTCTTAAAAATATATATGATACTTGGGTTATGAATTTGTCAAATGTTCATTCCATCAGAGCACATGCCAAAAAAGCAGCATGTAGCTATTACTTAATATTTTTAGATTTACTTTCCTTTTGTATTTCCCACTAGTATCCTATGCTATTTATTTCCATTTAATCAATATAAGTGATGTCTATCTAATTATAAAAACAAATGAGTGTAATATATTTATGTTTTCTTACCAGCTTTAAAAATAGAAAGTATTCCATTTCCTTTCTTATTGAAGTACTTTATGGTTTGACAAAATGAAAATCATTCATTTGAAGGAAATTAATATTCAGTGTGCTGAGGAGATGTGCAAGATCATTTTTCATTGTTTTCCTTTGAAATTATCTGGAAAAAATATGATCGTGTTGCATTGCATTCTGAATAAGTTGAATAGATATTTAACATAAATAAAGCTATATAAATGGGAAGTTAAGTAGAATCCAGTGTGACTAATAAGGGATATCAAATTCTTCAGACCTGTGGTTTACATAATAAGCTTGAAGAATTCATGCACAAAAGCCTAAGCTGTTGTGAAACCATGGCTGTGATCAGATGCTGTAGTTTTCCAAGCTATTACATATTGTATCCAGCTTGGCACATTTAACCTACTAATAAGATGCTTAGTTGCACCGTTACTTTAAACTCTGCTTCTATAGCGGCACAGTCTGTATTTTTGGAGCTTCATCCTCTACCCCAGATAACACTTGTCCACAGAGAAATTGCTAAAGTTAAATCCTTAAAATAAAAATGCAACCAGACAAGTAAGCTTTAAAATTATTTCCCTTGATGATGGCCTTTACATCCGAGAGGGAGCATTGGACTGTAAATCGGGAGACCCAGGGTACACGTCTCTGCCAATCAGTAATGATGTGATCTTAGATAGTCACTAAACTTGGAGCCTCAGAAGGTGAGAATGGAAACAATAGCTTCCCCATAAAATTTAGGGAGTTGTGAGGCTCAAATGAAATAACCTATATGAAACTACTTTGAAAACAGTGTAAAGCACTAAAAAAATGTTAGTTGTCATTTTTCCAAGATTCTGATTGGAACTTTTCTGATCCCACAGACTAAACTGAATTATGAAACTGCTAAAATCATACCAATAAGTTGTTTCATAGAGTATTATAGGGCATGTAAGTTTTAAAAACCATTAGTTTATTATATTTTGAATTTCCAGATCATTTAACATCTGCATGACTTTATTGTTTTTGTTTGTTTTTATTTTTTTGGTGTGGTTAATATGCCTCTCTTTTTTGGGGTAAGTGTTATTGCTTTGGGAAGTAGAAATTGGTGGGGTCTTAATGTTCTAATAAAGAGCACCCTTTTTTCTCACCTGCATCCTGGGCCGACGGAGAAATAAGACCAAAGAGCCAGCAAACAGAGAAACAAGATAGCCCCCTTTTTGGAGGAGGCAGCTTAGTGTAGTAGCTAAAATGGACTTCCACGCTCTGAACAACCAATGTCTAGACCTGTGGGGAAAGTTTAAATCAGCATAGCAGACACTCTTTTTCTGGCTACTTGTCTCCCCTGGTCCAAGTAGAGAGAGAAGGAGAAGGAGACTCTCCCCAGGCCTCAGGACCTTGGATGGTTTAGCTTCCTCCATTTAGAAACATAGACCCATGGCTGTCATCAGCCAACCGGGTAACTCAGTCACCTCCTTGGGGAGGAATAGGGGGTGGGGCAGAAGGCCAAGGTGCTTAGAGAAAAATCCCTTTTTATGGAAACCAGAGAAGTGAGAAAGAGGCTTTTCTCTTTAACAGAGGTGAACAGAAATTAAATCAATAGAATTTACCTACCCATCCCCTCTCCTACCCTCCTATTCATCTCTGAGGCTTTCCTCCCTTTACAATGCTTACCTAGTCCTGCCACCCTGTGTCTGTTCCTGTCTCCCATACCCCTACCCCCAAGCATAGGTTACACTGCAGCTCCTTCAGGCTGTACCACATATGGAGTTATGGAGAAATACTAGTTCCTGGAGTAGATGAGCTGTGTAAGGCAGGTTGATGCTATCAGATGAATGTGTCTCCCCAAAATTCATATGTTGAAACCTAATCGCCAATCTGAGGGTATTTTGAGGTGGGCCTGTGGGAGGTGATTAGGTCGTGAGAGGACAGCCCTCATGGATGGGATTAGTGTCCTTATAAAAGAGGCCCCAGAGAGCTCCCTGGCCCTTTCTGCCATGCAATGTTATAGCAAAAAGAGGGCAGTCTGTGAACCAGGAAGCAGGCCCTCTCAAGACACTGAATCTGCTGGCGTCTTGATCTTGGACTTCCCAGCCTCCAAAACTGTGAGAAATAAATTTCTGTTGTTTATAAGCCACACAGTCTATGGTATTTTGTTACAGCAGACTGAACAGTTGATTAAGTTGATTAAGGGGAATTTGGAGTAGATGGGGTTAGCTTCTTCCCCTCTCTCAGTGAAAGGTGGGTCTAGGTAAAAATATTTCCCAAACAGTTTCATCTACATTGTAGCGGGACCTCGTTGACCTTCCTTTGGGAGACATATTTGTGAAGTTGTCCATTTGGCAAGTCAAGAACAACCCATCTCATTCTTCAGGAAATAGATGTAGCTGGGTTCTCAAAATAGTTGTAAGTTCTGTGTCTATTTGATACCATCCATGGTTCACCATGTTGGTGATAACATGAAAAAGGGTTCATAAAATCTTCTTAGGAAAACAACAAACCAATGCAGAAATACAGGATCAACATAATAATTCCTAGTTTATTCTGAATAAATTTGAATATAAAGTTTATGAAGAAATTTATTTAGTCATTCAATAAATATGTATTGATCACCTATTATGAGCCAGGCATTTCTCTGATTGCTAGAGAAATGGAGATGAATGCTATTGTCCCTGGCTTTCAGCTGCCCATAGTTTTATGGGGGTGACAGAGAATTCTAGTCCAGTATGATATATGCTGTGAGAGAGGTATACACAGGCTGTTATGGGAACACACAGACAGGCACTTGGCCCAGGTTTGAGGAGTTACTTGGGGAAATCTTTCTGAAAGAGTCCTGATGTGCATCCCGAAGAGCAAGTTGAAATAGGCAAGATGAAGGGAGTAGAAGAAGAGAGAAAGATATCCTAATTTAGGCAAAAGTAATTGAATGAGCCAAGGCTCAGAGCTAAAGAGAGAGCCTGGCATGTTTGGAAAATAGCAAATAGCTTGGTATTGATGGAGCTGAGGGAATGGTAATAAAATTGGAGGGGTAAACAAGGCCAGTCATACCTTATGTGCTGTGATAAGGAGTTTGTTCTGGTCTCCAAAGGCATCAAGGAGTTTTAAGCAACGAAGAACGTGGTTTAGGTATCATCAGTGATAGGGAGAATGTTGTGTAGGGGGCACACAGCCTGCATTAAGAGAATGCCAGCGAACTTAAGAGAAATGGATGAACTTGAGGAGACATCAGAAACATCAAAATCGGTAGGACTCAGTCATTTACTAGATGGAGGAAGTGAGAGGAAGAGAGAAGTCAAAGACAATTCAGGTTTCTGTATTAGGCAACCATGTTAGTACCCTTCACTGATACAGAAAATATTAGGAGAGCATTAAGTTTGGAGTAGAATTGGGAAGGAGATAAGAGCCAGGTTTAGAACATGTTGAATTTAAAATCCCTAATGATTATCCAAAAGATAATGTATAATAGGATTTGAACATATCAGTTAGGAGCTCTAGAAAGAAACCTGCTTTTGAGATTGGTGTAAATGCATGCACATATCTCCATACTTATCTACTTTTCGGGAGTGGAGGGGTAGGGCAGTAGGCACCATGGATAGGGATAGGCTCATCCAGGGAAGTGTGTTGAGACCAAGAAAAATAAAGGAACAGAAATGAGGCCCTGGAGAATATCATCATCATTTCAGAAATAGGCAAAAGAATAGACAGATAGAAGGCAAAACTAAGAAGTGGTACAGAAGCCAAGAAATAAAAACTCAGAGAGAGAGTCATCAGTCTTAAGTGCAACAAAGAGGTCATATAAGATTAGCACTTCAAAACATCTGAGTTTAGCAAAATGGTGATTATAGGTAACATTGGAGAAAGCAGCGTCAGTCGAGGGGCAGAGATAGAAGGCAGATTGCAGTGGGTGAAGAGTGAAGCAGATAGCGAGCATAAACAGTGGTCGAAGTCTGGCTCGAGGAAAAAGTAGATGGTGTGGGAGCTGTGGTGTGGATGTAGAGTAGTGGGTGAGATGCCAATGGGCAATATAGATGGAGGAGGATTTTCTGTAAATGGTGAATTGATTACATGAAAGATTAGCAGTTAGGAGACACCTAACTGATGAAGCCAGGTTCATGAAGAGTGGGGACAGGATGGATGTGGAACATCAAGACGGTCTAGCTTTGGGCAGGAGGAGGGCAACTTGCCCCTTGTGGCAGGAGGGAAGTACAAATGCAGATAAGTTTTTTGGGTGCAGCAGGTAGAGGAGATCCTGTTAAGTAGGAGGCTAGCCCACCTGCTGACAGCAAGGAGGAAAGTAGTGATGTAGGGCTAGAGAAGAGAAAGGAGGAAATATGTGCTGTAAAGAATGAGGGGGGAAGCCTACTGGGAAAATATGAGATGTCTGGACAGCTTAAGGTTAAAGATCATGAATTTCTATAAACCAACTTTTAAAATATCTTTAAAAAAAAATCACTGGAACAGCCTTTTGTGTTTTCAAAACCAGTATTAAACAGGATCCCACATTGAGCACACTGTTTCTTGCTGGTTCCTTTCCTAAAATGCCTCTCTTTCCTCTTTCCACTGCCACCCCCCCCCCCAGTTGGCTAGTACAGAAGATTTTCCGGCTCAGTCAAGCCACTTTTCCAAGAATACATGGAACAGATGACAGAAGCAAGTGACAGCCGGTTCACTTCCCCTTCTTCACTTGTATACATTTAGCTGGAGTTCTGAAAAGAGGAAGTCAGGAGAACTTTTTTTTTTTAAAGAAAGATGGGAGAAGCAGGGAGCACAAGCAGGTAGAAATACTGAGGGGAAAAAGAAAGAAGAGAAAAGGGAACAAATACTCAAAAAAAAAAAAAAAAATCATGGGCCAAAATGTAAATGTCAGAGATCAGAAAGGAAAGGGAGTAAAGAAAATATCTATTTTCTAAGCTAGCCTCCTAGTTTGGTATTCAAATATAGAACATCCTGAAACTAGGAGCCCAGGTCACATGGAACACACAGGTTTTCGGTAAATTCAGTTGTCTTCCGCCTGTGTATCTGTATCGGTGGTAAAGTGTTCTGGGCTTCTGTTTCTCTCAATTTAAAAACCAAGTCTGGGGTGCCTGGAGTATCTGAGAAACAATGGGACCAGATTCAGTGCCATTTCAAAATATCTAATGAGCACATATTCTGTGCAGGTACCACAGTTCTGGGCAGTGGGGATATGAGGAAAAATAGGAATCAGTCTCTACCTTTGCAATGTAATTTCTCCCAAGTGAAAGGAGACTGTTGCTTAGTACTTACACAGGTGTAAGAGACCAATCCTCTGGCTTTTGTCCACTAGCCAGACATTTATTGGCAACTAGCTTCTTACAAAAAATAAGAAGCTTGAGTACTGCCTTAACTGTGCTATTGCTTGGATCACCTTCTCCTAACCTCTTGTCCCCTGGTGCTTCTGACTCGGATTTGCCCCCCACCCCCACCCCATCAAGATGCTGATGTAATGCAAGCAGATAGCAGCTGAAGCCAGAATAGAATGGATAGTTATCTGGGGAGATAAAGTGACAGTGTTGCCTGTTCAGGCTATTGTTCAAAGGAACATGTCTTTTATTTATAGACATTAGAATTTAAAGGCACAGACAGCCTGAGCTTGCTGTTACCTCTTCTTACTATAACTCCTTTCCTAGATATATGCCTGAGATAGCTACCTTCTTTGCATGTAAATTGAATGTGTTAGATGGGTGTTTTATACCTGGTTTCATGTTCTTTTAATAGGTTCCCTTACTGTTTGGTTAAGGTTGGTTTCTAAATTTTAATGCTTCAATATTTTGCTTTTGTAGGACACTATTTTCTCTCTACTTATCTGAGGCACTGGTTGCAGAAACAAGCAGGAGGTTTTAAATGATGCCAAATAGAGGTGATGTTCATATTAATAAATATTCATACTTTAGTCCAGTATGGCTAAGAAGATGAAGTCTCCACATTGTTGGCGGGTTTGCAAAGTTGGCACCCCTTAATAGATTTCATGGTGGTTAGTGGGGCTTTTGTACCAGGAAAAATGTAGTTATCTGTTCTTAAACCTGCTTTTCCTTACTTTCAAACACTCAAGAGTGAGGTTCACAAGGATGCCACTAACCTTCTGTTGCTCTAGAAAAGTGTCTTCATTTTTCTAAGCCTTTACTAAAAAGTGTTATGTGCCTTGTATTCTTGGAGTGTATTTTTTCCTAAGCTCTGAGAAGATTTTACAGATTGAACCTCATGAATCTTAACAGCCCCTCTGCAAGAAAGGCAGGAATAGTGCCTACAAACCTCTTTGAATTATTCGAAACAAAGATAATGGAATGTGAGGAACCCAAGATAAACTTGGCCAGTCCGTTTTTAACAGGGTAACTGATGAACAAGAAATAATTTTTATACAAACACGAAAACAGCTAATTAATTATAAACTTTGTTGTAATGATATAGATAAGGAAATTTATTTTCTCCCTAAGATTTAAAAAACCATTCTGACATGGTATACTCATATTTAAACCATATAGGGGCAAACACTAATTTCAAAATAAGTATTAAAGATAGATTATATGAAGGAACTTATACTCAAGAACATTATCATAGCAGCATTTTCGTGAACAGGATTAATCACAAAAATAATGAATATGCTTTATGAACATGATATTTGAAGTAATTTTTAAAATTTTGGCTATTAACCATAAGGTTAATTGATTCTTTTCTTTTTGCTCCATTGTGGTTAACGTACTCTTTCTTCCCTTTAAAGACCCGTTTTATTATGTAAATGAAAAAATTGAAAGGCTTTGTGTCTAAGAGAGAGCGCTGCTTTTTGCAGGGGAACTCATGCACCTGTTTCAGCCCTCAGCCCCCACCTCTGCTGGCTTTGGCTGTCAAGCTAGAGACTTAGCGATGAAGGTTAGTGGGTGTGGGGTCCCTGAATTTTGACTCACATTTTCTTTGTGACTTACTCTTGTTTTGCCTTATAATTTCTCCCCTTCCAGCTCTCAGCATGCCAACAGCAGCTGCATCATGGCACGCCCCTGCTGCCAAGAGGGCAGGCAGCCTCCTGGGAGACTGTAACGTTGCACTCTAGCCAACTGTTAAGAGATAGACGCTGGAGTCATACATACAGCACAGCTGAAATGCAGATCCTTCTAGGAGGCATTTGGTGGAACACTTTGTCCATGGTATTTTTTAAGCTAATTTTTGGAAACTTTTTATTGTGGAAAATTTTGAAACACATACAAAGGTAGAAAGGATTCTATAGTGCATTCCTTTGTAACTTCCCATCTCTCCGTTTTGATAATGATCAACTCATAGACAATCTTGTTTCACTGTCCATGGTGTTCTCCCCGTGGTTTATCCACACTACCGGTAGATTCATTCCCAGGGATAAGTATCTCTTAAATTACAGTTGCTTTTCCATCCTTCTTCAGTCTCAGATCTGTCACCTTTATGGTTCTCTCAGTCCTTTCTTCCTAAAGGTAAAAGATATTAGAGTCTTTTTTCCTTCTAAATGAAGCCAAGATATGCTATGTTAGTAACTGTCATTTTTTTCTAATACTGTCCCCTAAATTTTCAAGGCTTTGTTCATTCAGTCTTTCCAAAGCATGTCTAAAGTGTGCAGGATCTTAGAGTGTAGAGCATTAAAGAGCACGGGGTTCGATACTTAGTTTTACCACAGACTAGCTGTGTGACCTGGGACAACTTCCTTAACCTTCTGTGCCTCAGTGTCCTCTTTTTTTTAACATGAGACTAATAATAGTACATAACCCACAGAGTTGTTGTAAAATTTAAATGAGTGAATACATTTAAACAGCTTAGATGGAACCTGACACAAAGTAAGGCACAAAGCCTGTTCAATCTATGCTAGTCGTTGTCTTCATCATCATCATCAGCATCATCTTTTGTCCCTCATCACTCATTTCACAGAATAGAGAACTGAGGCCTGGGTGAATGAAGCAGCCCCCTTTAAGTCATATGGCAGTTTTATCAGGAGAACTTGAGCAAGAAACCACAGGACTCAATTCCTTTATTATCCTGGATATAGTTTGACATAGTCTTGTCCCCAAGGAATTATGCTCTGACAGATAAGAATGATTTGTAAAGGAAAGAAAAGAGGATTAATAAAAGTACGAATAAAAAAGTAAATGTTGCTGCCAAAGAGATAAACCTTAGAAGTTGTGTGTTTAGGAAGCAAAGTGCTACAGGTGGAAAAGGTGAGATTTCAAGAATGCTTTTGTTTAAGAAAGGAGATGATTTGGCTGATGAAACTGGAGAACATTCTATGCACAAGGAAAAAAGAGAAGGTTCAAGTATGGGATGAGACTAACTTGATCTAGGGAACATTTGCCCGTGAGATTAAGAGAGAAAGCAAGATAGAAGAAGAGAGGGAAGGTAAGATTATTTGAACCACCAGTGAATGTCAAAAACAAAAGAGATGGATGGATCCTAGACTTTATCTAAAGCCAGGTGGGATCTAACATCAAGTTTCTATTTATTCACTTATTTTAACATGTGCTAAGCATTATTCTACCTACTTATGAACAATTACTTCATTTATTCCTCATAACAATCCTATGAAATAGGTACTATTATTGATTTTGTAATACAGCTAAGGAAACTGAGGCACAGAGAAGTTAAATAACTTGCCCGAGGTCATTTGCTTATTAATAAGCAGGAGACCTTGGATTTGCACCCAAGCGATCGGGCTCTGGAACCTGTGCTCTTCAACACTCTGCCGAGCTGCTCCATGGTAACCAAAGCCCTGGTGCATAATAATTTTGAGGAAACCAGTGTATGGTGATGTCCTTTAAAGAGGCTGGAACTGTGGCATCATTACTCACTGATACCAGTGCTCTCAGCAGACCCAGGGACACTTAGTATTTAAGTCCCAGTGAGGTTTCAGGAGGCTGGTTCTGTCCATTACATACAGGGACCTTTCTAATAAGCTTTGTCATAACAGGGTATGGTCACATTTGTTCTAGTTACAGTCCTTAGAAAGTACTCTAGTGTTTTATTTTCACTGAAGACAACTCTTGGCAGGGGTGTGTTTGGTAACTTCATTGATTTGAAGTCATTCACTATACAAATATTTCTTGATGGCCTCTGTTCCAGATGTTGGGGGATGCTTTGTGAGGAGAATAATTCCTTCTCTATAGAATCTCCATGGAGTTCTCCTTTCCTAAGAGCTTCTTCTCATTAGCATGTAAACTACCATTATTTCTCCCAACTTAAAAAACAAAATGAAAAATCAAGAGAAAACTCCCTTGGTCCACACATCCCCTTGCAGCCACTGGCCCATATTCCTTTTCTCATTTACAGCATAATATCTACAAAAAATTGTCTGTTCTCATATTTGTCTCACTTTCTTTCCTCCCACCCTCTTTTAAACACATACCAAGCAGACTTCCTCCACTAGATTTCACCCAGCTCCAGACTCAAATTATGTTCCCCTGCCTACTAACAGCTCCACGTGGATGTCTGTTAGGCACTTCGAACATCCAAAACTGAACTCTTGATCTTCCTGCCCAAGGCTGCTTCCCCAGCACTCTTTCCCCATCCCTGTAAGTGGGGACTCCATCCTTACTGCTCAGTCCAAAAACTTTGGCTACATCCTTGACTCAGCTCTTGCTCACATAGCCCACCACCCATGCCATCAGCAAATCCTGTTGGTTTTATCCTTAAAGTCTATCCAAAATCCAACCATTCTGTCTCACCTTTACTATCACCCCTAATCCACACACAATCACCTCTCCTGCCCAGCTGGTCTGCCTGCTTCCTTCCCTGGTCACCATATTCCACACCCTCTACTGTCAACAGAGCAACCAAAGTGATTCTTTTGAGACATCAGTCAGAATGTATCTCCGCTGCAACAATATGTTCCTCAAAACTTTTTTTAATCCCACATGCAACAATATGAATGAATTTCATACATATAAAGTTGAGTGAAAGAAGCCAGAAACAAAAAGTGCATAGTGTATGATTATCTTCATTTAAAATACAAAAATAGGTAAAATTAATCTATGCTGTTAAGAGGTCGGGATGGTGATTGAGGGGGCAGGGAGTTGACTGTGACTGAAAGAGGCACCAGGAGGGCTTCTGCGGGAGCTGGTCGTTTCTATTTCATGATCTGGGTGCTGGTTGCTCACAGGTGTTTAGTTGGTTAAAATTTAGCAAGCTATACGCTTACAATGTCCCCTTTTCTGTATTTTACACTTCAATAAAAAGTTTTACACAATTGTTATTTCTTACAAAGAAAATCATTCTCCTCTGGACTTAGAGATAAAGTATTTATCAGCATTTATAACCATTATAATGTAAGCCCCATGTAGGCAAAAATCTTGTCTGCTTTCATCCACTTGACAAATATTTACTGAGCACTAGACACTGATCTGGGCATTTGGGATACAGCAGTGAACATGAGGGACAAAAACTCCTTAAGCTTCCAAGGGATGATAATCAGAATAAATTATATAATATAAAGGCTATGGAGAGGGGAAAAGCAGGAGAGGGAGACAGGGTGTGCTGGAGTGGAGGAGGTGAGGGGGCAGGATACAGTTTAAATAAGGTGGTCGGGGAAGGCCTCACATAGAATGTGACATGTAGGCCAACACTTGGAAGGAGGTGAGGGAAGGAGCCCTATGTATATCTGTGAGAAGAACCTCCTGGGCAGGAGGAATGGAAAGCAAAGGCCTGAGGTAGAAGCAGGCTGGGTGCACCTTGGCAACAGCAAGGAGGCAGTGGGACTTGAGAGGAGTGAGCTAGGACAGACTAGCTGGGGATAAGGTCAGAGAGGTACCAGGGGCCAGAGCATGAAGGGCCTTGTAGGCCTCTGTAAACACTGGAGTTTTATTCTACATGAGACCGGGTGGAGGTGCGGGAGTAAATTTTTGCCTAAGCTGGTTTGAGTTACATTTCAGTCACTTGTAGTGGCAGTTCATTTGTTCTCATTGCTGTAATATATTCAGTTGATTATCCATATTGCAACTGATGGATACTTAGGTAGTTTCCAGTTTTGGACTTGCATAGAGTGCAGTTAGGAACATCCTAGTGCATGTCTTTTGGTAAACTACTGTATGCAAGATATACCAATTTTAAAGAAATCAAACAAGATATATCAATTCTTCTTATCTGAATAACTTACAAAACATGTTAGTTCCAGTGAAAGTCAGGCAATCAGTCAATACTTTTGGTGCACATTAAGACAAATTCTCAAGTACATATTAGGGTAATGCAGTAAAGTATGCAACGTGGAGAATACAAAGATAAGGTCAAATGGATTGCTTGCCCTTGAGGACCTGAGTCTAGCTGGGGATACAGCATATGCATATGAAACAGCAACTAGCAAGGCCACATTTAGGAAATGCTAAATAATATCCTAGGCAATTTGCTCCATACTTGTTCTGAAGTGGGCAAGGTCACTTTGGACTATGTTGATGTAAGATGTCACAGGGAACCTGGGAATTCTGTAGAGCCTGAAAGCATATGTCAGATTTGGAAAGGCAGAGACAGACTTTGTAGACATTATCTGGGTGAGGGAACTAGTAAGAAGGCCAGTTTGTATCTGAGTGGGCCATGGGTGGTCAATTGGAGTAAGAGTAGGGTTTAGGATTAATTTTAAATGGATGTATTTCTCAAGTAAAGTAAAGAGTTGCATTCTAATCTGGGAATATTTATATATTCCACATTTCTCAATCATTTTGATATATTAATGTCACATTTACTATTATTAAACCTCAAAGTCCATGAGGTCTAAATGACTTAAATATATATGTATTTTTAGACCGGCAAAGAAAACTCATCCAGTGTGACTGTAGCAGGCCTCGAGATGGAAAATAAGGCAGGCCAGACTCTGGAAAACAACTCATTAATGGCCGAGCTTCTGAGCGACGTACCCTTCACCTTGGCCCCGCACGTGCTGGCCATGCAGGGCACCGTCAGTGACCTTCCAGACCACTTGCTCTCCTATGATGTGAGCGAAAATTTATCCCGGTTTTGGTATGATTTCACTCTTGAAAATTCAGTGCTCTGTGATTCCTAATCTTTATGTCTGTTTGCACCTTAACAGCTTTAAAACAAAAGTTTGCCTATCTTATTTAACCTGTTTGATGTTCTTTGCCATTCGCTGTTGAAAGGCCCTCAGAAAAGCAAGGATCATAAAGCAAAGAAAATAACATCATGTTTATTGCTCTATTTTTTAGAATAAAGTATATTTGTATAAAAATTGAACTTAAGTTCTACTTCCTTTCCTCCAAATAATAAATATAAAAATTAGGCTATCAAGATTTTATGAAAAGAGTTGATTCCTTCAACCAATCTCTCAAAATACAACACCTCAATTGTATCTTAGAAGAACTGTGAAAAAGAACTGTGGCATTTTTCTCAGTTACCACAGCTCTGAAATCTACGCTTCGAGTGAGTGTGAATTCCCTTCTCTGATTTGGAGGAAGCTCGAATTAACGTTATTCCCTTTCTTCTTCCCCAGTGTTTATGAATGAATTCAGAAAAAAAATTGCCAGTTAGCTTAATTTCTTCAGTCCTGATTTAGAGAGTGATGTGGACATTTAAAACTTTTCCTAAAAAGCAGTGGTAGTTTGCTGATACAAGAATGCTATAACTACTCTGGACGCTGTTTCTTTTGAGTGATAAATTTCAGTTTCCGTAAACCCATGGTAATCCTTTCCACCTTGAGTGAGTCCTGTGTTCCTGCCTTTGTTTTCTGCTTTGCTGCTACTTCAGAGTGTGCTCTCTCACCAGCTTTCCAAAAAACTTTCCTGCTTCTGCCTCAGTTGGCGTTTGCCATGTTCCCGGTTTATGAAGAGATCCACATTTCTTTTCAACCTCTCTGCCTCCCAAAGAAAAACATCTTGTGACGATACATATTATTGCTGATAATACCCTTATTTAGAAATTTGTTGGCCACAATGCAGATGGACATGTTTTACTGCTAGAAAAACTGAAATCAATTCATTTCCAGTTAGAGGGTGGGCAAAACACCTAGATATGACATTTAGTTCTTGAATATCCATTATTTATTTCAATTAAAACAGAAAAGAACTGCCATTGGTCAATAAACTGTAAAGGGAAGAGGTAAATTGTGATAAAGTATTTTCTATGCCATGGAAAATTTAAATCACATTTGTTTTGATTAGGAGCCATACAATTTATTAATTCTGTGCCAAATTTTAAGTATATTTTTTTCAAAGATAGAGTGCCATAGCAAAACTAAACACTGTGCATAAAGATACCTGAACTATTCAAGTTTTAATGTGTTATGCATGTCTTATTAATAAATGTAGCATGGTCTTGATAAAAATGCTATATGATTTAAAAGTTAAATGAACTTTTTTATTGACAAAAATGTTTCACTTACCAATAATGTTACCATATGAGGTGAATGATTAAATTAGATCTTTTACATAGTTTTCATGGAACATCAGTCTAGGAAATGTGACTTATTACTAATGCAAATGTGAACATTTTATAGCAGTTTTTGTAAAATCACATCCTTTTCAATATCCATGTTAATGTACCTTGAAGCTAAATGTAAACATGTCATCAATTTGTCTTAATATATATTAAATTTGTCTAAAATACTTATACATTTCATTTATATTTATGTCTAACGTTATAAATATGCTTATAAGTATTTTCATTTGTCAACAAAAAATTGTTATATTTAAATAAATGTGAATTAAAACAAACTGATATTTTGATTATTTTTAGATCCAGAAAAATGGTTTTCTTTGCATTATTGATACCTGAATGGAAGTTAGTAATTCTTTGGGAGGCAAAGTTTTAAATATATAGTTTCTGTAATGCAGAGAAAAGTATGAAATTTCCTGTTATAGGTAAGTTTTACGGAATAACACTGAAAAATGGTAAGATCACTAGTACTGGCTTAATAGGGCTGGAGAGATTTGGGAGAAATCACATGAACATCTCTAGATAGTTCCCCATCATTACAAAATTTAGTAAGGGCCAGTGTTAATGACCTATTTTTAACAAAAACATCATGAAAATGGCCATTTTAATTTTCTTATCCTGTATAAAAATCAATGTTACTATTTTAAAACTGGAAGAAACATTAGAAATCAACCAGCCAACTCCATTTTACCCAAGAGAAACGTGAAGCCTAGAAAGGTTAAATGCTTTAAATCGCCTAGTTAGTGATAAATAAACATTTACTTTAATAGTGTTACTAATTGTAATATAAATTATAACAAAGCTGTATGCTTTGGTGGGAAAGGGTTCAGGCATTTGTGGAGCCCAACAGAGTTTGTAATGGCTCCCTCACTTACAAGCTGTGAGATTTTGAGTCAGTCCCCTAACATCCGGTGTCCCTAGTTCCCTGGCTTGTTCAATAGTAGTTGTATGCACCTTGCAGCGTTGTGTTGGGTTTTAGACGGTGTATGTCAAATGCCTGGCAACATAAAGGTTGACACACCATAGGTGTTCTGGGAAAGGGAGCTGTTATAATTCTTATTACTAATCACACACACACAGTAGTCTAATGAAATACAGAATGCATATTAACTGAACTGCTTAAAGAGTAATATAAAACATAGCTACCTACATTTATTATAGATCCCTCCCACCCATTCTTTTCCATATTAAATACCTCAGTATAAAACATATTCCTAAAATATGTTGGTTGACTCTTCCGCAATTCCTTAGTTAAGAATTCCATAGGGAACACCTTTTTTCTCTATCAACCATCATAATCCTTTTCCTTAATACAAGTTATCATTGTGAGGTACTGTGGGTATAGAATGTACAAGTGATTTTACTGAATCTTATTTTTAACCCTAAAATATATTCTGGCAGTTGCATGTATTCTTTTCCAGCTGTCTTTAATGGCATTTGTATCTCTTCCTAAAAACAGAATTAGAGAGGCAATTCTGACCAATTTATTATTATGGTTAAATTTTGATTAACTGAACTTCTAAAATTATACCATTAAATGTTAACAAAAACATGTTTCTTGTTAACAGTTCTAGAAACCCACGATAGTTTTTTTTTAAGTAAACATTCTTTGACACCACTTTTTTTCCCTTTCTCACAGTAAAATGATAAATTAAAAACAGTATGAAAGAAATCTCTTCCAAAATTCCCAGAGACCTGATTTCCTTTAATTCTAAGGGACAAATACGGAGTAGCAAAGAATAACCTCATCCGTATTCTAAAACAGAGGTACATCAGACCTTACTTTACTTCTCATGGTAACAGTTGATCAATAAGTGAACTTGCCCTCAGTAACCTAGCAAAGAATATGTTACTTTCAGAGATTAATACATTGTCTTATTAATCATGTCATTAATAACATTCACATGAAATATAAGTGTGTTGGATAGGTGGTTGAAGGATGTTACTTCTTTTAAAGCTGTTGAGAAATCTGGGTTTGTGGACATTATCCTTTGAGCATTTGTGTCATATTACTGAGGGCATGACCTAAATATTATTGGGAAATCTAAAACTCACAGAATATGTCTGACTCTATTCATACTACAGTGGCCTGAAAGATAAGGTATTCTTATGTGTCAGGAAAATGACTCTTTATGCCATATGGTTTGGTGGATAGGTGCAGGTGAAAAAGAGAAAAAGAAAGAGATGTATTGATTGATGCATAGGAACTCTGTTACAGTCAATATAGCCATATGTTAATCATCTTCTTTTTTTAATTTAAATAAATTTTTTATTGTAGAAGTTTTAGATTTATAGAAAAGTTATGATAATAGTGCAGAGTTCTTGTATACCTCTCACCCAGTTTCCCCTATTGTTAACATCTTACATTACTCCGGTACATTTACTGCAACTAAGGAACCAACATTGGTACATTACCATTATCTAAAGTCCACACTCTAGTCAGATTTCACAGTTTTCTCCTAATGTCTTTTTTCTCTTCCAGCATCCCATCCAGTATAACATTTAGTCATCATGTCTCCTTAGACTCCTTTTGGCTGTGACAGTTTCTCAGACTTTTCTTGTTTTTGATGACCATAATAATTTTGTGGAGTACTGGTCAGATATTTTGTAGAATGCCCCTCAGTTGGGGTTTATCTAGTGTTTTCACCTGGTTAGATTAGGGTTATGGGTTTTTGGAGGATTACAAAGGTGAAGTGCTCTTCAATAAGATCATATCGTATTAAGGGTACATGCTATCAACATGACATTACTGCTGATGCTAACCTTTATTACCTGGCCAAGGTAGTGTTCTCCAGGTTTCTCCACTGTAAATAACTCTCCTCCCACCCCCTTTTTATACTGTACTCTTTGGAATTAAATCATGAAGTATAGCCCACACTCAAGGGGTAGGGAATTAAATTCTACTTCCTTGAGGAGTGAGTAGCCACACAAATTATTTGAAATTCTTCCATATGAGAGATATGTCTCTTCTAATTTATTTATTTATCATTTACTTATTTATATTGGGACTCATGAATATTCAGTCTTTTTTTCCAAATCTAAGTCAGTGGTGGCCAAGAGACATATTTATGTTTTTATAAAAGTTAATAAAGAAAATTTGGAACATCTTACATGGTGCAGATGAATACCATTTGATGTTGGATATAATATATTCTATAATTTCCTCAGAATTCATCTTCCTGTAAATATCAGATGTATATCTCCTTAACTTGCCATGACTCTGACTGCATTGTACAGTAGACCTTCCCTGTAGGGCTACGAGTGTTGCATTGTAAGTGGAGCCCTCTTAGATAATTGGCTTTTTCTTCCCTTATTCCCACAATGATTGCATCTTATACGTAATGTCATTCTTCAGCAAGTGGTGTAGAGGCAAGGTTATAGTGTAGTCATTTTCCTCTTTAAAGAACCAAGATAACTCATGATACAAAGAGCTCTTCTCTACAATAGATAAGACTTTTTTAATAATAGCAAAAACAAAGTTGTAGCTCCTTAAGTTTCTAAAGAAAGAAATATCTCATTTTCAACCTTTTAAGAAGTAGTTTTAGGAAGCAGTGTAAGGAAACTCAGTCTTTTGGAGTGGGGAGGTGCCCAAGAAACTCTTATTTTTACTTCTGATAAAACTCACTGTGTGCTAAAACATAAAGCTGATCTCATCCAATTTCAGTTGGGAATAAAAAATCAATCAAAGCAAAAAAGCATCTTATTTTGTTCTTGGAAGAAACGTGAATATAGTTCTTTGTCAAGAATTTGCCCAGTCCCAATTTTCACCCCTACAAAGGAAATAAATTCCTTACAATCAAAGGTAAGGCAAAGGATAATTGCATCCAGAGCAACCCATCAGTACGCTAACTCTGAACCAGCCCCACAGACAGCTTGTTAGTTACTACCCAGGCCAGAGAGGGAGTCAGACAATAGACCATTTCAGAGGTCAGTTAAGGAGACAGCGTCCCACTTAGGACTGCTGCCAGGGACGTACAATCCAGTGTCTGACATCTGGGTTCTGCAGCTGCCAAGTCTGCCCCCTGTGTTGGCTGTAATTCTGAGACACATGGAAGAAGGAACAGGGTAATGTCAGTTTCATTGTGCAAATGTGTGTTTATGTGTATCGTTTTTCTTTTATTTTTTCAAAACGTACATAATTTATTTTGTTTACAAATTAATGTATTTCTACATAATGGCAAGGAACATTTGGGAGGCTAACAAGGAAGAAGCTTTTGTTCAAGAATAAGGGCAAAACAAAGCCGAGTTCTTACACCTACAGGGGACACCGTACACTCACATGCTGTTTGTAGCATTGTTAGCTTAGTCGTTTAAATAGGCCTTCTCAGGACCAAAAAGAAATAAATGGATGCTAAAAATCAAACAGGCAGTTGGT
Source organism: Tapirus indicus (assembly GCA_031878705.1). NCBI lineage: Eukaryota > Metazoa > Chordata > Mammalia > Perissodactyla > Tapiridae > Tapirus > Tapirus indicus. The sequence goes on from CM062917.1 coordinate 105,254,185, forward strand.
CTAAGATAAAGCCTAAATACTCATTCTCCCCACTCATCCTTGTTTTGCATCTTCATGAGAATTTGTGTTTATCAATATGTATTTTTGAGCCTAGAACAGATTGTATCTAGTGTTCTCTCTCACACTATACCAGCTGTAACCATCCATTAACACAGCTTAAAGAGTAACATGAAGCTGTCCTCTTCCCCTTGCAGGAGACTTAGATCATGTTTGTGAGGCAAATCTAGAAGTTTCTACCTCAGGCAGGTACTTGAGGTTCCTAACCGTAAAGATATGGGCAGCAGTAGAAATGAAGATTCCACTGCTGGTAAGAACAATGAAGAATCAATACTCAATTGCATTTTAAAAAATATATGTTTATACATCCATAATTAAATATACACTTCCTCATTGTCTTGCCTACTTCATAGCCTGAAATTAGAAATTGAATTTAACGGAGGAGGGAGGAATCTTCAGATTTCATCTTCTTATTGAATCTCTTCTAAGGAGAAATGCTTGAATCCTTAGGCCAATGTTTCTCCACCTTTTAAAGCCAGTGTGCCCTGCAATGGTTTTTTCACTGTGTCCCCTATATATTCCACCAGCCAAGAAGATTTTTGGTAGGTATTACTTTGTATTTTCTATTATAAAGATAGTAGGTAAATTGAAAATGCTTTTTCAAAGTATAGCCACCATCCCATTTTCCTTAAGAATCTGTGCTCTTTTGTTGATTTTCTTCTCAGACTTATGCTTAGCACATAATAAATCCTCAATCAGGGTTTGTTGAATGAATGACTGAAGCAATGAAATAAATCATTACATTATCTATAAATGAGACTTCCCAAAAACAAAGGGATAGAATTTCAAAACTTTTGTAGTTTCTCAGGCCCCAGTAAATTCCCCAAATTATCATGCTGTGTTTATGCAGCTGAAGATAATACTTAGTTTACCAAGCCTCTACAAATTGTGCCTCTTGTCTGTTTTGGGTATTCTCCATGTTTTTCAGGTTGTGTTTTCCCCTGCCCATAATGACCATGTATGTCCTCAGGATGAGTAAGAACTGATTCTAGACAAACAGTATATTTTCGTGCTGTGGATTAACTCATTTGAGGTTTTATCTAGCTGCCAAGTTTCCCTCGTGTGTTCTTGGTTATGTTTGCATATGTTCCTGTCTCAGAATTTATTAATCCTATCTGACCTGTCCTTGAAAAATGTTTTCCTTTTTCATATGCTTTCCTTCAAGCACATTTGGTTATTTTAAATGACCTTGTTTTAGAAAAAGGCATTTTCCTAGGAGCAGTAATGCTTCTTTCTTCTAGTACTTTTCTGTATCTGTCTTACATCTCCTACTAAACCTATTCTCTTCCCTTGTCATATAAACATTTTTAGATCTTTCCCTTCCAACTCCAGCTATAAACTTGTTTTCCTTCTCTTTAGAGTCAAGCTTCTTGAGAGAGTGGTCTATATTTGTGTCTCTACTTCCTTACTTTCTGTTCACTCATCAACCGTCTATAATCTGATTTCCTATTCCTGGTTAGAACCTCCATTGAACTGGTTCATACAAGATAATGCTTTATCTCTATTTCTTTGAGGCAATTATCACTGTTGATTAATTCCACTCTCCTGAAATTGTCTTCACCCTTGATTGCTAGGCCACCGCTTTTTTGGTTTTCCTTCAATCTCTGTGACCATTCCATCTTAGACCACTGGGGACTTCTTTTCCTCCCTCTGTCCCTAAAGGGTTGGTGTTCCCCAGAATTCCATCTTTGGCTCTCTTCTGGTCCCTGTCTGTCTTCTCCCTGCACAATCATATTCACGCCTATCTGCCACTGTTGACCCAAATTGATCTCTAGCCCAGAACTCTCAAGTTCCATACTCATGGCCAGAATTTGCTCTCAGATATCTCTCTTGACTCTTAATCTCAGCTTCTAGAGCAGACCATGGTAGCTGTTTTTATTTGCTCCACATTCTTTCTCATCCCCCCTTCCTGCTCCCCTTTTCTTTGGGGAATTCCATCTTCACTCCCTGTGGTCCTGATGGGAAATAGCATACTTGTTATCATTCCTGCACCCCAAGAGACAGACACACAATCTGACCTGGTCCAATCAGCATCCCTCCATCAATGGATACTAGATGTAAGGAGAAAGCAGCACCTCTTTTGCTGGTGTACTGCTGACAGCCATTCTTCCCTCCATGTGTCAGAGTCCTGACCATATGATTTGAGGCCCTGGATTACTCAAGCAGGAAATCTAGGAGTCTATCCATTCTTCCTTCTTACTCCCCTCCATACTCAATTGATGATAAACTTTTGTTAATTATATATCTTAAAGATTTGTTTCTCAAACATGTTCTCTCTTCTCCATACCTACTGCCCTTACTTCAGTCCAGGCCTGTATCGTTTCTCCTAAGTGATTTCCCTGCAGCCAATTTAGCTCCCCCTCCCATCCATCCTCTACACTAAAGCCAGAAGGAACTTGTTAAAAAACAGATTAGATCCTTCAATAGCTCTCTGGTATCTTCTGGAGAAGTGAAGCACCTTAGGGCAAAATAGGGGTTCCTGTCTGCCTCTCTGGCTCACCTCATGATATTCCTACCCATGTCCTCTGTGTTCTTGCCCTAATGAGCAGTGCTTCGCACTTGTGAACTTGCCATCTCTTCTCTCACCACGCGTACATTCTGTTCTTTTTGTCTGGAATGCCCTGACCTTCCCTTCTTCTTTTTCTTTTTTTCTTTTCTTGTTTGTTTTGTTGTTGTTTGTTTGGGGTTTTGGGTCATAAAATATTTATTAAGGTATACTTTAGGGAATACAGTGAATATAAAATTTAGGATCACAATATGAAGTAATTTCAATCCTCTCAAAAGTCAGCCCAGCCCTCAATGCTCTGCGAATGTAAAAACACTGGTGGGACTCACTAAAGCAGTTTGACTAGTAGAGAAGAGGCTTTTCATGAACATTTACAACTAAGTGCAAAACCACAGCACATTACACTTATGCAGCAACAATGCATTCATATTGTCCTCATTAGTAGTCAACTTGCATAAAAACACAATGGAGCTCACAAAATGGGCTGAAAAAATGAACCTGTCCTTGCAAAACACACTATAAATGAAAGAAGAGACATTTTGAAAAGTATTAGGCACACTACAGAAGCTGCGTTCATTCCAGCAATCTTAAGTGACCCAATCTGTGGCTAAATTCTTTTACAAGGTTTGAGTCAGGTATCACCTCCTCTGGGGAGCCTTTCCTTATTCCTCTTAAGCTGGATTGGATGTCCCTCCATGTTCCTATGCTATCCTGTGGTCTCCTCTTTCAAGGTTCTTGACCCACAGTCTTGTAACTGTACTTAATAAACTCTGTGAATGGATCCTACCATATACATCCATGCTTAACATGATGCCTGATAGATAGCGTGTGCTCAGTGAAAGTTTGTTGAATGGCAAATGATTGAATCACCATTGATTCAAGGAAACATATGGGGTTCTTATCCCATCTACACTAGAATTTGCCCTTGAGTCTGTATTGGAAACCTTTCAGTAACCTTACAGATGTTCATACTAGAATATGCTACATTTCCTTAATGCTTCCAAACTTATCTTGTATCCTAAATAATTTAGCTTCTTAAATTTTTTGAAAGTAGAAATGTACCTTTTGTTTGGTTAGCTGTATCAGTACTAATACAATAAAAATATTTTGTATTTATTATAACCTTTTAAACGGTGTTTAGTCTTTAGATTAAATTTTGAGGGTGTACATGACTATGAATCTATCTGTTATAACCTGGGTTTTATTTTTTGGTTTTCCTTAATGTACACATAGAGAACTTTCTTCTGCCTTCTATTAAATCAACATTGATTTTTTTTGCTAATTAAATTACATGGCTCCTTTTAAATCATGGATTTGTATAGTTTTAAATATATGCCATAAAAATTTGAATGTCCGATGTTTTAATGGTCTGTGGCATTTTGTTTTTATGTAACCTAACCTTACTGAAGGATTTGGAAATCCTTAACCTTTTTGATAGTGGTCCACATTCTTGAAGGATAAGCTCATTTTACATTTGAGGCAAAACAAATAATTATCTGAGGAAAGAAGCCCATCAATGTTGATTTTTTCTGCAATCAAAGCAGGTTCTAAAATATTTTTTAACTTCCCTATTCATTTGGTAGCTAGTATACTGCATGAATTCAACTTTTTAGTTTCTGTAGTGGATTATAATGATTTTGTACAATATTAGTCAATTGAATTTCTAACCAGTGTGGTCACCATGAATTATCGCAACCTCTAAAGTTTCCCACTTTCATGGGTACCCTCTTCCCCCTAGATGCAAAGATGCAGATAAACATCATTTTCAACAAATGGAGAAAACAGTGGTAGCCAATCTCTTAAAACTTTCATTTAGTCTATAAAAAGAAAAGGAAAACCTTGTTACATTGGTTAACAAAATTCTGCATTTCTGTAGTCTAAATAACAACTTGCAAATACTTATAACATCAAGAAGTAATAAAATCTTTCATTAGACAATCTTTTCAGCAAAAATAGTCTCCAGAACGAAATTCAAAAGGAAGTTCTTAATCTTTATTACCTTTTTATTCTTGATTAAAACATTATGTTAAATGAGTATCAAGGGTCAATAGTTTCTTTTTTTTTTTTTCCCCTAATTGAAAGACTATTTGCTGAAACTATCTCTACTCCTCTTAGGTTTACCACCCTAGTAATTTTAAGTGACTCTAAGGTGTCTACTCTTGGCAATGTACACCTATCAGAGAGTGATTGTAGGAATAAAACCTGTGTTAAGGAAAGCAGTTGTCTCCCGGGTGTAGATTATTTCCATTCAAGCTTTTCTAGTGTTCCTGGAGGTATACTTGAGGCCCTATTTCTTTTTTCATGTCGATTGTGATAAGAACCTCATTTCCCAGTGTAATCTTTCACTACCCTACAGGTCGGAGACCACTGGGCTTGCTGCTTTTGTTGTGCTCGAGGACAGCAGATGCGATATCCTTCGGCCTGGGCGTGCTTTGTTACGCTTGTTAAGTACAAAGTGCCAGAAATGTACCTGGCGCTAGACAAAACAAAACACAAAAGACAAAGCCTCTATCCTTACTACTTTTCATTCCAGAATATAAAATAGCAGGTAGCAGTAACAGTATCAGGATGAGGCCAAAGACAGGTTTGATCATCATGAAATACCAGGTAAGTGAGCCAATTTAAATGAAAATCATGTAAAGAGGTGACAGGGAGGGCATGTGGTGGTTATGTGGAGAAACCCTAGAAAATTTGTTGGGAGCTAGTTTATTTTTTTGAAAGATTAATATATATATTCACCTTGCCTAGAATGTGTGATGTGATACACAAGATATGAAAAGAATGGGCAGTGATGGGCGTGGTGGAACAGAATGAGAATCTGCAGCACCTAGAAATGAAGCCATCTTCTCTGGGACAGCCAGAAAAGAATGAGCTCCGTAGTACCCTATCCTTTTTGGCACCACTCTCACTACTGAACCTTGTTTCCCATGGGGGCCCAGTCAAGCCAAACTTTTTACTGCCTACTCAGTCTCCCACTTCCTGTCTAGTACCATGTCACTCCTGTATTGATGGCATTTCTCTTTCTTTCGGTCTTCTGTTCTGCCTGTACACATCCTACCCACTGCTCAGTGCAGTTCCGTTTCTAGCTCCCTCATGAACATTCTCCAAGCGTGGAGTTCATGTATCATCTCAGAACCCCAATGGCATTCTGATTTCCTCACTGTCTCTTCCACTTGTTGTCTGAAGATATTGTGTGGTGAATCTTGACTCTCTAAATAAATTGTAAGATACATCAGGGCAAGCAGACAATTCCGTTCTATTATAAAATATAAATATATTTCATAATTTTATTATAAAATTTCACAGAAGGTGCTCCATGAATACCTGACTTCCAAACATTATTCCAGTTGTTGATCTTAAATGACTGACCATCCACACTCATCTAAAAGATCTTCAATGTCAAAGTAAGATTTTCTATCACCACTGTCATCAGAGGTTTATTACCCTTTCCTCCTCCTAACTTCTTCCCTTCTCCCCGTTTTAATGTGTTCCTCAGTATATGCACCCTCCCCACAGTAGATCCTCTCCCAAAAATCTATCTCCCACCATCTAAAAAGTTGGCCTGCTGTGCTTCTCTGCCGTGGACAGATCTTTTACCTCTACTCTCTGCCTGTTCCTATTACTTGGAGGTAGAAGTTTGTTTTTCTCACATAGAAAATGGTACTCTTCCTGGTACTAGCCATGACAATCACTATATGGAGCTTTTGTTTTGTACCTTTGGGACCGAAACATTAGGTGCAAAGGATGAAAGTCAACAATATTTATGAATCAGTTTAAAAAGTATATAGCAGGATGAGGACTTCATAAGGCAGGTGCCTGGTTCATTGATAACTTTGGAGAAATAACAGCCCAGTCCTAGAGAAATTTTTGAAGCTCATGATTGCTTGTAGGACTATTTCATCATCACCAGAAATGTTTATTAAGCACCTCCTTTTCTTCTTTGTCATTTTCAACTATTTAATCATGTGTCACTTCAGCTTAGGTTTGGAGCATAGTATATCTACCATAGGAGGTGCTTAATAAATTCTGAACAGATGCATGGAAGGATGGATGGATAAATGGATAAATAAAAATGGGGTGTTGTCCGTTATACGTGCAGACGGTCACAGACCTGTGAGAGTATTGTTTGCTTTGGATTGTACCATAGGTCCTGATCATAGTTTTATGCCAGTGCACCCACATACTACTACATTCCTCCTTGGAACAAAAGACAGTTGACAGGGTGAATGTGGTGGGTATTTAGTGATAGCAGTAATAATTTTAGCTTACATTTGCTGAGTTCTTCTTAAGTACCAGGCACTGTTGTAAGTGCTTTATGTATATTATTTTATTTTACCTTTTAAAACCCTATTATTGCCAAAAGGGGGAAACTCAAATATCCATCAATAGATGGATGGATAAACAAAATGAGGAATATAAATACAATGGAATATTATTCAGCCATAAAAAGGAATGAAGTTCTGATACATGCTACAACATAGATAAACCTTGAAAACATTATACTAAGTGAAATAAGCCAGACACAAAAGGACAAATATTGTATTATTCCACATGTATGAAATATCTATAATAGCCAAATTCATAGAGACAGCAAGTAGATTAAAAGTTACCAGGACTCTCAGTAGGGGATAGGGGATGGCAGTTATTGCTTAATGAGTACAGAGTTTCTGTTTGGGGTGATGAAAAATTTTGGAAATAGTGGTAATGGTGGTACAACGTTGTGAATGTAATTGATGCCACTGAATTATACACTTAAAAAATGGTTAAAGTGGCAAATTTTATGTTACATATATTGTATCACAATAAAAAATAGTGGGAAAACCCTATTATTAACCTAATTTGAAATTTGAGTATATGAGGAATGTTAAAACAAGTAGGAGTTATGTGTTCTAACATAACAAGAAGTCTAGGAGGGCGATATGGCATTGGTTCATGGTTTCAACAGTATCTAGGCCATCCTCTCTTTGAATCTCCTGGCTTTCCCTAATGACAGCAAGATGGCTGCTGCAACTCTACATATTGCTTCCATGTTCAAAGAAGAAAGAAGAGAAGAAGGGGGTGACATCAGTCTAATCTTTTTCTTGATCAGGAAAAAACAAAAGCTTTCCTCATGCCCCTAATAAATTTCTAGCTATAGGTTACTGGGCAAAACTGTGCCCCAGGGCTATCCCTAGCTACAAGTCAAGGGAGGCTGGCAAAATGAGTATTTAGCTTTTCCAGCATCTACAGTGGAAGCAGCAGGGAGATGGGTTGGAAATACCTGTTAAGGAATAAACACTATCTGGCACAATGACAAAAATGGGAACAGAAAGGTTAATTCAGAGTTTCTCAACGTGGCACTTAACATTTTGGACTGGATAATTTTTTGTTACAAGCGGCTATCTTGTACATTGTAGGATATTTCACAGCATCCCTGGCTTCTACCCACTAGATGCCAGTAGTCTCCCACCCCCCAATTGTGACAATCAAAAATGTTTCCAGACGTTGCCAAATGTCTTGGGGCAGGGGGCACAAAATTACCCCCAATTGAGAACCACAGGGTTAGATGTTTTTCCAGAGTCTCATTGCTGAGAAGTGGTGGAGCTGAAGTTTGAACCCAGGACATCTGACTTTAGAGCCTTTCCTCTTAGCCATTCTTCTGACCAGCCTATGTAGTTAAACAGATGGCCTTGTAGTTAACAGGAGCTCTGGATCAACTGAACTAACTTGCCATAGATTGAGGTAATAAGACGCCTATTAAATTCTATGTTGACGATCCACATGCTTTTCCTGACCACTTGTTATTTAGCCATAACCCTTTACAGTTTAGAAGTAATAGCGGGTATATGATGAAGAAGCAGGGATCAAGTAGCTATAACCCAAACATTCTCAACAGGGCAGACTGGTTCTTGGGAAAGCACAAGTGTCTTAGGTATTCAATGGTTTGTGGCCCTCCAAAACTCAGCCCTACCCAACAGATCTTATCTCAGTATTTTATTTCTCTATAAGGGAGTATTTAAATTAATTTTTTTTCTGTTTGAGGGAGACTAATAAAAAAAGGTTGAGAAACACTGCTGCAGCCTGAGGAACTTGGTGGAGCAAGGAGTATGTTTCAGAAAAGGTGAGAAATGCTATTACCTACAGTAAGACGATATGAGATCTCTAGAATGTGAATGGTGAGTGAATTTTAGGAGTCCCGCTGGGCATTTTCATTAGATGCATCCCTTTAGCTATTGTTCCAGTTTCTAGTCATCCCAATTAATTCACTTTCATGTCTCTCTATTCATGAATGTGATAAATTTTTATAGTTGTCTCTTTTTATCATCACATTAGTTTCATTGGAATATGCCTTTCCAACAAGTGAATTCCCCCCCTTCATGTCATCATTATTCGAAGAGGCATCTAATGTTTTCTTTAAGAAATAAAAGTGTCTAGAAATACACTCACAGTATTAAAATGTCTTTGGATCATCTGCTGATTACTTAAATCAGAATAATAAGTAAATATAGTGAGGCAAACAAATTTCAAAGCCATAAAATTCAATAGATCTAAGTTTGATTCCTTGACTTGGGACAAGTTATATAACCTAATTGAGCCTCCATTTTCTTATTTTTGAAATGGGTGTAATGTTTACTTCATAGTGTAGAGATGATAGTTAAAGGACTTAATTACAGGTCAACTGCTTAGCAGAGAGCTTAATGCACAGTAAGTGGCCAATATGTGGCACCTTCTGGCAATAGTGTCTGTAAATAATATTTAGTAAAGCAACTTTTTTCTGATAGAAAAAATAGATAGTAGTATGAGAATGGACTGGCTCAAATCAAAGGGATCTAAAAGGTTCCTCTTCAGTCAGTGGTTGGCTCAGGAGAGTAGACCAGGATTGACTGTACATGTTCTGAACCAAACCGTGGTTCTTATCAATCACAAAGACAAGATGCCTAAAGTCCATTTAGGAGAGAGGCAACCCTTGACCCTGTCTCTCTGATATTCCTCCCTGTCCACCCCTTTTGGCAAATCACTTACCATCCATTTATCAACATCCTACTTTAACAAATGACTAAGATGGTACCTGCCTTTTTCTCCTCACGAGATTGTTTGTGGAGATCATATACATTCATTCCTTTATATCTATTCAGTGCAAGGCAGAATAAGGCACAGTCCCTACCCACACAGAGTTTACAGTTGATCCACTGGCCATAGGATCTTTCTTATTTATTTAAAACCCTTTGCTTAGTGCTTAACACATAGTTAACACTTGAAAAAGAAGAAGTATTTGTTGTTTTGTTATTTTCCAAAATATCGATTTAAAATGCACCTCAACAATGTGATGCCGGCTGATGACCTCAGGAAAGTGGTTGCTCCTTGTTGCCTGGTATCTGAAGTAGGTGGTCCGTGGGAAGAACTAACTATACTCCTGGATACACAATTCAGTTGTCTGTTGATTTTGGATAATAAAGTTTTCAGAGAATACTTGCTTTTTATAATGGATCAGGTAGAGATGGAAACTAGATGACTTTTGAAAGGAACTGTTGTTTCTATTTTTTAAATCTCTTAACTGAAAATAACTTTACTATTTAGTTAGGATTGCTTCTTTGAGTTACTAAAGCTGTAGATTGGGGTTCAGAGAGAGGGGATATGTAATTATTTCTGAACTCTATATTTTTGGCACTTTTTCCAAGCTGTTAAAATATATGTGAAATATTAACATTAAAGAGATACAAGAAAAGAATCTATAGCTTTGTTTTATATTTATGACTTCATCTGGCTGTAAAGCAAATGGCTCATGGAATATAGCAGTCACTTTTATACTGACTGTACTAGTTTAAAATCACCGTAACAACTACTAACAACGACTTTATTTGCTAGAAAGATATGTATTCTAGACTAAATTTTGGCCTAGGGAACTGTTAATTCCAATACATGAAGAGTCACAGGATAATCTTACAAAATGTTCATAGCTAAGCACTGGATTTTGTCTTCTCAGACACTGTACCAGATTCCTTAAAGAATTCCTTCTTGCTTAGAGGTGGCTGGTACAAATCCTCCCAGCATCTGACTTGAAATTGTTGCTGGTCCCAACTGTTTGACTTGGAAATCTTTCTACCTTTTAGTCATCATTTCAAAAACATAATCGAATATATATATTCATTGCTTCTGAAACATCATTTTCCTTCAAATTAACCTCACCTCTTCTCCCATCCCCTTGTAGTATTAATTTTATCAAACATCAGTTTTTTAAAATTTTTTAACTGCAGGGATGGAATTGTCTGACTATAACGTTGAAAGCGCAAAAGTCATGAAATGCTAGGCTAAGGCCTTCCCAACAACAATAAATCCTCCTTATGGCCCTTTCTGCGTACTCCGGTACTCATTTAATAGCCCACCTAGTCATCCTTCATCCTTTATAGGAAAACATTAATTTTCAGCTTCCTGGTTTGTTCATGGTTGTGTTCAAGTGTTTCTTTTACTTTGGAATTTCTGATTCATTTTTTTTTCTTTCTTCCTTATCCCTTTTATTCTAAGGCCAGCTAGGGTTGGAGATGATTTATACTGAAGAAAATTAAACTGCCCCAGACTGAAATTCCGTGGGATTTGAGGTAGGTTTCTTCAGACCCTGGGATGAAACTCTTTGCCTAGATTTATCCATCCCTTTTGGTTTCTTGGCTATGGTAAGGAATTCTGACATCTCTGCCGCTGGGCTTTGGGATCCAGCAGAATTAACAGAGTTGCTCAGGAAATGTCTCTTAAATGAATGTAATAACAAATGTAGCTTAAGTGTTTATTTTATTCCCATGTCTTATATCATTTGACACATGATGCAGTTTGATTTCTGCCTGGTGGATGCCAGTGTCTGGGTGGTGTCATTCTGGTTAGGACTTCCTATAGGCACGGTATCAACCCATCAAAAGTGCAATTATTTTCTCCTTATAAAGTAGAACTTCATTGTAGCACATCAGTACAAATATAAAGAAACATTCTGTTTAATTAAAAGTCACATAATAAAACCTATGCTCCGCATTTGAAACACACATTTAAAAAAGGCACATATAGAGCTTGGGCTAAAAAATACGTGTATCTAGGTACAGTTAAGTACCTCACTAACATTTAGCTCTTCTCAGTCACTATAATCTACACTCAGTGGTTCCCTGGGCTTAAGTAAGTCTCAACTTAAATATAAAGCCTTCCAGGGCTTGTCCATCTGAAGCTCTTTGAGGAAGTTTCTAGAAAGCCTTACATGTCTCTCTAGTAATAGTGATTTTTGCCTGCTGGTTCTCAATTTTAAAAGGAGGAAGAAGCTTATTTGCCATCCCAAGAATAAACATCCATTTGCTTTCGTAAGTTGCTACTTTCTCATCTAAGTAAAATATTCAGAAAGACAAAGTCCAAGAAAAGGTGATACTACTAAACCTAATCAAAAAGGAATTTCACTGCCACTTCTCAAATCCCCACAACTTCCATGTATCTACTCTGGCTTCAGTTGCCTTATTTTTAAGATTAATCTTTTCCCTCAGAATCCTTTAAAAAAAAATACTCACTCATACACAACGTTCCGTAGTATTAAAGTCGAAATATGAGGGTTTTTTCACCCTTTACTGTTGTGTTTATAATGCATTTTATCTACCAGAGTTATTTAATAACTTATTAAACTTATCTTAAACACAGTTCCTTACAAGACATTAAAAAACCTATCCTAATAAGCCCTCCAAAGGAAGTGACAGCAAAATTCCTCAAAACGTTGCCTGCTTGGAAAGTCATCTAAAAGTTTAGTGCCGAGGCAGTGAGACTGAATGTTTGGTAGCTTGGAATGTGCTCCTCTGGGGAGGAGCATGTGCAGAGTTGGCAGAGGGAACCTGGACAGGCATCCAAAGCTCTTCCAGTTCACTCCACCTCCACTCAGATTTGGAGGTCTTGATAGGAAGGGGGAGCAGTGAGACAGGAAGCAGAAGAAGCTGTGGCTGATTTCACACTCCTCTGGCTTGCCTCTTGTACTCTAAACACAGCCCAGAGATGTTCTGGCAGGAGTGGGAGCAGCTGGATAGACCAAGAAAGGCCTTTTGTCCCTGCCATTCACTAACAGACCAGATGTAAAACAGACAGGCAGGACTTCAGGCAGGTCCAGAATGTTCTTAATATTCTGAAGCTTGTTCTTGACTAGCAAGCTTTAGGTTTTAATTATTTGGAATTTTTAGACAGAAGTAGGTGGGTTTTCATCCTATGGATGTTTTAAGGAAAGCTTCACCCCCTCCTCCCAATAAAACACAACTTTCATTTTAATACATAACACTAAATGCTTTTTTTTTTTCCTTTAAGGAAAGGTTGTCATTAAGAATGTCTACAAGGAAATCATGGGAAATAACAAAATCTCTCAGAATCTATTTTTATGTGCTGTTAGAAACAACCACGTGATTTTTTTTTTTTCACTTAATCATTCTGGAAAAAAAAATAATTGTAGCCAAGGATGATGTGGAGAACTTTGGCATTAAAAATAATATCCTAAGTAATCCAAAAGGGAAATTAATTTTCTCTTTGAAGGTGTTCACTAGCACAAACACTAAAATAATGAGTAAACTGGCTCTCTTGAGAAAATGCCAACTGTTGCCTGCTGCTTCCCACTGGGCTCGAGGTGTAACAAGCCTCTCTTGCTGCCCTAACTTCTGACTCTGTGTCAAGAGACTTAAGGACATCTCTTCAAGCAATTAGAAACAATCTGTTGTTATTAGACACTAACTTCTCATTGTTAAGTTGCTCAGAATTGGCTGATTTCTTTAACAAATGAAACTATCATTACAAAAAATAATAGTAACACAAGGCAACTTAGAGTGCAAAGGATGTTTAAGTTGGTGATATCTCATTTTACAGCCCTCCCAGGGCAGAAAATTTGGAATAGCCATTCACACCCAGATTGAGAGACCAGTCCCCTGGTGGACATTTCAGGGCAATGAAATATATCAATAATTTCATTCTACACTTTATAGCAGATTTGAAATTGTGTAATATAAATAATTTAAATTCATCTTCTATAATGTTCCATGTTATTATATAAAACATAGAAATTGAAAAGAAGAAACGAAGGTCCTGAGCAATCCTTTAAATGAATAATCATTTACTGAAAAATTAGAAGTTCACTCTGGGAATGCCAGTTACAGACTTGGCTTGTTGAAACCGCCTTCTTCCATGTCTCCTTCCCTCCAAATTGACTTATCTTAGTGTCTCCTACCATTTAAGGGGTGATACAGGCTCTGCCACTCTGAGCTCCACACCTCCATTCTCACCCATAAAATTCATAAATATCTTCATCTGTTAGTGTTTTTCAAGAGTAGCAGCAGATGTGGACCAATCTTAACAATACAGATTTTTAAAAGGTTCACAGTTACTCCAAAAGAAAATATCTCAGCATAACTGTATTCAAACTAGTGTTACATTTGACTGGAACAGTACCTGCTTTTGATAAGTGGAGCTACATGCCAGAGGTTTTTTGAGGTGGAAGTTGGGGTAAGGGGGGTGGAGAATCAAAGTCTGAACAGGAGAGAAAGTCAAAGGAGAAAATAACTTGTAAGTACATTATCTTCCCTTGCAATGTTAAGGTGGAAATAAAAATTAGAGATACTAAAATGCCTCTGGGGAAAACATCTATGAAAACTTTTAAAAAGGGATATACAATGATTTATGTAGCCAAGTCATCTAAAAAGAACTTTAAAAAACGTATCTCTCCACCCTTGACCCCCAAAATATCTAAAATGAAGTTCAGGACATTATTAACTCAATTATTTTAACTTTAAAAATACTTCTGCTAAACAAAACTGATAAAATAGAAACTAGCAGATAGGATTTAAGAAATCCCAAGTACACTTCTAGCAGTTATTCATAACTTTGTTGGAAAGCTGGTATATCCGAGGGTGTGTTTCTCACCCCTTCCTCTCAGGTTCTCTGAGAGCAGGCTCCCCTAAATTGAAATGACTCCTTTATGATTTCCTGTAGTTTTCCCCCTTACTCTCCCTGGACCATGTTATTAATCTTGTGCTGTGCTAGCGACTGTTTATGTTGACAGATTTCCCGAGGACTGTTGATAAGCACTGCCCACAAGGAATTCCCCTTTTTCTCTTCATTGGTGTATTCATGTAATTTATAATTTTAACCTATGAGTTAACTCAGTAGAGAGATTATTTAAAAGACTACTTGAGACATAGTATAATATGGATTTACATAGCTAATCCAAGTCCTTATAATCTTTACCAGAAATTATTTGCTTTTGTGCATAAGTAAAAACAAATGTTTTAGGTGTACAACTATTTTGATCTTAAAGGCCATGCTTATCAGAGAAAGTCAAGATTAGGATTCTGTAGTTCCCTTTAGTGGTCCCAAAGTATCTTCTTCATAGTCATTCCTGTCTATATATTAAATTATATTTATAATAATTTCTATGTAGGCTTACATTTATTCATGTACCCATGTGATCACTATTAAAGCTGGAGGCTCTAGCCAGGCAATAAGATAGGAAAAGCAAATAAAGGCATAAAGACTAGAAAGGGAAAAAAAAAATCATTAGTTTCAGATACTATGATTAGATACATAGAAACCCACAAACAATCTAAAAACAACTTATTAGTAATAATTAGAGAGTTTGGCAAAGTGGCTGGCTCTAAGGCCAATATACAAAAATCAGTAGCCTTTCTAAACAGTGGTCATAAACATTTTTAAAATGTAATATAAAAAAGATACAATTTATAATTGCAACAAAAACATAAATTATCTGGGAATAAATCTAACAAAAGGTAAAGTTTTGTATAGAGAAAATAATAAAACTTGATTGAAGATCATTAGAGACCTAAATAAATGATCCCGGGCGCGGACCTCGGTTCAGCTCCCAGGCACAGACCTAGGCACCACTCATCAAGCCATGCTGAGGTGGCGTCTCACATAGAGCAACTAGAAGGATGCACAACTATGACATACAACCATATACTGGGGCATGGGGAGAAAAAAGCAAAAAAGGAGGAAGATTGGCAGCAGATGTTAGCTCAGGGCGAATCTTCATCAAAAAAAACCAAATAAATTAATACCCTTAAAAAAAGAGTGCTCTATAGTAACACAAAACAGGGATGCATCTTTAAAAATATTAAGTTTAATGAAAAAAAAGAGTTCCAAAAGATTACATATAGTATGATATCGTTTTTACATAACTCAAAAAAAAGCAAAATGGAATATATAGACATATACATACATGTTAAAACTATTTGGGTGATTGTAAAGGAAGGGTAAACATACAGGAGAGTTGTTGCTTCAGGGGGGCAAGAGGGAAATGGAACAAGGGAGGAACCCACAGGTAGATGCAATGGTACTGGTGATTCTTTTAGTTCTTGAGTGATTATTTACAAGTTTTGATTTTGATTATTTATAATTTACATATTTTATATTTTGAATGTGTCAAATATTATATTTAACAGATAATAAAAGAAAAATGCCTTTAAAATTATAGTATAGGTATACCAGCAAAAAGTAAGTCACTTATAAAGGAGGAAATCAGACTGACCCCAGACTTCCCCACACCACCCTCAAAACCAAAGACAGTGAAGCAATGTCTACAGAGTTCTGAGGAAAAGAATGCATGACTTGAAAATTTTGAACCCAATCAAATTATCCTCCTAGGATAAATGCAACAGATAAATAGTAAGCATGAAAGAAAAAATCAAAATCTGTGAGCTTTTCTTGCAATAAGAAAGACATTAATTAGGGGCTAGCCCAGTGGTGCAGTGGTTAAGATTGCACACTCCACTTGGGCAGCCCAGGGTTTGCAGGTTCGGAACTCCAGCTGAAGACCGATGCTCCACTCATCAGCCATGCTGTGGCGGCATCCCATATTCAAAACAGAGGAAGACTGGCACGGATATTAGCTCAGGGCTAATCTTCCTCAGCAAAAAGAGGAGGATTGGCAGTGGATGTTAGCCCAGGGCTGATCTTCCTCACCAAATAATAATAATAATAATAAATTAATTAATTAAAAACTACTGTATGACAAAATCTAGGCAACCAAGTAAACGGATCAAAGTCAAGGGTGCAGAAATGGAGAAGCCACGGCATGAAAAGGTCTGGTGGTGAGCACCACATCATTTAAAATAGAATCAAGAGTAAACAAGTGTTTGAATTATGGTTTCAGAACAGAATATAAATGTTATAAACCCAAGCATTGTAAAGAATAATATAACTAACCAAAAAATGGGGTTAGAAGAAGAGAGGTGGAAGAAAGTGAAATAGTGTCTGTTTTCTCAAATTCCATAAGGAAGTCAATAGATACTATGCAAAATTGAAACATAATTTCAAAAATATATCAACTCTACTTCAATGTTTGTCACTGGGGGAATTATTGACATTTGGGGTGGGCATGTCTTGGATGTGAGGACTGTCTTGTGCATTATAAGATGTTCGGCACTAATGCCAGGATCCCCTCAGTTACTGTGACCACCAAACACATGTCCATGCATCTCTATGTACCCCCTGAGGACTTGGCACTGCCTTGGATTGAGAAACACTGCTCTAACCTCCTGGAGATTTTCTTAGTATTTTTTCTCTTAAATTTAGAGCAATGTTGGAGAATTAAAATCCCTTGATTTGAAATCGCAAAAAGGATCATTCACCTAAAATTCAATTTCATGTTGGTGTCCCTTTCTTCTATTAAAATAAAAATAAATTTAGTACAGAATAAGCCCTCTTATCTAATGCAACCATTGGTAAGTTAACAACAAATATTTGTTGAAACGAGGAGTCTGAAAAAATATTCATACTTTGCATATTTTTTATTGTGATAAAATACAGATAATATAAAATTTATGTTAACCATTTTTAAGTGTACAGTTCTGTGACATTAATATATTCACATTGTTGTGCAATTATCACCACTTTCCCTCTCTAGAACTTTGTCATCTTCCCCAACTGCGTGTTTTAACATAAACCATATATATATAGTCATTTGCCAATCTTTTGATGAAAAGATCTTGGCCCCAAGATGAGTGGTCCCCTGATTGGAATTCCCCCGGGCCATCTTTTTTGCATGAACTACACCAGTGACGCACTCTCCAGGATTTCCAGTTTCAGTCTCTTTAAAGTGAAACAAGAACTGAAAAACACTTGGGAAAGAATCTGAGCTCAGAATCCTCACAGACCCCCTCCACCTCGCAATATTTTACCATTGTCATGCTCACGCCTCATTTGAAACCCAGTTTTGAATTACCTTACATCTATCCAAGCTTCCTAACGTACTCAACCTAGTCTTTATAGAAACAATTCATTCTTTTTGCATTGGCATTTTATCGGTTTTCATAAAATTTAATTAACTTATATGATTTTAAAGGTTTGGGTTCAAACACAGCTGACTTGTGGAAAGTATCCAGCTGAACTGATGGAGACATATAGGGGCATCTAGAGAGCTGTCTGCTTACTGTGAGCATTTTAAGTGAAGGGTGTCACTTATGAAATGATCTGGCAAGTTGGATATTATATTACACTAAAAATAGTATGTATACCTGTGATGGTTAATTTTGTGTGTCAACTTGGCTGGGCCACAGGATACCCAGACTTTTGGTCAAACATTATTCTGGGTGTGTCTGTGAGGGTGTTTCTGGATGAAATTGACACTTGAATGGGTAGACTGAGTAAAGCAGATTGCCCTCTCTAATGTGGGTGGGCCTTATCCAATCAATTGAAGATGTGAATAGAACAAAAAAGCTAAGTAAGAAAGAACTCTTCTTGCCTGACTGCTTTGAGCTGGGACATTGCTTTTTTTCTGGTCTTTGAACTTGAACTGAAACATCAACTCTTCTTGGGTTGCCAGCCTACTGCTTTTCAGAATGGAACTATACGTTGGCTCCCCAAGGTCTCCAGCTTGCTGACTGCAGATCTTGGGACGTCTTAGACTCCAAAATCACTTGAGCCAATTCCTTATAATAAATCTCTTTCTATATATATATACATCCTATTGGTTCTGCTTCTCTGGAGGACCCTAATACCATACCTAACAACTAAACGCAATGTGGGTCTTGAAACAGAAAGAAGACATTAGTGGAAAAACTGGTACAATTCAAATAAAGTCTTGAATTTAGTTAATAGTAATGTACCAATTTTTGTTCATAGTTGTGTTAAATGTAAGATGTTAACAGTAGAGGAAGCTGGGTGAGAGGTATACGAGAATACTCTGTACTATCTTTGCAACGTTTCTGTAAATCTAAAATTATTCCAAAATAAAAATTTTGTTTTAAAAAATAGTATGTACCGCATGATCCCCCTTTCTGAAACCATTTCTAATTACCTATCCTTCTATTTGTATTTACGCATTCTGTTTACCAAATGTTAGTAATCTTTACTTTGGGAAATTATTTACTTCTTTCTTTGTACCTTTCTGTATTGCTTGAATTTTTTTTTAAACAATAATGGACATACATATTATTTCACTAAAATGATAAAGTCATTCTTTAAAACATTTGAGTTTGACAAGGTAACTTCTAGAAATCATCCAAACTCTGAAAGCACTATGGTGTTTGATTTGATGTTAGTCTTTTACTAACATGGTTTCATCTATAATGCTCTCCTGTGGACCCAAAGACGATTTTAAGCTGAAGCTCTAAGGTTAACACTATGCCACAGAACGAGAAAAATGTCCAGGTCATGTTATTATAAGAATTTGTTGTTTCTGACCCATACATAGCTTACTGGTTTACATCTCTTGGTTACTTTTTCTTTTTGCCAACTGTACGCATTATAAGGGAAGAAAAGGCTATTGGTTGCAGTCCTGCGGTTCTGTTCAGTGGAACAGTGAGGGAATAAAGACGGTCAGGGATCTGTATCTCCAAATCAAAGCAGAGCTTGCCACTGAGTAATTGGAGGGATTAAAAGGACAGATTCCTAAATGTTCCAATACAAATAAAATTGTTTAATGCTCACTCTCTTTATCCTCCCATTTCTCCTCTTATGTTTGCTTTCTTCATCCTGTCTCGTGTCTCTCTCCTGCTGTCCAGCTTCTCCCTTTGACTGACTATTAGGTACTTGTAAATTCTCCAGGGAGCTATTTCTTTTCTTTTTTCAGTCCAAGACTGTGAACTTGACAGACAGGGAGAGTTATCTTCTTCATTTCCATGTCCCCATCACCCAGCACAGTCCTCACCCATCAATCCTAGTGGAGGTTGTTGAATGAATGACTTTGAGACTGGAGGTGGTGGTGATGTCTATGAGCTTAGCTACAGCTCTAAATGGAACCTCTGGGGTTGTCTAGTTCCTCCTACTCACCGAAGTTCTATGTCTCTCTTCTTTCCTATTGTTTTTCTTTGTCGTCCCTTTCTAGTCTTGTAAAAATAGCAAGAGCCTTATTGCCTTTAATCTGCACCTTCTGAATGTGCAAACCCTAGGGTCATTCTGCTCTTTTGCATGAGGTCAGGTCTTCCCCTTAACTTGTATTTCTAGAAAGTAATAATCTATACCAGTGGTTTTTAAACTTTATTAGGCATCAGAATCACCTGGAGAGCTTGTTAAAACACAGACTGCTGACTCCCACTCCCAGAGTTCTCCTTCAGTAGGTCTGGGGTAGGGTTGGAGGATTTGCATTTCTAACAAGTTCCCAGGTGATGCTGACACTGATACTGCTGGTCCAGAGATCACACTTTGAGAATCACTGATCTAGATATTACAGAAATACCAGCCAGTTCGTTTTCTAATCTCCTCTGCCAGGGAGAAAAAAGACATGGAGGTGTTCATTGTCTAGAACTTAACCATGAAATAAAAATAACAGGAAGAATATGCATGTTTTGTTTTAAACCCAAGGTAGAAAGGTTTTTTTCTTATAATCATCCTTCTTTAATTCAAATCACTCCATAGACCATAAGTAAAGTTAAAACTGCTAACAGAGAAAAGACTATTGATATTTCTATCAGAGTATATAAAAAGGTTAATTATGGTGTGCACATCTTAAAGATCTCCTTGCCACGTGAGCCATCTCCAGAAATACTTGCCATAGAACTGAAATAGAAATGATTATATGAGTAAATTATCACCCACACTCGTTGCATGCATCATTTCATACCGCAAGCCTTTTCTCTTTTCAAGGAATAATGGTTTTACATTTTACTTTGTGATGGCACTCTAATTGCTAAATATAATAGGGGCATTATGCTACAAAGTTAAAAGATTCCAAGTGAAAAGATAAGTCAAATATAGTAATCTCATCCAGCCAAAGTCTTTAAAGTGTGCTCCTCTTATTTTCCAGCTGTCCCCCAATTCTGAACTCTCGCAGGATGATTTAAACTGAATACCATGGCAGAAGAAAGCTAGAACTGATCCTGGAATTCATTTAGTCCAGATATCTGCAACCATGACCCACTGGCCAAATCTGGCCCACTGCCAGTTTTTGTAAATAAAATTTTATTGGAAAACAGGCATGCCTGTTTGTTTACACATTCATATGGCTGCTCTCACACTACAATGACAAAGTTAAGTAATTGCAACACAGACGATGGGGTCCAAAGCCTAAAATATTTGATATCTCATCCTTTACCAAAAAAGTTTGCTGCCCCCTGCTCTAGTCCAACCTAATCGTTTGGCAGGTGAGAAAACTTATCCCAAGAGTGAGAAGGAGGTAGCTCAGGGTTATACACTGAGACACGGGATTGCAGAACACCAGGCATCGTCCTCAGCAGCTTCCATAAGAGCTTTGGTCCCCCGAGAGTCAAAGCCATCCTTCAAGTATTAGTAGAGAAGGGGACATGGGGTAAGCTTGCATCTCATTACAGTTTTCAAAGAGCCCTCCATATGACAAACCCAAGAAGAATAGTGTGACGGAAGTGTGCTTTGATGTTAGTCCAAAATGTATAAACGGCATCATTTTTTTCACATGTGTACAAACACATTAGCAGCCTAACATTTAGGGCCTGTTTCTAATAATGAAAAAGTCCTTTTTCACTGATGAGAAAATCATTAGGATCGTCTTGTCTTTCAGAAAATATACTAATATTCTGTCATGTAATATTCTCCACAGTGTCCAGAGCTCTCAGGAAAACATGCCTGATGGTGTGCATTCTTACTTCTCAAGTCATTAGATACACAAATTGACAAAAGCATGTGGGTGAGAGTGTGTGTGTGTTTACATAAGTGTTTTTACATAATTTATACATCTGTGTCTAAAATAAAATGATATGATGCTAGGTGTCATTGGTCTCCTGATCTCTCTTACTTGTATGTTAAGGAAAATATGTCTATTCTGTAAATGAATGTGTCTATTCTGTAAATGAACCCAAATTCTGTGGTTTCAGGTAAGTGCACAGAGTTGTACAATGAATTGAAGAGGAGTGTTTTCACCAAAAGGACCATTATTTTGTTTGTTCATTCATCAGGGCTTTATTGGGTATCTCTGTGCCAGGAACCTCCTATGCTGAGACTGATACACACTGAGAATAAGAGGATCTCACTGTCTGATGGGGGAGGTCATCATCTGAAGACATATGGTAGAGTACCTCTGCAAGTTCTACCATGGAGAGAGCACTGGAAGAGACATTTGAGGAGAGCCCTGAAAGTGAATAGGGGCTTGCCATGCAGATATGCACATTCCAGGGAAATGAAAATTCAATTTCAATGTTACTTCTCTTGGGAGACTTTCTTGACTCCTCAGTCTTATTTAGAGATCCCTCTTTTGTGTTCTTATAGCAATCATCTATCACAGGACTTTTCTTTCTGCCTGGCCTTCAGTAGGTATTCAGAAAATGAATGAACGATGAGTGAGTGAAGGAATGGATGAGTGAGTGAGTTAGTGAATATAAAAATGTAGAGGTGTGAACCACTATGACCCGTTCAGGGAACTGCTTATATGGGTAGAAGATAAGGCATGGGGAAGAGGGGACAGGCCTACTGGGAGAAAAGGCTAGAGAGGTAGGTCAGGGTAAGATTATGGAGGACCCTGTATACCACCCTAGAAATTTGGGCTATATTAATTATTTCAGCAATTCCTTGTTGGCCTTACTATGTGCTAATCCTGTGTTGGGCTTTAGAGGTACAAGACACGGCCCCTGCCATTGTGGAGCTTTACTGCTTCAATGAAGCAATATTAATCATGGATACTCATGGGCTCTGGATGCGGGCTGCCTGGGTCCCTTTACTAGTTATGTGGCCTTCAATTTCTCAGTGCTTCAGTTTCCTTATCTGTAAAACTCGAGTAATAGAACCTACCTCATTGTTGTTGTGATGATTAAAATAATGTACATAAAACTTCCTCGCACATAGGAAGCACTCAATAAATATTAGGCACTCTTATTATTGGGGAAAACAGACATTGAACAAAGAATTAAAGTGTGCTGGAGAGCTATAGAAGGTGAGGCCCAGGGTGCAATAAGAGTGTAATGGTGGTGGATGGTGTCAGGCACTGGGACAGCCAACACAATCTGGAGATTCAAGGAAGCCCTGTCTAGGGGAAGAGTTGGTGGAAAGATGTTCCAGGATGAGGAACACCTTGTGAAAAGGGAAAAGACCATTGTGAGAGTAAAGGAAGAAGAATACCAGTCTGGCTATGGCTTATATAGTGAGAGGAGTGGGGAGAGAAAAGTGGCCGGAATTGAGGCTGGGGAGGCAGGCAGAGGCCAGCTCTTGGACCATCTTATGAGTCATGGTAAGATTTTTGGGCTTTGTCCCAAGTTAGTGGGAACTGAAGAGATTAAGCATGGGAGTGACAAAACCAGAATTGTGTTTTTAAAAGACTGAGATAAGTGGATGGATTCACAAGAATATAGGAATTAATTGGTGATTGGATATAAGATGAGAAAGAAAGGTGTAAGATGTCTCCCAGATTTCTGGACTGAGCAGTTGAATGGATAGTGTACCATTTACTCTGATGGGAACATGGGAGTAAGAGCAGACTTTCAAGGTCAAACAATGACATAAGTTGAGGTGCCTGCATGGATGGTGGTGGAGTTTAGATTATAAGTGAGCATAGGAACCCGGGTGGCACGGATGAGATTGCCAAAGAAAGTATATAAAGTGAGAAGACAACCAAGATGGAACTCTGGAGACTAAGTAGAAGTGATCAAAGAGATCAGTTAAAATAGAAGATGTTGGTATCACAGGAACCAAGGGAAGAGAAAGGAGGATATGGTCAACATTATCAAATAATGTCATTTTTTAATAAAGACTGAAAATGGCCCACTGGATTTGGCAACTAGCATATTTCTGAATAGGGTCACCTAAAACTCTCCTAGACCCTGAACATGCTGATTTTTGAGATCCCAACCCATATTATAGCAAACATTAAAATGTACCAAATTCCACAGTAAATTTATCTCAAAAAAATTTAGGGGACTAAATGTACCAAATTCCACAGTAAATTTATCTCATAAAAAAATTTAGGGGACTAAATTTTTTTCCCTTTGAAATTAATACTAATTAAAATTTTCTAGTTTTCTTTTTGTATTTAAGCCAATCATTTTTTCTATAGATCTAAAACATTTTATAGGTTCTTGAAAACCCAGAGGACCTAGACTCTAATCAATGATGACCACATTCAGAGAAGGCTACAGTGGGTTATGGAGTGAGTGATGAAGTGAAGACAGTAAGTATGGACTTCTCTTTCACAAGCATAACTAGGAAACAGAGGGAGAGAGGCAAAGAAGGGCATAAAGTCCAGGGAGGGTATGATTTATTTAAGAATAGAACTTTTCATATAGTTGGGAAGAAAAAAGTAGCAAAAAAAAAAAAAAGGTTAATGATGCAGGAGAGACTAGGAATATTCGATCAAAATGCTACTTGAGGAGACAGCGGCTAGGAAGGGATTCAGAACATTGTAGGATTCACCTTCTTTTAAAGTCCCTCTGTCTTTGAATCCAATGGAAGGAAAGACAGGTGGGTGGATAGATGTTCAATATCCTATAGCTATTATTAATAATAAAATTTAAAACCAAAACTATCAAGTAACTCCAATACTACCGTTCAGCATTGTCCTTCCAAAGATCAGAGAATATAAGAGTGGCACTGGGAGGTTACAGCAGTTAACAACTCTGTGTGTCATAAATAAGCCCAAAGTACTATGTGATGTAGAGTGCTGTGTAGATGCCTAGTGGGGTTTGGCTCTGGTTCTTTTACGAGCCAAGAAGAGGCAAGTACTGTCTGGGAGTAAAATGCCCACCTGTATCAAGCGAATTGACTTGTCAAAGGCACCATCTGATAGATTAGTTGATTTACACAGGGAAAGCAGGAGGTATATGGAAAGTGCATTAACTCTTTGGGGCCACTGGGGCAACATTAGTAAATCATTGCTCCAGTACTAAATGGTTTTCCTAATGGCCCCAAGGAGTAAATGCATCCCCCAAAGAGTCTCAGATGGTCCCAGGTGGTCATTTACCCTCTGAGGCTAGGAGTGATTACAAGTGCTTTCCAAGAGCTGGGTCAATGGCCCAATTCCCACTTTACAGATAAGGAAACTGAAGTTTATTCTAGGCCACTTGGCCAGTTAATGACAGAGTCTAGATTAGATATTAGCCAGCTAAAGTGGTTAGCTAATAATTAGTACTACTGCTGTGATACCAGTAGGTATTCCAGTGATCATCTCAGCAAATGTTTGTCATTTAAAATGTAATTGTTCACAGTGAAATACTCCATATTTATTCCCATGGAGTAGGCAAGTGGTTCTAATAAGATGGAAATGAATGATCGCTTGCAAAAATGTTATTTTAGTTGTGGCTTTTTGT
Organism: Tapirus indicus; assembly: GCA_031878705.1. NCBI lineage: Eukaryota > Metazoa > Chordata > Mammalia > Perissodactyla > Tapiridae > Tapirus > Tapirus indicus. The sequence goes on from CM062917.1 coordinate 105,279,433, forward strand.
GATTGTTAGATGGTTGCCAGTTGTAGAAATATAAATGAAAACTCAAGTTAATAAAGGAGGTGGGAAGTGTTTTCATAATAGATATTGGAAACGGGTCCTATGTTTTGTGAGTGTGTTTATCAGGCTCATGCATTCAATAAGTTGGATCATCTTTGGAGGTGTTACTCGACAAGCCATGAGTGTTTCAGAGCTGAAAGGGGCTTTTAGATCATCCACTCAAGGGCACTTATTTTACAAATGAAAAAAAAAGGCCCCAGAGTGTCCCAGCCAGGCCTTTTGCCTCAACCTTACAAAGTGAGAAAGCCTAGTTACCTAAAGCAACAAGGAAAAAGGGCCAAGTTCCCCAGACTTCAAGTCTAGAGGCCACTTCCAGGATTAGAGGTGGAGAAAGATAGCATTGCACATGGTCATTATTATAACTCAGGTTTATTATAAAAAAGGCTACCAATTCTTTGTAAAACATACATGCAGTGACTAGGCCTTCTCCTCCTTCAAAGGAAATGATGAAGTATATATTAAAAAAAAAAAAGGCAAGAAAAATTTGTTACCAAATGATAAGCAAGTAAAATTTGAGTCAAGAAAGTTCCATTCCAGGGCTTATCCACCTCAAATCTTACTTGCATGGTCAAGGGCTTCTAGGAATTTCCAGATGCCCAATTGTGAATTTTCTAGAAAGAGAAAAATAAAAGCTGCATCAATAAATTGTGCTCTGTGAGCACAATTAAATCTTGACTATTTTTTATGATGCTTCCTGGTATATTATGGATGTGTTATTATAAAGCTTACATACAAGAGCAGTGATCTGTGTAATTTTTGCCTAAAATGGTAGTGTGGTCAGTGGACCAAGAATGAGGGCAGCTCAGGGTTCTGGGATTGCATGGAACGGAACATTGGTTTAGTTTGTTTTGTTTTGTCTTATCTTTGGTGATTAGATTTAGGACATAAGTGCCAAAATAGCCCATTCTAATCAACAGTAGGACTTCCCTGTTAATGTCTTGGCTGAGTTCACTGAGTTTTGCAAACACAGAAAAAGCAGACTTGAATATAGGCAGAGGGTGGCTCAAAAAGGAAATTCAGCTTTCTTGCCTAAATAAGAGATGCATGTGATTTATAATCAAAATAAATATAAAGGTCAAATAATTATAATTGCATTAATCTCTTTTGGGATTTGAGACTTCTCTAATATTATAAATTAAGAATTGCTATTAGCAAATTAATTAATAATAATCCCTTGTACCATATATGTCATCTTACTTGTTACAAAGTGCTTTCACCTATTATTACTTTGATGTTCACAACAAATGTGATGTGGGCAGGGCAAGTGTTCTTATCCCCATTTAAGAGATGAGTAAGTTGAAGCTGCAAATGGTTCAAAGCTCTTTCCATAGACAACACTGCCTCTAAGGTCCTATTTGCAGTCCCTTTCATATTATTTATGAATTATAACTTCTTTGCTCAAGTAAGGGCTGAGTCATCAAGCACAATTGTCATTTAATATAAATGTCGACTGAAGATGTGCCCACCCTGCCCTGGAGACATAAGAAGTGTGCCACTGACATGTCTTTATGCAGTTCAGGCAGCCTACCTTTTTCTTGCAATAAACATTGAAACAAATTAAGGAGAGTGCACATTAAACATATGTTTTCAGTTGATGGTAGGAATGTAAAGAGGATCCTAATTAATGAATTTGTTAATGGTTCTTCCCACTTTGCTGGGTGCCCAGTTATCAATGCCAATGAACTTTGGACTTGGGCCGTAATATTTATCTATTTCTCCAAAAGCCATTTTCATTCATAGTCAAGTTAAGGTTATGCAAGTTGCATACTGCACTTTTGCCAGCCTGGTAGAGTTCTGAATACCTCCAGACCGGTGCTCCCTAAGAATCTGCAAAATATTCTTTGCATGCCAGCTGTTGTGCTCCTTTGATCTCCCAATCTGCATACTCTCAACATGAGAGTTTTTCTTTCTGTTTCACCAAATGCAGGTGCACGATCATTCTGTGAGAGAGCACTCTCATAATCGGCCATGTAAATTACCTCCCAGGTCCAAGGTTTGAAAAAATTAGTTTTTCATAAACACAATGAAAAACCACAATATATGTACTTTATTTTTTTTCAGTCTTCTGAAAAAGTCTTTTCCCTGCCTGTAACAACCTCACAAATGGCACCAGTCATTGTGGGAAGGGTTTTTTTTTAGCTGGTGTAGGTTTGTAGAAAATTTTTTTTCCCAAAACCATAAATAAGTAACGAAATATATTGGCTCACTTTGCTTTCTGAAAACGCTCACCAAATTTCTTTTATATTTACTTTTAAAATCTTCCCAGATACTTAAGAATTCTTGGACTCTGTATCTTCTCAAGCATTATTTTTTTCTTCTGCAGCCATTTTCTATAAAAATGTCCTTGTCTCACCCTCAGAAAACCAAACTGAAATATTCAGGTGGAAATAGTTTTCTTCCTTTCCCAGTTACATTTATGTGCACAGATGCTAACTGGAGTAAAATAAAGGGACTATAAACCTTTAGACATTATTAGAAAATCTGGGCTTATTAAAATATGGAGTATCTTTAGCCTAATTCAGTATTACTGTAACCAGAAGTCTTAAGGATATATAAAAGATCAAATCTATTCTATGTGCAAATCAGATCCCCAATATAGTTTATCCTAGATCTCTTTTAAAATGTCAAAAATTATATCACATCTCATATAAAGAAAAATGTGTGATTTTCATGCAAGCTAAGAATTTCGTTAATAATTCAGATTGCACTCACCAAATATAAGGTGATTTTGAACTTGTTTCCCACTAAATATGAAATAAATTTTTGATATGAATTATTGCTTTACTCCAAATTTTCAAAATCATTAAATAAAAATATAATGAAGAAATACAAACATTTTCTCCAAATGACTCCTTTCATGATTAAGCTTTGTTCAAAGCCTGGGCCAATACCATGAAAGACAAAAAAAAAAAAAAAAAAAAAATCCTCTGCTTTTTCTTTAACTTAGTATCCAAGTCAAATTTTATAATCACATTTAGGGTCACTGAACTTTTAATGTTTATATTTTATAGAAATAAAAGAAAGAATTATAGTTGGTGTCATTTATACTCCAAATAAGGCATAGTAGAGCTTTAAATTGCTTGCAGTAATAATAGATCAGGAGGAAATGCATCTGTTTATATTATACAGTATTCTATTGGCTAAATCAAGATTGCCAAGCCTCTCATCACCTTATTTCAGCTAACCAGGTGGGTCACTTGTCAGGAAGCCCATGCTGGTAGAGTTGGGGACCCTGAGACAAGTGAACTCATACACGAACTTCAGGCTCAGACAAACTGGAGAGGGTTCTAGTCTTAACGGGCTTTGCAGAAAAAAAATTTTGTGACAAAAACACAGGCAGTTTGTCCAAATTCTTTTATCTTAAATATGCCTTCTGGTGAGCTCTCTTTACTTTCTATTGATCAGGCCATTGGGAGAAATAAAAGGATTTTTGCAAAGTATTGGTCCTTCCAGGAGACTGCATTCTGGGTATGAAAATATATAATCTCATACCCTTTCCTAAGAGCCTACCAGTCATCTTCCCTCACTCATCCTTGCCTGGAGCTCAAGTCCCATGTTCCTTTTATGCATGAGGCCTATGTCTGATCCACTTTATATTGTGCCAACTTGCTTTCTTCAGCAGATTGTTGGTGCTAAATAAATGGTGTGATTTGTAGTAATAACGGTGATGATAATGAATCTTAGAACACCTAACTAATCCCAGTGAACTCTCTGTGATGTTAAGGCTGTGGAACACATGTTTGACTAACAGTGATAATGACTGAAAATGAGGTGATAGATTACTATGCAGCTTGCTGGTGGCCTATAATTGTCTCAAAAGGAGGACATTTCATAACAGACTAATCTCATTTAAACAAATATATGTGTAGCGTTATAGACATACAGGAGTGCATCTGTACAGTTTTTACAGTAACCTGCTCCATAAAATACAAGGACACCAAACAACTTGGACAAACACTCCTGAGGTCAAGGGGCATAAGAGGTAAGAATTAAGGTTGTGTTTGCTCGTTCTTGAATGTTGCATTGTTCCTGGATCTGTAAGCATAACTTTCAAGACTCCACCAATATAAACACAAAACTACCTAGTTATGAGCCTGTGTTTACACAGTCTGGATCAAAAGCACAGACACTCAGGTTCATTTGCATTTGCTGCCAAAAATACCCTGATTCGTCTTTTGAAAAGTAGCAATAATTCACATTTTGATGTCATTTACTCTCAAGGTTAATTTATATTTACAAATTTTATAAAAGGTCTCATATTCTTTGCCATGTTGCCAGTACTTTCTTTTCTTTTGAGTAGCATTGTTCTTTTCTAAGGAACTGATTGTGTGGCAGATCGTCGGATCATTGCAGGGAGCACAGATGAAAAGCCTGTTATTCCAAAGGATTAAATTACAATTCTTAGTGAACCATTGCCAAGCTATTTTTTTTTCAAACCCAGCGAGGATTGGAAATAGGAAATGTTATGCCTTGAAAAGGGGTGGGAACAGTTGAGAGGATGAGGAAGAATAACCATCTTAGTAAGTGTTATTAAATTCTCTTCAAGTAAAATCATGAGGCAAAAACAGATGATAAAATCTGTCAAATATCCAAGTGATCAGGAATAATAAACAACTGAGTTCGTAGGAAGTAATGATGTCATGGGATGGATTTTTATTGAAGTATAAAAACGAGTAAGGAAAAGAATCCAATAGAGGTAGCATGTACACATGAATACACAAAAACAATTAAGATCCCAACTTCATTCCAGCATCTTCAGGGTTTAAGGAATATGAGGGCAGAGGACCTAAGGTTTGCAAATCATGGATATCTTGCACATGAGCTCTCTTGGGAAGGATTATAAAACATAGTGGGCCACAAAATGAAAGGGAGTCTCTACCAAGGGTATTTGGAGCTGGATAAGTGAGCACTTTGCCCAAAATCTGTCCTTCTAAAACCAGGAGGAGAAATTAGTTCTGTCTGACTCTGAGATTCTAAACACCAGGGAAGTATCATATTACCTGAGAGGGGATGGGATAAATAAGTATGGGAAAGAAAATACCATAGGGAAGAGATGTTTTGAAATTCAATTCCAAAACATATGTTAATGCATTTGGAGGAAGATAAAGGATTTAGGTGCCCAGTGGCATGGAGAGACTGAAGAGGAGAAAAAAAATTGACAATTAGCTGTGTGCTGCCATTGCAACAGGGAGTCTACAGGATCCCGTTGTGGTTTCTGCTAGGGTATTACCGTAAGAATCAGGAACAAACTCCATCTGAAATGCTGTAATGAAAAGTTCAAAAATATGCACTGAGGGTTTCCCATGTTTCAGGCACACATCAAGTATGATGGTAGGTGCTTGGGATAAAAAGATGGATAAGATACAATGCTCACTAAGAGTTCACAGTATTTTGGAGAAAAGAGAAACACACAAGCAGATGATCCCAGTAAAAAAAAATGGAGCAAATACTACAAGGATATGTAGTACAGAGAAAGCTTAAGAGCTACAACTTGCTTTGCCTGGAGAAATCAAGAAACACTTTGGAAAGCGGATAAATTTTGAATTGAATCTTGAAGGATGAGTAAGACTTCTCCAGCCACAGAGAAAACACATGCGAAAAATAAGGTGCATGCAGTGTGAAGGGTTCAAGGTGCATGAGTTGGGGGAGCCAGCTGATGAGGTTGGAGGATGGTGGGGTCAGGCCGTGAAGGGCCTTCTGTACTGTGCTGAGGGGTTTGACCTTAACCAGGTAAGTGAGAGAGCATTACCAGCTTTAAAACAGGGGAATGACCTGATCTAATGTATATCTCAGAAGGGAAGCTCTAGCTGTGAGGAGTGGGGTAAGCCCCAAGTCTGCAGGTAGCAGTCAGGAGGCCATTGCAACAGGGACAGAGGGAAATGACAGGATGGATTCCATAGGTATTTTGGAGATGGTATGAATAGACTTTCATGAGCTATTAAATGTTAAAGGTGAGGAAAAGGGAAAAGTTGAAGGGACCCCAGCTCCTCAGATGGTGATGCCATTGACTGAAATAGAGAATAATACAAAAGGAATACACCATTTATGCCTGTAGCAGGGCTACATGGTGGGCAGGGAAGGTTGGCAAATCTGTTGTTAAAATCCTCCTTGTAGAGTGGAGGAGACTACAACTCAGAGAGAATCAGCCAGAAAAGTGTCCTCACTCTGCCCCACCCTATTGTGTCCCTGAGGAGACTCAAGGGGTCAGAAAACATTGTACTGAATTTTACTTCATTTTTAACTATTACAGAACTATATTTTGAAAAACAGGCACATTCAAGTGTGTCATATACCAAATGTTATTACATATACACCAACAACACGCTTGCTTGTCTCACCAGGTTAACTCTCTTGGTACAGCCCTCAGAACAAGTGAAGCTTCCTCTCATTACTTATAACTGGAATCATATCCTGAGATTACAAGGCAACTTGTTTAAAAACTATATTTTACCATTTCCAACAGCTTATCTCTGTAATCAAGAAAATCTCAATACTATGCAACCAACAAAAAATCACAAAAAGAAACTGGCCGCTGAGGTTCATATGAGATGATAATTGTCATCTAAGTCCCTAATTTTAATTTTTGGTGCTCATCAAAACAGCCTTGTTTTTTTCCATTAAATTTGAACAAAAGTGATAAATGTGAACTAATGAAATGTTTATTATAAAATATCTATTTCATATATTTGTGATTCTTCATAAGATTCCTTCTAAAAAGGGGTTCTACTTCTGAATAAGCTTTTTAAAAAACTGAATGTAAAGTGTATTATACTACATCTATTTCAGACTTTTATTTCTGAGGTTGTTATGCAATTCTTCAATTTATTAGACTCATTTAAAATTCTAAAACCATCCTTTCACTCTCTTCACACACACACATATTTTTCTCCCTGCTCCCCACTTCTCCCTCTGAGCTTGGTATTTGTGTAAGACAATAACAGGAACAATCTGATTTGGTAGGATAATAATCAACCAAAATGTGTCTCTTCTGTTTTTCATTTTGCTTAATTATGACATCAAAATGCAAGAATGGGTGGACTATTTTGAAGTCTGGGCTTTGAAAACACCTGTTTACTGATGTGGATGTGTGTGAATTTTCATATTTAACAATAATAAAACAGCTTACTCTGTCATTTTCACACTTTCCTTGCAAAAACAGTGGCCTGGACGTCTCCTGGCAAAATACATTCAAAGGTTATGGTAGCAGCTAAAATTTTCATGGAAGAATAAAAATGTACATGAATACAATTTACACTTATTTTATTACTTTATGCAATCTTATATAAGCACTGATCAACTCCTCTGTCATACATAACTTTTTAATGTGTTATTTGAACTTCATCAACAGCTTCTTGATTGGGTCTCAAGCACTAATCAGACCCCTCACAAGTACTATCAGAGGCTTAAACATCTTGCATCCATCATGAAGAATAAGTAGGACTATAATGACTAATCACATTAGCATAATTTAAAAATGCAGAGTGAGAATAGCTTTTTTCCCAAAGATTTGTAGTAAAACCATAATCACAATAAGACTGCAATGATTCATTATACTATCGGCTTGTTTATATTATAATGTATTTATATGCCCCGCAGAATGAAACCATAAAACCACCATTAACAAGTAGAGGAAAGAGGTTCTTTTTTTAACTGAATTACATGAATTCAGGATGAATATATTAAAAAAATTATTTCAAGAAAGGAAAACTGCTATCTTCTTACATCCTCTCTTAGGACATTACAAAACCAGTCTCACTATAGATCTTTTTCGTAATCTACATTTTGTAGTTCCCACTATGAACCAGTTTCTGCCCATTAAGCCAAACAATGAGTTGCAGGCGAAGTCACTGCACATCGCAGAAGCACATTGCTAAGGGAAAATTTATTCTTAGGAAAAAAGAAAAAAAAACCCACCTTTTTTGGAAGATAGTCCGCTGGCAAATAGTATCTTGCCACCCTAATGGATATAAATTCACTGGCTCCCTCTTAGGAATTTGAGGTGTCTGCCTTAGGACTGAATTGCTTTGCTAAATATTAGCTACTTAGTGCCAGGCCCTGAGCAAGGTGCTTTGGATGCAGCTATGAAAAATGACAAACAGTCCTTGCCTTCCATCCTGAGTCCTGGAACTTACCATCTAGTGAGGGAAACAGAAAAGGAAACAGACATTTAAATTATAGTATCAAGAGTTCTGCCATGGAGGAATGAAGAGGCAAGCATCCTGGAGGGTGTAATGACAGTGTTGATAACCTGGAAGGCAAGCAGGAGTTCACCAGGTGAAACTAAACAAGGGTGCAGACAAAAGTATTCCAGGAAAAGGGTAGTAGTTTACCTAGAATGTTTAAGGAACTGAGAACAGTTCGTTATCAAATTATTATTTGTTGACTACATACAGCTAAACCATAGATTATAAGGGAGAGAGGCCAAAAGAGGAAGCTAGAAGGGATTCAGGAGACCAGATTTATTCACTTACCAAAGATTCAGGGGTAAGGGATCTCTCGGTGTGCAAGACAGACATGGCATCTGCCATCAAGGAGTTTATAGTTTAGTAGGGGAAACATAAAAAACTAATGAACATCACAATGTCAAACTGTGATCAATAGAATGAAGAAAACAAACAGGCTTCTAGGAGAGAGTAACAGGAAGCACCTACTTTGGATGGGATCAGAGGTGACATCTCTGAGGAGGTGGGATTTGAAGAATGAGAAGGGGTCAGATCATGAAGGGCCTAGTTATTAGGAAGTTGGGGTTTTATCTTGACGGTTATCCATGTTTAAAGGTTTTAAGCAGGGAGAGATGCAGTCAACTTGGATTTAGACAAATCATTCTGGCTGCTACGTGGAGTCTGGAGATGAACAAAGCAGGAGGTAGGGAGATCAGTCGGATGGCTTTTCCAGTAATCTGGGTGAGAGAGAATTTCCTAGTGCCAGTATATCTTAGTAGCAGTGGTATTAGGCAGAGATAATATTAAAATATTTAACATTTTGGCACGAGTATTAACTCACCAGGATGCTAGCCTCAGCACTAAGCAGGATCTGCAGGCCTCTCTCTGCTGGGCCAGGCTGATGGGCAGTGGATCCCGAAGTGGGGCCAATACGACTGGGGCTTAGGCCAGCAGCTCTTTACAATCAGTATGGAAGTATTTCAATATATATATTTTTTATTTTGGTGAGGAATATCTGCCCTGAACTAACATCTGTGCCAATCCTCCTCTACTTTATATGGGATGCCGCCACAACATGGCTTGATGAGTGGTGCGTGGGTCCACTCCCGGGATCCAAACCTACGAACCCCAGGCCACCAAAGCGGAGCGCACGAACTCAACCACTATACCACAGGGCAGGCCTCAGAAGTATTTCAATATTTTAGCAACAGATATAGCTGTACCAGCCTGGGAATTAGATACAGAGAGGCAGGGAAAGATTCAGGAGATGATTAGGAAAGGGAAGGCTTACTTTTGGGTAATGCGTGAGGTGAGCAAAAGGGAGGAGTTAGTGATTACGCTCTGGTTTCTGTTTGGGCAACCAGGTAAACTCATTTATTTATTCAATTATATTTATTCAGCACTTTACATTTAAGAGAGCTGAGAGAACTGAAATGTCAAGCGGGCAGTTGGATATGTGAGGAAGGAACTGGGGGACAATCTGGGCTGAAGAAATAAATTTGGGAGTTTTCAACATAAAGATGTCATTTAAAGCTACAGAATGAATGAAGTCCCCTAGGGAGAAAGTAGAGAGAGAAGCAATAGAACCCAGGATGGAGCCCTGATCAACTCCACCATTTAGAGTTTGTGAAGAGGAGAGGAGCCTTTGATGACTGAGAAGGAGTGGCTACTGCTGTACAAGGAAAACCAATTGTGTGTGCCTTCAGCAGCTAAGAGAGGACAGTTTCCAGGAGGAGGGAGTGGTTGGCTGTGTTGAAAGCTATGGAGAGATTGAGTAAGAAAGAGAGGACTGGAGTCTCTAAGAGATTTAGCAACATGGAGATTGTTGGTGACCTTGGTAAGGGCAGTTTCAGTGGGTGTTGAGCACAGAGGTCAGATTGTCTAGTAGTAAAGGTAAATGAGAGATGGGGAAATAGAGATGGTGAGTCCAAGACAGCTTTTTGCAGTGATGTGGGACTTCTTTGATCTTTTTAGGGAAGAGACTTGAGCAAGTTTAACTGGTAGTGGGGGAGGCAGTAAGGTATTTTGATAGATTCCAGGTGTCAGCAGAATAGGGCTCCTTCCTGTTTTTGTAAATAAAAATGTATTGAAACACAGCCACTCCCATTTGTTTATGTGTTGTCTATGACTGTTTTTATGCTATGACAGCTTAATTTAGTAGTTGTGACAAAGACCCTATGGCCCACAAAACCCAAAATATTTATTCTCTGACCCCTTGTAGTAAAAGTTTGTCAGCCCCTGGATTAAGCTAACGTATTATGTGCCCTAGGCCATTTAATTTCCACAGGAACCCAAATAAATACATACATATGTAAATGCATACATAAATACATAAACCAACCAACAGCTTCCCAAGTTAAAAGTGCTATGGAAATTCTCTCTAGTCAGTTTACCAATTTATCAACAAAAAAGAGAAAAAGACTTAGCTATGGCTCTTCTGCTGATAATATATATCTGTTGTTGACAATATAAATAAACACATTTTATTCACTACTACATACCTACCACCTGGTGCTGAGCCTGACATATGGTAGGTGCCCAATAAATATTGGCCAAAGCAAGGAAGGAAAGAAATCAGGTGCTGTACTAAAGAATCATGTGGGGCAAAGGGTAGGGACTGTTTTTTAGATTTGGGTAGATGGCAGAGGATTCCCTGGGTAAATGAACTTATATGGAACCATCCCAGTAAGGTTTGTGGAGGCTGGAATAAATCACATTCCTCTAGAATTAATCTGGGAAGTGAGGGAGAACAGGTTGGGGAGATCTGGCTACAGCCAAAGAGTATCCTTGATGTGAAAACGAAGTCACAAAGTGGCAGTTTGCAGTTTGGCAGCAGGAAAGGGCAGGCTCGATTGTTATTTGTTGTGATGAGACAGAAAGCAGAGATGAGCTGAATTTATGTACAGTCCAAGCCAATTTATCCCTCAGGAACAGGACCAGGAGTTGGTCTGTTAAAAAGTAGGTTAAAGCTACAAATCAAAAAATGATTTCACTCATATGTGGGAGATAAACAAACGCATGGATAAGGAGAACAGATTGGTGGTTACCAGAGAGGAAGGGGGTGGGGGGAGGACAAAAGGGGTAAAGAGGCACATATGTATGGTGACAGATGAAAACTGGACTGTTGGTGGTGAACACAATGCAGTCTATACAGAAGCTGAAATATAGTGATGTATACCTGAAATGTACACAATGGTGTAAGCCCATATACCCTCAATAAAATAATTTTTTTTTAAAGTACAAACTTCCAGATATAAAATAATTAAGTCCTAGGGATATAATGTACAGCATGGAGACTATAGTTATTATAGTATTATTATACTGTATTGCATATTTGGAAGTTGCTAAGAGAGTAGATCTTAAAAGTTCTCATCACAAGAAAAAAAATTGTAACCATGTGTGGTGATGGATATTAACTAGACATCGTGGTGATCATTTCACAATATCTACAAACATCAAATCATTATGTTGTACACATGAAACTAATGTTATATCTGTCAATTATAGCTCAATTAAAATAAATAAATAAGGGAAAAAATGATATTTTCCACAAACGTTTAATTGAAAACAAATGAGTATATATCAATTGACCAATCTTTCAACATAGGGGCAAGTCCTCTTCTCTGAGCACAGGGCATCACTCTTGAATAAAGCACACCTATACCGTATTAACTGAGATTTAAAGTAATGGCATCTTTAAAGGAGAGTGAAAACTTATAGATAAATGGGAAGTGATCTGAGCGCAGAATCCTTCTAGATTTTTCCCACAATCTGTTGCAGCTATATCACTCACACTTTATGAAGCTTTCAACTTGTTTTCATAGAAACAGCTCTTTTGTCTTCATATTTCATCTATTTATGCAATATTTAATGAAATCACATCATTATAATAACAAATACAACTGTCATAAACAGATGTAGGAAACAACTGCTTCTCAGGGAGCATTCAGATCAGAGAGGAACCTACTAACTTTGTTGTGCATGTGGTAGTGTTAGGACACAAAGGGAATAGCCAGTGATTCTGGTGAGCCCAAGAAAGGGAGGAGAGTTGCGAGTGTTTCTCTTTGAGGGTGGTACAAACATGTTATGTGCCCCAGCTGGTGCTCCTTGAGTCACTGACAAGCTGCCAGCACGGCTGGGTCCCCTGAATATTGACTCAGGGCAGCTGTCCCAAGTCATCACACTCTAGGGACCGTGGAGTATTGTGTGTTGGAAAGCGTGCATTAAACACTTGCTTTAGCTTCTTCTGGAATGTAGTGTGTTGAATAATAGATGTCTTCTCTCAACAATGCAACTTCCAGAGAATTACAGCTGATGAGAAACCAGCCTTATATATCCCATAGCAGATTTAGCTTTGCAAGGCATATTTAACATTCTGAAACTGCTGAATCTAGACAGAGACAGTAAAATCTTGGTAAGCATATTCTGGCAGCATGTCACCTGGTAACTAACAAAGAACACCCAAAACAGTAGGCAGAGATCACTGAACAATATACAAGTTGGGAATCAAAGCAGTGGTTAATATATTACTGTGAACCAAGACTGAGAGCCCTCTGTTCTGCAGCAAATGCCTAGTCAGAGTTCTCATTTATTTTATGCTAAAATTGGGTTGATAAAAAATGATCCTATTCTCTACTGTCAATACTTTGGAAAATTACTTCCAATAGTTTGGAAATGAGGAAAATAAGATTGCCCTGTGAGAATTAACTATAAAGTCAAGAATATCATTGATCAAATGTAGCTATGCAATATCAAGAGATAGAATATATCCAACATGAGACCTTTCATAATACTAAATTTTCTGTATCAAAACATTAATTAATGGTAGAACTTAGCAAGGTTACATGATTTGTTCAAGGACCCAAGGCCAGTTTTGAGCTAATCCAGCATACAATCCAGGTCTCCCAGGTCCTAGTCTATTGCTTTTCTCATTATAATATCCTCCCTCTATATGGAATTTTCTGATTAGTTGGGGTCACTCCATCCTTAGTGATCTGGTTGTAATAGCTGAGTAACAAATTACCCTATAACTCAATTATGTAAAACAACCATTGATGATGCTCACTGAGTCTGTGGTTTGCAGATTAGATAGGGCATTGTGGGGATGGCTTAGGACTGGGATCATCTGAAGACTCACTCACATGTCTGCTGATTGATGATGGCTAGCACTGGCACCCCAACTGGGGCTGTGGGCCACAACACCTACAAGTAGCCTCTTCATGTAGCCTGAGCTACCTCACAACATGGTGACTGGCTTCCGAGGGTGGGCATCACAAGAGAGAGAGCCAGACAGATGCCATATTGCCATTTATGACCCAGCTTGGAAGTCACACAATGTGACTTCCACCCCATTCTTTTTTTATTGAGGCAGTCATAAAGTTCTACCCCATTTCAAGGGGACGGGAATGGACTTCACCTCTTGATGGGAGGAGGCAATGTCCTGGAACAGTATATGGGTCCAGAAATATTGCTGTGGCTACTTTTGGAAATTGAAGTCTGCTACAATTAGAATTCAAGGTATTCTTTGCAAGAAGAAAACTGGAGGGGGGAAAGAGACAGCAGAAGAATAACTGACAAATCACACCTGAAGGCTGACTGTGCCTGCTCCCATTTCTCTCCCTCTGGGGAACTTTGCAATCTGTGCTTACTGCAAATTGAACAGGAATAAAGCATTTTAACTCAACATGACTGAAGCTTTTATTTCATTTAACTGTCTAGTTTGGTGTGTTGGAAAGTATGTTTATAGGATGTATCCCTAGCATAAAAGACTTCACAATGAGGGAAAGGGGAAAAATTATCTTAATTGAAGAAGTTATTTTTTAAAAATAGACCATGTACTAGACTACAAAGAAAACATCAATAAATCTCCTAAAGCACAAAGTGCACAGACATATTCTCTGACCACAGAACAATAAAACTACAAATTAGGAACAAACATTTAAAGAAAAACTTCCCACCCATTTGGAAATTTAAAGATACTCTTCTACATATCTCTTGGGCATAAAAGGGGAAATCTGATTGCAATTACAGAATATTTAGAAAATAATAATGAAAATACTACAGATCAAAATCCTTAGGATACGGCTAAAGTTATATTTAAGAGGCATATAAGTTAGTAAGGAATGAATAATGACAGCAGCAGCAGCAATGGCCAACACTTCATGCATCGGGCACTATTCTAGGAGCTTTACATGTATCAGCTCATTTAATCCTCACAACAACCTATAGGTAGATACTATTATTTTCATTGGCATTTTACAAAGGAGTAAATTAAGACGCAGAAGGGATGAGTGATTTGAGCAAAATCATGCAACTAGACCCTATCCTATGCCAAGCAATGTTCCAGACATTGGGGTTACAACAGTGACCTAGGCAGGCAGTCTTTGCTCTCTTATGGCTCCACATTATTGCTGGGCAGGAGCACGAGGCCTCCACTGATACCTTCCTGGCTGGGCAGGGAGAGGTGCCTCATTACTGCTCCACACGTGGCCTCATTACTGCTGGGTGGTGGTGAAAGCCCTGCAGCTCCACTAGGTCTCCTCTCACAGCACCCCATCAGGGAGAAGAAGGGGAGCCTTGCTCCTGCCAGGTGGGGTGCAAGTCCAGGCTTCCCATGTGGTCTCCACTGGTACTGTGGAGGGGGGTTGGGGGGAATGTGTGTCATTACTGCCTGGTGGGGATGAAAATTCCAGATCCCTACCTATCCTTCTCTGACACCACCTTGGCAGGTGTGTTGGGGTGCCTTGGTACAGTCTAGCAGAGGATTGACGTCTAGGCTTCCCACTAGGACTTTGCTGGCATGGGTGGGAGTGGGGCCAGTTTTTTCTGTGGTTTTTGGCTGCAGTAGAGAAGTTTAGATAATTCTAAAAGTTTTCTATTTTGCTAAGCTGATCCTTTCCTGGTTCTTTTGCTAAACAGAGCGGGTTTTTGTTGGGGCTTCTTTTTGTCTGTGCCTGTTGGTGTTTGCAGGTTGCCAGCTTCTTCATCTCCAAGTCTGGGATATATGAGGCAAACAACCAACCAACGAACATAGGGAACTAACCACTAAGTCATTCCTCAGGTCCCAAAGCCGCTAGCTGGTCTGCCTTCCTCTCCACCTTTCAGTCTTCTTATGTTTCTCTTACATGTTCCAAGGGTTTTAGTTTTACTTAGCTGGAGGAATATGAAAAAGTATATCAGCTTCATCTTCACAGAACAAGAGGTCTCCTGTTTTGTTCAGAAAAACCTGGTAGCATGTACCCATTCTTAGAGCAGGAAGAGAAGCAGAATGACAGAGAATCATTGACAATGTTGGGTGGAGGGAGAAAAAGGGGCTGGATCCTGTGCATAAGTGGACAGGGTGGCCTTAGATATGAACATGGATAATTCATCCGAAGTCACAAGAGAAAAGCTAAGATTATGTTACAAATTCGGGGAGTTTGGTGGGCAGATGAGGAAGCTCTCTAGTGTTAGATTCCATTGTCTCAATGAAATAAGGGCAGCTATCAAGTGAGAAAGGGGGATGGGGTCAGGGAAGGCTGGGGGTTTGCAGAGAGAAGTTGCTTTGGATGGTGGTAGAGTGAACTGACTAGAGAAATATAGTAGGATTGCTGAGCATGCTAAAACCACATAAATTTAGAAGGAAATCAGTCAGCATAGTTGCTTGTTTTCCACCAGAACTAGGTACAGAGTAGGCAGATAGATGTGGGTTTAATTAATAACTGTGGCCAGATCAGATGTTAGAAGAGAAAAGAAACAAGGACATAGAGGATGTGTGTAAGGGAGTGATTATGATGATGGAACAAAAAATCAGTACCATAGCACGGCACAACTCCAGAAGGCACTGTTTATATTGTATTTTGCAACACAAGGACGCTGCATAGACTTTAATCTGGATGAGGATAAACCTAAGAAATGGATTGTGAACATCTGGGGGTGATTGGCTTGGGGTCCTAACAGGGTTGAAGAATTGTTAAAATGGGACTGATAAATTAGAGGCACTCAAAGACAGGGGATGATGGCCATAGAGAAGATATTTGAAATTGAGATTTAGGAGGTCAAACAGATATTGGAAATGAAAAGATCTAGGGTATGAGAGGGTGTAGCTGAAGTGGAGTGTATGCAATACTATTGGCAAACGAGATACCCTTAACAACCTTTCCATTGACAACAACTTAAAATAATGAATAAAATATAGAAATATATTTTTAAATGCATCAAGGAACTGGTAATAACGTAGGCCAAAATGAATTCAAAGCAAGGCCCTAGTGAGATGACCCTAGCGCTGATGCTGGCTTTTACACTGAGGACTTTTGACAGATCAGGGGATCTTGAGTTCCAGTGTTCACAGCCTTGTAAACTTTGGACAATAGGTGGCAAAGCCCAGGTCTATCCCAAAGAGGACAGTCTAAAAAAACAACAGCCTACATAAAGCTCAAAAGGGTATACTAGAAATAAAATTGCTCCCACAGCAGTCAACAAGGACATTTGCTTATCTTAAAATTTGGCACTGGGTAAAGGGGAAGAAAAATCTTCCCTGATAGTTCATAAGTACAAGCTAGCCCTTATGTATGAGTTCTGCTGCCTGAGTTGTACTACCTGAATGGTCGGGAAAAACTTCAAGCTGAGAACTTAGTTAAGTGGCCCTCCTTCAGTAGTACCCATGGGCACCTGGCGGAAACAAATGCAAATCCTTTTTAAATGAACTCCCTCCAATCTACACTTCAAAGAATTCCCATAGAAATATGAATCCACAATTTAAAAAAAAAAAAGCAACATGAGTGAGACCCAATAAAAATAAAAAGCTACTGACTATCACTCACAAAAACTTTAGTCAGGTACTGGAAATATCAGATGGTACACAATTTATCTACAATAATTAGAGAGGCAGAACCTAGAAACTTTCTAGGAGATAAGACTTTTTACATAGAAAATACAAAAAGATCTTTATATAAGTTAGAATTGATTTTTTAGTAAAATTGCTACTTACAAGGTCAATATTTTAAAAATGCATTTCTAAAAATCAGCAATTAGAACATGTAATAGAAAAACAGATATCATTTACAATACTATAAAAATATTACATACCAGGGAATAAATGTAACAAAATATGAGTAAGACCCATACACAGAAAATCGTAAAATTATTGAGAGAAATTAAAGGAAACTTAAATAAATAGAAAGAGATACTATGTTCATAGATAGGAAGATTCAATACTATAAAGTTGTCACTCTTTTTCAAATTGATTCTTAGATTTATTTTATTATATTTAAAATCCCAACAAGGTGTTTATTTTGATGGGTGGGCATTGATAGTGGAACTTGGCAAGTTGATTCTCAAATGTATCAGAGCTGACATTGAAAATCAGTTGAGAGAGTATGGACTTTAAATAAATGATGCTGAGACAACTGGTTATTCATATAGAGAAATGAATCTGAACCTCTACTTCATACCACATGCCAAAAATCAATTCTAGGTGGATGAAAGACTTGATATTAGGTAGAACTTTAAAACTTTTTGAAGATAATATAGGAGAATGCCCTTTTCAATTAAAAGAAGGGAAGAATTTCAGAAAATTCTTAGGTTTTCAGAAAAGCATAGACATTAAGGGAAAATATTATTAAAGTCAACTACATTAAAATTAAGAACTTCTGTTTATCAAGAGATGCTATAACAAGAGTAAAAAGATGAGCCACAAACTGGGAGAGGGTATTTGCTATCCCTATGTGACAAAGGGTTAGTATCCAGACTGCATAAAAACTACAAGCCAATAAGAAAAATACAACCTAATTTATTTTAAATGGGAAAAAGATTTAAATGGGAAAAAAAAAGTACATCACTGAAGAGAGAACAAATGGTAAGTTAACATATGAAAATATGCTCAACTTCATTTGTAATCAGGGAAATGCAAATTAAAGCCACAGTGCATATTATTTCAATCTCAGTCTTAACAAAAATTATAAAATGTGAAATATCAAGAGTTAGAGATGTGGGGCCACTGAATTCTTATACACTGCTCATGGGAGAGTAAATTTATTCCAACCATTTTGGAAGATAATTTGGCTTTATCTATTAGGTTAAAAATGTGCATACCCTTTGACCCAGTAATGACTGGGTCAAATGACTCTCTGATGTTTGGCCTAGAGAAACTCTTGTACACACATACTAGGAGATATGTACAAGGATGTTCATAGGAGCATATTTGTAACAGCAAAAACTGGAAATAACCAAAATATTCACCAACAGTAGCATGGATTAGAAATTATGGTATATTCATACAATTGAATACTATACAGCAATAAACACGTATAAACTGTAGTCATCTGCAACAACGTGGATGAATGTCAGGAACATATTGAGTGGAAAAAGCAAGTCACAGGAAGATCCATACAGTAAAGTTCAATTATATGAAATTCAAAAACATACAAAATTACATATTATATATGTTCCAGTATATATGTGCATGTGGTACAATAGAAATAAAGGGAATGATGAGGAAGAAAGAATGGGATTGGAGAGGGCCACATAGGAGCTTAAATGCTTATGTCTTAAATAGGACAGTGGGTACACAAGTGATTGTTGTATTGTTACTTTGTTTTATCCGTAAACATTTATTTTAAAAAAGTTTTTTCGTATATATTCAATATTTCATAAAAATAAAATTTCAATTCTCTTTGGAACCGAGGAGGTAAAAGAGGTTTATCACAGTGTGATTTCATGCTGGAAAGTTGGAAACAGCAAAGGTCCCCCATAAAAGTCTAGTTAAATAAATTAAGTTACATTTATATAACAGAATAGCAAGTGGTGATGAAGGACAATGAGTTAGAAGTGCATATACCGATATGAGAAGATGTTCCTTGTATAGCAGGTGAAAGAAGTTACAGAACAATATGGTATCTCATTTGTATAAGAAACATAAAAATACATATACATAAGAATATAAAAAGTGTTTAGTCAGTACACCAAAAAGTTACCAGTGTTGGGATTTGGGCATTGGCTATTAGGATTATATATGAATTTTTTTTCTTCTTGATTTCTCTCTTTATTTTCCCCAGAAACATATATTACTCTTATACCAAAAAACAAGACAGAGATAGAATAACAAAGAATATCAAAGAAATATCAGAAAGAAGAATGTAAATGTAAAATATTGGGAAATGACCTTCACAAAATATGCTTTTTTGGGGGGGGGGGGGAGAAAATGACTAAACTTTTCTTAGAGTTGAAAAATGAGATTTGAAGATAAATGGATCTATCAACTTTCTGGCTAAAAGACTGAATATAATAAAGATTTAAATTCTTCCCAATTTAATTTACAGGATTAAAATAATTCTAAACAAAATCTCAATGAAGTTCTTTTAAGAATAAGTGGGGCTATTGATAATAGAATTCTGTAAGTGAAGACTTAAGAGGTTAGACTTGTTCTTATGGATACTAAAACGAATGATGAAGCAACAACCACTGAACCACTCTGATATGGCCAAAAAGGAAGCTCTTAAACCTCTAACAGAAAGTGCTCAAACATTTCTTTGCACCTTTAAAAATAATGTATGATGAAGGAAATAATGGTAACAGAGGAAGTGATGAACTGTTTAATAAATGATGTTGGAATAATGGCTAAGGAAGGGTAGTTAATTTTTCACTTTGAAAGGTATTCCAAAATAGATTTGACTGTATTTATCTAAAATAAATTATAGATAAATTAATGTAAAAGAGTTAAAGCATTGTGAAGAAGGGAAACAAAAAATACGTAACAGATTCACGATGGTGTAAGTCACTAAATCCAATGACTTTGGAGGACCAATTGATAGTCTTGACTACCAATCTCTTTTTCTTCCCTCTGCCTCTTTTGGCTTCCATGATGCACACTGCCCTGATTTTTCTTCTGCCACTTTGGCTACTACTTCTTCAATTCCTTTGCAGGATTATCCTCCTCTGGAGGCCATAATATGTTTGAGTTCCTGAGGGCCCATTCCTTCTCTACACTGTCTTCCAAGGTATTTGCAATCATACCCATGGTGCCAATTACCACTTCTACTCAGGTGACTCAAATTTAACTCTAGCCCAGCTGTTTCTTATCAGTATTAATCAGGGTCCCTGAAAGAAACAGGTGGCACCCTCAAAATGGGTAATTAAGCAGATTTTAGTTAAGAGATCATTTACAAAGGGTTTGGGGAAAGCAATAGAGGATAATGGTATGGTATCTCAGGGAACTATTACTGCCTAGGCCTAAAGAAGCAAGGAGGTCGGGCCAGCCTGGTGGCGTAGTGGTTAAGTTCATGCATTCTGCTTTGGTGGCCCAGGGTTCTCTGGTTCAGATCCCAGGCACAGACCTATGCACCACTCATCAAGCCATGCTGTGGCAGTGTCCCACATACAAAATTGAGGAAGATGGGCACAGACGTTAGCTCAGGGACAATCTTTCTCAAGCAAAAAGACAAAGATTGGCAACAGGTGTTAGCTCAGGGCCAATCTTTCTCAACCCCCAAAATAATGAAAATTTAAAAAAAAATGCTTGCTGAATTAGGAAAAAAAGAAGCAAGGAGGTAGAAATGATTACTGGATGAGAGAGAGAGAGAAAAGAGGAAGAGGTGTGAGGAAGAAGGGCAGGAAAAGGAGGAGAGTTTGAAGGAGGCAGGATGGAAAGAGAAGGAGGTGGGGAAGTGGGCAGGAGAGGAATGGGGAGAGAGAATGTGGGATATAGATAAAATGGAATAAATACTCAGCCTTCACTCTCTTCCTTCAGTCTTCTGCCTGAATCTCCCATTGGCTGAACCCAACCAGAAGCCAGAGGACATGGGAGCCAGGTGCTGGGGATACATGGAATCTTGATGCATTCCACACAGGTCAGTCTCTCTGGACATGGAGCAGAATAGAGATGGATCGAGAGTGGTTCTAAATGGGCAAGGAGAAGATATCCACCTAATATTCAACTCCTACTTGGCCTCTTCTCTAGGACATCCCAAGGGTATTTCAAACTCAACAGGTCCAAAATTGAACTCATGAACTGCCCACTCCACATCCTCTCCTCTCAAAAACCAAACTAACCAAAAAACAAACTGGCCCTCTTTCAGTGTTTTCTATATCATCAAATGGTATCAAGGTCAGGTCTATATTTTCATAACCATATAGGAATGGTTTGGAGTGCGGCAAGGGTGAGTGCAAATAGATCACTGAGGAGGCTATTCCATTAGTCCAGGCAGAAGTGATAATAGAATGAGCTAAGGAAGTGTTGGATCGAAGTGGATAGATTGAAGAGATATTTAGAAAGCAAAATTGATGGGACTTGGATTGGATATTGGAGGTAAAGGTAATATGGTTGTCAAAGATGATACCATCAATGATTTCCCATAGATCTTAGGAAGGAGGCACAACTCCTTAACTTGGACTTATTGGCTCTGCATGGTCAGCATCCCACACCTCCTAACCTCTAACTTTTTCACCTTCGTCTTACACCAGGCCCCTTTCAGAATGTGGGCTATATTTACATTCTTTCAGTCCTCAATATTTCCTGTACTTGCCCCTGAGCAGGACCTTTGCACCTGTTATTTCCACTGCCTGTAATGCTCTTACCCAGCTACCCAACTCCTCTTTATTATTCATACCTCAATCATCACTTCCCCAGGGAAACTTCCCCCGACTTCCCTAACTAGATCTAATCCTCCTATTAAAGGTCTCATATATTGTGTCATTTTCTTTGTAGGATCTATCCATTAGCAGCTCATACTCATTTGTGTGGCTTTTCAGTTAGTGTCTAATCTACTCCAATCCCCCGCTATGACATAAACTCCACGAGGACAGGGACTGAGTCTTTATTGACTCACAAATATAGTCTTATTGCCTCTCATAAGGCCTGGCACCTTGTAGTTCACACACACACACACACACACACACACACACACATTCTTTAATGAATGAATGAATAAAAGTAAAGCAATGCAATAAATCACAAAGAAAAACACTGATTTAATAGATTTAAATTATCATCTCTATATTAAACAAGAGTAAAGAGGAAATGATGAGTGATAAACTGGAGACAAATTCATAATATAAAGACAAGTAAGATTATATCCTCAGTAGAGTTCTTGCCACATCAACAATAAAAATACTAATAACAACCAATGGGAATTGACAAAAACAAAAAATCCCGGGGGCCGGCCTGGTGGCGTGGCGTAGCAGTTAAGTTCGCGCACTCTGCTTCTGGAGGCCCAGGGTTTGCAGGTTCAGATCCCGGGTGCAGACTGATGCACCGCTTGTCAAGCCAAGCTGAGGTGGCGTCCCATATAGAAGAACTGGCAGGACCTACAACTAGGATATACAACTATGTACTGGGGCTTTGGGGAAAAAGAAAAAAAAAAAAAGAGGATGACTGGCAACAGATGTTAGCTCAAGGGCCAATCTTCCTCAAAAAAAAAAAAAACTATATTACTCATTGAAAATGGATTATAAATTGATTTAACCTTTCTGGAGGGCAATTTGGCAATATATGAAAAACTTTTAAAACATTTATAAGATTTTAGAAAGTATATGTGTGTGTAGAAATAAGGAAACACAAAAATGTTCGTGTGGTTGTCACTGGCTGGTAAGTTTATGGGTGATTTTTATTTTCCTTTAAATATTTTCCAAATATTATTCAACAAGCCTAATTTCATTTGTTTAAACACAAAGAACATGAAGTAACCTGTTATTTCAGAACATGGACAACTTTTAGTCAGGAATATCCTCTGGAAGCTTAAGTAGTGGGAAAAGTAGTTTCAGGTATTCATTTGCTCTCTTCAGGTGATGAAAAGAAAATAGCAATCTATCTGAATCAAAGATTCTAAATTATGGAATTCTTTGCTTCTGAAGTTCTAGTTTAGCCAGATTGGTCTGGAATCCAGGGGAAAAAAAAGAGACCAGGCATAAAATCCTGCAGAAAGATATGTAGTTGCAACAGAACATTTAGCATAAACTTGTCTTCTAATTCAACCTCTAATTCAACTCCATAGGCCCTTGCCTGTTCGCTCTCATGAGTAAACAGTTGAGGCCACATGACCAGACTTAGCTTGATTTAATGTGACTTTGAGGAAAACAGATTGGACATTTAAAAAATATGAGCATAGGAAAACGTCTGAACTCACTTTTAAAGTTAAGAGTCTGAATACCTAGAATAAAGGAATGTGGGCTTTCCAACAGATATTTAACCCAGTGCAAGGATCTTAATTAAATCAGTTTTATTCAGTGATGAAGTTCTTTCTACAGATTTAATTTGATAATTCCCCCTATTTATTCTCAGACCACTCCCTTAATTCTCTTTCTGCCTCTACCATCACCTTTCCTTAGTAACCTTGGGCAAGTCATTGAACCTTTGCTGTATCCTTTCTGAAGCAGGCCTGCGTCATGGATTTTGCTCTGTGTAAACATCTCTAAAGTTTCATCGAAGTAAAAGATCAGTAAAGTCTCTCTCTGAATTTGGATAGTCCTTAGGCTAATGAGGGAGTATTGTATTTTACACAGTCCTCCTTTTCAAGGCTTAAAAACAGATCTTTCATCTAGATAAGAAGGGAAGATGCCAGCAACAGATTCTACCCCATCCATCTCCCAGCAGTTACAGCAAGCCAGCAGCTCAGCCTGTGCCTAAATTGGCCATGAACAGACAAGTGAGGACAGCAGAGAGGCAGGAAATGGGGTTAGGTTGATTTCCATCTATTAGCAGCAGCTTAAACTGGCGTGCTGGGCAGCTCTGTCTCCCATTGGCTACAGCTGCTGAGAGCAGCAGGATGAGGGTTGACCTATATCTGTCGGGTGTAAGTCAAACCCTGAATTTGTTTGTAGCAAACTTCAGTGTTCCAGAACGCCAAGTTTAACTTACGCCCAACCACATACAATATTTTTATCAGGAACCGTGATATCCTCCACCTGCAAAGAACTGACATCTGTGGGTTTCCCCCCTTCCTAGTTTCTTTTGAATTCTTTCTCACTGCCTGCCTCTCCCTCCTATCACTCTCTTACCATTTTTGTCCCCCTGCTTCTTTGTCACAGCTGTGCTCCTTCTAGCAATCAGAGTAACACGGGCCCTTCTCTGTCTGCCCCAGTTTCCACCTGATCAAGTTGTGCCCATTCCTTGCAGTTGTGACCCCAGGTTGGCACTGCCTATGCCCGTTGTGACCTTTTAGGCCACCAAGAGTTTCAGAATGTGTCATTTGGTAATACAACTGCAGTTGTGGACAGAAATACAGTATAAACACATTCAAAATGTGTGTTCTAAAGTTCCTACACAGTAGATGTTTCTTAATAGTTTTTGAAGGCCAAATAATTTATTCTTTTTTTTTTAAGATAGAGTTTAAGTATTTGGATATTTATTTTCCTAGAGAATAAACTACTTGAACTTTCACTTATGCAGCCACCATCCAAATGTGGCAAAGCTCCTTTCCCTTTGTCTTGTGTCTCAGTCAATATGTGTGTGTTGTTTTGGGTCTCGATCAGTATGTGTATGTATTTATTTACACTGACATCACAATGTGAAACTTAAACCTAGTCAGTTCTGCCTTCACACTAAAGCATCAGTACACTGTAGGCTTCTATTTATAATGCAGAAACTGCTCTCCATTACCTATTATCTTTTCTTCACTGAGGCCCTGTAGTAACAGAAAAGAAGCCCAGATGATGGAAAATTTTTCTAGCAAGTCGGGTCCCCACGCACACAAGCCACATCCCAGTAATTTGAGATGGAAAAGACCTATTAAGTCATCCCCCTAATTCTCTGAGGGCATGTGGTGGTTTTTTCCCTCTCCAATATGCTGATCTACTTTTTAGTGCCTTTTTCAATTGTGCAATGGCACAAATGATGGGGCTTCCACCCCTCCCGGGGGATGGGGCAGCACAGTCTATAATAGATCTCTCCATTAGGGCATGAGACTTGCTCAGCCGCCTAAATCATCTTTGTTTTGACTTTCATTTCCATCACTCCTCCTGTTATCCCCTTGGACCACACTAAATAATTTCTCTCTGTCCCTGCTATTTACACCCTTCAAGTACTTGTGGCGGATGAGCCAGCCCCTGTTAGTTAGAACCGGTGGTCATGCTGGGAGACTTGTCCCTTTCATCTTTCCTCTGAAGGCAGTCCCTTCAGGCTTACAAATCATATTTATTGCTCTTCGATGAATGCCCATCAGTTTCTCAATAATTTGCCTCATTTCTTTGTCACTCACACTGCTCAGGAAAATCCCCTTTGTTTGTCGCTGCAAAATAAGAAGATAATGGTAGTAGACTCTCTGCTTACAGAAAATAGAGCAGATCTCTTTAGCCACCAGGCATTTTCCTACCCCAGTACACTGGAGTCATCAGGTCTCTTACTCGGGGTTGGAACTACTGTGTTACCAGGACTTAGGTGTGTATGTAGAGATAGGAAGAGTTGATCTGTATTTCACCCAGCCAGCTTTCCTTGTGGTGTATTTAGTTAATGCGCGCCCATTAGCTGTTTAAATCATAGTTCACTGCCCATCTCAATTCCCAGTTGGAAAAGCTTTCCTG
Organism: Tapirus indicus; assembly: GCA_031878705.1. Classification (NCBI taxonomy): domain Eukaryota; kingdom Metazoa; phylum Chordata; class Mammalia; order Perissodactyla; family Tapiridae; genus Tapirus; species Tapirus indicus. Next base: position 105,305,142 of record CM062917.1, read on the forward strand.
AACTCTCTCAAGAGAATGCAAAACTCCTCCTTTCCATGAATACTCCCACATTTACTGATATAAAGTGGACAACATCAGCCACATCAGACACCTTTGCCAGAGGTGGAGTTCCTTGGCTAGTCATTCATGCCACTGCAAACTAGGAAACTCTGGGAGTGGGTTTCGTAATGCCAGGGTCAACAGTGTTCAGCCTGTCCCCTCTCTACCTCTCCAGTTAATGCTTACCCTGAGCGCTAAAGCATCAAATTTAATGAGGTCTTTCCTAATGTGCTCAATGCTCATATTTATGCAATAATAATAGCCAATATAGTGCTTTACAAACTGTTTTCCTCTAACTAAATCATCCTATTTAATAGTCACAACCACCCCATGAGGAAGGAATTATCTTCTTTGTTTTACCAGTGAGGAAACTGAGGCGTAGAAAGGTTCCACCACCCAATTTCACAAATCTTTAGTCAATGCTCCTTTCCATTCCCTTTTGTTCTCCCTCTGAAAGCATTAGAAAGAATGCTGTCTGAGCAATATGTGAAGAGGCGCTAACTGCATATAGGTTGCTAAAGTTACTGAAATGCTGGCCATCGATAACGTTTTCCTGTGCTCCTGGTTGGCAAAAATGGAGTAACTAGACATCCGTCATCCGCAGTTTGATATGAGTCCTATGGCTTATCGGTAGAAAATTCAGTTTTTATTTGATGACAGAAAGAGTATATTAAGTATATTTATAAGACATAGCCTACTATCTCTTTCTAAACAATAATGCAATGTTATTAGGCATGAGCTAAAAGTGAGCTTATCTCCTCAAATACCAGTTCAGACCCTAAGGGTATCTGTTTTTCCTACAAAGCTGATAAAGTTATATACACCTAAGATAAAAGAGGAAAGAGCTATATGTCAATAAATGTTAATAACATGAATGAGGAAACAAAGAATCAGAATAATACTGACTTTTTTTGAGTAATATGAAAAGCAGAAATATCATTTTCTACCCAATACGTGGTCAAGGAGGCACAGCATCCTAAAATTGTGCTACCAGCTGAGCAAAAGAGGATCTTTTATTTATTGCATCACTTATTTTCAAATAGTGCTTATCAATTTGGCACAAATGTGGTTACAGTAGGAGAAAGGGCAGGGTTTTATGCTTTAAGGGAGTGAAGTAACATCCAAATAAAAGACTTTTCAGCTCCAGCATTTTGAACAAAATCCAGATCAATAAATTTCTGCTTTTAAGTGAATTGCTCCCTTCTGTAGCCTGGCCAGAGAAAGCCAATTGCACGTGTACACACATACTGTCAATGCACAGAATCATGCAGAATTCTCCATCTCTACTAAGATGGAGGGCAGAATTATTCCTTCTACATCAGCTTGTGGGCCCTCACTGTCTCATGTATGATGAAATTTAAATTGGACTTTGGGGCTGGATTGGATGGTGACTGTAACTTTGTTGGAAGAAATTATTAAGCAAATGCATCCTTGAAGATGCACTCTTAAGATTCCAGCTGTACTTTGTAGTACCCATTGTTTAATTGTAAAAAAGAAAAACCGTTATTGCTTTATTATTACATTATTGCAAATGCAATACATGTTTACTGTGGCAAAGTTTAAAAATACCGATGAGGAAAAAAAAAACACTGATAGCTTTAATTCAGAAGTAACCACTTTGACACACCCTTCCACAGCCTTATCTACATATCTATATGTGATATGTGTATATATACATCTTTTTAAAACAATAAGCTGTTGGTTTTAATCTTCAATAATACTGACTTCTTTGCTACTTTGTTCCTTTAACTTAAGATCTGTGAAGCTCTTATGGAAGAACTGATGCTGTTTTGAAGTGATCTAAACAGGGTTTAAAACTTTTCAAAAATCCATTTACTTTATATGAGTCTTTTGAGGTTCTAAATCTTTTAAAAGTACAAGACACCTATGGCCAAATGTTGGATAAATACAGTACCTAGAAAATACATTGTACCTACTATTCTGCTCAGTGTTAGGGTATGTGAATCTTTTCCCTGGATTCCAGTGTGTCAGTGATCTCCAACACAATGCAAAGGGACTGAAACTGACCAGGCCCAGCTTTAGGAGCTTAGGGAAGGAGGCAGGAGAGACCTAGCTGAGTTTGATGCCAGACCTAAACCAGCGATGTCATTAGGCTCATTTTCTTTGCCCACCAACCTCCTCTTGACCATGCATGACATCTTTGCTTCCAAGAACAGACCTTCTCAGGAGCATTTCTTTAGCATTTTCCAGCTTACTCTTAAGATAACTCACAAATACTAAAACATTTATGAGATCCTTAGGACTCTAGACAGAGTTTTGACTTTTAAATTGTATTGATTACTATACTTCATCAAATCTAACAAACCATCTACTGTAAGTTGTATCATTTTAAGTGGTGCTAAGAAAAAAGATGCTGCCAATTAAACTATGACATGCCATTAATTCCAAATTTTATCCACATTTCAGAGATGTTAAAATGTGAAAAAGAGAATATTCAGTCACATACCATGAATAGATTTTTATCACCCAGTACATATTAGGCTATATACAGAGAAGTTTAAATTAGAATAGACACCCTTGACATTTAATTCATTTATTTATTTTTGGATTGAAATCAAAGCAAAATGTTCATATTTTAACATTTATGTTTCTATAGAGAATATTCCCTGTCCCAATCTTACTTTACAGTCTCTGAGTGGGAGCAGAGGCCACCCATGTAATCTTGAGTCTCTTTATGTCTTTATAACTTGTCCCCAGAGACAACAGAATTTTAAGTTAGACCACTCTTTACTTCAAGAAGCATGACTGGGTTTTTTTCCTTTTATCTTTTAGATCCCAGTTAGTCACTTTAATTCAGCTTTTTAAAAATCATCAGGCTTGGAAAATGATTTATTCCAATCTATGTTTATTATATCTTCTGCTTGGCCAGTTTAATCACCAGAGTTTACAGTTGAAGAAAGTGAAGCTCAGGCCATTTAACTGATTTGTCCCTCAGCATTCAGGTGGGTTCTTTCCTGTCTAGAGAAGTCTGTCCATCAAAAAGTACAGTCTTCTTCAAGCTCTTTTAATTTTACAGATCCAAATATGTTCTTTTAATTGCCTGAGATATCTACTCTCTTCTAGCCTTCTGAAATGAAAATCCATATTTCCATCCTCTTTTTAACTACTCTGCCCCATATTGGCAGATGCTGTCTGGTATTCAAATCTAGAGTCATGTAGTCTCCCCCTGGGGAAAGAAAGAGACATTCCCTATTTATCCATAAGGGTAATTTGCTACCATGTAGAACCACTACTTAGTCAACTATGAATTCACTTTACATGGGACAAGGTAAGGGAACAACTTTTCAAAGGCTCCCATCCCTTCCCCTTTAAATTTTACCTGTATTCTCATTTTCTTGCTTTAAAATTGATGATCTTTAAAGCGCATGATAGAAAACAGAAAGAAACATAAAAAGGTTTAAAATGTGAAATTTGATGCATATACAAGGAAATACAAAAATCTGTGGTCTTTGGCAGAATTAGTTCACCCAGCTATGCACTAAATGGTGATGGTATTTTGTGCCCCCTCCAGATTCTGCCCTCTCTCTCCCATTATCCTACCTCCTGGGGTCAAAAATAAACCTGTTAACTGGAAAACCAGCTAGATGAGGCTGGGCAAGGATTGACATATATCACCTAGGACAAACCTTCCTGAAAAAGTGGGAAAATCCTCAATAGCTGTGAGGAAAGTGGACCCTAGAAGGCATTAATTAGCGATGGTCCTGGAGGGTATTACACAAGGGGCTTCTGAGAAGGTGGTCAGAGAATGAGGGCTGAGATAGAAAGAGGCAGGGTTGATATGTGAAGTATAGTCCTTAATAGCTATTTGGAAAAGGCTGCATTTGGCAAAAGACATCCTTATTCTCCAAATAAAAGTCTCCAAGTCATCTGGATTTTTTGCTCCTCTAAATAAATACTTCTGGTGTCAATCAGTGTGGAAGACAAACAAAAGTCTAAGTTTAATCATTTAAAATCCCACTCATATTCTGTACCACTTTCTTATCCATTATAATTGTAGCATCTTTCACTTAGTAGGTAACTGAGGTTTTTATTCTTGATCTTGAAATATGATGCCACTCCCAAGCCATATGCTTTGAAATTATTGGGTTGGGTCTTAATCTAGAAATATGACCTCTACTACAATGATTTCCCTTAAAAAATGTGGGACATTTAACCATTTCAATTTTACCTAATGTAGATGATTAACATACATTTAAATAAGTATGTGTGACTGAATGTTTGTGTCCACCCAAAATTCATATGTTGAAATTATAACCTCCAAGGTGATGGTATTAGGAGGTAGAGCCTTTGGAAGGTGATTAGGTCGTGAGGGTGGAGCTCTCATGAATGGGCTTAGTGCTCTTATAAAAGGGACCCCCAGAAAGCTCTCTTGCCCCCTTCACCATGTGAGGACACAGTGAGAAGACAGCTGTCTATGAACCAGGAAGCAGATCCTCACCAGATATGGAATCTGCCAGCACCTTAATGGCAGCCTGCAGAACTGTGAGTAACAAATGTTTGTTGTTTAAGCCACCCAGTCTCTGGTGTTTTTGTTATAGCAGCCTGAACTAAGACATTCTCCAACGGATGATGGTATTTTCAAAAAAGAATTTTAGATGTGTTTTTTGTTTGTATTACACAGTAAAGGACACATCTAAATGCAAAGCTGTTTTTAATTATAAATAAAAATTAAAAATGCATGCAAATAAGTATAGTTGTAAAGTGCTAACATTTCCTTTATGTTTCAATCATTTTTGGTAATATAAACATGATTAAGGAAAAATTGAATTATATCATGGCTTCATTTCCTGTTTTTATTACTTATTAAAACTTGATAAGCATGGTAAATGAAATGCACTATGTAATTACAATGTGCCAGAGATTCCTTTGGACGCCATCTACACTAATTGTAAGCCTATTTAAAAATGAAGTATATGTGCCAGGTGGTGGATATGAACTTCTTAGATCAACAACCATCTTCCTCTGTAGCATTGTTCTGTTCTTTAGCTTGTCAGTAAGAATATAACTCCCAGCACAGCTAACGTTTAGTGAGTTCCAGGCAGTTACTCTGTGTCAGGCACTGTGCTAGAAGCCTTAGAAGTATCATTTTATTCAAATATTTGAGAACCTATGAGCTAGGTGTGATTATTATCTCCGTTTTATACACATGGTACCATTTGCTTAGCTGTGTGTTTTCTGTGTGCTGAGTAGAGGATTTTAGGCAAGAGGCTAAAAGAACTCTGGTGATTATATATGATAATTTTAGCATAATGAGAAATTGCATGAAGGGCCAATTTTATTTCCAGTGATGAGTACACTGACAACAATGGGCTCAGTGCTATTTAACAGATTTCCCTTATCCTATACATAATTGCACTCTTAATACATAGTTATTCTATTTCTAAATTTTCAAACTTTTGCAGAAAATTGTATAGTGTGTGCGTGCATGTGTGTGTGGTGTGTAAAGCATTCTTAAGTAATATATGTAAGACCTGTTTATTTTAGAAAAATATAGAGAAGCCCAGAGGTGAAAATAAAAGTCAACCATTATCCCAGTTCCCACAGGGAACCACTGTTAATATTTTGGTATATATTCTCTCAGTTGTTTTTATCCATGCATATATAAATATATATTTAAGTTCTATTGGAAACATACTTTATAGCTTTGTTTGATTTTTCTGATTTTCTTTTTATTCATTTGATAACATAACAAAACATCTTCTTATATCATTAAAATTTCTTCCATATAATTCTAACCATAACATAAAATTTCATTGTATGGTTATACTCTAATTATTGGACCAATTCCTTATTGTTGGACATTTAAGTAGGTGGAGAAAACGTTAAATATAAACAACTAAAGTCTTACTCATGCTATAGGTCTCAGATATTTAATGATTAAAAAATAATAATGGGCCCAGATAAGGCCTCAGACTAAATCTCTATTGATCTGAATTTTAATCTAAAATTCCAGAGATGAAGGCGACCTCAGAAGAATTTAGTTTATTTTCCTATTTCTGGGTAGGAATATATCACTATTCCAGATATATGTCTTTAGAGACTATTCTTGAATTTAGTCAGGGAAGAAGATTCCATAACCCCACCCAATGTAGTATTTCAGAGACTTAGTGTCAGGAGCACAGGCTTTGGAGGTAAACAGACCCTTAGACCAAATATCAGATAAAGGACTTGGACCTTTGACTTTGACTTTATTACTCTCTCTTGTTCTCAGTTTCCAGAAGGATTCCATTGCAGAGTTTCTGTGAGAATTCCATGAGATAATGTACACAGAGCGCCCACCACAGCATAGGTGCTGAACATATGCTAGTTCTTTTTATTTGCCCTGCCTTTATCAAATCTATAACATTTCCTTATATTCTTTCTACAATGAAAAAATACCCACACACCAATATTTATGGCATTATACCTGAAGACGATTACTAAGCCCTCTGAATTGCTTCTCCAAACCAAATAAAACTAATTTGACTTTTCCTAGAGTCTATTTTCATAATTCTTTAAACAAACAGACACTCCAAAATTGTCGGACCCCAAACTAGGATATATTACCATTGGTCTGGCCAGTAATACAGATGGTGGGAAATTCCACCATATCTTATATATTATTATGTTGCTGCCACTATAGCAAGAACTTGCTGAATTCTTAAGAAGTTATGGTGTTATTAACTCAGGTTCCATGTAGAGGCCACCATGACAAGGACAACTGCTTTTCTGTGTTGTGCTTATTTGTTGATACTGATTCTTCAACTTGCTTTGAAGCAGTTCCTTCATTGTTTTAAGGTGGTTTCATTAACTTGGATCCATTTTCCAATGTCAGACTATTTGGTTTTAATCATATGGTCTTGTCATCTGCACACGTACTTTAGTCTATTTTTAAGTCACCGATTAAATTTAGAGGCAAATGAGTTAATACACACCCCCACAGATCAACAAGAAACCATTCCACATCTATGTAGTAGAGAACAGCAGTGACATAGAATAAAGGCTACCTTTTTTTGTAAGCAGTTTTCTTTTAATGTGAGTCCAGTAGCACTGAAATTTTTTTCAGCCTTACATGTTTGAATAGATTTTAGCATGTCATCTGTGTGGATTATGAGTTTGTAGGCTTTGGCTCTGAAAGCTGTAATTACCAATGTTTGAAAGACATCTGTGAGGGTGAGGATATGGAGAAGATAAGCCAAAAGCAAGATATATAATTACCACACCCTGTCTTCCTATCAGGAACTCTGGATGTTTAAAGCAAATTAGGACCTTTAGACAGGCTCCTCTCCTATCAGGGTGCATCATCAGGTTGCCCTGAATGTAGGTAATCAATCTCTCGGGCAGGAAGTATCCTCTCTCACATACACTATCAGCTCATAGGTCCTTCAAAGACCAAGGGTGGAAAAGATCTATGCTTCCCTATTACCAAGTGATCATATCCCTGACTCTCTTGCTATAAAGGCAATTGTTATAGTGAGGGAAAAACACTGGGCCTGGAGTAAGGAGACCTAATTTGTGTTGTGACCCCAAACAAGGCTGCAGGCCTCAGTTTCCTCATCTGTAAAATGGAAATAGTATATGTGTTCTAACTACTTCACAGAATTGTTGCATACAAAAAAGTCATAAATATGAAAGTGCTTTATAAATACTATGAAATTTCTATATTTATAAAAGGGAAAAACTCATGTAGAGTCACACCATTTTTTGGAATATTGAACATTTGTTTGTTTTCATCTATGGCTAAATACTGAACATATATATTTTCAATATTTATGAGTGCATGAATGCACAGCTACACTATGAGTAGCTATGACTTGGAAGTGTTGAGAGAAATGACAAGATTCTTGTCACTGAAAATTAACAATGGAACTAGTAGCTTAGACCTGACTCAGCACTTGTGCTTGGCCTGATTTTCTTTAAAGAAAACTCCTTGAGAGTTTTCTAAGAATAAGTGAAGTGAGATTGGCCCTTAAATAAGGAAAATGGGCAGCTAAAGCTTCTTTCCTCAATAACAAGTTTAAGTGCCTTGTTTATTTTTGTGTTATTAAGTGACACTTGTATAAATACCACGTTGAGTAATGGTGCTGTGGCAAAACTGAAGTTTATTTAGGACACTGCTCCACCCAAGGTGAGCAATTAAAGCAGGTATGTAAACTAAGTCCCCTTTGGCTCATCCACTCAACTCCATAAGTAAGTAGTACTAGAAATGAAAAACAGTGTGGGGCACAGCGCACGGCCGGAGGCAGGAAAAAATAGGAAGAGCAGGAGAAGTCTCCCTGAAAGAATGAAGAGAGTGTGAAGGGTTGTAGGGAAACTATAATAACTGAAAATCGATTCTGACTATTGATATCAGTATATTAAGTTAATGCAAATTAACAAAGGTGGCCTGAGATTTGTTTTTTAAAAAAAGGCTTTTCCCCATACAGTAAAATAATAACCATCTTATTTTAAATGTAGCCAGGAAGGGCTGTGTTTGTTCATGTGATCAGGTTTCCGCACTTCCCACACCTGGGGAAGTATCAGCTAATACTGATTTAGCACTAATTTATACCTGATGGTCAGGGCCAACTGGAATAGAGGAAAACTGGTACAAATTAGTGGGGCCCTGTGGTTCCAGAAATCGGTCTGGGGCCTGACTGTTGTATATCAGTACAAGTCACCCTTTCTGGGAGGGAATGGAAAACATATTTTAAACGGACCTGAATCTACTCTCAGCGGCTCTACTGCTGGTGTACTAAAGATCCTCTTTAAGAATGTTAGGAATGGATAAACTCAGGTTACATTCTTAGATTTTATTATGTTTAGCTTATTAATCTGGGAGCTAAGCAAACTAGAAGCAGAACAGGCTTTAAAATATCTGACTCATTATTATATTATAAATAGTAACTGTTAGCCAGTCAGTTCCATTTACCCTTTCCTCAATGAAATTCTCTATAATAAATAGCTATAAACTAGTCATATTTTAAATGTCACTGTAGATTATTTGGAACCATAGAATTAGATACCAATTCTTTGAAAACTGTTTTCTTTGGGTAATTTCCATGAATTGATATCAGTTATCAATGTTTCTTTGTATTTGGTTAAAATTTGAGAAAATATTTTGGGCCTGTAATTAAATTTGGTGAACTTTTATTCATTTTTAATCCATTGTTTCCCAAATTTGCCTGACCGTAAAGCTCATCTGGGGTACTCGTTAAAAAGTATACAATCCTACTCCTCCCACTCCCAGACCTGCTGAATTAGACTTTCCAGGCAAGGAGGCTGAAATCTGTATTTTTAGCAAGGACCCCAGGTATGCCTGATGATCTAAGTGTTTGGAAAACAAGTTCTGTGTCCTTGTCATATTCTTTGTGATGTCAACACTCTTCAAAGCTCCATATTCTCTTCTGCCTACCCTTCTCCTCAGCGATTGCAGACTTTTTTTCTGTTCCATCCCATCTAAGAAATAAGGCACATTCCTGTCAGCCACTGTGGCCTCCAGCAGCAGTCAAGTCTCAGCTGCGTGGATGCAGCTACAGTCTCGGGCCCAGAGGTAATGGAGTAAAGGGATGGAGGTGTGGTTTGGAAAAGTCTTTCAAGAGATTCTGACCCTTCCCTTGACAACCAATTCTAGATGATATTGCTACCTTCTGAAGTGGCCACACTCAACCTCCCTTTGCTCTACATAAAATGTTTCTTTTCCTTCACTCTCATCTTCCCTCCTTCCTGTAATGGAGGGGGAAACATCGTCCCATTTTGTCAAACTTGTGCTCTTGACTAAATCCTCTACTACCTCATGGACGCTAAATTTATGAATCCTCCTCTCCATTCAAACCTTGCTTCTTCATTTTTTTATCCTTTGGCTTCTGGACCTTTCTTTCTATTCTTTTTAAACTAAATGAACATATACTTTCTTGGACTCTGCTGAACCCCAAGATCCCATTTTACTTCATGCCTTATTTTTACTGTCAAATCTCTCAAAAAGATTATTCTACATTGGCTGCATCCACCTTCTCACCCTTATCATCAACCCAACTGTAATCTGGCTTCTATGAAGCCACATTTTATTGTCATTGTTCAAGATACTACTGACTTGAAGATTACCAGTGATGAGCTCCAATGACTTCTGCTTAGCCTTTAACCTTCTTGACAGTTCAATAACATGATGTTGCTCTTCACTTCATTCTTTTAAAAACTTTGTCAATTAGTGATCATTTAATTATAAGAACAGAAACCTATTCAAGTAATTGAAACAACAAGGGGAATTTTAATATAAGACCACAGGAAATTCTCCCACAGAAAGTAATTGGGCTGCACAAGGGGTGACAGTGGAATCAGGGAGTAGGAAGCTATCAGAAACCAATAAAATTTTAACAATTATTGAGCACCTGCTATATTCTAGATCTTGGCTAGGTGTGAAGTGATCAAGTAGTGAACAGAAAAGACTAGGTCCCTGCCCTTAGAGACTCTACAATCTAGTGGGGAAGGCTTACCATAAGGAAGTCAACAAATGTGTATTTACAGCTTATAATGAGCACTACAGCTGAATCAAACTAGCTTAATGATAGATTATTGTAGGTTATTAGTGATAGGTAAGAACTCAGAAAGGATACTCGGGAGGCATGACATTTAAGCTGAGAACTGAAGAATGGGAGGGAGTCAGGAAAACTGAAGAGTGGGGATGTGGAAAGAGTGTTTTAGGCTGAGGATACACCTGTGTGAAGGCCCTGCAGTGGCATTTCAGGGGAAGTGAAAGGAGGCCACTGTGGCTGGAACTTAAAAGGTGGGGGAGAGAATAGAGCAAGATTATATTGGAGAAGGAGGCAGAAGCCAGAGCAGGCAGGCCTTGTAAGCTATTTTAAGGCATTTGGATTTCATTGCAAAGTAATTGGAAGACATTGAACTGATTTAAGCAGGAAACAACATGGTCCAGTATATTTCCAGGTTTACCCTGACTGATAAGTAAAAACTAGATTAAGGAAGGCAAGAGCAGAAGTTGGAGGACCAGTTGGCAGCTATAGCAACAGCTCAGGTAAGAGATGATAGTAGTTTGGATTAATGTAACAGCAGAGGAGATGGAGAGAAGTGGGTAGATTAGACATATTTATTTATGAGGAGCACATGAGAAGACTAGCTGATGGGTTGGAGTTGGGGAGGGAAAGAGTGAGAAATCAAAAATATTTCTCAGGTTGTCTTGTTTAGAATAAGTGGATGGACAGTAATACCATTTACTGAAGTGGGTAAAAAATAAAAGTAGAATTTCTTTTTGACGGGGGGAAAAGCAGAAATATAGAACTCAAGAGTTTAGCTCTGTTTCAGATACATTCATTTCACATATTCACAGAGACTTGACATTTCAAATAAGCATCTGGATATCTGAATTTGGAGGAAACATCTGGACTGGAGAGATTAATTTGGGAGTTGCTACCATTTTATAGTATTTAAAGCCATGGGCATGGGTGAGATTACCAAGAAGGTGAATTTATGAAGAAGGCAGAGAATACAGCCCAATTTTTAGAGAAGACTAGATGAGGAAAAAGCCCTGAAGGACAGTGAACAGCAGTGGTTAGAGAAGAAGGAGACAGACCAGGCAATGGCAGTGTCCTAGACTCCAAAAGAAGAGATTTTTTTCCTCAAGAAGTTGAGCCTGACCATCTATGTTAAAAACTGCTAAAAGATGGAGTAGGATGAGGTCCAAGGAATATCCATTGAGTCAGGCAATATGGAGGCTGTTGACAACATTGATTAGCAGTGATTTTCCTGGCATGGTGGGGTGAAAGCCAGACTGGAGATTTTATAGGAAATCAGAGAGTTAACTTGTAGGCATTACTATCAAGAAGCGTTGCTGTGAAGGGATCAGAGGGTTAGGACTGCACATGGAAAGGGTAGCATAAGAATCTTTGTTTTGCTTTTTTTAAATGTTAGGATGGACCATGTTCATACATATTGGGAATAATCAAGAATTTGATGATGAACAAGAGGGAGGGAATAACTGAAGAAATGAAGTCCTTGAGAAGGTAAGAGGAGAAGTAGAGGAAATGGCTTCTGATAGGAGAGGAGAAAATGTACCATTTGTAACAGAAAGGAAGGAGAAATTGGTCCAAATGCCGAAAGATTTGTAGATTTGATGGTAGAAATATACTGGCGTTGTAACAGAGGTAGGCAGGCATGGGGATGGTTTTAGAGGCTTGAAGAAAAAGGATAAGACATAAAATAGTCATCATGGGAAAATGAACATACTCGCAGGCTCCCTTTCTGGCCAGCTAGTTTCATTTCTATTTTCTGCAAATCACTTCATTCTTTTCTCTTAGAAGGCAGGTTTCCTCTGCTCTTCTGTGCCAGTGACAGAAGATGGCCACCCCATGCCCACGTTTCTGTGTTCACCCAGTTCATGCCCTTAATAACACTGTATTTCTTAATTCCAAATTCCCAGGGGACAAAATCTAATTGGTCCAGCTTTGATCAGTTGTCGAACTCAGGTCAAATCAACCATGGTCAGAGGAACAAGGCCATTTTGTACAAACAAGGCTGTCAGGCCCAAGCCCTCTGTGTGTTGGGGGAGGATTCATTCTTAGAGAAGAGGGACATGAACTGCCAGATACCCTACAAGGCATCTACCAAACTTATCTTCTGAGATGCTAATCTCCATTTTATTAAGAAGTGCTTCCCTTCTGCCTTCTTTTCTAGTGTTGTTTTCTTGGTGTGTTTTTTACTCTTCCCTCCCAAACTAATGTATAATTTCTCAAAATTTTGTTCTAATCCTCTTTTCCTTTATTTCTATGCTTTTCTCCCTTGCCAACTTCATTTGTGCCCATAGCTTCAACTATCATATGTACATAGATAACCCCAAAATCCATATCTCTGCTCTTCTGAACTTCACTCTCATTAAAAAACTGCCTCCAAAACATTTTTTCTCATATCTGTATAAGATGATGGATGTTAACTAAAATTATTGTGGTAATCATTTCAAAATATATGTAAGTCTTTATGCCATATGCCTAAACTTATACCATGCTATATCTCATTAAAAAAAGAAGACTGCCTCTACCTGAATATCCTCTGGTTCTCTTATTCACAGCTGAACTCATTATCTTCTCCCCAAACCTATTCCTTCTCTTGGCTAACTGCTCCTGTGAAAGCCACCACTATCCTCTCAGGCATCCAAGCCTGAAGCTTCCCAGTTGTCTGACCTTCTACTTTCAGGGTCCATCAGCTGAGAAGGAGCATCACTTGCATCTTTTCCTCCTCTCCATGTGCTCTATCATTCCCCTAACTTTCATTACCTAAACTCACATGGACTATTCTCAGTGTCTGCTACATCATCTTCCAGTCTGCTGTCTCCACTCCAGGTTGTAAACTATTCTTGCATTAATCTTCACAAAGCACAGCTCCACTCATGTTCTCCCCACCTACTCAAGAATCTTCAACAGCTCCTCGCTGCATACTCAATACAGTGTGAGCCTTTGCCTGGCAACCTCCATGACCTGTCATCAACAGACCAAGACTTATCTTCCATTAACCATCAGTCAAGGCAGACTGTTCAATCATTGCCTAACATATTCTGTGTATTCTGAATGACACGACTTCTTCATACTCTTCTTCCTGAAGCCTTTCCTCAGAAGTGATCTTTCCCCCTCCTCACTTCCATATTACTTTATTTGCATCTCTCCAATAGAAGACATATGTTTCGATATGATTTTTACCTTTATTTTAGGCATATCTTTTTGCCTCTGAAAGACTACAATTTACCAAAGTGTGAGAACAGGTGTGCCCTACAGAGTATACAACAGTGTCTGACACTTGGAAGAGATTTAGTAACTAACTTAATGAGGAGTTACTAAGACCTGATGCTAGTATTGTTGCTATTAAACCCTTAAGTAGGCCTATTAAATGTATTAATAGTGACCTTTTCAATAAGATGCTAAGTAGGACACTGAAAATTGTGCACTACAAAAAGTTTAAAATAATAAGAAAGTTCTCTAGTCAAGCACTGTTGATGAACTGATTGCACCTTAACAACAGTCAACACACTCACATGGTAAAAAGTAAAATTCAGCCACATAGGAGGAAATTAATCCACATGAAAAAATAGTTAAATTTATTCCTCTCCACGTACATTATAAATGGACTCTGAGAATAGTACACGTGAGTTTAGGTAATGAGAGTTAGGGTTAATGACAGAGGACATGCAGAGGATAAATGGATAATAAATTTGAAATTAATCTATGACACATTTTAATCACTCTAAACTCTCATTTGAAAAAGATAACACTGTGACAATCAAGCATACTATCTTCATAAGACTATTGTTGCTCTCATGTATTGTGGACACCATGTTTGGAACTAAAACAAATGGAATGTCACAGCATGGAAAGAGTTAGAGTAGTTGCAGTTTTTTGGTCCCCAAGTCTTTAGCCTCTGAATGTGCTGGCTTTATACAATATAGTCTTTTAGTTAAATGATAAAAGTCTATTTATGTATCAGCTTAGAGGATGTGCCTCTAGCATCATAGTTGGCAATATGAATTGCCATGGAGATGAAGACAGAAAAACTGGTGGTCCTCATCACTGTCTTTATCCTTGTAGGAATAATTGCATACTTACTCTTTTGATACTCACCAGTTAAAAATAAAATATCCTCAATTTCTATTGCTTCTTCTTTACTTCTTTTAGAAACAAAGCTCAGGGTAAAAGCTCCTTGACGTGGGTCCTAGCAAGGATGTTATGGATGTGACACTCAAAGCACAAGCAACAAAAGCAAAAACAAGCAGGTGGAACTACATCAAACTAAAAAGCCTTCTTTCTGCACAGCAAAAGAAAGCATCAACAAAATGAAAAGGCAACCTATGGAATGGGAGAAATATTTGAAAACCACATTTCTGATAAGGGGTTAATATGCAAAATATATAAGAAGCTCATACAACTCAATAGCAAAAAACTAAAGAACCCAATTTAAAAATGGGCAAAGGAGGGGCCAGCCCACTGGCGCAGCGGTTTAGTTCGCGCTTGGCAGCCTGGGGTTCGTGGGTTCGGATCCTGGGTGCCAGCCAATGCACTGCTTGTCAGCCATGCTGTGGCAGCGTCCCATAAAAGTAGAGGAAGATGGGCACAGATGTTAGCTCAGGGCCAGTCTTCCTCAGCAAAAAGAGGAAGATTAACAACGGATGTTAGCTCAGGGCTGGTCTTCCTCACACACACACACAAAAAAAAATGGGCAAAGGATGAATAGGCATTTTTTCCAAAGCAGATATTCAAATGATCAACAGGTGCATGAAAAGGTGCTCAATATCACTAATCATCAGGCAAATGCAAATCAAAACCACGATGAGACATCACCTCATGCTTAGAATCGCTCTTATCAAAAAGATAAGAGATAAGTGGTATCAAGGATGTAGAGAAAATGTAACTCTCGTACACTGTTGTTGGGAATGTAAATTGGTACAGCCACTATGGAAAAAAGTACGGAGGTCCTCAAAAAATTAAAAATAGAACTACCAAATGATCCAGCAATCCCACTTCTGGATATATATCCAAAGGAAATGAAATCAATATCTCAAAGAGATATCTGCACCTCCATGTTCATTGTAGCATTATTTACAATAGCCAACACATGGAAACAACCTAAGTGTCCATCAATGAATAAGTGGATAAAGAAAATGCAACACATACACATACACACACACACACACACACACACACACACACATGCACACAGCGGAATATTATTCATCCATAAGAAATAAGAAAATCCTGCCCTTTGTGACAACATAGATGAAACTTGAGGGCATTACATTAAGTGAAATAAGTCAGATGGAGAAAGACAAATACTAGATGATCACACTTACATGTGGAATCTAAAAAAACCCCGAACCCATAGAAATAGAGAACACATTGGTGGTTGCCAGGGGCAGGGGGGTGGAGAGTAGGGGAAAGGATGAAGGTGGTCAAAAAGTACAAATTTCCAGTTATAACATTAATAAGTTCTGGGGATATAATGTACAGCATGGTGACTATAGTTAACAATACTATATTGTATATTTGAAAGTTGCTAAGAAAATGGATTTTAAAAGTTCTTACCACACAAAAAAATTGTAACTATGTGAGGTGATGGATGTGTTAACTAACTTTTTGTGTTAATCATTTCGTACTATATACCTATATCAAATCATTACCTTGTACACCTTAAACTTACACAATCATATATGTCAATTATATCTCACTAAAGCTGGGGAAAAAAGAAACAAAGCAAAATGTTTATTTTTTACATGAAATGTTCCTTTCTACTTAATATAATCATTTTTCAGTTCCTTTACACAGGCCTCTTGAGAATAGCTGTTCCTAATAGTGCGATAGAACTAACTAAAAATCAGCAGATGTCACTCCTAACTGATCCTCCTCAACTGTCTTTCTCTGTCAATTTCAGTTGGTTATTTTTTTTTTCTGCAAATTTCAACCACCTTTTCTCATTACCAATTTCGTTTTCCACTTTCAATCTCTGATGAGCCTCTAAAGAGCCACTAGGACTAACATTTTTCACTTTGCCTGTATAAGGACCAAAATACAAGATATGCTTTCTTTTTGAATGCCAGCCCCAGTGCAAATATCTGTATGGTTTACAGTAGCCACATGGAACATTTTTCTACTCTGTGGCTATGCCTTTGCAGCAGAGATATATCTGTTATTATCATATTATTTTTTTCTGATGAAAGGCACAGTTTTAGTTCATGGAACAAGCACTGATTAAAATTTGCTACTCTTTCAACAACACTGAGCAAATATCAATAGTCTACCATGTACCAATCACTGTTGTGGAAATTCAGCAGTTATAAAACAGATAAGTCTTGCCTTCATAGTGCTTATATTCTTATAAAATTATATAATATATATTCTTCTATCTCTTATATTCTAGACAGAACAAAAATAATATAATATATAATAGATTCTATGGTGTGATAGGTGCTCTGGAAAAAAAAAAGTAGGATAGAGAGTAGGGAACGCCTAGCGGTTGCTTGCAATTTTAAAAAGGGTTTTTAGAAAAGCTCTCATTGTGAAGTTAGTGACATCTGAGTAAAGACCTGGTGGAAAAGAGGGAGCAAGCCATGTGGATATCTGGGGCAAGAACTTCTCAGGCAGAGGGTACACAGTGCAAAGGCGCACGTAGGCTGTCACAAGCAGTAAGGAGTTTTACTGTAAGCATCTGCCAGGGACAAAAACTCAGGCAAGGCTTTTTTTGTTGTTGCTATTAAGAATCCACCTATAAGAGAGTTTAATCAGCTTAAGATGAACATCAGTGCAGATCTGTTTAGTGTTCACTCTCAGCCATGACCTCATTGCTAATACTGACAGCCTGGACTGCCTCTTAGATTTGGATGGGCCGTGGATGTGCTGCAAACCTGGATAAAACGAGAAGAGGGAGGTTTTGGTACCTCTGAAGGCCGGATGGTTCTTTATCTCATTCTCTCTCCACATCGGGCTGCGTGTTAATCATATGTAGCCAATGATTCCAAGTTTTAATTTAACCTAAAATATAGCCCATTACCATATATGAACCAAGAAGTAAGTACAACAGAATTCCACCTCAGATTAGCTAATGGTGGATTCTTGTCCCACAGACAGTCAAGACATAGGGCTACCGAGAACAAGGGTATTTACCATGCCACCAAATTGTGCTTTCAATTTCGTCCTCTAGCCAGGACAACATAGTAAAGAGTCATTACTAACATTAAGTCTTATATAGAATTTCCAGAGATTGTTACACTCATATTCAACAAAGAGAGATAATCTGCATGGGGCCTATCTATACCATAGCTAGCATAGTAGTGTAACAATGCTCTTCTAGTCCAGTGACCCACATTTCCTTCTAAGGGGTTTCCAATTCACTGAGGAAAGCATTTTCCTAAATCTTCTATTATACCGTTGGAGCCCACTCCCATCCTCAGTAAGAATAAAATATTGTTAAGAACTCAACAAATGGACATGTGAAATCAGACACTGCAGTTAGTTTATTTTAGCCCACTTTTGATTTGTTTGGAGACTGAATTCCTTACACATGAAATCAGTACTTATTTCATGAGAATAGAGGTTTAAGAGATGATCAAGATTTCTTTAGCAAAGAGAAGGTGATTGAACGCCCAAATAGGTCGTGATGACTTATCAGTAACTGAAAATGGTTTTTAAGATTATACTAGTTCTCTGTGTGGATCATTTAGATTTGCTTTAGATGTCTGATTTAAGTTGGTGATGGTAGATTTGAACAAACTCAGAAGCCTTTAAAATTGAGTGAGGTATGTTGTTTTAGATCCAAATCAAGTATTGATCATTATGAGTGTGACTTGGTATAAATTTAGAATTATTGTAACCTAATGTGTTGAGGTTGTTCCATACTTATACTTAGGAGTGGCCAGAGACGACATTTCTATAATGAAACCATGCTGTAATTAAATCAACAAGATTAGAAATTTACCATCTTTTTTTTATAACTGTACATATTTTAATCTGTCAATTTTTTGTTCTTGAAATTCTGAAGGTCATTGGAAAGAAGCCATTTATCATCCTTTCCCATCATGCAATTTCCTAATTAATGATGGATCTTTTAGATGGAAAAAGGAATACAATTGATCAATTATATCAAATTTGAAAGAGTAGAGTTTTTACTCTATTTATAATTAAAATATATTATTCTGGAAAGCAAAAAAATATAGAGTGATAGATAGATAGATATAGTGGGCTGTCTTTACTTGTAAAATTTCTTTTGAACTAATGGGAACTTATCTCAGATGACATTTGTGGACTGTTGTAAATACTCGACCAATCATGTACTCCACAGCTTCAAGCTGTGATGTGCTAGAGCAGAGGGATTACTCACAGGCTTAAACAGTCCAATTGGATTAGATTCTTAGCTCTCCACTTACTAGCTGAGTAATCTCAAGCAAGACATTTAGCTTTTTTGTGCCTCAGCAGAGAACACAGAGGGACTAATAACAGTATCTACCTTGTGGATTATAGGAGGACTGAATGAGTTAACATATAAAACGTTCTTAGAACAGTGGCTGGCTCATGGTGAATGTTCAATAAATGTTAGCTATTATTCTAGTGTGTGATAAAGTGAGGAACTATCACTAGTCTTAATGGGATGAAGTACTAGATGCAATTCTAGTCTTTTTATTGGGTTTCATCCACTTTGAGCATAGTATGCTTTCTGGTCTGAGGGCACAAGAAAGCAGAAAGGGTTGGCTTCTCTAAGTGAAACTGACCTCTGCATATAATGCCTGAAATCAGAGGAAGCATGTCAGTGTGGGCAGACACCAAGAGTAGACCAATCTTACATCCCACTTCTCTTTTTTTATCTCATGGAAATTAATGAAGCGTATCTAATGTAGACCCTTAAATTAATTGTTCCTGCTTAAGATTTAAAAGCTTGGTTTACTGTGGGGTAAACCCAGGTTTTGGATAGTCATACAAAATCTTTATATCTCTTCAGTTTCACTGCAGAATAAAAACTAAATTTACCACAGTGGTTTGTTACATTAAGTCTGGTATTTATCTCTCCCAAGAGGCCATCTGCTTCTGGGGAAAGGCAACAGGATGCCCTCCATTAATATAGCTAACTGATGCTGTAATGATGTACAATTCTCCGTTGACCTCTGAAATCAGACTGACTATCTGGGAACCTACGATTTGAATATCTGTTTTCACCACATAGCTACAAATGTTAGGATAGCCTGTAAAAGTATCTGCCCATTGTTCAATCCAGCTTCCAGACATTGCTTCTGATGACCTGAAGTTCTTTTGATCCGTCTACTAGTCACGAAAACTCAGATTACTAAAATTAGAGGGGAACGGATGGATTCGTCTAGTTCCAACTCTAAAATATCCCACCAGAACAGGTGTACTTGCAAAGTAAAGTTTGCATTAAGTGTCTTCTGTCTCAACTTGTACAATCGGCTCGGGAGGGTGGAGTCCTCGCAACCTGCTTACTAGGGCGTGCGGTGCGCGTGTCTGTGGGTGTCAGGGCACGCGCAGGACACACATGGACCCACATTCCTAGGGCAGCCCAATCAAAGTCTCGCTCTCACCTCAAAGGCTGTCAACTCTCACTCCCCTCCCTGCGCGCACAGCCCCCTCTTCACTCTTCCACAACTCAGGCCCCGCCTCCAAA
Organism: Tapirus indicus; assembly: GCA_031878705.1. Taxonomy (NCBI): domain Eukaryota; kingdom Metazoa; phylum Chordata; class Mammalia; order Perissodactyla; family Tapiridae; genus Tapirus; species Tapirus indicus. Next base: position 105,325,317 of record CM062917.1, read on the forward strand.
GTAGGGTGCACCACTTTCATTGGCAGATACTCCTCTCACTCCTATTCCGGTACCAATCACTCGAGCTCTGGTGGAGAGCGGAGGAGCCAATGGGAATGCTCGTTTGCGGCAGCTGCCGGGTCCCGAGAGCCGGGAGGTGGTGCCGGGGGCGGGGTGCGGATGGGGGGATTAGTTGCCATTTGGAGTGAGGAGCGGGCAGAGGCGGCGGCGGCGGCGTTTGCGGTGGCTGGGACTCCGCCGAGAGCTAGACACCTCGAGGCCCTTTCCCCCTACCCTGGTCCACAGAAGCAGGGGTCCCGGCCTTCCCTGCAGCTGCCCGGCTTTCGCGCGCGTGCAGCCCCGCGAGGCTGCGAGCGGCCTCCGGGGCTGCTTGATTCGGCCGGTTGCCCCGCTCTCCTGTCAGCGTGATGCCTGGGGCGGCGGCGGCGGCTCCGGGCTCCTCGTGGGCCCGGCCGTGACCACCACCTCTAGCCTGGCCGGGCGGTTGGGGCCGTTGGACGTTTGTTTTCGCAGCCTTCCCCTCCCCCCTCGCCGAGGCGGCGGGGGTGCGCGTTGGGAAGGGGGAGCCGAGAGACTCCTCCCCCTCCCCGATACCCCCGCCCCTCCCCCTTACACACTCGCACGCACTATCGCGCCGGCTCCCACACGCTCGCGCGCCTCCCGCTCCGCGCCTCCGTGTCGGCCGGCGTCGTCCAGGGCCCGCGGAGCCACCATGTCCACTGCCTCCTCTTCCTCCAGTTCCTCTCAGACCCCTCATCCCCCGCCGCAGAGGATGCGGCGCAGCGCCGCGGGCTCCCCGCCCGCCGCCCCCGCTGCCGGGAGCGGGAACGGTGCGGGCGGCGGCGGCGTGGGCTGCGCTCCGGCTGCGGGAGCCGGCCGGCTGCTGCAGCCCATCCGCGCCACGGTGCCCTACCAGCTCCTGCGGGGCAGCCAGCACAGTCCCACGCGCCTGCCGGCCGCCGCCGCCGCCGCCTCGCTGGGCAGCCTCCCGGGGCCCGGCGCGGCCCGCGGCCCCAGCCCGCCCAGCCCGACGCCGCCGCCGGCCGCGGTCCCGACCGAGCAGGCGCCGCGGGCCAAGGGCCGCCCGAGACGGTCCCCCGAGAGCCACCGGAGGAGCAACTCACCTGAGAGACGGAGCCCCGGCTCGCCCGTGTGCAGAGGTAGCGAGCCCAACCCTTCCGTCCTCGCGGGCTGCGTCTCCCCGACGGTGCCCTCCGTGGAAACTTCAGCCTCTCCGGGCTTCTCTTTGCTAGTGCATTATCGAAGGTGTGAAAGTGGCTTTGGGAATCTCACCCCCTGCGGTCGCTGCGGGGCTTGGAGGAGCGAACTGCAAAGCAACTTTTATTTGACCCTCATGCCGCCCGGCAGATTTTATCTTCCATCACTCGCCTGCATCGAAAGGTTTTTCAGTTTAAGAGCTGATTAGCTCATTCATGTGTTTGCTGTTTGTAGCGGGGGAAGGAGGAGCTGGGTGAAACACTTAAAAAAACACGCACGCAAACTCTCAGGCAGCTCGTAAGGTGGTGGTTGTAATCTCTACAGCCCCTTTGTGCTTGCCTGCAAAGTTCCTAACGTGTCTATGACCATCGGGATAATTTCTTTTTCTTTTTTGGAGGGCTGGTGGCGTTAGTTATGATGTAAGGCTATCTGTTGGATGTGTAGAGGGGACAGTTTTGGATGTGCAGTTGAAGTGTATAGTGTTTTTTTGTTTTTGTTTTTTCCGTCTCTCTCTTTTCTCTATATAGTCATATGCATCAGAGCAGTACTGCGCTGGAAACAATTTATGCCCAACTCAAGATTTTCATGGTCAATTTCTAAAGACCTGTTTGTGAAATGTGCTCACTTTTTCCTTCCATTTTTAAGTACACTTAACAGTTCAGCTGAGCTGTTAAAGGATCTCAAGTTTCTTTTTTTGTTAAGTGTCAAAGGTAATGGTGAGCTGGTGGGTGCTGTCGGCTTCCCCTAATGTTTTCTGTTTTGGTTTGGTTTTGTTTATGTCTAGGGACGCAGTGCATGATCTAGTTGAGTCCTAGGGGAGAAAAGGAAGATTAGCCAAAACAGGGACTTAAAGCTCATAAGGGAGAGTGGAGTAGCTAGTATTATTAGATACCAGGCTAGAGCTACAGATGCTGCTGCATTGTGGAGAGAACCGATCATACCGAGTGGAAAAAATCTCTGCTTGGAAGGGAAACACTGTGAAGCTCTGTACAATGTTTATGTGGTATGCGAAATTTTTTTAATGGAGTTTTCTTGGTGAGGGTGTTAGAGTTGGAGAGAGTGATTGTGTTATGATAGATTGCAGTTTTGGTGTTTTTAATATTTCTGACCTGTAATTAGCATGTTGCTAAGGCACTTGTTCTCAGACTACTTGATGGTGAGGCAGGGTAGGATGTAGTGCAGCGGGATGTGTACACGAGCAGCAAGAAATACATCCTGTAATCTGTATGCATCAGGAGGAATTTGCTCCCCCACTCCTCCCCCAGGTCAAGCCAGCTGCTGCAGAAACTGACATCCTCCAGCAAATCCTGAATGAATGAATGAAAACAACGTGATCGCCCTAATAATGACCACAACTGAACACACATCTTTGGCTGTATTTTATAGAAAAGGCCACCATTTTCTAACAGATTAATGCCATATGCAACTCCCTTGCACAGTTTCTAGAGCTCTGTGAAATGAGAGGTAACAGAAGGAAAAGAAGGCAGCAGTTACATAAATTTTTGAATGATTTAGCTCCTACAGTGCATAGATTTGAGTTTCAGGATTTTCTTTTAGGGACTAATGTAAGAGCCGTAAAATAAGCATTGCAGACAGATTGTATACAGAGGATTTTGTGGGCAGAGTAAGAGTAGTTTCGGCAATTGCTGCAGCAGTGTAATGGCCATCTAGTACCTCCTCCCCTTTTGTTGATAAACACTAACATCTTACAACAGATCGTAGTACAACTTGTTTTTCTGCATCCTTCAAAAGCCTTCATTGCTTAGGAATTACATGGTCCATCATCAAGTAGTTTTAATGAAATTTGTGATCGGGCTTAAATTATCCTCTTTGTTGTAGTGTGGCACATCCGAGTTTAATGCAATTTTAATGCAATCATGATGAAAACACTTTTCTGAGTCTGGTTGTGCAGCAGATGGATTTGCATCATCAGAGACCTTCTATTGGGAATGGAAGAGGCTTTTCTGCTGTTTCTAACACCAGGTGATTTTGTCAGTTTCTTACAATGAGGTAATTTTGAATGCAGGTTCTTCTGCCCCCAGTTCCCTGATTATATTACCTTTTTGTTACTTCTTCACATCTCGTCTTGCTCCTTTCTACCCAAATTACAACTGTACAGCTCATCTATTCTGTCTTACTTAGCTATTTAAAATCCATACTATGAGCAGTTGAACAATTTTTCAAACAATTATCTACTCAGGTTTTTTTTTGAATTTTGCAAGGTTCTGACTTCAGTGGATTTTAGCCTCCACAGGTCAAGGCTCCTGCCGCTGCTGCTGCAGACACTGACATCACTATACTGCATGAATGAAAAACAACAACGTGCTCCATTTCTTGCTCTCCACCTCCTTCCTTTTCTGCACACTCCTCTGTGTGTGTAAGATGGTGTTAGGCTGCATTTGAAACTACATTAGAAAATGTTAGATTAATTGGCTCAAGGGATATGTATTTAGTATAGAGGCATATTGTTTACATAAAGCTTTAACTGCTATGAGCATTTGGACTAGAGGTGACATAACTGAGCATTCAGTATTTTTTATCTGGACTGGTGGTTATGGAAGAAAATATAAAAGCTTTAAACAATTTTCTTTGTAATTGTTTTACCAAGAAGAAATGATGAAACAACATAATTTCTAAACATGTTAGGTCATTATCATCTCCCTCTTAAACATTCTTAATATGCATCTTTATAGGGTTAAGGCTAGGATAATAAAGAAATGATACTCAAATTACTTCACAAGGCTGAGGAAAAGCTGAATTCTGTAAATAGGTGCAATCAATTTTAATATAATATTATTTTATAAAATCCAGCAAGAAGATGGTAATTTCCTGTGTTTTTGTAGCACAGTTTTAGATAATTTAAGTGGGTATCATAATAGAAGATATGTAAATCTCCAAACGCCTTGCTCTCTATAGAAGACATGAAGTTTTACTAATTGAAACTATCTTGTTTGTGCATGTGGATCATATTTTTGTTTGTATTTCTAAAATTTCTTATAGTTTTAAAACTTCAGGATTTTTTATATATATTCATTTCTTTACTTCTTCCGTTAGCAAAATGTCACCCTCCCCCTTGTTTGGTTCTGAAGGGTCTTGAAGTGGTGAATGACAAGCTGCTGAATGCGTCCTCAGGCTCCCTGTGATGTGTTTGTAATAGATGTAAAATCATAAAGTATTATGCAAATAGTTATTTTTTTGTAATGCTAATACATAAAGTCTACCTTTGAGATAAATAGAACAACTCAAATAAGAATATAACAGGTTGTTAGTGTTGAAATTAATGATCTTTAAGCTAAAATCATTCGTAACAACCAAAAGAAGATATAATAAAGTTGCTTCTTAAACCTCATAGAGCAAAACCCATGTGAAAACGGAACAAATACTCACAATTTTACTGTGCAAGATAGTAAGTAGCAATTGCAAATCCTCTTGTGGTTTTTTTGTAAAGATTGAGCATTAGGATGAATTATAAATTCTATAGAAACAGTTGTATCAGTGTACTCTGGATGCAGAATACTGCTTATTTTTAAGTGTACCAAATCTAGTAACAAAAACATGGAAGAGCTTGTATTTTATATAGATCCTGCTATGGAAAATAGCATGCGTTGAGTCCTGATTTAACATAACAGATTTATTTAGGCCTAATACTCTAACAGGTTACTACTCCAGAGTGAAATTTGATTAGAATGTTTTGTATCTTGAGAGCCTTATTGTTTTATACATTAAGAAGTTATGATTATATTTTAAAAGAAAATACAAAGCCAGCCAGCATATAATGCTGCATGACTGCATGCAATGTGTGTGTGTCTGTTTTAATCAATTAATTTGCTTTCAGTTTTTTATTTTTTCCTTAAATTTCCCTTTTTGAGTCATGTTTATGCTGTGCTAGGTTTGTGGAATGCCAACATTTTTAATTACTATTTTTCTCTTGCCTTTTAATGTTACTCAGACATTGTCTTCCTATGAAGTTAGTTTTTAGGCTGATATTCTTGGAAATTAAGGTACTCCTCCTATCTCCCCCTTTTAAAATTAACTTTGTTAGAGTGCACAGAGGAACTTGATTCAAAGCTTGCCTATACTGGAGTGAAAATAGTTAAAGTTTTGGCTTCTTAATCTAAAGTGACAGGTTTCAAATACTGATTTTTGGAAAAGTTTTTCAGCCTTTGAGAACTACACTAAGTATCAGCAACATTCATTATTTATGCATCTGATTTTTCCCATCAATTGTGGTGTGTAAAATTTCTAGATCAATGGGTAAACAGCAAAATAGATAATTTATAGAAGTTATTTATGCTTAAACTACTGTCACACATTCAAAGATTATATTCTTCTCAAGTAACTTTTACTCTAAACATATTGAATATTGTATATCTAAGATATATAAAAGCACCTTGGTCAGTTTAACTATATGTAAAGTTTTGTGTGTATATGTTGAACTAAAAATTATCTCGTTATTTACAGTACTTTTTATGGAAAGACATTTCATTCACTGCAGTGTACATTTCTTCAAGGATTTAATACAAATTTGCTTTTATACATTGGGGAAATGTTGAAGGGTAATGGCATCCTTGTGATTTTTATTTTGTTTGTGAAAATGTGGACTAAATGTGAATAAGAAAACAAAGGAATAATTGGGCTCCATGGCAATGAATAACAATGAAAATAAATGGCAGTGTTCGGCAAATGGCCAAGAGGAGGTTTTTCCTAAGTCTGAAATTTGAAAAAATTTCTAAAAGCCTGTTCTATCAAAACTTTCACATGTAGCTAATAATCTGCCAAGGAGTATATCCTAATGACTTTGTTGTTCTTGATTTTAGTTCAGCCTTTTCTCCAGAACTTAAAATTCCCAGACTTCACTGAGATAGGCTTTTCCATGGCACCTGTCCTGGGTCTGTCCCTGGCACTGTTGTCTTTTGTCTTCAGTATATAATTTTGTTTTCTTATTAAATGTCAAAAAAACCAAATCACTGATGTTTCTGTCCTATATACTGTTTATTTTAATAAAAAATTGAGCTTATCTAACTGATGATGGTCTCTAACTGAGTTTACCAAAAGTAAGTAGAGGAAAGAGAGAACACGACTCATTACTGACATAGCCTAAGGAACTGATGGAAAAACTAGCAGCCACCTCTCTTTCCGTCTACCCTTCTTCTGGACCCCTGGAACTGATCATGACTCCACCCATCATCCAGCTGATTCTAGAAGAATAAGATTTGTGCTTATTCTGTAAAATTATAATGGATTTGTAGTAATTCTGAAGAAAGTAAGGATTTCACTTAAGAACAAATTATGGAAAAATGCTTTTCTAGTATTTCATTTTATTAGGAACAAACATGGCAGATACCTCTAAGCAGTGTTGTTTACTTCAAGTGAATGTTATTGAGGCAAATACCAGGAGGAGGCAAGTTCATGAATGTCCAGTAACTTCCGCTGTAGTATATTGTCTCTCTAGTTGTTGTAGGTAGAAAAGAAGAAAACATTTGAGTGCTTACTGTATACAAGGCAATGTATCATTTCATTCATTGAGAATGGATTTGAAATGCAAATCTGATTCCAGATCCAGTGTTCCTTCCACAAGACAATCCTGTAGCTCCTAATTCAAAAAGACTCTGATGTTGGTGATCACCTGTGATGTCTGAGCTGAAAGAATTACTAAAGAGTAGGTTTTCTATTGTTTCCACAGAACTATTATGCTGTGCTGGAAAATGCTTTGACATTTTCAGAATGTCTAAAAATGTAAGATCTAGTATAGTGAATGTAGCTGAACCAGAATATGGATGGATTGGTCATATTTCTCCATTTGTTTCTTACATAAAAGTGAGAGAGAGCGTCTGCGAGCCAGAAAGTGAGAAATTCTTGTTCCGGAGAGCTCAAGGATGTGAACTTGATTGTCTTGCCCTCCTTATGTCTAGAATCTGTGCTGTCTTTGAATCATACTGAGCAGAAGCACTTTTCTTCATGAACATTAAAAGTTAGTTATACATGGCGTTGGTAAACTGATGAATGGCTCGGGAATCACTAAGCAGAAACCTTGGTCTCAAAGTGATTGTCCCAGCAAGTGGTGCTAGGTTAATCAGCCCTCCCAAGAGCTAACAGTTATCACAGCAATTTGTGAGTTAGAACTCTGTATGTTTGTAACTTAATGAAGTGCCACCATGGTGAACCTTAATGGTGGCTCACCAAAAATAAGGATGAGTTAAAGAAGCTAGTGAAACCCATTGTTGTGTAGCAAAGTCAGTGTCCAAAATTGTCTTCCAAGTTATTAGAGTTAAGAAATCCAGTAAACATTGAATGTGTTTCATGACAAGAAGGCAAAAACTGCTACAACTTGCTGCCTGGTGTTACTAAAGATCTAATACCTATCAACTACTGACAGTAACAGCTTCTTATTTAGCCAGTATGGCCACAGGTAGAACTTTTGTAAATAGTCCATATAGCTAATTTTAACTTTTACATTACTGAAAAGTTAACTGTTTGGTGAAACATTTTCTAAAATTATTATGTAATTGTTTTCTTAAGCAGAACAAACAAGACATAAATGAACTCTTTGTGGCCTAATTAGTTTTATAGGCTACATTATTCCTTGATAGGATAACGTGGCTCTTTTTTCCAGAATTAATTATCAAGTTAAAGATCAAAGAAGTTTTCCAAATGGTTTCATAAGAGTCTTAGATACAAAAAGGTATACTGGAAAATATTAGATTTGGAGTCAAGAGACTTGGGTTCTGTTTCCAGTTTTAACATCTGACTTATAGCAAATAGCTAACTCTTTTGTATCTTATTTTTCTTTATCTTTAAAATGAGAGAGGTGGGATTTTTAAGATTTTGATTGGGTAGGGAAAAGATTTTGCTATTGAAAAAGTAAGTTTATTTAACTAGATAATTCTTTTTCTTTTTTGACATTTCCCCCCAGCTTTACTAATGTATAATTGATAAATAGAAATTGTATATATTTAAGGTGTACAATGTGATGATTTGGTATACATATACATTGTGACGTGATTACTACAATCAAGCTCATTAACACATCTATCACCTCACATAATTACCTTTTTTTTGGTGTGTAATGAGAACACTTAAGATCTACTCTTAGCAAATTTCAGGTATGCAGTACAGTGTTATTAACTGTAGTCACTGTGCCATACATTAGATCCCAGAACTTTTTCGTCTTAACTGAGAGTTTGTACCCTTTGATCAGCATCTCCCCATTTCCCCCACCTGCCAGCCCCTGGCAACCACCATTCTACTCTCTGCTTCTATGAATTCAACTTTTTCATATTCCGTATGTAAGTGAGATCATACAGTATTTGTTTTTCTGTGTTTGGCTTATATCAGTTAGTACAGTGTCCTCCAGATTCATCCACGTTGTTGCCAATGGCAGGATTTCCTTCTTTTTTAAGGCCATATAATATTCCTCTCTGTGTGTGTGTGTCACATTTTCTTTATCCATTCCTCTGTCAGCAGACACTTATGTTATTTCCTTATCCTGGCTCTTGTGAGTAATGCTGCAGTGAACATGGGGGTGCAGATATCTCTTCAGGATAGTGATTTCATTTCCTTTGGATATATACCTAGAAGTGGGAATGCTGGCTCATATGGTTCTATTTTTAATTTTTTTGAGGAATCTCTGTACCCTTTTCCATAGTGGCTGTACCAATTTACATTCCCACCAACAGTGGGCAAGGGGTACCTTTTCTTCACATCCTCCCTGACACCTATCTCTTGTCTTTTTGATGATAGCCATTCTAACAGATGTGAGGTGATATCTCACTGTGGTTTCAATTTGCATTTCCCTGACAATTAGTGATGTTGAGCATCTTTTTATATACCTGTTGGCCATTTATATGTCTTCTTTGGAACAATGTCTATTCAGATCCTTTGCCCATTTTTTAATTGGGTTATTTCTTTTTCCGCTATTGAGTTCTATGGATTCTTTCTATATTTTGGATATTAACTCCTTATCAGATGTATGGTTTGCAGATATTTTCTTCCATTTCATAGCTTGTCTTTTCTTTTTGTTATGGTTTCCTTTACCATGCAAAAGCTTTTTAGTTTGATGTAATCCCACTTGTTTATTTTTGCTTTTGTTCCTTGTGCTTTTGGTGTCATAGCCAAAATATCATTGTCAAGACCTATGTCAGGGAACTTTGTTCCTGTATTTTCTTCTAGGAGTTTTATGGTTTCACATCTTATGTTTAAGTCTCTAATCCATTTTGAGTTAATTTTGTGTGTGGTGTAAGGTAAGGGTCCAGTTTCATTCTTTTGCATGTGGATATCCAGTTTTCCCAACACCATTTATTGAAGAGACTATCCTTTTCTCATTGTGTATTCTTGGCACCCTTGTGTAAGATTAGTTGACTTGTATATGCATGGCGTGTCAAAGATTAGTTGACGGTATATGTGTGGGTTTATTTCTGGGCTCTCTGCTTTGTTCCATTGGTCTTTGTGTCTGTTTTTGTGCCAGTACCATATTGTTTTGGTTATTATAGCATCATTTAGACTAGATGATTTTTAATAAAATTAGTTATAATTTGAGCTTTTATGTCAGCCACTAGATTTCACTGGAACCCAATGTAGGGAACTTTTATAACCTCTCTTCACAGATAAGTAAGTGACATCTGGAGAAGTTAAGTAATTTGCCCCAAGTCAGGCAGCATGCACAGAGGATCCAGAGGGCCCACATAATTCTCTAAATTTCGAGTTCAAGTTAGCTGAAAGTTGCTTTTGGAATCCAATTAATTGGGGGCAGGAAGGCATGTACAATGGGTTATCCCATTGCTTATACAATTAAGTCATGAAAGGCCAATAGCTTTGGGGGTTTGTGTGAAGAGAAAGCTACATGGGAATAGACCCTGGGGTCCACAGAACTTAAAATAGCTGCAAGTATTCCCAGTGATTCAAGCCTCAGGTATGCATGTAAGAATGTCATAACCTTACCAAACCTATTATGTCATTAGTAGGCCTTCTCCTTGGTCCTTAAAGGACCTACCACTTTGTTAAGACAGAATTTAGATTTAAATTTCTTAAAATGAGAGAGGTGGGATTTTTAATCCTAGAATAAGGTCTTTTGTATTTTCATATTTGGCAGTGTAAGCTTTACATTATAATAAAGCATTATAAGGCTCCCTTAAACCCTAACGTTAGGATTCTTTACTTTTTGCTATCCTTTGATATTTTAGCAGCATTCAAAATAGTATCTTTTTATATATGACTCCCATGGCACTCCATGCACTGTCTTCTCGATTTACACCTGCTTGGACTCTTTCAGTTTTTCTAGGTTTACTGATGTGATGTAGAAAAGATATTTCAATCTCCATTTTAATAATTTCAAGTGTTTTGGCATTTTTTGAGTGTCACTTGTGTTTACTGTAAGCTCTTTCTAATAGTGTGGAACATGAGTCCTTTCATAAGTAACATTAGACATGACATTTTTATTGTTATGATATTGAAAGTGTTATATAGAGTCTATGTGGTGGATGAAGTTTCTCATGACATTTCTTCTGTAATTATATTTACTTTTCTAGTTAAATACATTGGTTTATAAGTTGAATTAGTGAAGTAATATTTGTATCTTAGAAGATAATAAAAACTAGTAGGACTCAGTTGCTCAGGGTTACATCAGGTCTAGCCATAAAAGACTGCTAGTCTCATGTAAACCTGTGAAGTGATCTTTCCATGAAGGTACAAAAAGATCATAGTAAAATATAGATTTGTTTATATATTAGCTGATAGTTTGTAAACAAAATATATTCATGATATCTTTGAGAGTTCTGTGACAATGTCATTTTCTTTCTTCTGAACTATTTTTGGAGGTAATCTGATGCATTACCCTGAAAAGAATCAACTGTCCTTTTCCCGCTTAAAGTCAGGTTATTTAATTTAAGTGTTTCCTACTTACTAAACAGGGGTAACATTGCTAAATGCAGTTTCATTAGTATTATAGAATTGGGGAGTTAGACTGCTCAGAAATAAGGTTTTTGAAAAAAGCTACAATATTCTGCAATATTTTGATTAGATAGCTTAAAAAAACTTATTGTAAAATCCTATTGATTCTTTACATGCCAAAGTGACCCATTATTTTAAAAAACACCTGGTTCAGTCATTGCGTTTGCTTAGTCTCTGTCTTTTTGCTTAACATATGGCCAAAGATTAGTGTAGCTTTAATGTCATTTCAGTGATAAATATTCATTCATTCAAGACATGTTTGTTTCAGGTATTGTACAGTTGTTGGTAATAGATTGGTGAGTAAAACTGATGTATTTTCTTTCTCTTTCACACAATAAATATTTATTGAATACCTGCTATGTCTGGGGAACTCTTTTTTGACCCTTACAGAATACATATTCTAGGTACAATTGGTGCGCTCACATTCATATTTCTTAACAATGTCGGTTCATTTAAAATCTGCCGAGAATTTGAACAACTATTTTCTCTTAGCTTTGGACTTCATATATGAATTATGATGTTCCTATGCTTACCTTTGTAAGTTAGGTTGAGCTTTTTGGTATTCTTTTTTGAATACTCTGTTTATATGTGTTTTTCTTTCATTAGATGAAGCTTAGGAAGCTTCATCCTGTGGCTTCTATAATATATCTAGGTCTAAGTTATATTGCTACCTGGACGTATTATAATATTCTGCTATAGTTTGGCCTAGGATGATGTCATTGACACTTTCTTTCTCTGCACACCCATACACACTCATCCTGTCAGAATTCTGAACTTTATTGTTGGATGTGGCTTCTTGTGTAGAAATGTAGTAATAGTGTTGTGTAGTAATACCTGGATAGTGGTGCTCTCTGAGGCTATTGAGATGAGTGGGACTTGCTTTGACTAAATATCCGCCATTACTGAGCTAGAGTGGAAAATAAACTTTTCATATGTTGTATTAACATTTACTTGGTATCTTAGTTGAATGCACCATGACTTATCTTTATTATACTTAGAATTGGTTTTCAATTTTTATCTATTTGTAGTTTTTACCTTAAAGAATTATTAGCATTATAGCCTTTAGTATTACTATTCAGTTATGTTAGTTAGTCTCTAGGACAGTGGCCCTGTTCTACTTGGTATTAAGCCATGTGGTCAGAAAATAACATCTTTATACAGATATTCCTATTTAATGGAATAAATATTACACTTAATCTTATGGTAGAACAGATGCTAGGTGAATCATTTTCTGGGTTGGTTTTTTTTATATTACGTATGGAACACTGAAGAAAAGCTTATAGCCCCTGAATATAACCATATAATAAACCATCTAAAATTGCATATAGGAATGTTTGGAAATAGGAAGGCATAGGAGAAGTAATGAAATAAATTATTGTTAATATTTGTTTTACTCATTTAAAAATATTATTCCGTTTTTGAATTAAGTGCCTCAAAATGTAAAGAAAGTAAATACATAGTATAGCAGCTGGGTCTTTGATTAGATTCACTGTATTATTCCCATAGTTAATTTAGCAATTCTAGAGGCTTTAACAGTTTAGTTATGATTTTTCATCTATCTTAACCCATCTTAATGTTTCTGTAACTCCATTTTCAAGGTAATTTTGGTGGATGTGCATGCTTTACCAAATAGCACCTTGTCATTTTTAGCATTCCAGCATCCAGCATGGTGTCTGGTGCTTCAAGGGCCCTGAAGTAAATATTTGTTGAATCCTTACATAGGATTTACATAGAGATTTCTGCTTTAGTTATATATATATGTAGCTGGGTTCAAATCACTGCACAGTGATTATTATGGTATGTAGTCCTATAAATATCTGACAAAGATGAAAATTAATAGATATACTTATGTTGCCCATTTTCTAAAATGCCTAATGTTTTAGGTAGCCGATGGCCTTTATCTTCATTAGGGCCTATCATTCACTGGTGTGTAAGCTTGGAAAAGCTCTTATTTAGACCTTCACATAAGATGGGAGCTGGGTGCTCGTGCTGGTAGAAATAGATGGGACAAAGATGAGTGATGTCAGGACAGTCCACATTTTGAAATATGGAAGATGCATTTCTACAGAGTGAGTTTCTAAGTTACATTTAGAGTTCTGTTACGTGAATTTTGGTCTAGTGAGGCTTCATGGAATCAGCTTCTGAAGCTGTTATATTTAGAGAAACATAAACCATCATGCTCACAATTTGGTGGGCTTTTTCAATTAAAAATCTAAATGTTTTTATAGTCTGTCTTAAAGATCATGATTATACTAAGCTCCAAGTAAGGAGAACACAAATTGCATATTAATTTGTACTTCATTATAATGTAAAAATTTTAAACTGTAGAGCAGATTTGGGGGTGGTTATTTGCTTTACAGAATGTCTAACTTATGTGCAAGTAAAATTATTCAATTTACCAAAGTGTTATTTACACAAACTTTTTAGGAAGTCAGTTACACAAGGTTGAGGTTCATCTGAGGTTGTAATAACATATTACTGAATAGTGTAATTTCTCATTGCTGCATAAAATGTTCTACTGACATTTAGTAGAATTAACTAATATCCTAAGAAGTTGTTAGAAATGAACATGAATAGATCTTTTCCATTCCGTTTCTCGTCTGAGTTTAAAGATTCTAAGAAATTTAGTATTTAAATAACTCCTAAAAGGGAAAGAATTCATATACTAATGATTTTACTTCTCACATTTCCCTGTGGAAAGGTATGCTTTTAAATTAGCTAAATATTCCAAGACTTTTTCTGGAATAGTTGGTCCTTATAAAAAGTTATTACTTCAGTTATAATTTCCTAGCAAACTGTTCCTAACCAGCTCCATGGAGGAAGTATTTCTTCCTTCATGAAAAACTTTTACAAAAACTTTCTGCTGTTATTAATGTGAGGAGGACAAAGCAATAATAAGCATAATTAGACTAGAAATATGATTAATGCTGTGGGTTATGATTTTATTTATAATTGAATATTCCTACAGGCTGATTTTAACTTAAAGTTTCTGTATATATTTAAGGACCACGAAATTAATTGGCCAACTAATCTGTTTATTCCTAAACTCTACATAGTATAGATGTGTGTGTGTTTTTGTGGGGAATGGGGGGTGTGTATGCATGTGTGTAAGAGAGAGAAGTTCACTTTCCTTTCTCAGCAATCGTTGGATAATCACTGGCTCCTGATACTTTTTCCATGCAGAGAGATTCGTGGTCATCTTTTCATGATACTCTAAGTACTTTTAATATACTGAGTGCTGGTGACTTAGGGATTTTGCTTATATCATATAAAAGAAAACCAAGGACATCTAACTAGATATAGTTCTGAACATCTTCCTTGTGATTACGGGGAAATTTACTATTTATAATATTACCATTATATTTCCTTCTTGAAGGCATGTCTTAAATGCTGAATTCTTGGACTAAACTGTTTACTTAGGGTTATTTGGTAAAAATAAGTTTGTTGGGGGTTTCGAGAAACTAATTAATCAGTTTGAATATAAATTCCCTTCTCTGAATCATCTAACATAGTTTTGAATGACAGTCTAGTTATCTGCAGTTTAATTTTCTTAACAAGTGTATGATCGTTTTCTCTGCTAGAGTTGGCTTGTGATTTTTGTGCAGAAGATTATGTTGGTATTTAAATTCAAAGTTGAAACAAGCATTGAAAGGTGTAGTTATTGCATTTCTACTGACTGGACTGGGTATTCTTAGAGGTGGTGCTTGTGTCCAGCAAACTAAAACAGACATGAGCCTTAAATTTTGCAAGTTTACATATACAAATATTTTCAAATATCATTATACCTGTCTTTGGATGTTTTGCTTATGCTCTTTACCTTTGTGTTGGTCTTGTTGCCATCTGTATGAAAAGTTTTAGTTTAACATGTATTCAACCTGTGTTTCACAGAGTAGAATATATCATAATCCCTTAGGTAAAATGCTTTGAAAAGTGGCCTCGTGTGTTTTTCTATGCTACTGAGAGAAAACAATTTTTAATAAATTTTACTGTATATAATTTCAAATTTGGGTCATGTGCTTTAATTTTTCATATGTAATAAGATATTAGAAGTACAGTTATCAAGTATCGAATGATTTAAGTTTAATTTGGTACAGAAATGGAGTTGAATGGTTTCTTCTATAGTTTCTTTGATTAAGACTTTAAGACCCAGAGCATCAAGTTGGGTTCTTACTTCCTGCCAGCATAATCATTAATTTTTCCTCCTCTCTCATTTCTCCCGTCCTGCTGATCACCATTTCTTGTTCCATCTCCTCAGAATTATCTCCTGAATCTGGTGGCTTCTTTCCATCCCCTCCATGTCTTTAATTAATACTTGTTGCTTGGACTGTTGGAACTGCCACGTCTTACATGGTTTTTCCCTGCCATGAATCTTCCATCTTTAATTTAGCCATTGCACTGCTATAAGCATAGTCTTTCTTCAAAAAAAATTTTTAATTGATTTTTGAAGTTCAAAATCCTTAGCTTGACATAAAAGACTATCTTAGCATCCTCTGTTGTGTACCTTGTGTTCTTTGCAAACTGCACTCACGTTTTATTGAAAATACTGTTATCCTTTTATAGCTCCGTCCTTTGAATACATGTCCCTTGTCAGGGTAAGGTAAAATGGATTACCTTAAATTAGACTGTTAGATTATCTTATCTGTGATGACAATTTATGATAATAGTTCAGTGAGGCTCACTCTAAAATTTGGGTCAAACTGTCTCCAAGGGTAATTCAGACAAAGCCAGACTTGGTGGTCTTGTGGTTAAGATTCAGCACTCTCCCTGTTGTGGCTGAGTTTGTTTCCTGGTCAGCAAACCACACCACTCATCTGTCGGTTGTCATACTGTGGCTTCCAGACTAAGACAGACTAGGAAGAAGGACCTGGCTGCCCACTTCCAAAAAAATTGGCCATGAAAACCCAGTAGCAGAGCATTGTCTGATATAGCATGGGAAGATGAGAGGATGATGGAAAAAGACTGAGCTGGGTTCCACTCTGCTGTGCACAGGGTCACTAGGAGTTGGAATCCACTTGATGGCACTAACAACAACAATTCAGACAAATGGAGTTAAGCCTTTCTATAGTAGAGACTTCCATGTATTCACCAAACCCTGTTTTCTCTCCTTCTTGAGCCCATATCCAGACTGTATTTCTTGTCCCTTCTTGCAGTTAGGTAAGTTAGGTGAGGCTAAATGATATACAACACTTTCATCCTTGTTCAGTAAAAAAGCACTAGTTTGGTCTTCCATGTTTCTTTTCCCTCATCTGCTGGTTGGATGCAGAGAATCTGGCAGAGGATTCCAACCCAGGCCCTAAGAGAATGGTGGAGCCATAAAATGAAGAAGTCTGAATCTCTGAATGATCAAGCAGAAGGCCATCTGTCAGCCAGGAAGATAAACATTGGGCTTTTATTGTGATAAACCACTAATTTTAAAAAATTGTAGTTGCTAGCATTACCAACTTTACTGCGTCTCAGAGTTTGAAGAAAGGTGGTCCGCCAGCTGCTGCTATTGGAGCCACTTTGAAAATTCACCGTGGCAGTCCCACTCTTAAATCATCTGATCCATCACATTGGCAAGTGGGATCCATTGTTTTCAGTGTTCCTGTCAGTATGCAAGAGAAACGTAGTCAAGTTCAGTTTGGTGGAATGTATTTATTTTTATATGATTTGCTATTAATTCTCACTAAAATTCTGTCATTATTCTTTGATTAAAATTTTAAAAGACCATCTTCAGAAAAGTCTGGAGATGTTTCAAGCAATGGTAGCTTTTGTAGAAATAAGTCCCTAGTCTTCCAGAGTACCTGGTAGGGGAGGGGGTTTAGTGTATTTGTTAAGTGGTCCAGTCATTGTATGTAAACCTGTTATGTTTCTTGGTTATGCAGTATATGAAGAGTTCTGTATTATAGGAACCTCTCCTAATTACCTGTTTGTGAAATATCTGAGCGTAGAAATCATAACCTTTTATTTAAATGCGGAAAATAGGATGACAATAGGACCTGAACTCATTTTCTTGTCACTGTCTTGCATTTGATTCACAATGATTTTAGATGAGCTTCACATACAAAATATTTAAAAAATGTGGAGTGCTTCTATTTGAGGCTCTTCCAAAAAAAGTCTCCTTTGGTAAGGGGGTCTAGAATACATGACAGGTGATTTCTGGTTTTTGAATATTTATTTCATAAAGATTAAAGAGAGGATGGATAAAGGACATCCACAGTTTCAACAAATGTTTCTTCAGTAGTTGTGCTAGGTGTTAAGAGAAACAAACAAACAAAAAAACCCTGACAAAATCCTTACTTTTAGGAAGGAGCCCACCCTCTGGTTGATGTCTTACATTAATCATTTAAGTACAAACTAAACAGATTAGTGAAAGTAAAATAGCTAAATTGTAGGTAGAAAGATATATAGATGAGTGATTTGACATCTCCATGAAAAATAAGTTAACTACATTGTTCATAATGTTTGAACATACATTGTTCAGTACTTGTCCTATCTCAACACTACATAGAAAAGATTTTAAAAATTCTAATCAGAGGTGAAGAGGGAGAGAATGGAGAGAAAGGGGAGACAGAAATCCAATTGACCCATCTTTTTTGTGTAATTGGCTCTGTGTGGTTTTGTTTTTCTCCCATGTTGAGATGAGTATTTCCAGTACATTGGGAGTGTTGTTCAGGTGTTTATTCCAGATGCCCCAGCTATTCTAGGTATTGTTAATAGCTGTATACAAAGCTATAGTCTGATATTTGTTCTCTCATTTCTTGGGCACTTGGGTTGAACAATGTTCTTTCATCATTTAAAGAAAAGAAAACTTAGATGCTAATGACAAACTGTGGAACTTTGTGACATGAGTCTATTTGTATGTAGATCATGGGCAGTGCCATTCTGACTGAAGTACAGTTCAATCAGTAATATCAATAGACTATTTTTGACTAAGATTATAATGGCCAGTTCTATGGCTATTCTAGAGGAATAAAGTACCATGCTATTCTAAAATATTTTATGACACTTTTCCCCTACACTTAGTCATGCCACTAGTAGTTTTATTTTTTATTAAGTTGCTCTCAGTCCTTGGCAACATTTCCTGGCAACCTTTTATGCACAATATTTGTAGAATTGTTGAGGTGGAAGGTGTTCTGTGTATGCAAACACAGAGCTGGTTTTCACCATGTTCTGTTTTACTCCATGGCCTCTACAAAGGTGTCATTTGTATAAGACATTTTCCTTCAGGATGTTTCCTGCAGCTTTTGGCTTTTTCCAACTTTAATGAGGCATCCAATTTTGGATAAACTACTGCTTCACAGCTACATATTTGATTCTTTGGTGTCAATATTTATGAAAGTAAATGCTAGAATAAACATCTGTGTTTCCTTATTTCTGAAGCCTTCATTCTGTTGAGCCTATTGATTCTGGGTTTATTCTAGAGAAATGTAGTTAGTTGTATGTTTCCCAGTCAACAACATGCTCACCATTGCTGAATTTGGGGACGCAATGTGGGGGAAAATACAGCTTTTAGGCTAGATTTAACATACTAGATTCTTTTGCATTAAGTAAATTAATGGTATTTAGACATATTTCAGTACAGATTTCTGTTTACCATTTGCCTACCATCAATAAATTAGCTTGACTGGCAGTCACATCTTATTGAGGTTAAGCAGTTACTCTTTTCCTAGGCCTTTCCACTTAATCTCTTCTACATTTAACCATGGAGTTAACTGCTTACCTACTATTATGCTATTATGAGCTAATCTATAAGTTATTACCTAAGGAAAGTGTTTGTAGCTTAGACTTAAGTGCTTGAATCTTGCTTTCATTTTTAACGTCTATGTTGTTAAAATATATTTGGATTTAGAATTCTACAAATTTTCAATATAGATGTCATGAGAAGAGATATTTACTTGTCTAGGAGACTGTTGTGTTCTCTGTGTCGTGTTAAGTCGTTCTTCTTTATTCAAATAAGAGATAAGAAAGCTGATAATATTTTTCAGATTCTTTTTCAGAATCAGAGGAACTATTGTCATCATGCAGCCTTCTAAGGATCTCATTTTACATGGTATAACTTGATTGTCCTTTTGTAGTAGTGGTAAAACCCTGATTCCATAATGGTAATAGTCATAATCAATTCTTTCTTGGCCTTCAAAATTACTCTAGGACTCTGTTTTTATTGACGTATCCAGTAGATGGTGGGATGGTGTGGAAAGAGCCTGGATTTTTTTGTCCCTTCGAAAGGGAGGCCCTTCTAGATTTACCCCATTGCAAGGTGAAGGGTCCTTTTCAAGACTTCAATCCTTGTCCACATGACTCTCTTTTCAAACCCCTCAGTCCATTTCCCAGGTTAACTCCTCCTTTCCCCATAAGAGGAAGTCCTGTTCCTTGATCCCTTCCTGGTTCTTGCTGCAAGCTTCCATAGGATGCACTTTGAAATTTTACTCTGTGATTACAAGATTTTGAGAGAGGAAAAATCCTGTTGTAGAAGTGACTATGGATGCTCCATTTCAAGTAATTTCCCCTCTAGATTGGGCAGGAGCTGATTTTTTTCACTAGGTTACCTAGGAAGAAAGTATGCCTCTGTAAGGCTAGCATTAATTTTTCTCAGAGTCAACACAATCAAAATATTGAAGGAATATTAAAATTTAAAAAATAAATATGTGTATCTGGTTCTAGAAGGAATTTAATAGCTCACATTTGGTTATCAGATATTCTGGAAATTCATAGTCTTAAATTCAAATGTGCTGAGAGGATAACTATGAATTTCTGATCCTTCTCTGGTCATTTATTTCATGTAGTCATGGAAGACTTGCCTTAGAGATATTGAGCATTCTGCTGCTCTCTTCTTTCAGAGTTACTCCCTGAATGGCTCACACCTCCTAGCAGTCCTTATGTTAATTCCTTTTCAAGCTGTTGGTTGTATGAAGCTTATTCTCTTGTAGATTCTTCAGGAAAGACTCATGGGAACAATATTCCTTGAGTTTTGCATACTTTATGTAGCAAGAACAGATAGTTTTTATCTGTGACTCACTTTAGCTATATTAAAATGCATTTGATGTAGGCTGTTCTGGGTCATTTTCCCCAGATATATTTTGTTCTTTCAGTATGTATTTTCAAGTTATTTTTTATTTTAGGAAAGTTTTATTAAATTATAGTTTTTAGTATTTTTGTTTTGTTGCTTTGATCTTCTTTAGGGACTCCTATTAAACATATGTTGGACCGTCTTGCTTATGTTATAAATTAATAATTTTCTCTTGAAATCTTTTGATTTCATTTTTTTTATTCTAAAATTTATCTTATGTCCCATTTTTATACTTCCATTAAGACATTATCCATTGTGTTTCTTGTCATTTAGTCTTCATTCCTGAAATAAGTTTTTCTTTTATTTCTAAATCTTTCCTGAGTTTGGTCACCCCTCTTCTCATATCTTCCTTGCCCTCAAACATATCATTTCTGAGTTTTTCTAATTCTGAGGTTTTGCATTGCTTCTATCATTTAAAAAAGATGTTTAGCTTGTTTTGAACTATTAGGTTACAGTTTTCATCTTATATGGGCATGTCTTTCTGGCATGCTTTCATTATCCACAGAGACATCATTTATTCTTGTGCCCTTTTCCCCCTTATGATATAATTATGTGGGATTAATTTGCTATTTCTTTCTGTTCCTCATTTTTATGTGAAATGAATTTTCTTCACTTTTGGAGGGAGGGATCATTCAGGATAGCTTTTCTAGCTTCAGAGCTCTAGTTCTCTTCTGTTGTTTTTGTAAAATGACTTTAAAGAAAAATCTCTTGCTTCTGTGATCAGCCTCCTTGACTCCCTTCCCCAACTTTGTCTCAACTTTCTCTTTTCTTTGCTTTTATCGCCCTTGTTCTGTTCAGTTTGGATTTGACTTCTAGTAATTTCTCCTCAGTGTTGGACTCTGTATTGGAAGCAGCTTTTGTTTGTTAGGTTTGAGACTAGCCATATTGTTCCAGTACTTTATTCAGTTGGTGTCCTGTTGCACTCACTTACAAATTGGATTCCTCCCAATTTGGGCTACTGTTCTCAAATTGGTCCTTTACATTTACCCATTAGTGAATGGTGTTCTCTTGTCCTCAGGATCATCAGAAGCCCAGGTGCTTTCCTTCTGCCTCTCATACCAATACTAAAAATATCAAGGTCTTTTAATTTTTGTTACTTTGTCCCTCTTTGCTCATATTTGAAGTGTTTGTGGGGCTGCTTCGTGACATTATTATGTTGTAGATACTGTCCTTGAGTCTTTGGTTTGGCTAGCCTCACTGCACTATTGTCATGGGGAGATTTAAAATCTTTTCTGCTACCATCTTTTCTACGTCTGGAATATTTTGACAAAACTTTTATCTAAGGAACTCTCCTGAATGTTGACTTATTGCTCTACTTAGTGGACAAAAAATGCTACGTATATTAGAAACCTGACATAATGCTAAAATAAAAAATAAGAGATAGGTTACTATTTTGAAGGAAACTATTACCTAGACAAATATAGAGGGGTGTGTGTGTGTGCGCGTGCACGCGTGTGTGTTTGTGGATTTCTATATGTATGGACATATATTCTAAATGAAAGCAGCTGAAAAATTTTAGTGGTGTCCTCTACTAGATGGATGAATTTTTTTCTATTTGTAACTTTCTTCCTTTTTCCACATTAAAAGGTAAACTTTGAAGAAAAATACCTTTGTTATACATCACAACTTTGGGGAAATTATTCCCTACTTTCAAAATCAAGGAGTTTCATTAATAATATTTGTTGTCGTACTGTGGTCAAGATAGAGCCCATTCTGTAGCCTTTATTGTAGACTTTTTTTGTGTGCTTTTCTTTTTAAATTAGGATATAGTAGTGAATCTGCCTCATTCAGTTAAAAATTTGCCAAACTCTACCAATGCTTTAACTGGAAGTTAAGTGCTTTGAAACAAAATTTTATGAAATATTCAGTCTTCTGATTAAGGAATATTTGTTTTCCTTTCACTTACAATGTTACTTTCCGTCTTTGGTCATCTTATTTTGGTTTTATAGTTGCTGATAGTTTATGATTATTTCTTTAACATTTGAGCCCATTAGTCATAATGAATTTCAGATGTTTGGAATCTCTATTAATTGAATTCATTGGAAGTTCATAAAGCTTATGAACCTTCTTCTACTAATTATGACTTTGCCAAGGTTCCTTACTGAACTATCATTTTCCCACCAGAAAAAAAGTGAACTTAAAAATCTTGAGCATTTCATCTGTCATATATGTAATTTCTTTGTAAACGTATCCCAAATGGAAGAGTTCCATCTTAATTTGCTGTGTATTCTTCCAGCGCTTGTCGCCAGGCTTCGTGGCCATCTTAGTGAAGTTTTCTTTACAACCTTAATACAAAAAGATACTCTCTTGGGTTTTCTTTGAAAACAGGCTGAAGACCTTCCTCCAAATGTCTTGTCTCAATTTATGTGTCGTTTGGCACAAATTTAATTGAATGAGCTGTAGCCTAGAGAATCATTCCTAAATGGCTGCTTGACTACATTTTTTTCATTGTTTTTCTTGACAGACCTCAGGTTACAGTCTGTGTCAGGCCTCATTTGGTCAGAAGCATGTTTGTTTCTCTTGTCAGCTTCTTGATTGGTTCCTTTCCAGATTTCTGCAGGGCAGCCATATGGTCGTTTCTGCATGTTTTCTAGATTGCTTCTGTGGCAGGATTCCAGGTCTGGTTGATTAGTGTTTCAGAATCTACTCACACTGAGAGGACTTTAGTTTTTGCCCTTTAGTTTTATTTCAGATAGCTTATTCAGATCTAGTGTCCTTCCTGTCTCTTATCTGAAGTTCATTTGATTTTGATGATTTTATTTTATGTGGCCCATGTATTTGGCTGACTTTTCATCTTCTTATATGTCAAGGAAGAACAACTCATAAAGGCCATTGGTGAAGTGCCTAGACTATGCTGATTTTGGAAAACTGAATCTAGTAATAATTCTAGATGATCAATATTAATGTACATTAGATTGGCTAGAGAAGTATGCCAGTCTCCTTTCTATTTTTTTTATTCTTAATCAGTTCTTTCAGGGGTTTTTTTGGTGGGGGGAATTTATTTTGAAAATTATTCTCTGTAATTATGAGGCAAGGAGAAAATTACTCATGATGCGGGTAGTGATGTTAAAGAAGAAATTATTCATGACTTGTTAAAGAATGATAAGGCAGACTTTATTCAAGGGGACTGTCACAACAGGTGTAGGGACCACTGCAATGAGATTTTGCAGTGTGGGAGAGAGATTGGACTCAAATCTGAATACAACAAGGAAAAGTGGGCATTTATAGGCAAGGAGCAGGGTGGGGGTCAGTGGATGAAAAATTACTAAGAGGAAAGAAACATTGAGGTAAGTGAGGGATTCTGGCTAACTAGACCTAACAGGATTGTTGCTGAAGGCAGGCCAAAGTGATCAGATATCACATGGGGGGTGGTGGAGGATAAGGAACCTGATCAGATATTAAGGGTGACCAGATATTGAGGGTGGGGGATTCTGGTTTAACTGACTTAGTAGGATCCTTGCTAAAATTGGACAATGCAGAGATGAACACAGAAGCCCAAAAGTTAGGGCCTAGTTGAGAGGAGTTCAGAGGAGCCTGACTAAAATTTGCTCAAGGAGAGACTCTTTGTCAGTGATAATAAATTTAAAATTATAGCTTTCAAGGAAGTAGTTCTCATTACAGAAATAGTGAAGCAAGTCTCTATTAACAAAATAGCATTAGCAAATTTATGCTTAACTTCAGTCAACCAATAGCAGGAAAATTCCCTACCTGTATCTATTTATGGCTATTCTTTTTTTGGGGGGGGGGGGGCGGTGAGGAAGATTAGCCCTGAGCTAACATCCGTTGCCAATCCTCCTCTTTTTGCTGAGGAAGATTGGCCCTGGGCTAACATCCGTGCCCATCTTCCTCTACTTTATATGGGATCCTACCACAGCATGGCTTGACACGCAGTAAGTCAGTTCATGCCCGGCATCTGAACCTGCGAACTCCAGGCCTCTGAAGTGGAGCGTGTGAACTTAACTGCTGCACCACCAGGCCAGCCCTATATTTATGGCTATTTTTGATTGCTGCTAGATTAGGACCTGTATCATTTCAGGATATTGTAAAGTTGAAGAAAATCAAGTTAATGTCCTATATTCAGTCTCTGCTCAATTTGTGGTTTTGGTTTCTATGATGAAGATTGAAATTATAATGTGAATGAGTTAAGTTAGATATCATGAAAAACCTCCTGATTTTCTGTTAAAGATAATGTTGTTTCATAAACTAGCTGTAAAATATTGTAATATTTTCAGACTCAGGCTTAAATTCTTTAATCAAATTATTAAAATCTAAATTTCACTTTGCTTATATATTTGATTTAATTTTGCTCTGGCACTTTCATTTTATAAAGGAACCTACTTAATATATTTTTTCAGACTTCCTTATATTTTTCAGGAAGTAAGTTTTATTGTACTTAACTTTTATTTGCATGCAGGATGCCCTATTTGGGTAGGAGAGTCTCTTTCCAAAAGGAGTTGTATTGAACTTTGTCTTTGTTATCTCGTCTTTCTAGTGTTCTTAAGAATTCTGCCTAGAGTGCTCTGTACTTAGATTTGAAGGTTCTTATCGGCATGGCTGGCACTCAGTTTAGAAAGTGACCTTTTGAAGGAGATGACTAGATGTTTAAATTTATTAGGTTCTAGAAGTTTATCTGTTAGTTGAAGATTTCAAAGAATTGGTTGGCTTTTTTGCAGCAGGACATTTTCTTGGGTATGTAGTCAAACTTTCAGTGCCTCTAAATGGAGTAGGTTATGATCAAAAAAGGATTTTATTTTTGAGTACCTACAATTCTAAGGAATCTAGTCCCAGTCCTTCAGACATTGGTTCTTAAGCTTTTAGTAGCGTTAGAGTCACCTGAGATGCTTTTTAAAAATTCAGACTTCTTGGTCCCACTGCCAGAGAGTCTTACATCGTTGATGAGAAATTGGGCCCAGAAATGAGCATATTTAACAAATGTCTCACACTTTGAGAAAGATTTCTTTAAGACCTCAGTGGTTCCAAAACCTGTTGATGCATCTGAATCGATCTGGTTTCAAAAACATGTTGACACCTGTTTTCACCCTAAAACTACTTAGTTAGAATCTTTGGGATTGTGGCCCAGGAACTGCATTTTTAACAACCTGTCTGGTGATTCTTATATAGAAAACCACATTTCAAGATCCATTGCTTAGTGCCCATATGAGTTGCCTGAGGGCTTTGTACCTTTATGTTCTAGGATCTCCCAAGATCTAATTTCTGGGTGAAATATTAGAAAGCTGTTTCTGTTATTTCTCAGACATGCCCAGATGTTGACATTATAGTGGCTAAAAAGCATTGTCAATTTTTTTAACATTCTTTAACATTCTTCTAATCAATACTGGGTAATTTAAGGTGTACACACACGCACACACACATATGCACACATTATGGGACTTAGTGGCTGTTTTCATTTCTAACGTTAACAAAGTTAGGTTATAAACATAGTTATCTTTGCTATATTATCTGTTAAAGGCTAAAAAAATTTTGCACACTTTAGGAGCTTAAATTCAAGACAAAATATCATTATAGATGTGTATTTTGATACTACTGGCTAGCATTATAAATGTGATAATTTTATATAAAAACTAGTTCTTTAATATGAGTTCTATGTAGTAAAGAACTAGAAAAATTGGTATTAGTACTTAGTTATCTTAAGCATTTTGCTAAATTGTTCGGCTTGAGGATTCTTTACAGTTGTAATTAGTGATGGATTTGCAATAAAGTAACAAGCAGTTCATTCTTGTTGGTAATGTTATAATGGCTAATTTTCATGGAGTTATAGTCCTTAAACGATAGTTGAAGGAGTAATAGCTCTTTTCCAGAAGGTTTAAGTAAATTGTTATTTAAATGCTTTCTTTAAGTTTAGATGCATTGCTTATGTAATCCATGTTAATTGAAAACTTTGGCTGATAGTCATTAATTGAGAGCTGAACACAGAGAACTGACAATTTTTATTTGCTTATGCAGGCTGAGCATAGGATGAAAAAGTTAGGAGTGTGTTAAAGTCTAAGAAAAGAATGTGAGCACTTTTCTTTTTATTATGTGTGTTGGTTTACATTCTGTATATTATGGCACTCAAAAATATTGCATTCTCCTTACCACTTGGTCAGGTTAGTTTGGAAGGTGTGGTGGCTTGTTTCATATTACTGTAGCTAAAGTTCTTAAAGTTTCCAACATTCAAAAACTCTTTTTTTTTTTGACCTGCAGAAATTCCACTTAACTTTCTTAATTTTCTGCTGCAGATGAGTGTCTTAAGACATCAGATTTTCAAACTCACTAATCAGACAATCTTCAATCATTGCCACTAAAGTAAAAATTGTTGTTGGGAACGAATTAGTTAATTTAATATCATATTATATTGCTCTGGCAGGTAGATATTAACCATTTTTTGCCTGTTTAGAACAATGCCTGGTTTGCTATTCAGATTCAGAGTTATCTAATATAGCTTCTTGTTTTTAAACTAATTTTACTGTCATTTTATTTACTGTTATTAAACCTATTAAGTATTACTTTACTATTATTATTTTAAAGTTGAATTTCCAATTGGCTATTAGAGAGCAAGAATTATTTTGTATAGTCCTCAGTAGGTACCCCAGAGGAGCCCCAGGCCTACTGACTGCTGCTGCCATGTGGCTCTCTATTCAGGGAGGGGTAAGGAGGAGGGAAAGCACAACCTATAGATGAATGTAATGAGGAAGGCTTTTTACAGACTGCTGCTATGACCAGTCATTTTCTGGTCCTAACGGTGATAGTACTAGAAATAGATGTGTTTTTTTTTTTAATATTTTATGCTGAGTTTAGTTATTCTGTATATTACCCTCAAATATTTAAGTAAGAGATGTTAGCAATAGGACTGCTAAATGGCATGGCAAGACTCTTACTAGTGCTTCAAAGTTCCCCTTGGTGTAGTCAGAGAGCATTATTCTTACTGTCTGCTGCCTAATTTATTTTTTGCCTCGTTAGCCTTCCTATCCTTTATTGGGTACATATGCCATACATATACTGCTTTATATTATAGTTTAATTATACATATCATATCTCCCTCAACCAGAATGTAAACTCCTTGAGGAGAGTCTGAAACTTCTTTTGTTATTTCTCTTTGGTACGTGGAAGTGTTTTCCATATAGTAGACATTCAGCAAGTTTTATTTAGTAATAACGATTACTTGGTTTCACCACTTATGAAGGTACTATTTTCCTGATGTCTGTTTAGCTTAAGTAATGATAAATATTTATTTAATTGATTTTCTTTCATATTTTACATATATATAATTGAATATTTATGTTAGTAATTTTATTGTTATTCACAAGCTCTTGTAAATTAATTCAAAGATTGACTATATTAATATATATTTCTAGTTGATAAGATGTCCTCTTGTTTGATCTACTTGAATTGAGATAATTTTGTAATAATTAGTAGAAGAATATTGTGATCATTAAATTTAAAACTAAATACATATTCTAACACAACGGTAATCATGAAATAAGAAGCAATTTATTGTGTTGAATAATGTAAAACCAATGTTGATTTTCCTTATTGCACTAAATTGTGAAACCTGAATTGGTAGAAGATAATACCACAAATTAAATAAATTAAAATTTGGGAGAATCAAGACTTAGATGTTGAGGCAGTTAAAAACCAACTCATTGCCGTGATAGTTTATATAATAAGAACAAGTCATCTTATTGAAATATAATTGCACTGTTTATGATAAATCTAAGGCCCCAGTGATATTTCATAATGGGGTTATTATGGCTAATTATGTCTTGGAAGAGTACTATCCTTGCCAATTTTTCAACCTATTCTGAATTTTTAACCCTTCAAATAATTTACATGGAAATTACCAACAACTTCATATCTTGGAAATTTTCTTGATGTGAGCAATGGTGAGAATCTTTCTCTTAAAGTGTATGTTTGAAATATAACTTTTAAGTATATTTGCCTCATATATTTTATTATTTTTTTTTTGTGAGGAAGACCAGCCCTGAGCTAACATCCGTTGCTTATCTTCCTCTCTTTTTGCTGAGGAAGACTGGCCCTGGGCTAACATCCGTGCCCATCTTCCTCTACTTTATATGGGACGCCGCCACGGCATGGCTGACAAGCAGTGCGTTGGCAGGCGCCCGGGATCCGAACGCCGGGCTGCCAAGCGCAAACTAAACCGCTGCGCCACTGGGCTGGCCCCTATTTTAATTTTTTAAAAATGATTCATAGAGTGAATTTTTTAATAAGATATGGACATTGTGTTGTTCTAACTTTCTTTTTAAGACATACCTTTTCTTTTTTTTTTTTTTTCTGGTTGGTAGTGTGTGGTGCTTGTCTACACATTCTTAACACAGTTAAGCAATAGGATTATATCATAGAATTAGACAAAGCTAACTGGCCAATCTATAGATTGAATTTAGCACCCAGTTTCAGGTCCCTTATCCCAGTGGTCTTCACAGTGAGTGAGGCCACCCATTGAAATACAGGAAGAAAACATCGTAGCTTCTGAGGGTTTTTTTACATATATTTTTTAAAATTTTTTATTTCATACATGTACATTTCTATTTTGTATGTTTTATAATATATATAACATATTAGTAATATAGTACATGCAACCTTTAAAAATAACTACACATGTTGCTGCATGCTTACATATTTATCAATAGGAGTACTTAGTCAAGATAACTTGAAGACCACAGTTATTTTTGTGTGTGTGTGTGAGGAAGACTAGCTCTGGGCTAACATCCGTGCCCATCTTCCTCTACTTTATATTGGACACCGGCACAGCATGGCTTGACTAACAGTGCGTCTGTCCGTGACTGGGATCCGAACCTGCAAACCCCGGGCCACCGAAGCAGAGCACGCGAACTTAACTGCTATGCCACTGGGCTGGCCCGAACCACAGTTCTGGCAAAGTAGCTAATCATTGAGAATGGACACTAAGGGGAGAACATGTGATCTTTTGAAAGTGATAGGCAAAGATCCAGTAATTAAAGATATAGTAAAAGTTAGTAAATATAGGTTAGAATATTGTATTATGCAGATCAAGGGGCTCATTTTAAAACGTAAAAATGGTCCCTATTGTTTGTTTACCAATAACAGTTTTTATAGTTACCAGTTTTAATAGCTATCGGTAGGTACATAGAACTTTTTAAATAGTTGGAACAATTTAAGTTTAGGCGCTAGTTTTTCATGTATAATGGCTTTTCATTTTCTGGTTGTAGCTGACCTTTCTGTAGGCCTTTTTAATCTAGTAGTGAATTGCTATAAATGTTGGCTGATTTTCAAGGAATAATCTGTTTCTTTTTTTTCTTTCTGGTGGAGGAAAGTAATGTAACTTTTAAAATATTTAAACAAATTATAAATCAGATTATGAAAGACATGTTGATTTTCTGTGTTTCCCAAAGTTGCTAAAATTTGTGGGTATTGCTTTTATAGCCAGAAAAAATATTTAAAATAATTAATGGAAATAATTTCTAGTAGTAGAACTAAAAACAGTCTACATAGCTTCCAAAATTACCTATGATGGGGGAAGGAGGTAAGAATAAAGAAGAAACAAACAATAAAACAGAAAACAAGTAGCAAGGAAGCATTACAAAATAGGGAGAAAAAAGTTACATGACAAATTAGGTCAAATTTGTTATAAAGAAACATAAGTGGGATAAATTTACCCTTTACAAAAAGAAGCCTTACTACAAAGTTTTTCAGAAAGCCTAATTATCTATTGTATACAAGAGACTCACATAAACAGAATGATTCAAAGAAAGTGAAAATGAAAGAATAAGCATACCAGGCAAATTATAATAGAAAGAAAGCAAAGGGAGATAATAATGTTCAATTTGACATAGTTTAATAGTAAAAAGTAGTAAATGGAACAGGTTATAATGGTGAAGCATGTAAGCTGTAGTGATGATGTCATGGATCCATATGTACCCAAATCATGCAGAACTAAAGTATAAATGATGAAAACTTGCAAGAAAGAGAATTGTTAGATCTCAATAGTAGTTTAGAAATTTTAGAGTACTTCTCTAAATCTGTGACAGATGAAGCTTATATTTATATTATTCCTATATTCTATATCTTTATTTCAGTCAATATGCAAGACAAAGAGGTATGTATTCTGAAAGTAGAAAATATATTGTCTCCAAGACTCATGAAATGTTTATAAAAATTGACCGTGTTTTTGGTCACAAAGGAAATTTCAAGTAATTCCAAAGAGTAGAAATAGGTCATCCTAGATTCTCTGCCTACAGTGAAATAAAATGAGAGCTAAGTAATAAAGATAGGGAGAAATTTGGTAATTTTCAGATCTTCTCTAACACTCTTGGGTCAAAGAAGAAATCAAAACTGAAGTTGTAAGATATGTAAATATGACAACATCAGAGTATACTGAATTTTCTTTTGTTTTTTGATTTTAAAAAGCTAATTATATATTCTGGTTTCAGGAAGATAGTTAAAGGACAGCGTTCAGTAACAAATGTTTCTTGACCCTGTGTCATGTGCAAGGCATTTTGTTTGATGTGAGATATAACTCTGAATCAGACTCTGAGCCTCAGAGCTTGTGATCCACTGGCTTTTATTATAGTATGTGCATCAGTAGTAAATTATGTGGGATGTATATGTGAAAAATCCTGTATATATGATTTATATCATAAATGTATGTATGAAAAGGAGTTCAGTATGATCATTTTAATTTTCAACAGAGGTACCCATATGGAGAGGAGAAGTAGATTGTTATAGTAGATTGATTGAACCGTGTCTGGAGATCTTGGTTCCTTTTTTACCTCTGTCACCTGTTAGCAGTTCTGTTTCACTGGACAATTCAGTTTTATCCCTCTGGGCTTTAAATTCTTCATCCATAAATGAGGAAGTTGAATTAAAATATAAGGTTCTTTATAATCATTGTTTCTGTGTCACTGTGAATGAATTTGTCAAATTAGTATTGGGCATTGACTCTTTTTCAGTCTGTAGGGATGGAATTATGCTCTGGTGGAGGAGAGAGACAAACTTAGGGTTCCATGGAAGCAGAGGAGGGCACGTACATTTTAAACAGAGAAAAACAGAGATGGGGAAAGAAGGGCATTGGGAAGGATTTCATAGAGGCAGTGTGACACCTGAGCTGGTCTGGAAGATAAGGGTTTGTCAAGTGAATAGGGAAGGAGAGCTAGGCTCAAGAAATAGCAGAATGTATAGAGGCAGAGAAGGGAGTGTTTTACATCTGGGAAACTGCAGTTAGTTAGTGTGGCACTTAGTAGTTCGCATGGGCTTGTGAAGGAGTAGCAAGACATTAAGTATTGAGGTATATGGGAGCCAAACTGTGAAAAATAGGGGCTTTACGTTAAAGACAATGAATAACCGTGGATGGGTTTCATAGAGTCTGTGACTGTCCTGAAAGTATATGCAAGATTTAATATGTGAATGTATGTTCCTTTGAAGAGGCTCTATAACTTTCATCAGATCATTTAAAGGTCAGTTAGGGTAAATATATATTGTAGGGAAAATTAACAGGATGACATTCTACAAGCTATGAAGTTTAAATAATTTAAAATTTTATTTGTTACCGACTAATTAATTTTTTTTCACTTTTTATAGTGGACAGGCCAAAATCTCAGCAAGTTCGAACCTCTAGTACGATAAGGCGAACCTCTTCTTTGGATACGATTACAGGACCTTACCTCACAGGACAGTGGCCACGGGATCCTCATGTGCATTACCCTTCATGCATGAAAGATAAAGCTACTCAGGTAAAAGAAGCAAATCAAAATCAGTTTTGTTGTTCTGCAATTCTGTTTTGATCACAATAAAGAAAATGTAATTTAATCAAAATTTCCCAAATTCAAAATATATTTAACCAAAGAAGAAAGCCATTTCTTTTAATAAACTTTAGATTAATTGTTTTTTGTCATTTTGGTTCAAATATTTTTTTTTGATATTTAATAAACAGCACATCAGTCTATATTATATAGTTTTTGAGACTTATAGTTTTAATAATCGCTTTCTAACAGAAATTACTATAATAACTAGTAACCATACTAGAAAATACAAGTAATTTTTGAAGAAAAGTTTGCACAGTTCTTGGAAATAATTTATAAAGTATTAGCACATGGCTAAGGAAATATATGTCAAAGGATTTTTTTTTCTGTTTAAAGACAAGACTAAAAACCTTGGCAAGAAATAGAAAATTTACTGTTTGTCACACTTTCCCTGTTTGTGGAAGGTTCCCCAAGCTTTTGATTTGAAAAGCTTTTCCTTCCATGTCAGAAGAAAATCTGACAACATCTGAATAATGATTTCTGAGTTCTTGATCATGTCTTCATAACAGTAGTCAGTCAGCATTATGAAGAATACTAGTAAAAGTATAGGAGATGGTTGTTGCCCTTAAAGAACTTATAGCATAGTTAGAAAGATAAGATGTAAATTTTTGAAAATTAGTAATAGGAGATAGTATATAATTAGATGTTAGATGAATGGGGCATTTAAATATGAGAGAATTCAAAGGAATGAGAACATTTTGGGCTTTGTAGGTTGGGAACTAGAAGGATTAGAATTTCGTGTCTGAAGAATGAGAGAAGAGAAAAAGGGGAGAAAATTCTGGACATGAGCTATGAGAATCTTCTCAATTTTTGTAATTTTCTCAGACAAGCTTCAAACTGTGAAATCAGCTTCTTTATCATCCATCCTATCAATTCTGCCTTTATAATATTTTATTTTACCCCTAGTCTTTTGCTTTCCATTCTTTATTCTATGAGGAAAAGGATCAGTTTGATATGGTAGGCAGAGGGATTCTCAAGTAGAAATACCTAGCAAAACTTATAAATGTGGGCCTAGACACTCAGAAATGGACACAGATAATTCAAAACCATCTTTCTGGAGGAATTGGGTGCGCAAGTGTGATAAAGTGTAGGTGTAGAGTATAAAGAAAGAAGGTCAAGGGACCAAGGACTTCGTTTTTGGAAATCCACACGAGGTAAAGAGAGAAAACTAATATATTTGCTTGGAGGCAACAAGAAGAGGAGGGAGTTAACATTTACTGACTATGTACCGTGTGCTGTGTGTTTTATATCTTGTGTTTCATTTAATTCTCACAAGAACATTGTAAGATTACACAGATGGGGAAGCAGAAACTCAAGGAAGTTAAGTGACTTACTCGGGATCATAAAGCTAGAAAGTGTTGGAACCAGGTTTCTAATATAGGTTAATTTGTCAACCAATCTAGCTTCAGTTTTATGGTGCTATTAGGATACATGGAGTATTGTGCATATCATCTAGTAGAGTAACTGGCACTGTACTTAAAAGTGGTAGCTGTTCTTTTTAGATTGAATTTTAAAAACCTACCTTCTATGGAATATAAGCTTTATGCTGACACTATCCAGAAACATTATCTTATTCATCCTTCACAAAAATTCTGAGAAAGAGGAGGAGCCAAAGAAAGAGCAAAAAGCTAAGAGAAGAACTGAAGTAGTCTACCCTTAGAAGTCAAAGGGAAAGCTATTCTAAGAAGGGAAACCTTGTTAACAGTATCAGGTGCTAAAGAGAGGTCATTGAGAATAAGGACTGTATTTAGAGATTAGGGGCACATTGTCTTGGAGAGTGTAGTATTGATGATATAGTAGAGGAGGAAACTCAGATATTTGGGAGTTGAGAGTGATATGGAGATAGAAGAAAAGGGCACTGGGTAGGTTTCTTAAGCATGTCTATTTCTTTGTGTGATGGAATTAATGAAACCTAACTCACGATAATGTTATAAGACTAAATATGATAATATTTGAAAGTGAATGTGGCAGTACACGTTAGATTATTAGTAGTAGATTTAGACAGGCCCAGCCAGCCCTGGTGGTCTAGTGGTTAAGATTTGGCACTCTCACCACCATGGTCAGGGTTCGTTTCTGGTCGTGGAACCACACCACCCATCTGTGAGTTGTCATACTGTGGCGGCTACATGTTACTGTGGTGCTGAAAGCTATGCCACTGGTATTTCAAATATCAGCAGGGTTACCCATGGTGGACAGGTTTTAGCGGAGCTTCCAGACTAGACATATGAGGAAGAAGGACCTGGCGACCCACTTCCGAAAAAATTGGCCATGAAAAGCCTATAAATAACAGCAGAACATTGTCTGATACAGCGCCGGAAGATGAGAGGAGGGGGCAAAAAGACCGGGCAGGGTTCCACTCTGCTGTACATGCGGTCACTAAGAGTTGGATTTGACTTAGAGGCACTAACAACTCACAACAAATAGGCCCATTTGTAACATTTGCAGGATCTGAAGCAATTATCAATGAAGATGCCACATACCGTATCTGTATAAGTTAAATTAACAAACTGTTTACATAAAATATATTTTATCCTTCCACTTTGACAGATAAACCTTCATATGCACTTTGAAGTTCAGGTTTGAACTAGGAATTCCTGGATTCCTCAGAGTTACATTCTAGGATGTGTCTGCATGGACGAGCGTACCCCACCTTTTGAGCCTAAACCCATATCTCTTCCTACCCCGTACACTGTTCTATACTCTGAAGGGTGGCTTCACACATACGTTTGAACCCCTCAGTCATCACATTTATGGTCCATCCATTACTCCCTCAGGAGGTGAGACTTGGGGAATAGGTCCTTGCAGACCTTGGAAGCCAAGCACACTGTTATTTGGGCAAGAAATTCCTGGCTCTAGCTTACCCAGAGCAGAGTCTGTGGCAGAGGTGTCGGCTTGTGGTGTGCACGTCCTTTTGTGACCCCAGGGTCTCTTCACCCTGTGTGGAGGCACGTGGCTGGAAGAGGGCCAGAGCAATTCCCCCTAAAGCTTGAGGTCCAGGGTGGAGGCTTCTCTTGCTTGGGTCTTACATGTAGATCGTTTATTTGAGAAACCTGATGTTGAAAGGAAGGCAAATTATAGGCCTCATATTAAGGAAGTTAAGTAATTTGTACATGGTTATATAGCTAATAAATATGAAGAGATTTGAACCCAGATTTGGCTGATCCCAAAGCTTTTGCTTTTTCTCCAGTTCCCCACCGCCTTTCATAGTAACTACTAAAGCATATAGCACTTAACCTAGTGCTTGCCTCACAAGCATAATAAATGGTCTTGCCCCAAGAATCTATTAGTTTAATTGAAGATACAGGAGATGAATATATGAGGTGGTTTTTATTGTCACATCCATTCCTCCCAGATTAACTGTTGAACTCTTGGGGAGGAAAGTAGAAGTTTTTGTTTATTCAGTGAGAGTTAGTGGAGGAAAGGTCATACAGTCAGTTTGCTGCAGATATTAAATACCTAGGCTGTCTGGTGATGGTGGAGGGTATCTCTAGTATTTTCTTCCTTTCATATTTCGGTATTTCAACCACCTTAATTATTGAGGGTTATAAATAAAATTCTTAATGTTTAATACGTTAACATTTTAGGCCCTTTAAAAAGAGATAGTACTGGGGCCAGCCAGTGGCATAGTGGTTAAGTTTGCGCACTCTGCTTCAGTGGCCTGGAGTTCGCAGGTTCAGATCCCGGGTGTGGACCCACACACGGCTCCTCCAACAATGCTGTGGCAGCAGCCCACATACAAAATAGAGGAAGATGGGCACAGATGTTAGCTCAGGGCTAATCTTCCTCAGCAAAAAGAGCAAGATTGGCAACAGATGTTAGCTCAGGGCCAGTCTTCCTCACCAAAAAGAAAAAAAGTAGCAGCATAGTGTTGTGAAAAAGAATGGACTTTGGAGAGAAATCTTGTGTTCCAGTTAAGGTCCAATGAGAGGGAACTTTCTGGGATGATGGAAGTGTTATATATCTTGATAGAGGTATTGGTTACCTGTTTTGAATGCACTTATCAGAACTTATCCAAGTGTACACTTGTGCATTTTACTATATAACTTAACATTAAAAATATAGACTATAAACAAATATTGAACTCTAAGAAGATGTTTAGGGGTGAAGTATACTTCTGTAACTTACTTTGAAATTAATCAAAAATAAGATCAATTAATGAAGAGATAGATGGATAGATATGTGATGAAGCAAAATGTTAAATATAGAATCTAAGTGTTGACTTTATGAGTACTCACTGAGAAATTTCTTCAACTGTTCTGTATGTTTGAATTTTTCAAAATGTTGGAAAAAAAATCACGGCCCTAAATTAACTGCTGTATAGTCCAAATTTCAGTCTCCTTTTCTATCAATTGAAATTAATACTCGATTTGCACATTCACACATTTATTCTGAGGAC
Source organism: Tapirus indicus (assembly GCA_031878705.1). Classification (NCBI taxonomy): domain Eukaryota; kingdom Metazoa; phylum Chordata; class Mammalia; order Perissodactyla; family Tapiridae; genus Tapirus; species Tapirus indicus. The sequence continues at coordinate 105,361,720 of CM062917.1, forward strand.
TGAAAGAGACAGCTTCACATTTTTAAGGCCAATGAAGAAATGGATTGTTGCCAGTTTATTACAATAATCTGTGTAGCTTAATAGAAAAGCTAAAAACCATTTGTGGAATTTAATGTAACTTTATTACATTAGCCTTGAAGATACAACCTTTTTTAAACAAAAATTTATTACCAACTCTTAAAATTGAACTTGCAGTTACAGTTACTGTATTTAAACAGTAGTATTTTCTCAGTTTTTGCCCCGTAGTCTGAAGTATAAAGCTTCATCTGTGGACAAATTTAAAATTCTGTTTTAAATGAGAAAGTAACATATACTCTTTGTAAAGTGGTCAAGCAATAAAAATGGTATAGAGAAGTAATCAAAGGTGTTTGTTCTGACCTCCCAGGTATAGTAGTGATTAGAGCCATTAACAAATATTTTCATTCTTTCTCCTTGGCACAAGGTAGGATTATACATCTCTGCCCACTTGAAATTAAGTGTGGCCATGAGACTTGCTTTGGGAAGAAGCTTTAAAGAGCTAGTGCATCCACTCTGACAAGGGGGAGTAATAGTATTCACTGCTTCTCTGTCCATGTGGGTCCCTGAGTGACAGTGACAAGCAAAGCCTTCTTACTGACCCATTATGTACATGTAATATGAGAAGGAAATTAACCTTTGTAGTTTTAAGTCCTTGGGATTTGGAGGTTGAGTAGTTACTATAGTATAATTTATACTATATTATTATACTATGTATAATCTATACATATTGATCTAGTCTCTACTGATTAATATGCAATGTATAACCCCTTTTAACCAATTTTTGTATGGCTTTTAGAGTAGAATGTTATTTTTCTCAATTAAAAACTTTCAGATGGACATGAAATCATTCTCAAAGTAGAATGAAAGAAAAAAACTGAGTACTAGAAGTGAACTTTTTTCCCTCAAATTTTTGTTCATTAATTAACCTTTTTTCTTAATCTTATTTGGAACTTTCTTTTCAAACAAAGTCTTAAAAGTTTATCATCCTGTTACACCTTTCTTTGAGTTTTACTGACCTTCTCTCTTTTTTCCTGGTACACTTAAAAGCAATTTTCTCTTTATAAGTGTCCATCAGAAGCAGCCCCTGGAACAGGCTACTACTACCTCAGCTTCAATGAGTTGCCTCTTCTGAAATGTCCGTTAGACTAGAAACTTGGTCTACGAGAAGAGGAATGGTGTCTTCCACTAATACAGAATCTGCTTATAGCTGATTCTGATTAACAGGCTTTCTGAAAGTGAATATATTCCATCTTAATAAGCTTAAACCACTACCACCTTCTGTCTTCTTCTTTTTAAATAAGGATCTAAAATGCTTTAGATTAGATTTATATTCCAATATAATGCTGAATTGAATGCTTTTTGTATGTAACTTGGAAAAGAAAAAAAAAACCACCTGCCTAAATGCAGAATTTCTACTTCAGACATCACCCCCAAGGTCAGCATCCTATCATAATATCTTATAAAATCTCTATGCTTCTCAGTTCTTATAGGGATGCTTGGTGATGTATTTATAGACCTTCCATAATTATCTCAGGATGTTTTTAATTGGGCTAAATTAAAAGAAGTATAAAATACTTCGTTATATATTTTTGAGTTTTATCTAATTTTAGTATTATTACTGTTTGATGATAAAATAATCCATGTAATATAGGATATAAATAATATCTGATTCCCCAGATACACTCACTAAAGAATCATTATTAACAGATTTTTTTTATTGGTACATGTTTTGAGAAATTTTCTGTACATGTAGACATATATTCTTTAAACATATACACTCACAGTTGGAATCATACTGTACATTGTATCTCTAACTTCCTTTTTCCATTTGATAGATCATGGGCATCCCTCCTTATCATAACGTGTAAATCCTTACCTCATTCTTTTTTCTTTTTCCTATTTTTATTTTTTTAGTTATAAAATATACATAACATAAAATTTACCATTTTAACTATTTTAAGTGTATAGTTAAAACTGTAGCATTGAGTACATTCACATTGTTGTGTAGCCATCACCACCATCCATCTATACAACTTTTTCGTCTTCCCAGCCGAAGCTGTATTCATTAAACATCAAATTCCTATTCCTCCCTCCCCTCAGCCCCTAGCCACAATTTTACTTTATGTCTCGATGAGTTTGACTGCTCTGGGAACCTCATATATGAAGAATCATACCACATTTGTCCTTTTGTGTCTGGCTTGTTCCACTTAGTAAAATATTTTCAAGAGTCATCTATGTTGTAGCATGTATCAAAATTTCTTTCCTTTTTAAGGCTGAATAATAATCCGTTGTATGTATATACATTTTCTTTATCCATTTATTAGTTGATGGAAATTTGGATTGTTTCCACCTTTTGGCAATTGTGACTAATGCTGCTGTGAACACTTATGTACAAAAATGCTTTCAGTTCTTTTGGGTATATTCCCAGAAGTAGAATTGGTGGGTCATATGACAATTCTATGTTTAGATTTTTGAGGAGCCACCATACTGTTTTCCACAGTGGCTGAACCATTTTACATTCCACCAACAATGCATAAGGGTTCCAATTTCTCTACATCCTCACCAACACTTGTTATTTTCTGTTTTTGTTTTTCCTTATAGCCATCCTAATGGATGTGAAGTAGTATATCATAGTAGTTTTGATTTATATTTCTTTAATGGAGCATCTTTTCATGTGCTTTTTGGTCGTCTGTATATCTTCATTGGAGAAATGTCTATTCAAGTTCTGTGTCCATTTTTGAATTGAGTTGTTTATTTTTTTTGTTGTTGAATTTTAGGAATTCTTCATATATTCTGGATATTATTCCCTTATCAGATAGATGATTTATAAGTATTTTCTCCCGTTCTGTGGGTTGCCTTTTCACTCTCTTGATAGTGTGCTAGTTTTTAATTATGATGAAGTCCAATTTATTTTTCATTTTATTGCCTGTGCTTTTGGTTTCATATCCAAGAAGTCTTTGCCAAATCCAGTGCCATGAAGCTTTTCACCTGTTTTTTTCTAAGAGTTTTGCAGTTTAGCTCTTAAGTTTAGGTCTTTGATCCATTTTGAGTTAATTTTTATATATGGTGTAAGGTAAGGGTCCAACTTAATTCTTTTGGATATAAATATCCAGTACCATCTGTTGAAAAGGCCATCCTTTCCCCCTTTGAATGGTCTTAATACCTTTGTCAGAAATCAATTGACCATCTATGCAAGGGTTTATTTCTGGCACTCTATTCTCTTCCATTGATCTCTATTCTATGGCTTTTTGTATTGTTATAATTAGAAAGGACTTTCCCCCAAATAAAAAATATTTGTTTAACCCATGTTTTCTTCTAGTACTTTTATGTTTAATTGTTTACATTTGTATCTTTGATACTTTCGTGGCTTATTTTGATGGAAGGAATGAGATGGGATCCAGCTTTATTTATGTTTCCAAGTAACCAGCCAGTTGTTGAATAATTTATCTTTTCCCTACTGATTTGAGATGTCACCCTTGTCATATAATAAATCACCATTCTTATTTGGGTCTCTTTCTGGACTCTCTGTGCTACATACCATTGATGTCTTTTTGTGCCTGACCAACACCGAATGGTTTTAATTTTTATTCCTTGGTAATTCATTTTAATAGTTTGTATTTAATAGCTTATATGGCTAGGTTTACTCATTACACTTATTTTTAGAATATTCCTGACTAGTCTTGCATATTGATCGAATTCTTCCTAAAATGTTTTGTATTGCAATTAGATATTTATGTAGAATTGGCAGCTTTACCATATTGAGTCTTATCCAAGAAAGAGGTGTGTCTTTTTATTTATTCAGTTGTTATTTTTGTCCTTCAGGAACATTTCAAAACTTTCTTCTTAGAGGATCAACACATTATTGTTGTGATTAGGATCTTAAATTATACTTTCTAATTTGTTTATATGACATTTTCAATTGGAATTTTCTTGTTTCTAGTGATTTTCTTGGCTTTCCAGGTATACGATCATACAAACACTAATTCTGCTATCTCCTTTCCATTGTTTATCCCTTGTTATGCGTCCTTCCTTAGAATTGCAATTTTTAACACTCCCAGAACCATGTTACCTAATGGTTGTGGTAGTGAGTGCTTTGGCTTGTTCTTGACTCTAATGCTAATACATCTAAGTTTTCTCACTGGATGTGATATACTGCCTTGCTGTGACACGTGTGCTTTGCATGCATCAAGCACACATGCTTATTTTACTAATTGTTTTTCTTGTTTTTTAAACTCAGGAGTGATTCTTCACATTTCATCATTGAAGTGAATATATTGTTTTGACTCATAACCTATAATACAGTGAATTTCTTTAATAGATTACTTCATAAGTGGTCCATAGTTACATTCTAGAATAAATGCTATTAGTTTATAGAGTTCTTTTTCTAAATAATAGTGGCAAAGTGTTTGTTAATATTTATTTATTATATTTGTTTCAATATTTAGAAATAAAGTCTGAAATTTTTCTTTTTCATAATGTAATTCTTGGGTTAGTGTTATACTTCCTTCATAAAAAGATTTTGCAAGATTTCCTTCCTGTGTGCTCTGGCATGGTGTAAATATCTCTTAGTTATCTGTTAGTTGGGTCTGAAAGAATTTTACCTGTGAATCCAACTAGGCTAGTATGTTTTTGGACTGTAGCTCTTTACTAAATCTCGATTTCTTCCATGGCTCTTGGTCTCTTTTGGTTTCTATTTCTTTTGTTCAATATTTTCATTTGTTTTCCTAGAATATAGTCCATGTCATCCAGATTTTCAAGTGTATCTGCATAGAGTTTCACGAAGTGCTCTTGTATAATTCTTTTCATTTCTCTATCTGTGGTTATTTTTCATATCTCATTTTTAATATTGCATATTTGTGTTTTGAGTGATTAAATTCATTAGATTAGATAGTATTTAAAAAAATTTTTAAGGTGTTGAATATATTTTCCTGGGTTTCTTTTTTCCTTTTCTAGTTCATTGACCTCTGACCTTGATCCGTCATTGCCTTTCTTCTGCCTTTCTGGAGTGTATATTCTTCTTCTTTTAGATTCTGGAGATGAACCTGTAATTTTGTGTTTGTGATATTTCTTTTCAGTAATGTAAGTGTTTTATGCCAAGCTTATCCGCTGATCTCAGCTTTGGCTGGTATATAATGTTTCTGTTATTTGTATTTTTAAGATATTATGCAATTTCACTTTTAATATCCTATTTAGCATATGAGAGCTTTTTGTTTGTTTTGTTTTTATTTTCTAAATGGTTAAAATTTCTTTTCCTAGCAAAAATTTCATTTGTACTTTTATTGTATTATAGTTAAGAGTATAGAATTATATGTCTTTGGAAACTTTGTTGAAATTTTCTTTGTGGCATAGTATATGATTCGTTTTTTTCTTAATGCTCTGTGAGTATTTGAAAATAAGGTATGGTCGTTACTTTTAGATATAAAATTCATTATATCTTAATTCAACCTTATTAATTATATTATTCAGTTTCCATAAAACCCCTTTTATTTATGTCTATTCTGTCATGAGCTGGCAGTTGTGGAGTTAAAATTTCTGTTGATATCGGTTTCCAGTGGTCATTGCCTTATATATCTTGATAATATTATAGGTGTTTAAAGCTTTATGTTCGTTATATCTTCCTTATGGTTGGTATTATTTATTATTATAGATATTTTTCCCCTGAATTTAACCTTTTCATGATATGCATTAACGTTGTAAACCCTGTTTTCTTTTCATCAGTCAGGAGTTCTGTTTCTGGAATCAGAATGCTTAGTTTTGAATCTTGGCTCCAGCATTTTCTAGCTTTGTAATTCGGGGCAAATTACTTTACCTCTGTGCCTCAGTTTCTTCATTTGTTAAGGGGATATTATACCTCATAGGATTGTTGTAAGAGTTAGATTTATTTGATGAATTTGAAATCCTAAGAATAGTCTGACACATTAAGTGTCCATAAGTAATTGCCATTATTATTTACATTTACTAGCAGAAAGGAGAAAGATAGGTGAATGTTCGGATATTGTCTCAGGCACTGTTAATTCACAGCTGGAAAGGGGAACTTCAAATGGAAATTTCTTCCTCCTTTCTTCCCACCTCTTTCCCATGGTTTTTATTTCTTACTTGTTTTTGTCGTTCTGTCCTGGTAAATCTTGCTTATTGCTAGAAATAATTAACTTTGAGCCATTTATATTTTGGGGGGAGTCGTCTGCCGTATTCCTCCCAGTTAGGGGAAAATGACATGGTGATCCTGTCAGTTTTTTTAAAATGTCTGATGGACAGTTGAAGTGAGAGTAGCTTTTACTCTAGATAAGTCCTTCCACTTTGCTTGTCTACGCCCCTCATTCGTCTTCCCTCCAAAGTTGGTACTGGAAAAAGACTTCAGAACTTTTCTCATTTACTTCTTATATTTGTTGAGGAGCGAGAGATGGGATGGTTAGATCTTAAATGAAATTCTACATACTTCTGTTTCCCTTTCTCTAGATGATGTTTTTCTTTGGTATTGTTTTAAATTAATTTTCAAAATTTAAAGTATGAAATATTTAAACATGCCAAAATACATAAAATAGCATCTTAATTTCTTTTTCTTAGTTTCATTAAGTTTGAGTGTATGGGGTTTTATGATCCAACCTGTGTGCTAGCATCTTTCCCTAGAAATCTGTTGATTTTTAAGAAAATAAGTACTTAGCATTTGGCTTTAGCCAGCATTTAATAAAGTCAACAACTCTAAAATATATAAATTCTTTGCTATTGACGTTATATTTAAAATACTCTTTTTCCTCCCTTTGTAAAAGGAGCTTGGTTGGGGAAGACTTTAATCAAAGGAGTAGGTGATACACCTCAAATATTTATAGATATCAAAGAGGACTTTCAGTTTTACCACTCTGATCAGAAATTCATTTCCTGACCAAAAGTCATACTTGATAGAGCTGTTTGGGTTTCCGGTGCCCTTATTGAAGAGCTTGCTGGTGGAGTTTAAGCAGCAGCAGTTGCTGGAACAGTTTTGGAGAGTGGGAGGCTTTTCTTGAAATGGAAGCAAATCTAAAGATTTGGCCTTTTAGATTGCATTCCAGGGACGTAAATTGTTATTTTTATGGAGCTAGTCTCCATAAAACTGGCCGCTGAGTAAATGTATAAAGATTCCTTCCTGCATAGTATCACCTTTACGTTTCGTTTCAGCCTTTAGCTAATTAAGACACAGAGGACTGTATAATCCTTGAGTTGAACAGTCCACACGAAAGTAGTCATGTTCCTAGTTTAGGGAGTAATATTTTTGGTTGCCATAGGAATATACTCAGCTGTATTGATGAAAAATTTAAATCCGTGGCTAAAATATTTAATATTTTATTCATCAGTTTCAAATACTATCTCTAAAATTACCAGAAACTCAAAATTCTATTTATTAATTTTTAACAGGTAGTATATTCATTTGATTCTAAACTAAAAGGCATATAGTGAAGAGCCTTCCTCATACTCCTATTACACATACACTCAGTTTTTTTCCCATTACCAGAAACATTTAACAGGTAACAAAATTAACCTGTTTGTCTTCATCTCTTCCCCATACCTTTACCCCTAAGCTAGCTCTAGGTAAAATTGTGAAATAGGTTGTATTTATTTTGAATAACCCCCTTACTCTTACTTTCTTGACCTTTGTTGTTTGGTACAACCTTTTATGTCTTATAACCCAGCAATTTTCTATCAAAACTCCTGTGATAGTAATAAACAGTTAGTATTTACTTAGAAAGACATTTGTTAGAGACATTAAGCTTTAAAAACTTAAGAATTAGATCATAGTTAAGGGTATAGTGTGAGAAAGCAGTATGCCTTTGAAGTTATTAATAACTATTTTGTATAAATGAATGATTGGAATAGGATATATCATATTGGTAGGAAACATTAGTATAAACCAAGTGAAAACAATTTTCTGTGCTGTTGAAATTCTCATAGCAACACTGGTACCTATTGCAGTGAGGATTACATAAAATAATCCATGTTAAGCTTCTAGCACAGTATCTAGGACATAATAGATGTTGATAAATGTTAGCTGCTTTTGTATTAGAATGTATAATATTTTCTTTCAGGTTTAAACATAATATTGAATTAAGTGGACAGAAAAAGTCATTATTACTAGTATCAACAATTGATTATACAATTGTGAACATTATGTCTGGATTGTTAGGAGATGGCATAGAAATGATACAAATAACTCCAGGGCATGATAGGGCTCTGAAACTCAATAAACAATTCCTGGTAGGTCAGGATTCATTCAGTCAGAAGTAGCTATTACTGTCTACTATGCAATTTCAAAAATAAAGAATGGTACTTCAGATTTATAGGTCCAAGAGTAGGAGAGTGGACTTAGTTCGTTATGGAAACTCCTACACCCTCCCTCATTACTTAGGTATCCCATTGATGATATTCATGCCATCAGTTGAGCACTATTAGTTTTTATGACTTCAGAATGGTGTGGAAATGTTTTTGGCAGATATCTAGTACTCACCTAGTATTACTGATTTTCTGTCAGGTATGAGAAATTAAAAAAGATGTTAAAAACTATAAAGAAACAACAAAAGTAATTTATCCCTTGGATAATTCAGAGGCAGCTATACTCTAATGTGATTGTTAAATTATTATTTAAAGTGTTTGGGAATATTATTTTTTAAAAAGTAAAATTGCCCTTATTTTACATGTAGAATCAATTTTTTGAAACCCAACAACCAAAGCAAATTGTAATTTAAAAAATTGTAACACCAAAGAATGAATACATTTTAATACTCTAAAAACTGAAAATTAGGTCTTGTCGTTTGGTTTTAAATCTGTCCCCACAGTAGTGATAGAACTTGTCAGAATGGGTAATATTAAGTGTAAATACCAAATAATAAATTGAAATATTGTTTATGCTTTTAATTTCTCATATAAGAGTCTCCTTTTGGTTAAAGAAGAAACTGGTTATTTCTCAAGAGTCTATTTAATAACTGTTTCTTTAAGAAGCCATAAAATATTTCTAATGCATAGTTTATTTTATGTTACATCTTTAGTTCCTTTTTAAATGTTCTTACCGTGACTTGAGAAACCTGACTGGATAGATTATTAATGTACAGTGCCTCGTAGCCTTCTCTATTATATTACTTGACTAGTGCCTCTGTGTGATTTGAAATTTGACAAAAAAAGCATGACAGAAAATGTCAATTATTTATGAGAAAATATGAACAATGCCTGGGACTTGCGGGTTCAGCAATACATGGCTTTTTTTAATTGAAAAAGGACGTTGATTTATAACTGCCTCTTTGACTTATTTGTTAATAAGCTTTATTGAGATATAATTTATATACCATACAGTTCACCTACCTAAAGTACAATTCACTGGTTCTTAATATATTCACCGAGTTGTGCAACCATTGCCACGGTCAATTTTAGAACACTTTCATCACTTTAAAAAGAAATCACTATACCCATTAGCAGTCACTCACTGTTTTCCCCCCATCCTCTTTGCCTCAGGTGTAGGCACCCACTAATCTACTTTCTGCCTCTATAGATTTGCATGTTCTGAACATTTCATATAAATGAACTCATACAGTATGTGGCCTTTTGTATCTGACTTCTTTCACTTAGTATACTATTTTTAAGGTTCATCCATACTGTAGCATGTATCAGTACTTCATTCCTTTTTATTGCCAAATACTGTTCCAGGATTCGTTCCTTTTTATTGCCAAATAATATTCCAGGGTATGGATATACTACAATTTATACATTCTTAAGCTGATGAACTCCTGTGAACATTTGTGTACAAGTTTTTGTGTGGACATATGTTTTCATTTCTCTAGGAATTGCTGGATCATATAGTAGCTCTGTGTTTAACCTTTTCAGGAAAACATTTTTATAGATATTTTTCCTTCATATAATTAAAGTGTACCATGAAAGGCATATCCAAATTGAATTATAACCTCCTTTCGGTGTTCTCATCAGTAACTCTCCACGAATATTTCTGGGTGTTTGACATTTCAGTGACCTTCAGTTTTCATTTACTCTAAACACTTAAATGTTTTGGCTATTCTGAAGTCTCTAACTCCATTCCCATAGCTGGTAGTTGATAATCTACATATAGGCACTTGTAGTGGTGAGAGAATCCCCTAGTCAGAGGAAACCCTGTCTAGTGAAAAGTATTTTATATGATGTATGCTAACATCCTAACTTACATGTACCTTTCGTGTAACCTGTCTTCCAAAATAGATTTGAGGTTTTATCTGAAGTTAGAATTTTTGTACCTCCGTATTGGGCTTTCTCAGAGTAGATGTACATCCATACTTACCAATTCTATAGCATAGCTACCTTACTTATTTTAAAAAAAAATCTTATTTCTAATTTCAAAAACAGTAGTCATTGTAGAAAATTTGGAAAAATACCAAAAATCACAAAATAAGTTGCTTATATTCTTAATATCCAGACATAGCCATTTTTAACATTTTGATGTATATCCTTTTATATTTTGATTATTTACATGTGAAAATTAAAAACAATTAAAAAATATAATTCAGATGATACTGTAGTGTTTTGTAACCTTTTTAATTTAATAAGTCATAGCATTTTCCCATGCTATTAAATATTACTAAACATGATTTTAAGTCTTTTTCTCCTGGTTTTTTTGTCATTATAAAATATTATGTATTTACTAGAGAATTATCTAGAATTCCCACCACTGATTATATTTTGAAATATCTCTTTCTAGTCTTTTTCTCTTCATGTGTATTTGCTTATTAAGTGGGATTGTAGTCTGTGTGCTGTGGTTTTTTGGTATTGTTATAAGAATGTGCCACAATTTTTTATTTCCCTATTGGTAGATGTTTAATTTATTCCCAGTACTTCCGTTGGTGTACATTTCAGGTTAATTCTTAGAAATAAAATTACTATGAATATTCTTAAAGTTGTTGACATATTTATGATTGCTTTTTCTCAAATTAGCATTTCTTACAGAGTAAAGCAGATTATTTCATTTTATCATGTCTAGCACAGAGGAGGCAATAGTTGATTTCTATGGTATTTCTTGTTTTCAAAAGTTGTAATCCAGAGATTTACCACCAACACCCTTCCTCCCCCTCACCTTGAGATCTGGAAACTGAAATATAGCTTCTTAACTCTTCTGAATAAGTCCACTGGTTAATAATTTAGAAAATCACAAACCATTACTCCACAGACTTTCATTCAGTTGTGTGTTGATCACATTGAAGCCTAAATAGAAATGGATTTTGTACATTTTACTTAAATACTCAGGAATGTTAGTCCTTGCTAGGGACTACTGTTTAATGCTCCTTAGTAAAGAAGAATTTCTCCCTATCAATATAACTTTCTACATGGCTCCAAACAATATTTATATTAGCTTATGTTAATTTCCAAAGATGTAATTCTATGCAAATTGATATTATACTTGTTAATGGATATTAGTCCATGAGAAGAATGAATGGGTATATGGTCAGGGTGGCACATTGAATGCAGAATCTATGTCTTATTCATTTTTATTTCCTTAGTCTAACAGTGTTTTTCAAACTTTAGCTTGCATCAGAATCATCTGGAGAGCTATTTAAAACACAGATTGCTGCACCTTATCTAAGAATTCCAGATTTAGTAATTCTGGGATTGAGCCTGATAATTTGCATTTCTGACATATAACATAGGCTGATGCTGCTCATCTGGGGACCACACTTTGAAACTGGTCTAATACAGTGAGCACATAACTTGATAGATAGTTGGAGTGTGATAAAAAATTTGAGCATGTAACTGCTGCTATCACTGAATTCCTAAAGCTTTTTCCAGCTGAACTCTTCTCTTTCTACACTCTTTGTTAACAAGAGAAGCAGCTATTTATATTTATATCTGGTTATAAAACTATTTATACTTATATACTGTTACCATGAGAAGCAAAGGATATTAGAATCATAATCTTTTTGTGCTCCTTTTTTGATGCTTCCTCAGGATAGGCTTTTTCAAATTGACTTTTAAGTTAAAAGGTTTAAAAAGGTTTAAAAATTCTTATTCAAAGAAAACCAAGTGTCTAAAGGATATATTTATAAATAATGAAAGGTTAGTCATTATCTACTTTAAAACTTTTTTATAACATAAGGTCAGTCTATAATCATAATTATTTATTAATTTAAGTATCATTGATTTTCAAGTAATTCTATATGATTTCTTGCCAGGTTATCAGTACTTTAATACTAAAGATCATCTATTTAAGTACTGTAAAATAATTAACAGTCAATAATCATGGTTCCATAATAGGTTGTAAACTACAATAAATTTTAAGGCCAAGGATGAACCATACAAAAAATAGATGTTCAAGTTTTACATAAGCTTTAGGTAAGTTTTAAATAAGATAAAGAGTGATTAGTTTTTTTGTTTTTGTGGTTTATTTGGACATGGCTTTTGTCTCTTGCATATTGAAAAAGAATATTTTCTTGCTAGGAGTTAGTTTGATCTGTTTTGAAATTGATAAAGCAGGGAAGCATATTTGCCCTTGCTAGTTTGTGACAGATACAAATAACACAAGTACCCAGTATTCGCATCTGATAAAGGACTGTTATCCAAAATATACAGAGAACCCTTAAAACTCAGTAATAAGAAAACAAACAACCTGATTAAAAATTGGGTCAAAGACCTTAACAGATGTCTATCTCACCAAGAAAGATGGCAAATAATTATATGAAAAGATGCTCCACATCCTATGTCATCAGGGAAATGCAAATTAAAACAACAATGAGATACTACTACATACGTATTAGAATGGCCAAAGTCCAGAACACTGACAACAAATACTGGCCAAGATGTTGATCAACAGGAACTCTCATTCATTGCTGTTGGGAGTTCAAAATGGTACAGCCATTTTAGAAGATGGTTTTGTAGTTTCTTGAAAAACTAAATATATTCTTCCTGTGTGATCCAGCATTCATGCTCCTTGGTATTTACCCAATGGGGTTGAAAACTTAGATCCACACAAAAACCTGGACACAGATGTTTATAGCAGCTCTATTCATAATTCTCAAAACTTGGAAGTAACCAAGATGTCCTTCAATAGGTGAATGGATGAATAAAGTGTGGTACATCCAGACAATGGTATGTTATTCAGCACTAAAAAGAAATGAGTTATCAAGCCATGAAAAGACATGGAGGAACCTTAAGTGTATATTACTAAGTGAAAGAAGCCACTCTGAAAAGATAACATATTGTATGATTCCAACTATATGACATTCTGAAAAGGCAAAACTATGGAGACAGTAAAAAGATCAGTGGTTACCAGGGGTTATGGGACAGGGAGGAATAAATAGGCAGAGTATAAAGAATTTTTAGAGTGGTGAAAATACTCTATATGATGCTATAATGATGGATACGTATCATTTATACATTTGTCCAAACCCATAGAATGTTCACCACCAAGAGTGAATCCTAGTATAGACTATGGACTTTGGGTGGTAATGATGTGTCAGTGTAGGTTCATCAGTTGTAACAAATGTACCTCTTCTGGTGGGGGATATTGATAATGGAGGAGGTTGTGCATTTATGGGGGTAAGTGTATATGGGAAATCTCTGTAACTTCCTCTCGGTTTTGTCATGAACCTAAAACTCCTCTTAAAAACAAGGGTGCAGGGGGCCTGCCCCGTGGCGCAGTGGTTTAGTCCGCGCTTGGCAGCCCGGGGTTCGCTGGTTCAGATCCCCGGCGCCCGCCGACGCACTGCCCGTCAGCCATGCCGTGGCGGCGTCCCATATAAAGTGGAGGAAGATGGGCACGAATGTTAGCCCAGGGCCAGTCTTCCTCAGCAAAAAGAGGAGGATTAGCAATGGATGTTAGCTCAGGGCTGTTCTTCCTCACCAAAAAAAAAAAAAACAAAAAAAACAAAAACAAGGGTGCAGTCCTGTGCAATAGGACTGTTTTCTGTGTAGTTCACTCAGAGAAGAAGTGGTCCTCACACAGGAAACCAGAGGTAGGGGGATGGACCTGGGGGTTGGAGAAAAAGCTTCATGGGCTGGCCTTAGGGCGATTCTGGGGGGTGAAAATAAAAAATGACCTCTTCCACCTATAGGTATCCTTTTCACATAGAGAGGATTTTTTAAGCCTTTTTGTAAACAGTCTTAGAGATAGGCTTTGGTTCTGCATTGCTCAAGTGTATGAAACATTCATTTTCTTCCCTGGTAGGGTAAGTGGAGGCGGCTAGGAAGGAAGAATCCCCTAAAGTATCGTGGCTGAAGAGCAAGCTATTATATACAATACAAATTATTGAGGATTGTATTTCTTTCCAGGCTGTCTGTGGAGGATGTTAATAAGCATACTTGTAAAATAAATTGTGGGATCATATAAGAGAAAGTAAAGCAGATTTTTTTAAAGAAGTGTGTGTGTTTGTATGTTTCAGTTTTTAAAGTGCTAATTACATTGTACATTGAATAGAGGAAGATATACAATATTTCCCACTTTTATTTGACCATGGAACCCTTTTGTCATACATCCTTACTAACATCCAGGAGCAGTGTTATAAGTAGCACAGTTCATAAAATTCTTCTCTAGATTAATGGATGAAATAACAGGCTAGTTGGAAGGAATTGCTTGCTGATATGAAAGGAAAGAACTTTTGCTACTTTGTATAGTTTTCCTAATTTAAATGGTAAAACATTTCTCAAATATTCAGATTTAACAAATTGGATACAAATTAGTTCATCTTCTGTGACTTCACAAGCTTAAGATTTAAATACATTTGGTAAAGTAAGTAGCCATCTTTTGGTTTTGCTTTGATTAAAATAACTTGCTAAAAATCAGTGATTAAATATAAAACACTGCTCTCAGTAGAACTTTTCTGCAATGATGGAAATGTTCCATTTCTGTGCTGTCCTATATGGTAGCCAGTAGCCACTAACCACATATGATTATTGAGCATTTGAAATGTGCCAGTGTGACTAAGAAACTGAATTTTTAATTTTATTTACTTTTCATTTATTTAATTTTAAATTATTGCATGTGGCTATTAGCTGTTGTATTGAACAATGCAGTCTATAGAATGTATTTGTAGACTAGTGCATTTTTCATACTATTTATTTAAAATCAATGTGATTAAAATGAAATTACTCTTTGGAGAATGTTTTTGGAAAGTTGAGACTAGGATGAAGATACTTAAACAGTTTATATACATGTAGCTCTGTAGCCACATGATTGAGAGTTCTCTTTATTAGTTTTGCACTTTTAAAAAAAATGGCGTATTTTACCAGCTAGATTTCAGGAACATCAATATTATTTTATAGTTTTTATTTGTTTTGTATAGCTAACACTACATTCTGAAATAATCAAATAGGTTTTCACATTCAGTTTTAAGAAAAGAATGATAATATGAAGAAAGAAAATATTCTGTGAGATAAGAGACTTGTCAGACTTTGTTCCAGTTGCCATTGGCATGCTTGGCAGTATAGTCACAAAATTTTTGTAGCTATTATCTCTAAGTTGGAGATACAGTTTATTGTAAATGTCCTTTGAAAAAGTTAAGAGTTGTACAAAATGAAAATAATTAGTTATAAATGTTATTGTTAAATAATTATGGAACATGCCAAAAATTTGACTCATTTTCTGTGAATGTACTTTTGAGTTTTAAATATTGTGATCCTTAATCGTTTGATTTTTAACAAGAGTAATGCTTATGCTTGGTAGAAAGGTAAAAGTATTAGGGCATATAAATTCTCAAAAGTTTGACTAAAATAAACTGTCATGATTGAATAATTTTGATTATTGAAGATATAACTACTGGGGGGCTAAATTATTTTTCAGAGTAATTTGTCTTATCTAGCACTGAACTTAAGAAATTTTAATAACTAAATAGTTCTTTACAAGCAGGTCATTTAATATATTGATAGCTCTTATCCCTGCACTTGCCAATCAAATAAAATATTTTACTCTCTCAGTTATGACCAAACGCTTCACTTTAGTATTTGAACTGTTTAAGTAGTTTCTTTGTATTTTTATTCAACTAGCATTCAGTTGTTACTGGTTGGATTTTGGAGTATCATTACTTTTAAGAGCTGATAATTTTTTTAGGGGTTGTCCACAAGCATTTTGAATTGTATCAAGTAGAACTAATGGCTTCTTCATAAGAAGTTATATATTATGTAGAGTCATGGGTGCAGCCTCAACATAAGCAATGATTTTTTTCAGTATGTGATAAAAAATAACTTTTAAAGCCATGTCTATTTATTGTGATAATTGTTACCCTTTGTCTTTAAATGTGCTTGTTACTTTCCCCAATTTGCATTATACTAAGAGTCTTTTCATATATTAAGATTGATATTTTAATATTGTTTGATTTTTAATACAACTACTAAATAGTCTTACCATTTGGGATTTAGTGTTTTGTGTTACATTTGGGTATAGTATCTATTACTGGTTAGATAATTAAAAATGAGATTTTAAATAAAAACAATTCTATTTTCTGACAGCTCAACTTGTCAGTTTTTTTTTTTTTAAAAAACGATGCATTGTTCAGATTATAGTCAGTTTATTTAGCTTAATTTTTTTCTTTTTCACTTTTATAACAACTTTATATTTTTATGTAAAGATGCTTGATGTTTTTCAAAAAATGATGCTGTTGTTAACACTCTCTTTCTTGATTATAGGAAAACTGGTACAGTCGGCCCTCTGTCTAGCTAGATATTTGACATGTAGGTCATCTGTAATCCCACTGCTTCTGAGCTAATTCTGTTAATCTTGCTAATGTCTATTTTATTCAGTAGAAATACTATTTTATGTTTAGTTTGGCTCTTCTCTTTAAAAGCACCAATATGCATATCTTCACAGTTCTCTTTGAACTTGATAATTTTAAGTTATTAATGTTGATGTGAAAAAACCACGTTTTGAGTAACATTACTTTGAGACGTCTTAGATTGATCATATCTAATTCAGAATATGACAGAATGTTTTAAACATTTCACAGAGTCATGAAAATCTTAGTGTTTAAGGGGTCTTAGTATTTGTCTAGCCCCTTAAATGGTATGTGCTAGGATTTGAAATATGTCTAAGTTGTTGTAAGATTAAAGAGTAGAGACAAAATTCCTTATTTTTGTTTTATTTTATTTATTTATTTTTAAAGACACCTAGCTGTTGGGCAGAAGAGGGAGCAGAAAAGAGATCACATCAGCGTTCTGCATCATGGGGGAGTGCTGATCAACTAAAAGAGGTAAGTTATTTGTTTTCAGTCTACAACCTGTTTTGGTCCTAGCAAATTATCTTACTATTTCCTGAATATAATGGTGATTCCTTTATCTTGTTAACCTTTCCCCTTTCAGAGTTTAAGGGTTGCCTTCCACATTTTGGTGAACAAGTCTGAGTTCACCTTATTTGTGCCCTTCATGTCCTTTATAAATATTTGTTATGCATCCATTAACTTTCATCTTTCCAGAATGAAGTCTGAATTTTATGTCATAATCTCTACATCTTGTTCATTTGAGTTACCTTTTGTTCCCACTTCAGTTTTCTTGTTTCTGAGTTACAGCAACCAGAGCTATAGATCATAGCTTTGTGCAATGGTAGGATAGTGTTTTCTGTTTCTAATAGCTTTCTTATCATTATCCAGGATATTGTTGCCATTTGATACCCAATAGTACAGTGGAATCCATGTGTTTCAGAAATAGTTTTTATGACCCATTCCCTTATTTATGATGAACAACCCAAATCATGATAATCTTTATGTGTATTTTGGATTATTTTTCCTGATAGTGTTATCTTTTATCCATGTAAATTTTTATCTATTTGTTTTTATAAAATTAGAGAAACTTAGTGATGAAAGGTCATCTAGTCCATCTCCTATATAAAAACTCCTTAAAAAGACAGTCATCTAGTCTATTATGATCATTCTCAGTGAGAGAAGTTCATCACTTTGCAAGAGAATCACACCGGTTCAGTTGTTTTAGCTTAAATTGTTACATAGTTAATTTTGTATATTGAACTCAAAATTATCCCCATTAGTTTTGACTGCCCTCTATATCAATATTGAGTAAATCTACTTTGAATATTTGAAAGGCTAGCAATATGTCATTTTTCTCCAAGGTAAACAATGACATTTCTCTCAAATATTTTTTATATTCTGTAGTTTCCATACCTTTTAGTATCACTTTCATATACTATGTTATCAGTATCTCTCATATACTGTGGTGTCTGGACTAAATAGATATAGTCTATTAGCATGATTTTGCCTGTGACTGTATTAGATTTTTAGTAGGTTCTTTGTATTATTGATGTAGAGAAATCTTCAACTCCTATCTACCCTACATACAAACACACATGCACAGGATCAGTTTTTCTCAGTAGCAACCAAAAAAAAAAAAAAAAAAAGGAAGCTGAGTCGAATATATCTAGTCTAAAATAGCTACATATCTATTCATAGAATATGAATAACAAAGAAGTGAACTTGCAGTTTTATCTGAGAGGTGAATACAAAGTTATAGCCAATGGTGTAAGTTGAACCTTGGACTACAGCAACATGTGATATACACTGTTAAAAAAAGGAATGGCTGGCATGCTTGAGTAAGAAATTTGATTGCTGTCCCCACAAAGCAACCATAAAGCTGGACAAAACTATCAAAACAACTAAGTCAGTGCTCTGGAAATCAACCAAACAAATTGAGAAGCTTTATTCAGGAAAAGTACTGAACTCAGGGTAAGAATAACACAAGTCTGTAGTATTCTTATCTGGTGCTACTCCTCTTCCCCTCTTCCTCATCCCCAACTTTGTTGGTGTAGCATTTCACCCAGGATGGGGCAGGCCTGGGACACCAGAAGCTTTGCTGCCCCTGCTGGAGAGAGAGAACTTGATAGGCGGTATTACAGATTAAAATACAGGCGTACTTCGAGATATTGTGGGTTCGGTTCCAGACCACTACACTGAAGCGAATATCACGATAAAGCGATTCACATGGATTTTTTTTGGTTTCCCGGTACATATAAAAGTTATGTTTACACTATGCTGTAGTCTCTTAAGTGTCCAATAGCATTATGTCTAAAAAACAATGTACATACCTTAATTAAAAATTACTTTAATAACGTACAAAGGAATTCCAATCAGGCTCTCAGCAGATTTTTCATCAGAAACTCTACAGGCTGGGAGAGAGTGGAATGATATATTCAAAATTCTGAAAGATGAAAACTTTCAGCCAAGAATACCCTGTCCAGTGAAAATATCCTTCAGATATGATGGAGAAATAATAACTATCCCAGATAAACAAAAGCTAAGGGAGTCCATTGCCATAAGACCCCCACTGCAAGAAATGCTCAAGGAGGTCTTCATGCCTGAAAAAAAAAAAAGAGAAAGGGGATACAAAGCTTTGAGCAAGGAGAAAATAGGTAGACAAAATCAGATAAATTGTAGCTCTCTATCAGAATAGATTAGCAAACACTTAATTATAACATCAAAGATCAAGGGAAGTAAAACACCAAAAATAAACATAACCTCATCACTTTCAACACAAAATCACAACACAAGGTAGAATAAGTTGTGACAGCAATAACTTAGAACAGGAAGAGGAAAGGAACAGAATCAGCTTAGTCAAAGGAAATAAGAGGCCATCAGAAATTAGACTATCTCATCTATGAGATTTTTTTATACAAACCTCATTTTTTATACAAAGCTCATAATAACCACTAAACTAGTATTCAGAGCAGATACACGTATGACAAATAAAGAGAAAACTAAGAAAACCATCCTACAGAACTACCAGACTGAATTGGAAGTCCAAGACACACAGAACAAGAAACAAACCAAATGCAAAAGCTCTGGAAAATGAGAGATAAAGTAGAAACACTAAGCCCTCATATATCAATAATCACTCTAAATGGAAATGGATTGAATTCTCCAGTCAAAAGACACAGATTGGCAGGATGGATTAAAAAACAAAATCCAACAATATGCTGCCTCCAGGAAACAAATCTCAGCTCTCAAGACAAATACAGGCTCAGAGTAAAAGGATGGAAGACAATACTCCAAGCTAATGGCAAACCAAAAAAGCAGGTGTGGCCGTCCTTATATTAGACAAAGTAGACTTCGCGATAAAAAGGGTAATGAGAGACAAAGAGGGGCAATATATACTGATAAAAGGGACACTCCACCAAGAAGACATATCACTTATAAATAAATACGCACCCAACACAGGAGCACCAAAGTACATCAAACAACTATTAAGAAACCTAAAAGGAGATATTAACAACAACAGAATAATAGTAGGAGACCTTAACACCCCACTCACATCAATGGATGGATCATCCAGACAAAAATTCAATAAGGAGATAATGGACTTAAACAAAATACCAGACAAGATGGACTTAATAGATATATACAGAGCACTCCACCCAAAAACAGCAGATTACACATTCTTCTCCAGCACACATGGAACATTCTTGAGGATAGACCATATGTTGGGAAACAAGGCAAGCCTCTCTAAATTTAAGAAGATTGAAATCATAACAAGCATCTTTTCCGACCATAAGCTATGAAACTAGAAATCAACTACAAGGAAAACCGGGGAAAGTGGCAAAGATGTGGAGACTAAGTAACAAACTACTGAACAACCAGTGGATCATTGATGAGATGAAAGGAGAAATCAAAAAATATCTGGAGACAAACGAAAATGAAAATACACCATACCAACTCATATGGGATGCAGCAAAGGTGGTCCTGAAAGGGAAACTCATAGCAATACAGGCCCACCTTAACAAACAAGAAAAATCCCAAATAAGCAACCTTAAACTACATCTAACAGAACTAGAAAAAGAACAAACAACAAAGCAAGCCCAAAGTCAGCAGAAGGAGGGAAGTAATAAAAATTAGAGCAGAAATAAATGAAATTGAAACCAAAAAAGCAATAGAAAGGGTCAATGAAACAAAGAGTTGGTTCTTTGAGAAGATAAACAAAATTGACAAACCCTTAGCTAGACTCACTAAGAAAAAAGGAGAGAAAGCTCAAATAAATAAAATTAGAAACGAAAGAGGAGAGATTACAACAGATACCACAGAAATACAAAAGATTATAAAAGAAAACTATGAAAACCTATTTGCCAACAAATTGGACAATCTAGAAGAAACGGATAAATTCCTAGACTCATACAACCTCCCAAAACTGAATCGAGAAGAAACGGAGAATCTGAATAGACCAATCACGAGTAAAGAAATTGAAATAGTACTCAAAAACCTCCCCAAAATTAAAAGTACAGATAGCTTCTCTGGAGAATTTTACCAAACATTCAAAGAAGACTTAATACCTACCCTTCTCAAATTTTTCCAAAAAATAGAGGAAGATGGAACACTTCTAACACATTCTGTGAGACCAACATCACCCTCACGTTGGAGCCAGAGAAGGACAATACAAAAAAGAAAAACTGCAGGCCAATATCACTGATGAACATAGACGCAAAAATCCTCAACAAAGTATTGGCAAACCAAATACAGCAATACATCAAAAAGATTGTACACCATGATCAAGTGGGATTTATACCTGGGACACGCGGATGGTTCAACATCTGCAAATCTTAATCAGCATGATACACCACATTAACAAAATGAAGAATAAAAACCACATGATCATCTCAATTGATGCAGAGAAGCATTTGACAAGATCCAACATCCATTTATGATAAAAACTCTCAACAAAATGGGTATAGAAGGAAAGTACCTCAACCTAATAAAGGCCATATATGACAAACCCACAGCCAACATCCTACTCAGTGGGGAAAAACTGAAAGCCATTCCTCTGAGAAGAGGAGCAAAACAAGGGTGCCTACTCTCCCCACTCTTATTCAACATGGTACTGGAGGTTTTGGCTACAGCAATTAGTCAAGAAGAAGGAATAAAAGGACTCCAGTGGCCGGCCTGGTGGTGCAGCAGTTTAGTCCACGCTTTGGCAGCCTAGGGTTTGTGGGTTCAGATCCCGGGCACCTGCTGACACACTGCTTCTCAGCCATGCCATGGCAGCATCCCATATAAAGTGGAGGAAGATGAGCATGGATGTTAGCCCAGGGCCAGTCTTCCTCAGCAAAAAGAGGATTGACAACTGATGTTAGCTCAGGGCTGGTCTTCCTCACACACACACACAAAGGAATAAAAGGACCCCAAATAGACAACAAAGGAGTGAAACTCTGTTTGCAGATGACATGATTTTATATATAGAAAACCCCAAAGAATCCATTGGAAAACTATAAGAAATAATCAACAACCACAGCACACTCTACAAAAATCAGTTGCATTTCTATATGCTAAGAATGAACTAACAGAGAACTTAAAAAGACAATTCCATTTACAGTCACAACAAAAAGGATAAAATATCTAGGAATAAATTTAAGAAAGGAGCTAAGACCTATACAATGAAAATTATAAGACACTCTTGAAAGAAATCGATGATGACATAAAGAAATGGAAAAATGTCCCATGCACATGGATTGGAAGAATAAACTTAGTTAAAATGTCCATATACCTAAAGCAATCTACAGATTCAATGCAATCCCAATCAGAATCCCAATGATATTCTTCAGGGAAATAGAACAGAGAATCCTAAAATTCATGTGGGGCAACAAAAGACCCCTGAATAGCTAAAGCAGTCATGAGAAAAAAGAACAAAGCTGGATGCATCACAGTCCCTGACTTCAATATGTATTACAAAGCTATAGTAATCAACACAGCGTGGTACTGGTACAAAAATAGACACACAGATCAATGGAACAGAACTGAAAGCCCAGAAATAAAACCACACAACCATGGACAACTAATCTTTGACAAAGGAGCTGAGAAAATACAATGGAGAAAGGAAAGTCTCTTCAATAAATGGTGCTGGGAAAATTGGACAGCCACATGCAAAAGAATGAAAGTAGACCATCTTCTGTTGCCATACACAAAAATCAACTCAAAATGGATCAAAGACCTGAAAGTGAGAACTGAAACTATAAAACTCCTGGAGGAAAATATAGGCAGTACTTTTATTTGACATCAGTCATTAAGGGATCCTTTCAGATTCCTTGTCTACTTGGACAAGGGAAATAAAAGAAAAAGTAAACAAGTGGGACTTTGTCAGACTAAAGAGCTTCTGCAAGGCAAATTAAATCAGGATCAAAATGAATAGACACCCCACCAGCTGGGAGAAAACTTTCGCAAATCGTATATCTGACAAGGGGTTAAGCTCCATAATATATAAAGAACTCACACAATGGAACAACAAAAAAACAAGCAACCTGATAAAAAAATGGGCAGAGGATGTGAACAGACATTTTTCCAAGGAACATATACAGATGGCCAACAGGCACATGAAAAGATGTTTAACATCACTAATCATCAGGGAAATGCAGATCAAAACTATACTAAGATAACACCTTATACCCATTGAAATGGCTATAATCACCAAGACAAAAAACAACAAATGTTGGAGAGGTTGTGGAGAAACGGGAACCCTAACTCACTGTTGGTGGGAATGCAAACTGGTGTAGCCTCTATGGAAAACAGTATGGAGATTCCTCAAAAAATTAAAAATGGAAATACCTTATGATTCAGCAATCCCACTACTGGGTATCTATCCAACGAACCTGCAATCAACAATCCAAAGAGGCTTATGCACCCCTATGTATATTGCAGCATATTCACTATAGCCAAAAAGTGGAAGCAACCCAAATGTTCCTCAATGGATGAGTGGATAAAGAAGATGTGGTATATGTATACAATGGAATACTACTCAACCATAAAAAATGACAAAATAGTCCCATTTGCAACAATGTGGATGGACCTGGAGAGTGTTATATTAAGTGAAATAAGCCAGAGAGAGAAAGATAAACACCACATGATTTCACTCATATGTGGAATATAAACTAACAAATGGACAGAGAGAACTATTTGGTGGTTACCAGGGGCAAGGGAGGGGCGTGGGCACAAGGGGTGAAGGGATGCATTTATATGGTGATTGACAAGCAATAATGTACAACTAAAATTTCACAAGGTTATAAACTACTGAGACATCAATAAAACAAATACTTTATTGCTAAAAAATGCTACCCATCATCTGAGCCTTCAGTGAGTTGTAATCTTTTTTCTGGTAGAGGGTCTTGCCACGATGTCAATGGCTGCTGACTGATCAGGGTGGTGGTTGCTAAAGGTTGGGGTGGCTGTGGCAGTTTCTTAAAACAACAATGAAGTTTGCTGCATCAATTGACTTTTCCTTTCATAAATGATTTCTCTGTAGTATGAAGTGGTGTTTGATAGCATTTTACCCATGGTAGAACTACTTTGAAGGTTGAAGTCAGTCTTCTCAAACTCTGCCAACACTTTATCAACTAAATTTAGGAAATATTCCAAATCCTTTGTTGTCATTTCAACAATCTTCACAGCATCTTCATCAGGAGTAGATTTCATCTCAAGAAACTCCTTTCTTTGTTCATCCCTAAGAAGCAACTTCTCATCCATTAAAGTTTTATCATGAGATTGCAGCAATTCAGTCACATCTTCAGGCTCCCCTTGTAATTCTAGTTCTCTTGCTATTTCTGCCACATCTGCAGTTACTTCCTCCACTGAAGTCTTGAACTCCTCGAAGTCATCCATGAGGGTTGGAATCAACTTCTTCCAAACTCCTGTTAACATTGATATTTTGACCTCTTCACATGAATCACAAATGGCATCTAGAATAGTGAATCCTTTCCAGAAGGTTTTCAATTTACTTTGCCCAGATCCATCAGAAGAATCACTATGGCAGCTATCGCCTTATGAAATGTATTTCTTTAGACTTAAAAGTCAGAATTACTCCTTGATCCATGGTTGCAGAATGGATGTTGTGTTACCAGGCATGCAAACAACATTAATCTCATTGTACATCTCTATCAGAGCTCTTGGGTGACCAGGTGCACTGTCAATGAGCAGTTATATTTTGAAAGGAATCTTTTTTTCTGAGCAGTAGATCTCAGCAGTGGGCTTAAAATATTCAGTAAATCATGTAAACAGACGTGCTGTCATCCAAGCTTTGTTGTTCCATTTATAGAGCACAGGCAGGGTAAATTTAACATAATCTTAAGGGCTCTAGGATTTTCAGAGTGGTAAATGAACACTGGCTTCACCTGAAAGTCACCAGCTGCATTAGCCCCTAACAAAAGAGTCAAAAAGCTTTGAAGCCAGGCGTTGACTTCTCCTCTCTAGCTATGAAAGTCCTAGTTTGCATCTTCTTCCAATAGAATGCTGTTTTGTCTACATTGAAAATCTGTTTAGTGTAGCCACCTTCATTACTTATCTTAGCTAGATCTTCTGGATAACTTGCTGCAATTTACATCAGCACTTGTTGCTTCACCTTACACTTTCGTGTTATGGAGATGGCTTCTTTCCTTAAACCTCATGAACCAACCTCTGCCAGCTTCAGACTTTTCTTCTGCGACTTCTTCACCTCTCTCAGCCTTCATAGAATTGAAGACAGTGAGAGCCTTGCTCTGGATTAGGCTGTGGCTTCAGGGACTGTTGTGGCTGGTTTGATCGTCTATCCAGACACTAAAACTTTCTCCATATCAGCAATAAAGGCTGTTTTGCTTTCTTAGTATTCATGTGGTCACCGGAGTAGCACTTTTAATTTCCTTCAAGAACTTTTTATTTGCATTCACAACTTGGCTAACTGTTTGACACCAGAGACCTGGCTTTTGACCTGTCTTGGCTTTTGACATGCCTTTCTCACTAAGCTTAATCATTTCTAGCTTTTGATGTAAAATGAGAGACATGAGACTCTTCTTCTCCCTTGAACACTTAGAGCCCACTGTAGGGTTATTAACTGGCCTAATTTCAATATTGTTGTATCTCAAGAAATAAAGAGGCCCAAGGAGAGGGAGAGAGATTGGGGAACAGCCTGTCAGAGGAGCAGTCAGAACACAAACAACATTTATCAATTAAGTTCACTGTCTTATATGGGCATGGTTTGTGGTGCCCCCAAAACAGTTACAACATCAAAGATCACTGATCACAGATCACAATAACGAATATAATAATAGTGAAAAAATTTGAAATATTGCGAGAATTACCAGAACGTGACACAGACCCGAAGTGAACAAATGCTATTAGAAAAATGGCACCGATAGACTTGCTCGCTGCAGGGTTGCCACAAACTTTCAATGTGTAAAAAATGCAACATTTGCGAAATGCAATAAAGCAAAGTGCAATAACAGGTTAATGCCTGTAGTGATCTTAGTTGCAAATGAACAGGGAAGGTCAATGGCTCTGCTAGTCTGAGGTTGTGGTTCAATTTGTGGCAAGCAACAGACTCATGGAGCAGCAGGATTTCATAGAGAGTTCTAGGAGGTAAGATAGTCATGGGGGGCTTGAAGTTTACCACATCACCCAGGTTGACTGAAGGCTGTGGACATGCACAGTAGAAACTGAAGTAGGCACAAGCCACCCACATATCACTGGGCAGTGGAGCCTAAAAATATGTGGAGAGGAGATTCAAGTAAGCTAGTGGTATTAAAATCTGGGGCCACCTTGTAAAAGGCCCAAACTTTGAATGTACTTCTCATTTCATGCACAGATCCCATCCTGGGAGTGGAAGCCTTATTAGATTGAGAAATTTAAATAAAATCTCTCATCAGTCTTTGGCTGAACATTTAGATGAACACTGGAGGCCAGCTTCCGAAGATCTTAAAAAGCCAGCCTTAAAAAGAAAAATGAGAGGAAAAAATAGTGGAGTAGAGACATCAGTGGCCACACATTGCAGGGGAAACAGACTTTTAGTCCATTTAGTTTCTGAAACAACAGATGAAAAAACATCCTTCAGGGAAAATGAAAGGGTTGTAGAGTTGCTACAGCACATTATCTAAAATGTCTAACATTCAACAAAAAATTTAGAGATGTGCAAGGAAATGAGAAAGAATGGCCCATACTTAAGAAAAAAAATCAGAAATTGTATCTAAGTATTTCAACCAGCTGTTATAAGTATGTTCAGAGAACTAAAGGAAATCATGTTTAAAGTATTGAAGGGAAGTAGGATGACAGTGACTCAATGAATAAAGAATTTCCACAAAGAGGTAGTTGTTATAAAAATGACACAAACAAAAACTCTAGAATCAAACAGTATAGTAACTAAAATTAAAAATTCACTAGATGGGCTCAATAGCAGATTTAAGATGGCAGAAGAATCAGTGAATTTGAATATAAAGTCTATATTATACAATCTAGAATTTATATACCCTGAAGAATAGAGAGAAAAAGATTGAAGAGAGGCCAGCCCCATGGCTTAGTGGTTATAGCTCAGGACTTCCTCAAACAAATCTTCCTCAAGCAAAAAAAGAGGAAGATTGGCAACAGATGTTGACTCAGGGTGATTCTTCCTCAGCAAAACAAACAAAAAGTCAAAAGAGCCTGAGAGGCCTGTAGGGAAACATTAAGTACATATATATGTAATGGGAGACCCAGGAGAGGAGAGAGAGGAGTTAAAAAATATTTGAAGAAATAATAGCAGAAAACTTTCCAAATTTGATGAAAAACAATCTTATAGACTCAAGAAGCTCAGCAAACCACAAGTAGGAAGATATAGAGAGAACCACACATAGGCACATAGTTAAATTTTTGAAAGCCAAAGGAAAAGAGAAAAATATTGAGAGTTGGAAGAAGAAAATGACTTACTACACATGTTAGTGCCATCAAGTTGATTCTCTCCTAGCCACGCTGTGTACACCAGAGCGGAACCCTGCCCTGTCATTTTTGCTCCATTCTCTCACCTTCTGGCACTATATCAGACAGTGCTCTGCTGCTATTCATAGGGTTTTCATGGCCAGTTTTTTTCGAAATGTATGGCCAGGTCCTTCTTCCTAGTCTGTATTAGTCTGGAAGCTCCACTGAAATCTGTCTACCATGGGTGACCCCGCTGCTATTTGAAATGCAGGTGACATAGCTTTCAACAACATAGCAACATGTAGCTGCCATAGTATGATGACTGACAGACAGGTGGTGTGTTCTCTGACCAGGTGTTTCCCAGACCAGGAAACAAGCCTGGACCACTGAGATGAGAGCACCGAATCTTAACCACTAGACCACCAGGGCTGACTTCATTACACATAGTGGACCAATAATACTTTTAACCGTTGACTTTTCATCAGAAACATTGGAGACCATAAAGCATGACATATTCAATGTGCTGAAAGAAAAAAAAAAAAACCTGTCAATGAGTTAGTCTATATCCAGAAAAACTAGTCTTCCACAATAAAGGTGAAATATAGTATTCCCAGATAAACAGACTGAGAGAATTTTCTCCTACTAGACCGTCTTACAAGAAATCCTAAAGGAAATTTTTTAGGCTGAAAGGAAATGACTCCAGATGTTAATTTAAATTCATAGGAAGGATTGAAGAGTATTAGGAATGTAAATATAAAAGAGTCTATTGATATGCTTTTCTCATTTTTCCACTTATTTAAAACACTTATTTAAGATCATATAAAACAATAGTTAAAATACTGTTATGGGTTTATAACATATACATGAAATATCTATGACAATAACACAAAAGAGGGGCAAGAAAAAGGACATATATTGGAGTATAGTTTCTATTTTACTAGAATTAAGTATTATTTTGAAGTGTTGTGATAAGGTGCATATTATAATCCCTAAAGCAGTTGCTAAGAAAATAACTCTAAAAAAACCAGAACATAAAAAATATCAGAGAAGGATTAAAATAGTATATTAAAAAATATTTATCACCAAAGAAGACAGTAAAGGAGGAACATAACAATAAAAAAAGATGTGACACAAATAGAAAATGAATAGCAAAATGGCAGAAGTAAATCCAGCCATATAAATAATTATGTTAAATGTGAATGGACTGAATGTTCTGCTCAAAATGCAGAGATTGTCAAACTGGATAAAAAAGCAACACTCAGCTATATGCTGTCTATGAGAAATATACCTTAGATTCAAAGACATAAATAGGTTGAAACTAAAAATATAGGAAAGGATACACAATGAAAACAGTAACAATCAGAAGGCTTATCAGACAAAATAAACTTTAAGACAACAAGTATTACTAAAGACAAATAGAGCTATTTCATAATGATAAAAAGGTCACTACATCAGGAAGATATAACCATCATAAATTGTGTATACATCTAACAATAGTCCCAAAATGCTTGAAGCAAAACTGTGAAAGGAGAAATACAGTTTCTTCAATAATAATTGGAGATTTCAACACCCCATTCTCAATACTTGATAGAACAACTAACTAGACAGAAAATCAGCAAGAAGAATGAAGATTTCAAGAGCATTATCAATCAGCTTGACCCAACTAACTTATATAGAAAACTCTACCTAGTCTATGCAGAATACACATTCTTTTCAAACATGCGTGAAACATTCTCTGGGTTAGACCATATGCTCGGCCATAAAGCAAGTCTCAATAGATTACAAAAGATTGAAGTTGTATAACAGGAAGAAATCTTAGAAAACCCCAAATATTTGTCAGTTGAACAACACTTTTCTAATAACGGGGAAATTTTAAAATATTTAGATGAATGGAAACAAAAAAGCAACTTAGAATTTGTGTGCTTCAAGGAACATTTATACCTTTACATGCCCATATAAGAGAAAGAGAAAAGTCTCAAATCAGTACCATCTTAAATCAGCTTCCATCTAGTTTCAAGAAACAAAAGAAGAGCAAAACAGACCAAAAGCAAACAGAGGAAGGAGATAATAAATAAAGAATATAATAGAAACCAATGAAACACAAAAATGTTAGCGAAAGGTCAATAAAAGTAAAAGTTGGTTCTTTGAAAAGGTCAATGACGTTGACAAACCTTTACTTAGACTGACCAAGAAAAAAGAAGACACAGATTACTGAATTAGCAGTGAAAGGTGTGATGTTACTACCAACCTTACAGAACTTAAAAGTATTATAAAGGAATATTATGATCAACTTTATGTCATCAATTTAGCAACTAGGCTGAAATGGATGAATTCCTAGAAAGACACAAATTACTAGAATGAAATAAATTACCAAAACTGATTTAAGAACAAATAGAAAATATGAATAGGCTTGTAACAAGTAAAGAAATTGAGAAGTTAAAAATCTCACAAAGAAAATCCCAAGATCAGATTTGGTGAATTCTGTCAAATATTCAAAGAAGGAATAATGTTAATCCTTCACAAACTCTTTCAGAAAGTAAAAGAGAAGGGAACACTTCCTAATTTATTTTATCCAGCCAGAATTATCTGATTTCAAAGCCAGGCAAAGATCTCTAATAAAATAAAATGGCAGGTCAATATCCCTCTTGAACATAGATGCAAAAATCCTTAACAAAGTATTAACAAACCAAATCCAGCAACATATAAAAAGGATTAGATACCATGAGCAAGTGGGATTTGTACCAGGAATGCAAAGTTGGTTTAAGATCAGAAATTCAATTAAGGTAATACACTATATTAATAAAATGACAAAACCCACATAATCATCTCAGTAGAGTCAAAGAAAGCATTTGCCAGACTCCAACACCCAATCATGATAAAAATCTCTCAACAAACCAAGAATAAAAGAGAGCTCTCTCTACTTGAAAAAGAGCATTTATGAAAAACCTACAGATAACATCATATTCAATGGTGAAAGCCAGAATGCTTTCCTCCTAAGATCAGGAACAAGGCAATGATATCCACTGTCACCTTGTCACCACTTCTGTTCAGTATTGTAGAGGTTCTAGTCAGTGCAATCAGACAAGAAAAATAAATAAAAGACATTCAGATTGTAAAGGAAGTGGTAAAACTGCCCTTATTCACAGATAACATGATCCTATATGTAGAAACTCCTAGGGAATATACAAATGGATTACTAGAACTAATAAACCAGTTCAGCAAGGTTGCAGGATACAAGATCACCATACAGAAATCAATTGTATGTCTAGATACTAGATATGAACAATCCAAAAAATAAGGAAACAATTTGTTACATTTGCAAAGATTAAATATTTAGGAATAAATTTAACAAAAGCAGTGGAAGATTTGTACACTGAAAGCAATATAACATTGCTGGACAGGATTAAAGAAGATTTAAACAAATGGGAAGACTTACTTTGTTCATGGATTGGAAGACTCATTATTATTAAGATGGTAAGGCTCCTCAGATTGCTTCGATGTAATCCCTATTAAAAGCCCAGGTTTTTTGTTTTGGGTAGAAATTAATCCTAAACTAATCCTAATCCAAACTAATCCTAAAATTTATGTGGAAATGTGAAGGACGTAGAATGGCCAAAATAATTTTGAAAACAAGAAAAAAATTTAGAGGACTTATGTTACCTAATTTCAATGCTTTTAAAAGTTGACATTAATGAAGTTGGCAAGGTTATTAGCATAAAGGAAGGCATATAGATAAATGGATCAAAATTGTGAATCCAGGAATAAACCCTTATATTTATGGTCAGTTGATTTTTCTACAAAGGTGCCAACACAATTCAATTGAAAAGGACAGTGTTTCCAACAATTTGTGCTGGGATAACTGTATATCCATATGTAAGAAAAAACTTAAGTCCTTGACTCTCAACCATAGAGAAAAATTTACTCAAAATGAATCATAGTCCTAAATATAAACTCTAAAATTATAAAACTTCTAGAAGACCTTGGATTAGGCAAGGCATTCTCAGATTCAACACCAAGAGTAAGACCATAAAAGAAAAAAAAAATAATAAATTGAACTTCATTAAAATGAACATCTACACTTCAAAAGACACCATTAAGAGAATGAAAAGACAATCTCCAGACTGGAAGAAATGTTAGCAAATCATATATTTGATAAAGGGCTTATATCCAGAATATATAAAGAACTCTTACAAATCAGTAATAAGGAGACAACCCACTTAAAAAATGGGTAAGACACTTGAGTAGAAGTATTTCACTAAAGATTTATGGATGGTAGATGACCACGTGAAAAGGTGTTCAGCATCATTAATCATTAGGTAAATGCAAATTTAAACCACGAGATACAGCTACACACTCCCTACAATGACTGTATTTATAAGACAGACAGTACTGAGTGTTGGTAAGGATGAAAAGAATCTGGAACCCTCAAATGTTGTTGGGAATATAAAATGGTCCAGCTACTTTGGAAAACAGTTGTCAGTTTCTTTAGAAGTTAATTAGAAACTTAGCATATAACCCAACAATTCCATTCCTAGGAATCTGTATGACAAAAATGAAAACACATATCTACATTGAGACATTTACAAAAGTGTTTATAGTAGCAGAGTTACTTATAATAACTAAAAACTGGAAAATATCCAAATATCCATCGATTGATAAATGGGTAAACAAAATGTGGTGTGTTCATGCAGTGACATACTATTCAGCAGTGAAAAGGAGCAATATACTGAATGCTGATACAGGCTACAATGTGAATGAACCTCAAAAAATTTTACTAAGTCAAGGATCAGCAAATTTTTTCTGTAAAAGGCCAAATAGTAAATATTTTAGGGTTTGTGGGCCATATAATCTGTGTTGCAACTACCAGTTCTACTGGTGTAGTGTGAAAGTGGCCATAGACAATATGGAGTGGGCATGATTATGTTCCAATAAATTTTATTTACAAAAACATGTAGCAGGCTAGATTTGGTCTGCAGATTATAGCTTGCCAGTCCCTGCTAAGTGAAAGAAGCCAGATGAATAAAACTACATATTATATCGTTCCATTTATATTGAAATGCAAGAAAAGGCAAATTTTTTGAGGAAAAAAAGCCCATTAGTGATTGCATATGGCTGGGAGTGGGGCTCGGGGAGTGGTGATTGGTTACAAATAGACTCAAAGCAAATTAGGGGACTCGATGAAAAAGTTTTACAACTGCATTGTGGTTATTGTTGTATGTCTACAGAGTGATTAAGACTTATTGAATTTCACTCTTACAATGGATGAAGTTAAGGGAATGTAAATTATACCTCAGTAAAGATGAAAAGAGGAATAGATATAAAAGACGGTGAATTTTCCATGCCATGTCATGAAATTCTATATGATATATAACTGAGTCTGGAATAATGATGAGTACATCAGTGAAGACTACAAGTGAAAATAAGAAGAATAGGTATAATAGATGACAGAATTAGAATTTGAGAAAATTATGAAAAGCCAAAACTATTATTGAAACAGTAATATTTTTTAAACTTATATACTGGTAAAATTCAATATTCTTTTTTTAAAGTAACTTTCGACCTGGGGCTGGCCCAGTGGCATAGTGGTTAAGTTCACGTGCTCCTATTCAGGGGCCCAGGGTTCACAGGTTCGGATCCCAGGCGCAGACCAATGCACTGCTTATCAAGTCATGCTGTGGCGGCATCCCATATAAAGTAGAGGAAGATGGGCACGGATGTTAGTCCAGGCCAATCTTCCTCAGCAAAAAGAAGAGGATTGACTATCAATGTTAGCCCAGGGCTAATCTTCCTCACAAAATAAATAAATAAATAAATAAAATAACTTTTGACCTGCTTCCTTGTCATAGGATTCTTCCTGAGTCACATACATGCTCTCCCCCTCAGATAATTTGCATCAGGATTTCTGATTAAAATGTCAGTGAAAGGACTTGTATAATCTGCCTCTACTTTGCTCCAAGCTTATAAGAATGCAATGTGAAAATTTTTCAAATAAGTAGATAAGTAAATATATTCTAGCTACATTTAAGACAAGGAAAACCCCTACAAACCATGAATAGAAAGGAAATCCTTAGTGATGAGTGGATGTTGATGCTGTCTGGCTCACAGAAACCTGGGTCATGTTGGCCAGGGCTTTAAAAAGAAAGTTTTTAAGCCAAGTTTAAGAAAATGTAGATTCCTACCCGTTTTAAGAAAGTCAAATGTGTCTTTCAAATGGTGAGCGATTGGAACTGAGCTGTCTGCATAAAGCAGGAAACTGGAACCACATTTCTAAGCAGTAAAAGTAAACCTGAAATAACTCCACCTGATACCGTTGGTGTTTTCCTGTGAGCCAGAGAGGCAGCTATGCAAAAATGGAAATAGTAACCGTATCTTGTGTGTGGATGTGGCATCTGGAATAAAGCTCTACCCTTGTGGGACCAAAGCCCCAATCTTCCTAATTTAAGACCTGTTCTGGAGCTATGCAACTCCAGAGGGTTAGTCTGAGCAAATCTGAAACAACATGGCAGGAAAGCGCTCACAAAAGATAAAACTCCCATAATAAGGTAAGCTTGTAAGCAAGTACTTTAGGGTGTATAAGGAAATCTATTGCCGTAAGAGACAGCAGATACATTAAATAGGATTATTCCCATCTGAGGAAATAAGAATAAGAACACAATCCCCAAAAAGAACTTAAAAATAAGAATGTTTAAGAATTTCAAATGAAATAGTAACTTGCAACGAGAAAGGGAGTAAATAAGAACAGGCAGAATGATAAAGGACCATTCGCAGATCTTGTAAATGACAAAAGTTGGTGAAATTAAAAATAAAAAACTCTGGTGGATAAAATTGCCATAGCAGAAAAGAGAATTAGTGAAGCAAAAGTCTCAGCTGAGCCTTGAAAAACTGGATGAGCAAATCATCTAGAATATAGAACAAGAAGATAAGATTGAAAACATAAAAGAGAAGTTAAGAAACATGGAAAGTAGACTGAGTTAGGAGTCCTAGAAGGTAAGAAATAGTAAGCATCAGGGAAAAGAAATTTATTAAAGGTTGAAAATTTGCTAGATTTGGAGAGCAATGTATCTTCAGATTGAAAATGCCCACCAGTTTCAAGCAAGATAAATAGAAAAAAGAAAAAATTCCCACCTTTAGGTATAGTGTAATTGAATTATAGATCAAGGACACACACACACACACATACACACTTTCTTGCATTAGGGAAAAAAAGCGGATTACCTACAAAGAAATGGCAATCAGATTATCGATACACTTATCACAAACTATAATTGATACCAGTAAATAGTGAGGTTGTGGGTTGTGTCCATGTTAAGGAAATGAATCCAGTGAGACATCATTTTCTTTCATGAAAAGATTACTTTTCCTCCTTTTATTATGTTTCCCGGAGGGTTGTTAACCCAACCTATATTTAGATCTTACAAACTAAACAAGTGTACAAGTGTACTTTTCCGTTAGTTAGATATGTGGTTCCCTGTTTATCAAAATTTTAAATTAATTTACAAAGCATAACTAGAGTTTAAGAAGTCTACTAATTAAGTAAATGATAAGGATTTAGTTAATACTGCTCACTTTTTATGGTACTTGATTTGTATGCATTTAGTAGAAGTAAAAGAGAAAAAAAGTAAATTTTAAAGATTTTTTTTTTTTAGGAAACATCATCAGCCTTTAGTGGCACTGTGTTTGTTCATGGAATAACATCAAATAAGACCATGCTCAATATTGTGTACAGCATCTAGAATTTAAAAAGAAACAATAGATACAATCTACTTCTTAAAGAGCTTAATTACATATTAGGAAAAGCAGCTGAGACTTTAAGGGATAATCACAAAGGAAATTTGTATTAACTCCCACTTGTCCTTATTCAATGAGAGAAGTTTGCCTCCTGCCAATGGTGCAAAACTAGAATCTAATCACTCTTGCATTCCTGTGGTCCCTTTAAGTGAGCATGCTTTCCGGTATCTTACAATAGTCAGAGCTTCCAACTTCTTTTGTGGTTATAGCTACTCCTCTTCTCAGGACTGGGGCCTATTACAGCTGGGTGACTTCCTGGGTGAAGAGATTTGGGAAGCTCCTTTTCTGTCTCTTGCTCACCTCCGCCTAACTCCATAGCTGCTGTTTCTGACCCCTCTGGAGCTGGAGCTTGGGGAGAGGGGAGAGGTAAAGAGTATAGAAATGTTTCTGCTTGACTGGTAACTATTATAAAATGCCTTTACATTACCTGGGCTTGACAGATTTTTCAAATTGACTTTCTTTTGTAATTTCATGAGTTCTTTGGAGATTCCCTCATTGCTGCACATAGCTTACCTACAGTTCTAGCTTTTCTGGGTTAGTGAGTCTTACTCTCTTGCTAACCTCTAGAATTTGAGAAATAACATTAGTTTCTCAGCTGCTGAGCTTTATTTATTCTTCTAGGCGGCCTTCTTAAGTAGGACCTACAACAAACCTCTATGATGACTCGCTCAGATTTCCCAAGTGGTTCCTGGGAAACTTATACATTTTTTTGTCTGGTTAATGTCTGGGAGTTTAGGCTGATTCTAATGTAACAGTTTAATCTCGATCATCCTAGCTCAACATTTTCAGTATCTGGAATGGGAGTCAGATACCAGTCCATCATGTCCCTTTGTCTGTGGTGAACATACATCAGTCTTTCTAAGTTGTTCCATTAAAATTCCTCTCTTCATTTGAGCCAAAAGAGGAGGTACACCCTCTCAGGTCTTGGATTTAATTTTTTTCTACTTACAAACTAATAAGTTAGCCTTTTACTATTTTGTGGATGCTGGCAGAAAGCATGAGACTCCTGGTTTAGAGACAATGGACTTTATTATTCACAGTACAGGAAGTATCAAGAATATCAAGTTTTCATTAGTTCCCCTGAACCCCAAGTCCCATGGGAGTGATGAGGAGGGCCCAAATGGATGCCTACACATACAGTAGATCACATTACAAGAGAGAACCCCAGAGCTTAGGGAATCCATTGTTTTTGTAGTAAGCAGTAAGCAAATCTGCTCTTTATCCCAAAAGGTGACATTCCCAGAGAGAGCATAAATAATACTATTGTATTGTTGGTTTTATTTATTTATTTATTTATTTTACTATTTCTGATTTTGGTAAAGATAAATGGAGAAAGGTGGGTTTGCTATTCTTAAGTCCTTCAGTGGAAATAAGGAAAAATCATGAGTTGCTTCTTTATCTGACCAGTAAGCCCTCCTCTCATTAGTAAGATAGTTTTTTCTTAGAATAATCTGGAGCAGTAAGTGAAATAATTAGGGATGTTTCTTGCTTCTCATCAAATAGTGATTAATAGATATTATTGATGTGGTCTTCTTTTTTAAGTAAGAAAAATAGAACTTTTCGTATGGTTTTGCTAAGAGTATACCTTCTGCCTTAACATTCTGTTAATTTTTGGTATTAAGAAAAATTTTTTTTCATATTATACTCAGGGAAAATAATTGAAATCATATTTTCTTTGGAACTAAAAGACAACAGTCTGAAGAATTTTGATTATCCCTTTGAATCAAAAGAATTAGGTGATAAACCTTTTAAAAATACATATATTTGTCAAATAAAGTTTGTCTAAATCCATATTAAATTGAGTTGTAAAGATGTTTTATAATCTTTTCATTGCTTAAAATTGGATCCAATAGGAACAGTTTTTAAGGTTATACAGACTGCTTATCAAAAAAATAGAAACATCAGTAGTATGTAGTCAGTTAATTGCTTCATCAAATTTTTGTTCATTTTTATTTCAGTTTCACATTTTGCAATATCTCCAACATTGTGAAAGGAAGTTACCTTGTGAAGTGGTTGAGATTATGAGCCAATACCTAGTGACTCGTAGTTATTTGCAGTTGAACATGAACATAGTATTACTTTCAGTAGCGTTGGTAGGTAATACAAAGAGGCTAGGAATTAAGGGCTAAAGGACTGGGTCTACCATTTATTAGCTGTGTTACACTGGGGAAGGTACTTTATTTTTGAGAGTGTTTCCTTAGCTGTAAAACAGATATAATCTGTGGGATCAAGTGGGTTTGTGAATTGTGTTTTTTAAATGTTAGTCTGGTATTGTTGTTAACATGCCTCTGTTGACAATATGCCTCATTGGTAGTTGTAAATACACTTCTATATTAAAACTTATTTTGTGTGTATAAAAATTGTCCCCAAACTAGCTATATCTGTGGGGATGAGTCTATGTGTGGGATTATCTCTGTCTGTTCCTGGGTTAGCAGGTTTATGTGAGTCTGCATTTGGGTAAGCATGTCTGTCTGGGGGCATGTTAGGGTTGGTGTGCATGAAGGTGACCTCTCTATGCATGTGTATGTGCTTGCACATGTGCGTGCTTTTTATATATGCATGTTTGTGCATGCATATGCCTATGTTTGTTCATTTGAACATCATGGGGCTGAATGAATAGCAATCAGTTCATTAGGGTTTGCCTGTTGGCGCTTTAAAGGAAAACAACACTGATCATTCATATTTATGGAAAAGTAAAAGGAAGTTTAAAATTTATTTTTAGTGTTAGATTAGGTACTTGTGCATTTTAAATTCCTTTGAACACTGTCAAGGGATATAATATGTAAAATTTGTTTTTAGACTGCAGAACCTTTCTTTTGAGATACTTGGTCTTTATAAGCACTCAAGTTTGCCACATAGTCCCTTTTTTCATATAAAAGGGAATAACAGCTTGAGAATTAAGACTTCTCAGACTATATTTTCAAAAAAATTTGTTGGGTTAATATCTTTAGTAATTGTTTGTTTTAGTTCAGCTGTTGTCAAATGTTTCATTCCCACTGGTTTGTCTGTCTTCACTTTTTGTAAGATTTCTTTATCTCTTTGTGAGTTCTTAAACTTGATTCTTTAGGTAGTAGAATAGTGGTTAAGAGAGCAGACTCTGAAATTCCGCTGCCTAAGTTCAAATACTTGTTTCACCATTTAACTGTGTGACTTTTAGCAAGCTCCTTAACCTTTCTACCTCTCAGTTGCCTCTCCTATAAAATGGGGATGATAATAGTACCTATCTCACATGCTTTTATTGAAAAATGAATGAGATAATTCACATAAAAGCAAGTGGCAAAGTGTGTTTTTCCAGGTTTTAAACTAGCTGCCTTCTCATTTTTTTCTTCTTTTCCAAAAGCCCCAGGATCCTGCTTCCCTTCCTACTGTTGCCCCTTAGTCCTTTTAAGTTAAGATTTCTCATTTCCCTGGCCTACTGTGGAATAGAATTCATTCTGAGGAACATTTCCCTCCCTTTCAGTACCTGAGGCCAAAGTACTCAACCGGTCTTTTGAGACTAGGAGTTTAGTTTTTTTAATTTTGTTTTTAAATGTTAACAATAGTAGGGGAAACTAACAGGACAAAAATAGCAAATAAACAAGGGCAATATTATCAGATTTCCAATAATTTACAATAAAATGTGTTCCTAGTTCTCAGATCTTAAGTGGGGCCAGTCCCTGATTTTTATTTAACTCCACAAATATATTAGTCTCTTCTTTGTGAATATTTATGCTAATTCTTTTCTCTACAATTATTATTTCTTCTTTGTGACGTAGGGTCACTTACTCTCTTTTTTAAACATTGGAGCTAATGTTCTTGGGACCCCAGACCCCTTTCATGTTTAAAGAAGGCTCCTCTCTCCTTCCCTCTTAATTTTTTTTCTTTCGGCTTTATTGATGTATAGTTGACATATAACATTGTGTAAGTTTAAGGTGTACAACGTAATGATTTGATATATGTATATACTGCAAAATGGTCAGCACACTTAGGTTAGTTAACACATCCATCACCTCACATAGTGACAATTTTTTTGTGTAGTGAGAACTTTTAAGATCTGTTCTCTTAGAACTTTCAAATACAATACAGTATTGTTAATTCTAGTCACCATGCTGTACATTACATCCCCAGAAGTTATTCATCTTATAACTGGAAGTTTGTACTCTTTGACCACCTTCACCATTTCCTTACCCCACCCCTGGCCACCACGGATCTGCTCTGTTTCTATGAGTGTTTTTTAGATTCCACATAAAAGTGAGATCATACAGTATTTGTCTTTCTTTGTCTGACTTATTTCACTTAGCATAATATTCTCAAGTTCCATTCTTAATTTTTTTCTTATGGCCAGAGAGTAGCTAATGAATATTTAGAAACACAAAGTAAGATTCATCTATAGTTTAGTTTAAAAAATTCAGTGAGTATGACACTAGGTTTTATACTGAACGTAAAAGATGGTTGTATGGGCACTTTATCATGGTAACTAGGCAGGGTAGGCCCACTGAAGTTAGAACCAAGAGCTTCTGTGTGATGCAATGGAATGTGGGCTTAGAGAAGCTGTCTTTGGCAGAGGTTCAGAGCTATAGATGAGGTGGGAGGGTTGTGTATATGTGTGTGAGGGTGGGGGAGGGACTATTATAATTTCCTTCTGCCCCTTTGTCTGAGATGCCCTCATGTCTACTCTCCACTGGTACTGAGGTTAGGGAGAAGAGGTGGCTTCAGATAGCCATAGGCTCTTGAGCATCAAAGAGAAAGGAGAAGGGAAATTCTAAGTAAAAGCAATGGAAGGTGAGGGTATTTGCAGTTGTTTTGTAGGTCCGCCCCTCTTCTGACTGTGGTGTGAATAACACAGGAACCTCCCAAAGGAAGATTTATGGTGTCTTGCTTTCATTTCAGAGTCCTTAACTAAAATTTATAATGTTCTGAGTGTATATATTTAGGAAAATGGGCTTCCCTTTTACCCTAATCTGTACTGAATTGTAAACAAGAGCGTTGTTAACTATGTTATATTCCAAAGATGAACAGTGTTGTGTGAAAACTGTAAGATGGCCTGGTTTCAGTTAGTATTCCAGGCAAAGTAAGACGTGTACCATGATGTATGCTTTTTGTTTTCAGGGGTTTGTTAAAGCTGTTTAGAACAAAAACTTTTCTGGCTTATTTTGATGTCTCAAAGGCCTTTAAAAATAGAGTGATTAGGATTGATCAATTTTCAGATTATTTTTGTTTGTTTATTTTTAAAGATTATTTTAAAAATGAAAAAGTACAAATTGCCTTGATTAATCTCTAGGCATTATAGTCTCTTCTATAAAGCTCTTGCTGGTTTTGGAATACCACTAAAACATCATTAATATTCAGAAAACACTTAATTTTATACCTCTATCCTAATTACATGACTTGTACAATTTGAAATCCTATTTATTTTTTATCATAGAGAATAATGTCTTGATTTATAATGATTACCTACTAATTTTGATTTCTTTTCTCATGAAAATTAA
The DNA here is from genome assembly GCA_031878705.1 of Tapirus indicus. NCBI lineage: Eukaryota > Metazoa > Chordata > Mammalia > Perissodactyla > Tapiridae > Tapirus > Tapirus indicus. The sequence goes on from CM062917.1 coordinate 105,402,587, forward strand.
TGTTTTCTAGAAGAAAATTATGTCATTTCAGCAGAGAGCAGGGAACATAAATATTAACATAGATAATCTTATTTGTATATCTTTGCAGCGACATTGTATGAGAAATCCATAAGCTACAAAGAGCTTTAAAAAAATAAAAGAATCTAAGGATCTTAATATAAAAGAAAGGATATAAATTATTCCTTTATTTAGGTGCTTTATTTCCTTTTGTGCTGTTTTTCTTCTATTTGCCACAAGTGAAAATAAGTTTTCCCAGCAACCTATATACTTTTCCCCTTGAGCATTTATAGGCTTTAGTAGCAGCTGTCTATTTTGCTTTTCATTGCCATGGCCATTCAAGGTATTTAGCTAATATTAAAATACGTTGTATTTTTGCTTTCTTTCTTCATGGAATTCAATATATTTTACAGACTTTACTTTGTATAGTAGGTAACATAAAACAGCTCACTGTAGGTATTCAAGGAATAACTGTTAATTGATTGATGTCATCTTCTCCTCAAGGAAAATAATACCAGTATTAAATAACTTCCCCCAAATTGCTAATGACACCTTTTAAAGTGCTCAGGAATATTTTACTCCTGGCCTAGCACACTTTAAGCAGATTATACATCACCTAAAATATATTAGTAGTTTAATGAATTCCAAGCTATGTTGTAGTAATGACTTTTCTCATAACCCTGGGAGTGTTACCATTCCATTTAGGAGAATCACCCTAAGATATATTTGTTTTAAAAGTTGTGTGACTACAGCCAAGTGTCTGTCAATGGATGAATGGATAAAGAAGATGTGATATATATATATGCAGTGGAATATTATTTAGCCATGATAAAGAAGGAAATCCTGCCATTTGCGACAACATGGATGAACCTAGAGGGCATTATGCTAAGTGAAATAAGTTAGAGAAAGACACATACTGTATGATATCACTTGTATGTGGAATCTAAAAAAGCCAAACTCATAGAAACAGAGAGTAGAGTGGTGGTTAGCCAGGGGCAGGAGGGTGGAGGAAATGGGGGTTGGTCAAAGGGTATATACACTTCCAGCTATAAGATGTGTAAGTTCTGGGAATCTAATGTACAGCATTTTGATTATAGTTAATAATACTGTATTATATACTTGAAAGTTGCTGAGAGTAAATCTCAAATGTTCTCACCACCAAAAGGAAATGGTAATTATGTGACAGGATGCAGGTATTTGCTAATGCTTTGGTAGTATCATTTTGTGCTATATAAATGTATCAAATCAACATGTACACCTTTAACTTACACAGTATTACATGTCATTTGTATCTCACTAAAGCTGGAAAATAAATTAAAATTTGTGTGACTGAAGAGTAATATATAGTAAGATATTAAATGCTAATAGGTTACTAATACTAAATGCTTTGATTTTCCTCACTACCATGGGATTTATGATTTTTAAGTGTTAAGTAATTGATAAACCAGGTCGATTTTGTTTATAAAAAACAAGAACTTAAGCAACTAGTGTGGTCCCTATATTAAGAGATTGGGTTTCGCTTTAATCAATAGGCATGTGAAATACTAGTTTTTCACCTTACAAAATGTGTTTAAAGAGGAAGATATTTCTGATGTTACAAAGGTAAAATCTGAAATAATCTGGGGAAATTTAGTCTATGTATTTACCAACAAAACTATTTAAATTAAAAACAGGTAAAGCATTTGTAGCATATATTTATTTATTTTCAATAGTTTTAATCATAAAAACTTGGAAGAATAAATCATTGTAGTGAAATATTCTCTCTTCTTGAAACCTTTAAAAAATTCATTTATTAATATCCAAAAATTAAAGAAACAAGTACTTTAAAATTGGTATTTATTTTTGTTCTTTTCTTGCTTCTCCTCCCCTTTCCCCAAAGCAGATTGCCAAACTGAGGCAGCAACTACAACGTAGTAAACAGAGTAGTCGACACAGTAAGGAGAAAGATCGTCAGTCACCTCTCCATGGCAACCATATAGCAATCAATCACACTCAGGTAGGCTAATCTCTTGTCCAGATTTGAATAATTCCTTTTAAAGGTCCATTATATAGGGAGAATCCATCATTTTAAGATTAAAAAAATTAATAATGTAAATCCCTAACTCTACTAAATTACTACGGTTTATTAAATTGTTGTAAGAAGGTCTTTGTTTTTTTAGCCTTATGTTTAGTCTTCTTTTAATAAGAGACATAACAGAGTGTAGGGGTCTCAGGAATGATTGATACTGGCCTGGGCTGAAATCCTAGCTCATTCACTTATTAAGCAACTATGAACATTATCTCATTTAATCTTCCTAATAGTACCTTAACCCATCTATCCATGTATCTCTTTAAATATTTTAGCCCTATTTTACATATGAAGAAAATGAGGATTAGAGTTTGTTGGGATTTTTTTTCCCCCCTAGGAATACGTACTAACACATCCCATGGAACAAAATTTGGGAAATGCTGTTGTAGACCAAATTCACTTACAAGTGTTGATGTAAATTTTAGTAAATCTAGTATAGTAGTATAGCAGAAAAAACGTAAGCAGTGTATCAAAACAAATCCAACTAGGGGTTGTTTCACAAATGTAAGAATGATTCAACAGTAGGAAATGTATTAGTTTAGTTTGTTGCATCAGAAGGTCAGAGTAGGTGCTGAATAACACTTAATAAAAACTCAGTATTCATATGTGGTAAAAACTTATTTAACTGAAAATAGGACACTTCCTAATGTGACTAAATGCAAATGTAGTGAAATCCTGACAAAATATTGGAAGCCTTTCTGTTAAAATAAAAATCAAGTCATAGATGTCTGTAATTATTGATGTTATTTGCTAGTAGTTTAGAGGCTCTAGTCAGAGCAATAAAAAAAAGTAATAATTGTTATCACTATTTGCATATATTGTTGTATATTTAGAAAATCAAAGTGAATAATCTAAACTATTAAAACTAATGATGGGATAGCTCAAACGGAAGACACTGACAGTACCAAGTGTTGATGAGGATGTGGAACAACTAGAACAGCCACACACTGCTGGTGGAAACACAAAATGGTTCAGCCACTTTGGAAAACAGTTTGGCATTTTCTTAAAAAGTTAAACGTAGACTGAGCATACAGCCCAGAAATTCCACTCTTTGGTATCTAGAGAAATAAAAACATATGTCCACGCAGAGACTTGTACATCAAGGTTCATGGAGACATTATTCATAAGAGTCAAAAAATGGAAACAAATAAATATCCATCAATTGGTGAATGGATAAACAATATTTCATACATCCATACGGTGTAATACTATTCAATAGTAAAAAGGAATGAACTACTGATACAACATGGTTGAGTCTCAAGAACATCATATTAAGTGAAAGAAGCCAGGAGCAAAAGGCTACATGTGTATGATTTGCTATATTAAATTCTCAAAAAGGCAAAATTATACAAACAGTATTAGGAGTGGGGATTGACTGTAGAGAGGCCCTAGGGAATTTTGGGGGATAATGGAAGGTTGTAAAATATGACTATACTCTTAATTGGACGACTGTATATATTTACAAAGCTCAATGAACTGCACATTTAAAATGGGAGGATTTTATTGTATGCCAATTATACCTCATCAAAGCTGTAAAACAAACTTGCCATTGGCAAGTAAGCCTCAGACATTTCACATGAAAATTCACATATGCCTTCCTTTTCTTTTCATAATCTGGTAGAATTAATATATTATTACTCTGTTTATTTCAAGCATCTTTCCTGTAAGAACCCAATGCATTTATAGTAGATCTATTGACTTAAAAAAAACTTATTCACTTGTTGCCAATTTACATTGAATTTTTTTGGTATTGTGGTTATGCATAAAATAATCATCTTTTGCTGTATATACTGAAATATCTGTAGGTGAAATACGAAGTCTTAGAATGTGCTTTAAAATACTCCAAGAATAGAAAAAAATGGATGTTTATAGATGAAATAAGATTGGCAAATGTTGATAATTTTTGAAGCTGGATGATGTGTACCTGAGGGTTCATTATGCTATTCTGTTTAATTATGTTTATGATTATAATTTTTTATAATGAGTAAAAACTGAGAACTTAATTAGATAAAATATAAGCATATAAAAATCAGTAGTTTTCTCTTATACTAGTAAAAGTAGCCTCTACTTACAACACTTCTGACACCAAATGTATGGGGTTTTTTTTTTCACACCTACCAATTCTCTAATTCTCCAGACACCAACTGAGTATCCTACAATTCAGTTATAACACTAACTACCTGGAGTTAGCACAGGCCCCACAGGTTAAGGACTCAGCCCCACAAAACTTCTTCTCACCCCCTGCAGACACCAGTTGCAAGTCCCAGGTTGTTATCTATACTTCTGACCAACTGGTTATAAAGAAAGAATTCTCACAACCTCTTCTTCAGGTTTAATAATTTGCTGTAACTTCTCACAGAACTCAGAGAAACACTTAACATTTACCAGTTTATTATAAAGGATATAATAAAGGATACAGATGAACAGCCAGATGAAGAGTTAACATTGGGCAAGGTCTGGAAAGGTCTCGAGTGCAGGAGCTTCTGCCCCCATGGAATTGGGAGTGTGTCACCCTCTGGCATGTGGATATGTGTTCACCAACCTGAAAGTTCTCTGAACCCATAGTTTAGGGATTTTTAGGGAGGCTTTTTCATGTAGACTTGATTATTAACTCAATCTCCAGCCCCACTTCCCTCCCCAGAGGATGGGGGGTGAGGCTGAAAGCTCCAATCTTCTAATCATGGGTGGTCTTTCTGGTGACTTAGCCCCCATCCTAAAGCTATCCAGGTACCACCAAGAGTCAGCTCATTAGAACAAAAGACTATTGGGGCCAGTCCAGTGGCATAGTGGTTAGGTTCACATGCTCCGCTTCAGCAGCCCAGGGTTCATGGGTTCAGATCCCAGGCGGGGACCTACGCACCGTTCATCAAGCCATGCTGTGACGGCGTCCCGTGTATGAAGTGGAGGAGGATGAGCACAGATGTTGGCTTAGGGCTAATCTTCCTCAGCAAAAAGAGGAAGATTGGCAATGGATGTTAGCTCAGGGCTGGTCTTCCTCACCAAAAAACCCCACTATTTCTCCTATCCCCCAGGAAATTCCAGGGAATTTAGGAGCTCTGTATCAGCCTCCAGGGTCAAAGCCAAATATTGGAATAAGATGCTTCTGGCACCCCTGTCACTCAGGAATTTACAAGAATCACAGGAACCAGGGACAGAAACCAAATATATATTTCTTATTATGTCACAGCCAGCATTAGCATGTTAATATATATAATGAAATATATAAAATGCCTAGAATTAAACTTAAATATGCAAACTGTAAGACTTGATTGAGGACATGCAATATAAAATAGAGACGTAAATGGGAAGTCTTAACGTATTCATGCATGGGAAGACTCAATATTTTTCAAATAGTAATTTACCCAAAATTAATGTACAAATTGAGTTTCAATGGAATTTAAAAGGTATTGTTTTATTATTTGAAAAGCTATTTTCAAAGGTCGTATGGAAAAGTAATGCCAATTAATAGAAAATTTGGAAAGGCTTTCCCCACAAGATACCAAAAAAAGTACTATCAAATTACAGCAATTATACTGGAGCTCTGAATAGGGATTATCAGCTAGCAGCTCAAGAAAATCAAATATAAAATCCATAAAGAAATGTTAGGGCAGTTTGATTATTATGTGGGGGAAAAATGCCAACACCCATACACAAAAATAAAACATGATAGGTTAAGTGTTTATGAAAAAACGATAAAAGTACTGAACGAAAGAGATTTAATACTAAAGTAAACAGCAAATGTATGACAAAGAGTTACAACTTTAATATGAACAAAGCTGGTGCATCAATAATAGACAAAGGACATCAGCAGGCACAATTCACAGATGGCAGGAGCACAGCACCAAGTATGGGAAATATAATCAGTGATTAGCAGTACACCTCATTATGAATTATATATAGGAACTTTAATCATTCAGAATAAGAGAGAGATTGTATACTGTTTATATTTTTACCTTGTTCATCTTTATTTTTCTTATTTTCTTTCTGTTGTATAAGTTCCTTGAGAATCAAAAGGCTTGTCTTACATTTTTTGGTACCCTCCCCGTGACAGCTATGAGAGGACGTTAAATTTTGAGAACTCCTCCAAAGAACTTTTGAAAACAACCTTAAAGTTTGTTAAGTGAGTGTTGTTGAACTTAACATGGTATTGTTGCTACATTACTTAGTAATCCAAAGGTTTTCTTGAATCGTTGACAAAATGGAAGTGAAAAATACTGGAAGGTAATTGTCAGTGCAGGAAACAAATCCTTTAAACACACACACATACACAGAGCTGTATAGTAGAGTCACATGATACACTTAACCTCATGATTTCCACTATGCTTTTTCAGTAAAAACAGAAAAGAGAAAAAAATTTAAACAGTGCAGAAGATTCTGTCTGCCATTCTACTGAAAAAGTGTATACATTATACAATTATACCTTTATACGTACATAAAGGATTATTTTGATTATGTAATTTTTACCTTACCTCTGTACTTTAGGACGTAAATTTCAGTATGTGTATCTGAGTTTATATTGTTTTTGAAATGTCAGAATAACTCTGCTCATTGATTTACCATGCTCTTTAGTTCTGGATTTCTTTGACCACAAATAATTTGACACCACCTTATCTTCTATTTTGTAGGCTACTGGATCAAGATCGGTCCCAATGCCACTGTCAAATATATCAGTGCCAAAATCATCTGTTTCACGTGTGCCCTGCAATGTAGAAGGAATAAGTCCTGAATTAGAAAAGGTATTCATTAAAGAAAATAATGGGAAGGAGGAAGTGTCCAAGGTAAGATTACATGGGATGTTTGAATCTTTTTTTTTTCTTTGATATTGTGAACTGTCTCAAAAAGCCTTTTTCTGGTAATAGTTTTATTAGATATAATTCACATACCATACAGTTTACCCATTTAAAGTGTACAGTTCAGGGGCCAGCCCAGTGGTGCAGCGGTTTAGTTTGCGCTTGGCAGCCCGGGGTTCGCCGGTTCGGATCCCGGGCGCCCGCCGACACACGCTGGTCAGCCATGCTGTGGCGGCGTCCCATATAAAGTAGAGGAGGATGGGCACGGGTGTTGGCCCAGGGCCGGTCTTCCTCAGCAAAAAGAGGAGGATTGGCAACGGATGTTAGCTCAGGGCTGGTCTTCCTCACAAAAAATAAAAAAAATAAAGTGTACAGTTCAGTGGTTTTAGCATATTCACAGAGTTGTGCAACTATCACCACAATCGATTTTATAACATTTTCATCACCCCAAAAAGAAACTCCACACCCTTTAGCAGTCTTCTCTCATTTCCTTCCAATGTCCCTAGCCCTAGGCAATACTAATCTACTTTCTCTGTCTATGAATGTGCCTATTCTAAACATTTCATATAAATGGAATCATGCAATATGTGGCCTTTTGTAACTGACTTTTTTCACTTAGCATAATGTTTTTAAGGTTTGCCTATGTTGTAACATGTATCAGTACTTCATTCTTTTTTATTGCCAAAATAATACCCAATTGTAAGGATTTTGTATATGCAGTCCTCAGCTGATGAACTTTGGTATTGTTTCTACTTTTTGGCTATTATGAATAATGCTGCTATGAAATTTGTATACAAGTTTTTGTGTGAACATAATGTGTTCATTTTTCTTGGGTGTATACCTAGGAGTGGAATTGCTGGTATGGTAACTCTTGGTTTAACCTTTTGAGAAACTGCCAAACTTATTTTCCAAAGTTGGCTGCACCATTTTACATTCCCACCAGCAATGTGTGAAGGTTCCAATTTCCCCCATCTTCATCAGCACTTATAGTTATCTGTCTTTCTTATTGTAGCCATCCTAGTGTGTGTAAAGTGGTATATCATTATGGCATCGATATGCATTTCCTGATGGCTAATGATGTTAAGCATCTTTTCATGTGCTAATGGTCATTTGTATATTGTCCTTGGAAAATTGTCTATTTGGATCAATTTTAAATTGCCCCATTTTTAAATTGGGTTATTTGTTGTTTTATTATTGAATTGTAAAAGTTCTTTATGAAGTTCTTTATTTTCTCAGTAAGAGTACCTTATTAAATATGTGGTTTGAAAATAAATCCCATTCTGTGGGTTGTCTTTTCACTTTGTTGATGATGTCCTTTGAAGCACAACGTTTTTAATTTTGATAAAGTCTGATTTATTTATTTTTTCCTTATTTGTACCTTTGCTATCATATCTAAGAAACCATTGCTTAACCTGAGGTCACAATGATTTATTCTTGTATTTTCTTCTAATAGTTTTATAGTTTTAGCTTTCTCTTATATTTAGGTCTTTGACCCATTTTGAATTAATCAAAAATACTTTGTAAATTACCTCTGTCCCAGAAAAGAAATCTGTACACTATTGCATGTGAACCTATATCTGTCCACATTTTAAAGGTATACTCAACAAAAGAAACCATCAAGTAGCCTTTAGCTTAATTATCTCTTTGATGTTCTTCTGGAACTAAAATGATTTAATTTATGTCAAATGCATATCTGATTCCTTCAAATAATGTGTAGGTTTTAAAACTGATTTAGAGTTATCTCAAAATCCAAATAATTTAATATTTATAAAATAAAAAGCAAAACTGTCTTCCAACTCTCAGTATTGCTTAGCAGATCTGAGCATTATTCATAGTTTCCTGTATTTCCTTCCTGATATCTGTATGTGTGTATGCTGATATACAGTGAATCATTGTATGAATGGACCGTAATTTAGAAGTTCCCTATTGATGAGCATTTAGATTGTTTTCAGGTTTTGTTATCATAAGCAGTGCTTTAGGAAACATTGTGTACTCTTGCAGACAATTTCCCGGTGGTGAAATTGCTGGGTCAAAGCATTTGTGCATTTTAAATTTTGATGAATATTGCCACAATTACCCTCCCTAAAGGTTGTGCCATTTTTACTCTTCCTAGACATTTCATGTTAAATTTTTATTTTATATTTATTATGCCATGAAGGAATCCACTGGAAATTATGCTATCTCTTATCTATTTACCATTAAAATGTTTCCTTTATACGTTAAGTAATGTTTAAGAACAGTTAATGTAAGGAAGTGAAGTTGGTCTAATTTTTTGAGGATAAGATAATCACATATTTGCTGATTCCTTAGGAACTTCAAAGCAAAACTATGCTAAAATATAAAACTTATTAACATAGTTCTGCTTTTAAATAAGTCATATTCTAATTTCTTAGTAGCCATTTCAGAATTATTGTGGGGTAACCTACACACTTATAGCTAAAGTATTAATTTTTAGAATTTTTGGATTTATGATTAAGTGTGCCTCAAAGTTTTAATAAATCAAAATGTCACCACTAGTGAATCTGCTGGAAGCTAAAGAAAGAAAATTGTCCTGTCATCGATGTTCTAAGCCTTTATATTTCTCATTGTTATTTTGTATATGTAAATTTCTACAATCTGTTTTGTTATTCTAATTCTTCTAACCCCCCTCACCCAAAAAAGAAGTTGGTTAAGGAAATTGATATATATTATCCAGTTATAGATTAAGAAATGGAAATATAGAAAGATTGTGTTTTTCAAATAGTATGTGAATGAAAGATAACTAAAATTCTTCAACTTTTTTTAGCTACAAGTTGATACATTATTTCTTTTACTGATTACCAATATTGACACTTTTATTAAAGTAAAATTTTTCTTGACTTAAATATATAAGTTTTGAGAAATAACCTGTCATGAAGCCTTCAAATGTATTTTTCAAGGTGATCACTCTTTACGCATTGCCCTGAGAACCTCACACGTCTTATACCATCATTCAATTTTGTCCAAAAAAAAAAAACTATGCCAATGATTTATTCTTTGTTTGTTCCAAGATTTAGTGCAAAGTTGTAATTAATATCTAAATGTAGTTAAATAAAAAAAATTTTTTGAATAATAAAATAAAGTAACATTTTCTTACCATTTGACCAAGTAAATTAATATTCCTTTGGAAATATTTCTTTCCTAAATTGGAAAGTTTTACTTTTTTTATTTGTTTATGAAATGAACTAATATTTACATAATTGAATATTCTCTTTACAGTATAGTAGTCATTGTCAGATTGTGAAAATGATACAAAGTTTTGGTTTAGCAGCATTGCATAGATACAAAGTTTTTTATTTCAGTAGTTAAAGGTTTCTGCCTTCACTTAACTTGTTTGTTATAGAAAAAATTGAGACATTTTGAATATTGCTTAATTTTATCTTACTCCATTTTCCCTCTGACATTGTTTCTAAAAACTCTCAAATGACAAAGCTCAGAGTAAGAGCAGTCAAGAGTGAAAATAAGTTGTAACTACACTAAAAGTATGTTGGTTCTTTTTCCTAGCATTGCAATCTTGTCTGTATAATGACAAAAAATATTTTAAATGATTAATATAGAGAATTTTATTTGTTGACTTTACTTTGTTAGCACACAAATGAGGAAAATGGAGTAAGATCTGTCTTCACATTAGAAGCAGACTAGAAAGAATCCTCTGCGGCGGAAGCTCTGACACCATTTGATTATCCATATCGCCTGGAGCTCTAAACTATAGGTTCTTTATTTGTAAAAACATTGGACTAATGAGCTCTAAGGTCTTCTCAGGTCCAAATTATATGATTCTATGATTATAGTTTCATTTCTATTTCTTATTTTTGCCACTCAGAACGATGCATAGAACTAAGCAAAATTATGAGTAGTCCTACACAGGTGGATGCCAAATTAGTAGAATTGTTCTGAGTTATGTTAATATCTTCCTTTGAGTACTAACAGAATAAACCTCTTTAGTAGAAATTCTGGGTAATTTGCAAAGGAAATAGAAAACAGGGTTCGGTTCCTGGCTCTAAAAAATTAAAATAAGAAAGAATGAACAAACAGAAAAATTCATACTTGTAAATATGAGATTTCACTTTCTTACTAGCAAGTCAAAGTGATTTCTTGAACAGTTCGATTAATTCATTCAGCAAATGTTTATTGAATGTCTGCTATATGCCAGACCCAGTGCTACGCATTAGGGATACAGTGTTAAAAGAAGCCCCGTCCTTGAGGAGTTGTAGGGGAAATGTTAGCCGACAGTTACATACAGAGAGCTATGGAATTTTTAAGACAATTTATCCTTAGTATTTTAAACCTGACTACTTTGGAATTTGAAAGAAATTTTTCGTTCAATAAAGGTAACATGCAGACATTAACTTTAGACACAAGATTGGTATCTTTCTTCTCTGAAGAATCAGTTATGGTGATGATATTGGTAGAATATGAAATTAAAGGAAATACCATGTGCTTTCTATGTGAATCGAGTGTTTGCATTGTTGTACACGTTTGATGGTTGTTCCTTTTACAGCCTTTGGATATACCGGATGGTCGAAGAGCCCCACTCCCTGCTCACTACCGGAGCAGCAGCACTCGCAGCATTGACACTCAGACTCCCTCTGTCCAGGAACGCAGCAGTAGCTGCAGCAGTCATTCACCCTGTGTCTCCCCGTTTTGTCCCCCGGAATCCCAGGATGGTAGTCCTTGCTCAACAGAAGATTTACTCTATGATCGTGATAAAGGTGAGAATGAAATCATCCACTTAGATAGACGGTTTGTTATAGGGCGTTGCTCATTATACGTTCTCTGTCTTAAACCATTACATCACTTTTTTTCTTTTGTTGAATGGTGGAATTGTAAAGAATTGGTTAATCTAGGTTTGTTTGTTCATTGGTTTCACGTACCCCCTTCTGTGTGACTCTCACAAACATCTTCCATATATGTGTCAGAGAAGCACAGCGCATGGTTCTAACAGCTAATGAAAGCTATAAAATGGAATGTGTACAGCTTCACATCATATGACACACAGGTTTTTTCTTGGTATTGTCCAGAGCTAGTGATGGTTATGGTAGAGTTTATATTTCTCATGCCTAAAGTTAGATTTTGTAATCAGATTGATTGAGGAGGAAATAATTTCTAAAAATTCTGTTGGAAGAATGAGTGTATTTTTAACCAAGTAAAGTTTAATAAGTACCTATAGGACAGCAGGGATTATATTATGGTGTGTAGATGAATTATTAACTAACACGAATAAGAGGGCAGAACCTCTGGGATTTCTTATTGCCTGTCAAGCCGAAACTCTCTCCCTGTGATCTCCTGCCCCTGTGTCAGGACTTGGCTACCACCGTTCACTCTCTTCTTTCAGTTTCTGGCCCCCTCAGACCTGGATGCAGAAGGCAACAAAGACTGCCCAGCTTCCGCCTTCCTAGCTACTCTCAAAGAAACACTGAACTTTTAACACACTTATTGCTTCTCGCCATAGAGAAATGGACCATAGGAAACAAAAATTTTAAAACATAGAAAAGTTGAAGTTTACAGAATCTTATAGGATTTTTATGGTCCTTGTCCTAATTTGATCCCCACTCCCCTTAATTTGTTTTATTTGAGGTATTATTGCATGTGAAATGCCCATGCTGTGCTCAGCCCAATGAATTTTTACAGATGTATGCACTCATGAAACCACTACCTAGGTGGAATATAGAACACTTTTAGCATCCCAGAAGGCTCCCTCGGCCCCCCCTTCCCCTCTCCACGTGGAAGTAACCACTGTTCTGACTTCCATCACCATAATCTGGTTTTTCCCTATTATTGGATTTCATGGAATGGTATAGTATGTATTCTTTTGTGTCTGGCTTCTTTCACTCATCATTAGGCCTAACTCTCTGCTGAGATCTTAAGTGGAAGCTGCTTTGGACTTTGTCCTCTGCTTTTATTTCTGTGGGTGGATCTCAACAGTTCTCCCCTTTCTTTTCAGCCTTTCATTATTGAAAGCCTTGTGAACTCCCTTCCTGTATTAAGGATGCGTTGAAGGCAGTCCTTAGTAATGTCTTTGCTTCAAATGGGAAGTCTCCATTTCGTAGATGTCAGAGTGGGAAACTGATTTCACTGAGGCATCCTACCAGAGCAAACACATTTAGTTACTTCCTCACAACATTTTGACTATGGATGTTTCACAGTTGTTAATAAGAAAACACCTTGCTTCTAGTTAGGAGTATTTGTTTTGAAGGTAAGTGGAAACGTTAAATAATAGTTGCTTGTTTTAGGCTACATAGGTAGTAAATGGTGAAACAGGTCTGGCTGACTGATTCTAAAATCCTTATTCTTTGTTATACCAGTAGAAAGGATGAGTGCAGTTCAAGCTGACTACTTTTGCTACTTATTAGCACTTGTAATTGGGTTAAAATGAGAAGTAAAAATAACAGTGATAGTAAGACTGGGCAATTAAAGTTTAATTCTGTGGATTTTTGAGAGAAGCTGAACCAAAAAGGAAACATATTAGGAAGATGATAGATGATTCTGTTTTGGTTAACTGGTTGTGAGATTGCCTTCAGGGCCTCTCAGCGACTATATTCGATGAGGCAGATAAATATGTGGTTTCTGCAGTTCAGAAGAGGTACTTGCTCAGATCCTAAGTTTAAAACAGTATATGTTCTTTAATATCTCTTTTTCCCGAAGATTATAATCTGTTTTATTATGAGAAGGTGTATTCATGTCGCTCTCCTGCAAGGTCTTTTGCAGGAAACTTTATAACACCAAAGTTAAGAGCAGCACTGACTTTGACACACAGGAGTAAGTTTAAGTCCTGTAAAGTTTGAGACATTAAATTTGTATTAATTCCCAAGGATTCAATAAATGGTAGCTGGTGCTATAAAAATAATAATCATTATTATTACTTGTTAGCTCCCAAGTGCCTTCCGGAAAAATACGAACTATTTACTTTTCCTCTACAATTTAGCGAAAACCTCCCTCTCTGGCCTAATTTCTGCCAATTATCTAATAATCTGAATGCTTTTTTTTCCAGCTTTATTGAGATATAATTGACATATAACATTGTGTAAGTTTAAGGTGTACAATATGATGATTTAATACATGTATATATTGTGAAATGATTACCACAATGAGATGAGGTAACACATCCTTCACCTCACATAATTACCGTTTTGTTGTTGTTGTTGTTAGGGTGAGAACGGTAAAGCTCTACTCTCACAGCAGCTTTCAAGTATTCAGTACAGTATTGTTAACTGCAGTCACCATGCTGTACCTTAGACCCCAGAGCTGATTCATCTTATAACTGAAATTTTCTAGCCTTGACCAACAATCTCCCCATTTCCTCAGCCCCTGGCAACCAGCATCCTACTCTCTGTTTCTATGAGTTCAATGTTTTTAAGAGTCCACTTGTAAATTAGATCATGCAGTATTTGTATGTGTCTGGCTTATTTCACTTAGCATAATGCCCTCAAGGTCCACCCATGTTGTTGCAAATAGCAAGATTTCCTTCTTTTTTTATGGCTGAATAATATTCCATTGTATGAATATACCACATTTTCTTTATCCCTGCATCTGTCACTGGACACTTAGGTTGTTTCCATGTTTTAGCTATTGCGAATAATGCTACAGTGAACATGGGAGTGCAGGTACCTCTTTGAGATAGTGTAATTATCTGAATTCTCACCATTTGTTAGGCAAGTTTTCCTAAGGTTTTGCCTTTTATTGTATATTTTCTTCTATGCCCTTTTGTTGTCCTCGGTGCCCATACCAGACATCCACCTGCATAACACAAATGTCTTTTCTTTCTTCTTTTCCTCTTGTTTTTTTTTAATGTAAAATGAGAACATTAGTCCAGATTATCTCTAAAGTCAACAGTTTTTTTCCTAATAGTTAAAAAAATATTTCTTAATAAAATGGGGTGATAATACCTACCTCATATCATTATTGGGATTAAATGAGATATTGTAGCAAAGTGCTTAGCACAACTCTTGGTACATAGTAAACACTCAATAAATAGTGGGTGTGGCTAATAGTGATTTTTTTTTAATCTCTTTAGAAATTATGGAGATCTCAGAATTACTTAAGACATTTTTCTGTTTTCTGCAAGATTGCCTCAGCTTGGGAATTAAGACCTCATGACATGAGTTTCTTAACATATCTACCGTATTTAGCTTTGAGGCATTACTTTGTGATTAAGATCAAGTTGATGTTACTATTCCCTGAAAAAACGGGTGACCTTCTATTACAATGTGAAGTCTCTAGTTCTCAAAACAAATCAACTACCATCTTTGTGAAAAGAAAATTAAAATAGCGTCTATCTCTTTTATATATGTGTGTATATATGTGTATGTAGATACATATATGTATGTATTTTACAATTGGGAGTGGAGGTTTATGTATTTCAACTGAGTTTATACTTCTAGTTTATTTAAGAAACATTTGTTGAGCATCAACTGTATGTCAGGTACTCTACTAGAGAATGGAGAAATAGAGATGAATAAGATATGTTACCTGTTTTTAAGGAATTTATAGTCTAACTGGGAGTAATAGTAATGTAAAATAATACACTATGGTACAAGTATGTTTAGGTACATACTAAAGGTACAATGGAGGGAGTTGTCAGTTTCACAGTTTCTGAAACTTATATATGTTGTCATTCAAACTATAAAATAGTCTCTGACTCATTACTCCACTATGTAGAGTCCAAATTCTGTTTTTTTAAAGGTACTAATTCTATCTTATAATTTGCATTTTTCCACAGTAAAGCATAAATTGGTCTTTTGTCTCTTTATATTTATTTCCAGTAAAGAAAAAAATGGAAGCTATAGATTTCTAACAGGTTTGTGTCATTAATTATGAAAACAGAATTGATACTCTGATTTCCTAGTCAGCTGGGATAGATTTAGAGTACTCACCTATTCTGCATTTGCTGTAGAGAAATTTGTTCTGTAGTAGAATAGCTAGTTCAGACATCCTTAGGCACCTGGATAGGCATGTGCAGGAGGGGAGAAGGATACCCATTGTGAATATATGCTCTAATGAGAGATGTGCTGGTGAGCTGATGATTTTTCTGGTACTCATCTGTTATATAGCTGTCCTTTTCCTGACTTTGCTAACATTATTTCTTCCTATTCCTAACATCTGTTCTTTATGAATCATGTACAATTTGAGGCCTATAAAATAATTTTAGTTGATTAGCATATTGTTTTTTTCTTTGACAATTGTAATGCCAGGACAAAAACACTCTGACTATTGAAAAGGTCCAGCCATTAAGAGACTATTTTCAGATTTTGGGGTTTTGGGGGATGGTTTTTGCCGGGCTTTTCCAGTGACTTAAAGACTGAAGGCAGCTTGGTCACACGTGTAACGTTGCCAGGCTAATTAACCTAATAACAGCCATAGTTCCTACATCATGGTCTGTGAGGAGAATTCAGGGATCCAGAATAAGAGCTCTCATCTTAACCCACCCTAACATACCCTAAGTGTTAACATAGCCTAAGTGTTAGCCTAAATTCTTCCACATTATCATGCCCAAAATGCAAGGGAGAAAAATAGTCATTCATATAATACAGATGGCAGTGTTCCTTGATGGTAGCCAAACTGGTGCTGGGCAAGCCACCAAATCTAGACTTCAGTCTGCCTCTTATAGTTGGTCTTTGGCACAATTCACTTAGGCGGTTGTATAAAATTCTGCAATTTTGCAAGATATCATGGTGGAAACGTTGATTATTCTAATCATGAAGTCAACTGAACCATTCTACTCAGGCCAACTACTGAGAGTTATGTTCCAGGAATGCATAAATTGGTTCCCACAGGAACAATGCATGTTATGTGAATAGAGTTTCCCAAGGCCAATGCATATAAGCCTCCTTAACTCATACCGTGATTTAACTCATAAACATTAATATTTCTAAACTTTGGGTCTTAGGACTGAGCAGCCCTTAGTCACAGAAGAGAAAAAAAAGTATTATCTTGTCTTTTCAGGGTCTAGGGCTGACTCTAAGCAGACTTGTGAAAAAGACTCTTTGTGACATCTTCTTATTCCTTTCTACATACTTTTTAACTCTATTTACATTTATCTCTAGGGCTCTCTTTCTTAATGTTTTTGACCTTTGCCCTCACCATACTTAAAACCCTCTGTCTTCTAGATAGCCTAATCAGCCAAGATTTTGTGGCACTTTTCTTTTTGTGGTTTATATTATGAAAACAGATATGTTGGATATACTTCTTTTAGCCACCGTACCTTGAAAGATCACTGCTTTTGAGCCTGAATCTGTTTCTCTATCAAAAGATTCTTCCCATATGGTTCTAGGATGCTTATTATCCTAGAAGAACCTCTTGGTGGTGAAATTATAGTGTAGAGGTAGTGTCCCAACAAAGGAATTATTCCATAGGTTAAAACTGACCTGCTCTAGAATTATGTCCCTAAGGTCATCTTCCCTGTTTCCCTTTTTCAAGATAATATCTAAAATTACTTAATGTTCCTATTGTCTGACAGCACTTAAGAAGCATCCCAGTAAATGTCTTTTTTTCCTCTTTCAGAAAATGTTCACAATTGTACTGATGGCAGATGCGGTGCTAGCTCTCTGCAGATGAGTTACTATTCATAATGTAAAACTAATTAATAAGTATACAACTCAGTTCTAGCAGTTACAACCCAGATTCTAGAATCGAAGCAAACCAAAATTTATTACCCTGCCTGTGTATATATTGCACTTAATCTCCTGTTATCTATTTACCAGAACGTAAGCTCTAGCAAAGCACGTAACTTTATTTTGCTCGTTGCTTTATCCTTAGCAAATGAAGTAATGCCTAGCATGGAGTAGTGCTTAGTGGAGATTTTTTTAGTGTTCCTTTAAGACCTTTCTTCATGATATGTCCAATTTTTTAAGGATATATTTTTATAGCTGTGTTGAAAACATCAATATCTTTTCTTTAAGTTGTTAAATTATGTATGTTAGGCTTTTGAATATTCATGAAGAGTGTGACAATCTCACTGCCCCCTGCCCCCCACCCCATCGTCACCAAAATAAAAAAGAGTAGCCAAACTAAGATTATGCTAACTTAGTGTTGAGCCTTTGATAGGAAAGAAGCCATGAAGTTCAAATTTCCGGTTGAAATTAGGGGAAAGAAAGTAACTTTGCTAAAACCTGTCTCATCTTCCACACTGATCATGACTGGGGAGAAAATAGGGTATCAGCCAGACTAGAGGAAAAGGGGATTTGTTAAATGTTTTCTCCCTGTTATGTTTTGCGTTCCTCTAAGAAGAAATGTCGGCACGTAGAGGCTGCTCCTTCCACTGCATCTCCTGTGAGACTAACAGAAGGCAGACCCAATGAAGCTGTTACCTGAGCTGGAAGACCTTAATTAGAAGCATAGAATGTTAGATTGGAAGGAACTTGATCATCTGGTCATCTCCTCATCTCTCTAATGAGCCACTAGAGTTGAAATAGATAAAAACTTAGGCAGATAGCGTAACAGGAATGAATTCTGACTCTGGTGCAGCCAGGTTGAATCCCTGCTTTGCCACTTACTAATTGTGTGTCCTTGGCAAGTTACTCAACCTCTCTGTATCTGTTTCCTCACCTGTAAATTAAGGATAATGAAGGTGCCTCCCTCATAGGGTTGTTAGGATGAGTAAATGTGCTCAGATGATTTTACCTTTGTTATCTTCTGTAATATTACCATGATCCTATGAGTAGGGACACTGTCATTATTTTAAGAATGGGGAATCTGAGGCTTAGAGAAATGAAGTAACTTTCCTAAATTCTG
The DNA here is from genome assembly GCA_031878705.1 of Tapirus indicus. Taxonomy (NCBI): domain Eukaryota; kingdom Metazoa; phylum Chordata; class Mammalia; order Perissodactyla; family Tapiridae; genus Tapirus; species Tapirus indicus. The sequence continues at coordinate 105,421,190 of CM062917.1, forward strand.
TGTTGTCCAGATGCCAACAAAGATCTTCAATAGGAACTTCATACTACTTGCTGCCTTTGCAGGAGGAATAGCCTTTATACAGGCATTCAGCTGTGAAAGGGCCTGGTGTGTGAAGAACAGTAAGAAATTGTGTGGCTGGAGCTTAGGGGTGAATGGTGGGGAGTAGAAAGTAGTGAGAGTGGAGAGGTAGAGGCCACTGTTTCATAAGGGGCCTTGTGGGCCTCGCTAAGAGAAATGAAGAGCCAAGCAAAGATTTTTTGTCAGCAAAAGGACATAACCAGCTTTATCTTTAAGGACCATAACTCAGGTGGAACTACGCAAGTGGAGAGATAGCAGGGAGACAAGATAAGATGCTATTTTAGTACTCTAGTCCTGTGGTCTCCAAACTTGATTTATTACACACCTATTTCAGCAATTCTTAATCTGCACCCTTAATATAAGTTCATATATTTCTAAATTATGTATGTGTATAATTCAGTCCACAAACTAAATGTGTGCCAGTAAAGCTTACTTTCTTATTTTTAAAGATAGAAAGTAAATATGTATAAATGTTCTAATAGTTTCCTCCTTCCTGTCAGCAGATTGTTTTGTGTACCTCAACTGGGAAACCACAGGTGTAGGGCAAAGTTGAGGAGGGGTAGCAAGGGCAGAGAAATCAGAGGGAACGGACTAAAGAAGCAGGAGCAGCATTTAGTGGCTGATGAGATGTATGAGGTGAGGGAGCAGAAGGGAGGTGAGGATAAAGGCAAAGGTCTAACAAGTTGTGACTTGGGGCGGTGTGGACAGTGAGTGCCCCGTTAGTAAGGTAGTGAGTGTCGGAGAAGGAGCAGGCTTTAAGGTGAATATAGTAAGTTTAAGGTTCTATGTTGGTTTCTACTTGAAGATGTTATAATACCATTTCCCTTTGGCAAGAATTGAAAAAAAAAGAGGAAATACTGAGTTTTACCCAATACAGTAAGTCAACATTTATAGCATTTTGCTTTGCCTTCTATTTTGCACATAGTTAAGTGCTCAGTAAATATTTAAGTGAGCATTTAAAATTATAATGAAACTTGTATTAGAAGTTTTCATTTTTTCCCCCATAGCATACTTTAGGAGGAGTTTATTGCTTTTTTTAAATTTATTTTTTATTGCAGTAACATTGGTTTATAACACTGTATAAATTTCAGGTGTACATCATTATACTTCTATTTCCGCATAGATTACATCACGTTCACCACCCAAATACTAATTACAATCCATCACCACACACGTGTCCCTAATCATCCCTTTCACCCCCTCCATGTGTTTCAAGTTTTTGAAAACTGATGTCCCTGGAAATTTTTTCATTTAAAAAGATCAAGAATATAAAAACTAAGATTGTATCAGAATGCTTTTCCTGAGATCCTTAATTACATTACTTTTCAAGATATAAAATATTCAGTATAATCTGAAATATATTTTCAGCTTAGTTTTACCATTGGGATTTATATTTATAGGAGGCATGATTTACTCTATAAATTGACTTGAGGACTGTCTTCAATAAAGTGCTTTGCTTTCATTTTTAACTGCCATGTCAGAGAATTTCAGTGTGGTGTTCACATTGATGGAAGATTCAAAGTGAGTAGTTAGCATATCAGTGACTCCAAGTCAGATTTGGAGACACCAATAAGCAGTGTTGTTTGCATATCAGGATTATGTTTTGGAAGAAGCATTGTACTTATTGTGAGCACACAAAAAACAAAGGAGCAACTGTAATTAGCTTAATTTGTACATTGATATCAATTCAGTGAATACTTATGGAACGATAAGTGATTAAAATATAAAACACCTTCCACATATGGCAAGTATTTAACATTCCTAACATTTGGAATGTAAGTTAAGTCCCAGTTATTCAAAACACAATCTTATTTGAAACAAAGTTCAAAAATATAAGTAGCGAAGGTTATGATGTTATTTTTTCCTTCTTACCTGGTGTTGAATGCTAGTCTAAGGGAGATCTTAGCTATAGCTGGTGTCTTGTTTTATTAAAATTCTGTGACCTTCTCATAAAGGGTTGGCTTTGAAATTTTAGATAAACCTTAGAGACTATTTATAAAAGCCAAATGTTCTCCTTATTTGTTGACAATTTGGTCTTGGAATTAACTGAAAATGCAGGCTTTTCAATACGACTGGTAATGCCAACTGGTTCCAAAAGTTCGTTGCCAAGAAATTCTATACAATTGTGTGTTTCTCCTGATTTCATTAGGCCATCAAACCACACTACAGCTGATAATTTCATTTCCTGAAGCAAAAGAATTTTAATACTAGAGTAGTAATTCTCTTTAGAGCCATTTAGTGAATCATATATCAAATCTAACTCTATTGGCTAACTTTTAATTATGCTCTTCATGCGTCATTGAGTATAGTGTTGGTTGAGCTCTCTGCTCGCTTTCCCAGCCTGTTATTCTAGCTGCAAAAGATAGAATAAAGAATTACATTCTACTTGTTATTGCTGCACATATTATAAAAATATTTTCTTTGTAGAAGAATCTATAGAATCTGCATGCTTTAGGCATTGATTTTAATTTCAGGATGATAGATCTTTATATGCTAAAGGATGCTCATTAACTGGCAGAGTTCATGCTAGACAGTCACAAACTGGAGAATCTTACTCCAAATATTACCCTGCCTCCCCACCAGACACAAAATCTTATCTTTATGTACCTGAATAAAATTTGAGTGTGCAGATCTATTAAAAAATGACATTTCTGTTACTCTTATCTGCCAAGAAAGAGTAGAATAGGCATTTAATTTCTGAATGGTTCACTTTAACTTGCAAATTAGGAATTAGTGTTCTTTCTACTATTGTGGTAATATTTATTGAGAGCTTATTATGTTTCAGGCACTACCCTAACCCTTTTATACACTTTGTTCACAGGTGTCATATCAGTAGTTATTCCCATTTTACAGATCAAAAAACAAATGGATCAAACTTTTCCTAGGTCGTGCAGTTAGACCTAGGTAGAAGTCAGGTGGTCTGACTCCAAACCAGTGTTTTAACATTTTTATAATTGATTCTCAAATTTGGCTGTACTTCATAAGCATTTGGGAGCTTTACCAAAGAAAAAAAAAAAAAAAGAAAAAAACCATGCCTGGGAGGAGCCCCAGAATTAAATCAGAATTTCTTAAGGATGAGGTCTGGACATTGGTATTTATTGGTATTTTTAAAACATCTTCTGATGAGTTTAATGTGAAACCAGAGTTAAGAACCACTGCTCTGTAATTATATTGCTTCTTTTAGAATTAATTTCACCTAGTTTGGTAAAGTAATCTGATAGTAGGAGATAAAGCACATCTAAAGACTTAGAACTAGAATAGAAATATGGCAAAGATTTTACATACCAACCCACATAAATGAGTCAACTTAATATATGTGATTTTGTATACTGGAATTGTGGGCCATGCAACTTAACATACCAGAAATAACGAAGGTCATTTATAAGGAGAAATTCAGAAAATTCTTAAGCTACGAAAGTATGTGTAGTTTAATGAATCTTATTTCTATATGGAATTTCAAACTTTAATAATGTCTCTAATTTTTCCAAGCTTTAATTCATTATCATGTTTTTAAAAACATTTGACAAACTACTTGTATTTTAATGGTAAATATGATACCATTTTTGTATGGCACCATGTGTTTGATATAAGTATGATCTGTTATAATAAAATAGCCAATAAAATGTTTCTACACTCTTGATTTTCAGAGTTGGGTGATTCTGTTATAAATATAGATGAGACTATTATGAATGCAGACAGATATGTAAATAATCATATTCATTGCATTTAATTTTATTAATTGACATTGGCTATGATTTTATAAGAACATAAAATAACATTTAACTTAATCTCAACTACATGTCTGGTTTTCATCCTACTGTAGGATAGCAGAATGAGAAGATTTATCATGCTTGTGAACAAAAGGGATTGAATTAAGATTACCAAGAGACTTTTCATCTTGAATTTCCTGACAGGCATGCTCACCTCACATTTATAATGTTCTCTTACTAAAATGTGGGTATTAAATTCAATGCAGAGTTCTGAGTGAGTAAGTTAGACATCCAAGTCTGGAATAAGTAGAATAGGTTGTTCACGTAGGTTGTTTTTAAAGCATGCCATTTTGTAAAGCAAAAAAATATTTTGGTACAATGTTCCTTCTTTGCATATTAGTACCATTTAAAAAATTATAGAATTTTAGAGTTAAGAGTCGCAATTCCTTTAGTTATATAGAAATTCAGGGAGGCAGTTGTATTCAAGGTTATACAACTATACTAGTGACAAGCTAAAACCACAGACAAGGTGCCTCCATTCCCTGTTCCTCTTTGCATTCTATCAGATTGCATACTTACCTGAGGAAAAAACTAAAACTCTAGGTTTAACAAATCTGTTTATAGTTCCAAATTTTTTTGTTTCATGCTTTTTGTTCCACCAAACATTAAATGTGATAATATATATATATAACAAAAAATAATTTTTATTGAAAAGGCAAGGAGATATAATAGCACTGAATACTATCTTTCTACAATAGCAATAGATTCATATTTTTTCTTGTTTAACATTAGTCACCCTCCCTCCCCCCAAAAAATAGAACAAGAATGTTTAAGTGGGCAAAACTATAAAAATATAAGCCTATGAAATTAGAAAAATTTTAAGAAAAACCATTTAATTGATTGTAGATTGTTAATAGAAACATAATCAGTTTTGCAGATTGTCCAGCTCACATCGAGCTTTCAATTCTGGGGCAGTCCCTTGAAACCATCAATAAAGTTATGAGAGAAATCATATGATAGGCCTGATGAGGTAGTAAGAAATAGAACACAGAAGACTGTAACTGTGGTCAAAATGACTTTTCTTCCATGATAATAGGGTGGATCCCTGACTACTGACATGGTCACCCTCCTGCTGATGGCAGAAAAGGCTTGTTAAAGGCCTCAAGCCCGTGGTTTTAGGCTGATTCTGCCTGCCATGGGGGCTGTGCTGTCAGTGATCTCCATGGAGGCATCACATACCATATCCACTTTCTCATGTATTTCCTCTGCGTGGTTTATTGCTGTTTGCACAGTAAAGCAGGGTCAAGCTGTATATTTGGTATTACTCTGAGTTCAAGGCCTCATTCTCACCAGTTTTTGATAATGGACCAGTCTTTTTGGTCTAGCCTAGCTCAAATAGAGATAAACTCAGACTCTAGTCAGGTTAATGATGCTTTGCATCTACCTAAGAGAGAAAATCCTATTCCTCCTCTTCCCTCTTATTTGTTTAAGCAGTATAGGATAACTGTTGAATCTAAGAAAATCCTCAAATCTGAATGTTATGTGAAGAAACCCAACTTTATTCTAAGACTTAATTCCTTCCAAGAGATTGTGCATAATCTGTAGGGACATGCAAAACATTAGTGATGGAGAAACTGTGGTTTTCTGTTTCCCAATAGTGTGGCCTTGTTGTTTTGCAGGCAATGATTTCCCAGCCAGAGATAGAACCATGTTCAAATATAATCACACGTCTGCGTTCCCAAGGCTAACATAGATGCTCTTTGAATCATTCACCAAATACACCAAGTGTGCCTCAAGGGTCTACTTTCTAAGCATGTATTACATTTCATTAATGATGATAAAAACATCCCTATTACTCAGATGCTGAATTTTGCACTGTGTTCTGTATCCTAAACTAAAGCAACTTATTAAAATTGTGACAAACGTAATTATGGTACTAATGCCATCTTTCAAAATATGTATGAAAATAATGCATCTCAATAGATCATGTGCTTATTAGTATTTTAGCTGTGGGGATTGGTTTGCATTAAGTCAGAATTTGTTTAAATAGGACTATTGTATTTATACAGGTATGTTATTGACTTTACAACTTGGCATCTTACAAAGATAATGACACATTTTGGTGGATTTGAATTTCCAAAATCCTTTGCCAGGTAGGAAAGGGAGAAATTGCGTATAGGTTTTATGGCTTTTCATGAATAAACCATTTTCTTTTCGGTTAAAAATATGAAGAAAACATGTTAGGTAAAGATGCTTTTAGATTTCTCATGCTTCCAGTAGAAAAATATAAATTGTGCTGAAAAAGCTCTTTTATATAGACATTTTAAAGGCAAAATTCTGAGCAAATTACCTTTTTCATGGTGGGCCAAGGGAAAAAGACATGATGTGTTATAAACCTGTTTTTTTCCCTGTATACACGTTATTCATGCTGTTTAGTAAAAGTAACATTTCTGCTAAGAACTTTTGTAATGAAGATTATTCCACGTGCTGAAATTTTCAGTTAAACTGGTTGGACAGTGAGAAAACATAGAGAACCCTGTATTATAATCTCTTGTAATTCTTTTGCATGACTTATACATATTACCCTACTCATTTACATTTTTGAAATACATAATAATGTATTTGTTTTCAGGATTATAGCTCTGCTTTATTCAAAATGCAGTTTTGTGGACCAAAATATCCTCCTTTTATGTTCTGTGGTATGGCAGATTACTGTTGCATTGAAGCTTTTATTTCTAAGAAATGTACTACACAAGGGTGTTAGAAATAGCTTTGCAATAAAGGAAGCTCTGTGGTGGAAGCAAAAGGGCAATAATGGATAAATTGTGCAAAAGGCTGCTTGTTTGGAAATCAAATTTAATTTAAAAGAGCTTTCAATCACTAGTTAATATAACTGCTTTAAATTTACAGACAGTGGGAGTAGCTCACCGTTACCCAAGTATGCTTCATCTCCCAAACCAAACAACAGCTACATGTTCAAACGGGAGCCCCCAGAGGGATGTGAGCGAGTGAAGGTCTTTGAGGAAATGGCGTAAGTAATGTCTTTTCTATCAGCTGGGATCTGCAAAGCTGTAAAGCTTTTTGCTGAGACCAGTTGATTACAGATGAATCAACTACTCCATCCAGCTGATAATGTGTTTCAAAAGCAAATTATGAAGAGAATTGAATAGGTAAAAGAGCTCTTATTGAAGGAGAGTTGAATCTGTATGCTGGAAATATATAAGCTAATACAAAGAAACTTGGAAATTCATCCTTACTACCTGAAAGATCTATTTTCAACCATTAAGAATTTTCCTTTCAAATGCTCTATTAATTTAGCAGCAAAGTTAATATCCACATGTGGCTAGCCTAATGACAGTAATTCCACAAGCCAGAGGGAAATTAGTGTCCTTCCCTGTAGACACATCTAGCATGTGTATTCATTGAATTTAGGCTTTCCATTCACAGATTTGTTTTTCTTTTTGAAATCTTAATATGTATAAGTTAGAAATTAAAGGAAAAGAGGTTCATGCTATAAATACTTGGCAGAATAGCTCAAAAAAAGATTGTGTGGCTCTTGGACTCACTCATCCCTTTGTCCCAGTGCGGGTGCCTCGTGAAGGCTGCTCTCCTCTTGCACCCGACGAGGGGCCAGAGACCCGTCTTGCAGGAGTTGTTGGCTTAGTTCCCAGGAATGGGAGAAGAGGAAGGGCTTGTCGATCCTGCACTGTTGGGCTAACTGGCTCTTCAAGAAACTACTGAAATTTTTTTTTCTGATCTGTTAGTAGAAGTATGTGTAGAGATGCAGAAATAGGAGGAAATGCTTAAAAGTAAATATATGATGGGGTAATCCCTCTCCCAATATACTTTTTCTTAACAGAAAAGGTCATTCTAACCTTGCATAATCTTCAACTATAATGTAGGAGATTTTTCCATGTTCCTAAGTGATTGAAAGCAAATTAACGATCTCTGAAAAAATTTGTCTGCCCAGTCCTTTTGAAAATCCTTTTGTCTCAAATATCACTTCAGTGCTGTGTACATCAATGGTCTGCCAGCTGACTTGTACTATGGAAGATGTTTACCCCTCTGTGTACACTTAACTCATTCCCTGCCATTCACATTTTAGCTGTTTTAGAGAACTCCAATTAATTCAGAAAGTGCTTTAACTTTATAATGATTGTAAACCTAATTTTGTTTTATGATTTTAGGTCTCGTCAGCCTATCTCAGCCCCTCTCTTTTCATGTCCTGACAAAAACAAGGTTAATTTCATCCCAACCGGATCAGCTTTCTGTCCTGTAAAACTTCTAGGCCCTCTCTTACCTGCCTCCGACCTGATGCTCAAGAACTCTCCTAACTCTGGCCAGAGCTCAGCTCTGGCAACCCTAACCGTCGAGCAGCTCTCCTCCCGGGTTTCCTTTACATCTCTTTCTGATGACACCAGCACAGCAGGCTCCACGGAGGCCTCTGTTCAACAGCCATCCCAGCAGCAGCAGCAGCTCCTGCAGGACCTGCAGGGTGAGGAGCACATCTCTGCTCAGAACTATGTGATCATCTAAAGCAAAGGGGGAGCTGGCCTCCACCCTGTGTTCCCTGGATAAGGAACTAGGTCTCAGATATCTATCTGCATGGAGTGACAAACGTACTGACCACCACCACCAACAGAATACGTATCAGCGTCATAAAGTATCTCTTAACACTGATCTTGGCAGGGACGGAACTCCTATTCAGCAGTTTTCGTGGAAAGCAGTAATGCTTGCAAAATGTGTGTGTCATTCAGCATTTTAAGTGGAGACTATGCATTTCATAGTATGTTTGACGGATTAGTACTGTGTCCTGTGTTTTGTTCCAAATTCTTCAGTATAAATAAGCTCTATATCAAAAAGTTGCCTGTCTAAATAGAAAATGTCTTGCTGTGTTTTGTCCTATGGAAAATACTGTACTTCAGGATTATGTTTACAATTGATCCAGGTGTTTGTTTCTAACTTCTGTAATACATACAATGCAAAAAAACTAATAAATGGCCACAACAGTTGCACAGTGCCCACCCTATGGCCTAGCTTCAGGTACTTCAGTTGAAGTCTAAACTCAGGTAACTTGGAATGTATATCATATTGGGATATTAAATATTTCACAGCTAAAACGCTAAAGAGGGAACATCACTCTTTTGCCTTTCCTTATTTTATGCATTTCCCTTCCTCATTACATTCCACATGCTTAGAATAAGAAGTGCATCCAACCCGAGGAGAACGATAATCCTGGACATGGGTGAACATGAGGAGAACCAGCAAACCTGTGGTGTCTGACATCACTTTTGTCATGTGGTTATGAGTAAAACAACTGTTGCATTTGCTGTTTCAACATGTGTAAATGTGGCTTTTTTTTTTTTACAAGGTCAGGTGTTGCTCAGTTAATGATTGTTACAATGTTGCAAATTAAGTGTCCACTGCTAGGCTGTACATAAACATTCCACATTGTGGGTGGTGGAATTTAAAGATAAGAATGTCTAGGTTTAATTTCAGAACAAGTGATGGTTGAACAAGTGAACAGGGGATAGTTGAGCATTTTTGTTTATGTTGGCCATCAGGGTCATGAAATGCTACTGTTTTATCTAAAGGCATATTAATGTTTAGTTTCTCTTTTGGAAATTCTTGAATTTGCAGGTTAAAAAAGGACACACTTTGGATTATTGTTTTCCTCAAGCAGTTTAGGGGCATGAATTGCATTCACGTAGAGAGAGAATTTGTGGGTCTCAGAATTAATACAGTGTAAGTAAGCAGGTTGTCAGGTCATTTACAAAAGCAGTAGTTTGAAGCTGTCTTATTTAAGCCTCTCATAATATCGTGAATAGTTATGTTAATATTTTGAATGTGCAAAGTAGAGCATAAACCCAAGTAAATAGCCTTGAACTTGCAGACTCGACCTAACTTCTCAACCAAGTGTGAGGAGAGCCCTAGATATTACTGTTTGGTCAGTGGAAGAGCCCGACTTTCAGACACTGTTTTCTGCAGCACAAAGAGAGTATCCAAAACCAGAGGGAAGTTTTTGTATTTTTATTCCATTGCTTTCAGTTTGATAAAACAGAATTGTTTCATTTGCACGTAAAGTGCGTGGCACAATTTTCTTAAGAATTAGGGGAACAAGGTGCCTACAGTTACAGGAACGTTTCAGTTCCCTTCAGTCATTCCTGGGTTTTTCCTTGTTTTATTTTCTAAGGAGGTTGAAGAAGAAGGAGTATTGTGATAAAGAAGAAAGCAACACCATTGATTTTTTTTTTTAAAGAAATGGCACATATATGTATATGTTGGGGTGTGTGTGTATTCTGTGTGTTATTTTGTCATGATCCCAATTATCTTCTTTCCACCAAAGTTTGCAGTAATATTCTCTCCTGAAGGTGCATTCTGGCTCCTTTAAGTTAGTCAGTGTTATATTGTAGGAGGCTGTCATGGAAAAGGACTCAGTTTACTTTTGTCGTTTTCACAGGGGAACCTTTTAAAACAATCTCTTCAGCAGCAGACACCTTTAACCCTAATAATCTCAGGCCTTGATGAAAATATTATATTTTGTAGATTATGGTTAAAGGGAGAAAACTATTAGTTCTGTAAGATAAATATGAGCTCCATTAACTTCTGATATCTGGTTTAGCATTACATAATGTGTTGATCTTATGCTCTGCTTTTATCCAAATAAGATGCAATAGTATCAATATCAGTTTCTGAAAGATGGACTGAATATGCTTTTTTGGTGATGAAATCTGATGTACGATATTTATAGTGATGTGCTTTTATTTTCTCATGAGAAACTAAATATTGTGTTGTACATTTGTTCTTAGCATATATTAAAGGTTTGAACCAAATGTGTTAAAGCTTATGCTTTGCCATGTAAATTTCCCAGAAGTTGTTGAGCTCAAATGTATCCTACATCCAGCTGTAGAAATTTGTCAGAAATTGTTTAAATTTTGTATATAGTTGTACTGTTTAATTCTAGCCACTGCGGTGAACAGTATTCAAGTTACCATACAATATGGCTTTACACAAGGAAATGTGTGGCTTTTGTTTTGTATTTTTTCAGTATAGAAGTTCCTGTGTCTTATTTAAATAAAGTTATTAGTAAAACTGGAATAGTTCACATATGTTTTTGGAAAGACTGGATTGTTAGCATCTCACCTGACAGAGGTGAATGCAGCTCAGGGTACTGGCAGTATTCAGTGCTCACTGAGTTCCTCACCTGCATCTCTGCGGCTGTAGGGCGTCTAGCTGGATCCTATTGCCACAGCCTGGTCTCCTCTTGACATTGAATTTCCACTCTTGCCATGACAAGGTAAGAAACTAGATGTCTAAAGTTCCAAGTCTTTGTACTGCTCCCATCTGTGAGCACCTTAAATAGAGAAAATAGTGTCCCTACATCATTATTTTATAGCCTAAGTATTATTTACGGAAATAAGCTTTTTAGGTTCGGTGAAATCACCTCAAAATTTCTTGCAAAGAAAGCTGCAGCAAAAAAAACTTATCTTTCACTCTTTTAAGTTTAGATTCAGGATAAAAGGAAGAAAAGCTTTGTAGAACCAAGGAGTTAATGTGATGCCCAGTTATCCATATAGGGTCTTGATAGGCCATATGGTGGCCTGAAAGCAAAAATAAACCACTTTGAGAAATAATTTATCAGCACTGTTCTTCATTTCTGAAGTACATCTCATCAAAGAGATTGATAAGATTTGGCCTTTAAATTGAACTTAAAAATGACTATTTAGTAGTTGTGTTTGGGGCTAAAAAAAAGTAAAATATAACTTTTTAATGATGAGATTTATCAACTATTTTCTTGAGGATAATGTATAATTTAGGAAATTATCTAGCATATACAGGTTAATTCCATTGCAAGTGAATGTGAAGAAAGAGTGGAATTCTCAGCCCCATCTGTTCTTTGCTTGATCATATATAATAAGCTTAGTATAAACAGCCCTGAGAAACGAGTCATTTGCAAAATGAAACTTAAGGAACAAGGAAGGGGAAATTAGGTCTAAGAACTTATATATGTTTAACTTTATGCTAGCTAGAAATAATCACTTGAAGTTTATGTATGAATATTGCAAAATAAATGCTTACCCCCATCCCCCAGCTCATCTAGTTCTGAAGTTCTGTTGTCCCCTACATATTCCCTACTGCTCTCTACAAGAACCTTCCACCTTCCACCTTCCACCCCATCTTTGGTACGCACAAGTCATTTTTCCCTTTTACCCTCACTCCTTTGGTGAACTCGGGGCTCTTTGGAGCTGGAGGAGCTTTATGAAGGTGGATCCCTTAATTCACACCTTGAGTCAAAATCTGAACTATAGTCCAGGCCCATAGTTTCAGTTTTCTAAACAGCATCTCCTCTCAGACTTTCTTGCTTCACCTCAACTTCAGTGATTAAATGGAATGAAGACACTGTCTTGTTGTCTGTTGTACGAAATCAGCTCTCTTCGTCTACACTCCTGTTCTTCCTATTTCCCGGAAGACAAGGACTGGGTTCTATGTCCTGACGTTTTCTCCACCTAAATCTCTCAGATTTGCCTTTCTGTCTTCCTATTATCTCACCCCTAAATTTCAAGCTGCAGAGACATGATGGTGACAGATCAGCCAGCCATGCTATGTGGATGAATTTCTTTTGAAACAAAATTCTGATGATGAGGAAACAAAATCACTAAGTATGCTGGACTTCCAGTAACCTCTAGAGCTGTAGATCAGGGGTCAGCCAACGACTGCCCATTGGCCAAATCAGCCTCATGCCTATCTTTGTAAGTAAAATTTTACTGGAATAAAGCCATGCTCATTTGTTTAGGTATTGCCTATGGCTATTTTGCAGTACAATGGCAGAGTTAATTAGATGCCACAGAGACAGTTTGGCCCACAATACCTAAGATATTTACTGTCTGGTCCTTTATGGAAACAAATCTACTGACCTCTACTGTAGACCAGTGAGCAAACTAGATGTAGGTGACCTGTATCATGTGGTTGTTTAAAACTATGTCCAAAGTTCTTTGATATGCCTCCCTTCAAGAGGTGGAGCTTAGTTCCCTCCCTGTAAGTGCGGGCTGGACTGCTTATGAATAGAACACGGCAGAAGTGATGGGCTGCCCCTCCCCAGATTCGGTTACAAAAAGACAGGCTTCTGTCTTGGGTGTGCACTCTCTTGGATCACTTGCTGCTATGGGGGAAGCTATGTTGTGAGGATACTCAGGAAGTCTATGGAGGGACCCACATGGCAAGTGGCAGAATCTGTGGCCACCAGCTAGCGAGGAACTGAGGCCCCTGCCAGCAGCCACGTGAGCGAGCGTGGAAAGAGATCCTCTGTCCCTCCCTCGTCAAGCCTTGAAGTGACGGCAATCTTGTGCGAGAACTCGAGCCAGACCAGCTAAACCATTTCTGGGTTCCTCCCTCTCAGACAGTGTGTGAAAGAAAATCAACGGTTGTTATTTTAAGGTGCTAAGTTTTGAGGTAATTTGTTACAAAGGGTTAGAGAACTAGTACAAAACAACAGCTGCCCTCTGTGCCTCCCCCGACACACATATACCCTTCCTGCCACCAGCATCACCTAGAATCTTGCTATATCCTTCTATCTTCTGGGTCCAGAAAATGAGGCTGGTCTTTTTCAAATGGACACTTTTTGAAAGAAGCCCTTTTGGACTAGATCTAAGACAAAGCTTTCTCATACAAAGTTTTGTTATTTGAACAACTCACATGCTATTAAGTGTACTGTATGTGCCTGTAAGTTATCATGTCTAACCATTAAACCGTCTTACCTAAGACAATCCAGTGGGAGGAAAAATTAAACCCTTGCAGAAAAGGATTCCCTGTGGAATATGATGCAAGAAAGAGTGGGGTAGGTGATCAGCTTTTAAAGCTGGAAAAGAAGAGAAAGAATCTCAAGAAAATGAGAAGTATTTCCACCTGGAATGTCTGTTTTTTTCCTTTAGTTAACAGGAGGCTGGTGACCCATTAGTTCTAAAATGGCCTATTCCATTCCGTAAGTATTTGCATCTCCCAAAGAGAGGAAAAAGAAAGTTTTTCAGAAGTTCCAGATCTGTTCGGTGATGGCCCTTCTCATTCAAAACAGCCATTTTTTTTAACGCTAAGAATTTGAACAATTAGATCATTTTTTCCTCCGAAAGATTTTCTGATAACAAGAAATGGGTCCCATTTCACACTACAAATTCTACTCAAGTCTTGGCATCAGTTTTAAGCATGGCTCTGATGACATTCCTTTAGCCAGAATTGGGTATGGCCCTGCAGGCAATGGATGTTATTTCAAACCACTGTCTGGAAGCACGCTGGATAAAAGGTGGATATAGGGCCCCACAAGGACCTGCCAAATGGAGAGAAGGGTTCATGTGGGAAAGGCAAACCATTTCTCAGGTTTTCTATTCCACTTTGTAAAGGAAAAGGGTTATACTCAAGGGACAGAAGTTAACAAAGGACACTGCTCATGTGCTGCAATAAACAGCCTGCCATTTTTCATACGGAATGAAATCAAGGCAAACAGGGTAATGTTAACTCACACTATTCATCTGCTCATTTGATTACAGACAAACACCTGGTGTGGTCTCTCCTGCTTCCTTTTCCAGTGACCACCCTGGGAGCTTTGTATGAAGAACTTACTGCTTTTAAGTCCCTGATGCTTTCTCCTGATCGCTCCCCTAAATCCATGACCATTGCCACAGGTCCTGTAGGAAGACAAGAAAGAGGTAGGAAGAGGCAGCTAAAGATGGTTACACCTGGGGAATAGGATCTGTGGGTGGGGGGAGGAGAGTGTTGAGGCGAGCTTTCACAATATTCCTAAGCCCTTCCGAAATATTTGATTTTTTTTCTTACAATGAGCATGTATTCCTTTTGTAATGTTTTGTAAAAGAAGACTAGGAAGCAACATGACCTTCATTCTGCAGAATTGTTGGCATCCTCTTCCCTCTGCCCGCACCACCTTCTTACCATTCATCCATCATTCAGTTTGCAGCAGAAAGTGGATATGACTGAACTGACTGCTTTACATATTCCTCTTATATAGACAAGGTGAAACTCAAGAGAACTGATCAACGTGAAAATAAATGTTTAACCTCACTGATAATTAAAGCAATGCAAATTAAAGCAACCATTTGTTGCCTTTAAATTGGCAAAGGAGGATAATATCCAGTGCTAAGGGAGTGGCAGGAATATGGTCACTCTCATATCTGTTATTGGAGGAATAAATTGGCACATCCTTTCTGAACAAGAGTGTAGCGGCACTTATGCCAAGTGGCAAAAAGCAGGTAACAAACCAGTGGGATCCCTTGGTTTTGCAAAATACATATGTATGTGAGCAAAGAAAAACCCGAAAAACAAAGAATGGACAAAAATTAATAGTGGTTATGTCTGGGTTGTGGATAATTTGTCTTTACCATTTGCATTTCTGTTTTTCTAAGTTTTCTCTAGTAGCAACTATTAACCTTGTAATTTGAGAGAAAATGCATGTTAATTTCTATATATCAAGGGAGAGAGGAGATGAAAGAAATGGCAGAAAAAGATTTGGTTTTAATGGAAATGAGCAGCAGATCTCTTAAAATCAAGGTGGCTCGAGAAAATGCTTGGTTGAGGAACTTCGACTCAGTGGAAGAATTCAGACATGACAGTTTCAGGCCTTTTCCTCTTTCTCGGAAAAATTAGCCCTAACCCCCTCATGCACAGGTAAAGAGAAATTATTTAAGCCTGGAGTGAGGTTGGAGGTACGTCCGGAGCAGACTGGAGTCTTCCTTCAGAGGACAGAACATGCCCCAGAGTGTGGCCCATACTAACAGCCTTCCACTCAGCCGGGATAGATTTGTGAAGTGGCCGCCAAGGAGCCTAGAAGCCGCCTGTCATTTATACTTCTTGAACTGCCTCATCTAGAAAATTGAAAAGGACCCCCTGCCCCAAGACAACTATAGAAACCTGAAAATGGCCAAGAGATTGTTCTTGAATGTGATTCATGTTTCTCAGCACACTCTTTATTGAGCGTTGTTTAGTCTAGTTTTACAGAGACTGCCTGAAGTGGGTACACGTGAGATGGACGTTGACCAGAATTTGTAGAAGCAGAGAAGAGAAGACCAGAATTCGAGAAGCTTGGGAATGAAAACACTGGATAAGCTGCAGTGGATTCCTTGGCTTGAGAATCACTAGTTAGGAGAACTTCCCTCCTCCTATTAGTCTTTAAATCTGTAGCTGCATAAGCCAGTGGGGCAGAGCAACTTGGGGATTCAGACATTTGCTTATTTCTCCTTCTTGGCAAGTTTCTGCCCCTTATTCACCAAACTGAGTCTCGGCACTTTGCCGTCTGTGATTTTGGTCAGCTGTCAGGCCACGCCTGGTGGAACCATGTCCCTCCTAGATTCTGGATCCCAGAAGTAATGTGGCATAAGGGGAAATGGTCCAGGTTTGGCATCAGACAAAAGTGAGTGATGACCCAGTGAGCCTGGAAGTCTTTATTTGTAAAATAGAGATGATATTCTTAGTCTGCTCAGGCTGCCATAGCGAAATACCTGAGTATTTAAGCTGAGTGGCTTAAACAACAGAAATTTATTTCTACAGTTCTAGGAGTCTGGAAGTCCCAGATCAATGTCCAGCAGGGTTTGGCTTCTAGTAGATTCTCTTTCTGGCTTGCAGACAGCTGTTTTGTCCTCACGTGGCCTTTCCTCTGTACCGCGGTGTCTCTTCTTATGACCCTAATCTATCAGATCAGGGCCTTATAACCTCATTTTACCTTAATTACCTCCCAAGGCCCTATTTCCAAATACAGTCACATAAAGGTTTAGGGCCTCAACATAGGACTCTGTGAGGAGACACAAGTCAGTGCATAGCAAACACCTATTTCCATTAGGAAGATGCAAATTAAAACCCCAATGAGATACTACTTCACACTCACTAGGATGGCCATACTCAAAAGGACAAATAATTACAAGTGTTGGTGAAGATGTGGAGAAATTGGAAATCTATATGCTACTGGTGGAAGTATAGAATGGTGTAGCAACTTTGGAAAACAGTCTGGCAGTGCCTTAAAAGGTTAAGCATAGAGTTACCATATGACCTAGCAATTCCACTCCTAAGTATATACCCAAGACAATGAAAACATATGTCTACACAAAAACTTGTACACAAATGTTTGTAGCAGCATTATTCATTATAGCCAAAAAGTGGAAACAATTCAAATATCCATGAATTAATGACTGGATAAATAAAATGTGGCATGCCCTACAATTGAGTATTACTCAGCAACAAAAAGGAATGAAGAACTGACATAAGTTGCAAAATGGATGAACCTTAAAAACATTACGCTAAGTAAAAGAAGCCAGTCACAAAAGACCACATGTTATATGATTCCATTCAAGTGAAATGTCCATTCTAGGCAAATCAATAGAGACAAAGTAGCTTAGCGGTTGCCAGGGTCTAGGGTAGGGTGGAATGGGGAGTCACTGCTAATGGGTACAGAGTTTCTTTTTGGGGTAATGAAAAACATTTTGGAATTAGATATTGGGGATAGTTGCATAACCTTGTGAATATACTAAAAACCACTGAATCATACACTTTAAAAGGGTGAATTTTATGATATGTGAATCAATTTAAAAAAACAACTCACACACATACCTAAAAATCCTACCTGGTAGGATAGTTCAGAGGATGGAAGGAGCTATGTGCACATAGCACAGTGCCTGGCAGAGAGTACCACAAACAATAGCTGTTTTTATTTTCCGTAGTCCATGTAGGGTCAGAAAGAGCGAAGGTAGTAAAGCCATAAACATGGTTACATGAGCCTAAACTCTCTGCCTCTAATGTCCTCACGGACATTCAGTGCACGGCCCTGCTTCCTCCTCTGCTGTCCACTGTCGGTCATTTGCACATTTCGTCACTTCCAGTGGGTGGGTTAGTCAGGCGCCCACCTCCCTGGCTGCCCATGCAAGAGGCCAGAGTGTGTGCCTCTGACCTTGTCCCCCAAAGACCTTCAGTCTTCCCTGCTCACCGTGCTCCCGTGTGCCTGGCTCCCCTCACCCTGCCCGCGCCCAGAAAGCAAGGCCAGAAGACCATGACACTTCCGACCTTGGCCTGGGCCCACTGTCTTTTCTGGGTGCCTTGTCTTTAACCGTGGACCTGGTTTATAGGGCAGAAAAACTAACCTGCTTGGCCCTGGGCCTCTCTCACCACAGGCTCACCACTGAAGCCCAAGATGCAGAAGCAAGGGCTCCCCTGGGGCTGGTTCGGAGGGCAGGGAACAGATGGGTGGCAGACTGCAGGTAGCCAGAGCTCAGGCTAGTGTGTTGTCAGGATTTGTTCTCTCCCGCTAGCTTCTTCCTTTCCAGCTGGAGCCAAAGTCACGGCTCACCCAGGATGGCAGTTCCTATTGGCAGGATAAAAATACCCCTCAGTTTGACTGCTGAGGCCCATGCATGGCCAACTCAGCCATTAAGGGCAAGGAGAGAGGAAACAGTACAGAATGGCTGTGACTTCCTTGCAGGGAAAGTGGCCCAAGGAACCTCCTGCTTGCTTATGCATGGATGATGTGGGCTTTTAGTGCTCACAGCAAGTTCCAACCACATTGGTGCCCTCTGCATCAGCATGAAACCTATGATTAGCATGAATATTTCTGACTTTTATTGTTCATCGACCCCTTTGAGAATTTATGGAAGCTCTAGACCGTTTCCTCAGGAAAAAAATCCACAGAAGTGCATTTTCACAAAAAAATTACGTATGATCTCAGAGGATGTATAGAAAACTTGAAGCTAAGAGGTCTGTAAATCCCTAGACCAGAATAGAGTTTATAACGGCAGAAAGAGTTTATAACCCAGCTGTCAGAAATAGCATTGAACTGCTGGAAGAGCATGGAAGCAAGGGTGTTGATCTGTCAAGGGCCGTGTGGGTCCTGAGACTGCTTTCTGGTTGTGTTGGGGACAGGGGGACAGTGGAAGACGCTCTAAATGTGGAACAGACCTTGGAGCACCACAGTTCAGGGCCAGAAATGCCAGCAAGGAGACACCTCGGACCAAAATCAATAAAAGAGCTCCCTGGGAAGTGGCTGGAGAAGGAAGCCCCAGAGAGCTGAGACATAATCCAGCCTCTACTGATGAGGCGTTTCTAAAATCAATTGCCTTCTCCCTGGCTGGCAGAGGGGGCCTGGCCGCAGGCCCCTGTCGGGTTTCAGAGGTTTCCCGGGCATTTCCGATCAGCTCTCTTCTAGGGGAGTCATGAAGAAGTGGCCTATCCTAATGCTGAGGCCAGTAGTTATCCAACATGAGATCATTCTCGGGGATGAATCCCAGCAGTAGGAGAAGGCGCATCACAGTGCACTTGGACAGACTCCTGAAATGCTACAAGAGTGTCAGGCAATAGGAGCGGGAGGTGGGGGAGGCAGAGATTGATAGAGAGCCTGTAGGGCCCTAGAATTCAATTGAGGTTAATCGTGTTCTCCAGGAGAACACTGGTTCAATGAGTATGGCCAAATGCTTGAGAACTCTAGAGCAAGTATTTGGGCATGTTGAGAACAACAGGGCCCTGAGGTCAGTTTCCTGCGAACTAATTATCAGAAGGCAGGATTTAGGTGTGTATTTTGTACTAAGGCCAAAGATCCTATTTTCAGAGGAAAGGACAAAGAGGTCAATCAAATTGTTGATGAAAGAATTTGCGAAGAGCAGCAGGAGAGCAGGGATACTCATGCTGACTGACCACCTTGGGCTGGCTCCACGGTCCGGCCACCACCAGCCATCTCCCATCCTCAGGGTGTATTTTGTCTATACCTCTCTGCTTCTGCTTGCTCATAGTTTCTGATTACTCAAGGCTCCTATCGCTTTATAGTAAGTGTGCATTGCTTCTGTTAATTTTGGTATCTACTCTCTTATCATTGACAGATTGTTTCATATCATCACCAGTTCAGAATCAAAGGAGGGAGAATCTGATAAACTCCGCCTGTTCTCCGAGTGAAAAGTCGTTCTGCCAGACCCACCACATTGGTTTCCTGAGCTAGTCAGCTGAGACCAGGAGGTCCTGTGGCTCAAAGCATGACTTACAGCCTAGGACTGTATCTCTCCCAGCAGAACGGGAGCCAGCACTGCTTAGAAGAGGGACATGGGTGTGCCAGACAGTTTGAATGTTGCTCTATGTCAGTACATTCATGTGGAATTTTTCTAATCTCCTGTAAGAAGGTAGAACTGCCAGCATTATAAGACCTTTGTCTACTAAAAAGAAAACAAAACAACCCACATAAAGCCCCTCCTTTAATACGTATAAACTTTCTTCTTTGCTTTGAACAACTAGACTTTATTGTAAGGTTTTCAAAGTCAACTTTAAAGACCAAAAGCCTTTTTAAGGCGGAAATAGCAGTACTCGTGAAATATTCCGTCTACCCTTTCCCATTTCCCAGTCCCTTGCAGTTAGGCATGTGAATTTCTGGCCAGTGGGCTGTGGAAGGAGGAGGAGTGTGGCATTCCCTGGATGAAGCATAGAACAGCCAATGCATGATGCTCCAGCTCCACCCTTCCCTGCTGCGGCGACTGAGAAGCTCCCATGTTTCACATGAACAGCTGTAGGCTGGTGACGCTGCATCAGCATGAATCCCTGGGGGTTTGTGGGGCAGACCCCCACTGACCCACGTTGGAAATAGAGCATGAGTGACAAAGGAAGAAAACTTCCTTGGTATAAGCCACGGAGAGTTTGTGGTGATTGTTGCTGAAGCATAATCTGGCCTATCCTGACTTACCCTTGGAGGGGTGCTGTAGACATCCCAGGAGAACACCACCATGAATAGCATGATCTTCTTTGGAGCGTCAAGCTGAGATCAGACCCCCGAATCTACAACCCAGTCTGAGTCTCTCTGCTTCCCCTCATTTCTCACAGGCTCTCCTACCCTGTAGTGCAGCATCCGTTTGTGGAGGATCTAGAATCTAATTTCTTTTCCTTAAAGCCATACTTATTGATGAAATAAGTTACGTACAGTAAAATTCATCCTTTTTAGTATATGGTTCTATGGATTTTGACAAATGCGTACAGACATGTAACCACCAACCCAATCAATTTATAGAAGAGTTCCAACACCCCCCAAATTTCTCTTGTACCCCCCTGGAGTCAACACCTCCCCCAACCTCAGCCCCTGGCAGCCACTGATCTGATTCCTGTCCTTATGGGTTTGCCTTTTCCAAAATGGCATACAAATGGAACCACACAGTATGTAGCCTTTAAAACAAAAAATCTTTTTATTTTGGAATACTTTCAGATTGACAGAAAAGTTGCAAAGATAATACAAAGTTCCTTACCCAGCTTTCCCTAATATTAACATCTTACACAGCTATGGGACAGTTGTCAAAATTAAGACATTAACATTGGTACAATACTATTAACTAAACTATCGACTTTATTTGGATTTCATCCACTTTTCCACAATGTTCTCTTTCTGTTTCAGGATCCACTCCAGGATTCTGCCTGGCATTTAGTTGTCATGTCTCCTTAATTTCCTCCTATCTGGGGTGGTTTCCCAGTCTTTTCTTGTTTTTCATGACCTTGACATTTTTGAAGGGTACTGGTCAGGTATTTTGTAGAATATCCCTCAATTTGAGTTTGATATTATTCTTATGACTAGTCTGGGTTACGAGTTTGGGGAAAGAATACTACAAAGGTGAAATGCCCTTCTCATTGCCTCATCTCAGAGGTACATGATATCAACATGAATCATCATGTTTCATGAATCAACAGTTCATGTTCACTGCTAGAAACTATCCCACTGGATGTGGGTACACAGTTTGTTTATCCATCCACCAGGTGAAGGATATTTGGGTTGTTTCCAGGTTTTGGAGATTATGAATAAAGCTGCTATATACATTCACGTACAAGTTTTTGTGTGAACATCAATTTTTTTCCCTCTAGGTTGAATTCCTAGGCGTAGGATGCTAGGTTGCATGGCAAGTGTATGTTTAACTTTCTGCGAAACTGCCAAACTGTTTTCCGAAGTGGGTGTTCCACTTTGCTTTCCCATCAACAATGTGTAAGATTTCCAGTTGCTCTGCATCCCAATTTTTTTTGATCAGTGTTCTGGTTAGTGGTTTGTTTTAAAAATTGGCAAGTTTCGCAGCATGTCCTTTTGGTCTGGCAGAGAACCCACTTCATTTCTCCTAGTCTCATTACGGGATTTTGTCCAACTTCGTGGAAAAATTAGGGACAGCTTATTCATTAGACTTTCTAGTCCCATCCTCCTACCTTCCTCCATTCCCATGACATTTAGGAATGAGTTAATAAATGATGAGGAGAGAAGATGGGGCTTGGAGAGTCTTATGGAAGGTCGTGGGGAGGGAGAAGCCCCCCAATCCCACTTCAATAGCATTTACTAAGCGAGTGACCTTCTGTGACACTAGTGGCCATCTCGTGTGCTGCAGTGTGCCTACACAATGCTAATGTCTTTGGGGCATCAGCTCGCTTAGTCCCTGTAATAACTCCATGAGGCAGGGAATGCTACTAACCCTATTATATGGATGAGAAAACAGAAGCTCAGAGAGAGTGTATAAGTTACAGCTGGTGGAGCCTCGGATGAACACAAATTTGTCCAGCTTCAGAACCCACACTCTTACCAACTGCCCTATACTG
This sequence comes from Tapirus indicus, assembly GCA_031878705.1. Classification (NCBI taxonomy): domain Eukaryota; kingdom Metazoa; phylum Chordata; class Mammalia; order Perissodactyla; family Tapiridae; genus Tapirus; species Tapirus indicus. The sequence continues at coordinate 105,443,554 of CM062917.1, forward strand.
CTGTCTTAGATTCTATTCCCAAAGGGTGTATTTAATAATTGGCCTAAAAAAAAGAGAAGGTGTTGGGAGGGGAGAAAAGAGAGATTGGTTCTTAAAAGAGTTTTGCGTGTCTTTGGTTTTTTCCTTTGTTTTTATTTTTTATTGAGGTATAATTTGGTGTTTGTATATTTTGCAAAATGATCACCACAATAAGTCTAGTTAACATCCGTTACCATACATAGTTACCATTTTTTTTTCTTGTGATGAGTGCATGTCTTTGAAATCTTTTTTTTCAGCTCTCAGTTTCTAGGGAACACCTTGAAGTAAAAGATCCCTTGACCTAGGAGTCAGGCAACGTGGGTTCTAGTCCTTGTTTTCCACTAACATAGTTCTTTTACGTTCCTCGGGTCCCTCGGTTTCCTCATCTAGATATGAGTATGTTGGATGCAAAGAGCTCTGTGATCCTTTTGAATTTCTCGAAGTCAGCTATCAGAGAGCCGTAAGGTAGGTATCCTCAATGGGCCACTGAGAGTGCCAAGCCTTCCATCCCCAGTGTGTGGGGGTGGCCTCAGAAGGGGCCCCCATAGTGGGGTTTCCAGAAAACATTCCGGTTCTTTAATCCACCTGTTTCATACCCCTCTGGAAAGACACACAAGTGTCTCCTCAAAGGCATTCCAGTGGCAACTAGAGTGGATCTGTATTGCATTTTCCTGCCCAATATTCATTCCCTCTTCTTCTAACAATAGCACCCCAGCTTTCCCTTGAGGAACTATCTTTTCTCCATTCTCAGTCCTTGAGGGTCAGGCTTCAGGGATAGGCACATGAAAAGCTGGGCAAACAGCCCATAACCTACCCCACCTGCCCTGATTCCAATAATTGACTGAAGATTGACCCAATGCCGGCTCAATTCCAAAACTTTGGCTGGAGATGCTGATGGCCATTTGGCCTCCTTACGAGAAGAGTCTATTGGAATGAAACAATACAGAGGAAATTAGAGCTAGGGGCTGAAGAGGGGACAATTGCTGAGACTACCACCACCTGAGCCTTTAGATCCAGCCATGCCTGAAGGCTACCCCTGGACTTTTCAGTTACCTGAGCAGATAAATCCACCCCCACTTTTTTGTTGTTAAGTAAGTTTGAGTTGAATTAGGTTTCAGTAGTCATGTTTTCTTTGAACTTTCTGCTTTTCTCATCCAGACATGCCCCTCTCTCAGGATTCTAGAATCCTAGTTATTTTTGATGATTAAAAAATAAATTAAAAGAACAAGTTAATTCTAAAAGCCCCGTGAAAGACAAGGTCTAATGCAGTGTTGGTAAATATATAGCACCATTGCTGCCACTCCCTGCCTGTACCCATCACAGACCTCATTCATTTATCAGAATTCTTGTCAATGCAGAATCCTTGGCAGCCGTTGCCAATCATTTGGAGTTGGCTCCAAGCTGAAATCTATTTTCCAACAAAGCTGAAGAAACCTACATCACTGCACTGTGAGTGGTGCCAGTCAGAGGGCTGGGGAGACGGTTTAAATCAAAGCAGAGGATTAAGTGCCATGGCCTGTCTGAATGACACTAGTTGATCACAAAGACAGATGCAACTTTAATATACTGGCAAAATCAGTAGTGCTAATAGTTAGCCCTGAGCCAGGGTCGGCCCCTGGGGAGGGGTCTCTGAGAGGGAAGCGTGGAGTTCAGTTAGCCGGCTCCTGGAGCTGAAGCATAGGCAGAAGGCAGGAGTGGTCTGGCAGGTGCCATCCTGACCTAGAGGCCGAGGCGGCCTCGCATGGCACTTTGGGGATCCTCGGCCCTGGCCCCACACCCAGTGTCAAGACTGGCCCCAACATGATGGTGAGCCCTGTCTACATGCCCACTGGCAGCTCAGGCTCCCAGGGCTGCCAGTTCTGAGCAGATCACATTTTCTTGGGCAAAAACCTCCGACAAAAAAGTGCTGGTTCTTTCTAAGCTGGTGCATTTCTAATTCTGAAGCTGACGGATGCTTTTCTCACTCTCCCAGAACTCAAAATCAACTTGACATTTCTAAAATTACATTTTGAAGGCAATGAATCTATAAAGTGCACCAAAACCCGTGCCAGCTGGGGAAAGAAGTAAGAAAGGAGGAAATAGAAACATTTCTGGCTCCCTCCCTTAAATTTGAAATTTGAATGTTCTTTACATATTGGCGCGGTGGGGCGGGGTGGGGGGGCGACTTGCAGACCACCTAAAATGGCAGGAAAGTTTTCCAGGAGTAGGTGCTCTCTGAATTCCCTGAGGGTTCCGGTGCAGTTGTGGTTCAGACTGACCTCAGGACATGGGATGAAAATGGGGAGAAGCACGCCTGGGCGTGGAGCGAGTGGGGCACCTTTTCTTCATGCCAGAGGCAGCCCGTCCTCCTCGGATGGCTGGGGAGGGGCCCCGAGGTGGGCCTCCGAGGAAGCCCCCTGGCTGGCGGGCACACATCCTGCTTAAAAGAGAATCAGGCAGCAGCTGCTTCTCCTTAAACCAGAGAGGTGGCCGAGGGGGCTTTGTGTGAGCCCGGATCAAAACACGCCTATCAAGAGGGATCAAGAGGCTGGCCAAGTGGATTGCAGATGGGAAAGGGAATTGAATCTTCTTTTTTCTTTAACAAAAATGTAAAGAAAATTCAGGGGGGAAAAAATGCCTCCATGTGCAATTCTTTTACTTAAAGCAAAGCCTGTCCAACCACCACAATCCTCGGTTCCCCTTCACCCACAGATCAACTTTAAAATGCAACCTGTTCGTATTTAAAGTGATCCATTGAACATAGAAGACCCCCACTCCCCTGGCCCTCACCCCCTCTCCCCCACCAACCTCCCCAGGCCTCCAGCCTGGATGGAGGAGTCAGCCCCGCCTGCTTCATCTCCTTTCTGCGCTGCTGTGGGTTTCCACGACTGCAAACAAATGTGACCCCGGATGAAACTATGAGTCTTTAATCCGCATTCCACACAGGGCAGCACCATTCGGCAACCGTTAATCCAGTGCTTACAAGGTGACTCGAGGGTGCTGATTACTGGGGAGACAGAAGATTTGGGGAAATAGGGACGTTGTTCAATGGGGTTGCAACACCTAGTGGTAGAGGCAGAGGCACACAGCACAGCTTAGGAGGCCAACCAGAGCGTCAGGCCTGCTCTGATCCGGAGACAGGAGGGGGGCAGGAAGGGAATGGTTAGGGAGAGCTGAGGGGCGGTTCCTCACAGGGAAACTGGGGGCCACACTTGGAGAAGTCCCTGTGGAGGAGGTGGGACTGAGGAGGCTCCCGAGGGGTGGGTAGCATTGTGATGGCAGCTGAGGGTAAGGGAGGGGGCATCCTGGGTGGAGTGCACAGCAAATGCACAGGCCCAGAGACACGACTGGGGCTTAAGGGTACAGCAACCCTCCTGCGATGTGTGGAGGGCAGCGAGGTGGGGCCCTGGGGCTGTGTCTTGATCTCCTCAAGACCATGAATCCAGGCTGAGGAGTTGCTAAGTGAGATTCTAGCAAACTAGACTCGGTAGACAGCCTGTGCTGGCGGGGAAGTGAGCACAGCGACAGGAGCAACACAATTTGCTGAGTCCCCAGACCCATTTCACCTGCAGGTCTCTCCCAGCACAGAGGAGATCTCCTCCAGCCATCCTGGCTCCAGTCCCCCAGGGTGTTTTGTAGAGGACGGTGGCTATTGCTGGGACCGGGCCCTTCCCGGTGGGCACTCCAGGAGGAGCTGGGATGCCCAGTGCTCCTGTATGTTTGAGGAAGAGGCCCCTGGAGACCCTTTCAGAGTTGGGGACTGAGGCTGCAGGAGCGTAGCAGAGGCTCCGCTGGCCTAGCTGAGCACGTAGAACTGTTTCCTGGCTAATCAATCACCAATTCTCCCTCCACTCAGGGCCACTGGCTCACTGAAAGGGGTGTCACGGGCTTCTGTGGATGTGTGTGATCTCTCACTTAGCATGTCACCGGTGATGTGGGAGGGGAGGAGAGGTGCCGGCTCAGGGGTCTCTAACACTGGTAGAGTGTCTGAGCTGCTTATGTGCCCACATGCAAAACTGCTGCTCCCACCTCTGCCCAAGCCAACAAAAGTCCATGTCCTCCTCCCCCAGCTGCTGTGTCTGGGGGATGCACGGGTCACGTCAGTAGCTTCATGCAGGTGGGACCCAGACTCCTCCTCTGTCCCTCTCCAGCCCCCACCCCCAAAGCACCTCCCCACTGAGTCCCCATAACAAACTCATTTATTAACTTAATTTTGCATGTCAAATATTTTTTCCATTTAATTAAAAAAAAATACAATGTCACAAAGGGCTCCAGAAATACATGCTTTTGAATTCCAGCCATGAAGAGGACAAAAGGAGACACGTATCTGCAGATATGGCTGCTTTCCATAGAAAGGTTTGTGAAGCGGAGACCAGCCCAGCACTTCTGCCTGTGTGAGAACACACAGCCCACTGGGCAAGGGCTGGGGGATAGTGTCTTTGGTTAGCCAGAGCTTCATTCAGAGCTCCCTGAAAGGTGGCTTGGCAGGAAGTGGATGTCTTTCTGCAGCCCCCCTCAAAGGAGGACAGAGGCAGGCGGTACAAGAGGAGGCATTCAAGTTGCATTAGCCTCTGGCTGCCTCTGAAGCTGTAGGACACATTATTTAAACCTAACACAAAGTAGGTTTATGATTTGAACTTGGATCTCACAGGAGCTGAGTGACATATTAGCAGCCACAATGTGGGTGTCGGCAAGAGAGCGGCTGGCCTGGAAACCGCTCCTAGACAATCCTGTATTGTTTAGGTCCCCAGAGACAGTACACTAAAACCCTTTATACCAAATAAGAGTAAATAATTATACCAATATAAACAGGGCCTTTGACCCTTTCATTTTATTAAAATGGCACGTAAATAGTCAAAGAGCATACTGATCACTTCATACATCTGCGAGGCCCCAGGTGCTGAGGGGTGGCACGTGGGCTCCCTCCCGAAGGCTGCAGACTCATGCATTGAGCAATTCATGTTCTTTATCGGTTTTCCCAACAGCATCAGGATTTGATAATGGGTCGAGGTCAGCAAAGAGGCTGAACCATGCAGTCAGGTCCGAGGCAGCCTTGGCAGGCTCTGGGGAGAGAAGAAGAAACATCAGCACACCCACCTTCCAGATGCCCACCTCCACCCTGCTGCACGTGGGTGGGTCCAGGCTCATCTTGAAAAGGGAGGATGCTCAGTCAGACAAATCCCATAACATTCTGGCTCTAAAACAAGTTAGGGAATTCCACATCCCCCTGATGGTTGGCTGAGTAACATTTCTAATCCATGGCCTAAAGCTCAGGGAAGAAGAAGCTCTTGTGTTAACCATAGCCCACACAGTTGCCTAAAACCTCAGACCCTACTGCTCCACTACAAGCAAGAAATATCACAGTTATTTCAGAAGTCAGACTGAATGGCTGAGGAAGCAAGGTACCTTCCAGCATCCCCTGGAGGAATCTTTTCAAATCTGCTGGGTCAAAAGAAATACCGTGGCCACTCTTTTCAGGCTTCAAAGCAACAGGCCCAGAAGGGGTTGGCGCCTAGGCCTGGCTTCTCTTCCGTCAAGGTCACTGCCTTCACCCCTCTCCTGTCAGAGGAAGGAGGCCCTTGACATCCTTTCCCTTCTCCCATGAGCTCTAAAGCACCCCACACCCCTCAGCCCCCCGGAGTACTCCCCTCAGATGCTCCTTCACCAAAACACCTGCCCTGACTTCCTGAATACCACCATTATAGAGCCAAATTATTTTCCAGATGAGGAGAACATTTTCAAAAGAGTGCCTGATGCAAGTGATTTCTAAATGAGGAGGAAGCTCCTCTCTATATAAATCATTCCACATGAGCATCTAAGTTCATTGGCTTGGATGACCCATGCTTTTTTCCTTCTCCAACAGGTGGGAGTTTCAAAAGCATGATGCAAATGTCTCTCTGACAGGTTCTCCTTCCAGCTGAGAGCAGCTAGGAACGTGCTTGCCATCTGGCTGAAGAGTGTTTCAAAAAATACTGGGAGGACAAGTTGCTAAGAGTGGTTATATTAGAGTGATGGGATTATACCAACATCAACAGGGCCTTTGGTATTTTCAATGAAATGGTGCTGAAATGTTAAGACAGTATACTGATCCCTTTAGACTTCTGATTCCCCTCTCTCTGGCTTTTTTTTTTTTTAATCTCTTGTAGATATACTACTTTATAATGAGATACCAATGCATCTATTACAGAGATAAGTTATTGTAAGCAAGACTAGTTAGCAATATGCAAGTTATTACCATGTGACACTAGTTGAATTCTGTGTGTATTTAGCCCTCAAAACACTTGGTTTATTTTGATGTGATAAACTGAGACTTGAGAGATGTCAGCATAGGTGGTTGGGGTGGGAGAGAAAATAACTTAAAAAAGGGAGTAAGTCGTCTTTCTTTAGTCATGTAGGAGGTCACACAAGGAAATTGTATGGGGCAACCCTGATTTAGGAAGATTAGTCTATTGTGGATAGAGAAAATCAAGATATCTTAGTGATATCTCCAGTGAAAATACGCCACATGCTCACTTCCTCTTCCTCCTAACCTCTGAGTGGGCATGGCCCTGCTGTGGGGAGGCCGGTGACTATACCTTGGGGGCAATCCTCACATTCCCCAGACCTCCAGTGTGGGAGAGAAAACTAAGTGCAACTACCTGCACAACACCTAAAAGAGCATCACAAGAATGTCTTTTGATGATAATAGAGACTTCCTTTAACTTCCTGTGGTCAACACAGGGAAAGCGGGTGCGGACCAAAGGAAGAGCAAGCGAGCTGCAAATACAGATGAGATCTTCAGTCAAACAGATGTTCCCTTTGGGGCCCTGTCTCAAAAGAGAACAGATCTCATGAACTTGAAAGGCCCTCTTTTGACAACTAAGAAACCCGGCTCTTGCTGAGGAGCACTAATTAAATGTCTGTTTGGTGGTGGCAATGGTATTTTCAGCTAAAGATAGCAAACCTCAGAGGTCTTTCCTACCATGCTGTTTCCACCCAACCTTAAGAACCCAGTCACATGGAGACGGATATATTTGATCCCTCCTCATTAAGTTTGAAAAAGGGAATTATGAATTAGGACATTAAGCCAGAAAAAAAGTCAGAATGTAATTCTTAGGATCATGCAAAACTCGGTACCCTTGTAGTCTCTGCTTTGAAACGTAAGTGCTCAAATGGAAATTAGTAAAGAAATATGGAAAACAGTGTTAGGCCAGTGAAAAGGAAGGCGACTGTCATTTCATGGGGATAAAAGACTGCATTACCTTTCACTGCAGGGCTGTTGTCATTTGGACTGCTTGTCTTTGGTGCTGGCCATGGAGGAGGAGGAGGATTGACATTGCTCTCTGACCAGCCTAATGTTCAAAACCAGAGGTCGTTAGATCTAGGGAAGAGTAGTCACACTGCCCCACCAGTTGCTGGGCACACATGCTTCTCAACCACGGTGGCCTCCAAAGAAAAGGGAGGGGGGTGTGACAAGACCCTTGTCCCGTGTTCCTCATACCTGAAGTACACTTTAGGGGACAGTAGATATGCATAATCATGCCCAACTCAAACGTATGGAAAACTAGGAAAAAGATGGGATTTTGAAAAGCAAATGAGAAATTGCTAAGGTTTAAGCATTTCTGCCCATTTTTCTTCTCAAGTAACATCATTTCATGGTCACACCAAAGATTATCAACAGCGTTCCAAGGACATCAAGTGCCTTGTTTTTCTGTCACAAATGGGGAAAGCCTTAAAAAGTGACCACCATTAAATGTAGCAATAGGACTAGTAAACTGCAGGTCTTCTCTACTTCCAGTATTATCCAGTTCATTTATTTTCTATATAAACTTACACTGGGAAGTTTAGTTAATATAGATAAATGGCAATCCAGCCCAAATATATGAGGGGAAAGGAAGCCCCTCTTAACTAGATATTGCCCCCTTACAATGGCATTTAGCTTGTATAACCCAACATTCTGTAAAGTCCCTTGTGCTCTGCCTGCCCCTAATGATTCGGAGGCATTCAGCCATCCTGCTTTGTGGGGAGCGAGCCTAGTTCCCCACAGCATTTCCTGTCTGTGCTGGATGTTTTGGCATGACTCACATCTAATTTAGAACTTTACCATATGCCTCTTTGCACGTCTGCTTTCTTTGTGTGTTAAGTCCTGTCTTCTCAATGAGACAAGGAATTGTTTCTTCAATGTGCTCCAAAATACGTAACGCAGTACAGGTAGGTGTTTGTGGACTAAGTCCACTGTTGATTCTCACTGTGAAATGTAGACCATCAGGTGATGCATCACTGTTGGGTCCATCATAGTTATTAGAACTGTATCCCTTTACTGGGATGCTCTGATCACAGTATTTTCTACAGAAAAGATTTTGTCTCTGATAAGGCCCTCACGAGACATCATGTTTGGATGGCAGAGTTCAGCTGGGGCAGTGAAACCAATTTCTGGAGCAAGAAAGCCACTCAGGCTATGCCATAAAAATGATAAGGATTTACTGCTGTTCATTTACCCTGCCATTCTAAGATTCATAATTAGGGACTTAATTATAGACTCATACTATATTTATTAGTTTGCATTTTTGTTTCATCTCCTAGAGGTGTGAGCCCCTTGAAGGCAAAAACGACATATTATTCACCTTTACATCCCTTAGTGCACTGCCTGGCACACAATAGGTGCTGAATTAAGATAAACTATTGAAGAACTCTTAACTGTCAGAAGTACACTTACGAAGCGTTATTTTAAGAGATGGCAAAGCAATGCTTGGCCAAGTAGATGCTATAATACTCACTGGTTGAATTATTTCATTTTAGGAAACTGGCATACAAACTTCTCTATGAAGACTTATCAATGACAAATGAAACAGGTGGCCTGTCACCTATTTATTGGGTCTAAACAATGAAAACACATAGAGGGCTTTAAAAAGTATTGTTATTCATTGGAAAGGTACTTGAACATATAGTTAACATAATTCATAAACAATCAAAAGCACCAGATCTTGAGAGAACTTTCTGGGCTGATGGAAATGTTCTAATGCTGGTGATGATTGCACAATATAAATTTACCAGAAATCCTTGAACTGTTCTCTTACAATGGGTGAATTTTTATGCTATGTAAATTACAGTTCAATAAAGCAGTTTTTAAAGATGACCAGTATTTGGTGTAATCCAGGAGTAACATAACCTCCCTGGTTCCTAGAAAATTGGCCCACGAGCATTTTCCGTCTAAACCGAAATCACATAAAACCATGGTAAATGTGGAAAGTCAAAATTGCGGTTCCATTGTGTGCCAAATAAAGCTGAGGTAGCCTCCAACTGGATAAGTTTTACCCTATTCCCTACAGTCCTCTCCCTGACACCAAGTGTAGTCAAGACCCACCTTTGTTTGGCAGAGTCCGAGCAACCTTTCCACTAGCCCCTGCAGCCCTGGCCTCAATCTCTTAGAGGAGTGGTTTTCAAAGAGCGGTGCCCACACCAGCAGCACAGGCATCACCTGTGAGCTGGTTAGAAATGCAAGTTCACGGGCCAGTCCTGACCTACTGAATCAGAAACCCTGGGGGTGGAGCCCAGGAAACTGTCTTAACAAACCCTCAATGATTGCCATGCAAGTATAAGTCTGGGGAGCACTGCCATGGATGGTTTCCAGGGAGACTGCTAGGGTCACCATCTCCATCAGGATCAGAGTTATCTTGGTTGAGGCCAGAGCTGGGACAAGGGGAGAGGCCCTCCCAGGAAACACAGGGGTCTGCTGCAGGACCCCACCTCCCTAGGTCCTGCAGCTTTAACCCCTCCCTGATCTCTGGATGCTATTTGATACAGTGGGAGCTCAACAAGGTAATTCTTCCCATTTCAAAAATACGTGCAACGTACATTTTTAAAAAATGGCTGCAGAGAACACTGGAAAAGAGAGGCAGGTTCAAAGCATTGTATTTGTCAGAGTATAAAATGGAACACATTCCTAAAGAAGGAAGAAATAAATCTACATGTTAAAATGGAGCTCCCTTCACTTTATGTAATGGGCGTGTTCCCGAAAAGTTACAAATAAGTCAAGTGTCTGTATATCAAGTCATATTTTAAAAGTACCAGAAATACAAATCATATTTTCAAGCCTATCATTCCAAGGGTTATAATGGCAGATTCCTTCATAAAGACAATAAATGTCTTCTAATTGGATTCCTTTGTTACTATGGATTTTTTAATATTGCTCACTTAAACACTCATGAACCATACAAGTGACATCTAGAATCTATGGATTTGGGGGCTTCTCTGCAGCAGAGGACATGAAGGAAGATGAGCCCCTCTTTGGGGACTAAGATGATGGGGACAGTATACCTCAGAATTTTCACAAAGACATAGGGTGTCATTATTTTCTTGTCCCATAGCGTGAAGCAGAAACAACAGCCAGTTTGCCAAGTCACATTCTCTTCTCAGAACAACTATTAGGTGTAAGTCTAACAATCTGACTATATGGACATGAGGGGAGAAAATGGTATGTTGATGACACTAGCTGTATATTAAAAAAAAAGCAAATACTAAGCTCAGCTGCAATTTCACCCTCCCTCATATCACTTTGGGAATTATTTAGAGGAGAGGTGCAATGAGGCCAATTATGGATGGAATGCCAAGCAGATTTCAAATGTCTTGGCTTCTGTCAGGAAAAAAATGCTATTTGAAGAGAACTTTGTGTTGTTAATATTCCTGTAATTGCCATCAACTGTTCTCTAGTTGGTGTGAGTTGGCTGAGGCATTTTTCTTTTTTTCTTTTTTTTGTGAGGAAGACTAGCCCTGAGCTAACATCCGTTGCCAATCCTCCTCTTTTTGCTGAGGAAGACTGGCCCTGGGCTAACATCCGTGCCCATCTTCCTCTACTTTATATGGGACGCCGCCACAGCATGGCTGACAAGCAGTGCGTTGGTGGGCGCCCGGGATCCGAACCCGCGAACCCCGGGCTGCCAAGAGTGAATTAACCGCTGCGCCACCGGGCCAGCCCTGGCTGAGGCATTTTTAACATGAAGATGTGGCTAGAAAGATGTCTCCCCGTCTCAGAGTAATTGCGTCAGGAGACGGGTGGTGGAAGTGTGGGCAGGAGAGTGCTGAGCTCTGTGAACAAAATGACTGTCCTAGCCCTCAGTTCGTTTGATATGTCAACTGTGCTACCCATTTGCAGGAAACACATATAAAATTTTATTGGAGCAATCCTACCCCTTTACTTACATAAGGGAAAATATAAATCAGCCAGTAATAACACTGGCCAGCTAGAGCAGCAAGTGAAGCCAAGAAAACACCGTCCAGAGTAGCACTTTACCATGAATGTCATTTCACTAGCTGGGAGAGCAGAAGCCCAGGCTGGGTTGATGATCAAGCCTGGGGCGCTCTGAGGTGGGGTTGGCAGTGAAGGGGAAAGTGGGAATACCACAGCCATGGTGGCCAAGGCTACCATCCACACTTCCCCACTCTGAGCCCGTTTCCATACCTGCAAAGGGTAGATAAAACTTCCTGCTGCATGAGGTTGTTGTATGGATAAAATGGGATCTTGTAGGTGAAACCAGGGAGTACAGAGGCTAGAGGGCAGCCCCTCAATAAATCCAAGCTGAATCTGGATTTTTGTATAGCTCAGCAGACATGAGGATCAACCCCTAAGATTATCTTAGGATTGTTTTCTTTTAATGTAGTGATTCAATGTCAGTTGCTCTCTCCTTCCCTCCTTGTCATCCACCTATCCAACAAGTCTTTTTTGAATATCTATTGTATTCCAGGCATTGAGCTATATTCTGGAAATATGATGGTGAGCAACATAAATATGGGCCCTGCCCGTGACAACTTAAAGCAAGAGACAGAAAATTATATCAATTTTACAATGAGGTGAGATAAGAGAAATGATTAAGTACTGGATGTAAAGGGAATGGAGAACAAAAATACCTAACACTGACTTCTGGGGAGAGCGAGGAGGCAAGGAAGGCTCCCTGGATGAAACAACATTGAAGTTGAGAACTTGAAGGATGAGAAGTTAGCCAGGTGAAACTAGCCAGGTAGAGCAAGCCTCACGGGTGTGTAGGTAGGTGGCATGCTCTAAGGTGAGGGGAGAACATGTGCCAAGGCCCAGTGGTGGGGAGATGGGCTCACTGAAGTTCAGTATGGCTGGAGTCCAGCTTACTGACACAACACATGGTTCTCTAGCAGAACAATGTCATTAAGTCATGCTAAGTAAAGGTGTGGGCAATGATGAGACGAGGGTCAGTTCCTAAAGGTCCTTGTAAGCCAAGCTGAGGAGTTTAGACCTTATGTGAATGGTGGGTAAAACTGTAACAACTTGGCAATTCACAAGACCTTGCTGGGATTCCTTGATTTCCTCATCTATAAAATGAGGGTGGAGTAGATGGTCATCAAGGTTCCTTCTATGGACTAATGGAGGCACTTGAATTCTATAGATAGTTAAGACTTGTGGATGCTCCTCAGCAGGCTTAGAAAATGCTGCTGCTTTGATGGAACAAACAATTCCATTGGCTCATGCCGAGAGTACCCGCTCTGTGTTCAAACTATCTTGAAATGTGCCACACAGTCTTTTTCTTCACATTATTCCACGCGAGTCCCAGAAATGTCAGTTGCCTGGAGCCAGGCTAAGTCAGGAGAAGCAAGAGGTGAGCTCTGGTTGAGGAAAGGCGAGTTTCAGATAACCCAAATCTTGACATTACATTAGCCTTAAATGGAAACCCACCCAGATGGCGATAGCACCTTGGAATTGGGTAAAACAAAAGAATATCCAGAAGGAAGGAACACAGGGCTGTATGTTTGTAAGAATCTGGAACAAGACTTCTAAGTTTGGTTTGCAGAATCCTAAATTAAAAAGATGTCCTGGTGCATTTATGTTGAGCAGATGGTAATCTTTTCAGTATCAGTGTCTATTTCTAAATTAAATTTTGGATGTTGGTAGAAAATTGAGAAGAATGTCGAATGAGGCCTATCAGCCTTGCCTAGTCTGTCTGTCAGGTAGCCCTCTGACCAGCCCTCCCCCTACTTCAGGAGGCCTCAGGAAGGTACAATTTTCTCGCACTGTATGACTCAGGAAACCCCAGCCCGTATCATGCTGGTAACTTCAGAAACTTTTAGAAATCCTGGCTAAAATTAATGCCTTCTTCAAATTTTCAGCACAACTTGGTCCTAAATTAAGTTCCTTTGTTTTGCTCTCCTAGAACTTGAAGGGAGTGGGGAGGAAGATATAACTGTTCTCTTACTAAATCCTCCTTCTTATTTCCCCAAAGCACTGGGGAGCAGAGAGAGGAGAGAGTCCAAAGAAGATAGGGAGGGAGGCAGAGGAGAATGGGGAGATGAGGGGAGAAGGCTGATGAGATGAAAGAGGGGGAGGGCGAATGAGAGCAGAACGTGGCGTGTGGTAGAGCGTGGAGGTGGCTGCGGCTGTGGCCTGGAGCAGTCCACCTCAGTCCTCTTGACACTCTACCCTGAGGATACAGCTCCACCTGGACCTCACAGAGAGCTAGGACAACAGTGGCGAGACTGGCCATGAGTGCGCTAGAGTGAATGTGTGGGCGGCTCCTAGCATAGATGAAAATTTTGTAGACAATCTCAAATATTCTATTCTGGCACACCATCCAACTTTTGTGGTTGACACGGACCCTGCCTCCCCACACCCAGATTCCTCCTCCATGGCAACCTGGTTATCCCTGTCCCTATGTGCGCCCAGGGCCGGGCTAATCATTACAAGTCCTGGTCCTCCTGCAACATCCCAGGAGAGGCCTGAAGGGAGCTGTTGGGGAAGCACATTTGCCATGAGAAACGTGGTACTGAAAGGCAGCAGAACGGAATGGTGGAAGGCACAGAGTCCCAAATCAGATGGCTCAGCTTCACAATCCAGCCTGCCTCCTACCACATGTAGGATCTCGGGCAAATTACTTAGCCGTTCTCCTCCTCAGTTTCCTGGGCTATAAAATGGAGATGATGATAGCACCAGCCTGGGGAGGGGGTGGTGAGGATTAAGTAAGTTAATAGACATAAAAAGCACACAGGACAGGCCTTGTTACATAGCACGTGCCATATGGAGTACCTGTTATTATTATTTTAGCAACTACAAATGGTAGATCCACAGAATCACACAATTTTGGGCCTCAGAATCTCTGAGTGGGGGTTAACCCAGGGACAAGAAGCTGACACTTGTGGCAAGGTGGAAGGTGCTCCCTTGGACGACATGGGTCTCTCCTGATAGTGAGTCTAATATCTCATATTACGGATGAGAAGGCAAAGGCCCAGGGAATTTGAGTGGCCTCATTGTGGCAGAATGAATGAGGGGAAGGGAGTTTGCAGAATCAAACCCGGTCTCTGATTCCCTACCACTGTGTGTCCCATGGAGCCAATGTAGTTTGACTGCTTACTTATTTCAGTGGTTTATTTAATTTGGTTTTTGAGATGATCTGGGTAATCCAGAGAAGCAGTTTCAATATGAGGTGTCAAAAAGTTTAATAGTTATTTAGACGCTTTTGCAATTCATGTAAATAGATGGATTTTCTAGACCATGGATGCAATGGAAAAAAAAATCTAGAGTCAACATTCATCTTTTCCTGTTTTTCAGGGGGGTGGGGGGAGTCCTGACGAAACATAGAATGTGGTTGTGATTGGATTACATGACCAATCATCAAAGCGGGGAGTGTGCTCTCTATTTGTTTTGAAGGTTCCTTAAGTCAGGGGGTAGCACCAGGGTAGGGTTGGGGGAGCGCTTGCCGGGAATCCACAGATGTGGGAAGCTGAATGGGCTTCCTCTTTCAAATACTTAGGTTCCACTTTTTTTTTCTGTCATTTTGAGTTCCACAGACATTCAGTTTGTGATTGCTGACGTTCAAAGGAAACAGGGTAACTCAGGTTACAAAATAATTCCTTTAACGTTGATCTTGACAGAAAGCCAGCAGAGGAAAGGAAACTTTTAGCAGCCAGAATGATCCTTTTAAACAGTATATCAGGTCACGTCCATCCTTTGTCCAGGATGCCGTGATCGTTCCCAATTTCACTTGGGCTGAAAAAGGAGCCCAAGTTCTTCCAGAGGCTGCGAGGCCCGTGTGGCCCAGCCTCTGCTCCTCTCCAAGCACCTCGCCCCCTTGCTCCAGTCACAGCGCTCTTCCTGCATACCCTGGCCCACGCCAGGCATGACCTCCCTCAGGCACTGACACAGGGGTTCCCTCTGCCGCCATCTCCGCATGGCTAATTCTCTCACCTCCTGCAAGTCTGCTCAGACCTCATCTTCTCAATATGAAACCTATTTAGTTCTGCAGTCTGACCTGCCCTGCCATCCCCCCAACACTCTCTATCCCCAGCTCTAATTTTTCCTTTTCTTGGTAACACTGATCACTTTCTGGAACCTACTTTGTGATTTGCTTCTTTATTATGTTAATTGTTCATTATCTCCTCTCCCTTAGAATGTGAGCTCCAGGAAGGCAGAAGTGTCTGTTTTGTTCTCAGATGACTCCCCAGTGCCTGGCACCCAGAAGGACCCAATAGGCATGTGTTGAATGAATGAGAAACTTGCTCAAGTGCTAGTAGGGTGGCAACCTCAAGTGAGACTTTGTTTGCCTGAGAAATAAATGGCCTCCCTCTGCAGGACCTCTTTCTCTTTCCACAGTAGGAGCTTGCATTTCTCTCTGGCTATCAGAACACCTCCCTCATTAGACCCAAGTGTGGCCTTGTGCCTTTCCCTTGGACTTGGGGCAAAGCTGATGTGCAAGCCCATGGCCACTGCTCTTGTCATAGTTCTCAGGCAGAGTTCTGGGGACCCCGCCTTGGGGCCTGAGCTGAGATCTTCTCACTCTGCCTGCTCAGGAAGAGGGCGTGGGGCTCAGACTTCTGGGCTGTCAGCATGGCCCTCAGCCACCCCTGCTAAGTGGAAGCACTGCCACCACGGTTCCCTGTCGGCAGCAGGGGTCCTGGTGTCTTCAAAGCTGGGGTTCAACCGGCAGCAGAGCTGGAGAGTCTCCAACAGCCTTGAGATCTGCGTTGTGGATCCTGGCTCCGGCCTCCTGACTCTCCCACGGCGCGTTAGCACCTCCACCACAGGTGGGTGGGGATGAAACTCAAGTCATGGCAGCATTGCTCATCTGGGGCTCCAGTGAAAGAGATGGTGAAACCCAGGGGTGAAACTCAGGGCGGAAGAGTATTTCTGAATTTCATTTATCCCTCCTATCTCTAACTTCATTACTGAAAGTAAATGAGATGGCTACAAAACAGGACTCACAAAGGAAGATAAAAGGAATCATGTATTTCACAAAAAAGAGGGAAGTCTTTTTTTTTGCCTTGCCCACCACCTCTTGCTGTGTCCATGATCTCATCTCCAAAGACCCGAGGTTTTTTTTAATAGCCCATAATTACTTAATCATTCCAGTTCTGCCGTTTGTTCTCAGTTCTAAGTGCCAGATAAACATGGTGTTTATTAAGCAGATAGCCTAAATTCATGGAAAAACCAAAACAATTTGAGAATTTCTTAATAGTGATTCCTGTCTTACAATTAAAGTGACATGAAAGGAGGGAAAATGTGTTGAAATACTAGAAAATGGTTTCTTTCCTGAGGTCTGTTTGTTTAGAAACTCAAAACATAAAAATTTAGATTTCAACCTGTTTTCGTTTTGTACTCTAAAGCAACGTGCCCCCCATGCCAGCAATTCTCAACCAGCGTGTGGGCTGCTGGCGAGCCTCGGCATGCTTTGAACCAATGTTTCCAACCACCTTTGATCAGGGTGGAAACTCAATTTCTGCTGTGGCCGAGAAGCATGGGACCATTGGGCCATGCATTTCAGACAGAATAGGAACAAATGAGCTGAGGGCATAATCAGGGTAGGGATGAGCCAGGACAGAGAGAGAGCAAGAGTAAGATAAACTTAGCGTGAAAAGAGTTAAGAAGCTCAGGGTAATGTCAGTTGGCCCCAGATAGGGGGCACGTCTATGGGAATGTGGAGCACTTTGTCCTCTGCGTATATGGGAGAACTCAGCTAGGGCGACGGCCAGGCAGGGATGGCCAAGGCACTAGGTCCACGGCCGTGAAGGCAATGTGATCCTCTCAAGATGCCAGGAAAAAGTCTAAAATCAAAGTAAGACAATAAGATTGAGAACCACTCCTCTAACCTTTTATTAATAGGAAATGTCAACATGGGGAGAAAATTATGAGAAGGAATAGATTTTAAACCCTGTAACATGTCTTAAAGCTGGAATGTGATTCTGAGATTTCAGCTAAAAAGTCACCAGATATAAAAGAAAAATACAAAAACAGAAAAACAAAAAAAGACACTGCATATAAAATAAAAATCAGAAAATACAAAAAAAAAAAGACAAAGAAGGAAGAAATAGGCCTTTGGGTTAAAAAAACACAAAGAATGAAGAAACAAAAAAAACCCCATTTCAATCCCCATAGTACATACCTTGTAGCGAGGCCTGTAAGTCTTTCATATTTTGGTCTAAAAGTTGCGAAGGAAGGAACCCTGAGCCCGTCTGGGGCTTGGGGTCTGGCTCTCCGGGGGCCACAGTGGGCGCCGGCTCCTTCAGCCGACCGTCTCCAAACACAGCAGCCCACTCTTCGCTGAACTCACCCTCCTCCAGGGAGGAGGCGTTGAAGATCTCACTCAACAGCAGCAGGTCATCTTTATCAGCACCTTCGGGTTCCAAGGTCCCTGCCATCGGGCCCAGGCAAGCTGATCAAAGTAACAGAGCACAAAACACTTCACCACCAAGGGCCCAAGCCCTCGGGAATAAGTGCAGCAGGGGGTGGGATGAGACAGACTGGGGCGATAGCTAGATTTAAGTAAAAGTTCATCAAAATATAAATTAATCCCGTTATAGCCTTGCTTAAAAATTTTCAGAATTAAATTTCTAGTCCCCTTCTCCCTTCCCCTTCCTTCAAAGCAAGTTCGGTTATTGAACATCATTAGAATTGCACTGAAATAGTTTCCAGAAAAACTCTAGGGTTTTGGCTTTTCCTTAATGTAAAAGCAAATTTACCACCAAAACATTTCTCAGATATGAAACAAAGCCAGGATTGAAGGCATGTTGGAGATCTTAGTTCCTTGTTTGTATAGGTTCCTGAATCTTCCCACACAACAAGCCCTAAATCCACAGCGAACACACCACGTGGAAGCCTGCCCTGCTGTCCAGGATGGGGAGAGGACCCCCTCCACACCTGACTGGCCTGAGGAGAGGGGAGTGGAGGATGTCAGGAAGTCCCACAATGACCAAGAAAGATACCCTTGCTTCCTTTCTCCTTTGCCGCAGCCCAACTGCATAAAGCAAAGAAAGGGGGGGGGGGTCTGCTTTGCCACAGAACAGCAGTGAAAGAATGACGGGAAAACAGGGCAAATCACAGAACCACCTAGAGGACGAGCTTCATGGGTCAGAGACACAGCTCCGGAGGGTTGGAATGAGCACTGGACCAGAGTGGGAGCCCCTGGATGATTCTTTACTTGCTGTGTGACTTCAGCAAGACCCTTAACCCCTCTCGGCCTCTGTTTTTTTCATCTATAAAATATAATATTAATAATGCCCACTTTGGAGTATTGTCAGGAAGATCAAAAGAAATTCACATTAAACCTCCTTGCCTATCCAGAAGGAGGACTTTAAAGAAGAGATCCATTCTCACAATATGAAGACTGACCAAATACTGACTACTGAATACAAGTAGAATGGGGGCATTACTATCAGAAATCCTATAACAAGACCTTTCATTGAATTTTCTACATATTTTGGAAACCAAGAACTGACGGTTTTATCAACTGTGACTTTGTTGTGGTATCTAATTGCCACTTGGAAACTGGAAACATTTTTGTTGTAAGTCATGAAGAGAAGGAACAATCATGATTTATATTTTCTCTGAGCTATACTGCGATTCTGATCCTGTCATATTAAGTGAGATTAACAGGTTTTCCTCAAATATATGAGATAATTAGTAAAGGAAGGCTTTTTTTTTTTTTTAAATAAAGCCTTTCTGTTGGCTATGTTGGATCTATTTTTAACCACCTTTTATATAAAGATCTGCAGATTGAGGGGATTTTTGATGTGCTGAGCAGACTGGCTATAAACCAAGGAGGGGGGGAGTCCAGTCATCTCATATCGCTGTGGTTTAAAAATAGGGGCAAAATATCACTTTAATCAGACAACTGTCTAATTTAAGCATTCTTATTGTTTGTGTTATCACAGAATTTGAGCTGAGACATAGCCTGTAGGTGTGGTGGTGAAGAGATGGGGAAGATGGCATTTTATTAAACAGGCTTCTGAGACAGTTCTGGAGTAAGGGGGTAGTGCAGGAACCGCCTAGGCCTGTGCTCAGCGGGAAAGGCAGGGCAGGGCAGGTGAGACAGCCCATTCCTGTGAACAAAGGCAGGAACCTTGGCTATGACAGGGTGTGTCCATCAACAGGCATCTACGCATCCTCCCCCTACCCCCCACCTCAACCTCTCTCAGCATCACCCTTTTTACAAATATTAACTTCACAAATCTCTGTACTTCCTACTTTCATTTGGGACTGGAATGCCCAAAACTTTTCTCATGGTTCACTTTCTGGCCCGACTGAAACCAGATGATTGCTGAACAGAACTCGTTTTTTTGGAACCAATTCAAATTGAGGTGTAGACTGTAGAGGAACAGACGACTTTAAATGAGCATTGGAAATCACGTGTGTTCCTCTGGGGTCACTTTACAGCCCTCAGCCAAGTCAAGCCCTGGGGGAGGCTTCACTGCTTTCATCTCGATGTCAATCCAGGGAAGATCATGACTAACATTACCGGCAACAAATAATAAACTTTGAGCCTTCCAAAAATAAGCACAGACTGGAAAAGCTCTATCTTTGTTTTTACTGTTTAGGCTTTGTGCAATGGTATTTAGAGGGGCGTTCTGTGGGTTTTGCTCACTCAGCATCCCTTCCCTCCTCTTCTTCAGTTTTTTCCTTTGGGGAGACACCTCCTCCGTGTGATCCTGGTGAGACATCACTTAAGATGCCTCACCACTGCTCATCCCAGGTGGACTTGTGACCTCGGCTGTGGGCATAAGCCAGAGGCTTCCCTGAGTTTGGTATATGGAAGCTGGAAGGAAGAAGGTCTTTCTTTGTTTGGGATTCCCAATTCTAAAGATGCAGTTTTGAGGCTCCCAGTGATGATGGAGCCAAACACAGAGGGAAACAGCATCAAGATTTGGAGAGAGAATCCTGACAACACTGTCTAAGCCCCTGGATCCAGCCTTGCTTGAAACCAGTTCACTACTGTGTGTCCCCAGTTACATGGACCAATACCCAATACATTCTTTTCTTTTCTTTTTTTTTAATTTTAAAGATAACCTATTTAGGGGCTGCCCGGTGGTGCAGCGGTTTAGTCGGCGCTTGGCAGCCCAGGGTTCACTGGTTCGGATCCCGGGCGCCTGCCAACGCACTGCTTGTCAGCCATGCTGTGGCGGCGTCCCATATAAAGTAGAGGAGGATAAGCACGGATGGTAGCCCAGGACCAGTCTTCCTCAGCAAAAAGAGGAAGATTAGCAACGGATGGTAGCTCAGGGCTGGTCTTCCTCACACACAAAAAAGATAACCTATTTAGAGAAGGGTTTCTATTACTTCCAATCAAAAGATTCCTGACTAATATTGTATTCTATCAAACTCAAACTTAGTGACAGAAATGAGAAAAGCACACATGGTGAAGATGATATCATCTAGAGCTGGTTCTGAATAGAGATTCAGTCTGCGGTCTACCACTGAATTTGGCCTATTACTTAGTGTCCTGGTTATTTAACAGTTAAATCAGGCTGTACAGTGGACATTTTCTCTTTTAAGAGAACTTATTATTTAGTTAAAAGCAATGAAACTGGCACTGACTTGAACCGGAAAACAGGGGGACCTCCCAATTACTGCCCTGATAATTAAGATGCTTGAAATTACTATACATAACTTGTAAGAAAAACTTAATTACAAGTAGAAAAGGACTGTTTACATCTGTACTCAGACAAGTCGAGACTTGAAAAATAACACTCGTCAGTTGGCTCTTTAAGAATGGTGCTATCATTTTCTTTGGAAAGAATTCAACTCCACTGTGAGAAAATGGGGACACACAAAGATAGGATAAGCTCTCTGAGAGAAGCTGTGGTAAGAGCTTCGCAACTGGAGTCAGAGCTTCTGCCCATGTAGATGAGCAAGTATGGCTCTTAGGTTATGGTTCCCCATCTTGCTTTAGTCTTCAAGGATGAACAAAGGTGGTGGAGCTGTCAGGTGCCAAACCCACAGATGCTACTCCAAGCCCCTTCTTGATCTTGCAGGCTTTCAAGTCTCCACATTTACTTTCAAATTAGATAACCCAACCACAGATGTTACTACAAAAATAAAGGCCAATAGACATGATGTACTCAAGTTCTCTCTTCTCAGACTCCCATTCCATGAGCCTTCATGTGTTCCCTCTGCCTTTCTAAGATCAGCCCTCTCTATGTTCTCCCCCCACCATTATTCAGCTCCAGCACCTGTAGCCTTTCATTCTCCAAGGCTTCTTCTCCCTGACCTTAGAAGACGTGTGCACATCCCAACAACAGCCAATCTTCACTTGATATTGCTCTCCCCACACACCCCTCTTCAAGTTACTGTTCTGGTTTCTTCTTCCTTCTACAGCTACACACTCTACTTTGCCACCACTCTTTTTCAGTCTGCCTGTAATCAAGTTCCTGCCCCCACCCTACACTGAAGTGGCCCTCTTGAAGGTTACCAGTGAGATCCTCATGGCCGATTCCAACCCTCTTTGCTCAGGCCTCGACCTCTGTAGCATGTTGCACTGTTGCCCACTCTGGAAATGCTGTCATCTCCTGCGAGTCCCCATGAAGTGGCTCTCTTGGATGTCCTCCTATCTCCTTGCCAATACTTTCCCTGCTGCCTTGTCCTACTCTGGTTGCCCTTAAGGTTTCTTCCTAAGCCATCAAATCTCCTTTCCCTACGTTTTCTATAGAAGATCTTATTTATTCTCATGGTTCCATCTCACTTGGGAAGATTCTCAAATCTCCATCTCTAATTCCAAGTTCTTTCTTGAACTCTGATGACAATTCCTGACTCGGGGGCCCTTCGGGGTTTGCCCATTGGTGAGCCTGCTGGCACTCCATAAAAGGCACCCTCCTGCTGTACCTTTGCTCAGTTCAGCTGTGAGATTATTATTCCCTTATGCAAAGCCTTCAAGGGTTCCCTCTGACTACTAAGTAACCCTCCTCACAGTGGTATTCAGGGCCTCGACAGTCAAGCTCTAGTGCAGCCCTTTCAGCAACTCATTGATACTGCCTTCAGGGAAGCCTACGTTAGGTACAACTCCTCTGCCTGCCATTTCTCAAGCATGCTTTCCTGCCTTCCCATCTGGGGACCTGCTCTTTTCCCCCAACGAGATGCTCAAAGAGCGGAATCATACTCAGCTGAAGATCTTAGAGATGATCTCCTCTAATTCATTTTACAGATGAGGAAAAAGGCACCTAGGCTAGATGACCTGCCCAAGGTCATTTAATTTATTAGTTACAGATTATCCAGCTGGGAACCCCTGGCTCTCAGGTCAAGATGTTTTCTCCCTGCAGCCCACTGCTTTCACTTAAGAGACTATTAAGGATCTCATATGTAAACTAATATTTAAGCTTTTGTAAGGTTTTGAGGGTTTCTATGGTCAGATGGCTCCACCGGCAGCTGGGCAAAGCTCTCGGCTGCAGGCCCCACGGCAGAGTGGCCAGGATGGCAGAGCAACTCAGCATGTTTTCCCTGCACTGCCCAAGGGTTCAAAAATAAAAACCCTACACCCCTGGGAAAACAGTCCCTAGGAAAAGTGATCCTGAACCAATGAGCTCCGATTCTGACCCAATGAGTTTTCAATGAGTGAAAACTGGCATACAGGGGAAGCTCTCTTCAGTTCCGCCAGAGTGTGGGAGACAGAAAGCTAACGTGGGAAAGTGGTGACAGCCCACTCAGGTAATATTTTTGAAATCATATTGAGTTTCATGACCTCAGCATAAATTAGGAACATAGAAGATGGAAACCGAACTACATAGACCAAAAATGAGAGCACAGGAAAACAAACAGATAAATGTCACATAAGTTACCTTCATCTGTGTGTGAAACAGGAAGACTCCGTTTCTCTGGTTTTCTCTCTGGTCCCCACTCTCAACATTATGACTAATTGTAAAGGCTGCACACTTGCAACACACATGAAAAACCCCAAACACCAACACTATCCTCACATCACCCAAAAGAGAGTAAGGGAGGAAGGATGGGTAGGAAACCACCTTACAAAAGTGTCTAGCAAGAAAAATAATCTTCATTATAAAAGGCTCTGGTGACAAATTGTACTTGTTTGGAATTCAAGAATATTGCTTCTAAAAACTCCCTTCTGGTGAAGAAAGCCATAGATAATAAGAATAGATGGGGGGAAATCCACCCGTACCCACTCTCTGGGAAACACACACACACACACACACACCAAACATAAAACAAAAAAAACACAACCCCCCCCACCAAAAACCCCAACAGTGCTCGACCCTGCATAGGCACTCAAAAAATACTTTTTGATGATCCCTAAGCCTGCTCCTCCATTTTAGCATCAGATCTTAACAAGCAAGCAATTTTACTGAAAAACTTGACACCTGGGGCAGGGGTACATCTACACAGAACACTACTGACAACACGGTGATCAAGTAAGGACAGTATTTGATTTTAAAAGTATACCCTTATTTTATGAAAGGACCAAAGCTAGCAGTTCATCCTAGGATGCTGAGGGAGGCAGGGAGAAAGGAAAGTTTCTGAGAAAAGATAATGAGCTTAATTTTTGCCACATTGAGTGTGAAGAAGCAATGGGATTCCTATGCAGATCTATGAGAACTGCAGGAGACAGTTCTGAATGACTCGGGAGAAACTGGGCCTAGACAGAAACGTGTATAATTGCTACGGGCTAAAGGTTCTCACCCAGACCCATGGGAGCTACTGAATGAGCTTCTCAGTCATTCTGATGGTTGGCAGAATTTTGAATCACAAGTTTGGAAGCAGTAACCAAGGAAGCAGCAAAAGATAAACATTTTAATTGTAATATGGACAATTACAATTTTAAAAACTTGGTTCAGTTCGTCTTGTCCTAGAGAGGGATTTTTTGTGTAAGGCTAAGTTGTGAGATTTAGGTGAGTTGGATTCATCTAACTCTTTTTGGCTTTATACCACCAGTTTCTGTTCAGTTATCTCACAGCCATTTGTTTTTTTTGGCCCAATTTTGAGGAACACAAAGACTTCTACATGTTATATCTTGTGAATTGAGGTCAGAACTGTCACATGTGGTCATAAGGTGATTTCAGGGCTACTTTCAAGTATCTCACAATGTCACTCAATTTCTTTTTTACTTAAAACATTTTTATAAACTTGTCAGATATTGGTTTTCCATTACATTATCTATTTAGTAGGAGAAAACACATTTCATTATGACCTGAATCAGAGTGATTTTTTCTGGGCAACGGCTCCTGGAGAATTGTCTCTGCTGTTGTCATCAGCCGTCTGCTTTTTGATAACATTATACCACATCTTAGCCATTACGTGTCTGACAGAATTACCACTGGGAGTGCACCAGCCCCCAAGCAGCAGGGTGCTAGAGCTTACAGCCCCAAGTCTTATAAAGTCAGCCATCCCTGGATTAAGCAATTTTTTATTTCTTGATTGTTTAATGTCTTACAAATTATAATCAGTGTTTTACTTCAGGATTGGGGCCTTCTGGCAGTTTTCCGAGGCGGACATATTTTGAAGTCAACTAATTAACCAGTGTTCTTTTCTTCAGTCACCCGAGTTCTCTGTGCACTGAGAGAATATTTTGATACTCACAGCCATGTTAATTTTTAAGCTGATGCAACCCTAGGGGTTGCCAACGCAGAAGAGGCAGATAGTGAGAAAGCAGGGCTTGGGCCTCGAGAAGGGCTCTGTGGGTTGTTGGCAGGATAAAGGGAAAGGAGAAATTATGTGACATTGCATTTAACAGAGAAAATGTGTAAATCAATTTTTCTGCCTGAGAACGATCCACATTTTGGGGAGGAGCACATTCATTTCCCTGTCTTTAGAATTAAACTGAGTGCTCAGAACGGGGATATGAGCTGCTATTCTATGAAACAAAGATTGTAACTATAAGCCAGTGAGGTAGAAAAGTTGTTTTAAATAAGTAGAAAGATGCTAATCTTATTCCAGTGCATCTTGGCACATGCTTTGGAAGAATCTTATGAAAGTAAGCAGCTCTCTCAGGCAGTAGCATTTTGGATTAATTGTGTGAAGAAATGCATGGCTACTGGGTTAGTGTTGTATCATTACTACCAGGTTGCAAAAGTCAAAATCCAAAACCAAGAACTTCTTTTTGTAAGAAGGGGGGAATAAATATATAGATATAGATATGGATAGACTCATATTTGCTTGTGTCTATGTAAAGAAATGCTAGAAAGACACACTGGGGGGTGGAAATATGGGACTAGAGAGGAGAGTAGGGAGCAGGAGTGGGAGTGAGAGTGTTTTTATCATATACATTTTTATTATTATCTTTTTTTTTTGCATCAATGTGAATACACCAACTATTCAAAAAGTATGTCTATTAAAATAATGAAATTAAAGAGGAAATAATCAAAGCAAATTACATAAACAACAGGTTGCAAACAGTAGAAATAAAAATCTTCCTATCAAAATAGGTTAAAGCACATGTATGATTATAAGTAATGTGTTAAAAGTTAAGACTTGCTAAATCTAGGTGTTGGGTACCTATTGCTTATTATGTTATCGTCTTTATCTCACCTTTGTAGGACTGAAATATTTCCCTCTCCAAAAAAGTAACTTTTAAAAACACCTTTATTTCATCAAAATATTCTATCTTTAAGCCAAGGGGAAAACATTTCTATGAAAATGGAGGCCACGTAATGGCAATCTGCATTAACTATTTGCTTTTTACAACCTGGTGTGATTTCAACATTTACAAATAAGTAGTCATTCTGATAAAATACACATGGATATTCAAGAAATATTGCACAGTGTGTTGCCTGGAATGAGAAATTAATAAGGAAAGCAGGTTTCTGCCCTCCAGTTTATATTCCTAAGTCCTGGAAACTTAATGCTAGAGTTCTGTTGTCTTTCCAATTTTGAAAAAATTTTAACCAATGTCCTAAATTTTCCAGACTTTCTTCCTTTCACACTTTGGGAATTAAATCCAAAGCAAGCTCAGACTGAGTGAAGAAAATCATCGGCCCTAGCTAACTGGGGCCTGCAGGATGATCTTGGCCCATTTCTAGTCCTATAAGAAACCTGAAAGACCAGAGCAGACTGTACCCCAGCCACCAGGGCAAGGGGTGCTCTCGAGTTTGGCTATGACTGTCAGGGGTATTTTGGACTCATGGTAAATCATTAGAAGGAAACCCTTGGTAGGATGGAGGGCAAAGGCTATGGCCAGGCTGAACACACTCAATTTCTTGGGATCACTTAAGACTATGCATGTCTCCTCCAAATCCAGGATTCTGGATTCTCTTTTAGGGTGTTAGTTAGTAAACGATTTTAGGTCTAGTGAACTTGGATGGAGGGCCTAGCCAGGCAAGCTCTCCCTCTGCATTTAACTAATGTTCAATGGAGATGTAGCACAGTACACCACTAGGACATTCCTAGTCCTACTATCTCAACTGCTAACCATTTGAAGAGTGTCCCTGTGTCAGAGACCATGAAAGACCCTTTATATACATGACCTCCAAACCTGACAACCCAGCAAGACTGTCGCTGTTGGTTCCATTTTACAACTGAGAACACAGCAGAGGCTAAAAGCGCTTAAGTATGAAACAAATTATTTAAGGCCATACAGATTATTTATGGTAGAACTGGTGTTCAAATCCATGTCTGTCTTGATTCTGAAAGCCATGTTTTTTCTACATATAGGCATATAAACTTTGACGTAATAACTTTTAGCTTTAGCAGTTGGAATATTATGTAATTATGCTAAAGATGACAGATCCATACGTACTAATTTGTGCTTGGGCATATTTAAAGTCATTTATAAAGACAAACGACAGTCACCTAAAAAAATTTGCTTGGGAATGCAAAGCTATTCAAAAGATCAACAGTACATTTTCTCTCATGTAAAAACAGTATTAAAAAAACTAAACAAATTATAACCCCAAAGAAATGCAAAAATCTTACCACCTTCCTCGGGTTTCACGTCTAATAGTTCATCTATAGGTCCATCAGAGGAGGACAAAGAAAACAAAATTATGAGTCAGTTTCATTTTGTAAGGGGTTTGAGTCCAAATATTAAAATTGAATCATTTTCCTTAATCTAGATTACCTGAGCACGCTTTATGTGTAGAGCTTTTGTCTAAGGTAGATAAAACACTTTTTCCATCTTCAGCTGCAAATATAACATGTGCATTTGGTTATCACCAACTCAGAATGGTGTGTGTTCATGTACTATTGCAGTGTAAGGTAAACACACAGCCTCAGGAAGAAATGGTATCCACAAACACACTCATGCAGAAGCAGGGGTCCTCGGATTACATTTTACTCAAGCTGTTGGCTCTCAATGAACACTGAGCTAACAGCCCTGAAGCTTTGCTTTGTTTAGTAGAAAACTATATGACACTGATCTAACAATTCTCCTTCCATGGATGAATGTGTGACTTAAGTAATTGACTATTACTTGATGGTGCTAATGAAACTTAGCCATATGGTCCTGGCTAAAATAAAAGGGCAGATTTCTGAGTGAAAGAAGCCAATCTGTAAAGGCGACACACAGCATGAGTCCAACTATATGACATTCTGGAAAAGGCAAAACTTTGGAGACAGTAAAAAGATCAGAGATTTGGGAGGACAGAGAGATGAATAAGTGAAGCCACAGGGGATTTTTAGGAGAGTGAAACTATTTTGTGATACTATAATGGTGGATACATGTCATTATACATTTGTCCAAACCCATAGACTGTACGACACCAAGAGTGAACCCTAATATAAACTATGGAATTTGAGTGATATGATGTGTCAATGTAGCTTCATCGCTTGTAACTAATGAATTACCCTGGTGGAGGATGTTGATAATGGGGGTGGTCACAGATGTGTGGGAGTAGGGGGTATATGGGAAATCTCTGTACCTTCTGCCTAATTTTGCTATGAACCAAAAACTGCTCTAAACGATAAAGTGTGTGTGTGTATACACATACACACAATAGAACAGCCTTAAAACTTGATTTGCTCATGTGTACATTATACTTTCTGCAGGTCACAGAATAAAAGACAGACGATACTTCATCATAATGGATTCCATTCTACATATATATGAAACAAGGTGATCAACATTTACAATCTCAAAATATTATGTAAATACCACAAGCAAGTGAACACACTGCACAAAGAAAAAGACAATTCAATCCCCCGTATTGTCACATATCGTATAAATATATGATTTATATTGATATGTAAAACTCAAATACAAATACAATAAACTGGAGTTTACGTTTTCCCACAAAACCAAAATTTTTCTATTCAATCACCTAGATTCCCACAACATGATTCATGCTGTCAGCACCCAATGGATACTGAGGCTGGAGGGTATGGATCGGTACAGTTGGAGAGCTCTGACATGGCCAACGGGATCAGGCCGGCCTGCCTCTCTGCCTTCTTCCACTTGTTCCCTCCCTCACGCTCTAGAACACTGTTGCTCTGACCTCCTCCTGGTCCTCCCTGGCTCATAGTCTTTGCTCAGGCTGTCTCTTTTGCTTTGACAGGTCTTGCAACAGCACCTGACTCAGCAGGCCCTCTCAAACAAGTGGTCTCCCCACCACGCATGCCCACAGTCTTTGTAGTTCTCACCAAAGTTGGAGTTGCCCAATTACTTGTGTAATTATTAGGTCACCACCTGCTTCCCCTTTTGACTGTAAGCCCCATCCTGGAAGGGTCTGAATATGTCTGGTGTGCCACTCTATGCCCAGAGCCCAGTGCTGTGCCTGCCACAGAGGCGGTGCTCAATATACGTCTGTTGAATAAACGAACAGGTACACGAGTAAGTGAAGGCGCACATGCGTGAACAGATGACATGAAGCCAAGCTTGAGAGATAAAAAGTGAGAGTTTCTTTTTTTCTTTTGAAAGGCAGATGGGAGAAAAGCAAATGAAGCAGTAAAGTGGGAGAAGAATAATGTGGGTGAAGCAAGTGGTTGGAAAAGTAGGGAGGGAGATAGAGGGTGGAGGAAAAGGACGGAAGAGACTAGAAGTTCCAGGGTCTAATTTGCCTTCTCCTATCTCCCAGAAGGACAGCTGTAGCGAAGGTGGAGCAGGGCAGAGGCAGATATGTCCCCAGGAGGACCAGGTGGAACAGAGGGTTGGGGTAACTTTAGTTCTCTTCATCACCTGTAAAACTTTCCCCTGTGTCTCCAAGGATTCTCCCAGTGAAGGGCTTAGCATTACATCACCTTAGTTCTACCACAATGTACCACAGCCTCTATCCCTTTCTGAGAAGAACCAGTGAAAGAACTGGCAGTAATGGCAGGAGACAGGAATAGCTGACAAGCCCTTCACAGCATATTGTATGTCTACCAACACTCTGATCCCTTTTCTTTTTTTTCTTTTTTTGCTGAGGAAGATTCGCTCTGAGCTAACATCTGCTGTCAGTCTTCCTCTTTTTTTGCTTGAGGAAGATTAGCCCTGAGCTAACATCTGTGCCAATCTTCCTCTACTTTATATGTGGGACACTGCCACAGCATGGCTGGTGAGTGGAGTAGGTCTGTGCCCAAGATCTGAACCCATGAACCTGGGCCGCCAAAGCAGAGTGCACGGAACTTTAACCAGTTGGCCATGGGGCTGGGAACTCTGATTCCTTTTCTGACCATACGAGAGTCAGTGCACCTGAGGGATCTGGTGTCACTCATTACAGAGCAGGCCCAGGAATCACCTGGAAGAGCAATGTCTGAGCTCTCTCCATTTGTTCCCAACAACGATCAATACCCACCTCACAACACAATGAAAATCAAACTCACTTGATGTAATCTACAGCCCAAATGGTAGTTAGAACTAGTAATGGTAATAGCAGAAATGTTATCATCTGTCGTAAAAGAAATAGCTCTCTGTCAAGTCTCACTTGTGGGTCTTCCTCTGACAAGCTCCTGCTGAAGTGACAAATGATGCTATTTTCTGGTTCAAAATATACAGCCTCTCTCAATAATGCTATAGGGTTGACGTCATTGACATTTGAAAACTTAAAACTAAAACAATAAGAAGCAAATTAATATAGACTTTTCTCAACTGGAAAAGAAGAAAGGCCTAGGAGGAGTTTGCCAAAAAAAGACGATGAATTGGCTGCTGAGCAGTAGCATTTCAGAAGCAATTCGAAATAAAAATCCATACTTACTCTTAAAACTAGAGGATTCTTTGTGCTGGTTTTCATCCTCTAATGAAATTAACCTTAAAATTTAAAAAAAAGTTTAGTAATCTAGTTCTGAAAATGTTATATTTATGAGACGGCCAGATTTTCTCTACAATATCTATTACTGCACTTATCACACACACACACACACACACACACACACACACACACACACACACACGAAAGGTGAATGTATAGTCATTTACGTGCTATACATTTTCTGAAGAAGAAATAAATTTGCTGGCTTTCTTCTGTCCCTAGGCTGGTTAGTAGCATCTTAATATCTGAATTGGTTTCATCATAAGGCACATATTCTGGGAATATCTAGGTGGGCAGTTGGGTATAACTCAGACAGATACTTACAGTTATCACTTTTAAAAACATAGTAAAAAATCGATGGGCAAGCAGGTGTTGATTCTGATTCTTGGTGTTAACAGGAGAGGAACCTCAGGAGTGAGCTAAACTACACGAGGCTGAAAGCAGGATCACTCTCAAATCCAGGCAGACTGTGGCCTACTCAACTCTCCCCCCACCTTGGAAGCTCAGAGACACATCAGCAGCCTGAGACTCAGCTGGCGCCTCTGAAGCTCCCTCCCAGCACATTGGTTCACCTTTACCTGCGATTTCTGAACAAAATTCTGGTTAAATTTTCACTGTCATTTTAAATAGTTACTAGGTTATACTTTTCGAGTTTTTTAAAACGGAGTCCTAAAGTAATGGAGAAATCTGAAATTAATTAAAACCAATCAAGACAATCTTAGGTAGTTCCCTTCTGAGTAAAGGCTAATGCTTTATTTTGATGGCATTAACGTATATGATAAGAACAAGGCGCCAGGACTCACTCCAGGCTCTGCTTCTAGCTACTCCAGGGGCCGTGCACAGTCCCTTCACCTCTCTGAGCCCCACTTCCATCATTTACACAGTGAGGAAATGCCTGCATTGATTACATGGAGGGCTGCCATGAGAATGAGCTGAGATAACATAAATAAAGCACCTGGTACTGTGCTTAGTAGATAGTAGGTGCTCACTAAATGGCATCTGACATTATTACTCTTACCAGGAATAGATTAAACGGGTTCCCCCTAAAATAGTCACCTGTACTAGATTCAGATCACATTCTAGAGTTGTTCCTACAGTGAAAACCTGCCTTCATTCTGCACTAAATAAACTTGCTAGTATTTGCTTTAAAATTAAAAAGGGCCAATACTGGCTGCAAATATTTCTGTGGGACAAATATATATATATATTTGAAACTTTATTTAGAAACACAGTAAAAACATAAGCCCGTCTGACCATAAGACTGTCATCTAAATTTTTTCGTGTGGAAAAGGAATAGCAAATGGAGGTAAGGTCATCTATTTTGCTTTCCTAGGTCAGCCAGTTCAAGATTAACCCCATTCCTGCAGGCTGTGACATCTCAACAGAAAAAGACATAGATTCACACTTAAACCTCCTCCTCCTTGCTGTATGAGATTAGGAAACCTTCACCACATATGTTGCAAAGTTCATCTCAGTATTTAAAATGACTGGAGGTGCCTTCTTTGTAAAGAGGCGAGAAATGAAGATGGAGCAGTCACTTCCTGTACTCAAAGCTGCTCTCTGCTTCACAGAGGAGAAAACAGAAGGTCTGAGCAAAATGTCAAAACCCAACACTTCTGTGTAACACCTTAGTACTATATGCATTACGAGGCAATTTCACGGGTTATTTGCTTCCTTGAGAGAAAAGCAGGGGGATTTCCTATCTAGGACAGGACCTACTAAAGAATGATGACAAAAGGACCAGAAAGGGTCCAGAAACCTGAGAGAACACAGGAAGCTGGGTCTGAGGCCACAAGACAGAGAGCCAGGGAGCACTGGGGATATTTGCCCTTTCTTGCCCCGGTCAACTCCTCCCAACTGTGCTCCTAAGATCCCAGAAATGGGTGTCTGATTGGGGTGAGTGAATCCTAGCCTAGCAGGAATATGCCCAACGGGAGTTTGGCCTCAATTTTAATACATCTACTCTGAGAAGGGAGGAAGTGAAGCAACTACACTGTGTCCCAGGTCCCAGCAGACTTGGTCAGCGAGGACTGCACCGCCTTTACCAGTGAGAAGAAAGATTTTGCCAAGACAAGTAGCTGTGACTTACTGACTCGGCTCCTCCACTGCGGCCTCTGCACTTTCCTGCTGGGTGATCTTCTTCCTTTCTTCTTTCTCAACCAGTTTTTTCATAGGGTCTTGTAAACTCTTGATCATGATCATGAAAAGGAAAAAAAGAAAAGAAATAAAAAGAAAGATCATCAGTAAAAAACTCAACTGCTGCTGGTCCCAGCAACGAAATCTTGAATTAGAAGTTGGGGGAGGTTACCTTGAACCAATCAAGTGAACAGAAATGAAATTTTATATGTTCTCAGACTCGTCCAAGAAATACTAGCCTAGAAAAGAGAGTTGTTTTGCCACTAGATTTATGTTTTCCCTTTTGTGATAAGTTATTCAAAAGAAAGCCTTTTGGCTATTGCTAACTTTATTTTCCATCTTTAACATGCAGCTAAGATAAACATTCTGTTCTGCTTGCAGCCCACACACTGACAGTGTAGAAGCTTTTTATCCCCCAAAGATGAGACAATTTCATTTTATTTTTAATTTTGTTTGCTATTTTGCAATCTAAAAACAGCTTTTTTTAAAAAAAGAGAAAACAAAACTTTTTTTTTTAACCGAAAATAGTGGCTTAACATATTCTGACAAGTTAACTCCCACGAGTGGACAGAGCAGGTGCATCCCACTCTTTGTAGATTAAAAACGGGTGAGAGTCTTTTTATGGCACATAATATCCTGGAGTTACTGGATTTATTAAATACTTAAGGAAAGATTTTTTTAGAAAGCAAGTGCCTAGAAACTGCACACCAATGACAAAGTCTGAAAAAGCAAAATATTTCTATAACAACTGAATAATGAGTTATACAACAAGATCTCTATTTCTGGCCCTAATTAAAATACAAACCTACAAATACAGAAGAAATGTCTCAAGATACTTATCCTGCTTGTACTCTCAGAAATATTAAAATCCATCCTTTGGGCCTTCATGTCTCTTCTACTCCCTTCCTTCTTCCCACGTTTCACTTCTCTAGTATGACACACACACAAGAAGGCAATTAAGTTCCATTCACCAACTCTGACTGATTAGCAATGGCTGACTGGAGGGCTGGATGAAGACGGTCCGGAGGCCGAGTCCCAGCAGAGCAGAGCTGTGATTGATTTTGGTGTCTGCCATGACACCAGATGGATACTGGTGTCACCCCTCTGAACTGCCAGCTCTGTTTCACTCCCTGCCCAGAATAATTTTCCTAAAACACCCAGGCTATCATATTACCCTTTTTCTCAATAACCCATTATAGTTCCTTATTTCTTTCCACTTCTAGTCTAAACCTCTCTGCCCAATTTCACAGATTTTCTAAAATGTGATCCTATCTTACTCTCCCAGATGGCTTCCCACTAACCTCCAAATGTGAGCTTTCCATTCCCTTAGGCCTGTCTCCCCACAGTCTCCTACATGCTAGCTGCTCCCTTCCTGTCTTTGTTCATTCTGCTTCTTTAATGAAAAAAGCTCTGTCTACCTATCTGTTCACCCTCAGAAGTCCTGTCAGTCTTTGCGAAGCCCAGGTCAATTACGGCTATTTTCTGTAAAGCTTCGTTCACGAAGCATGCCATATTCAAGAAAGTCCTTCCATCTCCAAACTGCATTTACAGTTTTAGAAATATTTGATTATATCTCTTATTATGTTTTGTCTCTTAAAAATATTTTTTAAATTAGAGAAATAATAGAACCACATGTAGAATGTTTGGAAAATGAAAAAAGGAAAAATTACTCATAATTCCATTTCCCTAAAACAATGAGTTATTATTTTCATACATTTCCTGTTTTTTTCATACTCATACTACTTACATGATTGGAATCATTGTATATATACATATTTTTATAGAGAGTAGATGTCCTCTTAACCAATTTTATTTGTGTGGGTATTTCATAATCAAAAAAGTTTATTAGAGTGGAGAATATAAAAAAGATTTTTATATCTTAAACATTTAATTAAACATTGAATTAAAATATATAAATGTACATATGTTAAATATTGAATTAAAATATATAAATGTATATTCATTCACCAATATTCTAACGTATGGGCAAGGTTTTCTCTTTGAATATATGTCCTCTGATTGGAGTTCCGAAGCATTTTCTTGCATAAACCACAACCATGAGGCATTGCCACCATTTTTAATGACTCCTTATTTCTGGACATTTAGATTAGTTACACTCAGGCAACAATGAGTTTTTGAGCACCTACCAAGTGCCAGGTGCTGTTTTGGGTGCTGGGGATGCACTGGGGAACAAGAAGAACAAAATTATCAGCCAGTGATGGGAGTAGGCAGAGAATTAAAAGAGGGGGATAGAAAGTGATTGGGTCATTACTTCAGTTAGCAGGAATATCCTCTCTCGGAAGTGATATTTCAACCAAGTGCTAAATGACAACAAGCAGCCAGCCATGCAGCCCATGGAGAAGAGGAGGCCCTGAGTGCAAAGACCCAAAGGTGGGAAGAGCTTGGCTTGTTGGAGCAACAAAAAGAATGCCACTGGGGCTGTAGTGAAGTGGGCAAGAGTACAAGTCTTATGAGACCTGGATAAAAAGGTCAGCAGGGTCACACAGGGAGAACATTCCTTTACCCACATTCATCAATATTTAACATCTTGCCCCATTAGTTTCATCATATTCTTTTGCTCTTTCTGTCTCTCTAATGCATGACAACTAAATGGAATCCATGATCCTTGGGGGAGGTGGAAATGCTATAAAGGACAGTATTGGAGCAAATGAGGCAACTGGAACATGGACTGCAATCTAGATATTCTTTTTTTATATATATAAATACCTCAAAGCATCTGGTAAAAGCTGGGCACATGTGTGTGCGTGTATGTGCATTGTGGAAATGTGCAACCATAAGGAGTTCAACAGATGTCAAGGACTTACTCTTTTCAATAGATCTGCCAATCACAGCATTTTATTCACACACACACACACACACACACACACACACACACACACACACACACACACACACACCCCTTCCAGCAGTTTTATTCTTTAAAGAGTGGTCCAACCCTGGTCAAAGTGAAGCTGGGAGTATTTTCAGCCAAGGTTCCGATGGCTCCAAGACTCATTTTTTGATTCTGTGACACTTGTCCAGGCCTCCTGCTTTGCTCAATTATTTTCTCATTGCATTGCCTTTTTATCAATCAGCACTAGGCAGGGCCAGGACATGTCTGCTCTCAGCCGGCCGTGTCTAGCTGCCACAGTGCTTGCCTAAGCCCCTGAGATGCCCTTGACAGCTCCATGGTTATCACCCCTTCTGTCTCCAGCCTGACCTCCCCTCATAACCACACTTGAGCAGCTCTCAGACAATCCCTTTGTAATGTAAACCACTCCCTCCTTCTTTTCAATCCCTTCCCCTGTTGGGCCATTAGCAGGGACTCAATTGTTGGCTCCCTGTCACCACAATCACAGTTAAGTCACTATTGTGCTTCCCCAACAGAATAGCTGCAGTTCCAATTGCTACTTTAATTTATTATTAATAATTCCTGTGACAATTTCTCCTCTCTTCCTACCACTACCATTGTCCCTATAACAATTCAGCTGTTGCCGCTCAAGAGAGGTGCTAAATATGTACTTGCCGGTTGATAAATTAATGTACATAAGGTTAAACTGCAAAAATTAGAGCTCTTTAGCTAGGAAATTCAAAGGCTCAGGGGAATAATATGAAAAGGTTTCTAAAACCACAAGCAAAATTAATACTGATCACATGGGCTTGTTTATTAAATACTAAAATTTTGAACTAAAGGGAATCGTGTGTGTTTAACACACACACACACACACCCCATCAGCTCTACTGAGATATAATTCATATACCACAGAATTCACCCATTTAAAGTATACAATTCAGGGTTTTTAGTATGGTCACAGAGTTGTGCAACCATCGCCATAATCAGTTTTAGAACATTTTCAAGGGGCATCTCTTGAAGTAAGAAAGAGTTTTAGATCAAACTAAGCTAAATACTCCTCTATATAGCTTGGGAAAAAAACCCACAACAACACATATGGAACTCGTTTCTTACAAAGATGGCATACATTGAAGATATAAAGAGGCTTAGAGGAACTTGGAAACATCATGGAGGACAAATCATGTCCCGTTTCCTCCCTCAAAATTAGTTCCTGGGTGTGACTGTCAGATACAGGATACTCTCCAGGGTGAACCACTGCTCTCCCCAATGTTTGAAGAGAAGGCCCAGCTGGGTGCTGAGGTGGAGGTGAATTCTTTAGATTATTTTAAAGTCCACAACTCAGCTGAAAACACTTAACCCTGTAGAATCCGTAAAAGTCAGAGGTGACAGCATTTTCTGTGTGACATGAACACCTGCTCAGGCAAAATGAATCTGAGAGGCCTAACTATCCAGACAAGGCAGCCATAGATGGAACTCTTTGGAATCCCTGGCTGATGGAAGCCACGTTCAAATCCGTGTCCAGAAATGAAATGTCAAAGCATTCTCTTTCTAAACCCCAAACCCACAACGTCTTTCATTAAAACTGCTCATGAAAATCACTATGTATTCGCAGTAAGACAGCATCATATAAGACTGAAAGGTTCTCTGAGGAGGAAAGAATGTTTTTAGACTAAGGAACCTCTCTCTGTTAAGGCTGCACTGACATGCTAATAGTTTCCATCAATGCTTAAATGGTTTCAGGAAGCACATACACAATATATAAGATCAGCGTGACAGAGGAAACACGCAGACCAAGCTTGCAAAAGTGTCTTAGAAAGGAAACAGCTTAATATAATAATGGGAGTTACTACTTCCTGTATTAGGAAAATAAAAGCAGCAGCAACATTCATCTGAATGAAAGCAAAACTACTCAGCAAAACAAATCCCACCGACCAGGCCAGCAGCCAGCCCTAACACAATGACCTAAACATAATATTTAACTTTGACAACAGGGTAATGTTTTCTCTAATCTTTAATTGTGACAATTAATTTTCTTATGCAACTTCCCATTAATTACTCTGTATATATATGAAAGTGCCAAACAATTGTCTATAAAAGGAAATAAAAGTGCTCAAAATAGTGAGGCATGGTTGAAAGATGCTGAACTCAGTTGGGTGTGTGTTTGTGTTTATATAATTGGGAGCACATGAGGAATGAAAAGCAGAGGCCATGATGATGTGTATGAGCCATGCAGTTCATGGACACTCAGCACACGTGTCCTCCCCACCCACGCAGTTATAAATTTATAAAGACGCTATACAAGGAACACTACTAATCTAGGGCCAGAAGGTACTCTTGAATTGTACTGTAGAACAAAAAAGTTAACGAGTAAAATTAGAGGAAAATAAACACTATCATAAACAAGATATATAATCTTATTCTTTAAAATAAAATGGAAAATTGGTACTGGGAAGGCATCACAGTGTCCTTGAAAGAGAGTGACTTTGGAAATAGATCAAGTAGTGCTGTGACATGGAAAAGGGTCTTCAGCCCTTGGGGCCCTCTGTTTACCCCTCAAAACAATGGAGCTAATGACAAGTATACTTTTCTTGGGACTTGGTGAAGATTAACTAAGGTAATCTTTCTGCACAGTACCAAGTTCATAGCGAGCAATCAAAACATGTGTTCTTATCAACAACTTTTAAAGATCTACAGGGAATTAGATATCTTAGGTTCATCTTGTGTTAGGTACTACACTCCATGTTTTACACATCTCACAAAACCCGGATAAATTGTATTCCCGATGTCCCGACATAGAAATGGGGACTCAGAGAGGTGGAGTAACTTGCTTAAGGCCATTCAACCACTACCGAGTAGAAGCAATATTTGAATCCGGGTCTTTCAGATTCCACAACTAGTTAAGAAATAGTATTGATTAGCCAAGCCAAGAACATTTACTGAACTCCTCCTTCATATAAAGTGCCAAGGAGATCGAGAAGGTTTCATTCCAAATTCTAAACGAAGGGTCATAGGTTCCCAGATATCTGAAGGACTGACGTACATAAATGATGTTTTTTGCCTACAAGCAAACATGTCAAACTGTCACTTTTAATTGAAAGTTTGCAGCTGTACTTTTTAAAGGTGGCATTTCTGCTTTCTCCTGCCTTCCTGCCTCATGGCCAGAAGTGCCACCTGGAAGAAGTACCACATGGCAGGATGGAAAAAGCATTCCCATTCCCATTCCCAGATCTACGGCACACTGGGCATGTGGCCTTAGGCAAATTACTAGACCTTTCTGGCCTCAATTTCCTTATTTGAAGCAAGGGAATGAGAATAAGAATATCCAACTTCCCAAGGTTATTTTGAGGATTAACTAAAATAAATGCACTTTCTATATGTAAATGCCGAACCTAGCAGCATTATTAGTTATAATACCCAACCTTGGTACATTAGAGTCATGCATACCATGACAAACTCTCCTAGACATTACCTCACCTCACCCTTCACAGAGTGCCTGGCATAAAGTAACTACCCACACAATGATAATATTTTTTCCTTTCCCCTCAAGGTAGAGTTAGGGAATGAAAAGAAGTGGGGGATGGAGAAGAGCCTCACTGTTGTGAGGAGGGCCTGAGCTACCAGCTGCCTGGAAGAACAAATGCCAGTCATCATAAGGGATGGATGAACTGATGATCAGCCACACTCCACCTTGTCCACCTCAGATTTCAGTTGTGGCCATGGTCATCCCCTCTATCCTCTCCTCTCCCAGTGACCTGGATGCATCCCAATTTGCTGTTTGCAATGATCTGGCCTGGAGCAGCTTGGGAAAAAAAAATCAATCTGCTAAATGCTGTGTAAAGTAATGACACTGAGAGAAAACTTGAAAGTCTAAAAGGATATTCTGGAAGCTGGCCATGAGTAATTGCCATGTTGGGACTGGCAACCAAAATAGCATTGCAGAGATATTTACCCAATTTTCATAAAAACTCTTATGGCTTTATTTTCAAAGCAAGTAACTACAGAGCCATGTGGCTTGTCGGTAAATGTTCAAGTGATTAACTGAGAAATGTGGAGGTGGGTGGAAGAAGGCTGTTAGGCATACGGATTCGAGAAAAACAAGATTTAGAAAAGGATGTTTTTTGAATTGTGAAAGCTAAAAGCATTTTGGTCTCCCGAATGATGTCCCACATAACAGACCTAAGTCCTAGACCCCAGGAGAGAAAGGAGGGAACATTGGCACATCTGTTTCAATGGTTATTTTTGAACATGCTCAGAGTTAGCAAATTCAGGTTTCCTTAGAGTTAAAATCTTGGCACAGACCAAGAGCCAGTTGCAAAGTCCAACTGCATTTTTGAGAATTAGCCCTGTTGCAGGGGTGGGAAGCCCTCCTGCCTTTCTTGCTTCAGGCCTGCCCAGCCTATCCCTGGTGGGAATCACAAGAGCCCAGACAGCCTGCACGGCTCAAGGACAGGTTTGGGAATGGAGCTGCCAGAGCATCTGTGGGAATCAGGGAGGGAGTGGGTTGGGTTACCCTGGGCAAGGTTGCAAGACTTCCTATCCCACTGCCATTCACAGCCTTGCCTGGGAAACTCACTGCTAAACTCATAATCTAGGGTGAAAATGGTGAATAATAAAGAAACAAGCTGGGCCACAGAACCCGACCACCTCAACAAACCCTTCTGTACTGATACTGCCAATGGCTGTCTTCTGGACCCATGCCAGAATTCTTCATAAGTCCACCTCTATTACCCCCACCATGGGGGGGTACTGGTGCCACATGGTGCCACCACCATGGCTGCCACTCTCACTACACCACCACCATCACCACCGCCACAAAGCTAGAAAATGGCAGAGCTGGACTGAAACCTCCTGCGTTCTTACATACTCTGCTTTATCATGTATCCAGAGTCAAAAACCTGACTTTCCTTCCAAAAACATTGGAATGGGACACATCACAGGAATATACTTTGCTACCTGCCATTTTCATTAAATATAGGCACTCAGATCTCTTTACAAATACAAATGCAAAAGAACCTGCCTTCCCCTCAACCAACTCCCAATGAGTGTGTCCACTTTTTTGGAGGGTCAATGCTCAATGCTCCATAAAGACATTGAAGTCAACCCCCAGGCCAGCATGACAGATAAGGGGAGAAAAGGCCACTAATACAAATAGATCAAGTAGAATTTTAGATTTTCCAGGGAAAAGCCACCTGACTCCTCAGGGCTTTTTTAAATTTTTATTTAAATTTTTATTTTTTTCCTGATGCTTGTTCTGGATCTGTGGGGAAATGTGTAAGTAAATGACATCCTGGAAGGATAAAGCAAACATGACCACATCTGAAGGCTGGTAATTTAAGACAGGGTACTGCTTTCCTACAGACAGCATTTCATTTAGTTTTTTTTGTAAATGCTTTAAACCCTTAGTCTAAATTACTTTCTCTAAAAAAGTGAAAGTGCTTTCAAGATATGGCTAGTAACATTCCATTCCTATCCCCACGACTTGATAATTTCTACCACGTGAAAGACATTCCCAGATGATTTGGAATCAGTATAAAATTGACACATTAATAATAACTCATGCAAAGTACATACATTTAGTAGTATTTTAATAAATATTGGTTGAAAATACAAGATTAGGGCATTACTTATTTTATTGGAAACCACTTAAAAGATAGTCCCTCTTTAAATTTGAGCTCTGTTACAATTATTAGATTAAAAAATTTTGTAGTATCAAAATTCAATGCTAAATTTTCCATATAGTTAAAATGCTACACAAATCTGGTTATCATAAAATTAAATGATGAAGGAATAAGTCAATGAAAATAGAATCAATAGACTCCTATCAGGCCTGAGCAAAAAAGCAATAGCTGTTGTCACATAAAACATGACCAAAAAAATGTTCACAAAATGTGAAAATAGTCACTTGGATATTTTTCTAGTTGTAAGAGGTGAGACTCAATTCACTTTTATAATAAAATTGTTTTGGAAAAGAACTATAC
Organism: Tapirus indicus; assembly: GCA_031878705.1. NCBI lineage: Eukaryota > Metazoa > Chordata > Mammalia > Perissodactyla > Tapiridae > Tapirus > Tapirus indicus. Next base: position 105,484,888 of record CM062917.1, read on the forward strand.
ATATTTTCTAGAGAAAGTTTCATTAGAAATAAAACAAACTTCTGCAGCATGAGTTAAATTCCTGTAATTCTGCAGCAAAAGACCCTTCCCTCCAAACAGGATGCACCAAGTGTTTAATACATTAATTTTCATCCTTCATCAAGCATAAAACTAACAGTCAGGAAATACAGCTGCAATGGCACAATTACCAACACACTCAGAAAACACCCTGCAGCAAAGAAAACAAATGGGTTGCTTTTCATTAACAGAGCTCGGCAAACCTCTCCAAAGACAATGTTTTCTTTCCAGCCAGAGTCCCAAAAGGCATTTAAGGGGCTATCGGCTTAGGTAAATCCAGAGAACAAATAAATCATGAAACTGTTTATTTAAATTTCAAAATATCCATTATCAATATACAGCGCCATACAGAAGAAAATTGTATATATTGAATGATGACTTCATTAAATCAAAATCTTTTAAATACAAGGCATGTATTTTTAAAAAAATATTAGTGCAAGAGATCGGTAAGTCCTTATGCTTGATAGTGGCACATAAGGTATTAACGGTGTTCATTTTCACGTTTCATGGCATACAATACGATACACAACATGCCTCTATCTATGCAATGATGAGCTGTGTAATAAGAGGATTCTATTACATAGGTTTGAGTCCATATAAAAAACATAATTAGCTACTAGTTTGAGACTCTAATATAACATATCATTGAAAGCCTAGATGAATGGCATTCTAGAGAGGTAATAAAGCATAGTTTATTTGGTTTATTTCTGGACACTTAACATTCTTAATATTACTATAATCATGTTACACCTTAACAGATGTATTACTCCTACTGAGTTTATATTATAATTAAACTATAAACTGTTACTTAAACCATAATTTCATGAAGGCTCTGGGGATGTAAAAGGCAATGGATAGTCATCTGGCCTAAATATTTGCAATTATGTCCTGAACCATTACCATCAAACTTTCACTAAATTTTCTGCCCAGAAATCCTCTAATATAAGCAGTTTGATCTTCTTGGCAGGATAAATTTCATGGCAAATATTAAGGAGCCATGTTTTCCTCAGCACAGGATGCCAGGGATCCACACAGGGATTCCTCCCTGTTTGTGGCACAACTTCAATTTCATATTGTACTTTATATGCAGTTAACTCGAACCTGAACTTCTTTTAGACTATATTTGGGGTAGGCATCATTTCATCTTCCCCCTGGCCGATTTGTGTTATATATAGGTGTCTTTCAAAAGACAACCTTTGAAATTGTATTTATTATTAAAAAAAAATATGATGCACATTCATGCCCTAAAACCTAAACCTCTCTGCTGTATCAAAGAATAATCCAGGGGATTCTGCTTAGGCCTGTGTAAGAAATGTGAATGGTGGGAATGGTAATAACGTGAATCAGTTTGCCTGGGTTGGGACAGCCGCTTCCTCAGGTGCTGAAAGCAGCAGTCGATCCCAGGGAAGGAATGCAATCCCCACCAACAACGCTAACACTGCCCACACGATGGGGAAGGCTGCGGCTTCACTGCGTGCAGAGCATTTGGCTGGACAAAGGAGGATACGGAAGAAATAAAAGTCCCTCCCCTCAAAGCAAAAAAGGGCACATTCTGAATCCGTTTACCACGCAGCATGTCAGCAAGCACCCATGAATGAGCAAGTGACCAGCTGACAGAGGGATTGCGAAGAACAACCTCCGTGGCCAGGCGTCCTGCCTGGAGTCAGGTCAGGCGCATCACAAGGTGAATGGACAGTCTTGGGTTCCTCTTGGGACCTTCATGTAAAAGGTCACTGTCTTAAAGGCTTTCTGTTTTAGAACTTTTATAGATGCAGTGACATTATAAACACCTCAAAATTAAACAGGTGTCTTAAGGTCAAAAGAAAAGGATTTTTAATGTTTTGTTAAGCAAGGTGATGAGACACTGAAATATTAGAAGGAAGGTAATTTCAAGGTGAACTTTAGTTCTTTCCTGGTCTTTTCCTTTCAGATATGACCTGGCAACAAAGCACCCAGTGTTCTTCTCACCATTCTTAAAATCCTTTTGGAACCCAAAGCACTTCCTTATTTCAACATGCATTCACCCTCAGCAACCAGTAGAGAGCAAATGATTCCATACTCAGTTGCAATGCTGAGAATCAGACTTTTGCACGTATCCCTTGTGAGTTGAGAAATCACTGAGTTTAATGTTGCTTTTTTTTTTTTTTTTTTGTGAGGAAGACCAGCCCTGAGCTAACATCCGTTGCCAATCCTCCTCTTTTTGCTGAGGAAGACTGGCCCTGGGCTAACATCCGTGCTCATCTTCCTCTACTTTATATAGGGCGCCGCCATGGCGTGGTTGACGAGCAGTGCATCGGCGGGCGCCCGGGATCCGAACCTGCGAACCCCGGGCTGCCAAGCGCGGACTAAACCGCTGCGCCACCAGGCGGCCCCCAAATGTTGCTTTTTCAATTAGAAAATTGTATAGTCTTATGGAAAAATCCAATTGTGTATTGGATGGTACTCACAGAATAAAATGACATTTGTCAGAAGGAAGGAAAGAAAAATATTTTCTCAAATGAGCATATTTGAATTTAATAATTAAAAAGTAAGACAGTGTTATTAGACTTGTACTATCTTGTCTTTAGCAATGTCAAACAAGGATTTTAAAGGAGCAGGGCCAGTCATTAGGCTAGAGTCCACCACAATTCATCACCCAGTAACATGTACCCCAAGGCTCAACATGTGTTTTGGGATTGTTGGGACTTATTGTTGTATTGAATACTGATGTGGCAAACAAGACTCTATGGGGGTATAGTTCTCTCTCTGACATTTGGAGTCTGTTGGAATAATGATGCTTACTGCAATGAACATTGTTTGTGATATAAACAAAACTTGACTTTTCATAGATTTTCTAATGGCCTCTTTAGCTTTCATACCTTTAACATAGTGAATTCATATGGCTGATAACCTTTGAAGCTCTCATGGATGGCTGCCATAGTGTGAGAAGTTTTTTCCCAAAAATGAAGCAGAGTGGTCTGTAAAGAAAGACAGTAAAGCTATTAATGTTTTGAATGCCCAATTTTAGTCATGGACCCTAGAGAAGTGTGCCCATCTGTGGCTTTCAAAGTCCTCCAAAATATGATTCCAACTTATTTCTGCAGCCTTGTTTCCCATTATGCCCTACTGACACCCCCTTATTTCAGCCAAACTAAATGCATCCCGGTTCCCCCAAACACCGCCTCCCGTGGCTTATGCTGCTCCACCGCCTGGGACAGTCTCCTCTCCGTTCTCTTTGTACTTGTCCCATCTGACCCATCCTCCAAACCCAGGGCTAATCATTAACAAACTACTTTTGTGATCCCTCAACTGATTCAATTTCTCCCTCTTCACACCCTCATTGAATTTTGTAGAGCTTATTTCAGTTAGCACACCCTGTTCTGTCCTTGAAGCATAGAAAATATAGTCAGACTTTACTGTCTCTGACTTCTCTCCTAAATTTTAAGTTCCTTGAAGACAGGGAATCTGGTCTTATTAATTTCTATATTCTCTACCACACTGAGAGTTTGGCCTCCCACCCTCAGTTGGTGCTCAATAGTACTGCTGATGGATACAGTGCTATCCTGAAGGGACTCAGAGGCTATGAGGACACAAAAACAAGTTCATTAAATTAGGACAATCTGATGAGTGAGTGACATGTGCCAGGAGAAGTACAGGCAGCAGTGCTAAGTGAGTTCAGAGGAGGCTTTCTAAAGGATGAGACACTCATTCTGGCACATCAAACAGTGGAATTTGGAAAGGCTCAAATGGAGGGGAATGGCACTCCGGGAGGTAGAAGGAACCAGCAAAGTAATTGCAGGGAAGGGGGACATTACAGTGGATGTACAGGGCACAGCTAATATTCGGTTTGATTAAACTTAATCCACTAGAAGGAAGAGATGTGGGAAGTAAATTATGAGAAAAGCATCTAGAACTTCATAAATAATGCCCGAACCATACTTTTAGCTCAAACACCATTTTTCTGTTATCTAAACATCATGACATTCTTGGTTGCTTGTAACAAACACCACTTTGTTACCTGGTATGTTGCTAGCATATGAGACAAGAGATTGCATCTGCTTGCTCCAAGAAGATCCACTTTCTGACACACATCCATCTTCAATTTGTCAAAGCTTTTTTTGGCAAGGCGTACTTGTGTTTGTACCTATGAAAGTAAAAGGGAATCTCTGAACCACAAAAACTCTTAAGTAGTTAAAATGTGCGAGTGAGAAAAGACCAATAGGTGAGCTTCTCGCTTTCATATAAGAAAACACCTTTGAAAACTACAGGCAAGGGCGAAGATCCTACACCATCCATTGTTCACCTCCAAAGGACCTAAACAACAGTATTGCATATCATGATTTCATGGGAGACTTACCATCCTAATTATATATATATTATCTGAGGAAGACCAGCCCTGAGCTAACATCCATTGCCAATCCTCCTCTTTTTGCTGAGGAAGACTGGCCCTGGGCTAACACCCGTGCCCATCTTCCTCTACTTTATATGGGATGCTGCCAGGGCATGGCTGACAAGCAGTGTGTCAGTGGGCACCCGGGATCCGAATCGCAAACCCCAGGCTGCCAAAGCGTGAACTAAACCCCTGCGCCACCGGGCCGGCCCCCATCGTAATTATATTTTTCTCAATCGAATGTTAAAAATTCCTCTCCTCCTGTGGACCACAGCAGGGAGAATTCTGGAAACATGCAGGATGGCAAGGAACTAACTCTGCCCTATTGTTTTCCTATAGATTTCTTTGTGTATGTGTGTGAGGAAGATTGGCCTGAGATTTCTTTTTTTTTTTTTTTTGGCAAGGAAGATCTGTTGCTAATCTTCTTCTTTTTGCTTGAGGAAGATTGTCGCTGAGCTAACATCTGTGCCAATCTTCCTCTATTTTGTATGTGGGATGCCGCCACAGCACAGCTTAATGAGCAGTGTATAGGTCTGCACCTGGGATGCGAACCCATGAACCCCGGGCCGCCAAAGCAGAGCATGCGAACTTAACCACTATGCCACCAGGCCGGCCCATTTTCCTATAATGTTTTGAAGCTGACTCCCTGTATACTCTTCATTCCTCTTCCCCTAATGTTGACATCTACATAACATGGTACATTTGTTAAAAATAAGAAATTAACACTGACACAATCCTACTAACTAAACAACAGACATAATTTGGATTTCACCAGCTTTTCCACTAACATTCATTTTTCTGTTCCAAGATCCAATCTAGGGTACCACATAAGCAAATTGTGACACAACCTAAAAAACTATCCTCATGAATAAACTTTCAACTTTTTATTATTGAGTATGTACACAAGCAACCCTCCATCTATCCCTGAGCCATAGAGTAATTCAGGGATTGAGCGAAGGTCAGGAAAAGATTCAGAAACATCTGTTCTCTGCATTATTTGATAATAAAATAAAATATAATACAGCTACATTAAAAATGAAGTCAAAATTTCTCCTTTCTCCAATCTGAAGCATCAGTACACAATATTTTAACCAGGGAAAAGTAACCAAATATTGATTTATCTCAGATAATTCATGCAGTTGTAGTCATCAGGTAGGTAACTGCGAGTTGAGAGTAATGCTGACTCATTAGTGATAGTTCTTTCATCACAGGATACCAGGGGGGCGAGGACGATGTCTACCTTGATCACCATTATATGATCGGTACCTGGTGACCTGATACAAAGCAGGTGCTGAATAAATATTTGGTGCCTGGATGAAGAAATTTTCCAGGCCATTTCAAAAGGTAAAGTACCTGAGTACTATTTTAAAGTATAACCTTTAAAGTAGTTTTAGAAGTGATGATTTTATTTTCTAATAAAAACAAGCATGAAGATTAGTGGATATAAAATATATTAACTTTTACCACTAATAATATTAATTTATATTAACAGTTTATAAGATTATACTGCATTATATAATAATAGTAACAATTGATACCATTTGCAACAATTTAACAATTAAAACAATTTAACAATAGATGCAATTCACAATAGATACAACTGAACGATTAATACAATGCACTCAACACATGCCAGCGTTATTCTCTCTTAGCCTCTGTTATTACCCTCTCTGACTGAGGGTGAGAGGCTTTGTCTGGGGAAGTAACTAATAGGTAGGTGTGGCATTCTAAATCAGCCTGCCTGACTCCAGAGCCATGCTGTTCTGCTTCCCAAGCAACTTACACTACTCACTGGAAAATCAAGAAGCTCAAAATTATGATTTTACCCAGAAACACAAGTTTTCCCTGTCGATTCTATGGAATTGGAAAATAACGAGGCAGTACACTTTAACACCATGCTGACAGAATTAATACCCTATATGAATAGGGTCTTGTGTTTATAGCTGTATAAAACATTTCTGAAGAATTCCTCTGTATTCTTGGTCCACAGAGCTAGGAGAACCAGAGGATAGAAGACATCCAGCTCCTCTCAAACTGACCACATCATGAGCTTAAATAAATCCTGGGGCTCGATCATTCCCCACTGTAGAGCAGAGAGACTCTAGGTAAAGCTACTTGGGAGCTCTGACTGCAAAGAGTTTAAAATGAGTTAAGTATCAGTGATTTTCTGCCTTCTTTTGAGAGGAATACAGAGAGACAAAAAAGAAAACCTGAGTTCCAGGCTGGCCCAGTGGCATAGTAGTTAAGTTCGTGCACTCCGCTTCAGTGGCCTGGGGTTCACGGGTTTGGATCCCAGGTATGGACCTATACACTGCTCATCAAGCCATGCTGTGGTGGTGTCCCACATACAAAATAGAGGAAGACTGACACAGACATTAGCTCAGGGACAATCTTCCTCACCAAAAAAAACAAAAAAGAAAAAGAAAAGCTCACATGGGTGTGAGCTTCCACATATGCATTCATTCAACACAGACTTTGTGAGCGCCTATTATGTGTCAAGACCAGTGCTAGGCACCAGGGTGTCTGTAAAGGAATAAGACACACAGCAGGCGGTCAATAAATACTTAAGAATGAATGCACATAGGCATAAGGACCCTCTAATCCTTTAGAGAAGACAGACCAGTTAGCAGCTATATAATACAATGGGAAAAGTACAACAGTAGAACTAAAAGTGAGGAACAAAGGTAGCACAGACAAGGGAATGATTAATGCTGGGGGTGGGGTGGGGCAGGGGTGCAGGTGGATGGCATTAAAGCTTCAACTACTGGCCTCTCAGTTTCCCCACCCTTTGCCCTGTAACTTTGTACTCGCTTCCTCCCACTCTGACTCTGGGCTTGGCCACGTGACTTGCTTTGGCCAAAGGGGATGTTAACAAATGTGATGAAACTGGAAGCTTGGAAAAAAAATGCTAGCATGCTTCCACTTCCTCTCTTGCTTCTCTGAGATGGCCATGAAAATATGCCCAGGCCAACCTGAGAACACACCTGGGCCAGCCAGCTGGAGGGGTTTGAGAGGCTTGTGCATGCAAGAGACATGAGGAGGAGAGCCCGGTTGTCCCAGTAGATCAGCCTTTGGCCAGCTGACCCCCAGACATGTGAGAGAGACCAGCCATGATCAGCAGAGCCCCTCCCCGCCGCATAGACACATGGGTGAACCCAGCAGAGACCAGAACTGCCTGCTAACCCACTGACTTACGAGCAAGAAGAAATGCTTATTGTTTTAAGTCACTGAGTGTTGCAGTTGCTTATTTCACAGCATTATCGTGGCCATAGATAACTGATATACACAGTGAGAAGGTGGACAATGAAGCCTTCTGAGATAGGAGGATATCTGAGGTGGGTCTCAAAGTGTGAATAGGAGTACACATAAATACAGGGTATCTACAAGTCTGGCTTATGGTGAAGTTCTAGATTTTCTAATTAAATGTAAATTAATTTTTTTGCTGAGATGTGAATTTTGCTTTTTCCTTTACATTAACATAATTAGTTACTCAAGGATAGTCTTTTATCCTAGGAGAAAACTTATTTCACTTGCTTATAACACAAAGCTCAAGATTTAATACACTTTGAAATGTGCCCTAATTTAATCGTGTTTGAATTTTGTAAAGTAATTTTAGAAACCTAGAAGAAGACTTCAACACTTGACCCAGTGAGTTCTGAAAGGCCATATGCTTTGTGTGTCAACAATGATTATTAAAATACTTAATGCACTGCTGAGTTTCCAAATGTTGAGCCCTTTCCCTGCCAAACAAGGAGGATGTTACACTGTTGGGCACTTTGAATATGGTGAAGTTCATTTAATATTTTGTGCTCCATGTCTGCTCTTTGAAACACATTTCCAGTCTGCAGCCCGAGGACAAAACACCAAGGACACCATTAAGAGTCTCATTTCACATGCCTCCAGATGTACCCAAGTGAAAAATGTTTTGATGATTATTCCTTTCAATTCCAGATAAATTGTACTCAATTACATAAACATCTTGAGGAGCTCCTGTGGTTTTCAAGGTTCTTTAAAAAAACTTCAGCTGAATCAATGCACCCTTTGTTTATTTCTGGTGCCCCACCTTTCTCCTCTTATTCTCCAAACTCTAGAATCTGATCACGCCTATCAGACCCTCTTTAGTGTGAGCCCTGCCTTCCCCAGGCTGCAGAAATTCAGTTTACCAGAGGAAGAAGCAATGTCTTGACAGCCAAAACTACAGGGCCCTTCTCTCTACTTGTTCCTCTAACCTGAACTTCTATATCTCTTAGCCCCAACTTGAACTACATACATATGGTGAAGCCAAGACTGTTCATCCTCCTAGTTCAGTGTGGCTTCCCCATCCAGTGGGAAAGGTCTTCACAGTATTCATAACCAAATAATTTGAGTACTTACGTATTTTTTAAAGTGTTTTCTTTCCTTTAAAAACAAAATAACAGAGACAGAGAGGAAGCGTTGCCCAAGCTCTCTTCTGAAGGACTGAACATGATTAACTATGAAAGGAGAGAGAATATTCCAGAAGAGAGAACAGCATGTACAAAGGCCCTGGGGTGAAGGGCAATGAGGCAGGTCCTGAAGGCCAGGGTAGCTGGCTTGCTGAGAGCAAGCAGAAGGGTTTTACCAGATAAGACAAGAGAGGTAGGTTGGGGCACATCCTGGAGCAGGGCCCTTGTAGGCATGCTCAGGGTTTTAATTTTTATCCCAGAAGCAGTGGGAAAACATCAGAGGACTTTAAGCTTGGAAGAGGCAGGATCTTATTTTCAGTTTGGAAAGATTACTCACTGTAGTGTGGGTTTGGACTGGAGGAGAGAGATGAGAGTAGATGAGTATATATCTAGAGTCGAGGGGAGAGATGATAGTAGCTTTAGACTTGGGTAGTGATGTTGGATATGGAAAAAAGTGCTCTGATTCGAGAGATATTTAGGAGGTGAAACAGACAGGACCTCATGAGGGATTAGATGTTGGGGGTTTGGGGGATGACTCCTATGTATCTAAAAGCCCCAAACCCAATATCGCTGTCTAACTTGCTTTTTCCACAAATGATTCTACTCATATCAACTTCTCATGGACATCTCAGACCACATCAGAATTCTTGATTTCTTTCCTAACCAGTTCTCTATACTCCTCCCTCATTAACATGATTTATTCACCCCTGTTTTCCTCAGAGGCAACATCCTTCATCCAGGGAAAAATTTTAAGATCAGAGAATATACCAGTTATTTCTTTTGGCTTTTAGTAAGGTGCCACAAGAGAAAGTAGAACCTATCACTTGGAAAATAGAAGGTTAGATTTGGTTTCATTAAAAGATCTTTTTTCTGAGGTCAATGAACCAAGACCTCTTGAGGGTCAGATAATCAAACACCTTGCTGAGTCACTTTACTGTATTTGATTTATCACACACTTATCCATTGATGGCAGGAGCAATTTTGACATTGTATTATGCACAGAAGTATGTGTAAGTGACTGTGTGTGCTCCACGTATGGATGTGGCCAGACTGTAAACTTAGGAGCTATCTATTTTTCAGTCTTCCCTCAACAAACCCTCATCCCATTTTGAAAAATGCTCCTTCTAATTATATTAGTAAGGTGGTTTAAATGGGGGCGGGTATGCTCTTTTATAGGCCACCCCTCCACTCCCATTGACTGGCCCAGGGATGGGCATCTTAACCCAGGTTGAGTCAATCACAAGGCACCATGGTTGACTGATTCAGAGAAAGGCACTTGGTTCCAGCTGAATGAGTCAGAACCCTTCCTTAGGATTTTTGAACTTGGAACCAGAGAGAATAAGTCTCAATCATTTTCTAGTGGCTGAAGCACTCGGGGCAGGAAGTCCTGGCATTTGAGTTTTCTGTGGTGTGAAGAAAACTGGTCCGAGAGAATAAAGGTGACATACAGAGAAAAGTGTAGAAGAGAGACACAGAGAGAGTCCTGGTAGCACTCAAATTCCTGGAACTTGATGCCCTTCCTCTGGTTACAGGGGATTTCTAATTAATTCCTCCCTTTGCCTCAATGAATTCAAGATCAGTTTCTGTTATGTGGAACCAAGAGAGCACTAATACAGGCTGCTCACTTCTGCCCTCTTGGAAATTCAGTAAAAGGCTCTAAGAAGTTCTATCATAAAAGAGCCCTTTTAAACTTTGATTATTCCAGTGTTTCTAAAATTTATTTGAACAGAGCACCCTTCCCATATATCATATACCACCTATTATATGCCATAAAACTTTTAGGGGGGAAATTTCTGTTTTACAAACGAGGAAATCAAGACCTAGATATATATCTAACATGGAAATTAGATTCAAACTCAGGCGTATTTGGTTCTATAATTTATGCTCTTTACACTAAACCCTGGGTCACAGGGTCACTGATCTACCATTGATCATGTAACACACAGTGTTCCAAGTCTGAGACATGTACAGAAGGTGTAGCTACTATCTCGGGAAACCCAGGTCAACAATGCCTTATCAATTTAGACATAGACATTGGGGGACCCAAAGCCACATCCTGAAGAGAGCTTCTATTATCAGAGATCGTGCTAAGGCTCTTTAGCTCAGGCTCCTCAACAAAGTGGAAAGAAATCAGCCCATCAAATTCCCTGAGGTGCACTGTGATCAGAGGATTTCCCGTTTTCTAGAAAAAAAAATGCAGAGATGGTATCTATTTCATTCTGTGCCTCAAAGCTGATGCCACCACTACCACCACCATGACCATCATCATCATCACTTTTAATTAGCTTTATTTATGAGGTACAATTTAATTTTATGTGTACAATTCTATGAGCTCTTGGACAAATGTATACAGTCATGCAACTACCACCAGAATCATGGTATTGAACATTTCTATCACTCCTAAAAATTCCCATTGCAGTCAATTCCTTCCCTCAAGTCCCAGCCCCTGCCACCCATTAATCTGCTTTCTGTCACTATAGATTAGATTTACCTTTTCTGGAGTTTCTTATCAATGGAATAATACAATATAGTCTACTCTTCTTGTGTCTGGGTTCTTTCACTCAGCATAATCCCTTTGAGATCAATGTTGTTGCATACATTAGCAGGGTGTTCTTTCTTATTTCTGAGCAGTATTTAATTGAATAGATACATGCAACTTGTATATTGATTTGGGTTGTTTCCAATTTTTGGCTATTTTGAATAATGCTGTTATAAACATTTGAGCACAAATCTTTGTGTAGACATGTTTTTCATTCCCTTGGGCAAACATCTAGGAGTAGGATTGCTGGATCATATAGTAACTGTGCATTTAATTTTATAAGAAACTGCCAAACTGTTTTCCAAAGTAACTATATATTTTGCATTCCCACCAACAATGAATCCAAGTTCCATTTGCTCCATATCCTCATTAACACTTGGTATTTTCAGTCTTTTAAGTTCTAGCCATTCTAGTGGATGTGTAGTCATAGTTATTATGAGTTTAATTTGCATTTCTCTAATGAATAAAGATGTAGAAAGTCTTTTTATGTCTTATTTGCCACTTACATATCTTTAGTAATGTGCTTATTCAAATCTTTTGCCTATTTTTAAAAATTAGGTTTGTCTTTGTGTGTGTGTGTGTGTGTGTGTGTGTGTGCATGTGTGTGAGGAAGATTAGCCCTGAGCTAACATCCTTTGCCAATCCTCCTCTTTTTCCTGAGGAAGACTGGCCCTGTGCTAACATCCATGCCCATCTTCCTCTACTTTATATGGGATGCTGCCACAGCATGGCTTGACAAGTGGTGCTTTGGTCCGTGCCTGGGATAAGAACCTGCGAGCCTCAGGCCTCCGGAAGCAGAGCATGTGGACTTAACTACAATGCCACCGGGCTAGCCCCAGGTTTGTCTTTTTATTACTGAGTTATAATAGTAGTTTATACATTCTGAATATAAATCCATTATCAAACATAAGTTTGAAAACATTTGCCTCAAGTCTGAAACTTGCCTCTCATTTTCTTAATAGTGCCTTTCAAAGAGAAAAATGTTTTAATCTTGATGACATCAAATTTAGCAAGTTTTCCTTTTACAGTTTCTGGTTTTTGTGCCTTACCAAACCTTTCTCTAACCCAAGGTCACAAATATTTTTTTCCTGTGCTTTTCCTTCTAGAAATTTTATATTTTTATCTATTACATTTAGATCTATGATCCATTTCAAGTTAATTTTTGTATATTGTGTGAGGTAGGAGTGTAGGTTCATTTTGTTTTTCTCACATGTAGATATCCATTTGTTCCAGCACCATGTGTTGAAAAACTATCCAATTGCCCATTGTATTTCCTTGGCACTTTCGGCAAAAATCAAGCCATTATATGAGGGGTCTATTTCTGGACTTTCTATTCTAATATTTTGATCTACATGTCTATCCTTACACCAGTACCACACTGTCTTGATTACTGTAGCTTTATCATGAGTCTTTAAGTCCGGTAGTACAAGTCCTACGATTTTTTTCTTTTTTTGATGTTGTTTTGGTTATTCCAGGTTCTTCATAATTCTAAACATACCTTAGTCACAGCCTGTCAATTTCTTCAAAGAAGCCTTTAGGATGTTGATTAGGACTGCACTAAACCACAGATTTACTGGGAATTGACATCTTAATGTCTTCAGACCAATGAACATGGTATATCTCTCCACTTATTGGATCTTTAAAATTCTTTTAGTATTTTGTTTTGTAGATGTTAGTGCACAGGTCTTGCACATGTCTTGTTAAATTTATTGCAAAGTATTTCATATTTTTGATGCTATTGTGATTGTACTTTTTATAAATTTCAGGTTCTAATTGTTTATTACTAGAAATATAATTAATTTTTGTGGCCTGATCTTGTATCTTAGGGCCTTGTTAAATTCAATTATTAGTATTTAAAAGCTTTTTTGGAGATTCCTCAGGATTTTCTCTCTCTATATATATCTATGTAGATGGATTTATGTACATATATATCATGTTGTCTGAGAATACAGACAGCTTTACGTCTTCCTTTCCAATTTGTATGTCTTTATTCACTTTTTTTGCCTTACTGTACTGGCTAGGATAATGTTGAATAGAAGTTGCTGTGAGCAAACACACTTGTCGTGTTCCTGATCTTAGTGGGGAAGTGTTTAGTCTTTCACGATTAAGCATGATGTCAGCTGTACGTTTTTCATATATGCCCATTATCAGATTGAAGATATTCTCTTCTACTCCCAGTTTGCTAAGAATTTTTATCAGGAATGGATACTAGATTTTATCAAATGCCTTTTCTGGATCCATTGAGATGATCATATGGTTTATTTTTGGTTTCTTCACATAGCGAATTACACTGACTCATTTTAAATTGACCTCCATTCCTCGGGTAACCACATTTAGTCAAGATTACATTTATTTCTGGTAATAGTCCTTGTTCTGAATTCTATTTTGTCTAGTATTAATATAGCCACTCCAAATTTATTTTGATTAGGATTTGCAGGCTATATATTAATCTATCCTTTTACTCTTAACCTATCTGTATCTTTATATTTAAAGTGAGTCCTGAGACTAGACCCAGATTGGTTTTGCTTTTTTTTAAAAAATCTAATCTCTAACTCACGTTTCTCCATTTTGTCTATAGGGAATGATATGAGACCTACAAAATATTATCAGTAAGAGGAAATCGGGTTACTCTGGTGTTAAAGTGAATCCATTCTGCTTAAGAATAATCACAATTTTTTCCAAGTTCCTTACAAACCATTTATACAGTAATCAGTTGTAGATTTGATTAAGAATCAAAGTGTAATTTACTATATTGAATTTTTGAGTTTTTAAAATAGGACAATATTTGCTTGTTATGTTATTTCTGGCATCTCTGATTTCTCAAAGCTTACTGGCAGTATTTCTGTGCTTGCATACATGACTTCTTTCTGGGACATAATTCATCTAAGTCCAGTGACTAAGTGTATTTAAACACAACTAATACACTTTAGCCCCTTTCATAGATTTAGCTTCAAGTTTTCCTTAAGAGCTCCTTCCTATCCTTTCCAGTTTTAATACTGCCTCTCTTAATGGAGATGAAAGGACAATAGGAGCTTAGTAGTTCTGTTTTCTTTGCTTTCATTATTAAGATTAAATCATCCAAAAATATATTTTCTAGCTCTGTCCACAGTAAAGGTCTAAAAATAATGGCTAACTCAGAAGCAATGAGCACCTCTAGCACCCAGATCATGGCCCCTACCTACCATGTCTCTCTTAAAGGAACCAGGGATCCTCGTTGAAATGGCTGATTCCAGGGCTAGAACAGGAAAGATGATTGTGAATTTTTTTTTGTACAAGAAAGCAAAGAAGACTACTACCAGAGTCATGTCAAAAGGACTCAGGAGTCAACCTGAAGAGGCTCTCACTAGCCACAGATGAGACAATCTGAGTATCAATAAAGTAATACCGTCAGCAATTGAAACATGTCAAATATATTTAAATCTATGAGTTCACGATGATACTTAAAAACAAAGAAATGAACAAATTAACTGAAAACCAAAAAACTTTACTGGGCACCTGCAGGGAATGCCAGTGAACCAACTCAATATCTCGACAAAGGACCAAACATTTATCCTGCCTCTCCTATCAAACCATACTGTACTTCAGGATGACCTTGTAGTTGATGAGGGAAAGTTACTCATTACTGAACCATTCAAACTTATTAATGAAGAGGGAATACATAATATATTAAACCATCTGTTCCCAATAATGGGTTTGTCTTCATGCTCATAACAGTTTTGCTGTTATCAGAATGTTTCCTAAATCTCAAGTCACTCCAAGTTTTAGCTCTCCTGGCACCATTCTTACTTCTTAAATCCACTCTTTCCTCCCAAGAAACATTACTGAGCACCTACAATTCTAGGTAAGGATAAGGAGGGAGTAAAGCAAAGTTTCTGCTTTCATGATGGTTATATTCTAATAGGTGAAACTGGACAATAAACAACAAAAGTCAATATATGTAAATATATATGTTAGATGGCGAAAATAAAGCAGCATAGGGAAGATATAAATTCAGGGTTTGGGAGGAGTGGTAGAGGATTTTGTTTTAAATGGAATAGTCTGGTAAAAGCTTCCTGAGAAGGTGATCTTAGAACAGAGACCTGGAGGAAGTGAAGAAGCAAACCATGCAGATATCAGGGGAGGAGCACCCCAAGCAGAAAGAACAGTGAGTGCAAAGGCCCCGAGGCAGCAGTGTGCCTGGCTTGTTCAAGGAACTGTGGTCATTCTCTTTAGTTACATGCTTCTTTTACCATCTATTTTACATGCCTTATTAAAATATAAGTTTATTAACAAATGGATAAAACGATGCTCCTAATCTAACTCAAGGGGTGATTAAAAAAGCTCTATATTTTGAAAACCAATATATGACAATATGAATAGTTGTAACAACATGTTTCTATAGAAAACTCATATAACCATTTTTTCCTTTATATTTTTGTAATGAATCTAGTCCACCTGAATTGAATGATATTTAAATGTACATATAAAGTTTACACATCCATACTCCCCCACATCACATTGTCGTTTAAGATTTTCCCCCAAGATGTTAAGGAAAAAAAAAAGACAACTTCCACTCCATAGTACAGAAAACAAACACTTCCACTCTTAGCAGCATCACTCTAGCACTGCGCTTCAGAGAATTACATCTAAATACTGGGAGAGAGATATTAAGAATAAGAGTGAGGGAGTTTAGAAAAAGGCCAGAGAGAGATGCATGTTCCACTGATACAAGGAAGTAGAGGGGTGAGGTGGTTAAACACGGCATTGGAGAAAGCGCTGACACAGTTTGAAAGACAAAAGGGAGAAGGGATCAACTCATGGCAGTGCCAGGTGCAGCACCTCAGCTAATAAAATGAGGTGGGGTAGGGGAAAAGGGCTGAAAGGAATGTGTGGGGTATGGTGGGCAAACTGAGGAAGGGGGTGGAATGGGTTGGTCAGGCTGACTTTCAAGCTAACTGAAGGAGGGAGGCGGGTAGGTTGATTTAGGGAGAGGGAAGTTGAAGCCAAAGAAACAGAGGAAAAAGGGAAGAAATTTGTACGTGAGTAACGCTGCAGCTATGATGGTTAATAATCAGTATTTTGCCAAAAACAAGGAAGATGTAGTTGTCATTTTACTTAATTTCCTCCTAAGAATGCATTTTGAACTTTAACAATTCAGCAATAATAAATAAGCAGTGATAATTTTAAGGTTTTCCAGCTATATTACTGCTGAATTTATAGATAAAATTGAATCTTTCGGCTAGCTTTCCCTTTACATGAATGAAAATTGTTTATTCAAGACAAAGGTTTGAGAGCCACCTGTGTAACCAGGACAAGGCACACAGGTAGGTGACGTAATCTCAACTCCTCTACATGAACATGGCAGGTGACCTTCATGAAGATGCTCATTTTCAGATACTAATGAAAACATCGTCAAATGTCTTCCCTACTTGCTCCTCCGAAGTTCAGGTTTATAACATCCTGATCATGAGTGAGAAAAGTCACCTACAGGAGTGGGGCCTAATGCCTCAGGGCAATTTTCTAGGAATGTATACAATATTGTAGTGGGTACATACCTTAGTCAAATACTTATCTCAGTGATGATTCCAGAGAAGTATGGGCCCACACCAAACTCTTTTGAGTTTCCAGGAAAGAGAGTTTTAACTCTCCTTTGTTTATCTCACCTAATCATGTGTTCCAAGTTGGGTGAGGAGAGGAAAAAGGAGTCAACACTTACGGAGGGCAGTGTTTTACAATTGTTTCTTACTGCAATTCTGCAAGGTAGGCAGAATGATCCTTTTTTTTTTTTTTTGGTGAGGAAGACTAGCCCTGAGCTAACATCCGTTGCCAATCCTCCTTTTTGCTGAGGAAGATTGGCCCTGGGCTAACATCTCTACTTTATGTGGGATGCCTACCACAGCATGGCTTGATGAGGGGTGAGTAGGTCCACGCCTGGGATCCAAACTGCTGAATCCCAGGCCACCGAAGCAGAGCATGCAAACTTAACCACTAAGCCACCGGGCTGGCCTGATCCTCATTTTTATCGAGGAGAAAAAGTACAAACTGATGTGCCTAAAACTAAAGGGTCATTAAGTAGAAAGCCCAGAACCTGGCCTGGGTTGGATGTCGTCTCCTCTTGTATGAAATACAAGCTCCACATGCTTACTCTGCCTGTCTGCAGCCCATCCACCTCCTCTCCCACATCACCTCCCAGGGACCCTATGCTCCAGGCATACTGAGCTGCCATTCTTCAGTGACACCATGCCACACCCATCTCCACGCTTCTGCACATTTCCTCTGCCTGGAGAGCCCTCCCCTTCTCGTCCACATGGTAACTCTTACCCACCTTTTAAGTTTTCACTCAAAGGTTTTTTCCTCTGAGACGCCTTTCCTGTAATGCACCTCAGCTGAGTTAGCAGCTTCTTCCTCTCTGCAGTCAACGCACTTTGCAAACACCCTTATGACACAAAACTATAGTAAGTGCTACCTGCTCCCATGTATGCCCAGCTACTATCTGGGCTACAAGCTTCCTGAGGGTGGAAGCTACACTATTCAGTTTTATAAGGCTAAGGCTACATGCCTCCAGGTAGCAGGAATGCAAAATACTGGACGGATAAAGAGAGGATACCAGAATGAGTGAACAAATCAGGCCTTGCTTTCCCATTATGTATACTGCTCTGCAAGAGTGCACAACGTGCTCTCTGCTGAATTGCTGGTAAGCTTTCCCAGACGCTGTCCCTGTTCCTCACCACCAGCACCACCACCATTTGCTGATTAGGTGTTATACAACATGCACGTACTCGCATTTGATTCTCACAATACTCCTACACCATAATTTTGTTTCTATTTCACAGAGAAGGAAACTTGGTTTCAGAACCATGAGGTAACTTGCCCAAGCTCACTTGACTGGCAGGGGAGGGGCAGGATGTGAAAGTCCATGCTCATTTCACTCAATCACTTTGCTTTCCCAAAGGTAGCAAATCTCACAGAAGGGAGACTGAC
Source organism: Tapirus indicus (assembly GCA_031878705.1). Taxonomy (NCBI): domain Eukaryota; kingdom Metazoa; phylum Chordata; class Mammalia; order Perissodactyla; family Tapiridae; genus Tapirus; species Tapirus indicus. The sequence goes on from CM062917.1 coordinate 105,503,237, forward strand.
CCTATACTACCCAAAATGGGCATGTCAGCACTTTGTCAACTCACTACACAAAAATATTCTAATATGTTAAAAGTGTGTGATTCTGGCTTCTTGTTTAAAAATACAAACCATTATTCGCAATGCAATACCTCCATTCATGTAGGATCAGAGTACAAGGTCTTCTATTTTCAAGCCCTTGGCAAGTTGAAATAGACACAGTTAAAATTATTCACAACCTTGTAGTTTATAATACGCAGATATATTTCAGATTAATTTAGTGAGCAATCACACCGCCCCAACATTCTTAATGTTTGCTCAGCTGGTACATTTTTTTTTTTTCTGTTTTCTGTTTTTAACTTAAGAAAGCAATTCTGTCATCAGAAAATTTAACTGACTGGGTTCACTTCCTCTTTCAGGTCATTAGTGGAAGTATTAACTCAGGTCACAAGACTGAGCCCAGGGCACCGGCTTTATCAATTTCTCTCTAACCTGAGAAGCACATATTTTAGGAGACAGAGAAAGGCTACAATTCTTTTTATCTCATTGATATTTCTTATACTTTATGGTAGTTTTACGAATATCATTATTCCTTTTCTTTTTATTTCTATTTTTTGGATCATTTATTCATGTTTATGTACCATGTAAAAGGTTGGAGAATTTGCTTGTGTCTCTTGGCTGCCCAAGCTAAACCTGCTTGTACTTTATATTACAGTATATTGTTATTATGCTTATTGATGGTCATTCACTGTAAGTAATCATAACTCTCAAACACGAATCAATCGATAAATTAACAGGTGATTTGCTGACAATTATCTTGTTTGAGGGCTGGTGTTTATTCAGTGGGTCCTGAATAGAGTGAATGAGGGAAAAGATCACGCCTTTCCCTTTACGGATCTATTTTGCTGCCCTTCAGTTCTAAAGTGTGGTGGATCTGGACGTTCAGGAGTATCTGAAAAGACTGAAGCATGAAGAACACTTCGCTGGTTGCCCAGAACACTGAGGGTAATTCCAGATTCTGTAACCTGCACACACCCTTCACAGCCTGGCCCTGACCCACTTCTCTACTTTCATCTTTGGTCTCTCTCCTCTTTCTCTTTCATTTTTTTTCCAGCAAATCTTCCAACTCATTCTTTTCTCCTAGTGCAATCTCCCAGCTCATAAAAGGATTTCATCCTCTTTTCACATGATGTTCCCATTGATGTCATATTTCTTCTCCTTTGTTGGCCCTTCAAAATTCAGCTTGTGCCACCTCTCTTCTCGGAAGCACCCTTCAATCCCCAAGTCTGACTTTAGATGCTCCTCTTTTGGGCCCCTATAGCACCTGATTATACACCTCTATTATCTCACATGACTCTTATCACATTGCATGCTGTCAATTTAATTGACTGTCTTCTATATTCTCCAGGGAGCCTGTGCCAGAGACCGTATCTTGATTTTGTTACCCAGGTACTGATAGCAGGAGCTAAAAATGCGAGTCAAATAAATAGCTTGTAACCTGGTGCACCGTAATATACACCATCACGTGCTTTGGGTCTGTAGCTTCTACTTTTATGCTGATAACTGACATTCTGTCACTTGGTGTGGTCTCTTTTTTTCTTTTAGAAGAAGACACCGCCACAGTAATTGTATGCCAAGAAGGAAGACAGTCCAGCTCCTTCAATTTCCCATTAGCCTAAATCTTTAAAACATTTTCTATGTTGAGATTTGATATATTTCAGCAGCATTTCTTTTCTCCTTCCTGCTGGAAATCACCTCATTCCGGTTTGGTCTAGATCAACTATTCTGGTAAACTTGGGTTTGGTGTTTTTTGTTCACACCTAATCCATTAATGTTTTGTGTCAGTGATGATTCCTTTTGTTGTTATAGGCCCACGAATATTTCAGATTTTCAGTATGCTGAGCAAGTGCTCTTGTGGCTGAGGCTGCTAGCTGTCCATCAAAATCCATTTGCCCTTCTATACTTTCTAGACTCCCCCGAGAATAGGTGTGGTCAGGGGACAAAGTTCTCTCCAGTGGAATGTGAGCACAAGTAACATGCACCATTTCCAGGTTTGGCCCATAAAGCCTTTCCACACATGCTCCTGCATGTTCTGTTTCCTTTTAGGATGACTGGGATGTCCACGTCTAGAAAATGTTCGGAGGCATGTTTAAGGATTGCAAAGCTCTTGTCAGCCTGAGTCTCTAAATGACTTTTTGGAGGAGAGCCATTCCACCAACCTGGACACCTGCCCAGGACTATTTAGTGAACAAAAACACAAAACAAAACAGAACTTCTATTGATTTAAGTCATGGAATTATGGAATTTTGGGTGTCTTTTTCTACCATAGCCTAGCCTAACATAAGGATGGTTTTAAGAAGAGGTTAGTTAAATGACAAAATACTAGACATAATGTTGGAAGTAGGTTAAAAATCTAATAATCCCATAGACAATTGTCAGCTATCCAAAGATTTGTTCTTTCTATTACTATTTTGATCACCAACAAGAATGTCATTGATAACATCAAATGATTACTAAAGTACTAAAAAATTGATTTTAATGCCGCTGAATTTTTAAAGAAATGCTGTATAGCAACCATGGGGGAGCTAAGTGTGGTGAGGTGAACCTGAAAACAGTGAAACTGCTAGAAAATTCTCTGGTGTTTTCTTTTATCATTAGAACTGAGAAGTCCTAGATGACTCTTGGATGAACTTCAGATGCTGTTAGCCCAAGTTCCCCAAACTAGCTTCCAAATGCTAATTATACTTTCCTTGGAAAGGAAGAAAGTCATTTTTTACATTTTTACATAGAAGAGGTCTATGTAAATAGATATTTAGGGCTGAGATATATGTTTGAAATGGTGAAGAAAGTAGAAAGTTGGATATGTAAACAAAAAAGCCACCCTCAGTACAATGATCCTTTTCTTTTCAGAGTACTTCTAAATAATTGTGCCACTGAAATTCATTTTAGTCTATATTTTCTTTCAGATATGCTGTATGACTCTGTTCCTCCCTTCCTCTCCCCAAACTCCTTATTTTCAGCTGTTGTTTCTTTTTATTGTTTTATGGAAGTATAACTTACATTAAAGTGGTAAATATGAAGCTTATAGCTCCATAAACTTTTAAATATGTATATAGCCACATAACCACCACCCAGAACAATACATAGAACATTTTCAGCACTCTAGTAGACTCCTTTATGTTTCACTTTGGTCAATACCTCCTCAAAAATAGAACCAATATTCTGAATATTCTGACCCCTATGACCATGGATTAGTTTTGCCTGATTTTGAACTTCCTATAAATGAAATCATATACTATATACTCTGTGTCTGGTTTCTTTCACTCAATATCATGCTCATGAGATTCATCCATATTATTGCAATGTAGTAATAGTTAATTCTTTTTCATTGCTGTGTAGTATCCTATTGAATGAACAATACCACAATTAATTTATTCATGTTGTTGATGGACATTTGGTTTGTCTTTACTTTGGGGCTATTATAAATAACACTGCTATGAACATTCTTGTACATGTGTTTTACATGAACACTCATTTTCCTTGGGTACATGCCCAGAAGTATATTATTTTTAGTAGGTAATGCCAAACAGTTTTCCAAAGTGGTTCTATCAGTTTATACTCCCACCAGCAATGGATAACAGCTCCAGATGCTCCATATCCTTGTTAACATTTGTGATTGTCAGTCCCTTTAATTTTAGCCATTTGGTGGGTTTTAATTATCATTTCCCTGATAGCTAATAATGTAAGTACCTTTGCATGTTCATATTAACAACTTTCATATCTTCTTTTGTCAAGTACCTGTTCAGATGCTTTGTTCCCTTTTTAACTAGGTGGTCAGTATCCTTCTTTTGATTTGTAGGACTTTAGACATCTGGAAACGAATCCCTTGTTGGATACACGTATTGCAAATATCTTCTTCTAGCCTGTGATTTTTCTTTATTTTTTCTCAATGGTGTCTGTTAATGGACAGACTTTCTTAATTTTGATAAGATGAAATTTATTATTTTATGGTTAGTGCTTTTGGTGTCCTGTTTGAGAACTCTTTGCCTGTCCCAAGGTCATTCAGATTTGCCTATGTTTTGGTCTGAAAGATTTATTGTTTTACCTTTGGACTTTAAGTCTCTCATTAATTTGTGTGTATGATATGAAGTAGGGGTCACGATTATTGTTTTCTATATGCATATCCAACTGGCCAAGCACCATTTATTAAAAAGACCATTATTTCCTCCAACGAATTGCAGTAATGTCTTTGATGTAAATCGGGTGATCTTACATGAATGCATTTTTATGAACTATCTATTCTGTTCCAGTGGTCGACTGAATTATTCGTTAGTCAATACTGAGGCTTTATAGTAAGTCTTAACAACTAGAAATGTAAGTCTTCCAGCTTTGTTCTTGCTTTTTAAGATCACCTAGGCTATTCTATGTTCTTTGTATTTCTATATAAGTTTATAATCATTCTGTGAATTTCCTATTGGGATTGCAACTGGTGTTGCATTTAATGTATAGATCAATTTGGAGACTATCTCAATAAAATGGAGTCTTCTAATCCATAAACATGGTATATCCCTCCCTTTACTTAAGTCAGCTTTAATTTTTCTAAGCAGTGTTTTGTAGTTTTAGTAAAGACGTCTTGCATGTCTTTGGTTCAATGTGTTCCTAGATATCTGTCATTTTCAGTTTTTAAATGTGGCTAAGAAAATAAGCCAGTGCTTAATTAAGAAATGTGAGGTATTACTTGTAGTCACATCATCTTGCTTAAGAGGTGAAAAAAACACAACCCAAATGCAAAATAAATATATAATATAAATATAATGAAAACTATCTGGAAGATTATCTGAATGTTAAAGTCTTCTTACTTCCTAATAGTTGAACATAGCTGAGCATATATTATTACTAGAGCAACATTCTTTGAACCAACTTCTGTGTCATCCAATTAAAGTTACCACTAGCTACTTGCATAGCTTATGGTAGAAAAACTTAATGCTCTAGTCAAATTCCTTTCATTTCTTTGTCTGTGCTATTCCGTCCCTCACCCTCCTCTGAGCTTTCACACATCCCCCACTCTGCCAGGAAAATTCTTGGCCTCTCCTTCCTCTTTCTGCCTGGTTACTAACTCTGCACAGTCTGCAGCTCAAATTGTAATATCTCTCAGAAGCCTATCCTGATCCACCAACAGAATTAGGCATTCCTGCTATGTGCCCCAACAAAACCCTTTAGATCCTCTATCCTAGCACTAGACTCTGCATTTTCATTGCTTGATGAATGTCTGTCTTCCCTACTACACTATGAATTCTGTGAAGATGGGGGCAGTGACAGTCTTATTCACAATTTTGTCTCCAGAGCCTTGCACAGTACCTCGCATATGTTAATTCCTCAATAAATACTTGAATGAATTACTGTGAAATTTGGACAAAGCTGAAGAATGGGAGTCTTCTCTTTCCTCCTTGAAAACTAGAGTCAGTAGAGATGAACCACTGGGCTGTCCCAGAGTGAAATCAGTTCAAGGGATGCCCATTATCCCCAGAATTCTGGTAGTTGTCTTATGAATGCTGTATTTCTTCCCAATTTTTATTGTTGATAAAACAAAGTAAGAAAAAATGAATTAAAGGATTACCTTGAAAGAAGACCATTCTTCCAGAAGAGCCAGCAGATCTAACATTCAGGATTGATGCTGTTTTTGAAAATGTTTTGTCTTTTTAAGATCTTGTTTTTGTATGGTGTGTTAATGCTTTCTATCTGCTCACTTTTGTGTTACACAGTTCTTTTTGAAAGGAAACCCATCATCACTCCAAGGTTGGCGGTGTAAATGAGAATCTCCACATGGGAGATTACATGCCTGGATTTGCTGCCTCCATCGCCACTAGTGTCTTCAGGGCACAGTCCCCCAATAACAACACTGGCATGACTCTCTAACCACAACTTTCCCAAACTTGAGAACAACAGAGGGGAGACAGGTAAGAGAAGGAAGTTACAACTAAACAGATGGATTTACAAGACTGAGTTTGCTTTTTCAGCTCTTGGTCTCCTATGGGGAAAAGGGGAGCTCAGTTTAGCAACCATCAAACTGAAACTGAGATCTACATTTCCCTGCACTCCTAAAAGTCATTACCCAAGAAAGTGAAGATTATATCTTGACTGTTAAACATCATTCTGAAGATCCACTTCCCCAAATATTTGTTCCCTTATATGTATACTAACCCCCACCTACAGCTGTGGTCCTATCCTACAGCTTGAACAGAGCAGCCATATCAGAATACAATCCAGTGAAATGCACATATTGATGTGTGTGTGCTGTGGGGTGGGGTTTGCAGAAGGAAGTAGTTTTGGTACAATTTCATGTATTCAGTCAACAAATAGTCATTAAAACCCCTGGCAGCATGGTGGAGTAGAAAGGGCATCTGATCTGGGACTAGGAGGCCTGAATTCTGTGCATGGATCAGAAACTTCCTAGCTTTGTAACAGTGGGCAAGTTATTTAACATTTCTGAGATTCTGCCATTAGATCTGGAAAATAAGCATGAGATAAATTGTAGAGAGAATGTATATCAGAAGCTTTCTTTAAAACTGTAATGCTTAATGCTATTATTAGGAGTTATGTGTAAGATCCTGTGTTTAGCACAATGCAGGTCAATTGTGCCTCTCTTAAGGGTGGTTGTGAGGATAAAATGAGATGGAAACATTTCAAAACGATGAATAAGGCATGATCCCCACTTTCAAGGAAATTTCAAAGTGCCAGGAAGACGAGACACGGGCACAAATAATAGAAAACTAGTTTTTGAAAAGTAAGAATGGAACAATGTAGGATAGGACTTACATAAATTTATTTTTCTATATATGGTATATTATCACTAACACAGAAAGTTACTTCTTAGTTTCTATTAAGATGTTTATTTTGCTGATAAAATAAAAAGAGCTAATTTGCTAGCACCTTCTACATGCAGAATCAATGGGCTTTTAACTTCTACAAGCAAGGTCATAATCATTGTGCATTCTGAATTGGTAAATGTGGTGCCCAGTCACACAGGAACATTATCCTATGGATAATACACGTCTCATCCTTCTGTAGAGTAACGTGGGGCCTTAAGCTATAGACATATATCAAGGTCTGGAGCCATTTCCAGGCTCCAAGAGGACTAGAGAAAGGAAAAACACCCTGCCTTCTGCTCCAGCTGTACCTTTTAGCAATAGGATGCAACGTGCTCAACGGCAAGAGGGCTCCACTCTTTACTTTGAAATAATACCTGAATGCATATCATGGTTTGTTTTGTTAAGAGGTGAAATAGAGCAGAAAAAAGGAAATTTGCTTTAATCCCATGCTCCTTGGGAAATATATCACAATAAAAAAAAATCACAAGATAGCTTTCTCTCTTCCCAGGCTACTTAAAAATAATCCCTTTAGAATACATTTAGGTTTAGAGAAATAATTCATACTTGAAATAAAACCTAATAACCTACCTTAAATTAAAAACCTATTGTGTGTTAAATATATACCCAGGAGTACAGAGAAGATAAAGTTACCTTGGAGGGAGAGGGGAGAGATCTGTAAACCATCTTTAACATTATTTTGAACTAAACATTTTTAAGATACGAAAGAAAATGAAAAGGAAAAGAGATAAATGAAAAGAGTTCTATTCTTCTTTGGTTAAAAAAAGTAGAAAAAAGTCAGCTCAAACTCAAATTTAAACAATACTATGAGACAATTAAAATTGGTATTTAAAATAAAATTCAATTTTAACGCTGATATTTTATAAATCATAACTGAATATATATGACTGTGCCTAACGTATAAAGTGAAGAGCATACTTAGGGAACTTCAAATCAAACGATCCATCATCAATCCATTTATTCAGTGATGAATGACTATGCTGCTCAGAATGTGCTTCCTGGACCAGCACATCAGCATCATCTGGGAGCTTGTTAGAAAAGTAATTCTCGGGCCCCATCCCAGACCTACTGAATCAGAAAGTAGGATGGGGCTCAGCAACCCGTTTTAACAAGGCCTTCAGGTGATTGTGTTGCACGCTAAAGTTGTGTACCAGCCTCCCGGAGTGAAAAGGTTAAGAGCATGCTCTTTGAAATCAGAGAAATTTGGCTTGAAATATTCACCCTTAGACTTACTGTCTCTGTGACGTGGGACAAGTCATTTAATCCAAGCCTTAATTTCCAAAATAGTAAACAGAGACACTGTACCTTTCAGGACTATTATTAGGATTAAATGAGGAATACACACAATGTTTGGTGCATAGTAAGCACTCAGAAACTGATGTCTGTTATTTTTCCAGGCACGGAAGACCCTGTGTCCGATGCTGCAGGAAACACTGTGTTAATCAGACCTGGTTTCTTTCTTCAAGGACCTCAGTCTGGAAGAGGAGCTAAACTATCATACAAATAATCATGATACAAAGTAGAAAGGGTTAGGTGGTGCAAGAGTGGTGTATAAAGTGTCCTGGGAGATAGGAAGAGTGGAGGAAGCAACAAATGAAGGGGTTTTTTAAAAAGAGAAAGCTTTCCCATAAGCACAGATCTAGGGAAGGGCATTCCAAATGAAAGAAACAGGGGGAGGAAAGGGAAGGAATCATGGGATACTTTGTTTGGCTAATGGGATAACAGAAGAGTGACCATATATATAATTTATTGTCCAAATAGGGGCACTTTGCAAGTGAAAGGAAGCATCATTAATAGTTAAGTCAGGACAACAGATTTACAAGAGACTGCGCATGTGGTCACCCTGGAGAATAGGCTGTTGGGAAGATGAGTATTGGAAATAGGGATGGCTAGTGGGCTGGATTTGTGCTTCAAAGTGTCCCTAATGACAGGCTGAGGGCTCTGTTTCTTAAGTCATGGGGAGCTGCTGAAGGTCCTGACCAGGGAAGTAACCACAGTAGAGTAGGTACTTGGGAAGATTACTTTGGCAGCGCTGTGCAGGCTGCTAGAAAAATGAGAGGAGAAAATGGATGAGAGAGAGATTTCCAGAAATGATGAGATTTTTGAAACCAAATAAACGTGTCAGACAAGGAGGGGGAGAAGTCAAACCTGAAGCGTGTATTTCAAGGAGATCAGGTGAAGGGGCAGGTCAGGGTGGAAGTATCATGAATTCCCTTTCAGATACAAGGTGTTCGGTTTGATGGGCTCTGTTACATACAACATGTAACTGGATCCCATTGTGCCACTGAGATGGGGAAATACGACAACTAGTTTGAATTGAGTTCCTATTTCAGTAATGTTCTCTCTATCTCTCAAAAGACAAGCCATTCAATATCTTGATATAGCATATAGGCTCTTTATTTTGTGTTTATCTTATTTAATGAACACTTAAAATTGGGCAACAATGAATGCTTGTGTTGTGCTTACCATGGACCAGTCTCTGTTCTAAGTACTTCACACATGTTAAGATTTAAACCTCACAAGAATCTTATGAGGTTAATATGATTAATATTATCCTAATTTTTCAGAAGACACTCAGGCACCGAGAAGTGAAGAGAAATGCCCAAGATTATAATGCTGTAAAGTGGTGGAGCCCCAAAATGAACCTAGAAGAGTCTGGTTGCAGACATTGCCTTCCTCACCATGGTGCCAGGAGGTTTCTTACACTAAAGACATCCTCATGGAACTTGATGGAATTAGGAATGGAAAACTATTATTTAATACTTTCCTGGGGTGTTTTGTTATTTACATGAAAAGAAAAGATTTTGAGGCATTATTTCCAGTTATAATTATCAAACTGCTTTCATAGATGCAAAATAAATAGAATACTTAATTCTTATAATATGTTTGAGGAATAGGTATTCACATACAAGAGAGTATAAAAAAAGGTCACAATTTCATAACACACAATGGCACATTTATTTGGTTTCTTAAGTCTCATCATTTCCACCCTGGAAATCTCTCATCTGTTCTCTCCTTTCCATTCTTTTCACAGCCTATACACAGCTACCAAAGTCACTTACCCCCCGACTACTCCACCATAGTCACGTCCTTGCTCAGGAACCTTCCCAGTGACATAATTTCATGGTGTCAGATACCGAGTCACAGAGTCAAGATTCAAACCTGAACACTATATTGCTTTCCTAATGATAGATGACCTTTTCGAATTACCTTTATTGTTATTATTTTTAATAGTAACGGATTTTTGGTAGAAGAATCTCAGGGATTATAAATATAGGAAAGCAGGAGATGGCTGAGCCTTTAGAACTATTTGGGGGGTAAAATTTTTTTTTTTAATCTAGGAATACCACAGTTGCTGGCAATCGAAGATGGGTCAGGGCAGGGAAGACACTGAGAAGAAGACGAAGTGTTCTAAAAGCCTCTGGCTTACTGGGGCAGGGAAGAGGGCAACATCCAGGGCAGCACTCGTGGGAATAATCAAGCCTATGGCTTTGGCAGGAGCATCCCCTGCATTCCATCTCTCAGGGATGCAAGAAGGAGGGTAAGACCCTCCCTGCTCCCCCAGAGGCCAAGGGACTAAGCTGAACTGTTAGATCAACAGATGCAGAAGCCATGCTTCCCAGTGAACCAGCCCTGATAACTGGGGAGAAGAGAGAATTAAAACAGAAACCAAGGTAGGGGTGAGCCATGGAGGCATCCCCTCTCTGAAGAAGTCTTCATCTAATTTAGATGCCACCCTCCTGAACTCTTACAATACCCAGCGCTCATCTCAATCACAGCACTTACGTTATAAGCATTTGCTTAGATATTTGTCTCCCCCACTAAACACAGAGCCCCTCAAGAACTGGGATCTGTATTGTTGGACGGTATCCCTAACACTCAGCCTGGCATAAAGCAGGTGCCCTGAGTAAAATGCCTGTGAATGAATGAATGAATGAAATGAGGGTAGAGCTTTGATCAACCGGAGTCATTATACTAGAAAGAAGCTTATAACTCATTTAGTTCCATCCTATTGTTTTACAGATGATATGAGACCCAGAGAGGTTAAAGTGCTTGCTAAAGCCCCACAAGGGGTTTCATGCTAGAGTTGGACCGTGAGCCCAGAACACATGGGCTGATCCTTTCTCCTCCTTGCCCTGCTAGGAGCATGGACACAGCTCCCACAGTCATTCTAACATTTGTTGGCTGGTTGTTGGGAATGCAGAATACTTTTTCCCATGGAGACAGGTTTTTTCTCCTTCTTTTTTTAAATGGTGGTTCGGTTCCCAGGCCAGGCCACAAAAGCCTATTTACTCCATAGCTGAACTCATCTATAAAACCAGCGGTAGCTCAGAGGCCTCACTGAACCCTCAGCTCCAAGCCCGCGGTCTGGGGGGCAGGTGGGCAGCTGGCTTTGCAGGGGAGAGGGCAGAGCTCCCTGGAGCAGCCCAGGAGCATGGGGCGGGGGCTGGGCAGGGGGCCCAGGCGGCAGCTGCAGGAGGCTAGGCCGCCTCTGAATGCCTTGGTGGTTCTTAAGTGGATTGTTTGTAAGTTGGGAACTGTCTGTACTTAGAAAGGCGGATTTCAAGAGGTAGGGGATCCTATTTCACTTGAAGGCCCACAGTAATGAGGGTTCTTTATTCGAAATGAAGTAGCCACTAATTGGAAGGACGGGCTCAGGAGGCCTGTTGGAATTTTGTACTCCTGGACCAGAATTGAGTAATATTATGCAGTAGCCTGGCAACCCCTTACTTCTGCATAAAATTCATATAAAAATCTACCATAAAGTGCCTGTCTGACATTCGTGGTGTTTATTATTAATAATGATAATAACAGGGTGGCTTATATACAGCATTGAGAAAGTGAAATGAATTCTCAGTTTCCTCAAGTTTTTTTTCCAAGCCAGATTAGAACATTTGGAAAATCCTCACTCTCAGAGTGGGCTGAAAGCTTTCATATTTACCCTGAGGAGACATGGCTCCAGTTTCTAAGGGCTCATCCAAGAGATGATCTCTTTCCTTCCTCCGCCTCCTCAGAGAGGCAGAAACATTCCATAAACTCACAAATGTTGTAAAAGCAAATGTATTAAAAAAAAATAGTGTTAATGGAACTGAAAAAGTTACAGTAGGGGAATCAATTATAATAAGGTAATACAGTTAGCCTTTCTGGACTTAATGAAATGTGGTCAACTACATTGGAATGTTTTGGTGCCCCCTGGAGGATTCTAAAACCTAACAGGACTGGTTATTTAGTACCTTACTTCAGATGTCTTGGAAAATCCTACAGAGGCAATGTGTTTCTTCTCCCAGGCTCAAATCAACTTAACCTGACTCAACCACATGCTGAGGGACAAAGAAGAAACTAAGTGTAACATTTAAGAGGTTTTACCCACCATAAGTTTGTCATTAGAATGTAGGTTTTTGGATCAACAACAGAATCTATTTTGGGTTTGCAAAGTTTATAAATACAACAGTGCAAAGTTCACAGTTAACATGCGCAATCTCTCAATTTTTCTGGGCTGAGTGTTAGCGAATGAGAAAGTTTGCTTCTGTGAACCTTGCTTTGTCTTGAGCAGACATTCTGGAAAGTTAAACATTGAGCTTCTAAAATTTTACTGCCCTGGTGTTCCTCAGGGACATGACTCCGGCGATGATGACTAAATGGCCATCAGAGTTGTTTATTCCATAGCCACAGAGCAGTCAGCAGATGTGAGGAACCATTGTCTGACTTCAGTAAGCTCCAATAATAATAAGCTCCAATAATCTAATAGGATTATAGCTGCCCATCTGCTTTGTCTCCACCTCCCAATTTATATGAGAATGGCTGAAATCACTATCTTGCTGCACAATGTGACTGATACCATGCAGCCTTAGGTCACTACATCTGAAAGACACAGACCAGGTTTCACTGAATTTGCAGAGACTCACGCTGGTACCCTAGTGTAACTATATCACAATAGTTAAAATATAAATACAATATTATATGGAGTATTAATATAAATTTCTACCGCTATCACTTTTTTTCAGTGCCATTCCTTCTATTCCATCATATACAGAATGCTTAATTTGAATAATATTATAAAGGAGTGCATGAAAGTTCAAACCATGAAGTCATCAAACATAATTGCAGACTCTCAGAAAAGCTGCAAGAATTCTTTGTATTCCTGGATACCCTTCACCCAGACTCCCAAATGTTAACATTTACTACATCTGTCTTTTCTTTTTGTAAATACACACACATACATTTTTTTTTCTGAACTGTTTAAGTTGTGGATACAATGTTCCTTTATTCCTAAATACTTCAATGTGTATTTCCTAAAAATAAATTCTTATACATAAAGGGTATAATTATGGACATCAGGAAATTAACAGTGAAATATTATCTAATCCACAAACTCTATTGAGATTTTATCAATTGTCCCAATAATATCTTTTATAGCAAAAGAAAATCTAAAATCATTCATTGTATTGGGTTGTCATGAATTTTCAGTTTCCTTTAAACTGGGACAGTTCCTGGGTCTGTCTTTGCACAAAAATTTTATTTTATAGAATTTCACATTTGGGGTGTCTGATGTGTCCTTGTGATTACATTAAGGTTATACACCCCTGACAGCAGCATACCACAGAAGTAATTCTGGCTTTTTCTCTGTACAACACATTAACAAGCACATATACTGCTGATTAGTCCCATTACTAGCAGTGTTAACTTGAATCTTTTGGTTAAGGTGATGTTTACCAGGTTTCTCCACTTAAGAGTTAACATTTTACCCTTTGTGGAAAAAAAAAAAGTAGCTTGTAGGGATATACTTTGAGACAATGTAAATATCCTATTTCTTTTCAAACTTTCATCCATTAGTTTTAGCATTCTTGAATGATTCTTGCCTGTATCAATTATTTTTATGATTGCTTGCAAAAGGTGATTTTCTAATTTCATCATTTCTACTACATTTATTAGTAGGCTTTCTACTAAAACTTTCCCTTTTCCCTTCTTTATTTATTTCTTTATTAGTTTCTATCATTGTAGCTTGTGGATTCTTACTTTTCAATGTTATTAAATTTGCTATAATTATTTATTTAAATTAGTAATTTATTTTAATGATTTTATTATCCCAGATGTGGCCGATGGGAGACCCTTCAAGCTGGTTCCTGTGTTATTTTAACATGTCTCTATCCTTCTTTAAGCACTTTCTTACTTTTTGGCATAACTAGGTATTCCAATTCTTGCCCTGCCCCAATCTTGAATTGAGCCATTTCTCCATGGAGCCCCGGTTCCTTTCAGTGGAGAATGGGGTATATAGAAACAAAGATCTTGGCTCGAGGTATGCTCATTGCTACTGAGGTGAAACTGCTTCAAGGCCCTCTCAGAGCACAGAGGTGGGAAATGTTTATATATACACATAAACGAATGTGTGCATATACACACGCCCTCATACACCCAGTACACATATACATATTATATCCATGTACAACTATACCATTTACATATATATATATGTATTACATACACACAAGCGTGTAGTGTGTATGTATATGTATTAGAACCCATGAGCTCACACCTATATCTCCAATTTCAAACCAATACTGCAGTGTTCATTCTATCTTTTCCTTTTCCCATAATGGTAGCTCCCTTTTCCCAAAGTGCAAAACCTGACTCCAATTATCCACAACTTATTTGCTCAATCCTAGAACATACAAAAAAATGACCTCAGAATTGCTGATCTACACTTCTGCAGAAAGAGAGCTCTACTAACGAGAGCTTAGTATTTGCTTAGAATTATTTTTGTTTTTAGCCTGAGAGCATACAGTTATTACTCAGGTTGCTTTTCCCTCCTCCTTCTTCAGGGTGGTTTTAATATGTATTTGAAGTATAATTTGTTTCTTTTGGTTGGTTGTATCCAATTCGAGGGTCCCCCATCATCCTTATGGGTCTTATTTACTTTCTATTTATTTATTCATTTTTTGATATGTGAAATATTAACAGAATTTCACAGGGCAGGTCTGTACAAACTGGTATGTTGAGAAAAGTGTTATCTCTCCTCCATTCTCTCTCCTTTTCACCCCATTGCCACCCATATCTTGTAGGTAACTAATCTTATTAGTCTGTTTTTTCATTCCTGTGCTGTTTTTTCCTCAAATGAGGGGGTAATGTATATTTTCTCATTTCTCCTTCTTTGTTACACAGAAGGTAACCTATTCTCTGCTCTTAGCTTTTTTCACTTGATATATCCTGGAAATCACTTCCTATCACAGAGGTCTCCTCATCCTCTTTCACGGCTGCATAGTACTCCATTGGGTACTATGGGTAGGGAGTTGATTTAACTACCCTCTATGTGGACATTCAGGTGGTTTCCAATACTTTGCAATTATAAACAATGCAATGCCGCATTAGATAATCTTGTATGTATGGATTTGTGTATATTTGGGAGGGTATCTTCAAGGTAAATTCTTAGAAGTGGGACTGCTGCATCAAAAGGTAAACATGTAGGTAATTTTGTTACAGACTGCTGAACTCCCCCTCCACTAGGGTTGTACCCTAGTGGTACAGGTATGTGCTAATGGTATATGCTAAAGGCCATTTTTACACCTTTTTGTAAATTATCTGTGCAAGTCTTTTCCCATTTTTCTATGAGATTTTTTACCTTCTCACAAAATTATTTTTTCTTATGTTAGGGATATTAGCCCTCTACAATATATGTTGCAATTATTTTCTCAGTTTGTCAGTTATCCTTGGAGTTGATTTATGCCGTTTTGCTGTACAGAAGTTTTTATTTTTATTTAATCAAATTTATCAATCACTTATGCAGCTGGGTTTTGAGACATATTAGAAATTCATGTACACCCAAGTTAAAGAGATATTTACCCATATTTTCTTCTAGTACTTGTATAGTTTCATTTTCTACATTGAGATCCCTAATTTATTTGGAGTTTATTCTTGTGGACAGTGTGAGATATGGATCTAATTTTATCTTTGCCAAATGGCTATTCAGTTGTCTCAGTATCATTTGCAAAGAAGTTAATTTTTGCAGTGATTTGAGATACTATTTTTATCATAACACTAAAATCCCAGATGTACTTGGGTTTATTTTTCTATTTCCTATTCTACCTAACTAATCTGTCAGCCCATTCATGTGCCACCACCACACTGTGTTAAAAGAAACTTTAGTAAACATAACTGGTAGGCTAGTTTTCTCCTTGTAGCATTTCCTTTTCAGTGTTTTCCTGGCTATTCTTACATGTTTATTTGTCCCATATGAAATTTACTATCAACTTGGTATTTCTATTGGGTTGTTTTCAATTATAATGTGGATAACTGATATCTTTATTATGTGAGTATTCCTATCCAAAAGCAAAGGGTGTCCTCTGTTTGGCCAAGTCTACTTTTATATCTTTCAGGGATGTTTTACAGTTCTCCTCGTAAAGATTTTACATATTTCATGTTAAATTTACTCAAGTATTTTTTTCTTCTTTATTGCTATTATAAATAGAGTTTTCTCCACCTTTGCATATTCTTTTATAGCCTGCTACTTTACTGAAATCTCTTATTATTTGATTTGGTTTTACCATTGATTCTTTAGGGCTTTCTAGGTCCATGAGTATATAATCTGCAAATAGAGATAGTTTTACTTCCTTTCCAATTCTTGTGCCTCTAATTGGTTTCTCTTGTCTACTTGCATTGGCTAATACTTCTAGTACAATGTTGAATGGTAGTGAGACAGTAGATAATCTTGCTTTGTTTCTAATCTTACTGGAAATACTGCTAGTGTTTCCCCATTAAGCTGGCTTTAAGACTAAGCCACATTTATATTTGATCATATATCTATATATTTTCAGAAAATATCCATTAATACCTCTTTGAGTGATTTTATCAGGAATGAGTGTTGAATATTGTAAAAGGTTTCAATCTATGAAAATAATGATATGATTTTCTTCCTCACATCTATCAATAAGGTATATTAAATTAATGGATTTCGTCATATTGAGCCATCTTTGCATTGAGCCATCTTTGCATATTTAAGTTGATAAATCCCACTTGGTCATGGTGCATTATTTTCTTCATGTGGTATCAGATTCTATTCTTTAATACTTTATTTAGAAACATTGCATTGATATTCATAAGTATACTGGTCTGTAGTTTTTATACTGTTTCTATCAGGTTTATGTATGGATATTATACTTGCCTAATAAAAACAATTCAGAAATTTTCCTTCATTCACAGTACTCTTAAAAAATTATGGAGCATTGAAATTATTTGGTCTCTGAAGGTTTGGCAGAATTCTCTGTAAAACGTTCTGGGCCTGGTGCTTTTCTTGTGGGTTAGTTCCTTGAAAACTCTATTTATTCTTGGGGATTTTTCTCTGCAAGCTTTCAATCTCTAATGAGATCAATTTTGGTCAACTATTCCATAGGAAACTATCCATTTCATTTAGGTTTTCAAATTTGCAGCGAGGTCTGCAAAGTAGATTCTCATGATATTTCTAAATTCTTCAATAGTTATTCAACACTTATTTCCCTTTGTCGTTTCTTATTTGTGTATTTGTGCTTTCTCCCTTTTTTCCTTGAGTTAGCTAGTGGTTCATCTAATTAATTTATTCATTAGAATTACTGTTTTTCTGTTCTCTCCCTCAATTTCTATGTTATCATTATTATTTTCCTCCTTTTGCTTTATTCTGGTCTATTTCTTGTTCTTTTTCTAGCTTTTAAAGTTAAGAATTCATTTATTGCCATCTTTAGTTTTTATTAAGTGTTTAAGGCTTTGACTGTTCCTTTGATCACTGTTTTATATATATCCCACAGATTCTGGTATGTGGTATTTCTCATTATTATTTTCTAGAAATTATCTAATTTCAATTTACATTGGATTTTTTGGGTGAATGTTTCATGTGCACTTAAGAAGGTGTATTTTATATTGTCTGGGTGTAAAGTGTGACATTTATTCTTACTGATCATGCTGTTTAGATCTTCGATATCTTTACTTAGTTTTAGTCTACTTGATTTGTCTTATACTAAGAATAGTAAGTTAAATTCTCCTATTAGTAGGTGCTTCTTTCTGTGTCTCCTCTGCATTTCTTATAGTTTTTGCTTTATAAAAGTGGTTGCTGTAGTGCATAGATATCCATAAATGTTATCTCTTCATTGTGAATTGTGGCGTTTAGCATTAAAAAGTGTGCTTTTTGTCACATTTAATGCTTTTCAAAATTCTACTTTTCTGATATCAATATTGATACATCTGCTTTCTTATTATTTTCATTTGCTTGGTATATCTTTGCTTATCCTTTTATTTTTAGCCTTTGTTAATAATTTTATTTTGGATACAGCATATAGTTGAGTCTTGCTTGGTGACTCCAACTGAAAATCCTTTCTTTTAATAGGTGAGTTAAGCCCATTTACATTTATTGATAGACTGATATGTTTGGTCTCAACTCTGTCATATTTTGGTTAATAATTAGTAAGGGAAATATGTTACATTTTATGTTTTATTTCTCTATTGTGTTTTATTAGTTCTTTTTTTTTTTTTTTTTAGTTTAGTGATACTATTCTATATGATACTGTAATGGTGGATACATCACATCACACATTTGTATAACACAAACAGTGAAGCCTATAACACAAAGAGTGAACCCTAATGTAAACTATAGACTTTGATAATGTGTCAATGTTGGTTCATTGATTACCACAAATGTACCACACTGATATGGAAAACTGATGATGGGGGAGGTTATATGTGTGGTAGGGGGAGGGGGTACATGGGAAGTCTCCATACTCTTGGTTCAATTTTGCTATGAACCTACACATGAGCATTTAAAAGAATGTACGTACCTGCGGGAAAGGTGAAAAAAACCCAGAAATGGTAAAGATGAAAAAAGGTAAAAACCATGTTTCGGGTACTTCAAAAAATTATATGTCTACTATTTGTCAACCGCATTAAGAAAGGAAAAGAAGAGCAAAAACAATGGAGTCTTCCTATTTGGACTGAGCATGAACCAATCTCTCCACTATGGAGAGATTTATAACTGAAGACCACCGTCAGTTCACCAGCCAACTGACTGATTTCACACTGCAAAGCTGGAGAGCTGCGTCCACCAGGGGGATGGTGGCAAGTGTATTCCAATCCAGTCACTCACTATAGTGGGCTCCGAAAAACATTCCTTTACAGTCTATTACAGTATTTAACGGTGGTTTTAAGTTGCACCAAACAACAGGTCATCAATTGTGTTCTCCATCAGGTGCTGAGAATGAGTAAACTCAAGAAAATAAAGGCATTTGCACCACTGTTCGGGCTTCTTGAACAAGCCTGGTCCCTGCCTTATCAGGCCAGAAAGGAGAGCTGTGTTCTTTAAGGACTGATCTGAAGAGGGCAACTTGCAATGCTGCCTCTCGTTTTTTTCTCCTCTTGGCTTTTTGCTACTAAAATAATTAACTTTATACTAGAAAGCAAGCATCAGTTTGTCTCATTCTGAGAGGGAAAAACCCTCAGTTAGTTTAATAGGTACGTAATTGAACATTTTGGGAAAATGTCGTGAAAGAAAACCAACTGTTCTTGCTCCCACTTGACAAAGCTTCATCTCAGACAACGCACTAAGGAGTCAGTGAAACGCAACTTTTCAATACTGCCATACTTGCTTTTAGAACTTTGCTTTTTTGGTTGCTTGTGTGAAACCCAAGCCTAGCAAATACACATTCACAATCTTTTTTTTTTCCACTGCAGCACTGTTCACTGTTAGATTTATAAAGTTAGTTATTCTGAGTTAATACATCAGTATTTTTGTCTCAAATTTTACATTACCATAAGTCTCTTTGGAGCTACTGATCCATGCATGTGGACAGGCACATACAGTGCAATACAATGGGAACAACAAATGCATATTCAACAACTATAAGCAGCAGCACATCAAGAGCCTAAAGACACATGAGCTGAGATAAACTGCCACCATTTTTTAGGCACAGATGCACCTTGAAGATTGTGTAGTTAGAAAGTAAAGGGATTTCTTGGGGCCGCCCGGTGGCGCAGCGGTTTAGTCCGCGCTTGGCAGCCCGGGGTTCGCGAGTTCGGATCCCGGGTGCCCGCCGACGCACTGCCTGCCAGCCATGCCGTGGCGGCGTCCCATATAAAGTGGAGGAAGATGGGCATGATGTTAGCCCAGGGCCAGTCTTCCTCAGCAAAAAGGGGAGGATTGGCGACGGATGTTAGCTCAGGGCTGGTCTTCCCCACAAAAAAAAAAAAAAAAAAAAAGAAAGTAAAGGGATTTCTGTAAAAAGTATGCTAATTAATTTGAATATTATAATAATATTACATTTCAAATTTCTGAAATGTTTGTGGACCAACTTTTTACCATTTCAAACTACCCAACTGCTTATAGTCTATTTAAGGGACTGCTGGGGAACACACTGTTTTTTGGGAATGAAGACGAAGACGAGCCTGTGGTTCATCAGAAAGGCCCCGGGCTGTGAGCACAAGAGGTAGGCAGAATTCAAAACAATAACCAAAAAGGAACCACAGAATTTAAGGATAGGAGCAGAGGTGGATTTATATGAAACTATGGAAGCTTGAGTTTCAGGGCCCCTTCTAGGACCTTGAGCCTAATTTTGTATTTTTTTTTTTTTGTAAAGAGAGTCCCAAATATTATATAAGCCTGGGCTTGTAAAACCTAGATCTGCCCTGAATGGAAGGTCCTTAGAAATCACTAAGATGGACTGTCTGATTTTACAGATGAAGAAACTGAGGCCCCGAAAGGACAACTTGCTGAGGTCAAAATGTGGATGTCAACCATTAACTAACAGTCAGCCTTCCCTTGTGCTCCCTGTAGAAAGGACTGCATTGTCCTATTTGGTCTCACTGCAATAACTGCCCTGGCCAGGCCCATGGGCTCCTTCTAAGGGAAACTGCTCCACCCACAGCTTCTGCTGAAGGAGCAACCCCAGCCTATTCCCTGAGGAGTGGCTTTGTGGTTTACCCTGTGACTCTGTCCCTCACCCCTACCTCCATTCCATCAACACAGCTGATTAGACCTGGGGTTGTCACCTGACCCAAGGGAGTCATTCCATCTGAGTCAATGACCTGTGAGGTCATCTGGTATAAAAAGCTCTGCTCAAACACAAAAGACATTGATGAACTAGCCCCATCAAATCCTCTCTCCTGGAAATTTTAACTGTGGAATATGGATGGAAACAGACAATTAGCAGTGGGGAGCTAAATAAGACACAGAGCCAGAGAGCAGCTGTGCACACAACTAGGAATCCTTGAGTTCTGTCTGCTAAGGGAGAGACGAGATAAGCCAGTTCTCAAGCCCTGAGGGACCCTCCAGTTCTAGAGTCTTTGAGGTCTAGTTGTGTTTTTCTTCCTGAAAGGCTCAGCATGGTGGCTCCAATAGCTGCTTTATTGTCAAGTTCCTCCTTATAATGCCTACCCCCATGCTGACTACCACTCCTCAGAAAGCATGGTCCTGTGTAAGGTGCCATATCAGAAAAACTCAACTCTATGTTTTTGAAAACCTTGATAGCAAAAAGTAGGAAAACGACCTTCAAAGTGAGTTCTCAATTCATCTTTGAGGAGAAATTGCTCCTTTGTTTTCAGGGAAAGCACTTTAGTAGGTCTTTGATTATACAGAGGTAAAGCCAAGAACATTTTCTGGAAAGGAGGCAGAAGCAAGAGGAGAAGTAAATGCTAATCTTCCTCGTGGGTGGACTGGCTGTCTCTCACACTGTTTTGCCTCAGACAAGTAAGACTTGAATCTTCTCTGAGAACCTCAATGGGAAGCAAGATAGGGCAAGGGCACTCTCAGGTGGGAGAGTGAAGCTGTCTCCTGCGACATGGGGACCCACTGGGTATGGAGGAGGCATCCTCCAGAAGTGGACTCTGAAAGTACTTGGCTGTTGAATTCTATGAGAAATCACACATCTGCATTACAATTCTTTTCCATTAGAAGATGACAAGGAATGACCTGCAGGAAGTGGCCTGGTAGACTGGAGGCTGACAGCTGACAGGACATAAGTAACAATCACAGTAGAACAGAGAAACACAGCATTCCTGAGGGATTCCCAAGAATGCTTGGGCAGGTACTCCTTGGAAAGTCCTGTAATCTCTAGGAAAAAATAGGGAAAGGGCTTGAAGCATCATTATTTGATTGTTAAAGTGAAGTGTGACCACTATACTCCAGACTTGAATGGGACATCTGGGTTTCACTTGGTTTCAAAGAACTCAACATGGTAAGTAATTATAATCTACTCCTAGCGTCACCTATAAGCCAGCCTTGGTGGTCTTGTGGTTAAGATTCGGTGCTCTCACCACCGCGGCCCAGGTTCATTTCCCGGTCAGAGAACCACACCATGCGTCTGTCGGTTGTCATACTGTGGGCGACTGCATGTTGCTGTGATGCTAAAAGCTATGCTACTGGTATTTCAGATACCAGCAGGGTCACCCATGGTGGACAGGTTTCAGTGGAGCTTACAGACCAGACAGACTAGGAAGAAGGACCTGGTCACCCACTTCTGAAAAAACTGGCCATGAAACCCCTATGAAAAACAGCAGAGCATTGTCTGATAGAGCACAGGAAGGTGAGAGGATGGCACAAAAAGACTGGGCTGGGTTCTGCCCTGTTGTACACAGGGTCACCAGAAGTCAGAACTGACTGGATGGCACTAACAACAAAGTGTCACCTATAAAAACAAAGGAAGAGTTTTTAGGTGTGAATAAATGCATGTATACATGAAAATATTTTTTTAATAAGCATCAGAGAACTGACTCAAATGGAACTAAATAATTAGGAAACATTAATGCACACTTTAGAGGTAGGGCAGCCTCCGAAGTTGGCTAATTCAATGGCTCTGCGAAGTCCTAAAGGACTGAAGTTCTTTCCAGCTTCCTGTTTTGTCCTTCTCGGCATGCTGCCTTTGCCATCAGCTGGCACCCTTCATGGTCCCAGGACGGCTGAGGCAGTTCACATCCAGATATAATAACATCAGATAACAACAGAAGAGTGATCTTTTTCTTTTAGGAGCAGGGACACTTTTCCTAGAAGGCTCCCTGCCGACCTAACCAACTTCCTCTTACCTCTCACTAACCAGATCTGGGTTACCTACATATTCTTAAACCAGTTAGTGGCAATGAGAATGGAATTATCGAGACTGTCTGAGACCAGTGGTTCCCAAACTTGTGCATACATGAGGATCACCTGGAGGAGCTTATTAAAACACAGGTTGCTGGGCCCCACCCCCAGAACTTCTCATTCAATAGGTCTGAGATGGGCTCAAGAGTTTCCATTTCTAACAAGTTCCTAGGCGACGCTAATGTAGCTGGTTGGGGACGACACTTTGAGAACTATTGCCTTAGACTAACCATTTGGAGCAGAATGGACGTTGGGGAATCAACCAAAAATGTCTGCTGTAAGAGAGAACTTTATCAGAAGAGTATTGTACATATTCTGGAATGATACGTTTCTATAAATTTTCTTGTGAAAATTAACGTTTCTGTAAGTTGTGCATATGACAAACAATACTGATTGTGGTATACCACAAGCCAAAATATGGAAGTAGAATACAAGCTAATGGCCTCTGACAGAAAATGTGGTTTTAGTAAATGTCACCCACTGTCACAAACATCCACCCATCCTGCCCTGCACACTGTGCTACCTCACACACCCGCCTACCTGCTGGAGTGGTATCAACCTCAACCTGTCTCGAGGCAGAGGAGACAATATGAGCAAAGGAATGACTGTGAGAAACAGCTCATTGTTTGGAGGAAACTAAACAGCTTGATGTTTTTGCAGCACTAAATATGAGGCTGGAAGTGGTGTGAGGTAAGACCCTAGATATGGACAAGAGCAAGACCACAGAGGGCTTTGTGGGATGTTGAGGAGCTTGAACTCGATCCTGTGGCTTCAGCAGCCACTGAGCAGAGACGTGATGTGGTTGGATGTAGGTTTCATTTTGATCACACTGGGTTCTGTGGAAGGCAGACTTGAAGCAGAGAGGTATGGTAGAGACTGGCAGTCCAGGTGAGAGTCACAAGGCTTGAAGGAGCGCCAAGATGGTAGGCTTACAGAAGACACAGATCTGGGAAATAGTCAGAAGGTCAAAATCTACAAATCTGGTGATCTGTTAGATGTAGACGGTACAAGAAAGTAAGTCATCCAGATGTTTCTTAGGTTTCTAGCCTCAGTGAGAATTTAAAAAGTGAGCCGTTATGGGTGTGGTGATAGGGTGATGATACAGGGGCAGAGGAAGATGAAATCAGTTTTAGATGTACCGTATTTAAAGTTCTGGCCCATCTCTACGTGAAAGTAGAGATGCTCAAGAGGTAGTTGGGCATATTAGGATGGGTTTGAGGGAGAGGACTAGACCAGAGATAGAGATTTTGGAGTCAACTGTAGTTAAATCAGGAGCATGAATACATCACCCAGGAAAAGCATAAAGCTTAAGAAGAATATTTAGCAAGGATGGGACCTTGGGAAATGCCAACATTAACATGGTGAGCAAAGGAGCAGGCAGCAGTCAAAGACAGCAAAGGTAGGGGGAAGACTAGGGTACACAATTTCAGAGAGTCAAGGTCATAGAGTTTGAAGCAGGAGGGGGTGGTTGACATTGTAACATACTTTACAGAGGAGGTTCCTTCAGGCCGGAAAACAATTGATAGGATTTGTACTGTGGGAAGTCATAGACATTTCAGGAGAGTATCTGGGCTGAATGATAAGGAGGTTAGTATGTGAAGACCATTTTTTTTTGAGAGTTTTGATGGGGGCATGGTGATGAGCTGAGAGTAAGGGTGGAGGATGAAGTTGAAGCAGGCTGTGAAGGCTTGGGATAGTCAGGAGAGGTAACTGTTCTTCAGGTGTTCTCAGACAGTTGACACTGTCTATACCTGGGGCTCTTTCATTTTCCAGAGCATTTGCACCACAAATCCAGCAAATTGAAATGTGCGTTCCACTGGATCTCAGGAAGGCATCTTTGAATAATGCTTAAAGAAACTCATAGGTATATGGGTATTCTGCAAAAATGGCCACAGTAATATTTCTAGTACCACATGGGAGAGACTTTGTAACTAACTGCCTTAATGAATAGAATGCAGAAATGATGCTGTGTCACTTCCAAGGCAGAAGGTAATGCAGCTTCCAACCGGCCCTTTAGCTGGGGATGCTACCAGGCTGTGAGGAAGCCCAAACTGCCCGCATGTCTACTGGTTGATGCTGGTTGCTGGCTGGGTTCTAAGGGCAAGCATCCTGAGAAAAACAGCCAGTCTGAGGCTGCATTGTCCTTTGCCTTGGAAGTCACAAGGGTCACTTCTGAGCCCTGTCTGACTTCCTAACTCACAGAATCTGTGAGCATGATAAATGGCTGTTTTATTCTACTAAGTTTTGGAGTAATTTACTCAGCCATAGTAACTGGAACAGCATCTAAATATCCATTCAAGTGAACATGAATATTAGGGAGAAACAAGATATTCCTGTATCCCAGACACGGTCACAAGACATATTGGAAGTTATTGTTCTGATCCCTCTTGAATACAAGATAATATTTTTATTCACTTCCTAACTTCAGCTTAAATGTACCCTAAATGTCTATATCTAAGCCACAACTTTATCCCTAAAGTGGCCTTTATTCAAATACTTTACTAACTCTGAGGCTTTTTGTTTTTTACTATTCTTGTATTCATGATAATTAATATTTTTTCACATCTAAATAGCTTCCCAGTGTGCTAGCCTACTTTCAAAACTAATTTATTGAGTTTTGATACCACCTTTCTCTACCCTTGGGCATTAACTCGGACAGACAGACAGACAGACAGACACATACACTGCTTATTTTTAAAACAAGCCTTACCAATACGTCACCAGGCATCAAGAAAGACACACTATATCTACTTCTGCTTACTGGAAACCATAAAAGCACTGGATTTATTCTCAGTAATACCATTCTGAAATAACACAAGTGCAAACTATGGGGAATTACCTGCAAAATTTCTAGAGCCATAAACCATAAGTATTCTTCAACGTCGTCAATGCACAGAATCTCAAAAAATACATGTTGAAATTGTTCTCCATAAATAACAAGAGCTGAAATATTTTTCAGATCATTAAAGAGTAAATTAATCAAAATGCTATTAGTAATTCCTAAGAAATAGGTAAGCAACGTCTAAGAAAGCACATGTATATAATAGTGTATTTTAAAACACTGATCATGGTTTCTATTTAATTTCTGTTTTCTTTTTTTGGAACTCAAATGCAGAAAATTGAGATAGTCATACTCTTTAGTTCCTGGGACATTATTTTCTAGTTTAGACTTTGAGCACATTGTAAAAAACATAAGGTTTCTTTCTTTTTTTTTTTTTCCAGTGAGGAAGACTGGCCCTGAGCTAACATCTGTTGCCAATCTTCCTCTTTTTGCTTGAGGAAGATTGTTGCTGAGCCAACATCTGTGCAAATCTTCCTCTGTTTTTGTATGTGGGACGCACCACAGCATGGTTTGATGAGCAGTGTGTAGGTCCACACCTGGGATCCAAACCCGCAAACCCCAGGCCACTGAAGCAGAGTGCGTGAACCCAACCACCACACCACCGGGCTGGCCCCAAGGTTTCCTTTTCATCCCACTGAGTACATACACTAAATATATCAGCACATTCCCTGTGCCCCCACACCGACCTTGACATCACCCTACCTGCAAAATCACCAATTAAACATCATACTCTATGATCACAGCTTCCTATCCTTGGGACTCACTTTCTCAGGAATCCCCAGGATATGGCCAGTGCTTCATTCTCATTGATGGGGTTCAGATCCACTAACCTGCAACCTCACTTTCCTCCCTATCTGGCTTGGACCGTATGGGCATCATCTCATCACTCTTTGGCTACTTCAGCATTTTTTGTTTTTACTCGTCACAACTGCCTAGAAAACTCCAACTGCAGATGGACCCAATCACCCACCCTCTCATGTCTGTGCCTGCAACAACTTGTGTGCTGCTGAAGAAATATCACCCATTGGGGCAGAGTGGTATTATCTTGTAACTGTATGAACACCAATACAAGTATCCCATATGGTGCTTGCAGGTCAATTAGAACAAGATGTCCCTTTCTCAAGACACTTTACTTCTCTGTCAGAAAGCTGTGGTAATATCTTGATTTTGCAAGACTAAGATACTTTACTGCCATGTGCCAAAAACTTGTCATAACATACATACAAATCTATGATGTTTATGATGTGAAGAGTGCCCCTTTTAGGTATGGCAACCTTGTGCAATACACACAAGGTTGTGTGTACCTGCACAGCTGTACATGTACATGGTGGCCCTGATGACGACCCTCAACCAGGCACTCGGGGCACTAAATATTTCTTTGGTCAAATACGTCACGCCTTCTCCTATCTTCTTAAACCCAAATCTTTTTTCCCTTTATTCTCAGGGGATGTCTATTCCTGATACTTCAAGGAGAGAATGGGAGTCATCATATGGGAACTCCCTAATGTTCCTACCATCTGATCCACAATCTTCCCATTGTTTGTACCCATTCTTTCTTTCTTTCCCCTTCCTACCAAAGACCAGTCCCTTTGTGTGGACTCTGTTTCAATCCTTCGAACCTTCTAGACGAGGACCAACTAACACCAAGATACTCCTTTCTCTTCTGTATCTTCAACTTTGCACCTAACCTCCCTCCCATTTCCCATCTGCAGTCAAACAAGCTTTAGTGTCTCCTATTAAGAAAATCACTCTCAGGCGTCTGCTCTTCGTCCACCCTCTAATTCCCATTCAAGCTTCTTAAAAGAGCTGTTCCGACTCACACCCCTTTCCCTCATATCTCCTCATTCTTCCTTCCACACACACACGGTTACTCAATAATTCTACACAACTGCACTTGTCTGATGCTAAATCCAGGAACAGCTTTCATTCTTCATCACACTTAACATAACAGTGGGGAAATTCAGAGGTGACGGATTCTTCCTTCGAAATATTTCATTTTTTTGGTTGCCATGACACCAAATAATCTTGCTTTTTGTCTACTTCTTTGGCTTCTCCTCTACCTGACCCTAAATGCTAAAATTCCAGTCCCCTTTTCTTTGTATGCCAAATCCTCTCCTAAAGGATCTCACTTTTTTCTCATGTATACCAATCACAGATACCAATTATTCCTATATGTGATATCTCCCCTGGTTCCTCCTCTTAGGCTCCAAAATGAAATATACAATTCCACTTGGATCGATCCCACACTCACCTCAAAGAATGAATTATTGTTTTTCTGCCCCAAACTTGCCTCTCCTCCTGTTTTCCATGGCTCAGTAAATGGTACCTCTCTCCACTATGTCAGATATCTAGGGCCCTTTCTTGACTCCTCTCCCCATAAGCAAGCCTTCACCAAATTCTTCACCAAAGTCCATGTTAACTCCAAAGCAGACCTTAGATGTCTCAACTTTCTTCCACATTAATTACTTTTACTCTTGTCCAAGCCACCATCGTTAGTCACCTTAACTCTATATTAACAGTCTCCCTCAATCCATTCATGCCCCCCACTCCCTCCTTCATCCATTTCTCAGTATACTTTCAAAAATGCAGCAGAGTAACCATTTAAAAATACACATCTGATCATTTTACTCTCTTGTTTACAGTCCTCCAATGGCTTCTCAGTATACTTAGCTTAAATTCCAAAATCCATACCCATTTTACAAAGTCCTGACGACCTGGCTCCTACCCTTCACTGACTATGCTCTAACAACATGGGCCTCTTTCCCTCCATCCTTTCCCACCCCAGGACTTTCACACATGCTGTTATCTCCACATGGAACTCATCCTTGAAACTTCTGGCTGTCACCAATGCATCCTCAAGCTCTCAGCTAAAATTAGTCACCTCACACAGAGAAGCCTGCTCTGACTCTCTCGTCTAAATGACTCTCATAGCACTCTGTAGTTTTCCTTTACAGCATATGCCACAGTTTTTAATTATGTATTCTTCTCTATGAAATATGTATCCTGTGTCCATCTCCCTATTATTTCCCTGAGGGCAGGGATCATGCCTGTTTTGCTCAGCATTGTATCCCCAGTATTGTGTACATAGTAGAGGCTCAAAATATTTCTTGCATGAGTGAATGCTAACACCTAATGGCACCTGCGAATTGAAGTATTGCTTTTCCTCTTCCATTATTACAATGGATTGAATAACAATATTAATGGGAGCTCGTTAAGAATAAGGTAGCTTGTCCAATTTATATAAAATAGTACCAAGTAACGAGATGGTCAGATGTTCAGGAAATGCTCTGGGGGAATATTACTTGTTGAGATCTACACATGTGTATCTATCACTTATATTAATCTGGGATTTGTTTTCTTTAACTTGCTGTCGCCTATTCAGCTGTGTGCCCTCAAGGCTGCCTAACACCACACGTGCTCAATGGGTGGCACCTGACACATGTTTAGAGAATGAGTTACACCAAGTTGAGGATGGAAACTTCTAAAGCACCAGAAGCAGAGTTCAGAGGAACCCCAGGATTATTTTGGAATAATGAAGACGATGCAGAAAGCAGGCCAAACGCCACAGAACGCAGAGGTGCTGACTTGTGAGGAGAGCTGCTGGGTTAAAGCTTCCTGCAGAAGCATAGCACTCATTTAGCTCATTGCTTCCAACTGAGGTTTAATCAGGTAGAGACAGGCAAGAAAAATGCTAGAAGCAGCTACACTGCTGGTTCTGAGCAAGTGTGTGTGCTCTCACACTTGTATGTGTGCATACACAAACACACACACACCTCTCCAAAACCCGGCAGTACCTCTAGGTTTCCCATATAAGGGTGTCACCATAATGCTTGTTTTTCCTTGTTACTTTCCATAAAAATAAGCAGAGCCTTAGTATCCACCAGTAACTTCAAGCTTATTTCCTGCCAGAAAGCTGGCTGGTATGACCGGTCTCGCAACTAGCTCTCTACCAAGTCACGCTCAGGCTGAAGTGGGCACTAGATGTGGAGTCAGCAGGAAAGTGGGTCTATGCCCATTTCTCTCAGGCTTTCCAGCGTGACCGTGTGTAAATCAAACTCTGGGAGGCTCTAGCTTCCTCCTTACCATGTCTCCCTCACAGCACACACACTATCCCTTAAGAAAGGGAACACTGAGTCTGAGAAGTTATTATTAGAGATCTTTCCCTCATCTGGTTTACGAATTTTAATATGACAGGAATATAATGAGAGTAAAGAGGCAAGTTCTCCCAATTAAGATGGAGCTTCACGTCCCCCCATGAGGTTCTGAGGGGACAAAAATCTAGGGAAATGCCATACATGGACCCTACTCATCTGAACACCAAGCAACCAAGCACTTTCTCTCTCTTATGAGAGTATGTGTTCTCTCCCCAACTGAACTGTAAAACTGAGGAGGGGTATATCTCTACTCTATTTCCCATAGCATCGGACACCACAGGCCCATTCAATAATTGGCCACTGAAGCCACTGAAGGAAGATCAAGGAATGGAAAGTACGCCTAGGGTTTCCGCTCATAGTCGATTTATCTTTGAAGTGAGTACTCTCTTTGTAAATGTAACTTTTTGCTCCAGAATCAAAGCAAAATGGTAAAAAACACAAATATTGCCACAGACAAGGGAGATATGTAGGCACCCATGCTGGGATGAATCCGAAAACATCTCCTTTTAAAAATGTGATTCCTTTCTTGCAGTTCCCATTAATTTTCTAGCTACTGTTCTTCATAGAAGGGTCAGTCTGTCCCTCTGGGAGCTTCTTTCTAGGAGACTGTGGGGGGCAGACCAGAACTCTGACCAGTATTTCAAGAAGCAACTATGCCTTTAGAGAGGGAACAACATAAGATGCGAAAAGGACAAGGCAGGCCTTGTTGGCCCGATTTACAGAAAGATGACGAGAAACAGCAAGGCTATAAAGTGCTTTTGAAAACAAGAATTATTCTCTAATGACAAGGGATTTTCAACTAAGGCACAAACAGGCATATAAAAATACTGGATAGAATAAATAAAAAAGGAACAAGATTTCTGCTTGAAGCAGAGGGAGAAAAAAACCAATAAAGGGTATCAATTGGAGTCACAAAGCATAGTCTCATTTAATTCAAGTTCCTCATAGGGTATCCTGGGCTCTAATCTGGAGGAAGCAAGCACATTTCACTACTAAGTAGAAACAATGCAGCCAGGTAAGGTTGATAGAGTACTTACCTCTTTGGCTTAGATGCTAAAGGCTTTCCAGACCCCTTCCCTAGAAAATGCAACTATCATGCAGACGGAGACACACATAGATCTAAAGGGGACACAACAAAATAATCCATTGGCTCCTGCATCTACAACATCCAAACAAGTCTACCTCCTACTGCTTTAAAATCTACAGAGGGGCTGGCCCAGTGGCACAGCAGTTTAGTTCGCGCTTGGCAGCCCTGGGTTCGGAGGTTCGGATCCTGGGCGCCCACCGACATGCCGCTTGCCAGCCATGCTGTGGCGGCGTCCCATATAAAGTAGAGGAAGATGGGCACGGATGTTAGCCCAGGGCCAGTCTTCCTCAGCAAAAAGAAGAGGATTAGCAACGGATGGTAGCTCAGGGCTGGTCTTCCTCACAAAAAATTAAAAAATTAAAAAAAAAATCTACAGAGAAGAGAGGGTGTTTTTTAGCTCTGTTAGGACTTTCCTACATTAACAGTTAATTCCTTCGGGATCTTTATTGCCAAGTAGTGCTGCAACCTGGTCTGATTACAGAACCTGAAGAGCTTCAGTTTTACTCCCAGGGAGTGTGGACCAGCACTGGATGGACAAAGTGGGCAAGGTCATGGAGAACATGGGGAGCTGGGGGTTAACAGATAAGCACAGTAGATCCTTGAGCAGAGATGCAGCATGATAAGACCACTGTTTGGAGAAGGTATTATTTAGGTTAAGCGTGTGTGTGAGAGAGACGGAGAGAGAGAGGTGGGGGGGGGGTGCGGGGAGAGAGAGGAGAGGGAAGGCAAGGAGTAGGAAAGCGGTAAGGGAGAATGAGGGAGTCACCTCTGTTGAGAATCTTTCATTAAAGCCCCCAAGACTAGGGTTGCTGCAATGAGAAGCAAGATGAAGGGACAATGCAAGGGGTATTTTGAAGGAAGTCTCAGCAGGACATATATGATGGCTGGCTGGATAAAGGAGATGAAGTAAGGAATGAGTCAGGTTTTGAGTTTGGGGCCTAGAAGGCTGGTAGGGCCATCAACAAAGCCAGGGAAGTTGTAAAAACACAAAAAAGAAGCTTGTCTGGGGAGGAGACTGGAGATGGACAGAGGGTAATGTCATGTTGAGTTGTTTGGGCAGTGGAATGTGGACTGTGAGGAGACCTTAATGTTTCCTAGAGGTTCTCACATATCTTAAGTGAGAAATTGGGCTTCAAGAGAGAGATCTAGTGGCCAACACTGAGAAAGTGGAATTGAAGCTGTCAGAGTTAATTAGGTTGCTCAAGGTGAGGATGATGAAGAATAGAGGATCTGATGAAGATTTTGAGG
Organism: Tapirus indicus; assembly: GCA_031878705.1. NCBI lineage: Eukaryota > Metazoa > Chordata > Mammalia > Perissodactyla > Tapiridae > Tapirus > Tapirus indicus. The sequence goes on from CM062917.1 coordinate 105,535,512, forward strand.
GATGCTCTGTTAGTCAGCTTGAGAAAGAAAAGTCACCAGTTAGTGAAATAGATGGAAGGAAAAAGAAAATTTACCAAAAAAAGCAGAACAGTGAATAGCTGAGAAATTAATCATTTCTTCTCTATTTCCAGGGCTTTGGGTGTAGCTCACTGCACTGGAATTGTCATGTATGTGTCTATTCTCTTCCAGACTGTCTGTAAGTCTATTCAGGGCAGAGACCCCACATTCCTGCTCTGTACCTTCAGTCTATTGGACACACCTCCCCAGTAGAGAAGTAGCTGCCGAGAAAGCCACGTGTCAGGACACAGGTGGAAAGGTGGGCTGCCTGCGCAGTAACACTGCTCACTTTGTGTGTGCTCAGTTCCCTGGCAACAAGAAAGCAAACAGGGATGGAGCTATCACTTCAGATCCACAGTTCTGTCCAGGACTTCCTCTCCCCTGATCGAATCTCCCCCACACTCCCTCCTTTACAAACTCTTCTACCCTGCCCTCTGCTATTCTGGTGAAGGGAGAAAGAACTCCCCACCTTCTTATCTCTTAATGTTTTAAAGGGAGGCACACAAAAACATCTCACTACAGATTTAGGCTGTATCCTACTCAAAAAGGTAATATGGGGTTTTTAATACTGGCTTGGTCATGGAATTGTTGGGAAGCCTAATGAAGTAATGCATGGCCCAGTGCCTGGCCTACAGTAAGCACCCAGTACGTGCTAACCATCACTACCCTTTGCATACCTAGTGCCTAACAAATCTCTCGTTACATAGTTGTGGCTCAAAAATGAATGAATAGTTTAAGCTCAGTTACGTAAAGCCTTCATTACCCCCCACAAAGCCCTCATGTTTGGGTGACTATGAAACAGGTATACACATTCAAAAAAGCTCCTCCTAACTATAGACTTCTCTTTTATAAAGATGTATGCTTTTATTTGCAACCTGAAACAGATATTAAGTGTTGTGACAAAATGAAATGTTAGAAAACTGGAATGAAGTAGAAATAATGTTAGAAATATTTTAATCCAATCTGATCCTCCAATCATACACTATAGATAAAAAGAAATGAAGAAAGCAGCTGAAATCAAAAGCATTTGCTAAACATTTATTGAGATAAAGCACAGTGCTATGTGTTTGGAGGGTGACATGGAGGTAATGAAGGCTTCTTCAAGTTTTTGAGAGCCTATAGTGCAATTGAAGGAAAGAAAATATTAGAACAATTACAAAGCAGTATATTAACCAAAAAGTGAATTCCTGAAGTTCTGGGTTTTAAGCCAGGCTTAGAGGAGACAGTGGCCATAAATTGGCAAGGAGGAAGTAAAGGAAGAGATTTCCTGTTTGGGGTGATATAACCAGGAAGGGCACAGAAGCAAGAGTCTGCACTTGCCATACGAAGGTTGATAAATATGGAAGGGGTTTTCTTGAGAATGAAAAAGATAAGTCTGATGAAGTGTAATGGAAAAGGAGTTGAAAGAACACTTGGATATGGAAAATTGGATTTAATACAGTTGACTACTGAAGGTCATTTTAGATTCTTGAACATAATGAAAGAGTTTCATGAAGATTTAAGCCACAGTTATGAGTACTGGTTGAGTTTTGAGCTGGTGACTCTGGGCCCCTCTACCAAATGTCCAGCAGTACACTTTAATGGTTTGTCACTCTTTTCTACTTTCTCACCGTCAATTGTTATTTCTCAGGAAATTTGCTGATAGTGTTGGCTTCCATTTTTGTAACTGCAGATACCTTCTGGACTCAAGTGAAGTGTTTCATGTCCAATTTATTTTTATCACAGCTCCTTTCTATCATGCAAAAAAACCTAAATTTTATTCATTTGAGTGGTCAGTGAGTACAGTGGATAAAAACATATGTTCTTGAATGAGAATGCTTGTGTTCCAGCTGTGGGAAATTGAGGTAATATTTTTTGGAAATATGTCAATATGCTTTTCTGTTTGCACATCCATGCACTTGACCTTCTCCATTGTCAGTCTGGGGCATACATCTGCCTGGGATGTACCGGAGGCTGTTCATTTAGATTGTTGTAGGAGAAACACAAAGAGAAAGTAGTACTCTCCAGCTTCTTCCAGCTCCAAATGGGGTTTTCAGCAAGATAATAAGCTTGAAACTCAGACTTTGCCAGACAATAAAGGACTACACAATCTTTATCTCCCACTTTAGTGAACTTGATCATAGTTTTCTTACAGTGGGAGTGGGGGGGGGGGTAAATGACCAGAGAGAGGAAAGGAGAAAGCCTGCCCATCCCCTTCTGGGCAGGGCAGTCCTCAGAAAAATGAGCTGAGGGAAAACACTGAAGGCAGAATGTGGTCTGCCCCACCACCTGCTTCGGTGTTTGCAAGGGGGTTGCCTCTCAGGCCTGTCTGCTCCAAATAGGATCAGCTGCATCCAAGTGAAACAGTGCAGTTGACAAAGGAGGGCCAAATTTAGTTCCCCAGTATCTCCCTGGGCTCTTGGGGTGTGGAGAAGAAGAAATCCAGAGGATCTCACATGAGATGGAAGGAAGAGGCAGGTGGCTAAGGGTACTGGCTAGTGAGCTTGCCAGGGTGTGACCCTGGGTTGGGAACCAAATTGGAGTCCAAGGTAGTCTGAGTTGCCATTAGGGTGATTCATCAAGGGAAGCTGGCTGAGGCCCCTAGAACATTGTCAGGGCTGAGGAAAGAGACCAGGCATTACCCCAGCCACAGGCTTCAGGGACACACCATACAAGCTCAGACTGGCTGTGCTGCAGCAAAGACAAGAAATGAACCAGGGGACAGAGGGGGTCTTCAAAGACACCATCCCCCTGGCCCACCCCAAGGACACAGTCAGCCCAATGCCCTCCCGGGGAGCAGAAGTGGGTGGAATTCTGAATGAGCATCCCCAAAGAGATTTGTCTAAACCAGTGCTAATGGGAGGCCAAATTTTGAATAGACTCACCATTTAAACTGAAACGAGGGAGGCTATTTAACCTCATCTAACTGACAAGTCTAGAAGTCCCCACCATGCGGGCTCATAAAGAAACCACTTCAGGTCTAGAAAACAAGGAGACGTGTGTCTAGATGTGACCTGAGTAAATTTACAACCCCTTCCCACCTGGCCCAGCCACATTCTGTGTGACACTGAGAAAGCTGTTTAACCTCTTTAAGCTTCAAAATCCTCACCTGTGAAGACAGAATCATAGTACTTACCATTTGGAGAATGTTAATGAGCCTATTCATGTAAAATGCTTAGAACAGTAGCTGACACATAATAAACTTTTAATAATATATTTGCTGATTTTGTTATCATTTCTACTATTACATTCAACTTCAAAGTTTCTTTTGGCCTATATAAGAATGGCTGAACATTTGTCAAGAAATGTCAAAGTACCATATTCCTGACATTCTTTATTTAGGATTTCAGAGCTTCTAAAGCATCCCCACAAGCACAGAAATGTCATTTGGGGACAAATGAGAATTATCGTTTTCATACCATCCCTGACTCCTTCTCAACATCTGGGTACTCACTACAGCAATTACTTCAAAGCCAGGACATTATTTCTTACGAATGATGTTAGCTGTAATAAACCACACAGGAAAATGTTAGCAGTGTTGTAGGACCTGGTGGTGAAGACTTCTCTGTCTGAGGCTGATCTAGTCCTAAGAGGATGGACCAGCTACAGGCAACAGATGAACCCCATGAGCCGGGAAGGATGCAAAGGGAGAGGATTTATTTGTGATGCTGAGGTCATTTTTTTAACATGCATATTGGGACACTACCAGCACCAGATTGCTCCTGGCAAATTCCCTGTGTTGAACACATGTAAATCAATTCTCAGAGTTGTTTGCTATGTGCCCACAAAGCAGCATGATCCTGAGTAATCAATTCTAGATATTAACAAATCTAGAGGCTCTATTCTAGCTCTTTCAGTTTTTCTGAGTCAATGTGGAGAACACTGAGGAGGGTTAGTTGAAACAGGAGATTTAATTAGCAAGGTTAATACTGATTGTAGATGAGTAAAGTAGATATATTTGAGTGCCTTTGGTATACAAATCCCTAGGCTCTAGAGTTTAAAGAAACATGTACAGTGAGTACCAAAAAGCACAATATTGCTTAATACAGCAGGATTCCTGGGGAACCAAGTGTTTCATTTAAGTGACTTTCCCAAATAATTCAAGTTTACTCTATTTTTAAAAACTTTAAAAATAAGAAATCTTCACACATTAGACATCTGTCTAATGAAGACATCTGTCTTCTTGAATGTTGTTAAATAGAGCAGATCACCTTTTTTGTTGGATCCGTCATCACTGTGAGCATCTGCTATTTCACAGTGGTGCTCTGGGAAAATATGTCTCCAGGCATGGTCCATAGACTCCAACATGGGAATCACCTTGGGAGTGCATTAAAAATCAGACTCCTGGGACGTAAGGATGGTTCAACATCCACAAATCAATCAACGGGATACACCACATTAGCAAAACAAAGAATAAAAACTACATGATCATCTTGATCCATCCAGAAAAGGCATTTGACAAGATCCAACATCCATTTATGATAAAAACTCTCAACAAAATGGGTATAGAAGGAAGGTACCTCAACATAATAAGGGCCATATATGACAAACCTACAGCAAACATCCTACTCAATGGGGAAAAACTGAAAGCCATTCCTTTGAGGACAGGAACAAGACAAGGGTGCCCACTCTCGGTGCTCTTATTCAACATAGTACTGGAGGTTTTGGCCAGAGCAATTAGGCAAGAAAAAGGAATAAAAGGATTCCAAATAGGCAACAAAGAAGTGAAACTCTCACTATTTGCAGATGACATGATTTTATATATAGAAAACCCCAAAGAATCCATTGAAAAACTGTTAGAAACAATCAACAACTACAGCAAAGTTGCAGGATATAAAATCAACTTACAAAAATCAGTTGCATTTCTACATGCTAATAATGAACTAACAGAAAGAGAACTTAAAAAAACAATCCCATTTACAATCGCAACAAAAAGAATAAAATATCTAGGAATAAATTTAATCAAGGAGGTGAGACCTATACAATGAAAATTATATGACACTACTGAAAGAAATAGATGATGACATAAAGAAATGGAAAAATATCCCATGCACATGGATTGGAAGAATAAACATAGTTAAAATGTCCATACTACCTAAAGCAATCTACAGATTCAATGCAATCCCAATCAGAATCCCAATGACATTCTTCATGGAAATAGAACAGAGAATCCTAAAATTCATGTGGGGCAACAAAAGACCCAGAATAGCTAAAGCAATCCTGAGAAAAAAGAATAAAGCTGGAGGCATCACAATCCCTGAGTTCAATATATACTACAAAGCCATGGTAATCAACACAGCATGGTACTGGTACAAAAATAGACACACAGATCAACGGAACAGAATTGAAAGCCCAGAAATAGAACCAGACATCTACGAACAACTAATCTTCGACAAAGGAGCTAAGAACACACAATGGAAAAAATCTCTTCAATAAATGGTGCTGGGGAAATGGGAAAGCCACAAGCCAAAGAATGAAAGTAGACCATCTTCTACTGCCATACACAAAAATTAACTCAAAATGGATCAAAGACCTGAAAGGAGACCTGAAACTATAAAACTCCTGGACGAAAATATAGGCAGTACTCTTATTCGACGTTGGTCATAAAGGGGTCTTTTTGAATTCCATGTCTACACGGACAAGGAAAACAAAAAAAAAATAAACAAGTGGGACTTCATCAGACTAAAGAGCTTCTGCAAGGCAAATGAAATCAGGATCAAAATGAATAGACAGCCCACCAGCTGGGAGAAAACATTCATAAATCATATATCCGACAAGGGGTTAATTTCCATAATACATAAAGAACTCACACAATTGAACAACAAAAAAACAAACAACCCGATCAAAAAATGGGCAGAGGATATGAACAGACATATCCAAGGAACACACACATATGGCCAACAGGAACATGAAAAGATGTTCAACATCACTAATCATCAGGGAAATGCAAATCAAAACTACATTAAGATATCACCTTATACCCGTTAGAATGACTATAATCACCAAGACAAAAAACAACAAATGTTGGAGAGATTGTGGAGAAATGGGAACCCTAATCCACTGCTGGTGGGAATGCAAACTGGTGCAGCCTCTATGGAAAACAGTATGGAGATTCCTCAAAAAATTAAAAATAGAAATACCTTATGACTCAGCTATCCCACTATCGGGTATCTATCCAAAGAACCTGAAATCAATCATCCCAAGAGGCTTATGCACCCCTATGTTCATTGCAGCATTATTCACTATAGCCAAGAAGTGGAAGCAACACAAGTGTCCCTCAGCTGATGACTGGATAAAGAAGATGTGGTATACGTATTCAATGGAATACTACTCAGCCTTAAAAAAATACAAAATTGTCCCATTCACAACAACATGGATGGACCTGGAAGGTATTATGTTCAGTGAAACAAGCCAGAGAGAGAAAGACAAACACCACATGATTTCACTCATATGTGGAATATAAACTAACACATGGACAGAGAGAACTGTTTGGTGGTTACCAGGGGCAAGGGGGATGGGGGGTGGGCACGAGAGGTGAAGGGATGCATTCAGATGGTGACTGACAAACAGTAATGTACAACTAAAATTTCTCAACATTATAAACTATTAAGACATCAAAAAAAACAATTCAGACTCCTGGGCCCCACCCTAGGATTCTTGAATCAAAGTCCTTAGGTGAGACCCAGGATTCTTCATGTTCAACTTGCTTCTCAAAGGACTCTTACACTCAATTCAGGCCAGAGAGGCCCTAACTCAGGGTAGTTGGATGTGCAGGAAGATGTCCTTTATTGGAAGCATCACCAGTGGCCTGCTCTCTTTCTCTGTTACTTTCCTCTTATGAGTAAAAACTTTTCCATAGCATGCTGGCTTTAAATCCACAAGCCAATATGCACAAGCCAAGGATCCTTGGCCAGGGTGCTAGCCTTTGTGGTGTCTACTTTCCATCGATGAGCCTTATATCATCCACTCAGGCCTGGGGCCCTAAGCTTGAAGTATACTGCTGCAGGATTCAGGTGCCTGATCCCAAGGAACCCATGCTGGAGACCTGCCATTTCACGTCAAAAGGGCACTCACAGAACAAGGTGGAATGGCAGAAGTGCTAAATGCCAAACACAGAAACGTGACTAGTTGTTCAGGAGACAGACATATTGATGGGCTGGTTTGGTGAGAAGGAAAAAATCCAATTACTCCTTAAGGTTGCTAGTAAAATGAGCACTTGGGGTCAGAGAAAATGAAAACAGAGGATGTGGAATGTGCTAGAAGATGTGGCTGCTACCTTAATGCGAAGCTGGGTCTCTCACCACAGAAACATTTTCTCCCACAGTGAGTCAGCACTACCCAGGGATCCATTTATTGGATTAGGAGGAACTTGGGGCAGACTGGTGGGAAGAGCATTGACTATGGAGTCAGAGGACTTGGGTTCAAATTCTGGTTCATATACATGGCTGTGGGCAAGTCAGTCAGACTCCTGGGGCCTCAGTGGTCTTATCTGTGAAACTGGACAAAGAATTCCTGCCCCCACTGAACTCTTGTGTAGCTTTAATGAAGGAGTGAATATGAAACAGCTTTGTAAACTGAAGACCATTTTACAAATATTTAATCAGAAACATTTTACAGTGTGTACATATTTAAGTAGCTGCTACATCTATCTATAAGGCAGAATGCTAAGAAAAACCCCAGGCTGGGAAAAAATTCAAATATGTTAATTATCTTACATAAATAAACCTATCATATTGTTCAATGTGGAGCTTAAATATCTGCTGTGCTTTTGTAGCATGAAAAAGATACATCTTTAAATAAAAAATGGGTGGTATTTTGACTTTTGCACAACTCATGTTTAACAGTCTCTTAAAATATGTTATTCTTAATTTCTTGATTGAAGGGTAAGTGAAAAAGTCAATCATATCTTCATTTTATTTTCAAAACTCTCCTTCCTTGCATCAATTTCTTAATGTCTACTTTACTTGCACAATTTATTAGCTGAAATTGCAGACTGGTGGGGAAAATGGGGACATGCCAGAGAGAAAAGAGAGACAAGAAGGTCAATACAAAATATAAGAGGTTTTGCCCCAAACCTAAAATACACTAAGGACAGGGAAAAGGAAGGCTAACTTAGGAAACCTAACCATTGTCTGGCTTTACATCACTACTTTTAGCTGTTGCTTTTTATTTTCAAGAGAAAGATGTGCAAAAATTAAAAAAAAAAATGGCAAAGCTAATTCTTTCAGCACAGAATTGAAATCAAAAGCAGACGGAGGCCCGGATAATAAGTACCAATAAAAGCTTTAGCTGACATAGCTTCAATTTACAAATCACTGGCTTCTCCTGGCAGGGCTTGGGGAAGGAGGGTGAGGAAGCATTGCCTACACAGCCTGGATAAGAAAGAGACGGAAAGCTTTAAAATTAAAGATGCTTTCAACTTCTTATTCTAAAACACTTGATCTGTGGTGACCATGATAAAATTCCAATGAAACCTGAGCACACTATGCAGTCTCTGGAAACCCTGGGAGGAACGATGTCCTGCCTTCCCAGTGGTATCTGATTTTGACACGTATACTTTGTTAGTGGGAGCCCAGTCCATAACGTCCATACAAAAAGATGTGTGGTTTAGAATCTGCATGTATTTCTATTTCTTTTTAAATGTGAGCATTAGGAGGCCCTTGTGAGAGTACTAAAAATAAACTAGTAATAAATAAATACTGGGAAGCCAGAGGGATATAGATTGATTTGTGGCAGTTGATATTACTTCTCAAGAAATTCTAACAACAAAATTAGGCCTCATAGGAGCCTAAATACTCTTGGTTCAGTTCGTAAAATCTGGAAGATTATCAGTAAAAAGGAACTGATGAAATTGCTAGATTTAGAGAAAAGAGTTGAGAGAGATACTGGAGGGAAAAATTTTGGCTGAGCATATTAAACAGCACGAATGAGAATTAGAAGTGGACGATGAACACAGAACGAGGCATTAAAGCCAGCAGAAAACTTCCAAATTAAAATACCAAATATCAGCCTATAGGACGCTCAACCCAACTCAAAGGCCCCAGCATGGGGTGGAAAATGTGGAGTTTGTTCTCTCTGAAATAGCTGCCCTCTCCCGCTCTGATTCTTTTTTGGGAAAGAATTTTCTTCACATTCTCACTGGTGCAAAATAATAGAACTTGTTCCTTCTAGGACGCAATTGAGGGGAGATGGGAAAAGTTATCTTTCTACTTTCTCACCTTTTTCTAAGCCCTTCAGGATAAGCATAACTCTGCTTATTCCAGTTCTCTTAGAACAGTAAAAGCTTTAATAGAAACAGTCTCATCTTTCTTGATTTTGGTGGGTTTCCCTCAGGCGTTGTTGTTGATTCTTTCATCCCTCAGTGACTTAACCAGCTCACATGGCTCTCCCTGCTGATGGCTTTCAAAAATGACTTCATCCTCCAACCTCCGCCATCCGGCTGCCCGTATGACCCCACCTTTGGAACTTAGTTTCCCATCTTGGCCTCTAAAGCCTGTCTTCTCTCTTCCTTTTATTATTAAAAACAAACAAACAAAAAAAGCCCTCCCCATTTTTGTGAACTGAACAGAGTTTTCTGTCATTCTCCCTTTCCTCCTACCAAATCGTATCTGTTCTCAGGCTCATATCATTAATTCTCATTATTTTTTATACAAATTACTCTAACGATAATAGAAGCGCATGGCACAAAATCTAAAAGGCACAAAAAGGCATAGGGTGAAACCCCCCCACCTCAGGCTCATCTCTGCTGATCTCACCCCTTTGCTCTCATGCCCCTGTCTAGTTCCCCACCCCACAAGAAATTACTGTTGCCAGGTTCTCCTGTATCTCTTCCCCCCTAATTTAAGATAAACAAATGAAAGGAAACAAGATCCTAAATGTAATATATTTTACTCTGCTAGCTTCTTCTCAGTCTCCCTGTCTATTTGAGAAAGTTCTTCATTTATTTCAGACACATTATTAATCTATGGGCTTTTCATATGGTTCTTCTTTCCTACATGTGGGTATTTTCCAAGTCCCTTTGCCTGGACCTCTCTCAGACCATGAACTAATACCCATGAACTATTTTTGCTTTTAAGAATGCAGAGTCTCACCTCTAAATGCCCAGGGGAAAAAAAGCTATTTAAAAGAACAAAGCAGAAAAAAAAAAAAACCCAACCCATCCCTCAATTTGTTTATATAATTAATCTATCTTGAGAAGTATCCCTTATTCTAATGTCAGCAGTCACCAGAAGAACCACACTAAGGAATCAGCATCTAAATAACAATGGTTGTCTCAGAATCACAGCTGGGGAGTGAATTTAAATAGATGGATGGACAGATAGATGGGTAGTTGGATAGAAAGAGCCAATCAACTGTGAAGTGTTACCAAGCCCTAAAATCATATTTCATTTGATGGGAACAACAGAAGCCTGATTAATGCATGTGGGAATTTCATTTCAAAGTTATACCAGTGGCCTTTCAAGGCTTCTTTTTAGGGCTCCCTGAGTCCATGTACATTTGGCCAGTGTATGATTTTAGGGCTCCTATATATGAGTTTCATTTATCTTGTGTAATGATTAAGTGTGGGATAATTGCAGAATATGAAACAGAATTTTTTTCACTTGGGATAATTTTATTATATCTGGAATTTTCCTGAAAATTTTATACAAGAAGGGTAAGCACAGACACTTTAAAGTTTCTTTCTGTGTAAGGTTTTACTTTTACCAAAAACTCATGGAAGGAGGCAAAGTGAAGCCACTCTTTGAGAGAGGAGAGTTGAAAGTGGCCAAGAATCATGCACACTTTAGTGAACAGAGCCACCACTGACCAGGTCATAAACTGGGTAATATGCCGTCCTCCACTGGCTAATTTCCCTCTTAGAGTAGGATTATATCATTCTCTGGAGATCAAGGAATGAGCAATTATCTTTTCTTTTTTCTTTTAATCTCAAAACTGTGAATGGAAAATATGAGTTTTCTATTGACTCATTCTTTTGATAGTTCAAACAATAAAGTATGGATAGACTTAGGACTTGGGATACAAGGAGATTCTGAGTTTCATTGAGAGACAGGAAACCTATGAAACCACCGACAGTCTATGACTCCATTACAGGGCCAATACTGCTTGGATAAATCTTGTTAGAAACACTTTGTTGGGGTTCACAAAAGTAATTCAATCATTTACAAAAGGCTATTCAAAACTTCTCAATATCCCTTGATGACAAACACAGAACACAGGTTTTTCCTAAATCAATTGTGATTTAGAGCTTTCTTTCTGAAATATTAACTCTCCATAGCCAATTTATAAATCCAGTCTTATGTAAAAGTGACAATTTAGTCAACCATCAAATCATTATTTTTTCTGTCACTGAAAAGTCTGGTTGCAAAGAAGAATGTATTTGAAGGAAGTTCTTTTTAACTCTAATAAAAGTAACTTATGGTACTATAAAGCTATTGGCATTCAGGAAATAGTAGATATATTGCTCCTGTTTGAAATCAAATAAAACCTACATTCTACTTTGTGTATCTAAGTAAATCACTATTTTATAAAATAAGAATAATAGCCTAGTGAGATGAATCCCTAAAGCATAAACATTTAAATGAAAGTGCTAAAGCCAACCCACCAGGGTGCAACTATCTTCTTTTATACCAAATTCTTGAAGATGGTAAAAATTGCAACCAATTTGCCATGAGAGAATAAGACGACTAGCTGGAAAAGATGGTACTTAAGCTAACCAAAAGGAAAAGGGTAATCTAGAGGGATATAGAGATATGACAGACTTGGAGACTGAAACTAGAGAGACAGTAACTTGTATATCACGCTACTTGAATACAGTAATTTTCCATTTAACCATAATCTAAAGTGACATCTTCTTCAGGAGCTACCAAAAGGAGACAGAGGCAGATGGAACAGCCTGTGGTTGGGAGGTGGGGGGACGCGGGGGTGTCATGGGCACCAGCCATCTCTCTGACCTTGCAGCCAAAAGCACAACAGGATGAAACATGGACGTAATGACTCCATCCAAGAGATTCTAGCTGCTGAGGCGCTGTGAAGCCCTTGTTGTAAGATGGGCTCATTATATGGCAGCATTTTGACCTGGAACCTGATGGAACCTACTCAGAAAACTCTATATATTTTGTATGTTATCATCCATGAAATTCTAGAAACCAGGCTTGCATATGCCATCCAATACACGTAAGTCTTAGGAAGAAAAGCCAGACAATATGGCAAAAAGAAAACTATCTTGGGCCAGATCAGTTCACACTTCCATAATGCACTTTTGTCCAGAGTCCACTCTGAAACTTGAGAGTCAAGCAAGCTTTTCCCTTAAACAATTAGACAATTGCCATATGCAAAGATCTGATATCCCTCTCAAGAAGCAGTTCTCTCCAGCCCTCCATGAAAAAATATATTTTAAGCCGACACATTAACTTTGAAAGCATTATATATGTTTATTTTTAAAAACCGTACCAATATTTACTATTCTTATAGGAATTAGATAACATGAATTAGTGTGTGTAGGCAATATGTTCCTGGATGATAACATCAAATGACTTCCACTAGTATAGCCTGAGTCTCATTTTTATTCAATGGCAGGATTAAATTTCATTCAGTAATACAAACATTTATAAGATGCATATTATGTTTATTTATTGTGCATTTGGGGTTCAAAGGAGGTTCTTAAAGAGTTATCTACACACCCATATTCATAGCAGCAATATTTACAATAGCCAAGAGACAGAAGCAACCCAAATGTGTCCTTCAATAAGTGAGTAGATAAATAAAATGTGGTATATACATGCAATGGAATATTATTCAGCCTTAAAAAGGAAGAAAATCCTGCCACATGCTACAACATGGATAAACCCTGAAGACATTATGCTAAGTGACATAAGCCAGTCACAAAAAGACAAATATTGCATGATTCCACTTATATGAGGTATCTAATGTAGTCAAATTCATAAAAACAAAAAGTAGAATGATGGTTACCAGGGGCTGGGGGAGGGGGAAAAGGAGAGTGGTTGTTTAATGGGTATAGAGTCTCAGTTTTGCAAGATGAAAAGGTTCTGGAGATCTGTTGTACAACAATGTGATTATACTTAACACTACTGAACTGGGCACAAAAATGGTTAAGATGGTAAATTCTGTTATGTGTTTTACCATAGTTAAAAAATTTTAAATTCCAAAACCTCCGAACCTCAACATGTACTACAGGTGCCTGTAAGACAAGGGCCAGCAAACTCTTTTCTGCAAAGGGACAGAAAGTAAATATTTTAGCTTTGCAGAACACAGTCTCTGTCACAACTCCTCAATTCTACCATGGTATTGTGGAAGCAACCACAGACAATAAGTAAATGAATGGGCATGGCTAGGTAACAATAAAAACTTTATTTACAAAAACAGGTGGCTGGCCCATGGGCCACAGGTTGCTGCCCTTGCAAAATATTAATACCTAATTAAGAGATAAATATTTTCAATTTGTAAATACCAGAGGCTCCTCTATCCAAGAATTATGAGTAAAACATTTTTCTTTTCCAGAGTCTAATATTGGAGCAACAGCAACAAGACCAAGAAAACTCAGCAAGACTAGGACTTACTTGTAGTAGGAGGAAAACTCCACATTGACAAAGGACATGTTAGCCCTGCTTCAGTGTCTCCACTTCTCTACAGATAAGTTTAGCAATTTAGAGAAAGAATAATAAAAATGCTACAGCTGGAACAGCTGGTGATCATCTAGTACCTGTCTCCCCTTTAGTGCATGAGAAAATTGCAATAGACTTCTAGACCTACCCACACTGTCACAGCTGGTGTAGGTAGGGCTGGGAACAGAGTATAGAGCCATCCCAACTCTGAGGTCATGTTCTTTCCTCCTCCCTACTTCTAATCAGGAGCAGCAGCCAGCCAGCCACCAGCTCTGCAGGAGTTATCTGTTTCATGCATGCTATTCCAAACGGTCTTGGCTTAATCCTGAAACTAATTTTTGCTCTTCACCAAGTTCAGTGGGGGAAATCAATGAAGACACAAAAAGCCCCAAAGGCCTCATCTCATGAAATTCAGAAATGAAAGCAAGGATGCAATTATTTGTTCCCTTCCCAGTTGTGCCATAGGAAAAGGGCATATTTTTCCAATGGCATTTAGGTAGTATAAAGAAACCGCCACCCAAGGGTGGGGTTTAGCAGCTAGATTCAATCTTCTTGGGGACCACAAAAAACAGGCACCCTAGTTAAACAAACAAAACAAAACAAACAACAAGCACACACCAAAAACCAGCAAACGAAAATGGAGGGTCAGGAAACAGACACTTTAAAGAGTGTTAGCTTTATAAAAGGAACTTGCATCTCATCAAAGAACTCAATCCAGTGCATGGAATTTTAGAACTAGAAGAGATGATGGGTCAACCCCCTCTTCCCTTTTAAGTATGAATTAAGCAAAGCTCTGGGAGTTAAGGAACTGCTTAAACTGACAGACAGTATTGATCTATTGTATGGGCTCAAAGCTGAAAGGTTCCACATTCACTCCACACAACTCGTTGGGGGTCTCAGTTCTGCCCTTGGCACTGAACTGAAGCAGAATACTGGTTGAAGCCAGAAAGCTGGACGGTCCAGGCAAAAAGGAAAGGCCTTTATCACAGGATGAGGAGACGGCTGACTGGTGATGCTCCTACATTACTTTGCGTCTTCAGCTCCCATGGGACCTGCCCTCAACTGCTAAAAGAGCCCAACCTCTGACAAAGACCAATGATCTCAGCAGTAATTAATGATACTGTCAAATTAATTAACCCAAGTCTTTGTCCACACGAAAAAAACCTCTAATGTCAATACTGTTCACTAGTCCTTGACCAAGCTCTATAGACCCAAACCTTCCTTGGGACACAGGGACACCACTGACTGATGACCCTAATAAGGTCCCATCTATTAAGCCACCACCATTTGCTAATAAACCTTCTCACAGTGACATATCCTTGATAATATAACTTTAGTGAATTAACATAACAGTTCTCCAAAACCTAACACTATTTTAAATAGATATAAGCCTGAGAATACCAGTGTGTATCATTCACATTTCCTACCATACCTTTTAGATACCCTTTTGAATTATGGTGATGAAACACTAGACAAACCCTGTAGGATTTCATTAAGCCATTTAATAACTGGCCCTCATTAAAGCGCTGGTTCCCTTGTCCTTGTCTATAAGGATTCCGACTCACACAAATGCCCACGTATACATTTCCATATTATCTCTTTAGAGGATTCAGAACTATTTTCTTACACCTAACACAGCTTTTATTCCATTTAGAATAATTACCCTCCATCCCATTTCTGACTTTCAAGAAAAACAAGACACTTAATTGACCACAGGAGGACTCTCTCAAGGGCATCAGGCAGCAGAAGCTCTTCTGTGAGCTCACAACTTAAGCTGATGTAATCTGCTACAAGAAGCTGAGTTCTATTTTTAAATTATACCCTTTTACTCTGCCTTCAAAGGGCGCATATATCACATGCAGTAACTGCTCGTAAAATACCCCGTGGCGTAGTCTCCCGTCCATTTCCCTCTGGGGTGAATCACAGTCAGGAGGGGTTTCCAACTGCACCCCCCCACCCCAGCCCTGCCTATTTAAATTCACCCACCACTTCCTATTACTAGGTCTTCAGGAGAACAGCTACATATGGCCACACTCTCCAGGTGTCTTGTTTATCACGGTAATTTTGACAAGGAACAGATGACTAGCAGGGTCCTTCTTGAGGGTTGGGATCAAGCTTTTCCACCTCTTTGTATTTCCATCCCCAAATCCGGACACTTAATAAATGCTTACTAATGTTGCTGCTGAGAGCTCTGTCATCAGGCCTGTGTGCTTCAAAGGGTGCCAGAATGAAAACAGATGATTTGCTTTGTTTAAGTTTTTCATTCATCATTTCGGTCATGCTCACTGCGTGTTATTAAAAAGGTTTCCTAGCATTTTGAAAACACTATGAAAAAAGCTTTGGTTGGAGGTAAAAGTACATTTGATCTTGTTATTTATTTATACTTATTCCTCTCTCTTCTAAATAGAATGAAGAGCTCCGTAATTAAAGTGGGGCTATTACGGAGTCTGGGAGAGGTCAGAACAGTATGTTTCTCTCTGGTCTGCTTCCCTCTTCATTCCATGGGCGGCCGGGTCTCATCTGGGTTCCTACAAAGGTCTCCCAGCAGCTCTCCCAGCCTCAGTGTGTGGGTCCTTCCACTCCCTTCTCCACATTACAAGCCATGTGAGCTGTGAGAACTCAACTTGGATCATGCTCCTCCCCTTCTCAGCACACTTCCATTCCCCCAGCCCTTGGGGAGATGTCCCTTCTGGTGTGGCACTGCTTACCTTTCCAGACCCATGGTCTGGGCACCTCTGTCCTCACACCTACCTGAATTTCTGTGCTCTGCTTGTAAGGACCTGAAAGGTCCTCAAAAGTGCCCTGTTTTTTCCACCTAAAGGCCTTCGTCTAAGTTGCTTCCTCAGCCTGGAACTCTGCTCTGCTATCCCTACTCCCTCCACCCAGCTGCTTCTCACTCATCCTTCGTAGCTTAATTAGATGCCACCTCCTCCAGGAAGGCCCTCCTAGATGTTCCTGGGGCACCATGTGCTGCCACAGACAATGATGCATCACATCGCACTGTGTTTACCTGCTCTATCCCCAAGTGACAGGAGGGCAGCAATCATGTCTGCTTATTCACTACTATATCCTTCTGCACATGGACTAGCACGCAGTGGGCCTTCAATATCATTTGTTGGATGAATGAATAAATGAACGAATGCATAATAAAGATTGCAACTAAGGGGATCACATTTGTGAGGTATGAATTAGAATTCTGTCTCCTTAGGAAGTGTGAACTTAAAGAACAGAATTTATAGCAAAATACTACTTTAGTTCAGGATTCATCAGTTGAAATGTGAAGGCAGCAGCTGGGTCTGAGGAGATGGAAATTCCCCCCACCACAGTGACTCCTAAGGACCCACGCGCAGCTGCACCGCTTTCCCAGAGGACTCAGAAATGCGTTTCGGTAACACACTTCTGAGAGATAAATGGAGACTCTGTTTAAATGGAATTCCACTGGGGCAAAACACTAAAGCTTGCTGAAAGTTAAATTTCATGTTAAAACTCCAAGCGAACAGTAAACTCCGCAATTTAAATTCCATCCAAAGAGGGCAGCAGCCACAAATTAATAATGCTACTTCTTACCTGCAAAACCACATGTCAATTTTCAAAACATCATAAGATCAGTTGCATGTGGTGGGGATGCCCTAGAGGTCTGAGAAAACATGGGTCTGGCACTTCAAACTCAATGGCTGGAATCTGGCCATCTGATATGAGTGCTAACTTGGGGCCAGACACTGGGTTGGCCCTGGAGTTAATGGCAGTGAAGACAACCAATCCAGTTCTCTGTCCCCATGGAGAGTCCCACCTAATCAAATATACACTTGAATATAGACTTCTTAAAAAAAAAAAAAAATCCGTTCCCTAAATTCTAAGTACACCATGTTCAGCTATTAAATTAAATCCAGCACTCATGGGATTATGAAGTAAGGCATTGCTTCAGCTACTTTTCCAAGGCAAAGGATTTTTTTTAAACATATTTTCCAAAATCAACAGATTGATGACACTAAAGAGTGGGTATGTTTCAACATTCAAACCAAATGACGAAGGACTTGGTTTTTATTTCATCCTTACACAGCTAGTAGCCACCCTCCAAAACAAAACTAAGTAAACACAATTCCACGTGAAATTTTCCTACCTTCCAGAATAATCATATGTGTTCTTTTATTACCTGGCACATAGAAGGTGCTCAATAAATGTTTGTTGAATGAATAAACCATAGAAGAGGTATTACTATGAAAATGCCTTTCTCAATTTTAGGTATGTTCTTCAAGTTCCTTTTCTTCTCTTAGGGAAAAATATTATGCATATTTTCTAGGATTCTGACTTTCATTGCCCCGTCTGACTTTGGGCTAGTTACTTAATATAGGCATCATTTTTTTCATCTATAACATAAAATCTGTGCCTTCGTTATTATAAGGCTTAAAGAAGGTGGTAGATATAAAGTGACTGGCACTATGCTCTGCAGATAATGTTGGGTTTTTCCCCCTTTTTCTTTTTTAACCTCTCCACTCCATCCTCCTCCAACCCACGAATAAAGTGCCAAAGACAAACCAAATTACTGGCCTGATTGGAAAGTCAGGTAACTTCAAATGTAGCCTGCATTCACCAACATCTAGCTATCAACACTAGAAAAGTTTTATTCACTATTTAGAGGTCTTAATTTTCTCTTTTATAGAACGATCGAATTTCACTAGATCTTCTTTAAGGGACTTTTTATTTCTGATTTTCCATGATCTCGGAAACTTACCTTACTGAGAACTTAGATGCTGCTAACTCATTAAGGACATCTACGATCAGAAATAAAATGGACCTTCATAGGGAGGGATTTTAAATTACAAATCAAAATAAAACTTGACTTTTAAAAGAATTTGTATCAATCTAATACCTAGATCAAGAATTGGTGACCCTATTCTTAAGCAACAGAAGGTCCCTCCTTACGCCCATCCCACACATCCCACACATCTAACCTCTTGCACACCATTCACTGCTTCCCATTCACAGCTCTGCAATGATGTACTTAAAAAGAAATCCAGGGATTTTAAGCAATATCACTAATTATAAATGGATCATTTGAAATGAGTAAGACAGTTGACACAATATTATGTCAAACTTAACATTTGCTTGATTTTTTTTTCTTTCACACCCCAAAATATATCCAAGTCGACCAAAGAACTACCAAGAGTGTACACAACAAAAACCTTGCTTCATTTCATAAACACTCAGTGTGTGACTGCCACCTAGTGGCGGGATGTACCCTTGTAGGACAAAACCTCCAAACAGCTGAACTGACACAAGATAATTAAAAAACAAAGGGAACATTGTTCCTCTGCTGCTCACCAGTTATTTCACAGAAATTTAAGAGCACACCGATCTCCTCAGCTACCTATTTTCCTCAGACAAATTTCTGAAGAGGTCTACTGCAGATGGAGTCAATGCCACATTACTTAATCCTCACAACGAAATCCCACTGCTTCTGAACCACTTCACAAAACAAAGGAGCACTATTATTCTATTAATTTTAATATTCATTAGCAATTAAAAAAGATTTCCCCAAAAGTCTGTTCTCACCTTCCAGTTTCATTTGATCTAACCTTGATTTTTAGTTATGCATGAAAAAGAATTTAAAAGTGACAACCTTACAAAAAGTGCCCATTATATGAAAATCTGACTTCAATTAGAACCAGTTACTAAATCCCAGCAATTTCCAGCTGTCTCTTCTATCTTATCCTTAGAGAATTATGTATCACATTAATTGGTATTCTGTCACATAAAAAGACACCAGCGATGATTAATTGCATCCTTGGTGCTTTTGAGTTATGTCTTCTTCACCAGAGGGATTCAAATCACATCTCATTACCTTCCAGCAGGTACCCCTTTTGGTAACCCTCACACAACCTCCTACCTTCCTGAACTTCTCCATTTGCTTGAAGAGGTCTGGATCAAGCTCCTGTGACACGTCCTTCATCCATAGTAATGCTCCTCTGTATTCAGTCCGGCATTGCTCCATGCGGTTCACCGTCAGCCAAGTGTCCGAGATGGCCCGATGCCGAAACGTCTCCACTTCTTGGTGAAATCGACACAAAGGATTTCGCAGGGCCAACCTAGACAAGAGGATAAAGCCACGATCTTGAAACTAAGTGGGCCAGCAATTTGAATCCTTAAGTTTACCAATCTTAAACTCACGAGCCTAGAACAGAGCGTGGAACACAGACAATGCTGCAGGAATAGCTGATGATGTGTGTGAACTGATGAGTCGACCAGAGGTGACTGCCCTTAGATTACTGCTACTTGACTGCACCATCGGGAAGTATCTCTGTCAGTATTGTTAAGAGTGCTCTCACGCCTGGGCCAAGAGTGCTCATTTGAAGCTAAAACCAATCCTGTGTTAAAGGAAGAAGGTCAGGGCATAACCATTTTCCATGTCTATCTTGGCCACTCTCTGCCTTGTGCTCCTCTGAAGCTTGGCCTTTGAGGGGGGATGAATGTGTGTATGATTAGGGTCTCCCTGGCGAGCCCATTTTGGATGCCTCTCCGAAGGCCAGGGCATCTGCTGCTTGCTCCAACAGTCACAGAGAATAAAGCAGTTTTAAATGGTCTAGGAAGCGGGAGAAGTACATTTACTGAGGGCCTACTGTGTTAGGCAGATAGGTTATGTGATTTGATACTCATAAAAAACCAAAACTTAAGGATACTAGCCAGAAATGGATGTATATTATACAGTGAAGTGTGTGTAAAATAATTATAATATTGGCCATAATACATATCATCATTTATGCAGCAAAAAAATGTTTGAGACATATCAAACTTTGAATAAAATATTTATTTTCTGGGGGGAAAAAATACTGCTTCTTCCATCTTCCTACCCAAAATGAGTAAAGTCAGATAAACTACACTCAAAATGCAGTCATCTCCCTGAAGTTGCAAAGCATAGGTTCAAAGAACAAAACTAAGATGAGTATTTACATTTCAATTTAAATGCAAACTTACTAGCTGAGGGGAACAATGGTGCTCAGGGCTGAAGTCAGCTCTCAGTCCCATCAATGTCTGCCATGCCTCACGTGTATAACACTGTAAGAATATTATAGACGGGGCAATAGACTGCTTAAGAAAAAAAAAATCTCTCTTACCATTCTCTCTAGTTTTCCTCTTGTCTGTAAAGCATTGATTTTAAATATTCAGCACTTCTCTAAAAATAGCTTGTTCACATCATCCTACCTGGGCATTGCAGGTTGTTTTCAAAGACGCTGTTGTGCCATAAAGGAAGTCTGTGTTTTATCACCATTGGATTAAATTTAATACTCACTTTTCATCAGATTGAATGAGCAGTTGTAGCAATGACTACCAAGTAAGTCAGTAAAACAAATGCTGGTGTGAAGGTTTATAAAATTGAAGACTTCTATTTAAAGAGAGAGGGAGTCCTTGGCTGTCCCCCTAAGGACCCTGTTCATTTTTGGACTCCTTTTTCTCCTCCCTTGGATTTTGCCAATTTTCCTAAACTGGCTGAAAAAGAATCTTGTGAATAAAATATTCTCAACTCCTTTGACTGTTGTAAAGTTTGACAGAAACCTCTGAAGATGTAATAACATGATGATAGATGTTAAGATCTTAAAGAAAAGAACAAGTCACATAAAATCACTTCATTTCTTTTTCTGTAACTTGCTTCATATAAAATCAGACAGGTGAAAACATGTTTACTTGTGGTACCAGGGACTGAGTCCAGAACAAGGAAAAACTCAATAAGCAGACACATCAAGCTTCAGTGAAAGAATGGCCCATGTTTTCACTCATGGAAATTCACCCAATGGGAATAGTTAATAAAGAGACTAAAGACCTACTCCAGACATACTCCAGACATTTATTCTTTAGTAGGAACAGGGGGAAGTGACCCAAGTAGTGAACAGAGGGCTGGGCTAATGTATCATGGCACGCCCAGATAATGGAATACTATGTATGGGTGATTTTAAAAATGTACATACAGACATCAAAAGGTGTTAGGGTTATTTGATCCAAAAATCAACTTGCGAAATAATCAGTTTACAATAGTATACAAAAATTGTATGCTATGATGCTGTTTATATTAAAAATATATTGGAGTGACGTCAGCATCATGGCGGAGTGAGATTCCCTCTTTGAATCTCTGCCTCCTACGACACAACGAAAACATCATTCACATTCCAACAGAGCTCAATCAAACACTACGAAGGACTTCTGAGAAACCCCTGCTGCCATACATCGGACGGTGGAGGCGCGGGAAGCCCAGGAGAACGGGAGGAGAGGTAGGAGGTTGTACTCCCCCTCCCCAATCGATCGGCAAAAACAGCGCGGTTCGTGGACAGAGGGGGGGAGGGGCGGACCACAACGGGGAAAACTAGCGCCATCCAGGTGCTCTCACAGACTGTCGCGAGATCCCCACTGGGAAGCGACGACGGACTGTTTAGGGGGTGTAGGAAACACCCTAAGAGAGCCAGAAAGGAAACCCCCGGGTCAAGCAGGAGAAAGAGAGGACCCCTCCCCCCACACACCCGGCGTTTCAGCATAATCCCTCCGGGGGCTGCAGCCACCTCAGAGCAAACCGCTCGCGATCTCCATCTAGTGGCAGCAGGGGGAAACTGCAGGACTAACTTTAATCATGAGGGGTAAAAATAAAGCCGTCCCCGTCGGATCCTTGCGAAAATATGTCAGGGCTACAGACCAAAAGGAAAATGACAAACACTCAGAAACCAACCCTGAAGGCACAGAATTTGATAACCTGAATGACAGAGAATTCAAAATAGCTATCATAAACAAGCTCAACGAAATACAAGAGAACACACAGAAACAAATAAACGAATTCAGGGATTATGTCACAAAAGAGATTGAAACCCTAAAGAAAAACCAATCAGAATTATTGGAGATGAAAAACAAAATCAACGAGATAGTGGAAAAAATGGAGTCTTTAAAGAGCAGAACTGACAATATGGAGGAACGAATTAGCACTATTGAGGATAGCCATGCAGAAATGCTCCTGACAGAGGAGGAGAGAGAGCTAAGACTAAAAAGAAATGAAGAAATTCTTCGAGAAATATCAGACTCAATGAGGAAAAGCAACATAAGGATAATAGGTATTCCAGAAGGAGAAGAAAGAGAAAAAGGAACAGAGAGTTTGTTCAAAGAAATAATAGCTGAGAACTTCCCCAACCTAGGGAACGAGAGGGAAATAACAGTGAATGAAATCAATAGATCACCAAAATATATAAACAGGAATAAAAAATCATCTCGCCACATAGTAGCAAACTTGAAGAATACCCGTGACAAGGAAATAATATTGAAGGCAGCTAAACAAAAAAACAAAATAACATACAAAGGAAACCCCATCAGGCTCTCAGCTGATTTCTCGACAGAAACTCTACAGGCTAGGAGAGACTGGAATGATATATTCAAAATCATGAAAGACAAAAACCTTCAGCCGAGAATACTTTATCCAGCAAAAATATCCTTCAAATACGATGGAGAAACAATAACTCTCCCTGATAAACAAAAGCTAAGAGAGTTCGTCACCACAAGACCCCCACTACAAGAAATGCTCGAGAAGGCCCTTAGGCGTGAAAAAAAAACAAATGAGAAAGGGGATACAAAGATTTCAGCAAGGAGAAAAGCAAGGAGACTAAACCAGAACAAAATACAGTTGGAAAACATCAAAAATTAATTCAAGCTCATCACTGGAAACACACATTCATGACACAATCTGGAATAAAAAGATAACAAATAAGGAGGGGAAGAGGTAAGGGACTGAACTGACCCAGCCTCAGGAAAAAGGAGGCATCTGAAAATGTACTTTCTTATCCAGGAGATCGCTTATATAAATGGCACGGTAACCACTAAACAAACAACCAGAAGAGAACCACACATGACAAATAAAGAGAAAACCAAGAGAATGAGCATGCAGAAATACCAAATTGAATTTGCAGTCCGAAACACAAGGGACAAGAAACGAAGGAAATGCAAAAGAACCAGAAGATGAACAATAAAATAGCAACATTAAACCCTCATATATCAATAATCACTCTAAATGTAAATGGATTGAATTCTCCAATCAAAAGACACAGAGTGGCAGGATGGATTAAAAACCAAGATCCAACAATCTGCTGCCTCCAGGAAACACATCTCAGCTCTAAAGACAAACACAGACTCAAAATAAAAGGATGGAAAACAATACTCCAAGCTAATGGCAAACAAAAGAAAGCAGGAGTAGCCATACTTATATCAGACAAAGTAGACTTCAAGATAAAAAAGGTAATGAGAGACAAAGAAGGGCAATATATAATGATAAAAGGGATACTTCACCAAGAAGACATAACACTTATAAATATCTATGCACCCAACACAGGAGCACCAAAGTACATAAAACAACTGCTAAAAAACCTTAAAGGAGATATTAACAATAACACAATAATAGTAGGGGATCTTAATACCCCCCTTACATCAATAGATAGATCATCTAGACAAAAAGTCAATAAGGAAATAATGTACTTAAATGAGAAACTAGACGCAATGGATTTAATAGATATATACAGAGCACTCCACCCAAAAAAAGCAGAGTACACATTCTTCTCAAGTGCACATGGAACATTCTCGAGGATAGACCATATATTAGGAAACAAGGCAAACCTCTATAAATTTAAGAAGATTGAAATCATTACAAGCATCTTTTCTGATCATAATGCTGTGAAACTAGAAATCAACTGCAAGGGAAAAACTAGGAAAGGGACAAAGATGTGGAGACTAAACAACATGCTACTGAACAACCAATGGGTCGTTGATGAAATTAAAGGAGAAATCAAAAGCTATCTGGAGACAAATGAAAAGGAAAATACACCATACCAACTCATATGGGATGCAGCAAAAGCAGTCCTGAGAGGGAAATTCATAGCAATACAAGCTCACCTTAACAAACAAGAAAAATCCCAAATAAATAACCTTAAATTGCACCTAACAGAGTTGGAAAAAGAAGAACAGACAAAGCCCCGAATCAGCAGAAGGAGGGAAATAATAAAAATCAGAGCAGAAATAAATGAAATTGAAACCAAAAAAACAGCAGAAAGGATCAATGAAACAAAGAGCTGGTTCTTTGAGAAGATAAATAAAATTGACAAACCCTTAGCCAGACTCACTAAGGAAAAAAGGGAGAAGACTCAAATAAATAAAATTAGAAATGAAAGAGGAGAAATTACAACAGACACCACAGAAATACAAGGGATTATTAGGGAATACTATGAAAAACTTTACGCCAACAAATTGGACAACCTAGAGGAAATGGACCAATTCTTGGACGCGTACAACCTCCCAAAACTGAATCAAGAAGAAATAGAGAATCTGAACAGACCAATCACAAGTAAAGAGATTGAAACAGTCATCAAAAACCTCCCCAAAAATAAAAGCCCAGGACCAGATGGCTTCCCTGGAGAATTTTATCAAACATTCAAAGAAGATTTAGCACCTATCCTTCTCAAACTATTCCAAAAAATAGAGGAAGATGGAATACTTCCCAACACATTCTATGAGGCCGACATCATGCTGATACCAAAGCCAGACAAGGACAATACAAAGAAGGAAAACTACAGGCCAATATCGCTGATGAACATAGACGCAAAAATCCTCAACAAAATATTGGCAAACCGAATACAGCAATACATCAAAAAGATCATACACCATGATCAAGTGGGATTTATACCAGGGACACAGGGATGGTTCAACATCCGCAAATCAATCAACGTGATACACCGCATTAACAAAATGAAGAATAAAAACCACATGATCATCTCAATCGATGCAGAGAAGGCATTCGACAAGATCCAGCATCCATTTATGATAAAAACTCTCAACAAAATGGGTATAGAAGGAAAGTACCTCAACATAATAAGGGCCATATATGACAAACCTACAGCAAACATCCTACTCAACGGGGAAAAACTGAAAGCCATTCCTTTGAGGACAGGAACAAGACAAGGGTGCCCACTCTCACCGCTCTTATTCAACATAGTACTGGAAGTTCTGGCCAGAGCAATTAGGCAAGAAAAAGGAATAAAAGGACTCCAAATAGGCAATGAAGAAGTGAAACTCTCACTATTTGCAGACGACATGATCCTATACATAGAAAACCCCAAAAATTCCATCGGAAAGCTACTAGAAACAATCAACAACTACAGTAAAGTGGCAGGGTATAAAATCAACTTACAAAAATCAATTGCATTTCTATACACTAACGATGAAAAAACAGAAAGAGAACTCAAAAAGACAATCCCATTTACAATTGCAACAAAGAGAATAAAATATCTGGGAATAAATTTAACCAAGGAGGTCAAAGACCTATACAATGAAAACTATAAGACACTATTGAAAGAAATCGAGGAGGACATAAAGAAATGGAAAAATATTCCATGCACATGGATTGGAAGAATAAATATAGTTAAAATGTCCATTCTACCTAAAGCAATCTACAGATTCAATGCAATCCCAATCAGAATCCCAATGTCATTCTTCACGGTAATAGAACAAAAACTACTGAAATTCGTATGGGGCAACAAAAGAGCCCGAATAGCTAAAGCAATTCTGAAAAAAAAGAACAAAGCTGGAGGCATCACAATCCCTGATTTCAAAATATACTATAAAGCTACAGCAATCAAAACAGCATGGTACTGGTACAAGAATAGACACACAGATCAATGGAACAGAATTGAAAGCCCAGAAATAAAACCACACACCTATGGACAGCTAATCTTTGATGAAGGAGCAAAGAACATACAATGGAGAGAGGGAAGTCTCTTCAATAAATGGTGCTGGGAAAATTGGACAGCAACATGCAAAAGAATGAAAGTAGACCATCTCCTATCGCCATATACAAAAATCAATTCAAAATGGATCAAAGACCTGAAAATGAGACCTGAAATTATAAAACTCCTGGAAGAAAATATAGGCAATACACTAATTGCGATTGGACATAAAGGGATCCTTTCAGATTCCATGTCTGCCCAGACAAGGGAAACAAAAGAAAAAATAAACAAGTGGGACCTCATCAGACTAAAGAGCTTCTACAAGGCAAATGAAACCAGGATCAAAATGAATAAACAACCCACCAGCTGGGAGAAAATATTTGCAAATCGTTTGTCTGACAAGGGATTAATCTCAGTAATATACAAAGATCTCATACAACTGAGCAACAAAAAAACAAACAACCCGATCAAAAAATGGGCAGAGGATATGAACAGACATTTTTCCAAGGAAGAGATACAGATGGCCAATAGACACATGAAAAGATGTTCAACATCACTAATCATCAGGGAAATGCAAATCAAAACTACACTGAGATATCACCTTACACCGGTTAGAATGGCTATAATCACAAAGACAAATAACAACAAATGCTGGAGAGGGTGTGGAGAAACGGGGACCCTCATTCACTGCTGGTGGGAATGCAAACTGGTGCAGCCTCTATGGAAAACAGTATGGAGAGTCCTCAAAAAATTAAAAATAGAAATACCGTATGATCCAGCAATCCCACTCTTGGGCATCTACCCAATGGACGTGAAATCAACCATCACAAGAGGCGTATGCACCCCTATGTTCATTGCAGCATTATTCACTATAGCCAAGAAGTGGAAGCAACCCAAGTGTCCCTCAACTGAAGATTGGTTAAAGAAGATGTGGTATATACATACAATGGAATACTACTCAGCCATAAGAAAAGACACAATTGTCCCATTTGCAACAACATGGAAGGACCTAGAGGGTATTATGTTAAGTGAAATAAGCCAGAGAGAGAAGGACAGACACTGCATGAACTCACTCATATATGGAATATAAGTGAACACACGGACAGAGAACTGATTGGTGGTTACCAAGGGGAAGGGGGGTGGGGGGGCACAAGGGGTGAAGGGTTACATCCACAAGGTGATGGACAAACAAAAATGTACAACTAAAACCCCACAGTGTTATAAACTAAGACATCAATAAAAAATTTAAAAAATATATATATATATATATATTATGGCATATCCCACATTGTGTCCGTTCAAGGTCTGAGAATTCAACCTCATGAGAGTTTCATGTCATCCTCCTCCCTTCTTCCCGTCTAGGAGGACTGGTTTGGATGTCACATGCCTGGTGAGCCGCTGAGGGCCATGAAATCAGAGCCATCTTGCAGGAGGCCACTTTCTAACTTGCAAAGTTGTGCAAGCTGCATCAAATGATGGATACAGGGCAGTCTGCTGGTTTATAGTAGCGATACTTTCAAGTATCATCTGCATTGTTTGGGTTGATTTATTTTACTGTCTTTGTCTGTATCCAAAGGTTAGATTATATAAACTTAAAGTATCCAATGTGTGCTTTATGAGGTAATTTGGTATACAACTACGAAAGGGTATGACTGGATAGCCATATTACAAAATAATTACGGGATCGGTAATGGTAACTCTTATAGTGACTATGTCCAGGGATTTCGCTTCGTTTCTGAAAAAAAGATGCTCATTTTGGCATATAGGTATGTATAAGAATTTTTCCCACTGAAATTAGTAATAGTTATATGCTTAACATATGAGAATTTATGAAAGATTTATCAAGAACCAATTATGCTTGCAAAGCTAGGGAAAGTGTATATGCATAGAAAGTATCTACCGAAGAGTTCAGAGTGGTCATCTCTATTAGTAAAATTTTAGTAGTTTTTTAATTTTCTCCTTTTGGTTTGCCTCTGTTTTTAAATTTTTCGAGAGTGAGTATGTATTATTTTTACATGGAAAAACAGTTATAAATAAGATTAAAAGGCGATTCAAGATTATAAACAAACACTTCTCTCGGAACACTGGGGTGGAGAACTATTAGAAATGGTTTCATTCCACTATGAAAGTTGGCATTGCCCACATGACCAGGGTCCAAATGTCATTAGGAAGAACCAAAATGCCCAGGAGGGGGACCACAGAAAAACTGACATGGGTGGTCTCTTTTGTCTACTCCACCTTTCTTGGGTTTTCATAGGAATACCCATGTAACAGGCTGACGGCCTGCTCTTGGCCCACAGGGAGAGGAAGCAGTAAGGAGAAATTAACAGAAGAAAATGTTGGACAACTGGAAAAAGTGAAATTTTTGTAGCCTTAATATTTTTGGAAACTACCTACAAGCCTTATTTAGGTATAATCCTGCCTAACATTAGTTAGTGACATTTTGGGAGGCTCGTTAGCTACTAGGGGAGGAGGAAGAGAGAAGGAGCATCAATTTCCCAGACCCAAAGTGCAATTGTATGCAGCAGCTCCTACTTATTCTACCCCAACCATAAAAGTGAGTCATAGTAGTGTTAAAAAAAAAAGTCACTGATTTACCACAATTCTCTCTGCACCAGAGCATCTCAAACTTGAATGTGAATTGAAATCAATAATCAACAGCATCATTAAAATCCAGATCTGGATGCAGCAGCTCTGGGGTGGGGCCTAGATTCTGCACTTCGAACAAAATTCCCAGGTGAGGCTGCTGCTGTTGCTGATCCAGGGTGGGAGCAGAATGGTTCAGGGCATCTTAAACAACACCTCTCTAGAGTTAATTGGCCCACAGAGAGGGAACCCTTCCACCTGGTCTCATTAGGCTCCTGCTTTCATCAGCTGCTGGAAGGGGACCAGACTGATTGCTATGAGCAACTCTGAAGGTCAAATATAAGCCTAGGACAACACTCAGAGTGACTGGCATATCAAATGCCCCCTACAGACCAGAAGAAATATGAAAGAAAAAATTTTAATTAATAGGGAGAAAAAAAAATCATACATGTTATCTTAGAGCCTTCACCACAGACTAACAACTGAGAATCAAGCAGCTCCTCAGTTTCAGGCAAGAGCCTTCTAGAGAATGTTGGGAGACTCCTTCGTGAGTGAGTGGGTCCCAGATTCTCGGCAGATTCCCCAAGTAGAGCCCCAGGGTGCAACACACCTTTGCTGGGAAGAAAAGCAGAGGGCCTTTCCTGTCGCTTGCATCATTTTTCCTGCTCTGGTTTTATCTTGGAAGCCTTGGGATCGGAGAAATTTTCCCAGTTCGTTTTCTTCTTGAGACAAGACTGGTGAAGAAAAGACCAAAAGGAGCCATGAACAATGAGCATTTTTATTACAGAGAGAAGGAGAGAGACAAGTCACAAGGTCCTCTCTCTTCTAGAGGCAAAGACGAGATGAAATTATATCCAAGTGGCAGGCTCCAAGGTAAGCCCCCCTCCCCGCATTTAACTCTCACGCTGTTCTTCCATTTACAAAACCAGAGATCAAATTCACTTGAGTACATCTGTCAGTGCGTTTGGTGACCTGTAATCAGAACCAGAAAATGACCTCTGTACTGAAAAGTGAACCGATAATGTGCTGCTTCAAGCTGAAATAAAAAAGTTGAGTTTGTCAAGTCTGACTGGGAATCTTTTGTGGTTGCCTATAATCTAGGCCCGGTTTCCTCCCATTATTCTCTCTTGCTGACTTTTGATCTCTGCTTTCTGAGTTACATTCTCCTTGACTGTAAGGCAATTCAAACACCTTATCCATGACATAGGGTTTTGGTTGGAGGTGGGGGTGGGTATTAACGGTGGATAGGTAATCAGGTTGTTGACTTGGTGGATTTTTAAAATGCAGAGCTGGAACCAAATCTGAATTGGTTATGCCAAATCTTGGCCATTTTTTTTTCAACTGAGGTATAACTGACTACAATATTATATAGTTTCAGGTGTACCACATAATGATTTGATATTTGTATATATTTGGCCTTATTTTTAAAGATAACCTCAGATGGCACACTGGTGAGATAGTGACTGGTATGAGCTTTCTACAGATTGATGTGACAGTAAATATAAAAAGTCATAGAATTGTAATGTATCTTTTGACATTGCATTTCTGTTGGAAGTACATCCTAAGGAAGTAGTAAAATGGACACAGAAATGTACATATAAAGATAATTATAGCATCATTATTTGTAATAGCAAAACACTCCCTTTCCCTATACTGGGGACTGATTTGATCAAATACAGCACGTCCATACAATGGAACAGTGGGCTGTTATGCAGCCACTGGTCCTGAATACACATTCACCAACAGCTGAACAAGCAGTGACACTGAGCTTCCTAGAATGTTTTTTCTCTAAACACAGCATTTCCTATGGACATACTCTGAACACGACTCCTATTTCACATTTCTGTGTTGATGCATTTATACATCACGTGTCTCTAAAAGCGTTTAAATGTTACTAGGATTCTTGTCCATTTTCGTGAACAATCCAGACTTCTTTCAGAATGCACCCCAAAGCTGACACAACAGCTGTAGAACGTTGGCCAGAAACCACAAATCCAAAGGTGAAGGCTGAACCTGCTACTGCTTCCTTGTTAATTTGTGACTGTAGTTTACATGAAACATTCCAGTGGAGAAGAGCCTTTTAAAAACCATTCTTTCTGAGATAAATGACTACTCTCCTTCCTCTTCTGTCTCTCAGAATCAAGTTCATTGGTCAAAGCCCAGTTCAAAGGCTACTTCCTCTGTGAAGTAATTGATCCCTATTTCTCTCACAGCAGTGCCCTCTCCACACCTCGTATTCCAGTGTTTGTGGGTGTGTGTGTGTCTCTTTCCCATGAGACCCGGAGCGTTCTCAGGACAGTGACCTCATCCAAACTATGGATTCCCAAGGCTGAGCATAAGGTCTTATTCAGGGCACTAATGAAATGCTCGTGAAATTGAATTAACTATAATTTTTGCCTTGTTATCCCCATACACTTTATTTCACTTTAAATGTTTATTTGATATTTATGTCATGGTTCCATGTAGCTTTAAAAAAATTCCTATGAGAAATCTTGTTGTTTTTTAATACCTTCCATTCCTTCTCCTTTCCACTTACTAAAATGGGAATCAATTCCACAATGAATCTTTCCCTATGGAGAGCAATTTCACATTTTTCTTCATAATAG
Source organism: Tapirus indicus (assembly GCA_031878705.1). Classification (NCBI taxonomy): domain Eukaryota; kingdom Metazoa; phylum Chordata; class Mammalia; order Perissodactyla; family Tapiridae; genus Tapirus; species Tapirus indicus. The sequence continues at coordinate 105,567,096 of CM062917.1, forward strand.
CATGAGGCTACTGTCACCTTTTTTTACCTTGAAGCCTCAAGTCACATACAAATGAACATATTTAGCTTAAGGCTAGGAAGAAACCACTTCATGGCACCTGAGTGATTACATGGTTGGTGAAAATGTACTCTTTCCTAAATAAACCTAAGTAGGTTGAAGCACTTGAAAAATCATTTTGGTTACTTTGGTTACTTTGTGGACTTGAGGATTAAACTTGGGGTGGTAAACAGGTTTTATTTTCAGAACTAGACTCTGATTAATTGGCAGTGCTGCTCAGAGGGTGGTGGAAAAAGTCTGAGCTGCATCAGGCTCCAGGTTGGATTACTTAGTGGTGACCATCATTTTCTGAGAAGAGTTGGTCATTCCTTTAATTTTAAAATTCAAATACTGAAATTAATTTATAGAAGTTTAAAATTCAGGGGCTGGCCTGGAGGCATAGTAGTTAAATTCATGCACTCCGCTTCAGCAGCACAAGGTTCATGGGTTCGGATCCTGGGCACGGACCTACACACTGCTCATCAAGCCATGCTATGAAGGCGTCCCACACATAAAATAGAGGAAGATTGGCACAGATGTTAGCTAAGGGCCAATCTTCTTCACCAATAAATAAATAAATTCAGGTGCAACACAGGTATCAAAGTTTCCATTTATAAAGCTTCACTTAACTAGGACTTCAGAATTCAGAGACAAATAAAAAGCTATTCATATTTAATTGCTGATTAGATTTTCAGATGTTCCCTAAAATGGAAACTAAGGAACTATAAAACCAATTAGCTTGGCAGCATTAATTCACTTAGCACAGATTTATGGATGATCTAATATGTACTTGGCACTGTTCTTGCCACTGGGAATACAGAGATGGACAAGACACACGAGGTCCCTGCTCTAACAGAGCTTACATCCAAGCAGCAGGAGATAGAAAAAGAAATGTAATCACAAACTCAAAACACAAAAAGAAAAATAGTAGATAGAGCAATAAAAGAGGGGGAGCACGAGAGAGTGGTTAGTAGCTGCTTTGGGCTGAGTGGTCAGGGAAGGTATCTCTGAGCAAGTGACCATTAAGCTGAGCTCTGAATGACAAGAAGGGGCCACTCTTGGACAATTAGGGCAGGGACATTCCAGACAGAAGAAACAGTGAGTACAAGAGGCCTAAAGTAGCATGGTGGGTAAGGGCAAAAGTGGCTTGAGCCAGCCCTGATGGCCTAGTGGTTACAGTTCCACGCCCTCCTCTTTGGCGGCCTGGATTTGCTTCCCGGTCGCGGAACCACACCACCGTATGTCAGTAGCCATGCTGTGGCAGCGGTTCACATAGAAGAACTTGAAGGACTTACAACTAGAATATACAACCAAGCACTGGAGCTTTGGGGAGGGGAAAAAAGCGAGGAAGACTGGCAACAGATCTTTCTCTGCAAAACAAAAATATGGAAAGGGGAAGATGGCTTCTTCAAAAAAAAAAGTGGCTAGAAAGGTGAGCTGAGCCAGATCATGTAAGAATTTATAAGCCATGGTATGGAAGTATGGATCTTACTTTAAGTGCTATTGGAGGCTTTTCAGCAGAGGGGCAATATGATCCAATGTACTTTTTTTAAAACTTTTTATTTTGAAATAATTTTAGGCTTATAGAAGAATTGCAAATAGCATACAGAGTTTCTGCATACCCTTCTTCAGCTTCCCCTAATGTTAGCATCTTACATAACCATGGTATAATTATCAAAACCAGGAAATTAACATTGGTACAATACTATTAACTAAACCACAACTTTACTTGAATTTTACTAGTTTTCCCATCAATGTCCTTTTTCTGTTCCAGGATCCCACATTGCATTGAGTTGTCAAGTCTCCTTCAATCTGTGCTGTCAGACTGTCCTCAGTCCTTCTTGTCTTTCATGACCTCAATGCCCTTTAAGAGTACTGGTCAGGTATCTTGTAGAATGTCCCTTAGTTTGGGTTTGTCTGATTTCTCACAATTGGGCTGGGGCTCCAGAGTTTGGGGAAGGAAACCACAGGGGTGGAGTGCCCTTCTTAGTGCCTGGTATCGGGGCTCCGTGATATCAACACACGTTATCACTGGTGGTATTGACCTCGATCACTAGGTTCAGGTGGTGACTACTGGGTTTCTCCACTGTAAAATTATGATTTTTCCTTTTGTAATTATTAAAAATCTTGGGAGGAAATACATGAGACTATACAAATATCCACTTTCTTCTCAAACTTTCGCTCACTAATTGTAACATCTTTTAGTGAATCTTGCTGCCACAGTTCTTCCTGTGGTGTTTGCTAATGGTAATTTTGTGGTTTCCTCATTCTTTCTATATTTATTAATTGGAGTTATTTTATAAGGAAGAGGTTTCTCTTCTCCCTTGTCTGTTTGTTTGTTTCCATACAGACTTAATGAATATTTATTTTACCTTATGGGTTATAATCCAATACTATCATTATTTATTTTGTTGCTCAGATTGTCCCAGCTTTGACCATTGGGAACTCTGGGAGAGCCCGTGGATTGCTCTCTGATTGCAGTGTAGACAACGGACTGGAGGAGGCAAAAGTGGAGGCAGGAAGATGAGTAGGAAGCTGATGCAGCAAATCAAGGAAGAGAGTAATGGTGGTGGCCTGGACTAAGGTAGTGGCAGTGAAGATTGACAGAGGAAAGAGAATCTGAAAGCTAACTAGGCAACAAAAGGGACCAGCATCTGAGACTGACTGCATGTGGGACAGAGAAATGGTGGGGGATGTATGTCATGTGTCTTGATTTCTCTTAACTCAAGACTACAGAGTTACAGCCCTGGAGAAGTCTTGGCTCAAACACTTAGCAAATAGTGACATAAATAATTTATAAAATTCTGCCTGTAAGTCCTACTATTTTGTACTTCCCCCAAAAAGTCTTTATAATAGATTACCAACGAAGGAAAATTACCAATTGTTCATTTGTGAGTAGAAAGGAGTTTGACAGCAGTCGGAAACAGAAAAACTTCCCATATTTTCGTCTCAGAAATATAGAAATTGTACTATTGAATCACCTACAAATGGTAATTTAAAAATATACTAACATATAACTTGTTATTTAGCATTTCAGAGATAACTTTGTTCATAATGATTTTAAACAGGATGGCCACAGGAAAATCTTGTTCCCTAATAACCCAATATCCAACATAAAAAATGTTCATGAAGAAGCACTGTCAACAAAATACAGTCAATGAATCTGACTGTCTTCAAATTCAAAACTCTCTCTATATTTAGTCATTTTAAAATGAACAAAATTGGATATAAGAGAGCCAGGTCAATCAAATAAAAACCCCAAATTTAAAGAATCCCAAGATATAAAACTGAGAAAACTTCTTTATAATTAGGAAAATAAATGGCATGTACTTATCCATGGGAGACCCAATACAAAATTCTTCTGTTATGGTAGTTGTACTGAAAGATAAACAGCCTATATAAAGGATTTCTTATAAATAAGAGACCCTCCTCCCCACCAAATAAAGAGCAAAGACAGACACTCCTAAATAGTTTCCTTGTCTTACTTTCTAAACATATAAAATGATATGCTAAGGTAAAATATGCTATTTCTTACTATCTGACCAATATTCATACTTATGGCATACTTACAACATATTCTCTTTTGATAGAGTACAATCGCTTTAGACAAGTCCAAACAGGTTCTCTGAATCGAGTGAAACAGCTGTAATAAAAATACAAACAAAATACTAAATAAAACAGACAGCAGTGAAATAAAAAATAATTACATTGAACATAACACAGTTTGTGATTTGCCCAATAAAACAAGATCCATGCCAGGTGTGCTTGGTGTTATGTGATGTCCTGTACAGAAATTGTGACCAAGCCTTAAAATGAGCTCCTATTAGTCTGTATTTATTGGCATTTATCATCTCTGTAATCTAAATTAAGACCTGCAGAACAATGATTTCCTCCAGACTCTTGAAATAATAGTTGAAAAACAGAAATCCTAAGTGAAGGGCCCAATTAGAGGACTTGGTAAACCAGAGACCCAATATTCACTCACAATCTAATTTATTTGTTTTACCACTTGCTGTGTTTTTTTTTTTAATGGAGGATCTGTCAATTAAGCATCATATTTAAAACACGACATTAGCTTATTTTGTGATCCTAATGTCTTTTATGGCATGCTTAGACAACTCTATAAAAAGCAAACAAAAAACAATCAGCTGAATGTTCTGTTTGTTCAGAAGACATCTGGTAAAATGAGTTTGGCTAGCAGTCCCTCTCACGCCTGATTTTCCCAATGATTTCATAAAATATACAGAGAAGTAACCTAAGGCCACGCTATGGCCATAACAGAGGAAATCAAAGGAAAAGCAGGTGGGCTGTAGAGAAGAATCTAACTAGATTTTAACTCATGGTGGTCCCGATCTTCACTTCAGAAATCGAGGCAGCTCAAGAGAAGATAAAACAGATACTTCATGCCTTCTCCACTCTCTGTCCACCAACTCAGAGACAAGGGCTGGTATCAGTTAGAAAAGCTGGCAGACAAACATTCCGCCTCTGAAGAGCCACCCAATGGGGCAGAGCAAGGCTTTGCCTCTCTCTCCTGGCTTACTGGCCATGCCGACATAGTAATTATGTGCTGGTATTAGAAAGCACTTCACTATTTGAGTCAAAATAGATGATCTGCTTCATAATAAATATGACCAAATTATCTAACAAAAATGGATACATTCATATATACTTAAAAGATTAAAAAACATTCCCAGGAAGGCTTAATATGATAAAACTTGGTCATGAAGAATATAAATTTTATTAAATCCCATTTCATTACACCGCATGCTCTACCTGTTTAGAAAAGAAAAAAAAAAAAAAAGATCCTGTACCATAAAACAAAACAAAATCAGCAGTCAATTTGTTCCTTAACAAATGCTCGATATCAGTACTCTGGGTCACAAACCACCAACACACAGTAATTTCTGAATCTAGGAGCAAGGAAGTTCAAAAAGTATGTTCAGGAGCTGTTCTATTGTTACCATTCACTTTTTTAAAACTGAGGTATAAATTAAATGCAATAAAATGCACACCTCTGGAGCGTTCCATTCTGTGAGCCTGACAATTGTATACACTCCTGTAACCACACCCAAAATAAGATAAGGAGCATTTCCACCATCTAGTCAGTCTCCTCTGCCCTGGCACCCACTCAGAGACTCCTGTCATCATGGGTTAGTTTTGTCTGTTCTTGTACTTAAGAGCTGTTGTCGAGAAAATGATTTTATTAACACGTAATTTTGAGGAATATTTAAACTTAGTGCAACATTTCTATATTAACTTCCCACCAGATTGTAATAGAATCTATTATTATAGCTTGGCACACAAGCTTTCTGCACCAGCAGAATAAAAGTTTTGTTTTATAAGCAAGCCTTTTATGGATGACAGTGTAAGAACACATCATTTACATATGTCACATTGATGGAATTTACAATCTCTGAAAACATTAACATCAGTAGTAACATATCTGCAACAGAAACCTCTATCATGTGTAAAATTATGAGTCACAGTTAAGTATTTGGAGGCTATGTGCATAGGACAGCAGCTCTTTTGATTAAAATACAGTCGGTTCAGTAAAAATGCTGCTGCAAGAGCCTAAATATAAATATAAAATTACAATATTGTGTTTAATGTACTAATAATTAACATATTACATTCCTTTTTGAATAATGCTCATATTTACTAGGTTAAGAAGAAAAAAATAAAGCTCTAAGATGTTGAAAGCATATGGAACTTATAATCATTTCAACTGTATTTAGAATACTAAAATCGGAATAGACGCCTCCTAGTTCTACTTTTCTCCATGAGAACATCCCTGTCAAACCCAGCTTCTGTTTGAACAATTTCAGTGACAGGGGAAAAGGTTGGGAACTAACCTTAATTGCATTAACATATACACTTATGCAATTAATACTTACTGAATGTGCACTGTGTCTGGCTGAGGAGACAATGGTGAATAAGGCTGACATGGAATTTGACCTCCTCGTGGAGGGAAGGCAGGCAAACAAATGAACACTTGAGATAATTTCATGAGAGATGAGTACTATGAATAGTGGCCCTGGGTCTGGTTCTATCCTCAGATGCGTAGAATGAATTATCCCTCTTCACATGACAGACTTTCCTATACAACTGACAATAACATATCTCCCCTTAAACCTGTCTGTTCCAGTATAACCATGGTTTCCACCATCCTGCCACCCTTCTCGGAAAGCTTTTTGAAATCTTACGCTTTTTTATTTTAGTCCCATTAAATGTTCAGCTCACTAACTTTAGCTTATATATTAAATTTAGAGGTCATTTTGACTTCTTATCAGGTCATGTGACACTATGCCTCTCGGTACCCTGTCATTCACAGAAGTGATAAGTATGCTCTTTAAATTTTAATCTAAACTGTTGGCAGAATGTCCACCAAGACAGGGAGTTAGTGGGCCTTGTACCAGTTAATTAGCATTTGAGGATCACCCAGATATGAATTCAGCTCACTGTATTATTAACTAGTCTAACTAAATATCTGCTTAGTTAATTCATTCTAGAATTTTCCTGGGTTCAGTAACAAGCTTATCAGACTCTACTTTCCAGGATCTTTTGCTGTCATTCTTTTTTATTCTTTAAAATGTAAACATTTGCCTCATCCTAGTGTTGATATCACTAGTGGTGGCTCTTTGATTGTGTTAATTTTTTTCAGCAAATATTTATTGCAAATTTACCACATGCCATACATTCCAACTAAGTGCTTGAGAAACAAATTAACTGAGGCAGACTAGAGGTTACATAAGAGCTTATAGGTTTTAAAAATGCTGGGATTGAATTTATCTGATCCTAGATTTCCTCATGAGCTAGTGTTTGCAATATGTTTTCAAATATAAAGCACACTGGTGCTTGCCCAGGTATGTACCCTCCAGGACCACGAGCCTAGCAAGGTGGCTGTGCTGGGATGGAGAGCAATACAGCACTCACCTCCAGCTTGGCATCCAGGTCTGCGTCAGAGGCAACGACATGTTCATCTTCCTTCTTCCCTGTGGCTTTAATAAAGGCCTGCTTCGTCTCCCAATACTTCTGCTGCATCTTATTTACTACTGACTTATCTTGTGCATATCGATCCTGTAAGTCCCAGGGATAACTACTAAAAAACATTTAAAGAGCTATTTTAAAAACATTTAAAGGGACTTTTACAAAGTTCAAGATATTTTAGTGTGAACAAATTTATCTAAATATTATATTATATATTTACAGCATTCAAAAACATAAATACTTTCTTATATGGTTATGACACCAAAAAAAGTTAATCAACTCTAACTTAGCCAAAACCTTAAAGGTTAATACGGAAATTAAGTAACTTTTGTAGGAAATCAAGAAACTAAACCTTGAAGAGAGTTTAGATTATCAACAGATTGGACACATCCTTTTTAGAAGTGGAGAAAGGGAGGCCAAGCCAGCAGGGCGACCAGCTTGTGCACCCCAGTGAGTCAAAGATAAAGCCAGACACCCATGTTCTCTCCACTCCAGCATCACGGCCAACACTGAAGTGATGGCAGAAAAGTAGAGATAAGGGCTGAAAAAAGCATGCTTAAAACCTGTCACAGAGGTACTTAAAACAGGCAAATTCATGGAATCAGAGAGTAGAATGGGGGTTACCAGGGGCTAGATGGGGTGAGGGGGAAATGGGAAATTGCTAATCAACAGGCATAAAGTTTCAGTTATGCAAGAGGAACAAATTCTAGAGCTCTGCAGTACAACATCACGCCAACAGTTAACAATACTATATTGTACACTTAAAAGTTTGTTAGGAGGGTAGATCTCATGTTAAGTAGTCTCACCACAGTGAAATAAAATTTAAGAAAATAAAAAAAAATTTTGTTAATGTTACAGATTTCTGATATTAAAACTTTAAATTCTTGGGGCCGGCCCGGTGGCGCAGCGGTTTAGTTCACGCCTTGGCAGCCAGGGGTTCGCGGGTTCGGATCCTGGGTGCCTGCCGACGCGCTGCTTGTCAGCCATGCTGTGGCGGCGTCCCATATAAAGTGGAGGACGATGGGCACGGATGTTAGCCCAGGGCCAGTCTTCCTCAGCAAAAAATAATAAATAAATAAATAAATAAATAAAACTTTAAATTCTTAAACATAAAGGCTTAAAATACAGATAGAGAGCCATTCTTCTGGAAGAGCACGGTGAAGATCAAATCAAAAAGTACGTAAAGAACAAATTAGAAAAAGGATGAATTGAGAATGAAATGGAATTCTGTAAAAGTGACCAGAATACCTCAAATACTGACAGAAAGTTTGCCGTTGGCGCTCCATCGCTTACCATGTTGTCTACACCCTCCTCCTGTCTAGAGTTCCTGCTCCAAAGGCCCACATGGGACCCCTGGCCTCTCCCCTCTGCAGACATGTACCTTCTTCTACTCCATCCTATCGCCACTCAAAATGTGCCAGACCTGTGTCCTAAAACACCAGTTGCTTTACACTACTATATCAAAACACCTGTATCTCAAAACTTGATGATTTACACCTTCCTTCCAGATAATATTTACAATTTTCAATTGACACATTTATTCTTAAAAAGTCAGAAAGGGTTTCAGATGAATTCCTTAGCAATGGTTATCATTAGAGAGAGAAGTAGGATTTGGGGGACTTTCATGGTTCCTATGTTATTTAAAAGTTTTATTATGAGTTTACATCAGAGAATAAGATGAAAATAATATAAATTTTATATAAAAGATAATCTCTCTATATGATATGTGCATTAAAAGGCTGGAAGGATATATCCCTCAAAACTGTGGTTATTTCAGGGGAGTGGAATTTTCAAGAGTGGGGAATAGGGTGGACTTCTTTGTATTCTATCTTTTTTTTTGTCAAAAGTCATAGATTAACAGAAAAAAATTTCCATTTTGAAAAAAAAGGGGAGACTTTAGAGATCTAGTGAACATCCCTCACCATCATTTAACAAACGAGGTATTTTAGGTTTCAAAAGGTTAAGAATCTTGCCTGAACTTCACCAGACTAAAGAGCTCCTGCAAGGCAAATGAAATTAGGATCAAAATGAAAAGACAACCCACCAGCTGAGAGAAAATATTTTCAAATCATATATTTGACAAGGGGTTAATCTCCATAATACATAAAGAACTCATACAAGTGAACAAAAAAACAAACAACCCAATCAAAAAATGGGCAGGGGATACGAACAGACATTTTTCCAAAGAAGATATACAGATGGCCAATAGGCACATGAAAAGATGTTCAACATCACTAATCATCAGGGAAAGGCAAATCAAAACTACACTAAGATATCACCTGACACGCTTTAGAATGGCTATAATCACCAAGACGATAAACAACAAATGTTGGAGAGGTTGTGGAGAAACAAGAACCCTAATTCAAACTGGTGGGAATGCAAACTGGTGCAGCCTCTATGGAAAACATGGAGAGTCCTCAAAAAATTAAAAATAGAAATACCTTATGATCCACCTATCCGATTACTGGGTATTTATCCAAAGATCCTGAAATCAACAATCCAAAGAGGCTTGTGCACCCCTAAGTCCAATGCAGCATTATTCACTATAGCCAAGAAGTGGAAGCAACCCAAGTGTCCCTCGACTGATGATTGGATGAAGAAGATATGGTATATATACACAGTGGAATACTACTCAGCCATAAAAAAAGACAAAATCGTCACATTTGCAACAACATGGATGGACCCAAGGGGGCATTATGTTAAGCAAAATAAGCCAGACAGAGAAAGACAAACACTGCATGATTTCACTCATATGTGGAAGATAAACTCACACACAGACAGAGAGAACAGTTTGGTGGTTACCAGGGGGAAGGGGATTGGGGGGTGGGCACAAGGGGTGAAGGGACACATTTATATGGTGACTGACAAACAGTAGTGTACAACTAAAATTTCACAATGTGATAAACTATTATGACATCAATAAAAAAAGGGGGAAACAAAGAATTAAGAGATGCTGAAATGCCAAAAAAAAAAAAAGAATCTTGCCCAAAGTCACACAGGATTAAAATCCAGGCCTCTAAATCCTAGTCCGGTGCTCATTTCCATGTTCTCTGCAGCCTTTGCACTTTAGCAGCAGCAATGAAGGGGCAGAGTAAGTGGAAGAAAGACTTTGGAGAAGGGCCCATTTCTTGGGGCTCTCTAGTCTCTCTAGGTGGGTGACTGCCTACTTCCCCAAGCCTGCTGCCAGGATATGACAGTCATTATGAGGATCGCAGGATGGAGCCATCTCCCTGTCTTAATGAGGCAAGATGGAACAACTGAAATAACAGCCTGCCAACTCTTAGTTAGAGAGCTGTCAAATGGGGATACGAAGGGAAACTAAATCCCTTAGCCATTTATTAATTACCTTTTAAGACTCATTACATTTTAAGACATACGAAAATTCTGTTAAAGTTTGACATTTGATATTACAAAGGACTTGGGCCTGATTGCTTCTCTACTGAGAGAGTAGGGCTTAAAAAGTATATTCCTTATTATAAGTAATTGTACATTTGCAATATGAAAACATGTACCGCATTTTTTTCATGGTACAAATTAAAGGAGGTAAAACATGACAAGAACTGCTTACTCGGTCATGGGTTCAAAAGGGTTCAGAAACACTGCTTGAAGCAGATCTGGAATTTATAAGAGGTTTAACATGCTGCTTAGATGTGTATAGGCACATAAATGACAGTGCTAACATTGCCACGTGATTATGACATTTTATTCAACATCACCTACTTCTAACCATGTTCGGCTCCTCAATGTTCATGAAGTTGTGACTATAAATTAATGAGTCTGAGTTTGTGTCCATTCATTATTTTATAGCTGCCCTACATAAAATTCCCTTATAACACCAATATTAGAAGTTGTAAATAAGATAGTGATAAAAAATGTATCAACTCATTACATTTGAAAAAAAGTGGTAAGAAAAGCCAACACTAGATTCTCAAGAGAAAAGTTATACGTAAGTGAATTTCTTAGAGAATATGCATTAGATAAGAACTTGTAATACTTTTGGTTTCCATATTTCATTTAGAGACATATTGAACTTGACTATCGTCAGTATTGGACAGGAGCTAACAGGTTATTCACTGCTAATGTGACTTGATTTTTTTACTCAATAGGCATTTTTCGAGCATATACTATGTGCTTTCCTCTTTCATTAGCCTCTCCCAGTTTAGAAAAGATAACAAATTACTTACCATTTGTGTCCTGACATGGTTTCTTCTTCTTTTTCTACTGTTGATGATTTGGGGAGAAGGGGCAGGGAAAAAGTATAAGAAGATAAGTTATATTATAACCTGAAATAAAACAAATATGTTTAACAGTTACACACTATATTACAATTATATATTAATTTGACACAGAAAATTTTTCATACTAAGTCACTTCTAGTTGTATTTTAGGGGCTAAACACTATTACACAGTAACACCACACACTGGTGTTGAGAATAGTTTAGCTAAGTAACCCTGGAAGAAATATCCCAAATGAAGTTTAAGAAGTAAACAGGCAGGTTAAATAAGAAAAGCAGGTTGCAGAGGACTACATAAAATATGAGACCGTAACATGCAAAGCAATGCTATATATTGTGAAGTAAACAAATATCATATAGTAAGAGTATAAAGAATTGCTTAGGAATGATGAACACTAAATTCCAGACAGCAGTTACCACTGCAGTGGGAGTGGGGGAATATTATTTGAGAGGGGTAGGCAGGGACTCCACCTGTACTCATAATGTTCTCTTTTTTAAGCTAGGTGGTGAGTATGCATCTGTATGCCTCTTTACAGATTTGAAATATTTCATAAACATGCTCACTTTGGCAGCACATATACTAAAATTGGAAAGATACAGAGTAGATTAGCACAAGAATCCCAAACCAGGAAACCCTAATCCCCCACCCATGTACCCAAGGGAAATGGAAGGCAAGAGATACAAAGGATCATGTGCTAACTGTAGAGCTTGGAGGCGGGACCAGCTGTGGGGGTTCAGACTCACTAGGGCTTCTCCTCTTATCTGTTCTGGGTCCCAGGAAGGGGGGAAGAGCAGGTTCTTGGTGCTTAGGACTTGATCCTGTGGTCGGCCTTTGGCCATGCTGCTGCCCGACTGTCCCCTCCCAGGGACTGATACCTAGCCCGAGTTCTCCTTGGTAGGTGGGCTCTGACACAGGGTCCTGCACTTGCTGAGGTTCCCCATCACAGGGGCGAGGAAGGGAATTATCACAACCCCTCCAGTATATGAGGGTACTGGCCTAGCCACAGGGAATTTCTTGCTCTGATCCCTTCCCCACACCCAGGGAAATAGCTGTCAACTTCTTATTTTTTATTTTTGTTTGAAATAAAGCCCTTACTTGGCCAAGAAAGGAAAAAGAAATATTTCATAACCAGTATTTCTAGAAAATGAACCAGCACATTGAAAAAACAAACAGAAAACAGTTGATAAACTAGAATGAGATATCGAGAAGGGTACAAAGGAGGAAAATGTGATTATTTCAGTTTTTACCAGCCTAGCATTGTAATTTCATCTCGTTAGTAAATATGAGAGTAACTTAAAATCTTTGTCCCTCACTCCATCTGCCCCACTCATGGAAGCTAGCCAACCTCAGGGGCAGAGCCAACCAACCCAGCCACACTTGCCTACCAGTTACCGGAAAGAATGGGGAGCTCGCTACCTAAAGGAAAGGCCTCTGGCCAGACACAGACTGCTGGCTGCCAGAGTGAATGCTCAGCATATGAATGCTTCCGGCAACTCCACAAAATCAATCCAGTCGTTCTCCCTCTGCCTCAGAAAGGTCCTGGCAACCAGTACCCCTAAACTGATTAGAGTTTTCCAGTCTTTTAAAAATCGTCTTCAGGGAACTAATTTGAGGGTTTAAATTCCAGGCTTCAGGTATGGGGAGAGGAGAAAGGAAGGAGGACATTTTCTTGGAGTCTCTGGATGCCTCTGAAATGGCAGCCTCCCTGTAATCAGCAGCTTCCAACTCAAGGGTATCTAGGATTTTGGACAAATTGCTTTGGAAATGACATTCATGACGAGTAAGCCTTGCTCTCTACTCAGTAAATCATGGAGAGGCCACGAACTTCCATTCCTCTCACCACCCACACACCTTCACTGAAGGTACACATTTACTTTATTTAGCTCGAAGCTTCCAACAAAGTTTCTCATAAAAAGATATTATTCAAGGAAACAAAACTATTATACTCTTTTCTTGAGTTCAATTTCACCATGAACTATTAGAATAGTTGATACTTTTTGATTTCATTTTTTTTTTTTTTTTGGTGAGGAAGATTAGCCCTGAGCTAACATCTGTGCCAATCTTCCTCTATTTTGTATATGGGACACTGTCATCGCATGGCTTGATGAGCAGTGTATAGGTCTGCACCTGGGATCCAAACCTGAGAACCCCGATCCGCCGAAGCGGAGTGCACGAAGTTAACCACTACACCACTGGGCCAGCCCCGATTAATTTTTTTTTATTGCAGTAGAAAACACATAAATTTATCCTCAACAATTTTTAAGTGTACAGTTCAGTATTGTTAACTATATGCACATTGTTGTAAAACAGATCTCCAGAACTTTTTCATCTTGCAAAACTGAAACTCTATACCCACTGAACAACTGTTTCCTCCTCCCCCCAGCCACTGGCAACCACCATTCTACTTTCTGTTTCTATGAGTTTGAATAGCTTAGATACTTCATATAAGTGGAATCATGCAGTATTTGTCTTTTTGTGATTGGCTTATTTCACTTAGCATAATGTCCTCAAGGTTCATCTATGTTGTAACATATGACAGATTTTCCTTCTTTTTTAAGGCTGAACATTATTCCATTGTATGTATATAAAACATTTTCTTCATCCATCCATCCACTGATGGGCATTTAGATTGCTTCCACATCTTGGCTATTGTGAACAATGCTGCAGTGAACACGGGTGTGCAAATCTCTCTTTGAGATCCTGTTTTTAATTTTTTTAGATATATACTCAGAAGTGGAATTGCTAGATCATATGGTAGTTCTATTTTTGATTTCTTGAAGAACCTCCATTCTTTTTTCCACAGCAACTGCACCATTTTACAATCTCACCAACAGTGCTTCAAGGGTTCCAATTTCTCCACATCCTCACCAACACTTATTTTGTTTTTGATTTATTTTTTTTGATAGCGGCCATCCTAAGGAGTGTGAGGTGGTATCTCATGGTGGTTTTGATTTGCATTTCCCTGATCATTAGAGATATTGAGCATCTTTTCACACGCTTATTGGCATTTCTATTATCTTCTTTACAGAAATGACTATTCAAGTCCTTTACCTATTTTTTAATTAGGTACTTTTTTTTTGTTTGCTGTTGCATTGTAGGAGTTCTTTATATATTATTCTGGATATTAACCCCTTATCTGAAATATGGCTTGCAAATATTTTCTCCCATTTTTTAGGTTGCCTTCTGTTTCCTTTGCTGCAACTTTTTGATTAAGTTTTGATCATTAAAATATTTAACAACTCTGTAGTAAAACAGATAATAAACATCACCAAGAAAACTGCCCCTTCTACCAGGACTTCCAGGCTATTCCCAGATTATGATGCCATATGGCAGTGCTTCTAAAAATACTGTTTACAGGCCACTTGCACTGGAATCTTCTGGAGTGTCAACATGCAGATTCCTGGGTCCCACCCCTTCCCTACTGAACTAGAATCTCTGGGAATGGGTTTGGGAATCTGCATTTGGGACAGACTTTGCAAGTGATTCTTAAGCACATTAAAGTCTGAGAACCATAGGTAAATGGCACATAGGAAGAATCCTTTCTGGAAACGGGTCTTTCTTGAACAAACTTGGATTATATGGCTCTAGAGCAAAGGAATCACGGCTGGCAAAATCAGGTCAATCCCACAGGATGTATAGTAATGTCTCATAAGAAGGCAGCTGCAGCCATGGCTTGCATCTCTTTTAATGTATGTTCCAGCCCCATACATCAAAGACAATTAATAAACATTTTAAGATTTCCTGACAAAATCCATCTCATGTTGCTCTATCACTTTCTAAATCCACAGTGTCAAAATCACTACTTTGAAAAATCATTATAGGCTAGCCGGCACAGTGGCATAGTGGTTAAGTTCATGCGCTTCGCTTCGGCGGCCCAGGGTTTGGATCCCAGGCGTGGACATACGCACCGCTTATCAAGCCATGCTGTGGTGGTGTCCCATATAAAGTAGAGGAAGATGGGCACAGATGTTAGCTCAGGGCCAATCTTCCTCAAGCATAAAGAAGAAGATTGGCAAGAGATGTTAGCTCAGGACCAATCTTCCTCACACAAACACACAAAATCATTATAATTCTCATCCGTTCATTCATTTCAGTTCAAAGCAGTTTGGTTTATCAAACATGCATTGAGCATCTAATTAATATGTGCCAGGAACTGTCCCTGGCCTCAGGGAACTTATAGTCTAGATCAGCTCTGTCCAGTAGAAATATACTATGAGCCACACATGTAATTTTAAGTGATCTAATAGCTATGTTAAAAAAAGTAAAAAGAAACAGTAAAATTTTTTAAAATAATATATTTTATTTAACCCAATATATCTAAAAATATTACTTCAACATGTAATCCATAAAAAAATTTCTAATGATATATTTTGCATCTGTGTCTTTTTGCATCCAAGTCTGAAACCTGTTGTGTATTTTACACTACAGTACATCTCAACTGAGACTAGCCACATTCAGCACTCAATGGTCACATGTGGTTAGTGGCTATAGTACTGGACAGTGCAGGCTGAGGAGGAAAGAAACACACATAAACATAATTTCCAGATCCAGGAGACTCTTGACATTTGCAAGGGACATAAAAAAAGATCGTTATGAATCCCCAAATTTGTAAATTCTGCTGTAAAAATATAATTTCCCCTGAAAATACAATGAAGCCTATGATTACCTAATATTTCAGGTCACTATTCTGAAAGAAAGCTATTTTTCTACTTCTGCCACAAGGCACTTATGAAATAAGCCCAAAATGAATGGTATCATGTCTCAAGCTTTTGAACCGCACAGAGATGACTTCCTCAAGTTCTGCTTGTGGTCACCTTACCTTGGGGGAGAAGTGAAGAAGAGCAAGTATCAAGTTGCTTGTGGACCGTGAGTTCCAGGGTAAGAAAAATAAAAGCACCAATACTGTTCAATTCAGCACGACTTGACCATATGAATGTTTGTGTTTCCCTAAACTCTGTCTCCCCGAGGAAGACAAAGCAGATGAGCCGATAATAATTAAAACCTACTCAAAGAGGTAGGGGCCCAAGAGTTAACAGATCAATGAAAAGCAAGTTCCTAATTTTGCTGTAACAACCCTAAGGTTGGGGGGGATGAGTTAGTGAGGAGCAGGCTCTCTGTCTAAGAGAAGAAATAAAGCGGAAAGATGTCTCCCTGCTCAGAGGTGGAAATGCGCTAAGGTCAGCACCTTCTTCTTAGGTGATGCTAAGACTAGCCACCTAATCCTCTTAGACTTTCCCAGGTTGCACCGTGATAGGGTTGCAATATGTTCATCTCATGCTCCAAGGCCAGGCATTAAAACCACAGCCATTCTCAACCACACCCAAATGGCTGAAAGACCATCTTGCCCTGTGGGAAGAATTGGGAGAACAGAGAGGAGGGATACTTTGTTCAGATTTTGTACTGGGCTTCTGTGCAATAATTATGCTCATTTTTCCTCTATGCTTTTCTCACATGCTTGCTATGTTGACTCTTCAATTTTATCCACCCACGTGGACAGACTACCATCGTCCCGCTTGTTTTTATTTCCTATAGCCATTGAAAAGCCATTTTGAACACACTGGCCAATACATAAGCAAAAGTTTTTTCCAAATACCTCAAGGTTTATAGAATGCTAAAGCAAGCCTGGTTTAAAGAGTTTGATGCATTGCTATGGAGAAAAGGAGTCAGCCTGTCCTTGGCTGCCTTAAACCCTGATGCTGGATTCTCCTTCTTGGAAATATAAGATGGGAAAGTATTTTCATTCCATATAGGCTGGCTTCAGCTGCACTGAACATATGTTCTGGCCCAGAACTCTTTTCTATGAGCTTATGCAGTTAGCTGATGGCACCTCCAATCACATTTGAATTATGCAAAGAATCTAAAATTCTTGAGCCAACCCTTACTCAGAGTAAAGGTAAGATCAGTAGTTATATTTCACCATATCAGTATTCTCAACCCACAAACATATGTCAATAAGCTTCCTCTTGAATCACATTTCCTAAGTGTGTCATGTTTCTTGTACAGTTTCATGTCTCAAATTAATTATCTTTCCAATTCTAGCAGATTTTTTTCTTCCATCAGCGAGCAGTTTTTCTATTAGTTGGAGTACTAGCTGAAACTGAGTCCAGAATTCCTTTTTCCTGTATCTGTACTGGGCATATGGTGGGTTCTCTTGAATTGCAGATTTGAGCCACTGCCAAATTTGTCATTTTCCTAATTTATTCAAAATTTCTATTTTCTAACTAAAAATTGTCACTATCTTAGAACTCTTCAGTTCTGTTGTACACACCAGCATTTAGTTTTCTTTGAGAAGTGGGCCATTTCTTCCCCCATAAGAAACACACTTTTCAAGGGGACAGAACAGCATCTTACAGTGATGTGGGTACAAAGCAGTATGTTTGAATCATCCCAGAGTAAAATCACTCATTCCCACACACCAGCTTCATGGCACCACATGTCACTGAAGAGCTGCAAATCTGTTCACATTCCAACATTCCTGAAGCTGAGATGTGTCCTACAATTGATACCTTGTCAACTGTTTGGCAGTCATTTTTCTTTCTTCATGGAACATAAAATGATAAAAGACCTCACATCCAATGATTTCTTATATGTGATGAAATACAGAATAATTCTTTAAAATTAAACCTCGATAAAATTACACATCACTACATGCCACAGACTTTTGGGGCTATTTGTGTATCACTGAAAAGGAGAACCTAAAGTCAAGGAATGCCAAGTGTTGCCTGTGATGTGGGATGAGTGCCATGACAGAGGAAGGAGATGAAGGTTAGAGAACAGAGAGGAGAAGGCACAGCTGGCTTCCTACATGGCCTCTGGGCTGAGTTTCTAAGAATCACCAGTGGCTGGCCAGGTGAAAGGTAGGAGTGTGTGTGAGGGTGCGATAGTATTATTCCAGGCAGAGGGAAAGCAATGAACAAATTCTTGCACAGTATAACTGCATGATGTGTACATGCAACCCACCATAAGCAGTTATGCATTCTTATAACTTCAAGATAGATGAGATGTGACTGAGGAGACATAGGGGCCACCTTTTGTCTCTTTCAGCATTTAGATACATTCTATAGCCACTGGAGGTACACACTCAATGCTATTTATTTCACGTTCAGTGAGCATCTTCTACGTCCTGTCTTTGCTAGAGAGTTCGTCTTTGACTATCCACAACAAATGTTGGCAGCCTGTAGCATGTCTCTTGGATTTAGCTTTCAATTGCATGACACTAATTTATATAATTTTCTGCTAGTTCCATCATCCCATTATTTCAGAGATTCACTTCATCTAGGAATATTACCAGTTCTCAGCATTTTGTTTTGTCTTTGGGTTTATTTCACTGGTGCAATCTCAGAGCTAATGTATATTATATAATTTAGATCCTAGAGGGAGTTGAGAAACAATCAAACAAAGCCCCTTCCTTTGAAAATAGGGACCTGCGATCCAGAGAGGTGACTAATGGGCCAGAGAGAACAAAGCCAGTGAGCTTCAGAGCCAGGGCTTCGATGCAGGCTCACGACGGCTTGCCTAACAAAAAGAAGAAACACAAACTTCTCAGAGGTTCTACGTACCGAGTTAAAAAATAATTTAATGTTTGTACACTTCTTTTGCTCAAAGTGCATTTCATCTTTTTTTCCAGAGCTTTATCTCTAGTCACTTTCTCTTATGTCACTAATGATTTTTATAACTTCCCATGAAGAGAAGGAAGTGTGTTCTAAGTACAAATATTAAAAGTTTCAGTAGAAACAAAGAAAAAACTGAAACGATTCCTCCAGGCATAATTAACCATATTTATTATTATTTTTAAAATCCTGATTCATCCAATCAAGTTCACACGCAGTTGAAAAAGAGAAATCTCTATGGAGGGCGGTAAATTGGATTAGTCTTCCATCCTTTCAAAAGCTAAACATTAATTAAAGTACAGATCTTCCTCAGCTTATGATGGAGTTACATCCCAATAAACCCATTATATCGTAGTTGAAAATGCATTTACTACACCTAACCCACCAAGCATCATAGCTTAGCCTAGACTTCCTTAAACGTGCTCAGAACACTCACATTAGCCTACAGTTGAGAAAAATCATCTAACACAAAGCCTATTTTATAATAAAGTGTGGAACATTTCATGTAATTTATTGAATACTGTACTGAAAGTGAACAAAAGAATGATTGGATGGGTACAGGATGGTTTAAGTGTATTGGTTGTTTACCCTCGTGATCGTGTGGCTGACCGGAAGCTGGGCTCGCTGCCACTGCCCAGCATCACGAGAGAGTACGTATTGTACTGCACGTGGCTAGCCTGGGAAAAGATCAAAATTCAAAGTATGGATTTTACTGAATGCGTATTGCTTTTGCATCATTGTAAAGTAGAATAATCCTAAGTCAAACCATCGTAAGTCGAGGACTGTGTGTAATGCGTTTTGACTAGCTTTCATGGATGTTTTTCCTATCTCTCAGATATCACACAGCTTTTCCTTTCAGATCTTGATAAGGTTATGATTACTTGAGCATTCCATAGAACTTTAAATGGATTCTGTTTCTAGGTTTGTGTATTCTACAAATGATTTTTGACATTTCGTAAATTCATGAGTACAAGGGAAGCACGATCATGCTTTAATTTTGTGAGTCAGCAAATCTTACAAGGGAAAACGGAATTCTAACTTTATGCAAGGCAGCTAAAATATGGATAAGTTTTTATTTAAGCCCTACGATGTAAGTCACTGTTAAAAATATGCATTTTCTGTTAATAAATTGGGGTCTTAGGATCTTTTTAAATGATCATTTCATTCGCATTTCAAAACAGCTCAGGTATTATACACAGGCTTTAATTAAGCTTACTGCCTCCTAAACGTATTAAAATCACATTCCTAAAATAAATATTTTTAATGTCATTATAACTTGTCTCCCAATATGCTGCTCAATATAAAAGCCAATAAACCCATGTCCACTCTACAAACTTGAGCCTCCTCCAAGTCACTTCACCCATCATCGGACCTCACTCTGCTCATCTGTAAAACAGCAAACTAGGCCAGCTGATATCTGGGATGCCCTCGGTCACAAAAACTGTAAAGTTAATTTTAATTACTTTTAGAGACATTTATAGCTAAGAGAAAGCTTAGAGATAATGAATACATTTTCCTTTTTGAGACAAGGAAATTGGGGTTCTAAAATGGAGAAGACGTGTCGAGGATCAGGTTAAAGATCAAGTTCGCAAGGAGGAATGCTGGCATTGAAACATGAATCGCCAATTAGCAACCTGGGGCTCTCCTCAGCCGCCTCCTCTGTTCCAAAAGACGTTTCTCAAAGGAAAATATCAAACATAGCATCTCATATTCTATGAAACTAAAAAAAAATAGGCAAGATATTCTCTAAAAGGCTTTCCTCCTCAACATTAATATTAGTTAAAAATATTATGTCCCACAAAACAAACTAAAAACAAACTAAACAACAAAACTCAAACTGTTCACAGAGGGTGTAGTCTAGGTCTTGGTCTTCTTTCTCTTGCTTTGTTGCTAAGGATGAGCGAGGGTGCATTTTGTGCTACAGTGAAAATCATGGTAGCAATAACAAAGAGGCTGGCATTTGAAAACAACAACACTCAAAGAAATCTACAAGAGCAAATAATATAAAATGGATTAGAAGACTGGAAACAGAAAAAGAACAATTAGTTGTCTTTGCTAAAGAAAAGATTTAAAAAACCCGTGCTGTATCAATTATATTCACCTTTGATTTTATTTAGGTTGGTTTATGTAAATTTCAAATGTCAATTCAAATTTAGCATATGGATTGTAATCTCTAGTATTTATGGCGGCTTTTTAACCTCAAAAGGTGAAGAAGGAAGGGACACCCTAGTCAGACAAAGGTTTCAATCAACTTCTGCAAGAAATAATAATACCCTTCAATTGCCTGCACAGAACATTATTAAATGATAGGAATAAATGTTTTCCTTAAATTATATTGCAAAACTGCATTTTATAATTGGAATAAAATTTCTTATGGAAGAATAATCTGAGGTAAATTAACTTTATCATCTAAGGCTGTGTTGTCCAATACAGCAGCCACTAGCCACATGTGGCTATTGGGCAACTTGAATTATGGCTAGTCTGAATTCAGATATGCTTTAAATGTAAAACACACCCTGGATTTTGAAGACTTAGTACACCCCTCCCAAAATAAAACGTCTCATTAATAAATTTATATTTTGTATTTATTTATATGTTATGTTTATAAAAATTATATGTATTTTATATTGATATATTTGTATATGTTTAAATTTTATGTAACTATATTGCTATATTATGTATTACATATAAATATATATTTACATTTTCTGTTATATTTAATTATATTTTATATTTATATCTCATATATGTACTTTTATATTTTTTTATTGAAATAATATTTTGGATATATTGGGTTAAATAAAATACATTATCTAATTTCACCTGTTTCTTTTTAGTTTTTTCATGTGCCTACTAGCAAGTTTTAAATTACACATGCGGCTGCCGTTATATTTGTATTGGACAGCCTTAGTCTAAGGCATTAAACAAAGCAGCCAAGAGCTAAAAATTAATTCCATAACTCAGGTCACCAATATTCTGTACAGACACAAATACCTTTAAACAGTTCTTTCTCCCCAGACTCTCTGATAATTATCCTGTCAGAAATATAGTTACAAAAATAAAATCTCATAAATATATTGATGTAAAGACTATATATATATACACACACATGTATATACAGTCTTTTTAAATGACCTACAAAATGGTTGCACTCCACATTTTCATAATAAGTTGCTTTAAAAAGGTCCAAATCTAGGTGGAAAATGTACTATTTGTTTTAAATCAGATTCATGGGAATGATTAAGTGAAGTGGATAAACTACTGGGAGACCATCAAAAGTGAAAAGATAAAGACGGTCTCCCTCTCTCTCTATATATATATGCATATGTACACATATATAAATATGTATACCTACAAATATAAAATGTACACATATTATTTATAAATGAAATATATTATACATAATTCATACACAAATATATAGGAATATATGAACGGTTAATAATATTACAAGTGTGAAGGAAGAAAAAGTGTGTGAATATAGCAACCACAACTCTATGAAATTACACATAAGCATAACATCAGCAATCAGAATAATTAGGGAGACGCTAATGTTTATAAGGTTCTCTTTCTTTAACATTAAATTCATAATTTAAAGCATCTTAAGGAGATGATCAAGTAATTTCTTATGCCTCCATAGGATCACTCAGAGCTAGGAGGGAATTTATAGATCATTTAGTCCAATCTTCTCTTTTCATAGAGGAAGGAACTGAGGCCCAGGACTGAAGAAAATATCCCAAGGCACAGAGTAAGCCTTTTTCATTAGTATTAAATTACTGAAATACACAGACACCAAGATGTGGTTTATAAAATGTCTATGCTGTGCACAGGCCCTGTAAACAAACCACCACAGCTCCTTTCTCTGGAAATGGCATGTATTCAAGGACTTTCCTTAGTAAAGCTGTGGCTGCTAAATCATGTTTGAGTTTGGGCTGGCTTAAGAGCAAGGGATGAAGGCAGCCCAGGCAGGGAAGGGAGAAGCAAGTAGAGGACCTTAAAATAAAAGGCAGCAGCAAAGGGAAGCAGAGAGAGAAAGCTCTGTCTTTTCATGTACCCAAACTGACAGAGCCACCCTTGCCTATACTGGGTCATCTAGTTGGTGTTATCCGAGAAGTAATGAAAGATCCCTTTTCCAGGTTCTCTCTACTTTCTTAGCGAAGAAGCTTATGGAATTAAATAGTAGTAATGCCCAGAGTGCACAAGGCACAAGACTGGTTATTCTGATGGGGGTCAGAAAAGACAGGGCTGTTGGGCATACACCTGGTAGGGCAGGTAGAATAACCAGGAAGCGGCCCAAAGGCTACAGAGCCCCAGGTCAGGAGTGCAGAGAAGAGAGAAGCAGGAAGCAGAAAGATGGGAGTGGTTTGGCACCAATGCAAAGTTTCCCTACTTCACAATGATGCCCATGCTGTCTATGGCAACACCAAGGAAAGAGCACTGGATACAAGAACACTCACTCCTGGCCTTCAGGGAGCAGTAGGTAGAAGAGAGCTCCCAGGGTGATGATGACCAGTTTTCCTCCTCATGCACTGTGGGGTAGCATGGCCCTTGGCATTGCACTGGGCACCTTCTCTCATAGTTTCCACTCCTCATGCACCACTGCTCACTTCTGTGGAACTATTCAGCACCATGACTAAACCACTGCTGTCCCCTTCTTTCTCTCCAGAAGGGATGGGTCTCGACCCCTTGCCCTTTCCCACCTTAGTCCATCTATTTTCCTTTCTTTCAAGTTAATCAACCTTCGTTTCTGCCCTCAATCCATATTCTTCAACCTCTTTCTTCCTCCAGTTACTAATCTCTTCCTTCTCTTCACAGAATTCTTCTAAGTCCACACAGTCTGATTCCTTTCTCCACCAGACCAGAAAAAGATTTTCACTACGAGCCCAACTCAAGTCCTCATCTCACTAGACCTTTGACTAAGCTCCCCTTCCTTGATTTCTCAGGAAATATGCTCTACACTTTTTTTTTTTTTCCTGAGGAAGACCAGCCCTGAGCTAACATCTGTTGCTAATCCTTCTCTTTTTGCTGAGGAAGACCGGCCCTGGGCTAACATCCGTGCCCATCTTCCTCCACTTTATATGGGACGCCGCCATGGCATGGCTGACAAGCGGTGCGTCGGCGGGCGCCTGGGATCCGAACCCGCGAACCCCGGGCTGCCAAGCGCGAACTTAACCACTGAGCCACTGGGCCGGCCCCTCTCTACACTTTTGTTATCTTTTCAATTTGCTTTGTTAGCTCCTCTCCCTCTGGGCCCACATCTCAAAAATCAGTGATCTATAAGGTTCTAACCTTGGTTGTCTTCATTACACTTTACCTGCTGTCTCTAGGTGATTTAATCCACTTCCCTGGCTTCAACCAACAGCTGTATGTCAATGACTTCCAAAATTAAACACCTTTCCAGAGATGACAGCAGGGAGATGGAAATGTGGATCTGGTGCTCTGGAGACGTGTTTAAATTTCCATCTCTCTACCGTAATTGTCACCTGGATGTGCCACAGGCACATCAAATTCAGCACATCTGAAACTAACCTTTCTCCATCTCCACCCCCAAATGTTCTTCCTCCTGTGGTCCCTATGTTAATACCAGCATGAAATCCACTGAGTGTCCCAAGTTAGAAACTTCTCTTTCATCTTTCGCAGCCAGTCTCCAAGTTCTCTCCATTCTACCTCCTAAAAAGCTATTAAATACAACCTGTCCCTTCTGTATTCACATCCAGGACTTAGTCTAGGCCTTCAGAGGCAACACTATCCCTGTATCTGCCCACTCTAGTCTTTTACACGCCATGGTCTGAACTATAATATGCAAATCTCATCATACCACCCTCCTACTTAAAATGCTTTAATTGCAGTCTCTTGCCATTAGAGAAATTCCAAACTTCTTAGCAAAAAAACCCAAGTCCCTTCACATTCTGGCCCCCTTTCCAAAAAATTTTATTATACCTCACACAAAACTATTCCTTCTGGTCATTTCAGAATGCTAGAGCTTTCCTGAATACACTGTGCTACTTCAAGACTTTGCAAAGTTTCCCTCCACTTGAAATGCCCTCCCCTCCTTTGTCCAACTGGCCAACTTACACCTTACTTCAAGACTCTCCTCAAATGTCACCGCCTTAGTAAAGTCTTCTCCAACCCAACACCCATACTCTCATCCTCCCACCCCAGGGGACCTCCCACTCCCATCCACCCCACTGAAGAATTAACTGCCCCATGCTGGTGGTACCCTGCACTCCCACACTCTCCTGCAACGAGCTCATTACATCTGCATCTCCTGCACCAGACTGCAAGTCCCTTGAGGGCAGGGACCCTAACTGGTTCACCTTTGCCTCCTCACACCAAACACAGTACCTGAAACATAGTAGGCCTTCAGTAAATATGTGCTGGACAGAGGACAATAATTATGTGCTACCATTTACTGAGCACTTTACATGTGTGAAGCACTTAACACCATTATCTCATCACCACAACATCACCATGAAGGGGGTACTAACCCATTTTCCAAGTGAGAAAAAAAAACCTTAGAAAGGGGAAGTAATTTGCCCAAAGTCAACAACTAGTAAATTCAGGCCTGCTTTTGACTCCTGAGCTCCTGTTTTTAACCACTCCACTCTACTCCTGCACGAAAGAGATTGGACAATGGATTCCATTTCTATAAAAACAATCCCTCCTAATCACAGGCTCAGGTGCTGTTTTAGTCCCAAATCCATTACCACCATGGTGTTCATGCACAATGAAACCTTGCTGATGGACTCCTGGTTCCTACCAATAAGGAGAAGGGGCACCATTTATCACAACTAGTTCCTCAGTCTCTGGCTTAAGATGCACTACCTCAGATGATTTCCCCTAAGTACCATTACGTTTCAGACATCGGTGTCCATGCCCTATTCTGGGAAACGAGAAGTGGGTGTGAGAGATCATGATGATGGTAAGTAATGGAATGAATTTTAATGTGTGCTCTGGGAAAGTAGCTGTAATACTTTATAGTCACTCCTCTACAAATCCTCTCACCACTTAAATGAGAGGTCTTTCCACTCTCAAACCTAGACTCTCAGGGTTAACAATATACCATTATCTATACATGTGATGGCCCACCACTGAACACGTATACCTGTGTTTCCCACCCCACAGTACTGCATTGCATTCAGTTGTCTTTTTCAGTCACTCTCTTTTAATTCTATTTTCTGAAGAAAGAAATTTTCTCCAATTCTAATGACTTTTCAATATCAGTCCCCTATTTTCTACTAATACCTCCACCACCTCTACGACTATCCAGCACATAACTGAAATCAGTCCTGTGCTTTCCTAATTAACACATTTTATCTTCTCAACTCACAGATGATCAAACTTGCCCAAGGTCACTCAGCTAATAAGAGACACACATGCACACTGGGATCCAGACATGAGGACTATTTGCCAGTATCCTCTCCCTTTGTATACCTGGATACTGTGTTGAGAATTCTCTCTCCACTCCCAATGCTTTTTCACCTGCCAAATTCTTATTGGTCCTTTAAGGCTCAGCTCATGGGTCACCTCCTCCATGAATCTCAGGTTTTCTCTACTCTCTCTCCCAACTGGGTGGGGTGCCTCTGCTTCATCCCCTCCCTGCTTTCACTGAAATGTAATTGTCAGCTCACTCCTCTACCTCCCTTACTAGCCTATAGGTTCCTCCAGAGCAGGGTAGGGTCTGGGTCCTGTCTTGGGATTCTCAGTAATAGCACTGTGCATGGCACATGACATATACACAACAACTGCTTGCTGGATACTGAGTAGTGACCCCACTTCTCTGATTTGGTCAAAGGCCTGGTGAATGATATCATCTGACTTAGCAGGAAAGACTTCTCATTATGAGCAATGCCATTTTCTCAGCTTTTCATGAACTCATTCTCTCTCACTAGGTATATATTGGGACAAATAGTTACCATTAGTTGAGGAACTACCACTTCTTAGACACTGAGATGTACGCTTTGTGCACGCTATGCTATCCTGACAACACTGTCAAGCAGACATCATCCTCATTTCATGGATAAAGCTCAAAATCAGTTATCCTAGGTAACAGATCTACAGTCACATAGATAGAAAGGCTTTTAAAAGCATGTATAAAATGCCCTATTATGTAGTCATCCCTGTCCTGGAGAAATTCATTACTATTTGAAATTACTTACACACGCACACACAATGCATTAATTTGGATGCTGGAGTTGTGAAAGCATGGTCAACTAGGATTTATAGAGGTTCAAGGCAGCTCTACCATATGCATTATCCAGGGCAAATCATGCCTGTAGTCTTAATTTTCTTATCAGATATATAGGGATTATAATATCTACTTGCCTCAAAGGGGGTTGAATACCAAAGAAGATCATGTTTGCCAAAGTGCTTTGTTAAGGAAGAGGTCAGAGGCCCACTTTAAGGCACTATGCTGGATAGACTGTGGTGCAATGTTTCTCAAAGAGCAGTGGGAGGACCCTAGGCATCAGAGCCACTGAGTGTTAACAGCAGGTGGGAGAAGCCAGGCTGGGAATCCACACTAACAAGCCCCCAAATGATTCTACTAGACACAAAAGTTTGATCAATACCAGGTTAGAACAATGCTTCTCAAACTTTAATGTACACATGAATCACTTGGGGATCTTGTTAAGACGCAGACTGGAATTCAGTGGGCCTGGGGATGAGGGTGGGTTGAGATTCTGCATGTCTAACAAGCTCCCAGGGGAAGCCAGTATTGCTGGTCTATGGATCACATTTGAATGGCAGAGGTTTGGAAGATCTAGCCCCACCGGAACAAATTAGCGTTGCTTTGTTCAGGACTACAGACTGCATTCTCCAACTTCAGGGAGTATTCCAGAAAGCCCAAGCTCTTAGTAATGGAAGAAAATCTCTTGGACTACTCAAAATCAAATTGGAACACATTCCCTATCACAGGCGAAAAGTAGTAGCATCCTTTTCAGATACCGATAGCGCATACGTCTAACATGTGAAAGAATAATTTACTGCTATTACTTGAGTCCTATTTACTGTGCAAAGCATTTTATATATATTATCTCCAATCCCCACCACAACCCCACAAGGTGGATATCCTTGCTCTGTAGATAAGGAAATGATGACAGAGAGAGCATAAGTAACTTGCTCAAGTTCACATGGCTAGTTAGGTGTTGCAGCTGGGGTTCCAATCCTGCTTCATTGGGATCTAAGGTCTGTATGCCCTCTGCACATCCTCCACGGTACTAGATATGATTGTGGTACAAAACATGACAGCTTAGGAAATAAAATGGGGGGAAAAAGTTTCTCCCGTACCAGTCATTGAGTTTAAGGCAGATTCTGGATGGGGGTGAGTATGTGGATAAGGTTAATTAATTAGTTATTTACGTTGCCTCATGGACAAGAACATGCAGATAGCATCCTTGTCCATGATCCCATAAACCTGATAACGAGGATGGAATAAAAAGTGACCAGTGCACTGATCCTAACTGTTGCCACCCATTCTCAGGGTTCTAGTTGTGGGCCTCAACCAATCAAGAGGAGAAACGCTTCCTGATCCTTGGGGCCTATCAACTTCCTCACCTTCTCCCGTATGAGGTTTCTGTAACCTTAAAATTCACACCAACACAGGCTTACTCTACCAGGTCATTTCACAGGCACCACACCTCCCTGCCTCTGATAAAACTGCTGCACCTGAAAAAATGTACCATTTAGTCAAATACATTGAAAATGCACCAATTTTGAAGATTTTCTTTTGAGTAACAAAATTTCTTGTATTTTTCATAAGGCTGACATGGAGAGAAATGCACGGCAGTAAGGATGCTCAGAGAAAGCAGTCAGGTAGATACTCAAGTGCACCAAATGGGGAAAGACAGCTGTAAACTCAACTGCCCAGAGATCTACCATCCAGTGTCTTTAGCATTTAATGACTGGTGAGGGGAGTATCCACAGTCAGTTTTTTAACTTCAGGCCTCTGTACTCAATAGTTAAACTATCATTTTCTAAAGATTCATCTTTAATAACTACAACTACTTACCTATCTAATGCAAAAAGATACAATTAGAAAGCCCTATCTCCTGCAATTAAATATATACATGGCAGTCGAAAACCAAACAGTGATATTTGAACTATTAAGGATTATAAAATGATTTTGCCCCTATGGTATTGTCTACACATGATGTTTCAAAAATAAAGACTGAAGCCTAAAAAGAAAACGGTTTCAAAACCCACTTAAAAATATTTTTAGAATGTTGTTTGTGTGTTTTTAAATAGAAGGTAGGAGACCGAGTCTGGAGCATTGATTCCAAACTAATAAGCATTTCCTATTCCACTCCCCTACCCCCAGGAACATTTCAGATCTCAGAAAATCTAAACTAAAGGTCCACAGAAACCAATTTGAGATTTTTTCCTGAGAAACTTTACTTAAATGTTTGGACAAGAACATGTCTGCAATGAGTCATAATTTATAGGACCTTAATGGCCAATGACTTATGTGCCTTTCTTCCCACATTCAATATCATTCTCAGCCGGTGATATATTTTCCAGGCCTTGATAATTTTTATAAAGTTACCAGATCTCAATTACTAAGACTGCCGCCCAGCAGCCTTTCTCATGCTGATCTTTTATGCTATCCGAACAGAAGACAACCTGATTCTCTTTCTAAACTAGTAACTCTCTCCAACCAGGCAGTTAATGCCTTTCGCCAGCGAAAGGGCGCAGTACTTTTAGGACCCCCAAAAAGAAGCTGAGGGCCTTGGGGGCACTCCAAGTAAAAAGACAGTGCGAGAGGGAGAGGTTAATGGGGAGCCGCTCTGGGCAAAGGCAGACATCATAACAGGATATGTTCGTTTCTAAAGGAAGCAGGAGCTGCAATAGCCCCGGGACAGGAAAGGCGGAGTCAGTAGCACCCAAAGGAAACGCGTTTGCAGGCACCTGGCCTGCTTAGGGACTCTTGCTTCAGTCGGGTGCATGGGTGGTGAGCAGGTGCCCGCGGGAGACCAAGCTCAGGCCCCCGGGCACTAGTGGTTATGAAGAGGTACCCACATGCTCCCTGCCACCTCCGCCAAAGGTGGGCAATGGGGAGAAGGGAAACAGCAAACACCAGGCGCCTCGGCAGGTGAACTTGTCAACAAGTCAGCCCTGGACGCAAGTCCCTGCCCAGAAGGGACCTCGAGGTCCTGGGGACGGAGCCGCTGGGAAGGCGAGGCGCGGAGTGGGTGCGGTGGACTGGCGTGCGTAGGGGTGCTGCCGCGCTGGGGCTGGAGATGCGGCCGGAGCCCTGAACGCCTCTCTCCCGCTCCCCCGGGGCTGACGCACGCCCTCATGGCGCGCGCATCCTCCAGACCTTCCCAGGCCCGAGGGAGGAGGCGGGGGAGGGGAAAGGGCTGTCGCGGTTCCCGATGAGCGGCAGGAGGAGGCTACACGCCTGTCACCCGCCGCCCGTGGAGGGCAGAGCTGGCAGCCCCAGGCCGGCGCCCCCGACCGCCCCGGCTGCCGGGCGTCTCCCGCTGCAGCCTGCAGCCCGCCCGGCGCGCCCCCGCCCCGGCCCCGTTGGGCAGGTACCTCGGAGCCCTGGCCCCCAGGAGCCTCCCGGCCGCGGTCGGAGCGTCCCTCCAGCTCCCTCATCCGACGTCAGCGTCAGCAGAAGGCGAGGGAAGGGGGCGGGGGGAGCACAGGAACCGGCCCTTCCTGCGGCGGCCGCCGCCAGCCGGAATAGCAGCCGGCGGAGCCCGTGCGCGCCGCAGCGCAGCGCAGCGGCCGGGGGGAGCGGGCGCCCTCGTCTCTCCGCGAGCGCCCGCGCCCGGGGCGCCACTGCCGCCTGCCCTCCCCTCCTCTCCCCTCCGGAGACGCCTGGAGGGGCGACCCCTCCCATCAGGACCCCGGGACCCGGAGGAGGAAGGGGGCGACGGCCTCACCTTGTTTGGGGCGGGTATGGGATGGGGGGAGTGTGTCTCCCTCTCTCTACTCCCTGGGGTCTTTTCTGGACCCCCATCTCCTGGGGTATCCCCCGCTCGGATCTGCCGCCCAGGGTGACCCCGCCCTGCTCTCCTGCAGGTGTTCCACGTGTCCATAGCATTTGCGTCACAATGACCTGGCCGACAGGTGGGAGCCGCAGCAAACGCCCCAGGTTCCCTGTGCTGTGCGTAGTGCGTGCTACTTGCTTCCACTATAAATTTCTGTGGCTTTAGGGGACAGGAGACTTCATGACTTCCATGCCAAGAAAAGTTACAGAGGCCTGTACTTGGAAATCAAGTTTGGGCTTAAAGGAAAAGGCTATGTATATATTTCATTTCTATATATTCATATGTCTTTTGTACTTGAGTTATTGACGCTTGTGGTAATGTCCTCTTCTCTTCTCTTTGTCACCAGGAAAGAATGAAACCCTGTTTCTAGAGTACCCTGCAGTGATCAGGGTACTCTAGAAAAAGTGTTGGAATGGGTGCTTCCTAAAATTATCTATGCTAAAAGCAATCCCAGTGTGCTATGGCTCAATTCCTGGTTATGTTGTATATTTATAAGTTCATTGACTAGTAACTGGTTAAAACAGTTTAACAGAGTGGAATGAAAAATGGTTATTGAGTAATGATGCAAACAAATCTGAAATCCACAGCCAACATGAATGGGCTGCTTACTACGTGCCAGACATGCTGTATGCTTTACATTTAATCCTTACAGCAACCCAGTACTGTAGGTAAAGTTATTATCCCTACATTATAGATGAAGATGCTGCCCACAGTGCCAGAAAGGCATTCAGCTGATAGGATATTTAGCAGGGGTTTGAATCCAGGGTTGTCTGAACCAAGAGATTTAGCTTAATCTCAGGATTGAAAGGTGCCTGGCCAAGATGAGTAGAGAAAAAGTATAGTAGAAGATGTTGACATTTTAATAGAAAGCTAAGAAGATGACACAGCTCCAGAAATTTATATAACCTTTTACGCTGACGTTATTCTTTGACGTTATTGTCATTGATAGATTTGAACTTGTCCCAGTATGGCACAAAATATAGAGCTGAGTAAACATCCAGTCCTTAATAAGTGTTCATAAATAAACACATAATGAATGAATATGGTCTACAAGGTAGCAAATTGTCGAAAAGCTGAGATTCAGGAGAAACTTTGAGAGAGAAAAACATTGCTCCTATATGTTTGGCTTTTATAGAAAGTGTTCTAACTCACTTAACAACACAGCCAAATGATTTTGCTATTTGTAAGAAGGAAGAAGGCAAAAAACAAAACCCTTTGAAATGAGAAACAAAGGCTTCTTTGCAAAAGGAACACAATTAAGATATTTTGTTTTAAAATATTTGATTCCAAAAACCATTAACTTATGTGTAAAAACTGATTATAAGAGTTAAAAAGAAAAAGATTATTATTTTTTAACAGAATGAAGTGCTGTTTCTAACATAGTAGGTACTCAGAAAATATTGGCTGAATGTATCAATCAATTGATTGAAGCACTGAGACAGAAATAGATCACAAAATTTCCTGACTCTATAATGTTCTCCTTTCCACCAGTCATAATTTACTAGTTACATGAAAACGAATAGAAACTCTATTTATCAAAGACAGGCTTTGTGGCAGATATTTACAAGAGAGCAAGTAGAATGGCAAGTTGCTTGTGTGTTCAAAATATCCCCTCAAAATGCAGGTGTTTGGAACACAAGCACTGGGGGAAGTGAGCAAGAAAGCTGATTTATGTAACTAACTACTCAGGTTTCCTTTTACTTTTCCAAAGGCCAAGGTGAAAACCCAGGCCGTGAGTCTAATGACCTATCATGGAGGCTACACGTGGCTTCCAAGACAATGTCTAAAAGTGAACCGATATGTGATGCAAGCACTGCCCCGTCAACAAGGCACTGAAATTCCCTGGGCTCCCAGAAGATTTAAGATAACTCTTTAAATGACTTCTCATCACTATTAATGTTGTCCTCACATTTAGGATAACATTTGAGGAGGAAATCATAAACTTACAGCGCATTCTCCATCGCCACAATGAGTTCTTTTCTTTCCTATTTTAAAAATGGCTCCATCTATAACACTTTCATTTGTTTCTGGATATCGTGTTGTTTCAGTCTTACAGAGCACCCACAAGGAGCTAGTGAGAACCTGAAACAGTTTCTAAAAGAATAGCTATTGAATGATGGAATCTGAAATTAAGAAAGAAAGAATGCGTGTGTCTAGAGTGTAACAAAATGACAAACTTTAAAACAGAAAAAAATCCTTACATATTTATTCAATGATTTTTTTTTTTTTGAGGATTTCCCAGTTTCAAGAAGTGCTAATAGGACCACGTGAATTAGGAATTGTGTAGGCTGCCATTAACAGAGACCTGGAATAGCAGTGGATTAAATGAGATAAAGGTGTATTTTCTCTCACATTAATGAAATTGGAAAGTAGGTAGGGCAGAGCCAGTATGACCTCTGCTAGCTTGTCAGGATGTTGCCCTCCCCTCCTCCTACCATTCTTAGCAAAGCAATATCACTTAAAGGTAAATCCAGCTGAGGATGTGGAGAATAGGAACCTGCATACGTTGCTGTGGGAATGTAAAAGGATGCAGCCACTTTGGAAAACGGTCTGACAGTTCCTCAAATGATTAAACACAGAGTTACCATGTGACCCAGCCTACATATTCAAGAGAAATGAAAACCTATGTCCACGCAAAAGCTTACACACAAATATCTAGAGCAGCATTATTCAAAATAGTCAAAAGGTGGAAGCAATCCAACTGTCCATCAATGGATGAGTGAATAAACAAAATGTAGTATATCCATGTAATAGACTATCATTGGGCCATGAAAAGGAATGAAATGCTGATACATGCTGAAACTTGGGTGAACCTTGGGAACATGCTAAGTGAAGGAAGCCTGCCCCAAAGTCCATATATTATATGATTCCTTTTTTATAAAAGTCTAGGATAGGGAAATCTATAGAGACAGAAAATAGATTAGTGTTTGCTTAGGCCTGTAGAGAAAAAAAATATATACATATATCTCAACATATAAATACATACATATAAATGTATATATGGACATACATATACAAACTATTCACCTGCATACAATTCATTTGAGTGGACTGTTGATATATATTTTTAATATATATTTTTAATGTTCTGAATGCCCCTTATGCTCTCAGCCAACATGAGCAAATGAGGCAAAATGCCCTTCCTCTTGGTGAGGGCACTGTATGAGTGCTCTACCATTCATCCAGACAGATATGTATAGTTTCCTACAGCTCTGAGATCATTTTATTTTCTGACTCATCTTTGACAGCATCATATACACTCATGGTACCTGTCCTAGTGTAAGATGCTAAGATGGAGCTTAAGCTATTATTATTATCAATGTATTTAATAAGACCTATACATATAAATCTCTCCAAAGCTCAGCTCATTACTGAGAAAAAAATCACTTTTCCTTCAGAGTTGCTAGATTAAAATTAGATAATCTATAAGAATAAACTCTGAAAAAAAGTTTTAAAAATTATTAAATTTATTGTCTGATTTTTACTGGTGGTAGAAATTTAAAGAAAAGTTAAACTAAATTTTATCGGCAAAAATAAAATTTATTTCCTATATTGTGTTACTTAAAGAGGAATTAGATGTAACTTACCCAAGAACATGGGCTAAGTATCTTGACCAATCTTGGTTTAATTCTTGTCATCAGTTGTGCTCTCTACATAGCAAAACAAAGCTTCTGTTACACTCTTAGCAGTGCTAGTTATATCTTTAAGCAAATTTGTGTGGGCATGTGAAAATAGAACAAATGTTTAATTAATAGCATTAACTTTTGTTAATTAAAATTAACTTCCTTTCCCACAAAATTAAGGCTACAATGAAGAGAGGAGGCTTATTTTACACTGAGGAGAAAGGTAATTATTTTCATTGCCACACCAGCTTAGATTTCTGTATAAATAATGAAGCTCCCCACCCCTCCACCCCCAGTATCATCCAGTGGTACTTCTGCAAGAAAAATACTAGTGATAGCATCAAAAAGGGACATCTTACTGCAGGTGGGGAATTTTGTGTCATGTGCCATCTAGTATAATCCTGCTACTGACCAGGAGCTATGCTGAGGTTTGGGCAAAGATCAGCCCAGAGTTATATGCCCTGGTCTCAGCAAACATAGGGCTAATGACCCCTCAAAGGGTTACTGTCCAGTAAAGAAGAGGACTTAACTGAAAGAGTAGGATGGAACTCTGTAGGTCTTTGGTATTTCTCTCTTTGTGCAGAAGGACAGTTTAGAAGAATCACTAAGAACTCAGGTGCAGACAGTAAAGGCAATTCACATAAAGCATGGACCAAACATTTGGTTTAATCGTGGAGTTAGAGGCTGAATGAGGGCTATAACCCATATTTCTAACTCCCAATGAGATGCACTTTTCCTGTTCTATTTTTAACTCCATCACTAACTTGCTTTGACAGAGACTGTTAATTATTTCCCAATGTCTATTCTCCCTTTTTTTCTACAGTAGTATAAATTTCAGCTGAGCACATTGTTGCCCAGCCAAAGACTACATTGTCTAGCTTCCTTTGCTGCAAGGAATGACCATGTGACAGAGTTCTGGCCAATAAGATGTGATTGGAAGACATGCATGTAACTTTTTGGTCACGCCCTTGAAAGAAACACACCTTCACCTTTGCCTTCCCCCTTTCCCACTGGTTGGATCACCTTTGGCCATGCAAGTGGGGACAATTCTTTGGGGATTGCAAGGAGCCTGGATCCCTGACCACCTGATCTGCTATACTGCCCTGGTCCTCCTGCATCAATTGTTTTATAAGAAGGAAATAAAGTTCAATATTGTTTAAGCCACTATATTTGTGGATATTATTATAGCCCAGCCTTTATCCTAATTAATCTATCTGCCCCATGATGTTGAATTAGATCTTCATTTCTCATGAAGTTTATATTGTAAAACAATGATTTTCAATCTGTGGGTCACAGGGCCATGACAGTCTTTGGTGTTAATGCAAAGGATCATGGGATTCAAATTCCTAACAAGTAATGTCTGCAGACACAACACCTGCTTGACAAATGAAGACTGCAATTTTTGAAATATATATGATGTGATTATAAAATAAAATTTATTTAAAATCGTTAACAAATTTCTTGAAGTGCAGGTATGTTGGTGATGAATCTTTCAGCTTTGTACATCTGAAAAAGTCTATTTCACCTTTGTTTTTGTAATATTTTTTCAGTGGTAAAGAACTCTAGGTTGACTTTTTTTTCAGTACTTTAAAGATGTTGCTCTAATGTTGCTTCCAGCTTACATTGTTTCAGATGCAAAATCTTCTGTCATCCTTATCTCTGGTCCTCTGTGTCTTTTTTTCCTCTGGTTGCTTTTTAAGATTTTTCTTTTCATTAGTTTTAAGAAGCTTGAATATGATGTCATTGGCGTTGTTTTTTCTTAATTTGGGGGTTTGTTGAGCTCCTTGGAGCAATGGGTTTATAATTTTAATCAAACTGTGAAAAACTTCAGCCATGCTCGGAATGGCTAACACAATACTGAAGAAGAGGAACAGAGTTGAAGAACTGACACTACCTGACTTCAAGACTTACCATAAAGCTACGGTAATCAAGACAGTGTAGTTTAGGCGAAAGAATAGACAAATAGACCAATGGAACAGAATAGAGAGCCCAGAAATAGACACTCAAAAGTATAGTCATCTGATCTTTGACAAAGAAATAAAGACAATTCAATGGAGAAAGGATAGTCTTCTCAACAAATGGTGCCGGAACAACTGGACATCCACATGCCAAAAAATGCATCTAGACACAGACCTCATGCTTTTCACAAAATTAACCCAACTGGATCATAGATCTAAATGTAAAACACAAAACTATAAAATTTCCAGAAAAAAATGTAGGAGAAAATTTAGATAACCCTGGGTTTGGTGATGACTTCTTAGATACAACACCAAAGGCACAATCCATGAAAGAAAAAATGGGTAAATTGGACTTCATTAAAATTAAAAACTCTAGTCTACAAAAGATACTGTCAAGAGAATGAGAAGACAGCCCCACAGACTAGGAGAAAATATTTTCAAAAAATTATCTGATAAAGGACTGTTATCTAAAATGTACAAAGAAATCTTAAAACACAGCAATAAAAAAATGAACAACACAATAAGTGGGCAAAAGTTCTGAGCAGACACCTCACCGAAGATCATATACAGATGGCAAATAAGCATATAAAGAGATACTTAACATCATACATCTAAGGAATTGCAAAGTAAGACAATGAGATACCACTGCACACCTATTAGAATGGCTAAAATCCAAAACACTGAAAACACCAAATACTGATGAGGATGTGGAGCAAAAGAAATTCTCTTTCACTGCTGGTGGGAATGCAAAATGATACAGACACTTTGGGAGACAGTCTGGCAGTTTCTTGCAAAACTAAACATGCTCTTACCGTACGATCCTGCAATTACACTTCTTGATATTTACCCAAATGAGTTGAAAACATGTCCACACAAAAACCTGCACACGAATGTTTGAGAAAATTGAGAGCAACCAAGATGTCTTTCAATAGGTGAATAGATAAACTGTGTTACCTCCATACAGTGGGATATTAATCAATGTTGACAAGAAATTTGCTATCAAGCCATGAAAAGACACAGAGGAACCTTAAAAGCATGTTGGTAAGTGAAAGAAGCCAGTCTGAAAAGGCCACATACTGTATGATCCCAACTAAATGACGTTCTGGAAAAGGCAAAGCTGTACAGACAGTTAAAAAAAAAAAATCAGTTGTCGGGGGCTTTAGTGGAGAGAAGGAAGGATAAATATTTTTTCCTAATATCCAATATTTTGAGTGGCATTTTGTTTGTTTTAGTTATTTCAGGTGGGGACATAATTCTTGTTCCTGTTATTCCGTATTGATAGAAGTAGAAGTCCCTACATTAATGAATTCATAGTAACCTTGCATTATGTATTTTCTTGATCAATATATGTTATCTGTATCACTACTATTTTATGGGGAGAGTCTAGGAATTCTTTGATATTGAACAAGTGACCTCATGAAGGCCCCAGCTGAAAAATGGGTGAAGACCGGGGACAGGCAGTTCATAAAAGAAGAAATTAAAATAGTAAAAATGAAAAAAAGACCATTTTTCAATAAAAAATTTTCAACTTAAAACATTTTTACGTATTGTATTGGCAAACATGGAAAACATGATGCTCAGGGTTAATGAGGATATGGGAAATGGACACTCTCATACTCTCATAATCTGAGGATAGAAACAAAATTTTTTCCAGTTTTATTGAGAAAAATTGATATACATCACTGTATAAGTTTAGGGCGTACAGCATGGTGGTTTGATTTACATATGTTGTGAAATGATTACTACAATAGGTCTAGTTAACACCCATCGTCTCATATAGATACAATAACAAGAAAGGAAAAAAAATTTCTCTGTGAGATGAGAACTCTTAGGATCTATTCTCTTAACAACTTTCCTATGTATCATACAGTAGTGTTAATTATAGTCATCATGTTGTACATTACATCCCCAGTAGTCATTTATCTTGTAACTGGAAGTTTGTACCTTTTGACCACCTTCCTCCAATTCCCTCTCCCCTGACCCCCTGCCTCTGATAACCACAAATCTGATCTCTTTTTCTTTGAGTTTGGTTCTTATTATTTTCTGCTTAGATTCCACATATAAGTAAAATCATACTGTAGTTGTCTTTCTCTGTCTGACTTATTTCATTTAGCATAATGCCTTCAAGCTCCATACATTTTGTTGCCAATGGGAGGATTTCTTTGTTTTTTTATGGCTGAATAATATTCCATATATCTATACCACAGCTTCTTTATCAATTTATCCATCAATGGACGCTTAGGTTAGAAACAAAAATTTTACACACCTTTATGGAGGGCAATTTGACAATACATAGAAAATGTTCATTGCACATACTTGTGACCCCACAGTTCCACTTTTAGGGAACTAATTAATAGAAATAATTACGTGAGTGTACAAAAGTGAACACGTGAAGATGAGCATCACAACACTGTTTATAGCATTAAAACTTTGAAAACAGTGAATTGTCCATCCAAAGGAAGGATTAGTTAACTAAATTATGGCACATTTACATATTGGAACACTGCCAGCTGTTAAAAAGGATGAGGTCAAGATATTTTGTTTTTTTAAGTGAAAATAGGAGCTTGCACAACACCATGTGAAATATGATTCTATTTAAGTAAATATTTTATATATAATATTAAAAGCACTGGCTTTTAATGATATTCACTAAGATGTTGACAAAGGCTGTTCTCTGGGGAGTGATCTATTTTTGGCTGAGGTTGGAGGTGGAGGAAAGTTGCATTTTCACTTACACTCTGGTAATGCTTGGCTTTTTTATAGTGTATGTGCAGTATTTTACAATTTGCAAAAATAAGGAAGATTTAAATTTTGACACTAGAATAAATAGAAGAGATCCTTACATTTGAAAATAGTTGGAACTACTGGTTTATAAGATTACTAAAATTCCTTATTGATTTAATATTCTATGTTTCTAATCTCTAGATTAACCTTTAAGATTCCTTCTAGTGCTAAAATTTGGTGGCTTCCTCCCCCCTTGCTGCCACCGCCATGACAAATGTGAATTGCTTAGATAAAGCTTAGACTCTCCCTAATGGAGGGAGCCTCACACTGGCTGAAGTGCTCTTATTTTTCCTCATATTTCAAGTGACTTTATTCCTGGGTGACAGTCTTGAGCTGGTTATGGGAAACATGCAGAAAGGCATTTGGGTTTGGAAAAGCTAGAAGTGGTTCTAGGAATCTTTGTACCTCTCTGGGGGTCAGAGGTTGTCCAGATTTGAGTGGGAAGGGAGGATCGTGAATTGACTTTTCATATATACCTAGACTTTTCTATTTTACTCCTAGATTCAAGACATCACTACTAGGATGGCTTATCATTCATTCAATAAGCATTTATTATCTCCAGCTTGATGTGACTGAACTGTATTTTCCTCCCAGAGCTCTTTCTTATCTTGGCAAGCTTAAAAACCTCAAAATTATTTTGAATTCCTTTCTAGTAGTTTACTTCATGTATTCAATTCATTGTTAAATTCTGATTCATTACAAGTTTATGATTCACTACAAGAAACTAGTTTCTTTTCTAGTGTCTCGCAGCTGTTCTGTCCATTTTTCTCAGTCTTATTTCCATTGCCTTTCCAACTCTGGCTGTTTCTTACCTGGAATTTAAAAACATCTTTCCACCTAGGATTGTGTATTTAGACCAATACTAAGTCAGTTTAGATTGTCACAATATAAGTATTTTAAGTATAGTCATGTGCTGGATAATTACATTTTGATCAACAAGGGGCCACATGTATGACACTGGTCTAATAAGATTGGTACCATATAGCTAGATGTGTAGTAGGCTATACTATCTAGGTTTGTGTAAGTACACTCTATGATGTTCTCACAATGACAAAATTGCCTGACAACACATTTCTCAGAACGTATCCCTGTCATTAAGCGACACAAGACTGTACTATTTTTGTACATACTTTATGCTAAGAATTAAGTGTGTGTGTGATTGTGTGGGTGTGGTGGGTTATGGTAGGATGGTGGGGGGATGATGTGCAAAGTAATAGAAGACAGAACCCCTGCCTTAGAATTACTCTTTATATGTGAAGTTAATTAAACTCTATTATGATTATCTGGCTTCAGTCCCAACTACAAAATCTCCCCAAAGTTACATCAAAATCAAATGCCTGGGGGCTGGCCCGGTGCCTTAGTGGTGAAGTTCTTGTGCTCTGCTGAGGCAGCCCAGGGTTCACCGGTTCAGATCCTAGGCGCGGACCTACGCATCACTTATCAAGCTATGCTGTGGCAGGCATCCCACATAAAGTAGAGGAAGATGGGCACAGATGTTAGCTAAGGGCCGGCCTTCCACAGCAAAAAGAGGGAGATTTGCAGCAGATGTTAGCTAAGGGCTAATCTTCCTCATGAAGAAAAAAAAAATCAAATGCCTCATCAAGAAATTTAAAACCTTTATCAGTCCTAGTTTACCTTACCTTGCAACACCGATTTCTCCTTGTCCTTTCTTGTTCACCATCCTCCACATTCACCTCCCTCTCCCTGGATTCATTCACAGAAGAATGATCACTGCCTCCAATCACCAAGGCCAAACTTTCACTGAAGGTGTCCTTCAACTCCTGGTTTGGAGTATCCCAGTAACTCCTGGCCCTCCTTTTATCACTACCACCATTTTTCCATATCTCCCAAATACTAGTTACAGTTCTCATTAAATACTTGCTGAAGAAATCTTATATGACAACGTTCTCAATTAGGAAAATAAGGACTATTGGACTTATAACCCAGACCCCTCTCAAACGGTTTGCATTTTTCCACAACAGATGTACATGGACATACAATCAGGTCTTTGAGGGCAAGGGCTCTGTCTTCTTCATCTTGTGTGTCCCCTACCACATCTACCAGAGTGCCTTAGATGTACAATCTTAGATGTTTAATGAAGTTTGTTGAATTAATGAACAGTGAATACTTTGTATACAACTAGAGTCTCTGAGGATGGGGTGTCCAGTTATTTCTCTGGGCTTTATTTTGGTAAAGTCTCTCCATGAATTCTTAGCCATTTTTTAAACCTAACTTTGATATTATTTTATAATATGGATATGCTTTGATATTCTTTATTATAGTTTTTTCCACTCTTATTTTTTCCTAAAAATCATGTAAGCACTTGTGCTATAGACTATAAATGTTTGTGTTCCCCTAAATTCATATATTGAAACTGAATCCCCAGTATGATGGTATTTTGAGGTAGAGCCTTTGGGAGGTGATTAGGTTATGAGGGCAGAGCCCTCATGAATAGAATTAGTACCTATATAAAAAAGATTCTAGAGAGCTCCCTCTCTGTGTGAAGAAGTAGCAAGAAGAAAGCCATCTATGATGCAGACAGCAGGCTCTCACCAGACACTGAATCTGCCAGCACCTTGGTCTTGGACTTCCCAGCCTCCAGAACAGTGAGAAATAAATTTCTGTTGTTTATAAGCCATTCAGTCTATGGTCTTCTGTTACACCAGCCCAAACAGATTAACACATGTTGTGAAAAGTGCATATTCTTTAGGCCCTTTCCATATCTACCTAATAGAAAATTCTGTGGAAGGTCTTGAGAATCTGTATTTTTAACACTCAACTCAGGTGATTCTTATGGCCAAAGAAATTTGGAAACCCTGCTTTATTGAGAAACTCAATAAGTATTAGTTGAGGTTAATGATTATCTCTTTGATCTTTATGCCAAATATAACTCCATGAGCATTAACTTGATGTCAAAGTGCCTGAACTCCAATTTTGTTAATTACCATCTCAGTGATTTGGGGCTAGTCCAGTGTTTCCCACACTTGTCTACAAATTAGAATCATAGGGGCTTTTTAAAAAAATTCCAAAACCCAGACCACACCCAAGAACAATTAAATCATTTTCTAGGGCTGTGACATAGGCATCAGTATTTTTTATGCCCCCAGTTGATTGATTGCAACATGCAGACAAGTTTGGGAACCACTGGATTAATCATTTACTCTCTATAAGCCTGTTTCTTCATGAGTAAAATGTGGACAATAACTCCCATTCTAAAATTCTGTTAGGAATTAATCTAATGAATGCATGTGAATATACTTTATAAATGATAAAACTCTATATAAATCTATTGCATTTTTTTTTTTTTTTTGTGAGGAAGACCGACCCTGAGCTAACATCCTTCGCCAATCCTCCTCTTTTTGCTGAGGAAGACTGGCCCTGGGCTAACATCCGTGCCCATCTTCCTCTACTTTATATGGGACGCCGCCACGGCATGGCTGACAGGCAGTGTGTCGGCGGGCGCCCGGGATCCGAACCCGTGAACCCCGGGCTGCCAAGCGCAGACTAAACCGCTGCGCCACCAGGCGGCCCCTAAATCTATTGCATTATATTTTAGGCTTCAAAATATTTTGAATAAAACTTCACAGATGTGCAGATAAGAATTTTTACATTTTCTTCATCTTTATAATTGTGATCATCAGTTCAACAGTTTAGCCTGGTAGATTCAGCTTGCAAAAGAAACCACCACTCAGAAAGCTGTCCTTATAATTTAGGTACATTTCCCTCAGGTGGCGATAGTCCATCTGGGGTCCTGGTTTAAAGCAGTGGTTTTCAGCTCTTAACAGTGTATCAGAATCTTCCTTGGCTGGGGTTTATCTCCAAAGATTTTGGTTCAATAGGATCCATAAGTTTATAGAGATCAACATGTCATTCTGATGCCCTGTTGCTAACCACGGTGAGAGTGCTATTTCTGTTTAGGCCTTCTGCTCTATCCACCAGATTTAGTCGTAACTGTTCTATTTTTTTAATGTCAGAAATATC
Organism: Tapirus indicus; assembly: GCA_031878705.1. Classification (NCBI taxonomy): domain Eukaryota; kingdom Metazoa; phylum Chordata; class Mammalia; order Perissodactyla; family Tapiridae; genus Tapirus; species Tapirus indicus. Next base: position 105,610,307 of record CM062917.1, read on the forward strand.
TCCTCATCATGGAAAGCAGAAAAGAATTTTAGAATAGTTAAAAAATATTGGAATCCATATGGGTACCATCCCTTTTTACCACTGCCATTCAATCTTTGTTCCAATTTAATCTTACATTTTTTATTTAAAATATGTCCTGGCCTTCTTGATATATACTCAACCTTCCCAATGGCTACGACTACTATTTTCCTTTTTAAAAAGTCAGAGAATGTGTGGTTCCCTTGCTGGTCTGGAATCTGTCTCTCTAGGGCAATGGTTCTTAAACTTTGGGGCGCATAAATAGTACGTGAGAGGCTCATTAACAATATACACTCCATCCCAGACCTGGTGGATTAACCTCTGGGTTAAGGCCCAGGATTCTGCATTTAAGCTATCTCCCTAGGTTATTTTGATGCATACTAAATTTTGAGAACCATTGACTCTTTGGAACCAAGAGGCTGGGGTAGATTTTGTAAGGTAGAGAACACTGAGGAAGGGCTTATGGGATCCAGATGCAAAACTTGTAAGAACTCTGTTCCCTTCTTTCCTCCTTCCTGTGGTTCATCTTTGTGCAAATAGTGATAAGTAACTATGTTGTTATTCGGGGACCCTGAGGAGAATTACCAAGCATTGGTTGGTGTTAGTTCACCACCTTGGGAGCTCCCTGGGTGAAATTTGAAACTGACTCCCATACACGGAAGGCAAGGAAAGGCTGAAGAAAGAGGTGGAGGACTTCAAATTGGCAGGTGGCAGTTTTAATGAGCAAGGACACTTACATATGAGGCTTGTGTTGGGTGGCTGGAAGACGAGTAGATCTCCACACACGCCCACCAGAATCTTAAGAGTTTATATGGAAGCCTTAACGGGGTTCAGTCACGTATACCATCCGAATGGTCTCAATAACACATTGCTCTCTTAAGGCTGTGTCTTTGAAATGACTCCCACCGTGGGAATGGTGGGCAGAACATACATCCCAAGGATAGGGGATGCAGTAAGGAGTCTTGGATTTCCTGAGTCCAGTTCAAGGGTCAACTGGTGGTCATGCCCTCTTGATGACCTCCTCCAACAGTTGGAGAGTTTGTAGCAGTAAGGCCTATCAACTTTTGTTGCCAATCCCAGCATGGAGCCTGGGTCAGAGAAGATGCAGTAAAGACTGGTTTACATTGAGGAAATACTCCTTTTCCTTCTATTTCTCTGTTTTCCTTTTCTTCCTCAACTCTACCTTTTCCTATCTATTGTCTTTTTTCCCTGGTTTCTTGGTTTGTGCTCTACTCTTAAAGAAACACCCATTTAGAACAGATCTAGACATTAAAAAGAAAAAAACTCTATTTCTGTAATTATATCAGTAACAATTAAATCACCCAATTCATCTTTAAATTGCACTAACGGCACATTTGATAATTCACTTGGGTTAATTATTTTTATTGTTATGTATAATTGTATTTGGCTCATCTTTAAGTTCATGACTATGCTTTTATTTCCAACTGTTTACTTTCATTTACTAGCATTTTAATACAGCCTGAGGCTTCATCTGCCTTTGATTTCAGATAAACTGTGTTTTTTCTGCAAAACATGCAGTAAATGATTTTCTACTAAAATATGTTGGGTTGGTAGGAACACATGATAAGAATGGATCATTGGATTTTCATGTTTGATATTTTATGTCTTAAAGAAGCTTGTGAATTGTTAATCAATTTTTATGTTAAATAAGTATTAGCCTCAGCAGTATTGAAGCCAGTAGAATCTTAAAACTAGACTTAAAAAAAAAGTCAGACTATGGTAAAAGCAGGCAAATTGATTAATCTCTTTCCAAAACCTTTGCTTAAAACTGCAATTACATACAGCTCTCTGTCCACTTCCCCTCCCCACCCTGCTCCCATAGAAAAGTTGTGTTCTTTATTGTGATTTGAAAAGGACCAACCACAATGGCTAGATCAGTGCTGTTTAAATAAGAGCCATAATCTTATCCCATCTCTACCTTTGTTTAAGCACTATTACTTCTCACATAAATTAGGGCAGTTACTTGTCCTCCCAGAATTACCCTCCAATCCATTCTCTAGCCTGAGACTAAGGTAATCTTTCTAAAGTACAAATTTAATTATTTCTCTCTTTTTCTTAAAATCTTCTGTTGTTCCCCTGTGTAGTGGTTATCTGTTGTTCTGGCCACAGATACTACTTCTTTATTCATAGAAATGAAATGAGATTCTTAAATTCAATATTAGAGGGAGCATGTGCCAGTCCCTCCTGGGGAGTGGAAGCTAAAGGAAGAGAAGCTCAAGAGCTGTCAATAGCCGTGTTTTTCACCATGTGCAGGACCCCAGTCAACAGTGAGAAAGAATGAAGTCAAGCCGGGGGAGAAGCAGAGATGAGGCATAGGGAGCAATCTTCTGGGGGTATCAGAAGCCCTGGTTAAAGATGTGCTTACCCTTGGCTGTACCCCTGTCCTTCCAAAAGTTTGTTGTTCCACCCTCCTGCATCACATGAGATACCCCAGCACTTCCTATAAATTCCCCCTTTCCACCTAAGCCAGTTGGAAATAAGTTTTTGTCACTTGCAAACAAAAGGGTCTTGCTTAGAATAGCTTGTAAGGCCCTTCACGATGTGGCCCCAGCTTATCAATTTAAGTCTTCGTATAACCCTTAGGAAGATGCTCAGCTGCAACTAACAGAACACTGACAAATGACTTAAATAATAAAAGCATTCTATTCTCTCACATACCAAGAAATGTAGACTAAGATGAAGATAGTTTCAGGGAAGGTTTATCAGTTCAACTAAGTGATAATGCCCTAGTCAGCTCTTTGCAATTCTTTGGGTCTTTTCCCTGATCGCAAGATGGCTGTAGCAGCACCAGACAGTCTTTAAGACCTATGTGAGCACCCCAGACAGGGAAGAAGGGGGAAGTAGCTTTCTCCTTGGAAGGGTCTGTTTTTGTTTTTAGCTTGGAAGGAAAGCTTCAATTGACTTCTCCTTAGATCTCATTGGCCAGAACTGGGTCACATGCCCAACCCTGGACTCATGATTGTGAAGTGAAAATTACCTTGATTCATTCCCTTGCTGTCTTTGAATCAATGGATCTGTGCCAATTATCTCAGGTTCTGCTCATGGAGAAAGAAAAGTGGGGCTGTAGAGTAGGCAAGGAACCATGTCTTCCACACATATATTTCCATTTACCTCCCTATCCTTCCACTACCACCATCACCACCACATCAATTCTAGGAGCCAGCCTTACTGAACTGCCTTTAGTACCCAAACATGTATGCTCTCTGTGGTTTCTGGGCCTTTGCACCTAACTGTTGCTCTGCCCAGAATGCACTCTCCTTCCTTCATTTACTAGCATGCTGGTCTGCATGACTCCTACTTCTCTCTTTAGGCCTCAGCTTAGATATCACTTCCTTTGGAAAATCTTCCCTGACCCCCAATACCACAGCACCCTCTTGTTAATACTGTCTTAGAACTTGTCAAATTGTATTGTAATTTTCTATCTACTTATTTATATCTCCTACCAGATTCTAAACTCTTTAATGGCTTATGAACTGGGTCTTATTTCTCTATGGCCTCACATAGAGCCTGCACATAGTAGATGATCAATAAATACTTGTAGAAGTAAATGAAGTGAAGCACTTTTCGGGTGCACTCAGAATCAACCTGTGTTAAAATTGCTTTAAAAAGGCTCATAGGAATGTAGGTATTAATTTACTTCTGATTTTTGTTAAAGGAAATAGACAAAAGAATGATTTGTTTAAAAATTCCTGATAGACATTTACATTTAAGTCTTGGCTATGATGGCTTCCAAAGAAAGAACATGGTGAAGGATGATTTCCCACTTGGGCAGGGCAGTATTTATCCTGCCGGTCTCACACAAGACCTAAAGATTCTAACAGTTTTTGAATGGTCCTTAAATAGTTTTTAAAGTGGACAGATTTCTGTATATAGATTCACAACATAGAAACTAAATGCAGCTAAGTGATGAACTTCCTTACTTGAATTCCATAAGATGTTATCTTACACTGCAACTTCTTGCTACCATTTTATTAGGAAAAAGCGATAATATGACATGACAAGGCACTTCCAATCCCTTTTGTTTTGGGGTTTTTTTTTGTGTGAGGAAGATTAGCCCTGAGCTAACATCCATTGCCAATCCTCTTCTTTTTGCTGAGGAAGATTGCCCCTGGGCTAACATCCATGCCCATCTTTCTCTACTTTATATGGGATGCTGCCACAGCATGGCTGGACAAGCGAGGTGTCTGTCCACGCCCAGGATCAGGACATGCGAGCCCCAGGCCGCCAGAAGCTGAATGTGCAAACTTAACCGCTAGGCCATGGGGCCGGCCCCTTCAACCCCTCTTGTAAGCAGATGAAGTTTCAATAAGGAAGGAATAAATGAATGAAATTAAGTGGGAGAAAAATAATCACCAAATTTGATTAAAATAATAGAGCAGCACTTTGAAATTTTAGCACTTTGATGTTCAGTGTCGAGTTTAAATTTATATAAGGTAATGAAATAGTCATTCACAAATTTTTTTTTTTTTTTTGTGGGGAAGACCAGCCCTGAGCTAACATCTGTTGCCAATCGTCCCCTTTTTGCTGAGGAAGACTGGCCCTGGGCTAACATCCGTGCCCATCTTCCTCCACTTTATATGGGACGCCGCCACGGCATGGCTGACAAGCAGTGCGTCGGCGGGCGCCCGGGATCCGAACTCTCGAACCCCGGGCTGCCAAGCGCGGACTAAACCGCTGCGCCACCGGGCGGCCCAGTCATTCACAAATTTTTAAAGAGAATTTACCAGGCACAGTGAGTTGGGGTCTCTTTGGATTTTAGACACAGTATTGCCACTTTTGGGTGTTATATGCTGACCTTTTTCTGAGTGATCCCCCAAAAGTTGCCAGTTTAGAGTGAGGCCCAAAGCTAGAGGGGGCTCTTCAGCTGGCCCAGGCTGTAAGGCAAGTAGCTCTGTTCCTGCCCTTGTGAGCTAGTGGATCCAGTGCTGCCGTAATGGTCTGAATTGGTATAGATCCTGATATCCCTTCACACAGATCCTTCACGAAAGCTGTGTGGAGCCCATGACAAGCCCCAATAAGGAGGAGACCCTTTGTGTTTCGAAAAATGCAAAGGCCCCCTTGGCAGCTGACCCTTCATTTTGAGAAATGATGCCTGGCTTATTGCTAGGCTCACGTAGAGACTGAATCATGCGACCATCTGGCCTAAGATGGCTGCGGTACCTTGATGCCTGACATGAAATGATGCTGTCTCATACACTTAGCCATAAAGCCAGGCATTCCCAGCAGTAATCGCAATCAAGTGGATTGAGAAGGAAGAGAATCCGATGAAGTTGAGCCTGTGAGAAGTGTGAAGACACAGGTAAACTGTGTGAGCAGGCGTTGCACTCCTACATTACCCTTTCTTCCTTATGCCTCATGGGGAGTTTCCTATGACTAGTGGACCAGGGATAGAGTAACTTGAACCTGGTGTACAGATGGCCTTGCATGATATGCTGGCACCAGACAGACGAGAGGAAGTGATGCTGTTCTTCAGGGTGGCCCTGAACTATAATTGAGAAGGAAAATGTTTACAATAGTTCAATTTTGAGCAGAAATTAAAAAAAATTTTTTTATTTTGATTTTTAAAAATTATTTTATTAAGGTCATATTGGTTTATAACATTGTGTACTTTCAGGTGTACATTATTATACATCAGTTTCTGTATAGACTGCATCGTGCTCACCACCAACAGTCTAGTTTTCTCTGTCACCATACATATGTGCCCCTTTACCCCTTTCACCGTCCCCCCCAGCTCCCTTCCCCTCTGGTAACCACTAATCTGTTCTCTTTATCTGTGTGTTTATCTTTCACATATGGGTAAAATCATATGATGTTTGTCTTTTTCTGACTGGCTTATTTTGCTTAACACCATACCCTCAAGGTCCATCCATGTTGTCGCAAATGGGATGATTTTTGTCTTTTTTATGGCTGAGTAGTATTCCATTGTATATATGTTGAGCAGAAGTTTTATTGTCCATTTTGCCTAGAAGGAATCATTTTATTGTCTACTTTACCTGAGGTCAGGATCTATACCAATTCTTGAGCTGGTTATTTGGCGTAGACGTGATATTCAAAATCTGTAACAAGTAAGGCAATTGGAATCTAGTACTGAAACTGGGGCAGAAGATCCTCCATTGTTCCAGATATTGGCCCTTTCATTGCTGGCTTGTGGGGAGGTCAGAGATGTCTCTGGGGGAAGGACCAGAGTGACTTGGGCAATGGTGGATATACTGGGGCAGGGGGCTTGACACAGTGGCAATATTTTAGAGATGGTTAGGGCTGAAAGAGTACACACTAGGTAATTTTTAGTCCTGGTCTGACTAGATGGTCAGGGACTTAAAAGGATCAAGATTGGAAAACTGATGACAAGGAGGTTTTAGGGAAGAGTGGAGGGACCATCAGAAAGGGCCCAGAGTGTGAGAATATCGTGTCTATGTGAATACTCACTAAGAGACCATTATTGCAGAAGAGGTTCTTAATAACCAGAAGAACAAAATGATTCCTTCTGTAAGAGTCAGTCATCCTCCTTCTCTAGCCAGTCTATTGGTTAATGGACATAATAGCTATGGTGGCCAGAATGGAGGTGATGCTTAGATTCAACAACATAAACTTCCTTTTACCAAGCCTGACCCGTATGCTATTAGCAACAGTGACTAGCAGTGCAATTCTAGGGGACCAGGTCTACTAACCTGTGGCAGATAGATTATTTTGAGTTGGAAGGCCCCTTCATCATGGAGGAGTAGCAACTTATCGTCATTGGAATAGTCTTTCTGGATTTCGATTTGCTTTCCTTGCTTACATGCCTCTAAACCATCACAGGATTCCATACATGGCTTCTGACTGATGAACTCATGGCATTGCAAAATAAGCAAGACAATAGGCTATTAACTAACTTCATGGCCTTACTGTATAAATATCCAATCATCCTGATGAAGCCAGGCTTCATTGGAATGACCTGTTGGAAACTTAGCCACAACACTTTCTAAGAAGCAGCACCTTGTGATATTGGTGTGCTATGTTGTAGGATGTAGAACATGAGTGGAACCAGTGACCAATGAATTTGATATTGTTTCCACAGCCAGATACAACCTAGGACCTAGGGGTGAAGGCACTTCTTACAATTACACCTACTCTTTCACTTCCAGAGTTTTTGCGTTAACTTTTTAAAATTACTTCCTTAACTCTTTTAGCCTAAGGAATTCAGTAGTCCATGGAGGAATGCTTCATCCAAGGGTTAAAAAAAATGTAGGCTTTATTGAATTGGGAGCTGAGACTACCACCTGGACATGTTGGATTCTTTGTGTAATCAGGGCAAAGATCCTTGGCAAGCTGTGGTGTTGGCTGAACGCCAGAACTTGGAACAAGCTGAGAAGGAATCTATCTTATATGTCAGCCGCAGCCTTGTGAATGCTTGCAGAATGGAGGATTGTAGCTTGTACCAGTGTTTCCTTGCTGAGTATGCTATTTATTCTCATATTTCCTTTCTAAATGAGAATTGTAATAATTAAATTTTTTATTTTCTTTCCTCTTTCTTTCTTGCAGGGATATATAATGTTGTGGATGTATTTATCATGTAGCCCATAGGCTGTAAAATACTGAGATGGGATTGTGACTGAACTGAAGAGGAACGAACGTAAGCCAGAGGTCCTGGAATTGAAGGCCAATGTCTCACCTCTGTGTGCAGTGCTAGGAAATGACTGGTTGTCTCCCATTGCAGTTGTGTGAGCATTGATTGGATCATGTGTTATGAGTGTTTTTTTGGGAAAAAAAAAAAAAAGGTATGTATGTGAGTGTGTGTGTATGTGTGTGTTCTGGGCAGCCAGAGGGTGGATTGTAGCAGATACCTTTGGGGTAGCTGTATGGTCAACTGTGATTTCTCCTTTCTCAGAGAGATTATTCCTTTGCACACAGATGTAGGCCTCAGGAGATCAAATCTGTGGTACGTGGTTCTGTCTACCTGGCCATAGATGCTTGTCTGGGAATTGCCACCTGACTTAGTTCTGCATCCTGATGAAACATTTGGAATGGTGAGACAGAGAGTTGGGAAGCCATTTGATACAAATCATGTTAGTGGCAAATTCTGGAGAGACATCTATAAACTCCTTGAGGCCCTGGAGCCTCCCACTTCTTGTCCTTTTGAGTCTTTGTCCTTCACTCCTTCTTTGGATTTCATGAAATGCTCTAGAACCCATCCCATAATATTCCATTGTTGTCTAAGTTAGCCAGGGTTGATGATCCTAGATGTGGTTGCTCAATTTTAACTAAAAATCATCAATTGTTTGTGAAGAAAAAAGCTACAAGAAGAAAATAAGACTTCCAAGCCAATCTCCTTCTTCATGGGGTTACACTGCTCTTCCTCCTCCCTTAACTGTTTGGTGGGAAAAAACTCAGCATTGATTACTGGGATAAGTATATTTATTTTTCTAAAGTTAAAATTTGCATCTACAGAGGAGATGGCATGGGGAGGGATAAAAAACAGCCATCTGGAATGATCGGTAGCCTAGTGTAGCTAGTCTAGTGAGAGAACTGGGTCAGAGGGACAGGAAGTGAAGATACATAGACTTGCAGTAATAGAGAGCAGAGGATCAAAACAAATGTAAATACAGAAGCTGGATGAAGTCCTCCGGTGCTAGCTTCCTCACATCTGTACTGTTTTACCAATCTTGCTGCCACTGGGACAAAGACAGATGTTCTGGTGGTGTTAGATACAGACCATAAAGAAACTTGCCAAATAAACAAAATCATATATTGGTGGCTTTAGGTATGTTATTCAATAATGTCACCTCTTCCTGTTTACTTTTATTCACTGGCCTTTCCAGCTTTCTCTTCACTGAAATCTAGTATCCTTTATTATAAATGAATGCAGTAGTTCTAAGATTTTATTAATCCTAATAATTACCTAGGGGGTGCTTGTTAAAGTGCATATTCTAAACCTGCCCCTCAGAGGTCCTAATTTATTAGATTCAAGGTAGGACCCAAGAAGCTCTGCTTTTAATAAGAACCAGGCTTTTCAAAGGCATTTAGTCATTAACTGAGTGAACATATAAATTATTTTCCAAACAAGGACACTTGAGATTTAAGTCAGTTGCTGCTAATAATTACTCTGAAAGGACAGATGCAGACCAAGACTGTCCCAGGCAAACCATGATATGGCCAGTCATTGATCATATTTGAGAAACCCTGCTAAGTAAAATTAAATTTCAGTCATACCAACTCAGACAATTCACATTTAAACTGATTGTGGTATAAAAGTCTTTGTTATATATGAGAAATTTTAGGCCTCAAGAAAAAATAGATAGAAGTCCATTTATTTTTCACATGGGGGACTGCCTGCCTGCTGTAGCCCAGAAAATTCATTTAACCTTTGGTGGGCTTGTTTTGCCTGATGATTTTTGAGATAGTTCAAGCACTTTTAAATCTCAAAAGTTCTTTCCTTTCTCCTTCCCTCCTTCTGTCCACCCCCGCCCCCCACCATTCCTTCTCTCAGCCATTTGTTTATTCAGTATTCATCGAGTAATCCAGAAGACTGAGAAAGTCAGAGGCTGGGAGAACACAATCGTGGACACTCATTCCTCTTACTACCTATAAAATGCAGAGACAACCCAGCTCCTTCAACTGGTGTGATTTGCTATTGTCTGGACCGATGTTTAGCTCAACATCACTAAAAAAACAAAACCAAAAAGAAAACTCTTATTTTACTTTAATGCTAGTTTAGCAGTTCAACCAGAAACACATTTGCCTTGAATGTTTAAAGGACTAGTTACTTCAAAGTATCTTTAAGTGATGTTAGACTGTAAATATGAAATTATGCCTCTTTTGTCTGGCATGATTGTCACTGTGTTTAGAGTCACTTTTGAAGGTGAAGATAAGGTTTCACTTTGTTCTTTTCCAGTTAATTTCAGGTTTGCATGGTAGAGAACAGATCGAGTGTGTCAGAAAAGTCGGCACCTGCCAGGGAGGAGGAAGGGATTAACTATTTCGGGCCACTAATAAGAAATGGTATTTGCTGCAGATGTAAATCAGCAAACTACACTCATGGCAACATGGACAAATTAATATTCCTTTAAAAACTCCTGACCTTTTGAATTATTTGCCTCATAGAAAAGGATCCCCTCCCCAATTTTTAAAGTTGAGAGTTCTAGTGAGCTTGGAAGAGCTTTATGATGTTTACTTTTTCTTTCCTTTATCAAAAAGAAAAGGGATTTCCTCAGGCAGATAATATCATCACTCTTTGATCTTTGTTGATGCTGTGTCATCTTATAGATGTTTTTAAAGACTTGGAACAACATGAAGCACTTTGATGGAGAGATATGTATTTTTTAAACAAGTTATTTTTTTATTTGACCTTTCATCTTTCATATACTAATTACCATAAATATAATTTAAAAATCACAAGTTGAAATTCTTTGTTTAGGTTTAGTTCTCCTTCAGGAATTCAACAAGAAGCAAATGTCAGCTCTAAATGGCATAGGCCATACTACGGTGTGTGTATTTTCTGTAAAATAAATGTCACTTTCAGCTTCTATTAACCCACATTATGCCAGGAAATTTCCTAATGGTTCTTTTCAACATTTTTTCTTTCTGTAAATCTATTACTGTGAAACTAGTTCCTTCCTGGCTTCCTGTTATCTTCCTCTGCTATTGCATTATTGGTATTTATTGTGTTGGAATAATCTGTCTTTATAAATTAATTTTGCCTTTTTCTTCTTAATTTTTTCAATGCTCTTGAATTTTTTCAACTTACACGAGCATTTTCATTATTAATTCCTTTCTGAAGAGCCATTCATATTTAAATGAGATTTCTTCTGTTTGCAAAATTTAATTAAAAATTCGCCCTTCCTCAATACATTAAACCTGTAATTGTTCTTGGATTTTAATATTTCCTGTTAGTTCAAATCAATAGTGGAGAATGAAAACATTTGTATATTGATCTAAATGATTTTCCTCTACTTTCCTATCTTTACAGCAGTTACTTGAACAGTATTTATTTTATCATCTTTGGAATCCCTTGAATGTAAAAACACGTTCTTCTATCTCCTCTATGTAAAGAAAGTTATTTTCTAGTTCTTCATATATATTCCTACGTATTCCACATTTGTGTTATTTGTCTTCTCTGTGTCCATTCATTCAGCCAGACATATATTGTGCACCTATCATGGGCCAGACACTGTGTTAGGTTATGTTTATTTGTTATTGTTCCTTTCCAATTGCCATTTTTTTTGGATTATATTTTTAATGCTGCTCACAAAAAGTATGCTTAAAACCAATTCTACTCTGAATTGAACCTTATTCTCTTGCTTAGTTAATTGAACTTAGCATGTTTATAGATCTAAGAGACATGACTTCTAAATAAATACACTAGTAGTTCTGATAATTCTGAAACTACCCAGTGAGATCATCTATGTATATGGTCTTTGTGCATGTGTAAAATTTCACTGAGATCTGCAAAAATTACAGAAAACTTGATGACCTTTATGGGTAATAATTTTATTTAAAGTGACAAATTAAACACAGGTTACTATAAGCTGTAACTTAATATCATTTATTATGCACCAACTTGGTCTAATCAATAATTTCATGTAGCTTTAAAAAAGCTAGACACATGAAAAATTTTTGGCAGTCATGTTAAAATTATTCCACTCACAAAGAATTGGCCTTTTTCAAATAAAGTTTTACTTTTTAGGTCTTTATAGAATACTCTATATGAAAAGAATCAGGAGAAATAGAAAATAAATTTAAAATGGACATTTTGGTCAGATGATTTAACCGGAAGCCACTGCTCGTAGCCAGCTCTGTTCAGCCAGGATTGGTAGAGCAAAGGGTACTGTTTAGAGCAACTAAATGTCCAGGGCATCCCGGAACAGCTGTGAGAGGAATTCCTGACTTTGGCCTCTGCTGCCCTCAGTGCCCACATTTTGCCTGATTAGACCCAGGACTGGCCAGCATTTTATGACTTGTGATATTTTGATTTATAGTAAGAAATACATATTTTATCTTCATCTCTGTTTCTGGCACTGAGCTCCCAAAACCCTTGGAACTTCCTTAGTGATGAGAGCCATAAAGATGTCTTTTGTTATGTGAATGAGGTCACTTTTCAAAGCACCTAAGGATGGAGGCTGGTTGCCAGAAGAATCAACCACATGATTAGAGGGTTGGAACTTTCAGTACCACCCCCTGACCTCTGGGGAGGGAAGAGGGGCTGGAGGCTGGATCAATTGCCAATGGCCAATGATTTAATCAATGATGCCTATGTAATGAAGCATCCATAAAAACCCAAAAGGACTGGTTCAGAGAGCTTCCAGGCTGGTGAACACATGAAGATTTGGGGAGTGTGGTGTACTTGGAGAGAGCATGGAAGCTCCGAGCCCTTTCCCTTTGCATCTCTTCCATCTGGCCATTCCTGAATTATATCCTTTTATAATAAACTGGCAATCTGGTAAGTAAAATTTTTCTCTGAGTTCTGTGAGCCACTCTAGCAAATGAATCAAACCCAAGGAGGGGATGGTGGGAACCTCTGGTTTATAGTCAGTCTGGTCAGAATCACAGGTACCAACCTGGACTTGTGATTGGCATCTGAATTGGGGGAGGGGGTAGTCTGGTAGAACTGAGCCCTTAAGCTGTGGAATCTGATGCTATCTCTGGGTAGACAGTATCAGAATTGAGTTAAATTGTAGGACACTCAACTGGTGTCCCAAGCATTGCTTGGTGGTGTGGGGAGAAATGCCCCCACCCCCATTGGAATTGGTGTCAGAACCATTTTAGACTCATATGTTTAAAAGCCTCATTTATAGATACTCTTGAGAGGTTAGTATATGCAGGAGCAAGATAACTTTTCTCTAGTGAGATAAACTGATCTGATGAGACAGGAACTAAATGCCACAGAGGAAAGTTGTCTTTTAGTGGTGGATGCTGGACCTAAAAGGTCAAATGGATTTGAGAATTGAAGTCTCCATTTAGACTATTGCAAGCTGGTGTTGGAGAAGAGAAGTCTCTGCAACTCATCAGAGGAAGCCAACTGAGGCGGGGTGGGTGGTACAGGGTAGTGGGGTGGGGGGTGGGTAAAAGAAGAATGGAGTTGATAAACAAGAGAATAAGGAGAGGTGTGTGCCTCTGTGTGTGTGTGTGTGTGTGTGTGAGAGAGAGAGAGAGAGAGAGAGAGAGAGAGAGAGAGAGAGAGAGAGGAGAGGGAGAGAGTGTTTAGCTTATCACAGCTAACTTGGTTTTTGCCCTTCTTGAGGGCTTGTAATTTAGCTTTTCCCCTTGAGAACCTCTCCTTTTCCTCTGCTTTAATTTTAATGACTCTATTCCATGAATTCAGGAGATCCTAACTAGAACTTCTAGATAGAACTTGATCATGACTTATGACACTACATAAAGGGAAACTTAATCTCTGCCCCTCTCACGCGGCAGCCTCAACCAACAGATAAGGGGAGTCTTGTGTTTTTGTCCCCATGGGGGGAGATATAGACAAGAGAGCTTTTTCCCTCTAACCATGGTGCTTAGTTTTCCGTCCCTGAGGGACAAACGGCTAATCTGATTGGTTAGACTCTCATGTTGATTGAGCCATGAGTTTACTACCATGCATGTGTGGAAGGCTGTAGTTCATGTGTGGTGTGTGTTCTTTGCTCACTCTTCTGCTTTCTAGTCTGTGCTCTGGTATGGTAAGAGAGCTGGAGTCTTTTTCCCTGTACAGGAAGTAGCCCAGCCACATTCTCTCTGCATTCTCTTTACTTAGATGGCAGTCTGCTTGGGCTACTGGCACATAAGCCAGCAAGGGACAAGACACCTCGGCATCAGGCAAGGAGACAACACATTCTTCCTTGTTAGCCCTTGGTACCTCCTTCACCCTGGTGCTGCAGAAGGGTTTTGTGCTGGTCTCCTCCCTCATTGCATTGTAATAACACACCCTCTGACACGAGAAGTGAAACAGATAGCAGTTTAGTGTGGAGGAAACAGGAAAATTACTTAGGTCTTCTGGCCTGAGCCGTGTCCTCCAATCTAGCTTTCTCAAGAGCTATATCACAGTGTTGGTTACTTGCCAAGATTTATCAAGCTGTGCTTCGGCTCCTATCTGCACTTGTACGTTTACTCTCTGGGTGGGAAATGCCAGCGTAAGAGAGGTGAGTGGCACCCGGGCCTCACAGTTAGCTTTCATTTCATTATTTCACATAGAATTTAAATTTAAACGGTATCTAAGAATTATTTTAGTCACGTATATATTGGATCTTGCATTTTAATAATATGAAAAACTATCATTAACTTCTACTGGACCCTTTCTATAGTGTATTTCATTAGTTTAATTTCTATTAGAGGAAACACACACACACATGAAAGGTCACAATTAATTCCAAAATTTTGGGCTACAGGAACATCTAAACAAAATTCTAGTTCTGTTCAGTCTCCTTCATTGAGAACACCTGCTCTGAGCCAAGCAGGATGCTGGGGACGCAAGATGACTCACCTGACAAGGACACAGCCTTATTTATTCTAGATTTAAGCTTTGTGGAAACACTTTGAAACTGTTGCCATCTAAATAGGATGAAATATAATTCTGAGCATTGTTTGAACATTTGCTGGTCTATATTTCAGCACGCTTATTTCCTAAAACCCAGAGACTTGGCACAATCCTAAAGAAGCCCCAGGCTCTGCTCCTGCATCCCACCTAAGGGTCTCTCAGCCCTTCCTGCTCCCACGGGTCTCTTGCCAATTACCCTTCTAATGGAAGTTCCATCTTCTCCTCCCAGTCTATAACTGTTGTCTAAACAGTTGGTAGGTTTATTCATCTTTGTGGTAATCGATGTTCCCAGGACTTAATATTTTATCTTTGAAAGTGTAGTTCTTTCTGAGATTTATTTTTCACTTGCGTTTCCTTTATTTACCGTTATTGTTGAAAAGCACCTACGCAATTTATAGGTTAGATCCTTTTTTTTCTTAAGTTAGATAGTTTTTTTCCCACCCCAGAAGTTACAGGTTATAAAGTCACTTGTAACCGAGGCTAAATCATTTTTGTTTCTAATTCAAGGCCTAAAGTAGTGTTCTAGCTCCCTACAGACTGTTGGTATTTGCTTTCTTAGTTCAATCCACGATGGCTTTGGTTTGGTAGAATTTCAAGTTCTCGTGAATGTGAAAGTACTTAATATAAATAAGTCATCAGTGAGCAGGATTAAACAAAATATCCCGTGTGTAGTTACCAGTGCGATGCTTACTGGTCTTGCTCAGGAAGAATCACGGCATCCACAGCTCAATGTCTTAGAGAATTCAGACTGTAATTAGGAAAGGCCATCAAATGGAGTTTAAAAATGTTCAGACATGTCCCATTCTGAATCAGATAGTCTAATATTTGAGCTTTTTTTCTGGGAAATAAAATGAGAAAATATTGGACATACATATTGCACCTGATATATACATCTGTCATTTTCTACTCAAATATGTTTTATTATGAAGACAACTGTACAGGAGAATTTTTGTATTTCTGGTCCTGAGATATTTGATATTGATCCATTTCCATTGGTATTGTGAGTGGATGAATTTCTTTGCAGGTGGAACTTGATGCAGAGCAGAATAAGCAGCAAGCGTTTTGACGGTAGCACCCGTTATAGAATTTTCTCTTAATAAGGCTTGTTTCTAGTTGTGTATATTGGGATTAAATCCGCTGCTTGCAAAGTGCTCAATAAATGATTATTTGAATTAATGTATGAATGAATGAACAAATGATCTCGAAAGTAGGAAGATAAAGCTAATTCTATGCTCTAAGAGTAATTTATGGAAGTAGACAATTTAAGTTACTCTCAGAGGTTGAATCTAGTAAGGACAGGGATGAGGTTTAAGCAAAGCTAGAACAATGCATCTAGGGTGGGAGTGAAGTAATGAGAAATGTACAGTGAGTTATTGAGGACTTACTATGTACTCACATTATGCTACAAACTTCCACAGGTCTTGTCCTCTTTATATCATATAATAATCCTATAGATGAGGCATTACTAGTCTTGTTTTACAAGGGAGGATACAGGGGCTCCAAAAGTTAGGTAACTACCAAAGATTACACAGCTTACCAGCAGTGGGACCCAGATTTAAACTTCCATCACCATATCTAGTGATCTTATGATGATGGCCTTGTGTGGATTTCAATATGTTTTGCTAAAACACAATGGAATCCCCACAGCTAGAAAGTGAGTTCAAGCATGAGAAGGAATGAAAAAGAAATACTGCATAAAGATTTCATTCTTTAGGGAACCATAGGGATTTAGGAATATAAACTAGCCTAAAAGATATGAATTCCAGACCAATTCATTTCATTCATTTATTTATGATATATTCATTCATTCGATAAATGTTGATTTGGCATCCTCCAAGTACCAGGAACCCATTTGCTCACCCATCTGGCGAGGACTTCGGGTGCCTCTCTCATACTATGTTGCATTTTATGTGGCTCTCCAAAGAGAAACCTGTGTTTGCAGGCTCAACCCTTGAATCCATCTACTAAAGTTAAAATGGTAATTTGCCTCTTGATTTGCAGCTGGGGACTTCCCAGTTAGTGAGAGAGACTGACATAAAGGAGAGTGAAGAACCACAGAAGGTAATTTGTCTCTATTTCTGCTGATAAAACCACCCAAGGAAGTTTTCCTGAGGCTATGGTAATCTCTCATTTATTATCCACAGAATCTAGAAGCTCTGTGGCCATTTTGCAAAGAAAAGCTAATGAGCTTACATGACCAAATAACAGACACTGAACTATCTGATCTTCCTTTGGAATTGGAAGGTGGCCTGGGAACACCAGGTGTTAGAGACAGGTTTTCTTGTCACTTGTCTAACCAGCTGCATGTGCACTAAGTGCATGAGATAAAGGGGGAAATACCTAAACCGGATTAAAAGTCAACCAATTAACTGTGAGTATAACAAATAAAATGAGCTTTGAAAATGCCAAAGTGCTATAACATATTTGTTGCTAATATGAGTCCTTTATGATGGACTTCAATGGACTAGTTATGTCACAATTAGTAGGTATCAAAATCTCGTAGACTATCTAATGGACAGCTGGGTGGTATAAGGCAATAATTCTCTAATTCTAATATGTATACGAATCCCCTGAGGATCTTGTTAAAATACAGGTTCTGATTCAGCAGGTCTGGGGAGGGACTTGAGATTCTGTGTTTCTAGAAAGCTCCCAGATGATGTTGATGATGCTGGTTCATGGACCACACTTTGATGTAAAACTGAGAGTATAATAATCCCTTAATTCACGGGAATTTATGAAACATTACCCCCCAAAATATACACATATTATGTATCTGGTGCAGGACTCACAGTAATCATCAAATCATGTTTATTTTTGTCTTTTCTGCCTCTTTAAAATTTATTCAGTAATCATTGAGTGCCCCTGGATGAGAATTTCTCCAGACCCCATGACTTTTCTGCTCATGCGTAGGTAATAGATCATCTTACTGTCAATTAAGATCACGAACCAGGCTCAATTTGGTAATTAGATTTTGGGGCTCAAGATATTAACCAAGCTCTGACCCTGATTTAACAGGCAAACCTCCATCTGCCCAGTGTGGGCCTGCTTCTCCTACAAGTCTGCCCTGGAGAGAGGCTCTTGTTAGCCTCTCTCTATTTACCTATCTTGGGCCTTTTGGTTTAAAGCTGATTCTTTCCTCGTGGGGCACTTCTGTCAAGTCTTTGTGATTCTCGGTGCTGGGGACCTCCCACCTGCAGCTCCCTTGTTGCTGCCTGGCCGAGCCATTTGGATTCCAGGTGGCCACGTGCTCCTCCTGCTTTGGATCCTAGGAATATGGCCTCACCTCCAGCTTCTGGCTGCTCCCCTCCAGCACCCGCACTGGGCCAGACTCTCTCTTATCCACTGCCTACCTCTGGTCGCAGGAAACACTCTAGTGTCCTGTGCCCTGAATGACTCAAAAAAATGTAGATGGATCTGCCCCCAGAGCAGTTATTCAACCATCTTTGGCCCTATAGATTTCCTGGACAGAAGGCAGATGGCAGGCCTGGGGTCCCCAAAGTGCAGGGACGCATCACTCAAGATTACCAAGTAGACCCATCTGAGTCCTTCTCAATAGAATGGGGTGGTAGAGACTAGTAACAAGGCAACAGCTCCTCTCAGGGTGCTCTCCTCACAAATATTCCTTCTCCCTCCCTCTCTTAAGCTTTTCATATTCTCAAAGTGGGTCAGAGGGCTCAGAAGCCATGGGATGTATTCTCAGAAATTTCCTTTGAAATTCTTTATGTGGCAGTTTTAAATGTCACTCATTATTATCATAATAGAAGTTAACAACCTAAGTTTAGCAAGCACAACAGGCCATGAGGTAGGTGTGATACATTTCCCCATTTTACAGGTGAAGAAACTAAATCACAGAGAGATTAAGTAAAAAAATGCTGGATGTGAACCTAAGAAGTTTTGCTCCTGAGTTTTTAAAAAAATTTTTATTGATGTCTTAATAGTTTATAACATTGTGGGATTTTATTATTATTTGTCTGTCACCATATGGATGCATCCCTTCACCCCTTGTGCCCACCCCCCACCTCCCTTCCCCCTGGTAACCACCAACCAGTTCTCTCTGTCCATGTGTTAGTTTATATTCCACATATGAGTGAAATCATGCAGTGTCTGTCCTTCTCTCTCTAGCTTATTTCACTTAACATAATACCCTCTATGTCCACCTATGTTGTTGCAAATGGGACAATTGTGTCTTTTTTATGGCTGAGTAGTATTCCATTGTATATATATACCACATCTTCTTTATCCAATCATCAGTCGAGGGACACTGGGTTGCTTCCACTTCTTGGCTATAGGGAAGAAACTACAATGAACATAGGGGTGCACAAGCCTCTTGGGATGGTAGATTTCATGTCTGTTGGGTAGATGCCCAATAGTGGGATTGCTGGTTCATAAGGTATTTCTATTTTTAATTTTTTGAGGACTCTCCATACTGTTTTCCATAGAGGCTGCACCAGTTTGCATTCCCACCAGCAGTGAATGAGGGTTCCCGTTTCTCCACAACCTTTCCAACATTTGTTGTTCTTTGTCTTGGTGATTATAGCCATTCTAACGGGTGTCAGGTGACATCTTAGTGTAGTCTTGATTTGCATTTCTCTGATGATTAGTGATGTTGAACATCTTTTCATGTGTCTGTTGGCCATCTGTATCTCTTCCTTGGAAAAATGTCTGTTCATATCCTCTGCCCATTTTTTTGATCGAGTTGTTTGTTTTTTTGTTGTTCAGTTGTGTGAGTTCTTCATATATTATGGAGATTAATCCTTTGTTGGATATACGATTTGCGAACATTTTCTCCCAGCTGGTGGGTTGTCTATTCATTTTGATTCTGGTTTCATTTGCTTTGTAGAAGCTCTGTAGCCTGATGCAGTCCCACTTGTTTATTTTTTCTTTTGTTTCCCTTGTCCAAGTAGACATGGAATCCGAAAGGATCCCTTTATGACAGATGTCAATTAGTGTACTGACTATATTTTCTTCTAGGAGTTTTATACTTTCAGGTCCTTAATCCATTTTGAGTTAATTTTTGTGTATGGTGATAGAAGATGGTCTACTTTCATTCTTTTGCATGTGGCTGTCCAATTTTCCCAGAACCATTTATTGAAGAGACTTCCCTCTCTCCATTGTATGTTCTTTGCTCCTTTGTCAAAGATTAGCTGTCCATAGGTGTGTGGTTTTATTTCTGGGCTTTCAATTCTGTTCCATTGATCTGTGTGTCTATTTTTGTACCAGTACCATGCTGTTTTGATTACTATAACTCTATAGTATATTTTGAAATCAGGGATTGTGATACCTCCAGCTTTGTTCTTTCTTTTCAGGATTGCTTTAGCTATTCAGGGTTTTTTGTTACCCCATATGAATGTCAGTATTTTTTGTTCTATTTCTGTGAAGAATGTCATTGGGATTCTGATTGGGATTGCATTAAATCTGTAGATTGCTTTAGGTAGTACAGACATTTTAACTATGTTTATTCTTCCAATCCATTTGCATGGGATATTTTTCCATTTATTTATGTCTTCATTGGTTTCTTTCAATAGTGTCATATAGTTTTCATTTTGTAGGTCTTTCACCTCCTTGGTTAAATTTATTCCCAGATATTTTATTCTTTTTGTTGCAATTGTAAATAGGATTGTCTTTTTGAATTCTCTTTCTGTTAGTTCATCATTGGCATATAGAAATGCAACTGATTTTTGTAAGTTGGTTTTATACCCTGCCACTTTGCTGTAGTTGTTGATTATTCTAGTAGTTTTCCAGTGGGTGTTTTGGGATTTTCCATATATAAGTTCATGTTGTCTGCAAACAGTGAGAGTTTCACTTCTTCGCTGCCTATTTGGAGTTCTTTTATTCTTTTTTCTTGCCTAGTTGCTCTGGGCAAAACCTCCAGTACTATGTTGAATAAGAGCAGCAAGAGTGGGCACCCTTGTCTTGTTCCTGTTCTCAAAGGAATGGCTTTCAGTTTTTTCCCGTTGAGTAGGATGTTAGCTGTAGGTTTGTCATATATGGCCCTTATTATGTTGAGGTACTTTCCTTCTATACCGTTTTGTTGAGAGTTTTTATCATAAATGGATGTTGGATCTTGTTGAATGCCTTCTCTGCATCAATTGAGATGATCATGTGGTTTCTATTCATTTTGGTAATGTGGTGTATCACGCTGATTGATTTGCGGATGTTGAACCATCCCTGTGTCCCTGGTGTAAATCGCACTTGATCATGGTGTGTGATCTTTTGATGTATTGCTGTATTTTGTTTGCCAATATTTTGTTGAGGATTTTTGCGTCTATGTTCATCAGCAATATTGGCCTGTAGTTTTCCTTCTTTGTATTGTCCTTGTCTGGCTTGGTTTCAGGGTGATGTTGGCCTTGTAGAATGTGTTAGGAAGTATTTCATCTTCCTCTATTTTTTGGAATAGCTTGAGAAGGATAGCTATTATATCTTCTTTGAATGTTTGGTAAAATTCTCCAGGGAAGCCATCTGGTCCTGGACTTGTATTTTTTGGGAGGTTTTTGATTACTGTTTCAATCTCTTTACTTGTGATTGGTTTATTCAGATTCTCTATTTCTTCTTGATTCAGTTTTGGGATATTGTATGCATCCAAGAATTTATCCATTTCCTCTAGGTTGTCCAATTTGTTGGCATATAGTTTTTCATAGTATTCTCTAATAATCCCTTGTATTTCTGTGGTATCCGTTGTAATTTCTCCTCTTTCATTTCTAATTTTATTTGTTTGAATCTTCTCCCTTTTTTTCTTAGTGAGTCTGGCTAAGGGTTTGTCAATTTTGTTTATCTTCTCAAAGAACCAACTCTTTGTTTCATTGATCCTTTCTACCGCTATTTGGTTTCAATTTCATTTATTTCTGCTTTAATTTTTATTATTTCCCTCCTTCTGCTGTCTTTGGGCTTTGTTTGTTCTTCTTTTTTTAGTTCTGTTAGATGTACTTTAAGTTTGTTTACTTGGGATTTTTCTTGTTTGTTAAGGTGGGCCTGTATTGCTATGAGTTTCCCTGTCAGGACCGCTTTTGCTGCATCTCATGTGAGTTGGTATGGTGTATTTTCATTTTCATTTGTCTCCAGATAGGTTTTGATTTCCCCTTTAATTTCATCAATGATCCATTGATTGTTCAGTAGCATTTTGTTTAGTCTCCACATCTTTGTCCTTGTCCCAGTTTTTTTCCTGCTCTTGATTTCTAGTTTCATAGCATTATGATCAGAAAAATGATTTCAATTTTCTTAAATTTATAGAGGTTTGCCTTGTTTCCTCTATATGGTCTAACCTTGAGACTGTTCCATGCATGCTTGAGAAGAATGTGTAATCTGCTGTTTTTGGGTGGAGGGCTCTGTATATATCTATTAAGCCCATCTTGTCTAATTTTTCATTTAAGTCCATTATCTCCTTACGGACTTTTTGTCTGGATGATCTATCTATTGATGTAAGTGGTGTGTTAAGATCCCTTACTATTATTGTGTTGTTAATATCTCCTTTATTTTATGTACTTTGGTGCTCCTGTGTTGGGTGCATAGATATTTATAACTAATATGTCTTCTTGGTGAAGTGTCCCTTTTATCATTATATATTGTCTCTCATTACCTTTTTTATCTTGAAGTCTCCTTTGTCTGATATAAGTATGGCAACTCCTACTTTCTTTTGTTTGCCATTAGCTACGAGTATTGTCTTCCATCCTTTTACTTTGAGTCTGTGTTTGTCTTCAGAGCTGAGATGTGTTTCCTGGAGGGAGCCAATTGTTGGATCTTGGTTTTTAATCCATCCTGCCACTCTGTGTCTTTTGATTGGAGAATTCAATCCATTTGCATTTAGAGTGATTATTGATATATGAGGGTTTAATGTTGCTATTTTATCATTCATTTTCTGATTCTTTTGCGTTTCCTTCATTTCTTGTCCCCCGTGTTTCGGACTGCCAATTCAGTTTGGTAGTTCTGCATGATGATTCTCTCAGTTTTCTCTTTATTTGTCATATGAGGTTCTATTCTGGTTATTTGTTTAGTGGTTACCATGAGGTTTATATAAAAATATCTTGTGGATGAGATAGTCCATTTTCTGATGGCTTTTGTTTCCTTAGACTAAGTCAATTTGATCCCTTTCCTCTTCCCCTTCTAATTTGTTGTTGTCACTACTTATTCCATCTTGTGTTGTGAGTGTGTGTTTACAGTAATGAGTTTAAATTCACTTTTGATATTTTCCAACTGCAATTTTTCTGGTTTAGTCTCCTTGTTTTTCTCCTTGCTCAAAACTTTGTATCCCCTTTCTCTTTTGTTTTTGTTCAGGCCCTACTACATTTCTTGTAGTGGGGGTCTTGTGGTGATGAACTCCCTTAGCTTTTGTTTTTCAGGGAGAGTTATTATTTCTCCATCACATTTGAAGGATATTTTCACTGGATAAAGTATTCTTGGCTGAAGGTTTTTGTCTTTCAGGATTTTGAATATATCATTCCAGTCTCTCCTAGCCTATAGAATTTCTGTTGAGAAATCAGCTGAGAGCCTGATGGGGTTTCTTTGCTTTTTTGTTTAGCTCCCCTTAGTATTTTTTCTTTGTCATGGACTTTTGCGAGCTTTGCTAATATATGTCGTGGAGTTGGTATTTTCCTGTTTAAATATTTAAGTGATCTATTGACTTCATTCACTGTTATTTCCAACAATTCAGGTTTGGGAAGTTCTCAGCTATTATTTCTTTGAACAATCTCTCTGCTCCCTTTTCCCTTTCTTCTCCTTCTGGAATACCTATTATCCTTATGTTACTTTTCCTAATTGAGTCTGATATTTCTTGAAGAATTTCTTCATTTCTTTTGAGCCTTAGTTCTCTCTCCTCCTCTACCTGGAGTGTTTCTGCGTGGCTATCCTCGATAATGCTAATTCTTTCTTCCATATTGTCAGTTCTACTCTTTAAAGATACCAGGTTTTCTTTTATCTCATCCATTGTGTTTTTCATCTCCAGTATTTCTGATAGTTTTTTCTTTATGGTTTCAATCTCTTTTGTGAAGAAATTCCTGAATTTGTTGAATTGTCTTTCTGAGTTCTCTTGTAATTCATTGAGTTTTTTTTTATGATAGCTAATTTGAATTCTCTGTCATTTAGCTTATAGATTTTTGTGCCTTCAGGGTTGGTTTCTGGGTGTTTGTCATTTTCCTCTTGGTCTGGAGACTTCAGATAATTTTGCATAGAGTTGGCTGATTTTCCTTTGCTATTTCTCACCTTGAGGATATCTGGTCTTGCAGTTTCCACTTGCCACCACTGGGCGGAGTTCACGAGCTGTGTGTTCTAAGCCCACTGCAGTCCCTGGAGGGATTGTGCTCAAGTGCAGGGTGTGTGGAGGGAGGGGCTCTCTCTTTCGTCTGCTGGTCCCAGGGGCTTCCTTCTTCCCTGGCTATCTGCTCTCCTGCTCTCCTGGGGTGCTTGGATGTTGACCACACCCCCATAACAGTTCATCACCGCTTCCTGGTGGGAATCTCTCGACAGTCTGTGAGAGCACCTGGACAGCGATAGTTTTCTCACAGAGGGCCGCCCCTCCCCCCTCTCTGTCTGTGAGCCATGCTGTCTGTCTTTGCTGATTGAATGAGGAGGGGGAGTAAATCTCCTTACCTCTCCTCAAGTCCTTTGGGGCTTCCTGCACCTCCACCATCAGATGTACCATGGCATGGTTCTCTTAGAAGTCCTTTGTAGTGTTTGATTGACCTTTGTTGGTATGCGAATGATGTTTTTGTTGTGTCTTGGGGGCAGAGATTCAAAGGGGGAAATCTCACTCCGCCATGATGCTGACATCACTCCTCTGCTCCTGAGTTTTTAACCTTAACCACTACACTGGGTCTTTGGTAGAAAACTTCCAAATATTTAAAGGCAATTTGATGATATGTCCAAAAGAGAATATTAAAGAGCAAGTGGTATGTCAGACCTGCAGGGTAAAATCTTGGGATAACATTTTTAGTTCTAGGCCTTAATTGTCTTAAAAGATATATCCTTGGATTGCATTTCCTAAAGTGTGTTCCAGGAAACATTAGGCTTGTGGATCCTTCAGTCATTCCACACATTCACTGCATGCCACATAGGAAATTCTGTCCCTCTTGGAGATTTACAATCTATCACTATGTTATAGATTCCAAGAAATCCTGTAGACAAGAAAAGTATATTTAACCCAAATTATATGATATTGGATTTTTTTTGTTTGACTTTTTTTGGGAACACCAATGAAGTTCTTTGGAAGAGCTAGCTTTTGGGAATTCAATAATGGATCCATTGGTTAATTCAGAGTGATTAATTCATGAGTGAAGGTGTATATTTTCTTCTTTTGGCTGTAAAGAATGTTCAGTTTGCAATCACTTTTGCAGTCATTTGACAGATTTTCCCAAGCACACTTTAAACCTAACTTGAAACTAAATGCCTTTATATATAACACTGAAAATAACAAAGCAGTAATGTGTTAACATCTGTTTGTGTAAGACTTGAGTTTTGGTTCAGAGATTCTTAACCTTGTCTGAACATTAGAATCACCTGGGAAGCTTTTAAGTATCTGATGCTCAGGCCATACCCCAGGCCAATTAAAGCTGAGTCTCTAGGGGTGGGATCCAGTGCTATCTAGATCTAGGCTCTGATTTGACCCTCCCACCGTCCATGTGATAAATAACCCAGATACTTGGGTGAATTTAAACTGTCTCTCTGAAAAGGAGATCAAATTATCTACTACCAACAGACTTAGTCTGACTGAAAGAAAACACGTAAGATTTTCTTTCTTTTTTTAAAAAAAAACTAAATGCATACTACTTAACGTTTCTACACTGTGGCAACTATCTAGGATATTCCTTATTGAGGCTTTATAATTTATGACCTTTTGTGTAAGCCCCCTCTTCTCATCTGGCTCCCATTTGTCAATTTTATATTTCCAAACTGCACTCTACTGAAAATAACGAAATTAGATCAATATAGTCACGTTAATGGATGTAATATGCAGCTCATTTGAAAGAGAATGGCAATACATATTTTCATAAGTTCTACATTACTCAACTCATTGACCAGAAATGTGTTAATGATATAATGTTGGTATCTTGAATGTCTGAGAGGTCCTTGATGGCACCTTAGAGATAAAAAGCTACTTAACGTGCATGGAACTGGAATAAATGACTGCACTGAATATATTTAAATTACCTTTAATATCCTGTTTTTAGCAGCAAATTTTATTCAAACTCATCAACTATTATTCCTAGGACTTAAATAAATCAACTATGCATTTTTGTTCATCTTGGCTCATACAATTCCTTGTCATTTTGTTTGAATAGTGAGCATAATTCTGTTGGCCAAGTAAAAGAAAAACAAAATCATGGGGCTATAAAAAACGCAATGCTAGAATCATGTGACTTAATAAGAACAAGCCAGGAGCAAATTCCTACTTGGAATTTTCTTCCTTCTAATCTCTGTTGCACACACTTCTTTGCTTTCCTTCTTAGCCCTTACTCTTGTCATGCATTGTTTCTTGGTTCAAGATTTCAATATATACTGGGGAAAACAGTACTGACGGTTTCTATTAGTGAGGAACTTCCAAGATATCTTGCAGTTATCTTTAGGAAATAGAAATCTATTAGATATTTTCTCCTTGAGAAGGCAATGGAAGTTGCCAGAATGAAAAGGAGGAGATAGTAATATAAAAGAATTGGTTGTTGGAATACTTGAATGAGGGTGAGGATGCAGAAGGAGTCTTGTTGGAGAGAAAATGGATTTGTGTAAATGAAAGACTACTTGCTATTCTACAGAGAGAAGCCAATGTATTAGCAACAAAAGATATTAATATTCTTTATACTTATCAAAAAATAGAGAAACTAAGAAATAAAGTAATCCTAGTACCTTCATACAGTGAAAAGGTCATTTGTAAACTTCTGAAATATGAACAGCCTTCTAAGGACTACTGTTTAAACATCACCTGCCTGAAAAGAATACATTTTAATTGGACTTTGGCATGTTCTTCACTACTTCCTTTCCCTTTGTGAAGATTTGTTTCAACTAGCAAAATCCGAATTTGTGGTTTTAAAAATGGAAAAGGTGATTAAACAGTATTACCCAGATCTGAGGCCTGTGACATAGACAACTGTTTTGATATAATTCTTCTTCCCAGCTGTAGTATACTAGCCTAAAGAGCATTACTGAGCTGGTTCCATATTTTTTTTTAAAATAAAAATACACGGAACAGAGAAAGCACTAGAAAAGGAGTTTGAAGATGCTAGACTGAGTCCCAATTTCTCTGTAAATAGCTAGGAACTAACTGGATAGTTGGTTTCATCAACTATCCGGGTGAGATGCCACCTAATATCTCTGAGATCCCAAACTATGAATTAGCCTCGAGCTAGATAGAGCATAATTGCTTAAACCAATGGTGACATCTGGTGGCTGCATAAGCTAATGACGGTTTTAGATGCCTTCAAGGTTTCCCAGGGCTTAGTAAGGCTCGTTTTTTAAAATGGCTGCCTTTTCCGCTTGGTAATGTTCCAAGGGCTGGTTGGAAGTTTTACTGTTCAGACTTGGTCTCTCTCATTTGTTTATATTATGAGCTTTTTTTAAAAATTATGATTAAGTAGGTGAATGAGCAGCATGTTTTTCAGTGAATGACGATTGATAATCGTTTTCTTTTAAATGCAATACTATAAGCAAAAATACTAACAAAAAAGAATACTAACTTCCTCTGGTCTTCAGCTACCTCTCTGCTGTCATGCAATTGTTGGGATTAGTGCAGGCTGTCAAAAGATAAACGGAGGCATATTAAAAATTTTAAGTTTATTTGAGCAAAAATGGATTCAGTCGATTGTCAGGTTTGGCCGGGAAAACAGTAAATATTCCTGGCAGTACTGAACAACCCCTTGGACACAAAAGGCATCCCCGAAAAGGGTTCAAAAGATACTCCAGAGCCACTCCCAAAGATAACTCAAACAAAGAAAGACTCAAATAATTCCCCTGAGAGCTGGAAACAGTCAGTGGGACCCTAGATGCAAATGGAGTACAACCCACATTTCTGTTCAGCCATATTTTTGGGGCCCCCAACCTACTTGCCAAGCCAAGTTCTCAGGACACAAAACGAGACAAACAAGAAGGCAATAGTTGTCCCTGGGAGAGAAAGGATCAACAAACCATGGGCACCTGAAAGAAAATTCACGAGTCACAATTCAAAGGTCTAATTCTTATAAATGTTTTTTTTTTTTTTTTTGCCTGCCAGTTTGAATTTGGAAAGGAAGGGATGACATGAAATTTTACTTTCCTTTCTCGACCAGGTGCCACAGATAGAGATCTGGGAGAGCTGACTTCAGTAAGAATCCCATTCTTTGACGGCTTCTGCCAGTTTTCCCAGAATCTCGTCCCCAGGCTCTGGAGCACATGGGGTGTCCCAGTGGGTCTCATCCTAGTCACAAGAAACTAGAGGAGGAAAAATAATTTTTCCTCTACCCTTTATAGTGAGTGCTTGGCTGAGACCTCTTTTTCTCTAGGGCCCCTCATAAATGGATAAGTTATCTAGGTTAAAAGTTCTCCACTGTGGCCTCTGTAATTCAAGATTATCTTTGGTAAGGTTAACCTGCTTGATCAGCCTTAAACCAAAATTTTATCCCCCTGAGATCTCACACTGGACGCAGTCCAGCTTAAGTTGGACCCAGTCTGACCCTGGACCCAGTCAGGTTTCCGAGTTGGACCCAGGTGGACCTGGACCTGGTCCGGTTTCTAAGTCAGACCTTGTCCGATCTCGGACCCTGGCCAGTTTCTAAGGTGGACACAGTCTGACCCCGAACCTGGTTCAGTTTCTAAATCAGACCCAGTCTGACTTAGGCCAGTTTCTGGACCCAGACGGGAAAAGGAAATGCTTAAATAAAGTCTGAAAGCTCATGACACAAAAGCTGCAGAGTAGGATCCAAGGGGGACTTACCCACCACCTCCAGAGGCAGTGAGAAAGCAGCGAGCTCACTGGGCGCCACGGGTACCTGTGTCTGGTTGCTCGTTGCTTCTGAGGGCCTTTAGGGATGTTCTTTGGTTCCTTCTTCTGACCCTAGAACTGTTAGAAGGTAAACTGAGGCATATTAAATATTCTAAGAGTTTATTTGAGCAAACATCGATTCAAATCAGGGAGCATCCAATCTAGTAGATAAAGGAGCTCCGAGGAGCTGTTCAAAATGAAAGACTTTTATAAGCAGAAGAGAGCGGGAACAAGGACATTACACTAGGCAAAAAAGTGGGTTGGTTATTGCAGGGTCACTTTCCTTTAGGGGATGGCAGGGTCTACGGGCAGATTACCTCACTAGGGCTGATCAGGTGATGCCTGAATGACTGGTTTAAGATTGCATTTCTGGGAAAGCTAAAACTGTAACTTAAGTCTTAGTTTGGTGATATAGGGCTTAGCATACCAACTCCATTTTAGGCCTGTTGTCTTGTTTTTAACAAAGCTTAAACTTAAAAATAAATAAACTTGTTTATTCTCTCATTTATTCAACTCCTACCCTTCTGTCAACCTCAGTGCTGGACCAGCGGGGATTCAGAAACAAAAGCATAACCTTCAACTGCTGAGGCCCCTGGTTTAGAACCTGTGGAACTGACAACATACTGGACTGGGTTTGGGCTCCCTTTTGTAAATGTTGACAGCAACACGGTAAGTCTCGATTTTCACTTATTTGTCATTATTTCCTGGTTTGCCGTTCATGGTGGTGAGGTCCTCACCCCTGCCTTCTGAATCCCAGCTCTCTTCATCTCAGACAACTCTTAGTTTCTACGCACCAATGGAGGAATGAACAAGCACATTTTTATGGAATGTTTACTATTTTCCCCGCATTTAATATTCACAACTTGTGATGTACAGAATCCTGATATTCCCTTTAGGGCAGAGTGACCAGCACCCCTAGTTTAGTCCTTTTCCAGACTATCTGGCTGACTCAGAATTCCCACCTTTCCCAGGCTCTGCCAGGGTGCTGTGTTTTATCTCTTTTCATAGCACTTAACATTATTTGCAAGGATCATCTTTATCAATTTGTCTACTGCTGGTTTTTTCCCTGTGATGTAAGATGAGAAACCTGAGTCTCAGAACATTAAAACCATTTCCCTGAGGGGCCGCCCGGATGGCGCAGCGGTTTAGTCCGCGCTTGGCAGCCCGGGGTTCGCGGGTTCGGATCCCGGGCGCCCGCCGACGCACTGCCTGTCAGCCACGCCGTGGCGGCGTCCCATATAAAGTAGAGGAAGATGGGCACGATGTTAGCCCAGGGCCAGTCTTCCTCAGCAAAAAGAGGATGATTGGCAACGGATGTTGGCTCAGGGCTGGTCTTCCTCACACACAAAAAAAACCATTTCCCTGAAACTTTACTAGGGGGCTAGGTGAGGAACCTGACCCAGGTCTTTAGACTTCTAGTCTGGAGTCTTTACAACACAGCCAAACTGCCTTAACTCCTTCAAGGGCGAGACCCTCTCTTTCCAATTCCTCCCCTCAGCTCCTCCTTCCTTAACTATTGTCCATAGTTTCTGGGATGTCTGTGGGCAAGAAAGTGGATCCAACAAGAGAGAATGTGGAGAAAGTTTCTGTCTTTTCTGTATCCTTTGCCACTGTGGCTTATGAAACAGGAAATAGAGTCATAGGCAGGTAGATATTCTGTTTCGTTTTCCCAGGAGCACTGACAGGTGGTTCAAACAGAAATCTGAATTATTTATAAATGACTGTAGGAAAATATTTACTGTAGGAGCCCTTACCATTTTATGTTGGAATCATTTGTAGTCTCTATATTTTAGAGCTGCAGTTGGCCTTACTTTCATTTCTTCATTTGTACATTGAGTCAGTGAGCCTTAATCCAGCAGCTGCTATGGAGATGAACTGGATTAGTTTCTTTTCTTAAGCATTTAGGAGTCAAAGTCAATTTGATAGATTTACAGTTCTATTTTAAAAAGATTGCTCCCTCATTCATGTTCCCCTGTGTAGTCTAGGGGGAGGATGAATTCTGGAGCACACAACAGTGACATAGAGGATGGCCTGTTATCTCTCCCCAGATTCTAGAGTAGCCTGTGCCAGCACCTAATAGCGCCCGTCACATGGCAGATGTTCAATATATAACTGTTAACTGCCTGCCTGAATGAATATGATGATGCCATCCTTCTGCTTAAAATCCTCCAGTGGCCTCCTACTGCATGTGCAATCGAGTCCCAACTTTGACTCGGATCTTCAAGCCCTGCTTATCTTTCTAACCTCACTCATGCAGCCCCATCTGCACTGGTCTTTTTAAACTCCATCCCATCCAAAGACTTTTGCATGTGTTTTTCCCCACCGCCTGGACTCCTCTCTCCTCTCTCCTTCTTTAGGTCCCAGTTCAGATGTCCCATTCTCAGAGACGCCTTCCCTGACCTCCCCTTTTAAGTAGGTTCCCCCACCACTCTCCATTTCAGCACCTTGTCTGTTGCTTTCATAGCATTTACCTCATTTTTCAATTATTTAATATTTAACATATGGATTTTAAAAAATTCCTATTTGCCTTTGTTCCCTGGGCAGCCAGCTCAGAGTCTGCCTGTAGTAGAACCTCGGGTAGCAATCGGGGATGGCCAGTGCGTGCATGGCTGTGAAGGGGGATCGCTGTGTGCCTTTTCAAACAGCTGGAGAGAATATGCAGGTAAAACAATTTTTTTCTCTCTGCTACAGACTCAGATTTTCTCTAATCTTCTAGGGTTAAGGTTTCTCTAATCTTCTAAAGGATTAAGAAAATTTCTTCTTGGTCTGTGGGTCACATAATTCTGGTTTCCTATTTGGTAGATAATCTCACTGCTACTATAAGCTTCATTTTGCAGAAGCAAAAGCACTGGTACTTTGTTATAGTTTGGACAAAGAATGGACGAAGAGAGCAACCGTTCTTACCTCTCCTGCTGTCGTCCTGAGTCTAAGCCCCCATCATCTCTGGCCTGGACCATTCCTGCCCTCCTACATTTTGTCCTCCGCACTGCAACCAGAATGAATTTTAAAAGTAAGTCAAGTAGATAGTCTGGCCTAGTTACAATCCTGGCTCTGCTCTATACAAGCATGTGTGATGATATGAAATCTCTCTGGGCCTCAGTTTCCTTATCTGTAAAATAGGGATAATGATAGCACCTATCTCATAGGCTTGTTAAATGATTAAATGAATTCATATTTGTAAAGCACTAAGAGCAGCCCAGGTACATAGTTAGCACTATATTTGAACTTACAAAATATAACTAAAACTCACATTGCTTCTCATTACACCCAAAGTAAAATCCAGACTCCTTACCATGAACCGCTAAGGTTCTACATTATCTTGTCTCCTGCCTCTCTCTTCAAACTGATGCTTACAACTCCTCCTTGCTCACTGTTCAGCCATATTGGCCTTTCCTCCAGCCTTCCAGTCTTAAAACCTGCTTTTACCAAAGCCTAGAGTGCTCGTCCTCTAGATCTTTGTTTAGTTCTCTCCTCACCAATTTAGGTCTCTGTTAAAACATCACCTCTTCCAAGAAACCTTTCCTAATCCCCTTATCTCTCACCTTTCCTCCAATCATACTCTATTCCTGTATCTCTACTGTTTTTTTTTTTGACAGTTGCCATAACCTGAAATTATCTTACATATTAATTTATTTACTTGTTTATTTCCTGTCTCCCACACTCCCAGGATATCTCCATGATATCAAGCACATTGTCTGCCTGGTTTACCTTTGTATCCCCAGGTCTAGATCAGTGCCTGACATCCACTAGGCACTCCATCAATATTTGTTGAATAAATTGCAAAACAGTCTAAGTGCATTTCACTATGTGGTGGTATTATTGCCATTTCATTCTTCTTGGCTAATGCATAAAATCTATCGTGTAATTTAATCTTCTTAAATTAACTATAATCACTTAGCTGGGATTAAGCAAA
Source organism: Tapirus indicus (assembly GCA_031878705.1). Classification (NCBI taxonomy): domain Eukaryota; kingdom Metazoa; phylum Chordata; class Mammalia; order Perissodactyla; family Tapiridae; genus Tapirus; species Tapirus indicus. Next base: position 105,642,689 of record CM062917.1, read on the forward strand.
TTCCAAACTTACATAATTATAGTACAAGGAACTGTTTTGACATCTCATAGTTGCATGTTTCAGGGCTTTTTTGTATTTTCAGTGCCCTGAGTTACTTAAACAGCCCTGCAGTGTGATTTTTTTTCAGTCAATACCACTTTTATTAAATCATTATGTAAAATTCTATCTCTGGTCTTCCCTAACAGATGCAATTTAAATTCTCTGAAACAGTTGAAGAAGATGAAGAAAGAAGGATGTAAGGCAGGGGTGTTCTCTCATGACTTGTAGCCCAACATGCTTTGAGGAATGTGTATTCTGATTCATGACACGTTTTATCAGTTTGGTAAAAATGGAGTAAGTATAGTGATAGACCACTGCAGTGTTACATGCAAAATTGGAAAAGAATATGGAGGAGAGGGGCGTTCATCCTGACTGGACAGGGCTTTGGACATAATAGCAGTGAGATTAATTAGAATAAATGAGATAACCACAATTCCTCCACACCAAAATCTCTAGGGCAGTGCTGGGACAACAATATTAGCATCATGTGCGCACTCGATGGGCTGTCTGCTGTGAACCCTGTATTTCTGGAAAAGAAAATCCAGTGCCTATAAATATTCATAATCTTCTAGGGTTTTGTTTTGGTTCTAACACCTTGGTTCTATGGATATGCTTTGTTAGCCCCTATGGCCAGGCATCTGTCAGAAGTGGCCCTAAAGCAGAGTGAACCAAGAGCTTCCCAGAGCATTCTCAAGGGCTTCACCAAATCAGGACATTAAGGAAATCATATAAACATACCCGTCTCTCCCCACCTTTAGCCCATATTAAGAATACGTCATGGTTGCATGGAAATGAATCCTTGATTCTTCCAAACCTGGTTTGTGCATGTTTTTCCAGCAATATTTTAAGAGAGTGACATATTTGGTTTAGAACATTTCCCCTACTGAATCCATTGAACTGGCCATTATTAGCTATTTACCTAGAACAATGTGCAGTGTAAAATAGAATATAGAAGAACATTTTGACAAGCCGGTCAGAATGCAAAATCTCTGCCTTCTATCTCTGACCTCTAGGCACTTGCTAGAAACTTTGAGTTTCTATTTTATTTATTGCTATAATGGTTGGATTTTTAATGAAAACAGATTACATTTATACTTGTAATGAAACATGTAGTTATTTTAAATAAATCTTAAGTGATGTGGTGGACAGAGCCTAAGGTGACTCCCAATGGTTTTCCACTTCCTGGTGTCCATGCCTTTGTGTAATACCCTCCTTTTGAGTGTGGGTGGGACCCGTGACTTGCTTCTAACCAGCAGAATATGCCAGAGGTGGTGGGCTGTCACTCCCATGATTAAGTTACGTTATGTGGCAACAAGAGATTATTCTATGGGCCAGACTTAATTAGATGAAAGCCCTTCAAAGAGGGCCTGGGCCTCCTCTGAGGTGGGAGACTCTCCTGCTGGACTTGAGGAAACAAGCTCCTATGATGTGACCTGCTTTTGGAGAGGGCCACATGGTAGGGAACATACAGTCCTACAACCACAAGGGACTAAGTTGGCCAACAACCAAGTGAGCTTGGCAGAGGACCCTGAGCTTCAGAAAGGAACGTAGCCCAGCTAACACCTTGACTGCAGCTTTGTAGGGAGGACTCAGCTAAGCTGCACTCAGACTCCTAATACAAGTGCCAATTTTGTTCACATGCACATAAACAAATTTTGTAACATCAACTGTAATGTAACCACCTTATATGTGAGACTTACTATTTAAGAAGGGATTCTCTCTATTCTAAGATGAATATAGGAAACACTGCAATATGATATAGGGCAAGTGTGGGAAAAGTATCTGTGCAAAATAAAGTCAATAATAAATTGCTTGGGGAGATATGAATTCAAGGATAGAGAGCTTTGGAAGAAAAGTACTCCTATTGGGGCTTAGTTGTGTTGCTTTTGCAAATTAAAGGGAGAATTCCCCCCCTCCATTTCCCACTCCCCCTGGGAGGGAGAGGGGGCCACAGCCAACAGGACACTAAGGAGAGCCCACTCCCCCCTTTTCTTCAGCAACACTAAGTGCAGAGGAGAAAAGCCATTTGCAGTCTGTTCTCCAGGCTGGGAATTGCTAAAAGGGATTGATGGAGACCTAATTATTTCACTAGTGAGGGTACTTGGAAGAGGAGGACAGATGGCAGGGAGAGGGCAAAAATTGCTGGAGGAGGAAGAATTCAGGGGAGAAGAAGCAAGAAGTGAAGCGGAAGAGGATGAGTTGGTGAGAGAAGGTGGTGTCCTTGCAAGGCCTGGGGAAAAATCAGGTCTTCTTTCTCCCTGTTCCCCATGGTCCACCCCCTTCCCATACCCCACATTAAAAGAGAGGAATGGCCTGTTTTGTGAAATGATGGTGTAAGATATCTAGAACGGTGTCCGCCACGCCTGAATCCCCGATTCCTTTCCTTTACTTCCCACATACCCACACACCTCCCTCCCATACACAGGCACCCCAGTGCAGCAGGCTTGGTAATTATTACCCCTTCAGTAAAGAATTGCTTAAACTTTGCCTGTGGCTGTGACTCACTGTGGCCATCTGTACCCTGGAGGACATCCACCCACAGACTAGGCCTACTTGGAGAAACAGTAGATAGATGCCAGCTGTTTACATCTTTAACAGAGGAGACTTCACACAGTTCCAGATATAAGTGAGAGTCCTAAGAAAACCATGAGAAGTTCAGCTGAGGATTTCCTGTGTGTCTGAAACTGAGGATAGGAAATATGCTCTGCGCTGATACCCATCCTCCCCTCCCTCATCTCTGGGGTCTGATAGAAACCTAATCAAATAAGGCTGAATGAACAAGAAGAAAGCATTGCAAAAAACCAAAGGTGTCTGTCTTCTCACATGAAAATAGAACAAACTGCCATTATTAAACAACTAAAGAAATTTATATAAAAGTAAATGATTATTCAATATGCAGATCATTTGAGGTATAGGTGAATATTCAGAAAATGACAGAAATTCCGTTTAGAATCATTGATGTCCCCCTCTAAGATATGCAAATGTGGCAAACATATGAGCCTTAAAGGTGGAACCTGACCTCAGCCCATCCCTCAATTCATTCTTGGCCCCACCTTGTCTTCAGTCTCAGTCCCTTGAATCTCAGAGATGCAATGAAGCTCATTACTTGCAGAAAACAAAAGATAGAAATCTGATGGTTTGTTTTTAGGTAGTGTCACCATGTTCCTGCTTCAAAGTACTTCCCTTAGATTGGTCCCATCATATTATCTTGGCATCAAAATGGCTGCATCAAAGCAGCTTCATTAATACATCATACACTCGAAATAGAAAGCAGGCACAACATTACCCCAACACAAGAGTAGTTGTGACACCATCTGCCCTTTCGAATATGCCTCACTGACATCTACGCTAATTAAATCAAGTCGATTAGAATTTAGCGATGAACTAATTCCATGTCTAGCACATCAACAGCTGTTTGTTTATAGCAGTTATCAGAACAGGGCTACCAAGCTGTGGAAGTAATTTAGGGGGCACTTTCTAAACACTGTAGGTCAATTTACAGTGGATTCGCTGTGGTAAGTGACTCATGGTGGAATAATGAGATCAAACCTATAATAAATAATGTCTACAAAAAAGAAGAGAATGTGTCAAGAGTAAAAGATCTTAATTGAGTTATTAAAATTCTTTAGATAAATCAACACAGTTGATTTATGAGTTGGTCTATTCAGTTAATTGATTCATTGAGTGCATCCTATGTGCCAGATACTGGAGGGTACAACAGTGAACCAAATGGACAAAAACATTCCCTACCTTCATGGGGCTCTCATTTGTGCAGGAGGGTGAATAAGAACATTGAAAATTAAATGTGTAGTATGTCAGAAAGTGATAAGTGCCATGAAGAAAAATAATGCGAGAAAGGGAAACCTTTCACTTCTAATCTGTCAGCAAATTTGGATGGTTTTATTTTACTTTACTTTCATATTCAGAATCCAACTACTTCTGCCCCTCCCACTACTCAGGCCAGCCACCAACATTTTGAGGGCTGAATAATGCAGTAGCTTCTGGATTGTTCACCCTGCTTCAACTTGGCCACTTTCAGTTTATTCTTAATGCAGTTTCCAGAGTCACCCTGCTAAAAAGAGGTTAGATAATTCCACTTATCTCCTTTAAACTCTCCAGTGGTCACCCAGAGTAAGAGGTCAAGTCTTTATAATAGCCATCAAGGCCCTGCATTATCTGGCCTTGGTTGTCTCTTTGTGTTCATCTCTTATTGCCCTTCCCTCTGCTCCAGCCTTACTGACCCACTTGCTCTTCCTTGAACATTGGGCATCTCTTGCCTCAGGGCCTTTGCTCTTGCTGTCCCTCTGCCTAGAAATCATCTCATTTATTCTTTTTGCTTTGGATGTCACCAGTGCTCAAATCACCTCTGGTGTCTGGACTCTGCTAATGGTTCCTTCACAAAGGAGGACAAGCAGGGAGTTTGATCCCAATTATCACCTTTTAGCAGTTTTGCCTGCCACACTATCAAGCACCATGTGCCACATTAAAAGGGTCACAGCACATGTTACATCTTGTCTTGTTCTGTTCATTACTCCCATCCAGTTACTCTACTACTAATTTTCTCATTTCCCCCTCACCTTGTTCATTGGACCTATGCTCTTATCTTCCTGGATTAAGCCCTTGGCTCCTTTGAACTAGGCCCCTGACTCTCCATACTGGTGATGTACACTTGAGTGCCTTGGGAAGGCACCTTTCTCCTGACTCAGATCCAGGGACTATTTCTAACTGAAGGCTGTCACCAAGCTCACCCATGCCTCAAACATAGGGAGCAGAATTTGGACATCATTAACTGGAGAAGACAACTTCCATTTTAATGTTAGTAATAGATAGGAAAATGAGGTCCAACATTTAAAATTTTACCTTAGAGCTGGTAATGGCCCTTAGAGTGGAGTGAAAGTTCATTAAGCTCTTTATTCTAGAAAAAACTTCTCTTGTCTCATCCTCTCCTCACTTTGAAGAGGAGGAAATGTTATTTTGGTTGTATATTTAGATCATTAATCAGGCCATTAATGGGTGGGGTTATTAGTAGGTGTGCTCCCTGCAGAGATCTGCACTTTCCTTGTCTATGTCTTGCCCCACATTGCAGCAGCATTACATTCTGTTATCTTTTGCTCTCTTTGGTCCTTTCATGTTGCTGGTCTTTAGGTGGTAAGATAAAAGATTCTGGTATGGACTTGGAGGAGGGAAGAGGACATGGTCCGAGTAGCTTTCCAGAATCCTCTGCTAACAGATAGTCTCATAAAGTCATTATATATATACGTATATAATGACTGGTTGGGGTAATTTGATTATTCCTAGTTTTCCATAATTTGTACCACCGTGTCTCAATTCCTCTTTTATTCCTGTCAATGTTTTAGTTATCTATTGCCATGTAACAAACCACCCAAAACCTTAGTGGCATAAAACTAAAACCACTTTTTTTCTGTACATGAATTCTGTTGTTAGGAGTTTGCATAGCACACAACAGGGATGGCTTGTCTCTGTGGCATGATGTTTGAGACCCCAGCTGGGAAGAAATTAATGGCGGAGGGTGACTGAATGGCTGGAGACTGAAATCCTCTGGAGGCTTCTTCCCTTACATGTTTGGTACCTGGATTGGGATGTCTTGAAGGCTGGACTCAGCTGGGACACTGTGACCTGGTGTTTCTACCTGTGTGTCCTCTCCATGAGGCTTGGCTCTCAACAATATGATTTTCACTACACATTAAAATATAGTGTAGTACTATCTAAAATAGAGCTGTCAAGTGATGAAAAATAGCTTTCACAAATTCCGTCTTCCAAAATCTCTTAGGCCCTATTCAAGAAATCGTTACTGTTATTTTCACACACAATTCCATTAGGGGTGCATCTCATGTTACTTGGCCTACAGCAGATGATAAGCAACCAATTAGACAGTCGAGGCTGACTTCTACAGGCAGGTGAACCGATAGGGCAGTGACTGTCAGATTTGTATCAGGGCTACAGATTCATTTTTAATCATTTCGAGGAGGTATATAAATCATCATTGCAACTCAGAAAGAACAACAGTGTGAACTAATGAGTGTAAGAATCACTAGATCAACACAACTCACTAGCCCTTTAACACGGTATATTGTGGTAGGGGACTGATTTTAAGACTAGTTAAGGACACAGGTTTTGTAGTGAGACACTCAGGTTCATATTCCTAGTTCTATTACTTAACAGCTATGGTCCCTTGGTGCTATAAAATAGACTTATCAGACCTATCTAATAGGGCTTTTTTTGGACAGGAGGGGAGATTAAATGAGGTAATTTCTGAAAAGCACAGTGTGGATGGTAAGAGCTGATAAACAATCGTACCATCTCTGAGAGTCCTGCTGATGACCCTGAATTATTAAGAGAAGGGGACGTTATAATATGTGTGCTCATTTATTTAAAGCAACTAGAAAATGCGCCATAAATATTATAAATATTATTAAAATTATAGATTATAAAGTAAAACATCTGTATCAGACAAGGTCCTGACAGGAAACAGCCCTTTTGAATTGGGTAGTTTGAAGAGTTTTGCAGACAGACGTGTGGGCAGAGTGTAGGGAAACCACTGGGTATAGTGCAATAGAGACCCGGGTGGGAATGTATTATCACCTCTAGGTCTAAGGGTCAGGGGATGGGGTTGCCAGGACATAGACACAGTGAGGGTATGTGAAGAGGGCTGCTGAGACCTTTGGTGGAAGGACACAGCCAGCCTGTGGGGACCCCCCAGGGAGGGAGATGGAGGAATAAATGCCCTGACCTCACTCTCTAATCTGCTAGTGCTCCCCATTGGAAGCCAGTAGGCAAGGCAGCCTGCTGATGAGGCCCATGCAAGTTAGCCTTCTGGGGCTGGGAACAGAACCACAATATCCTTTTTCATCTCCCAGACAAGGAAAGATGAAAAGATCAACAATATGCAGTTTGTAAATCTTAAAACAAAGCAGAGCTTCTACAAAGAAGATTTAAAGGACTTCTCTCTGTGGGTTTGTGTTTGCTTCCCCCTCTCCCTCCACCTGTTTTGATTTTCTTTGGATGAGTCACATGGTGATTTAAGATGCATTTAGCATTTAGTGGTTTTTACAGCAGGCTATTTAATGCAGACATTCTTCTTGTTCCTACATTGCCATCCTCACTCAACAGGCCTATTGGTGCAGAGAACTATGTTAGAAGCTGTGGGAAAAGCAGGCTAAGGGGGAAACTCAATCCTTATCTTGCAAGAACTTACAACGTAGTTAGGACAAACCCATGATAGCAAGCAATTAGAGAGGATGTATGATTATGCGTGTGGTAGGAGTTTCAAAGAGGGCCACCCTTGAGGACTTGATGCAGAGCGAAGATTTCTTGGAGGGGACAGGGCAGGAGACCTATATTTTGAAGGTGGGTGAGGTAGAAAGGAAAGCATTCTAGGTGACCAGAATAAGCAAAGAAGTGATCTTTGGGCTCCAGTGGCACCAGCTAGGACAAATATTACCCAGGAAGCGAGCTGGAACCAGACTGAGAGTTAGAGGATCTCAGATGTGGTTTAGGGAAAATGTAGTATGGTAAGTTGCTGGGGAATGAGGGCGGTTTACTTTTTCATTTTGTTGGCCTGATAAATCTGGAAGGAACCTCATGGAAGAGATAAGAACCTAATGTTGACTTTCTTGATGAACATAGAATGTGACCAGGTGAATCCAGTAATTTTTGTCAGTTTTTCCAAATGCTGAATTGCAAGAAGGTGCTGACTTAGAATCTTGAAATGAGTTTGTTGGATTTACATAAATTAATATGATTGCAGGAATCTAACTGATTCAAACATCTCCCTGAGACTGAATAGTTAGTTAACTGACAACTAAAATAAAAATAGAAATTCACAGTATCACTACACTTGGGGATATGAAAACAAATATGATGTATTTCAAGGGTGTGACTTTCAAACTAGTCTTTACAAAAATTGTGTACATCAATATCATATGTTATGTACGTAAAATGTTACCTACTTTTTTGTAATTTTTGTATAGTTAGGGTTTCTATAGTGAATTTTCAGTGTCCTTACTTGGCACTTTCTTAAATTTCTTCTTGGCTGAGTTTAAGATGCTGCTTTCTTTCATCTGTACCATTAATTGATTTACCAAGTTTTCTAGCCTGTGCCGTGAAGGAGGAATGAAAATTACAGACTGGGGGTTGACGCCACCACAATCTCCAATAAATGCAGAGAGTGGAAAGAAAATAACATTTGTTTAGAAACTGCTATCCACCAAGTACTTTTATATGTATGATCTTACTACTTTTCAGAGAAACCTAGATGGGAGGTTAATGTCTTCATTTTATAATCTGAGGAAACTGAGGTTCAGAGGGGTTAAATTGGCTAATGTCGGACAGCTATAAAGAGACGGACCCAGGATTTGAACCAGGAACCATCCAGCTCTTTATCCCAAACCTCACTATCTTTATTTTAACATAATCTCTTTGTTGAATTAATTCTTAGAAGCTCACAACAATTTGTATTAGAATCTCACAAATATTTCGTAGACAATAATGTCTCTTACCTCAGGGAATATCAAAACGACACAAAACACAAGCTACAGGTATTTCCTACTCTCTCAGACCCAGAAAGGAATTAGGGCTGATACTGAGGTGTTTTTGAATGACCTAGAATGTGAAAGGAAATGATGGAATACAATAAGGGGAAATTTACCTTCCAATTTTTCTCAATTTCTTTCTCCTTTGAGAGACTGAATTTGTTTTTTGGTTATGATTAATACATTTATCGGGTTCTTTCTATGTGTGTTATAATTTTTTGGTATGGGAAGGATATGGGGACAGGAGAGTTTCAACTTTAACTGGGAAGAGACTCATTCTAGTTGGCCTGTAAAGCAAGTCTCTCCAAACCCTTTGATGTTTGAGTACCAGTGCCTACTCTGGGCTGGCCATGGTGCAGATACTCTGGAAGATACCAAGGAAGATAAAAATAAGGCCCCTGCCCTCAAGTTGTTTCATTCTAGGTAGTGCTTGAGACAATGCACATGAATATCCTCAAATTTTTCTATGGAAACATGGTATTATAAAAAATAAATAACAAGAAACAACATTGAACATCATTAGGGAAGAAGAAAGGGAAGTAAATTGTATGATACAGAATGCTGAGATTTTTTTCTCTGTTTTTCTTTTTTGCCCTTTTTAACCCTTTTTTTAAAAATTGTGAAATATAGCATGTACAGGAAAGAGCCCAAAGCATAAACATATAGCTTAATGAATTACTGTAAAACAATACTCTTGTAAGAACCACCCAGGTCAAGAAATAGAATGTTGTCTGCTCCTCAGAAGTCACAGCATGCCTTTCTTATCAAAACCCTTGCTCCACCCCAGAGGCGATCCTTATCCTGATTTTTGTAGTTAGTAACTTCTTGTTTTCTTTTGCTTTATCGTTTTATCTATGAAGAATGCATTCCTAAATACTATAAGGCTTATTTATTTACTTAACCCACTTTTGAGTTTTATATAAAGGAAATCACACAGTATGTGCTCTTATGCGTCTGTTTTCTTTCAACAATATGTTTTTGAGATTCATCCATATTGAGACGTGTACTGTGGTTCACTAATTGTCATTGATGTATAATACTCCACAATCTATTCTGCTGTTGCACCTATAATCAATCATCATAGGACTCATGTTATATAAAAGACTTTTACAAATCAATAAGAAAAAGACAACCCATTTAAAAATGCGCAGAAGACTTAAAACAGATGCTTTACAAATGAGAGAAAATCCAAATGAATAAAACTAAATATAGGGAAAGGAATATAGAAAATAAAAATATTCTTAAAAATTTTGGAGTCACTGTGAATAATGATCTTATAAAACATTCTTGTACATGTATTTGAGCCCAAAGGCACACTTTTATGTTGCATATATACCTAGGAGTTTAACATTATGTCATAGGGTATTTATGTCTTCAACTTTACTAGTAATTGCTGGATTATTTTCAAATTGTACTATTTTATTCTCTCATTGGCAATGTTTGAGAGTTCTCATTGGTTAGCAACCTTACAAACACTTGCTATTTTTTTTTTAATTTTAGCCATTCCAGTGGCAGCTTAGTCATATCACATTGTGGATTTAATTTACATTTCTAAGGTTACATAATGAGGTAGAGATCTTTTCCTATACTTAGTTTTATTCATTTGGATTTTCTCTTCTGTAAAGTTTCTGTTTAAGCCTTTTGTGCATTTTTAAATGGGTTGTCTTTTTCTTATTGACTTGTAAAAGTTTTTTATATAACATGAGTCCTATATTGATTGATTATAGATGCTACAATCAGTGTTTTCTCTTACCCTGTGGCTTGCTTTCACTCATTTAATGGCGTCTTTAGATGAACAGAAGTTCTTAGTTCAGTATTATCTAATTTACTAAGATATTTGGCAGTTTTCTTTTTTCTTTCATTCTTTCTTTTCTTTGTTTAATAAATCATTTTCTATCTCAAGGTCATGAAGATATTCTGCTGTATTGTCTTCTAAAAGCTTTATTATTTTGTCTTTCACACGTAGGTCTGTAATAGATTTGAAATCGATTTTTTGTGTGATGTGAGATGGGTCTGATTTCATTGTTTCCCATATGTTTACCCAATTGTACAAATACCATTTATGGAAAACGTGGTCCCATTCTCACTGCTGTACAATGTTACTTTTGTCATATATGCATGGGTCTGTTTCTGTTCTCTCTATTCTGTTTCATTGGTTGATTTGGATATTCTTCCACCAGTATCACAATCCCTTCATTACCTTAGCTTTATGTTAAGTGTTGTTATCCAGCAGAGCAAATACTCCCATCTTGTTCTTTCTCTTTTGGATTGTCTAGAATATAGACTATTCTTAGACCTTTGCCTTTCCATATAAATCTTAGAGTCAACTTGTCAAACCACACATATACACAATCTGTTGTTATTTTGATTGAGATTGTGTTGAGCCTATGGATCAATTTTGAGAAGAATTAAATCTTTACAATGTTGATTCTTCCAATCTATAAACATGGTAGGTATTCCTATTTTTTCAGGTCTTCTTTCATTTTGCTCAACAAAATTTCATAGTTTACTCCATAGAGATTTGAATATTTTTATTAGTTTTATTCCTTAGGTATTTGATATTTTTGGTGTTTTTTCAATCATATTTAAAGAATTGTTTTAAATAAATATTTTTAGTGAAGTATGACATTCACACAGAAAAGTACACAAAACACAAGTATGCAAACATACCTCGGTTACCACTACTTGGATCAAGAAATAGAACAGTACCCAAACCCCAGAAGCCATCCTCAGGCCCTTTCCAATTATGATGTCTTCTTTGTTCCCTAAAGGTATCTGCTAATCTGACCTCTAACACTATAGATTAGTTTTGTATGATTTGGAATTTTATATAAACAGAAGCATGCAGTATGCATTCTTTCTTATTTGGCTTTGCCTTAGCAGTATATTTTTGATAGTCACCCACGTTCTTACATATGGCAATAGTTTATTCATTTTCATTGCTTGTCGTTCAGATTTAAACCCCACCTAATGACTATTCAGTTAACAACTCTTCATTTATAATGGCTCTTGAAAACTTATTCCAACTTTTTGGAATGACTTCTTTTTATTCAGTAAAATGACTTTTTCAACCCCCCGAAATACTAAATGAATATGCTATAGGAAGTGATGTTGATTTCAGGCAGACGCTTTCATCAAAATTCTTGAACAATTGTTCCTAGTCAAAGAATATCATATGGAACAAATTCTAATTGTATGCCATATTTGCACGAACCCAAAATGTGTTGTTTTGCATGGACACACCAAGAGAGGCAGAAGTGGTGTCTTCCCTGACTCTTCAGACTGCTGTGTAAATGTTGTATTTCTGCTTACTTTCAAGGAGTCTCATGTTTAGCCTTTGTTCTGCCCTCTGTTTTGTTTTACCGTGCCATTACTTTGTTTACAGTTTGAGTGCAAAAAAACCATCATCCTCCAAAGGTTGAAAAGTTGTTTAAAATATGGTGCAGAAAGAAGAAAAAAGAGTGAATACAATAAAACCTTATATCACATTATATTTTATGTACAAACTGTTTACTTTTAAATTATTGCTTGTTACTTATATAAACTTGTTCTCATTATTCAATCAATATATTTTGTATTTGTGAATATTGTTTGGGTCTTTATGATTGGAATAAAATGCATTAGTTTTTTCCGTTAAAACTAATAAAAATATTTCTCTTTGAATGTTTTTGATTTAGTGGCTGTGATATGGTGATTTATAAGAAATATACATTTGGTCTATTTCCACTGTTCCTGGCACAGAGCTCCTAAAGTCTTGGAATTTCCTAAGTGATGAGGACTATCAAGGTGTCTTTTGTTATGCTAATGAGGTGACTTTTGGATCTCACCTAAGGATGGTGGCTGATTGCCAGAAAAACCAATCATGTGATTGGAGGGTTGGAACTTTCAGTCCCGTCCCTCTGACCTCCAGAGAGGGGAGAGGGGCTGGAAGTTGACTCAATGGCCAATAGCCAATGATTTAATCAATCATGCCTATGTAATGAAGCCTCCATAAAAACACAACAAAGGACAGGGTTTGGAGAGCTTCTGTGTTTGTGAATATAGATGGAGCGTGGTGCTCTGAGAGGGCATGGAAGCTCCGTGCCCTTTCCCCATATCTTGCCCTATGCATCTCTTCCATCTGGCTGTTTATGAATTACAGACTTTTATAATAAACTGGTAGTCTAGTAAGTAAAATGTTTCTCTGAGTTCTGTGAGCTGCTCTAGCAAATTAATCAAACCCAAGGAAGAGGTTGTTGGAACCTCCAATCTATAGAAGCATCTGGGCTTGCGACTGGTGTCTGAAGTTGTGGAGAATGCAGTCTTGTAGGAAGGAGCCCTTAACCTGTGGGATCTGATGCTCTGTCCGGGTAGGCAGTGTCAGAATTGAGTTGAATTGTAGAACACCCAGCTGGTGTCCGAGAATTGCTTGGTGGTATGGGGAAACCACCCTGCACACATTGGAACTGGTGATCAGAGTCATTAGTTGCAGTGTTTTCAGGAATGAATTAAAGTAATTGAACAAAGAATAGGTGTATTCCATTGTATGACTATACTACAATTTATTTATCCATTCTACTGTTGATGGATATTTTGGTAGTTTTCCTACTTCTGGTAATTAAGAATAATGTTTCTATAAATATCTTGTACAAGTTGTTTTGTATACATATGCTCACATTTCTGTTGGGTATAAACTTAGGAGTGTTTTTTCTGGATCACATGCACATGTGCAACTTTAATAGATAATGCCAAAAATTTTTCAAAACTGCTTGTACCAAATTACACTACCATAAGCTGAGTATGAGAGTTATGGTTGTTCTAATCTTTGCAAACACTAGGCATTGTCAGTCTTTTAAATTTTACCCATTGTAGTGGGTGTGTAGTGATATTCCATTGCGGCTTTAACTTGCATTTCCCTGATTATTAAAAAGTTGAGCATCTTTTCATATGTTTATTGGCCATTTCGGTATTCTCTTTTGTGAAGTGTCTGTTTGAGTGTTCTGCCCATTTGTCTGGCATGTATATTGACTTGTAGGCATTCCTTATGAATTCTGGATACCAGCTCCTTGTCTGTTATTGGTGTTGCAAATATGTTCTCTTATCATGTGACTTGCCTTTTCACTCTGTTAGCAGTGTCTTTTGATAAACAGAAGTGGTTAATTTTGTTGAAGTCCAGTGTATCAATCTTCCCTTTATGGTTACTGTTTTTTGTGTAGTTAAATAAATCTTTTCCTACCTCAAGGTCACAAAGTTGTTTTCCTGTGTTATCTTTGGGATGCTTGATTGTTTCACCTTTCACATTTAGATCTACAATCCACCTGGAATTGATTTTTTTTGTATGATGTGAAGTAAGGGTCAAGTTTCATTGTTTTCCATATGGATATCCAATTGACTCGGCACCATTTTTTTGAAAATATGACCCTTTCCTACTGCTCTATAGTGCCACATCTGTCATAAATCAAGTGACCATATATGCGTGTTTTTTTTCTGGGCTCTCTACCCCTCTGTTGATCTATTTGTCTATTACTGTAACAGTAGCACACTGGCTTAATTCCTATCATTTTGTAATAAGCCCTGATAATTGGGAATGTAAATCCTCCACTTTGTGTTTTTGTCTGCTTGTCTTGGCTATTCTTGGTCTGTTGTATTTTATAAAAACATGAGTGTCAGGTGGTCAACTTGCACACACACACACACACACACACACACACACACTCTGCTGGAATTTTGATTGGGATTGCATTGAAAATATAGTTTAATTTAATTGGGGGAGAATTGGCATGGTACATCCTTTTATTTATTTAGATCTTTAATTTCTTTCAATAATATTTGATCATTTTCTGTGTAGAATCTTTTCTTAGATTTATTTGTATATCTTTTATTAGATTTATTTCTAAGTATTTGACTTGTAGGTGCTATTGTAGATGACATTGTTTCAAAAACTTCATTTTCCAGTTGTTTGATTCTGGCATAGAGAAATACAACTGATTTGGGTCTGATATCCAGTGACCTTGCTAAATTCACTTATTAATTCTAGTAACTTATTTGTAGATTCTTTTGAACTCTCTACGTTCTCAATTATATTGTCTGTGAATAATGACAGCTTTATTTCTTTGGGATTCCTCCTATTCCAAGGGTGGAAACTTTTGAGGACCCAGCCTAAAGCAGAGGGTAGTTTAACAAGTTCCCCAACCGTAGTGGGCTTTGGACTCTTACTTTTGTCTCTCCAGCCCTCTACTTGTTGGAGGTGCTGCTAATTGTGCAGCTCAGCATCTCAGCCACCCCTTCCAGACAGACAAATGTTGACAGGCAAAAGCAGCCCAGTATCTCGGAGTTCTCTCCACTTTGGCCTGGTTATTCCTCACTCTCTTGTTAGCTCTTTGATGCTTTTAAGAAGCTGTTTTAAAAATATTCATCCAGAGGCTGGCTCAGTGGCATGGTGGTTAAGTTTGCCTGCTCTGCTTCAGCGGCCCAGGGTTTGGGGATTCAGGTCATGGGTGCAGACCTACACACTGCTTGTCAATCCATGCTGTGGCAGTGTCCCACATACAAAATAGAGGAAGATTGGTGCAGTTGTTAGCTCAGGGCCATTCTTCCTCACACATACACACAAAATTCATCCAGCATTTCCCAATTTGTCTTCAGTGGAAAAATTGGTATTAATTACCAAGTCTGCTATTATCAAAAGCAGAGGTTCATTAGATATTTTTCCAGGGCAGTCTTGGGAAAGAAAGGGTGCTGAGCCCAAGGACTAAATTCTGATGTCTGTTTGAGAGGAGAGGATGAGTCACGGGTGAAGGGAACTCACAGAGCCAGGTCAGAATGACCTGCTTGCTTTGGCTATGCTCTGGGATTGCAATGATCATGGACAAAGCCAAAACTGTAGAACTCTGTGTACTAGGGACGGGTGTAAGGAATACCCCTGGGTGCACACGGAAACTTCTTTCTTATCTATGCTAAACACAGTGATTGGACTTTGCCCAAAGATTTGTCTCTCTCAAGCATCCATTTTTATTTTTAATTTCTGGGACTAGAATGGTACATGGGAATCAGTTCAAGGAAGTAAACGAGTTCTAAATTGGGTAGTTCAGACAAGTAGGTATGGTCATGAGAGAGAAGGCCTTTTACATGTTCAGGAATCAAGTATGCCACTTCTTGAGTAGGCTTATTCGTTTCAGAACATTCACTAAGTCAGATCTACAAGTAGTTGACATGTGGAAATAGCTCTCTTCTATAGAGACCTTACTTGAAATGGTATCTCTTATAGTGGATTTTAACTATAGTAATTCTGGGCTAGATTTTCCCTGTATAATATGCATTCCAGTGAGATTCCATCAGAAAACTGATGTAAAACCTTGAACTGAGTAGCCTGCCCTAGCAGAGGGCTAAACTCAGATGGACACTGTTACTGAGCATTCTTGAAATGTTGTTCCTTCCCTTGCCTTCCACTTTTTCCCGATTTGAAAAATATTCTATTTCATTAGGAAGCATTATCTCTTTAAAAAAATTTTCCTACAAAGAAGAAAAGAATATAAAATGCATGCTTCGCTGCCTGTAGAGCTGAAGGATCAGCAATCAATTTAAATTTTCACATGAAAATGGCTGAAGGCCTCTGGGAGTCTCTGGTTTCAACATTCATCCAGGTTTAGTTGATTCAGGGACACTCAAATGCTGGAGACTCAGCTTTTCTCTTTCTTTGCTCTTTAAGAGTCTGAGACTTTGTACATTTTTCATTAGCTGTTATGGAAACACAGTTTTTAACTATATAAGCATTTCTCATGAAGTGGTGTTTTGCAGTGTTATTAATGGCAGCATTTTAAGGAAAATGAATATTTTCAATAAAACTTACCTGCTGTAAAGTTAGAAACAGTCTGGCTTACACTTTTATTAATCCCACATGACAAAAATATCTGGATGAATGCCATAGCTAATATTTTTTAAGTGAGGTCCAAGCTAAAGACTGTCCATCCCATTAGGATTCTTTCTAATAGAACCTACCCTTTGCACCTAAATATTGGAAATGAACATTTAATCAGTAGTTATCAATACAATATAAAGTAGTACATCCAGGATGCAGAAAAATCCTTTCAAGCTGTAAGAGCAATTTTAATAAAATTATACTATCAGGTATAAGAGGGAATAAGTAACAACAACAGCAGCAGCAACCACAAAAGCCTCAGACAAACAAATCACCCATGCATATACTTGTGAAAGTGTCCCCTTCCCTTCCTCACAAAATTAATTTAATCAAATGGGCAAAACCTTGAATGAAATTGATCTTGTGCACTGCACTATTGCCTAAGAAAGCCCCCTCTGTGTTATGTGGTGGTGAATACACATAAATAGTAAGGGAAGTCAGAGGAAAACAGAATGCATTTGTGTTTCTAGTTGGTTTAAAGGGGTTTGCACATGTCATGGGCTTGAAAAATAGCAAATATTCTACAGCCAAATTTTATGCTATTGGCTTGATATTTCAGTATAAATTGAAAAATCCTGGATGTACTCTTTATTTGCTGTAACTACTTGCAGAGTATTCCCAAATAAAGCTTTTCAACAGGGAAGACTGAATCGATGTCATCAGAAGGAAGAGCGACATGACTCTCACACTGAAGGGCCTTAAATGGCAATGAGAACAATAAAAAGCATTGGTAAGGCACCTTGAGATTCAAACTTTAGAGAAATGTGAAAAAGGCACAAAGCCGTGGTAAGAAATCCAAAATTAAAGTTTCTTTGGAATAACACTACATGCAATGTCAAAACATGACAGGTATTACTGCTGTGCTGTGTCGAGATACCTTGAAGCAATACATTGGAAAGCATTCATTTTGATTGAAACCAGATTTTCGAAGTTCACCGCCCCTACAAGGCATCGAGGCCTACCTCTCCAACACATGATTAATCAGCTCCATTTGGAAGGAGAGGAAAGAGAGGAAGACAAGGGTTGGACACTCAGGTGCTGAGGGGAGCCCTGTAAGGAAAATAGGGGATCAAACAACAACCTCAAGACCCATGTAAGTACCAATGCTTTTTAGGATTATGAACTACTACTTCAGACAGAAAAACTAACTCATATTTTTATTACTTCATACTATCTTCCAACTGTTTCTTGACTAGTGCTGGGCAAAGTAATATTTGGACACCCAAATGGGCTTTCTTCCATCATCACGAAATCCCTACAAACTTGCTTGAGGGAGGCCTTAATATGTATGACTCCAGTCTTCTAAGAGGGGAGAAACAGGCTTTAGGGACTGCTATAGGACAGTCACTGGGGATGCAGAGATGACCAAGACATAGTTCTTATCTTTGAAGTTTCCATGACTAGTGGGGAAGTCAAATATTTTAGCAAATAATTGTAAACACATTACACTGAGCATTAACTACAAAAGAGATTTGTATAAAATAGAGACATGTGGGATAGGGGAGAAGTAGGGTAGTGGTGGGAGTGGGGAAGCTGTAGAAAGAGCCAAGAAAGAAGTGCCCTTGAGCTAAATCCCTAAGGATGAGCAGGATCTCACCAGGCAGGGAGGGAAGAAAAGGCATTCTGAGTGGCACATGCACAGACCTGGAGGTGTTTAAGATCAGGCCCCACATAGAGTACTAAGTATGACACTGGGGAGGACTGGTGAGACGGCTGGAGAACATGCAGACTGAGGATGACAGGCTCAGGTCTTGGATGTTGTCCTATAAGCTAGAGGAGCACATGTAAGGGTTCTGAATAGGAGCATAAAACGATTTCATTTGCTCTTTAGAAAGACCATTCTCTCTGCCCTGCTGAGAGCTGATTGGAGGAAGCAAGACTACAGGAAGAAAGGTTGATTGGGAGGCAATTACCAGAAATCAGGATTTGAACCAGGACAGAGTTGTGGTAGAGGAAGGTGTCAAGATAACTACCAGATTTCAGACTGGAGTTATGACAGTGTGATTCACTCGGACAGGAAATACAGATTTGGGAAGGAAGGTGACTAGTTGAGTTTTGGACTTGCTGTGTTTGTGGTCCTGGCTGATATCTTAGTCGACAAATGATAGAGTAGAGACAGGTAGGGGGTGGCATGGCTTGACATTGACCTCAAAGGCAGAGGGATACTCATCCAGGTAGGCTGGCAAAGTCCCTCTCTGGAAGGCATTCATCTCCTCTATCTGAAGTTTAGGAGAATGAGCTTTCCCCCTTTCCACTCTGTGGCCAGTGCCAATCCCCACCCCAGCACTGCAATGGGTGTGGATTTTACGAGAAAAATATCCCTTGGAACTTTAATGGGCTACCAGTCACTCTCACTCTTGTTAAGTAGAGTAATTAATAATTAGCTGAGCTGATCTTAGATTTGGAGGAAGTGTGTGGAAGTAGTTCAGGGATGTGGGGGAAACTGCAATTATTGGATGGTGGCAAGTGGGCAGCTGGGAGTGCAAGATGCCACCCAAAATAGGAGGTTAGGGTGAAGAAATGCCAACTTCCAGGGGGAACAGTCTGGATAGGGAGGTGGGAGAGCCCAACTATAACGTCTTGGAATTTTTTTCCTAGAGAATACTGTTTGCTCTACTGCAAACAATCCCCAACAATTGGAATACAATTAAAGAAAGTAACATTTATGTCCTAAGTACTTTTAAAGTAGATATGACCATGACTGTGAGGCCATTTTATGATGAAAAACCTGAGGCTCGAAGAGTTAAATAACTTGCTAAGTCACAGAGCCATATCTCTGCCTACAAAGTCCATAATACTCTTTTTACTCTATCATTTTGGGTTCCAAGAGAAGAGAAGAAAGCAAATTAATAGGATGAGCATGGGTGTTAAAGAGAAAAGAATGGGTAATATTATTTAAATATATCTGATAGATATAGGTCCTCAGAAAAGATGTTCCCATGACTTCTTCTGGCAGTGCCTGTGTGCAAGCCTCTTCCCAGATCCTCAGCTCTCTAACTAGGCCCTGAGGGTTGCATTTGGAATAAGCCAAATGCAAAAGTCATTATTTTACTTCCTCAATATGTCAATTAATCACTGGTTATAAGCTTCCCATCCAGTGGTTTTGATTCCCAAACTATTTAATATGGCAAGGAACATATTGATAGCATTACATTTTGAGAATATACAGACTAGAGGATTATAATTTTCAGTGTGCTTAAATTTCATCATCTCATTTAGTCCTCACATCAATCCTACAAAATGACAGTGTTTTTCCATTTTCAAGGTTGAGGAAATGGAGGATCAGAAAGGTTAGGTGACTTGTTCAGACCTGCTTAGCTAGTAAGAGTTGGTGCTAGTACTAGAAAATGAAAGTCTTTTGACTTGTTAATGATGTTCTTCCCACAATATCACATAGATGTGTGTGTGTTTGTGTGTGTGTGTGTGTGTGTGTGTGTGTGTGTGTAGATCTAGAGAGTGAAGGAGGGGGAGGAAGAGGGTATATAGTAGAGCAAAGGAATGCAAAGCAAGATTTAATAAAAATCCAGGCAACAGGGAAGTGACAACTTCTTTGTTTTCAAATGCATAATTTATGTCTCTCATCCTTTTATTTCGTCCAATGTTTTTCAAAAATTATTAGGCTCTCAAGATTTCAGTGAAGGGCCACTTGATGTAGCCACAGAGGCTGTCACGGAAGGGTCCTGGAGGCTGGGGAGTTAATGGAGCCTGGAAGTCCACTGCAGCGGTGGTCAAGCATGGCACCAGGGTTACAATTTTCTTGCTGGTAATGAGCTGAGGATGCTCCATGGTCTAAAACAGACCTAAGGTACGACGCTACTTGATGCAAATGACAGCAACCCTGAGTGGCATACATGTGAGGCTGACTCTGGGCCTGGAATCTGCTGAGGCGCAAGCTTCACTGATTAGGTTTTGAGTGTCCCCTTTGAGAGCTACCGTTGAGAGGGCACAGGACGTGGGTAGAACTCTTAGCACCCCTTGGATTACGGTTCCTTCCACCTGTCAGTTTAGTGATTGTCAGTCCAAGTGACTGAGTTTTCGAAGTACAACACTGTGTCTTTACCAAGTAATGCAGCCATCAGACGCTTCCAGGACTCTCCTGAAGCATCTCTGCACTTCTCAGGAAATATTTATTTCTGCTGATTGACCACTGTCAACCAAGGATTAAGTGGTGGTTGTTCTGTCTTTGGAGAGGAACAAAGATGGCAGCCAGTAATACCTACAAGGCTTGATTACATCTTTCCCTGTTTGTCTTGCTACCACTGCTATTAAAGCCAGGCTAATTAGTTAGTTTCTTCCAGAAATATCCATCTAAATCTGTAGTAGTCAAATCAAAATATCGACATTATATAGCTTTCAAGGTGCAAAGCGAACATTGATCCTAATGTCTCTTTCCCCTTGAATACCATGATTTAAAAAAAAAAAAGCTATTTCAGTCAAATATACAAAGTAAATTTAAAAAAAGTCTGTCAAAGTATTAAATGCATAAGTTATAGCAAAATAGTTAAAACTGTGCACTTGCAGCAGACTCAGGGTCATTACTTTTGATTAATATTTTCCTTTTTAAGAGGCAAAACTAATATAAGTAGGTAGACCAAAGAGGATGTTTAAAATATATCCCTATATTACCTTTTGTTAAGATCTTTAACCCTGGAAAATCATGTCCATAATCATAGCTCATTATCTTAATTAGATCTGTCTTACATTATCTCACAATTTATTCTCATTACTTCATAGGTGATCAGCCTTTCGAAAAGAATGTGAGCAGAATTTTCTGATTTTTATTGTGATAGTGTCTGTGTTCTCTTTCAAACTCTACTTAGATCTTTTGGGTGTTATAATGGTGATGGTATATTTAATTAAAAATTACATTAGAAAGAGATTAATATTCATTCTGATGAATGAACACAGGATTAACTCAAGAATTAAAATCTCTATAATGGCTAATGAGGTGAACTGTGTGGGGATGCCCATAAAAACAGAGGTAAATCATAAAAATGACTGAAAATATGAAGCTTTTCTTCCTATGGTCATGCTCTGTGTACAGGCAGCAGGCCTCTTCAGTACCAAGTCACTTGAACACGTGCTTGTCCTCAAGAGAGTGATGGCACCCAATGTTCTTGACCCACAGCCCTACCCTCAAGCTCCAACTCCTAAAAGGGGATAAAGATTAAGTTGCCAGAAAGCTGTACCTTCTCTCTTCCTCTCATTCAAGTTAAAAACATTAGAAATAGCTGTGTTTCTAACAGCTTGTTAGTTAAAACAGGTTTATAATCTTTAGAAGTGGGAAATAAATACCGCACTTTAAATTTTGTGGTTCATACTATAGATTCTGGAGAAAAATTACAGTCGAGGAAGGAAGGATTATAGATATTTATGCAAAATAGGAAGGGAAAATTGCAAGATTAAGGTTATTAGCAACTGTTTGTGAGGGCAGTTCTCTCCAAAGCATAAAATGTTGAGGCAAATGTAGACATCGTTGAGCAAATGCTGGGACCCTCTGGGGCAGGTTGGTTCTGTCGGGAGGGACAGTCATGTAACAGGGCAGATAATTAAGATGATGGAAGTTCACTGTGGGAGAGGGCAGAGGGCAAGTCCCAGCAGGTCAGGACAGGGCCTCAGTGAGGGTACCACGGCTGAAAGACCAACAGTCTTTGTTGGATCCTACCACCATTTCTGCCGGATACTGTTCTTCTAACAGGGCATGTTGATACTGCATTGGTAGCAGCCCTTGCTCCGCCCTTCTACTATCTGGTACTCTGGCTTCAACAACAAGTGCTTCAAGGTGCCAGAAGTTACAGAAATGCCTTGCTCCTCATTTTGTGTTATTCTTTGTTACATAGTTATCAAAGCTATGTCAATACACCTAATGTCCTGAAGAAGTTTAAATTAAATAAATTTTAGGTTTTATTTACAGTCCTCTTTTTCCTAGGGCTTAGAGAATGGGCCAGGGAAAGAAATGAGTAAAGACACCATGTTATGTCCAGAACACTTCTCCTTTCAATGGTTAGGCTTTGCTTTTGGGTGAACTTAGTCATGCCCAACTCTCTCCTTCCTAAGGATGAGTTCTTTCCTAGGAGGCTCCTTTGTACTCCCAGTAAATACACTTCTGTAAGTTTGCCACACCATTATATAAGACATACCCAGATGTGTTCAAATCCTGGCACAGGATGAAGTTGGGATATTTCATTGCAGTTGCTTTGAAATTTGCTTCCTATATCCAGAGAGAGGAGCATTGGGAGCCTGAGAGATAGTTACTTAATTCTAACTTACACATCAGCTGTTTTCTCATTGCAATGCATCTGTCTTTGCACATAATATCTTAATATTTTCAGCTCACTTTAACCCAGACACTGATGGTAACTTTTCAAACTCATTCTTCTATATTCAGTCACACCAAAAAATTTAGTCATCAGCATAGACCTTACTAAAAATATTGTGGGGAGAATGAGGATGGTATTTATATTGCGTAATATATTAGTTAATCTAATCTAGGCTATGCTGTGATACTGTATAAACCCCTGAATCCCGGTGACTATCTACAAATAATATGTATTTCTCCTTCATGCAGAATATGATGTCTTTCTTCATCTTTTTTCCCCCAGCTTTATTGAGCTATAATTGACATATAGCATTGTGTAAGTTTAAGGTATATAATGTGTTAATTTGACATACTTATATATTGGAAAATGATTACCACCATAGTGTAGCTAACACCTTCATCATGTCATACAATTACCATCATTTTTTTGGAATGAGAACATTTAAGATTTACTCTTCCAGCAATTTTTAAGTATATAATACAGTATTATTAACTATGATCACTATACCCCTCCATCTTGTAGCTATATCTTCTGGATAACCTAGCTTCCAAGGTCACCAGAGCAGGGAAAAGGAAAGAACAAGAGAAGATTTAGGTGGGAAGCCCCTTTTGTTCACCTTCCACTGGCATGATCTGGTTGCATGATCCCACTTAGGTGCATGGGGGCTTGGAAATGTAGAGAAACACGTGAATATTAGACCTCCACTGTCTGCCCTTCTAGTCATCAAATTTCCAATTCCTCTCTTCTTCACACACATAAGACATCTCAACCCAGCCTCAGGGGAGACATGCCAAAGTCCAAGTCAGTCACTATATCAAGCTCTGTGGAACACATGGGCCTCTCTGACAGGTTCACATGAAATTCTTCTTGATCAGGTGATCTATGAACTGAAAGGAAAATTATATGAACGGTCTCCCTCCACTGGATATATATTGGTGGAAAGGGGCAGGATAACCACGGTACACATTCCCACTTGGAAAGAGGAAGACTAGGGACACACAGTAATGATGAAATTCCACTGGAAAGACAGGGTGAAGGCTCCACTATCCAGGGATGGTGAGTGTTCTTGGATTAGGCCTTAGTTGTGAACCTTGAAAGGAGTTCTTGCAGCTACTGTACTCCATGGCTGCAAGCTGTGCCCTTGGACATGTTTTTTCTTTTCTGTTATTCTCTGCCACCTCTGATGTGGGTATTGGGGAACATGACCTCGTTGGGAGCTGCACAGTTTTCTCAGTGACCTTCTTTCTGATGGAACACTGAGGACCTAGGAGTTGCAAGTCTCAAATGTCAATTTTTTTAGTGCAGATTTATGGTTTCTTTGACAATACAGTTCCCTCACAAATACAGTAGGGATGTATTTGCTTCCAATAAGCTCCATGTGCTAGTAATCATACCTAAAGTTTTTTCTAGACAGAGTTCTAAAATCTGCTTTGTTTTGTTGCTTCTCACTTCCATGCATTTCTCTGTCAACTTTATGGTGGCTCCCCTGAAGGTGTCTGAATAATAGGTGGGAAATTCACACACTTAATCTGAGCCTTGTCCTGAGTCATTTCATCCAATGGGAAAGTTTCACAGTGATTTTGCAAAGTCTTTTGAGATCCCAAGTTTTACTGTTTGGGCTCTAGAAGTAGTCACTTTTTCAATTTGCAAGTCTCCAAATTTCTGAACCATTCCCATCCCTTTCATTTCTGTTTGCAAACCAGCCAAGATTTTCCTGAGCTTATTTCATCCTTATAATCTTTTGTCAAACACAGCCAACATTTGTTTTCAAGATTCTTCCCTTGAATCAGTGGGCTCAGAAGCACATGGTCTGCCTCCCAAATTACCATAGGAAATAATATTACCAAAAGATTTCTCACTGTTGAAAATGGACTGTCATTTTTCCCAGCCTCCAACATTGGATTCCCTACTGCTCTCTGTCTAGTTGCCAAACCATTTCTACACATTTTAGATTTCTTTGTTATAGCCTCTTATCACTGGTACAATTTCTGAATTTGTTACAAGGATAGGTTAGAAATAAATATCCTCATCCCTACCTAGTTGTTGAACACAACGAAATTTTACTTCTTCGTCATGCAAAATCTCAGGGATCCTGTCTTATTTCACTATAGGCCGTGGTTATAAGCTACCATCAGATCAGAGGGGTATAAATTGTCAGGAAAATGGAAAAGGAAGCTCAGGGTGACATTTTGCTTAGCAAACTTGGATGACATGCCAGTATTATTGTTTAGGTATATATATTTGTATGGTTATTCAATGTGATTGGGAAAGTTTATAGTGCCTGAATCCTTGGTTTCCTCCATTGAGAAGAGCAACGGAGAATAGGGAGAGGGAGATATTTTATCAGATTTTCCAGGGTGAAAATTAGCAGAAAGTTTGTGTTAGTAGACAGATAAAATCTCTTCTAAGTAATCATATTTCAATTTTTTGCAAAGGTAAGTAAATGACTATTGCACTTTCTTCTGGTGGCTTATTGGTGGCAAACAAACACAGATGTTTTAATTTGTTTTATAGTAGTCCTTTCAGCAACCCTGAGAGGTAGGCATGGCTAGTATAATTATTATCTTCATTTAATGATGTGGAAGCAGAGGCACCTGCCGTAATTCCTGGAACATCGAGGGTCTAATAAATGTTGTTGAATGAATGAAGAAGTGAACATCAGATTGAATGAGGCAGATTAAATGACTAGTTCTAGATTGGTTAGTAGGTGATACAACTTAACCAAGTTTTCTAACATTTCTGTTAACCCTGCCTCAGAGCAGCTTCAGAATGCAAGCTTACACTTCTGCTATAAATATTTTCTTTAGAGTTTTGCTGATGAATTGAAGTTTCATAACAAAAAGAAAGCAGATGGCTTTTGGGAGGGGCTCGTACTTGCTCTTTGAACTGTGTTTCTGGTTTGCTTGTTTATGCAGAGTGTGCACGAAGGTTGCCAGAGCCTTAATTTCAAACTGCATCATTTAATAAAATACAATAAGGAGAATTAAGAAGAAAGGCTGCAGGGGAACATCCTGCTTATTATCTCTGTAATGAGAGGACTATTTTTTCTCCCGTCAGTTGCCAATGATGGGGTTTTTTGTTTCCTCTCGTCCGGGCACAATTGTGATATTCAATGAGAAGAGTGCGAAGTGCCACTTTAAAGGCAAACATTCAATTCCTCCTAATTCACAAGGGAGAGAAAGATCAAGTTGTGCAGCTGGGAGGTGATGTTTCTTCCCAGCAGCTGTCATTGAAGAGACACGTGCAAACCATAGAAGTCATTTGTCACAAGAACCCATCCAGAATTTGCTATGTGCGTCTCTCTTGCTAACGTGACATGAAATAGTGAAGCTTTCAAAATCAAGTACGGAGACTTCATTGTGTTGACATGGGCAAAATGAAATGGAGAGCTGAGGCAATTATGTGGATAAATCAGGCCAAAAATATCCAACCACTGAGAGAAAAAATTCCTTTAGCTCAAATTATTTAGAGCAACTGTCCATGTTCATCAATTTATGAGGATAATGAATTTTATCCTATACTTTGTCACTATAGATATATCTTTAGTCTATGAATTTGAATGACTTTGTGATATTTTATTTCACCGGAAGTTATAATAGGAGTTGAATGAGCAAGCACTGTGTTAAAAGATTGCTGCTGCAGCTATGAAAATAGTCCAAGAGAATTTAAACTTCGTTATTCAATAGCTAGCAGATATGGCTATTGGAATGGGGCTAGAGAAGGAAGTGTGAAATCTGTTGAAAATCATATGCTTGTAACTTATCTGTCTCTCCATTTAGCATCCCATTATCCTAAAATATCTTGGTCTGTAACTCCTGGCTGCTTTTCTGGTCATTTGACAACTGGTTAAATGAGCCTAAAAATTTCATCAGATTTCATATAAATAATAATATATTATTATATATACATACAAGTGTATCCCTCTGTGTATTTTTAATATCCTTATTTATATACAAAGAGATAAATGATTCAAATACGAGAAGGATAAGCAAGGTCAGTTCTTATGTCTGCCCATATGTTGGCATTGAGCTTCCTACCTGGAATCCTCAGCATGCTCCACCTTTAGCTATCCTTCCTGTTTCTTCATCCTTCCAAAGCCACTAGAATCAGAAGGCCCAGGGTCCCCCAGGGGGCACAGGGAGAACTTCCTGAGCACCTACTATCTCTGGTGGTCTGGTCCTGCCATAGCCTCCTATACATCAGGAACAACTTGCCACTCAGAAGTTACAAATCATGGACATGTTCACTGAAGCAACAGAATACTATATAAGAAATGAATGCCTAATATTGACAAACTTTTTATCTTTAGTGTAAAATTGAGGAAGGACCCAGAAGAATGATTCTATTTCTTCTCGTCACAATAATGTCAAATTTTGTTTTGCAGAATGGAAAAACATGTGTGCTTTCTAATTGAAAAAGAAATACATAGTATAAAATTATCAGGAAAATATAGAGGAGAAAATAAAAATCACCTAGAATTAAATTATCCAGAGATAACCACTCTTTATGGACTGAATGTTTGTGACCCACTCCCTCCCTCACCCTGTCCAAAATTCATGGGTTGAAGCCATAACCCCAATGTAATGGTATTTGGTGATAGGGCCTTTGGGAGGGAATAAAGATAATAAAGCCCTAATCCAATAGGGCTGGTGCACTAATAAGAAGAGGAAGAGACACCAGAGTGCTCTCTCTCTCTCTCTCTCTCTCTGCCATGTAAGGACACAGAAAGAAGAAGGCCATTCACAAGCCAGGAAGAGAGCTCTCACCAAAAACCATGCTGGCACCTTCATCTTGGACATCTAGCTTCCAGAACTGTGAAAAAATAAATTTCTGTTGTTTAAGATATCTATTCTATGATATTATTATGACAGCCCAAACAGACTAATATAGACAAATATTTTATATTCTCATATAGTAATATCCTTGTAGACTAAGAAATAATACACATACATAAATACATACATATATGGCACTATACCCAATGGTTTAGATCAGCACTGTCCAATAGAAATATAGTGTGAATCATATACACAATTTAAAATTTTTTAGTGGCCACGTTGAAAATTCTTGAAAAGGTGAAAATTACTTTAATAATGTTTTTTATTTAATCCACTATATCCAGAATATTGTCATTTCAACATGTAGCCAATTTAAAAGTTACTCTTGAGGTATCTGACATTCTTTTTTTACATCTAAGTCCTTGAAATCTGATGTATATTATACACATACACATTTCAATTTCTACTGGCCACGTTTCAAGTGCTGTGGCCACCATACTGGACAGAGCAGGTTTAGATCGAGAGCTTTCAGTCCTGGGTTTGGGTTGGGACTCTGCCTTATTTGCCAAATGGCCCTGGGCAATTTAATTAAGTCTTTAAGCCCTGGGTTCCTTGTGTTTAAAATAGAAGTAATCAAAGTGTCTGTATCAATGGTTTGTCCTGATGCCTAATTGATATGATATATGAAACATATACACTGCATGGTAAATGGTACTCAATAAATTTTGGCAAAAATTATTTTTGTAGTCATAGAATATGTCTTTATTTTACAATAAGTGCTAATTTGTATATTTAAAACAATTTTCTCGTCTAGTAATATCTTTCCATAAAATCTAAATTTATAGAAACATGCCAGAAAGTGAAATGTGTTGCCATGAAAGGTCATGCCATCTCATTGCAATGCAGTCCGTGTGTGTGCATATGTATGTGTGTGTGTGTGTGTGTTTCTACCCGTGCTTTGGGAAAAGTACACAAGTGAGAATATGCTATCGCAAAAATTTTCCAGGGCTGAGATGTACCTTTATTGAACTGAATTCCAAGGTATAATGGGTTGTCTTATGTTGAGAGCTCAGGCAAGTATTCGTAATGGTGGCAAATGATGAAACATCTTTTAATTTCTTAGTTGACATGCATCACATTACTCCAACCATTGCCGAATTAAATAGCCATTTCATTTATTGACAGTCTCAGCAAAAAGGCTAGGAAAATCAATTCTGAACGTGAATTATGACATTTCTTTGAAAAGCAAGCATTTCTGTTGTTTCTAAAATCTGCACCATGGTATCCTCTGTTTCTGAGTGGTAGGTTATTAATGAATTCCGGTTGCACCTTTTTCTGTGCTTGTTATAATTTTTGTCAGAAAGATAATAGCAGTTCCTGGCAAAATAACCTTTCCAACACTCTGTAACTTGATTTGCTGACAGTTCCTAGCCTCAGTTCTTGTAACTAGAGAGAAGAGGTGAAGTGGAAGGGTCGATCAAGGGACAGAGATTATCGAAAAAGTTCAAATAACTAAATCATTAAAATGCTGATATCTTCCCACATGACAAGGATATTAACAAGAAGAGGAAATAGTATAATATGAAAGCATTTTCCACAAAATGAATATAATGGGATTGCAGAAGAGGAAATTATACCAACCTACTTGCATTCATTATAGTCTGAATATTGGCCGTTCATCCTCATCCTCAAGTGTCCTAGTTCTGCTCTCATTCTCTGTCAAGAATAGCAAATCAATATGGCGTTGTGTGCAGACCTGAACTGGCCTTAAAACTATGTTCTTTTAAAAATAAAACTGTTGTGGCTGACCTGGTGGTGTAGCGGTTAAGTTTGCACTCTCTGCTTCTGTCAGCCCGGGGTTCGCAGGCCCGGATTCCGGGCGTGGACTGATGCACTGCTTTTCGAGCCACGCTGTGGCGGCGTCCCATATAAAGTAGAGGAAGATGGGCACGGATGTTAGCTCAGAGCTAATCTTCTTCACACACACACACAATAAATAAATAAAACTGTTACCCCAGTCATTTTAAAATGTATCCCATGGAAGCTAATAAATGCCAGTGTTTTGATACCCACAACTATTCATTTAAAATTACTAGAACAAACTCTTCTTTAAGAGCTAGTTGTTTTACATTCTTCTTTTTCTTCACTTCCCCCCCAGAATTTTATCCCAATGAAATACATATATTTTTTGACCGTTTTTTATTAATCATCCTATTTCTCTGCTACCAAAATATGTTTATAAATAGGAATTATTTTTACTTTAATTTTGTAAGGCTCTGTGAATTAAATTTTTCTATTGAGTTATAACATTTTTATTAACGAGTAATTTATAAAACTGAAGTAAAGATATTAATTTTTTGGTACATTATTGCAAAACATAAAAAATATTAAAAGCTTATTTCTTGATGAGAAGAATTGTAACTCTGTGTGTGTCTCACGGAAAGGGGTACTTAGGCTGTCTCAAAGAGAGAATGCTTCTGGGGGGCAGTATTTCAAATGATTCCCTGAGACAACATACCTTAAGGAGGTAAGGTCTGAGCAGGAGGTGTGATTTCCCTTTGTAAAATGGGAAAAGAACAGCTGTGAAAGGGGAGTGGGGTGGGGAAAAGAAAACCCAGCAGCTATAACTGCAGGTGTAGTCTCTCACAGGTCAATTTTAGGAAAGAATATACTGTATGTGGAGGTTGAGGTTCAGATCAGGAAATTGAGTTCCTTAAAATTTCTGTGCCCATATTCCCCTTTGGAATAAACTTCTTGAATCCCTAGGGATCAGCAATCCCTCTTGGAAGACCTGGATTGTAACTTTCCCATAATTCTTGGTAGAACATTGATGAGTGGAAAGGATTTGAGAAAGAAAACCGCTTTCAAGTTCTCCATCATATTCTAGGTGCAGCAGCTGTTTGACAAGGAGCAAGCTCAGTCAGTGTGGTGTAGTGGAAAGACCTTGGGTTTGGGGGGCTGGCTTTGATTTGTGGTTTTGTTACTCATTAATAAGTAAACTGCCAGTTTTGTCAGTGAAACTGGGATAATCTATAAATAAACATTATAGAGTTGCTGTAAAGATTCAATGAAATAGCATAGTCGAAGCACCTGGATCATAAAACATGTGGTAGGTGTTCAATAAAAAACACTTTAAAAATGTATATTCTTGTGCATTATTTACTTTCAGCAAAATTCTTAAGAGGAGAGATGGGCTCGAAAATGCCCCAAGATTGGTCTCAGATACACTCACAGTGGTAACGGGGTATTTACTTGTGTACTCAGGGATAATCTCACTTGTCAGTTTTCCGAGGAAAGAGGAAGAAACAACTTACTGCTCTCCCAAACTCTGCTTGGAAAATTGTAGGAATTTTCTCAGCCATCTGTGAGCACAAGATGATGTATGCAAAAGCCACTCAGAGAGAAGGCCTCTTTTTCTAGACACTTATCAGCTGAATACAATGCCCAACAAACAGCTAGAGGGTTTCGTTTCACCAGAGAAGAACTCCTGCTTTGAAATGTTTTCAAAGTTTCCATGACAAAATATTCTTTCACAGTCTCTGCATCAGTGAGCAGCTTTGTATTTCTAGCTCAGCTAAGCAATTAAAAGAAGATGAATAGATGTATTCCGGCATGTGTGATAACAAATGGCATACTTAAGGTGACAAGGTTTTCTGTGTTAACTGGCTTTGCAGTCACTTGCAAGTTTTTGAAAAATATCCCCTTTTATCGGGAGTTTCTCCCTGCTTAATCTGAGCTTAAAGGCTGTTTTTTCTCAAAGCAAATTGGAGGAGGACTTTTCAAGTCATCTTTGATGGGACAAAATATATGTACATATTCCCTCTGTGCAAAGGAGCTGCTGCTTTTTTTTATGACAGCTCAAAAGTGACTAAAGTTTGAAGCATCAAGCCATTCAACATTACAAAAGATGCTCGTCTTGGCTAGAAGGATGAGACTTATGCAGGACACTGAGGTGGTCCATTTAAATTGCTTCTCTATGGCTCGTGCTTTTCGGTAAGGTCAGTGCAAACTAACGAGGCTCTCCAAGGACTTTGGACTCGGGATATTTTTAGATCTAGACCATTCCCAGGAGCAGGGAATAATGGGAATTTAGATACTATTTTGGTTGCAAATTGATGGAAAGAGAAGCAAATGGCATTAAAGCCCTTTTAATTTAGTCTTCAGTTTTCATTGTCTGTTTTATTTGCTCTTGCTCTTTAGGAAAATTCACCCACCCTGGACTTCATTTAGGATCTCTTTAGTTATTTGAATTTATGTTTATTAAATCTGATAATTAGAATCATAGGGAATACTAACCTCTTGCTAGTTCACATGCTGTTTTGTGGCTTCAGGAAACAGGCAGTGTGGTATAGGGTGAAATACACTGACTTGGAGGAAAACAAACCTAGATTCAGGTTCTGACTCTGTCTGGTACTTTAGGCTCTGTGACCTTGAGCAAGGTACCTGATCTAGTATAGCTAGCAGTTGCAAATGTAAAATGAGGCCCCGGGATCAATCACATTCCCTAAGGGTGGTGATATGGCCTAGTGGTTAAACTTCCCAGGCTTGCTTATTTCCTTACTTAAAAAAGAATTTAAATGTTAAAATAATAGTAACTACCTCATAGGGTTGTTGTGAGGATTAAAAGTGATAATGTACGTGCTTGATAAAGAGTAGCTCATATGAGCTGAGAACTCTTGCTCTAAATATATTACTTAGGAGCCAACCCGGTGGTGCATAGTGGTTGGGTTTGCGTGTTCCACTTCAAGTGGCCTGGGGTTCGCAAATTCAGATTCTGGGCGAGGACCTCTGCACCGCTTATCAAGCCATGCTGTGGCAGGTGTCCCACATATAAAGTAGAGGAAGATGGACACAGATGTTAGCCCAGGGCCAATCTTCCTCAGCAAAAAGAGGAGGATTGGCAACAGATGTCAGCTCAGGGCTAATCATCCTCACAAACACACACACAAAATTATGTACTGTTATAAGGTCATCAATAAAGACTCAAATCATAGAACATTGGAATGGAACTCAGATTATCTAATCTAAATTCCTCATTTTATATGTGGACAAAAACCCCAAAACCGAGTGGAGATTAAGTGACGTGCTCCAAATCCCACACTGATATCCCATACCTGACTCCAACTCCATAGCACTAGGTGCATGTGGCACATTCAACAAACAAATATGCTGTCCACTCTAAGAAATTCCAAATATAGTATTTCACCCCCAAATCAGTGAACTCACCAAAAACTTGTGGGGGAGAAAGAGATCTTTCTGATCACTGTATTCTCTTTCCTACCTAAAATAGGAAATTTTTCATGAGTAAACAAAGAAATGGCCAAATAAGACAGAGGGCTCAATCTTCAGCAGAAGAGTTAAGACATTTATCAAAACAGAGTCCCTTGTCTAATGAGAATCCATCTGTGCCTTTCAGTAAACGAAAAAATACCTGCAGACCACTCATAAGAGTCGTTGAAATTTTTACATCAAATGTTTAACTTTTGTATTCCTGTTCTCTTCCCCTCCATAGAAGATGTTTCCAACCTTCTCCAACCACAATTCCTTCAAGAATTATTTTTATCGTACTTGCAGAGAAACATTTTGTCCCTTAGTTCCATTTTAGATACTTCACTTCATTCGGCTGAAACTAACTAGGGTTCCCAATGGAGAAAAGAGACAATGTGAAAATTCAACCATAAAACAAATACGTATTTTATGACCTAAACTTTGTGAAGTTACCTTGCCGTGTGTTCTGGCTAAATGATGCCTTTAGACATAATGAATCTTTCTGTCTAATAGACTGCTCAAAGAGGTTAGAGCACTTTCCAGCTATTTAAAACTCTAAAGTGGGAGCATTAAATGACAGAATGCCTTCCAATGTTGTTACGGCCTGCATGGTAAACACATCTGCCATTTCACAGTTCTATGCATGGTGTCTTTTAAAGATATCACTTTCACTCCTCACTTTTTTCTTCTACGGTGGAAAAGAACCTTATGCAAAGGCATAGAGAACAAATATTGCACAGGGTTTATCTACAACACATGTTGAGGCTGGAGCTGTAATGTTTACCCATATTCTCCAATCTCCATCTGAATAAATAAAGTGGTATCGTGGGATAGGCTGCTCTACAGATAACGAGTTTTAAACTCATTCATCCTGAGAAATTTCAGCTGATATAGTTTGCCTATCAAATGAATTTAAAATTGTATTGTCACTGCACTGCTTTCCATGGTGATTGCTTCTGCTCTGTGGTTCCATGCCTCAATAGACGGTTTGATTGTATATATCTGCTGCTTTGTTCATACGATTCTATTTGTAATGGTCTATAATGTACAACCCTGCTATCCAGTAATAAAGCTGAACATAACCCCTTCCGTGATTTAACTAAGGAGTTTATCTATTTCTAGTGCTATTTTCTGAGAGTAAATGAGGATATCCTTTTTGCTGATGACTCTTTTTCTTTTGTTCTTTCTCTTCCTTTCTTTCTTCTTCCCTCCGCCCTTCCTCCCTCCCCTCTCTCTTTTTCTTTGATCTATGTATCTTTCACAATTTGAGTTTGATGAATATTTCTGTTGAATTTTTGTGAAGAGAAGATAAGTTATCAATGCATTTTCTCCTTGTTAATGGATTCAGTGGCCTATCATTTATTATCTGAGTGCTGTGTGCCTTGAATAGATGGTGGGGTAGATGAGGCAGCCTTTCACTTGGTGATCTGCCCCCAACTGTCAGGGAATAGTCTTGGATCTTTGATCGAAATCAAGGACTGTCATTTGCCTCATACTTCACTGGTTCCAGGAAGGAAGCCAGGATTATTTTCCCCTGGAAAAAGAATCAGCTGTATTTCCTTCAAATGCCTAGATTTCACTCTCAGGCTCAATTATCTATAAAAAGAGCTTTTATAGCAAAGAGACTTCACCACAGAGAAATGATGTTAAGTCAAATGGAATATAAAGAAAACCATATTCCAAACTCTCTCTGATAAGTAATTTAATATTAACTGAAATCTGCAGTTGCAGAATATAAAAAAGAAATAAAAAATAACTCTGCTGCTTTCTCAAGGGAAAGATTACTAAACCTTTTGCTGAAGTTGGCCTCTGTGTCCTTTCCACAAAATCACCCTCTTAACCACTCTCTCTGACTAAAATACTTAAAACATCAATATAGGCATTACATTTTATTAAATTTGATGCTGACTCAAAATGACTAGGTGGAGAACATCATTGGATTTCAAACTGACCTTGACATGTCAAAGAAATGGACAGCTATGAACAGGTAGAAGTGGTTTAGTCTAGAAACAAGGTGAGGAAGAAAGACTATGGGTGCAGAAACCAGAGAGGCAGAACTGCTGGTGTATGAACAGCAGAAAACAGGTCAGGACACGTATGAGCCACTTCCTTCCAGATTATCCTTAAATATTACCTCCTCAGAGAAAACTTCTCTGATCACCCAATTAAATATACAACCCTTCATCATGCTCCATCCCTTTCAGCTTTATTTTCATTATATATATATTTTATTATATATATTAAGTGTACATTATAAATACCTACATATTTTAAACTGTGATTATTATCTGAATTTCCCACTAGAATATAAGCTCAATGAAGGCATTAACTTTATTTGGTTCACTGCTTGTACACTCGGCACCTAGAATAAATGGCACTAAATAAATATTTGTTGAAATGAAAAATATGAATTGGTTATGTTACATTGTAGCTAGAAGTTTTAATTAGGAGCATTGATTGCTAGTAATTCTCTCAGTCACTCAATACTTTTCAGGCTTTATATAAGAACCAAGTTCTGTTTGGTACTCAATTGTGCGATATTAGAAACTTGCCACAGATCTTGAAAAGATAGATGAAAAATGCATATAGTTCAGCCTTAGCAAGAATTCCCTGTGGGGTCTATCACATTTGGAGGAGTCTAGGTGGATTATCTCTCTTAGGGAAGAAAATATAGCAGGAGGATGAGATTTAATAGTACTTATTGAATATACGTAGAAATATCTAATATTTAGTGAGCAATAGTAGCTAATATTTCTATAGTGCCAGACAGTATTTTAAGTACTTTACATTTATTTGCTCTTTTAATCCTTAAAACAAACCTTTTAGGTAGGTTTTGTCATTTGGCCCTGTTGTATAATGAAGACTTTGGCTGGCTTTTCTTCCTGGTTCTTGCGAGGGAGCCTCTGAATCCTTGGAATCTCCTCAGTTATAGGAGTATCTTTGTTATTCATGGAGGGCCCTGATAGTTACGCTAATGAGATGACTCAGGGTGGGTCTCCAGATAGTTTCAGGATGGGGGCTGACTATGCCAGAAGGACCAACCCTGTGACTAGAGGGTTGGGTCTTTGAATCACGAAACATCAGCTCAGCCTCCTGGGAGGTGAAGGGAGCCAGAGATTGAATTCAATCACGTGGCCAATGACTCAGTCACGTGGCCAATGATTCAGCCAGTCATGCCTACATAATGAAACCCTAATGAAAACTCTGGACTGAAGCTTGGGTGAGCTGGGCAATGTGTCCTGAATCTGCAGGGAGAAGATGTGGGGACCCTCCCAGACCATGCCCTATGTGTCTCTTCTTTTCACTGGTTCTCAGTTGCATTTTTTTGCTATAATAAAACTGTAATAGTATAACGCTTTCCTGAATTCTGTAAGTTGTGGTAACAAATCATCAAACCTGGTAATGGGAACCCCCAAATTTGTAGCTAGTTGGTCAGAAGTGCAAGTGGCCTGGGATCTGAGTTTATGGCTGGTGTTTGAAGTGAGAACAGTCTCATGCAGGCCTGAGCCCTTAACCTGTGAAGTTTTGCTTAACTCCAAGCAGTTAGTGTCAGAATGGTGCTGTAGTCCCTCTTGACAGATAGAGAAATGGAGACATGCGGAGGTTAAATATTTTGTCCAAAGTCTCACAGCTAGTAAGTGGCAGCATCAGGAATTAAATCCAGGCTATCTACCTGCAAAAAATGTCTACTCTTAGTCATTAAGCTATTGTCTCTCTTAATCGAAGAGCTCTTTTCAGTTTTCAAAGGATGTAGGGTTGGAATGAATCAATTAGAATTTATTACCCTGTTTACACTTTGATTTTGAACTTCTGGCATCCAGAACTGTGAGAGAATAACTTTCTGTTGTTTTAAGCCACCCAGTGTGTGGTAATTTGTTACAACAGCACTAGGAAACTAACATGGGATCTTAAACCTAATGTGACCAAAACAGAACTCTTGCTCCGTCCCCACCCAAAACTTGCTTCCCCTTAGTCTTGTGTTCTCAGCGAATGGCAACCTTATCCATCCAGTTGCTAAAACCAAAATTTGAGGAGTCATCCTTGATTCCTCTTTTCCTCACCTCCCACCTCTGACCCTTTAGCAAACCTACCTGTTGCCTTTATCCTCAAAACAGATGGACATTTTCCACCTCCATTTCTCTGTAGCTCCATTGTTACTACCCTGGTTAGAACTACCACCATCTCTGGTTTGGACTACTGTAACACCTTCTTCACTGGTTTCCCTCCTTATGTTCTTGCCCCATCACACTTAGAATAAAATCCAAACTTCTTACCTTGGCCTACAAAACCCTACCTGAACTGGTTCATGCCTACCCATCTGAATTCATCTCACCTCACTTTCACACACTGTGCTTTGGCCATACAGGCATTCTTTATGTTTCTCAACTCATTCTTACCTTAGGCCTTTGCACTAGTTGTTTCCTCTGCCTAGAATGCAATTCCCCCTCTTCTTGATGTAACAAGTTCCTTCTTATAAATCAAACCTCAGGTTCAGTATCACCTCCTCTGAAAGACCTTTTTCTGGTCACCTGGTTTAACTAGCCTTCCCAGTATTTATTCTCTGTCACATTAGCCTATTAAAATTCTTTGCACTGCACCCATCATTATCTACACTTTTCTTCTTTGTCTATCTTTCCTCACTAGAATATGAACGATATGAGAATAGGGAACTTGCTTGACTGGTTGGCCAGTGCTTTGCTAATTGCCAGACAGTCCTTGGCATATAAAAGAAACTCAATAAATACTTGTTAAATGAATAACTCTCATTCTCCCCACCCCTTGCAATACCTTGTAAAAAATATTGACACAGGTTTTCAAGCACAGAACCTTGAAGGCTTGGGGAAATCAGTAAGAGAGGGGTGAACAATCATCTAACATGCTCTTTTTTTTTTCATTATAAAAGTTCCTTATACACTTTAGTTCTCTTACTGTGTTTGTAGAGTTCTCTCTTCTGTTGACATATACTGAACACCTAATTGGGATGATTACATGTTAAGAAAAAAAACCATATTTATTTCTCAAAAAAAAAATGGAAGATCTAAAGTTGTTAGTATGGGAGGTATCATTGTATAAAATGAATGAGTTTGCTGTTAACTGGAAACTATAAGCCATTAAGACCTATTGAGGCATGCCTAATTTAATCCCATTAAATCACTTACACACAGGGAAAATAATTTTTACAGTTCACTGATAGTTTTAGAAATTTTTACTGTCATTAGAAAACAGTTAAAAACAAATTGGTAAATTTCTAAAAAATGATTGCCATTTAAAGAAGCACTTATGTTTGTCTTCACTCTTTTTAAAATATGAATTTCAATTTAATATCTAACTCATGCTTTCAGAAGTTGAATTTTAGGTTGATCTAAAAATGCTTAATAAATTCATGTAATATCTTAGCACAAGTAATATCCTAACAAGTAATATCCTGATGCAAAAAAATGCCTGTGTTTGTATGGTCTTAGCTCAGAAAAACATTTTTAAATGTTTGAAATAAAAATCAAAGAATATTTTGAATGGATTCAAGATTTGAATGTAAGAACTAAAACCATAAAACTCCTAGAAGAAAATATAGGCAGTACACTCTTCGACATTGGTCTTAGCAGTGTCTTTTCAAATACCATGTCTACTCAGGCAAGGGAAACAAGAGAAAAAATAAACAGATGGGACAATATCAGCCTAAAAAGCTCTGCAAGGCAAAGGAAACCATGAACAAAACAAAGACAGGAGTGACATCAGCATCATGGCAGAGTGAGATTCCCCCTTTGTATCTCTGCCCCCTAAGACACAACAAAAACATCATTTGCATACCAACAGAGGGTAATCAAACACTACAAAGGACTTCTAAAAGACCCACACCATGGTATATCTGATGGTGGAGGTGCAGGAAGCCCCATAGGACTTGAGGAGAGGTAAGGAGATTTACTCCCCCTCTCCATTTGATCGGCAAAGCCAGACAGCATTGGTGGGAGGAGCAGCCCTCTGTGAGAAAACTATCGCTGTCCAGGTGTTCTCACAGACTGTTGAGAGATTCCCATTGGGAAGTGGCGACGAACTGTTGTGGGGGTGTGGTCAACATCCAAGCACCCCAGGAGAGCAGATAGTGAGGGAAGGAGGAAGCCCCCAGGATGGGCAGGCAAAAGAGAGAGCCCCCCCCACACACCCTGTGCATCAGCACAATCCCTCTGGGGACTGCAGTGGGTTCAGAACACACAGCTCATGACCTCCACCCAGTGGCGGCAGGTGGAAACTGTAGGACCAGATATTCTCAAGGTGAGAAATAGCAAAGGAAAATCAGCCAGCTCTATGCAAAAGTATCTTAAGTCTCCAGGACAAGTGGAAAATGACAAGCACCCAGAAACCAACCCTGAAGGCACAGAAATCTATAACCTAAATGACAGAGAATTCAAAATAGCTATCATAAAAAAAACTCAACAAATTACAAGAGAACTCAGAAAGACAATTCAACGAAGTCAGGAATTTCTTCACAAAAGATATTGAAAC
This sequence comes from Tapirus indicus, assembly GCA_031878705.1. Classification (NCBI taxonomy): domain Eukaryota; kingdom Metazoa; phylum Chordata; class Mammalia; order Perissodactyla; family Tapiridae; genus Tapirus; species Tapirus indicus. The sequence continues at coordinate 105,682,044 of CM062917.1, forward strand.
CATAAAGAAAAACCAATCAGAAATACTGGAGATGAAAAACACAATGGATGAGATAAAGGAAAACCTGGAATCTTTAAAGAGCAGAACTGACGATATGGAGGAAAGAATTAGCATTATCGAGGATAGCCATGCAGAAACATTCCAGGTAGAGGAGGAGAGAGAACTAAGGCTAAAAAGAAATGAAGAAATTCTTCAAGAAATATCAGACTCAATTAGGAAAAGTAACATAAGGATAATAGGTATTCCAGAAGGAGAAGAAAGGGAAAAGGGAGCAGAGAGATTGTTCAAAGAAATAATAGCTGAGAACTTCCCAAACCTGGGGAAATAGTTGGAAATAACAGTGAATGAAGTCAATAGATCACCTAAATATATAAACAGGAAAAGACCAACTCCACGGCATATAGTAGCAAAGCTCGCAAAAGTCCATAACAAAGAAAAAATACTAAGGGCAGCTAAACAAAAAAACAAAGGAAACCCCATCAGACTCTCAGCTGATTTCTCGACAGAAATTCTTTAGGCTAGGAGAGACTGGAATGATATATTCAAAATCCTGAAAGACAAAACCTTCAGTCAGGAATACTTTATCCAGCAGAAATATCCTTCAAATATGGTGGAGAAATAATAACTCTCCCTGAAAAACAAAAGCTAAGAGAGTTCATCACAACAGGACCCCCACTACAAGGAATGCTCAGGAAGGCCCGTATACCTGAAAAACAAAACAAAACAGAAAGGGGGTACAAAGTTTTGAGCAAGGAGAAAAACAAGGAGACTAAACCAGAAAAATTGCAGTTGGAAAACACCAAAAATGAATATAAATACATCACTTTAAACAAACTCACAACACAAGATGGAATAAGTAGTGACAACAACAAATTAGAAGGGGAAGAGGAAAGAGATCGAATTGACTTAGTCTAAGGAAAACAAAAAGACAATCCACCAACTGGGAGAAAATATTTGCAAATCATATATCTGACAAAGGGTTAATTTCCAAAATATATAAAGAACTCATACAACTCAACAACAAAAACCAAACAACCCAATCAAAAAATGGGCAGAGGATATGAACAGACATTTTTCCAAAGAAGATATACAGATGGCCAACAGGCACATGAAAAGATATTCAGCAGCACTAATTATTAGGGAAATGCAAATCAAAACTCCAATGAGATATCACCTTACATCTGTCAGAATGGCAATAATTAACAAGACAAAAAATAACAAATATTGGAGAGGATGTGGAGAAAAGGGAACCCTCATACACTGCTAGTGGGAATGCAAACTGGTGCAGCTGCTATGGAAAACAATGTGGAGATTTTTCAAAAAATTAAAAATAGAAATACCATATGATCCAGCTATCCTACTACTGGGTATTTGTCTGAGGAAGATGAAGTCAACAATTCAAAGAGATTTTTGCATCCCTATGTTCATCGCAGCATTACTCACAATAGCCAAGAAATGGAAGCAACCCAAGTGCCCATCAATGGATGAATGAATCAAGAAAATGTAGTATAAATGTCCAATGGAATACCACTCAGCCATAAAAAAGGCAAAATCATCCCAATTACAACAACATGGATGGATCTTGAGGGTATAATGTTAAGTGAAATAAGCCAGATAGAGAAAGGCAAACGCTGTATGATTTCACTCATATGTGGAAGATAAACAAACATGTAGATAAGGAGAATAGATTAGTGGTTACCAGAGGAGAAGGAGGTAGGGGGGAGGGCAAAAGGGGTAAAGGTCATATTTATGGTGACAGATAAAAGCTACACTATTGGGGGTGAGCACAATGCAGTCTTAACAGAAACTGATATATAATGATGTACAGATGAAATTACACAATGTAATAAGCCAATATGACCTTGGACAAATAAAATAATTAAAAAATTTAAAAAATCAAAGAATATTTTGAGACACTTGAAAATAACATGAAATTTAAATTTAAATGTCCATCAAACACAGCCACGCACATTCATTTATGTACCATCTATAGCTGCTTTCCCATTACAATGACAGCACTGAGTAGCTGTGATAGAGACCACATGGCCTGCAGAGCCTAGCTATTTATTACCAGGCCTTTTACAGAAAAAGCTTGCTGACTCCTATTCTAACATATAAAAATATTTGAATATTTTTGGCGCCAGCCCCATGGCATAGTGGTTAAGTTTGGTGAGCTCTGCTTTGGTGGCCCAGGTTCGTGGGTTTGGATCCCAGGCATGGACTTACACCACTCGCCAGCCATGCTGTGACGGTGACCCACATACAAAATAGAGAGGGATTGGCACAGATGTTACCTCAGGGCAAATCTTACTCAGCAAAAAAAATTGAATATTTTTATTACTCTGTTCATCTTAAACATCTAATTATACAGTAATGCAGTATGTCCTAAATTCAAATAAGTATTTTCTTGTAACTAAGAATTATTGCCATTTAGTACAAGGACAGCAACATGACAAGAGATTTTCACATATTGAGGTACATGGGGTAACTATTTGGGTTCAAAACTGATTCAGCTTGAACTAAAAAGCCTAACTTATGGCCTATCAAACATATATTGTACATCTGCTTTAATCATTAAGGTAAAGAATACACTCTCTTAAGATAAGAATGCATACTTCCCCTCCTACGCCCTACGTCTGCCAGTATTAGTCCCTTTCTGGACACCAGGGTCATGTTGACCTGCTAATTTGCAACTGAATACCTCTTGAAACTTTGATGAATACGTATCCTGGGTGTGTTTAATGTACGTTCTTTGTTCTAAAAAGGTATGAGACTGTACTGAAAACCATGCTTCTCTAGAATGCTTTCTTCCTTTCTGGAAAAGCCCACCTGGATTATAATCCCTACTGTGGCTCAAGTAAAACTCACCTTATTTCTCTTATTTATAGAATGGTTATTGGTTATTTTGCATTGACAAACACAAACATATATAGGAAAATGGATCTACCCACATAAATTGTAATGGCATATATCTCTAGAACCTATTAGTCAAAATGTTCATCCCTAGACTATATGAGAGCAGGGGGCTGTCTTTGTTAAGGCTTCTATTTATATTCAGGTATACCATTCAATCAAACATATATATAAAGTCCTTGGTGCTGTGACACAAAGATGAATGAGGAAGTCTCTACTCTCCAGGAATTCCAGATCAAGCAAGAAGTTCACATTTTCATTCCCTACATAACTCAGTGAGATACTTATTATTGCTAGTTTGGAGGTGATGTAACAAAATGCAGAGAGATCAGGCAATTTGTCTAAGACACTGTGAAACATTGGAAATTCCTGTTTTGTTTTTTTTTCCTGGATTGAGGTTAATATAGTAGTGAAAGACATACATACATTTTTACAAATAGCATAGTGCTGAGCAAGTGCATAGGAAAAAGGAAGAACCTAAAGAGGTCCAGACCTGGCAGGGGAAATCTGTCAGGGAAGTCCCCGCCAGAACGAATTCTAGGCCCATGCTGTTTCAGCATCTAACAGATTCCTGTATACGTTCCAGGTTTAATATGGTTGAGAGTCAAGCATAGGGGACATTGGGAGTGGGAGGGCATCAGACTGGAGTCTGTTCTTTAGCAGGTATATTTCAATAGATCACAGACACCATACCAACTCCCCCATTAAAAAAAAAAAGTCTCAAAATAGACTCAGTGGAGCCCTGTAAAGTGTAATGATACAAGGAAGAACAGCATGGGTGCTGAGAGAAGCTCTGAAGTCTGACCTTTCTCAGATGTGGATGTGATGACCCACTTCCATTCCAGGTGGAGGATAAATTCAGATAAAGATACATGCTGCTGTTGTGTAGAGGCACATGTGGCCTTACAAATGGGCATGCCGCCAGAGCTCAGAGTAACCAGGCTGATACATGCACTGACAGTCACTGTTCTGGCTCCAACTGGAAAGGCAATTCAAACACATAAAGGTCTAGACTGTAGACTCTGCCAATGTTAGAAGGAAATGGCTCCTCCCTCTGGTCTCAGCTATATATATGAAATTATATGTATATAAAATTACACACACACACACACACACACACTTTTTTTCTCTTTCCCTGAACTATTTGAGAGTTAGTTGCAGGCTTGCAGGATTCATGTTACTTCTCCTTTCGGCCCACATCTTCTGAGAAATGGACATTCTTAGATGTACCAAACATTATCATTACTGAAGACATCTAATATTAACATAACACTATGATCTAATATACAGTCCATATTCAAAACTTCACAATTGTCCCAATAATGTCTTTTATAGGTTAAAAAAATTTTTTTTAATTTAAAAATCCAAGATCTAGTCAAGGATTATGCATTGCATTTACTTGTCATGCTTCTTTAAGGTCTTTCTAGGATAGTTCCCCTGGCCCTTTTTTGGCATTTTTGAAGAGTCAAGTGTAGGTGTTTTGCAGATTGCTTTTTTTTAACTATAAAAAATTATTATTTTTTTTGGTGAGGGAGATTGGCCATGAGCTAACATCCATTGCCAATCTTCTTCTTTTTGCTGAGGAAGACTGACCCTGAGCTAACATCTGTGCCCATCTTCGTCTACTTTATATACAGGACACCGCCACAGCATGGCTTGATAAGTGGTGTGTAGTTCTGTGCCTGGGATCCAAACCTGTGAACCCCGGGCCACTGTAGTGGAGCATGTGAACTTAACCAGTATGCCACTGGGCTGGCCGGCAGGTTGCTTTTTAATTGGGATTTGTCTGGCTGTTTTAATATGATTCAGGTTAAACTTTTTTCTTTGGAAGGAACATTACAGAAATGATGTTGTGCCCTTCTCAGTAAGCCAATGAGGAGATCCATTAGGTTATTTTGTCCTATAATTGTGATGTTAAGTTTGATCATTTAATTAAGGTGGGGTCCATCGGATTTTCCCACCTTCAAACATATCTTTTCCTCTTTGAAATTAACAAGTAATCAGCAGAGTGATGCTTTCAGACTGTAAATATCCTCTTCAACAATCTTTCACTCATGTTTTGGCATCTATTATTGATTCTTACTTGAATCAGTTATTACTGTGGTGGTTTGCCAATGGTGATGTTCTAATTCTATCAACTCTTCTACATTTGTTAGTTATAATTCTTCCATAAAGAAGAGTCTCCATTCCACTTAAAAATATTATTTATTTATAATTATAACACACATACATATACATAAGCACATGCATATAAGATATTTTATATCTGCATGGACTGATGGATTTTAAAAAATTCATTGTGTTGTAATTAGTTTCTGCCATTCTTCATTATGATACTCAAGAATTAGTTTAATACAGATCTACACTAACTTAGTCCTGCTGTCGGGAATCTGATGTCTTTGATTGTGAGTCCAACCTGGACCAGAGCTCTCCTGGGAAATGTGACTATGGCTCTGAAGAGTTGGGAGAGATCTTAAGCAAACTTTCTCGTGGACTGTAGGAATCGTCTATATAATGTCTTGCATGCATCTGTGGAAAGAGTGCATACTATTTGCTTTCTTTGGAATGCGTATATTTCTCCCAGTCAAGATGCCCTTATGCATCTGATTCATCACACATCTTCTGCCATCTGGTGGTTGGTTACTGAACCTACAAGAAGAAACCAGGCAGACATGGCCCTTAGATATTTGGAGACCAAAGCAGGAACTGTGCTATCCAATACTGTCCACACATCAGATGACAATGCCTAATAAGTAGGTCATTTCTTTGTAGGTAAGAGTCTTTCATTTTAAAACTTGTGAGTTTTTGGACGACCAAAGAAGATGCGAAATATATACTGGTCTCTGTCACAAATGCTATCTAAGTTAAACCTCAGGAAGCTCTATGAGGTAAACACTATTATCCTCATCTTTCGGATCAGAAAACAGAGAGTGAAAGATTCTGTCAAGGTCATGTAGCCTGTAAGTGGTGGAGCCAAAATCTGAACCAAACTTAGCTGACTTTGAAGCGTGTGTTCTTTCCATTCACTACAGGCTCTAAAGTGTGTTAATCGGTGTGTGTGTGTGAGAGAGAAAGAGAGAGAAACAGAGTGTTATTTACATTGTAGATCATTGGAGGCCTCCCAAAATCTCTGAGTAAAACTCTTTTTACTCAGAGATCATAACAATTAAGATATATTAGAACATAACATCATATACGTTTTTAGGTCAATGCTGTTCATTGATATCAGATTTCCTCATTTCTATAATAAATTTAAGAGAGGGAGTAGGGTCAAGTATTTAAGAGAGCCTGTATTAAGTATTAAGGATTTAGTAATCAGACCTGACTTTGTTCAAATTTGTCTCTGCCACTTGAATGTGTGAATCTGAACAAGTTGGTAGGTGTCCCTAAGTTTTAGTGTGCTCATACATATAATGGTAATGTATACATAATATTTAGTTTATGGGGTTGCAAACATTAAGTTAGATAATATATGTAAAGTGCTTGGCTCAGGGCCTGACAGAATTTGTGCTCAATAACTGATGATGATTGCCATTATTAATTATGAGAGGAGTGAGTAGGAATGCTTTTAGGCCAGTAAATATTCCTCAGATCTGAAGACTTTCTTGATGCATCTTCTTAGAGATGAAGCAATGAGTTACTTTTGCTTTTTCTCCTTGACCCTACTTAACATTTAAATTAAAGTGGTTCTTAGCCAAACAGTTCCAGGGCCTTAGTAACCTGTTAATCAGATGGCCATCTGTGACTGATCCATGGAGACTCTTAACTTCTTTCTTTCTCTAATTGTTGCTGACCAGAGTCTTCAGAGACCACCTGACTTGGGAAGAACAATTGTTCAAGGTCAACAGGACATAAGCTGTGACAGTTTTAAATCATTGGAGAATAAACTTATTTTAGGTGACATTTGTAAGGCAGATTTTGATATTCATATCAATGTTGCTGAGACAAAGAAATGGAACATCATTCTTTATTGTCTTCAAATATTCTTAGTGTGACTTTTTTTGCATGAACGTGTGCAATTCTCCTTTTACTTACTGCTTATCAAATAGAAATATGTGACATTTTAACTGATTTGATACATTTATTGCCTTGTTATACTTCATCATTTTGTAGAGTACTTTACAATGGATTCACTTAAATATATTCATTGAATATTTATTATATGCCAGGCATGAAGTCACTTTACATGTTAGGGTATAAGAAAGAAATGAGTAAATATAAAAATACATGTGTCAAGCACTATGTCTGGAATAGGCAATATAAAAATTAATAAGATACGGTCTTTTTCCTCAATGAACTTAAAGACTGGTTTATCATCACAATTTAATGAAGTTATTATTATTAAATACATTTATTGGAAGATGAGGGAACTGAAGTTAAAAGAAGTTGAAATAACTTGCATAAGGTCACCCAGAGAGTAAGTGGTATAATTGCAATTTGGATTAATCAAATATTTTTATAATATTGTTTTATTTCTTTTATTGGCTTTGGAACTATCTCATTTTTAAAAACATTGATCTGCAGTAAAAATATGCATTCCTAACTTATTATAGTCTGCTTAGAATAAGTATTGTACAACTTTCTGTATAATTTAATAATCATACTTCCATTTTCCCTTCTAGCCTTTGGACTATTTTTGTCATACATTTTATTTATAGATATGTTATAAACACCATGATATATTGCTATTAGTTTTATTTGAATAGTAAATTCTTTTTTAAATTGATCTAAAGAAAATAAAATCTTAGATTTTTATCTATGTGGCTACCTCTTCTAGTACTCTTAATTCCTTTGTATATATCCATATTTCCATCTCATAGGTTTTTTTAACTCTGACTGAACGACTTCCTTTAACATTTCTTGTAGTGCACATCTTCTGGTGATAAGTTCTTTCAGCTTTTGCATGTCTTGAAAAGACTTTATTTTTACTTCATTTTTGCAAAATATTTTTGCTAGGTATAGAATTCTAGGTGGACAGATTTTCAGTATTTTAAAGATGTTGCTCCATTGTCTCCTTGCTTGCTTTGTTTTGAATGAGAAATCTGCTCTTATACTTATTTATTTATTTTTAAAGTAACACATTCTCCCTCTCCCCACTCCCACCCCCTCTCCCCTGGCTGCTCTTAAGATTTTTCTCTTTATCACTGGTTTTGACCAATTTGATTAGGATGTATTTTGGCAGTTCCGTTCATATTTCTTGTTCTTGGGATTTGTTGAGCTTCCTGGATCTGTGAGTTTATGGTTTTTAACAATTTAGAAAAGTTTCAGCCATCATTTTTTCATACATTTTTTGAGTTTTTCCATTTTTTTCTTCTCCCTCAGGGACTTACATTATATAAATACTGGACCACTGGAAGCTGGCCCACAGCTCACGGATGCCCTGTTTATTTTTGTAAATTCTTTTCTCTTTCTGTGTTTCATTGTGGACAATTTTTATTGTTACTTCTTCAAGTTTACTCTAATTTTCTTCTGAAATATTGACTCTCTTCATTCCTATCCAGTGTAGTTTTCATCCCAGCATGGTAGTTTTCATGTCTTCAAATTTGATTGCCCCAGATTTCTGGCTTCAGCGAATCTCCCTTTTTAGAAAATATTTCTTGTCTCTACTTAATATTTTTTACATATGGAATACACTTATAATAATTATTTTAGTGTTAATTCTAACATTGGTCTCAGTCTAGGTTGGTTTCAATTGATTGATTTTCCTCTTCTTATTGGGTTGTATATTCTGGATTCTTTGTATTGGAAAATTTGGATTGGATGCCAGACATTGTGAATTGTATCTTGTTGACTGCTGAATATTTTTGTATTCCTATAAATATTCTTGTGCTTTGTTCTAGGATGCAATTAAGTTACTTGAAAACAGTTTGAACCTTTTGAGTCTTGCTTTTACAATTTGGTAGGTATGACAAGAGCATCTTGAGTCTAAGGATAATTATTCCTCATGTATAACACAATGCCCTTTTGAGTGCTCTACCCAATGCCCCGTGAATAATATGACTTTCCAATCTGGCTGATGATAACGGGCACCAATCTTTGTCCTGTGTGACCACTGGGTACTGTTCTCTTTAATTCCCTGGGCTCAGGTAGTTTCCTCAAATGAATGTGCTAAACACTTGAAGGGGACTCTCTGGAGATTTCCAGGCTTCTATTTGTGCAGATCTCTGCCTTCTGCTACTCTGTCATGCAAATTCCAACTGCCTTGTTTTCCCTGGACTCCAAGCTTCATCTTCTCAACTCGGAAAGTCTGATGGGCTCTGCCTGGTTTCTCCCTCCCTGATAGTGGCCTAGAAACTCTCAAGTCAGGAAGCTGGAGCAATCACAAAGCTCACCCTATTTGTTTCCTGTCTCAGGAATGACTGTTCTTTGTTGACTGATGTCCAGTGTCTTGAAAACCATTGTTTCATATATTTTGTTTTTCCCTTTTCTTATTTTAGATAATTTTGTTATTCTATCTTGGCTGGAAGCAGAAGTCCCCTCTTTTAGCACTTTAAAGATGCTGTCTCTTGTCTTCTGGCTGTCATTGTTTCTGATGAGAAGTCAGAGCCATCCCTATTATTGTTCCCCTATGTATAATAATTTTCCCCTTTGGCTGCTATTAAAATATTTCTTTATTTTTGATGTTCAACTGTTTTACTATCATGTGCTGAGCTATGGTCTTCTTTGCATTTGTACAATTTTTGGTTTGCTCAGCTTCTTAGGTATGTAGGTTGATGTTTTTCACCAAATTTGAGGAAATTTCAACCATTATTTCTTCAATCTTTTTATGCCCCAGTCTCTCTCCTATCCTTGTGAGACTCTAATTGTATGTCTTTTAAACATCCTGCTACGGTCCCACAGAACACTTCAGTGCTGTTCATTTTTTAAAATTATTTTTATCTTTGTTCTTCAACTAGGGCGATTTCTATCATCCTATCTTCAAGTTCACTGATTCCTTTGTTTCCGTTGTCCAGTTTTATCTTAAGCCCTCTAGTGAGTTTTCTATTTCATATATTTTATTCTTTAGTTTTTAAATTTCCATTTGTTTCTTTCTTTCAGTTTTCATGTCTCTACTGATATTCTCTATCTATTCACTCATTCTATTCACTATTTTCTTTAAATCTTTGAACATGCTTATAATAGTGTTTTAAGAATACTTTTCTGATAATTTCAACACCTGCATCATCCCGGGAGACTTCTTTTATTGACTATTTTTTCTTTTGACTTTATCTCATACTATTTTGCTTATTTGCATGTATAGCAGTTATTAAAAATGTATACTGGATATTGTGGATGAGACACGATTTATGGATTGTGTTGTTTTCTTTAAAGAATGTTGAGTTTTTTCTGACTGACAGTTAATTCATGGTGGGTCACTTCGATCTTATAGAGTGGGAGTTCTCAACCAGGAGTAATTTTGCTCCCCCCACCCCAGGATATATTTGGCAAGGTATGGAGATGTTTTCGGTTGTCACAACTTGAGGGTGGTGGTGGCATACAGTAGGTAGAGGCCAGGAATGCTGCTAAACATCCCACAATTCACAAGAACAGCACCCCACAACAAAGGATTATGTGAGCCAATGTTTCAATAGTGCTGAGGTAGAGAAACTCTACTGTGATTTTTAGATGTTGTTAGAAAGGGTGCATTTCAGTTTTTTCCCTCAGTCCTAGAGCATGTCTCTTATTCAGTCCTTATTTCTAATGTGTGGCCTTTCTGGGGTCTTAATTAAATGCCTAAAGTACTAAGTGAAGTGCCTTTATTATACTCTGACTGGCTAGAAGTCCAAAGTTTCCCAGCACTTTACAACCTCTGGTATCTTCGTTCAGGAATCACTGCCCAGCAGCTGTTCTCTGGTTGACCTCATTGCATCTCACCCTGCAGTCCAGTGCCTGGCCGAGGTCCTGAGGGGCACCTCCATGCAGTTCTGAGGATCCCATTTTTTGCATCTCCCCCATCTCACGTATCTTTCCCTATAAACTCTAGTCTCTTTAGTAACCTTAAATTCCAAACTCTGTTTCTTCTGCCTAATGAGACTGCCATTTTCTGTACTTCATTTTAGAAAGTGCCCTAGATAGAAATGTGAGGTCAACATGAAGCTCACTTCACATGTTTCCCTTCTGTGAAGAATCACAGCCCTGTACAGTTGGTTGTCCAATGCTTGACAACGATTGCCTCATATATTTTGTACAGTTTTATAGTTTGTAATGGGAGTGTAATTCCTACACCAGTCATTCCATCATGGCCAGGGGTAGATATTCCAGTACTAGAACTTGAATCTCAACTCTTGATCTTAGGTTTCTCCATCATTCTTTGAGAGTAACAAGACATTCTTTTAATCAGAAATAATTCCTTGATAATAGATGAAGATAAAATTTCAGTTTCCTTCTCTAGAAAATTCTAGAGAGGAACATTTCTGCTAGATCTACCTTTTTATTCCATTCTCCAAGGCCATTTCAATACTGGCTAATAAGACAATATAAATGATAACTTCCCTCTATGAATGATAATAATAGCTATCTTCTATTGTATGCTTTCTATTGTCAGGCACTATGCCAATAAATTTACTTACATTTTATTTTATTTGATGCTAATGGCAGCCCTGTTTTACTTTTAAGAAAACTAAGCTTCCAAGAGGTTAAGTAACTTGGTTAAGTTTTCAGAGCTAGTGAAGTGACAGAACTGAAATAAAGACCTAAGTCTGTCTGACTCTAAAGCTTCAAATGTGTATCAGTCAAGGTAGGCTAATTGCTGTTACAAACAACCCCCAAATCTCAGTGGCTGAACACAATAACACTTTATGAAAGTGTTCTTCTCATTCACGTCGCATTCCAGCATGGGTTGATGGAAATGTCTGCCTCACATGATCCTTCCTCCTAGTGGTCCCATCATTCCCTGGGGCCTTGAAATCTCTGCTCCTCTACTTCATCAGAAGACAAAAAACAGTGTGGAGGATCAAGCTGGAAGCTTTTCAAGCTTGTAAGTGGAGAACATCACTTCTGATCACATTCAGTTGGGCAGAAGTCAGTTAGAGAACTTCACCTAACTACGGTGAAACTGTGAAATATAGTCTGGCTATGTACTCAGGAAAAAAAAGAGAATGGGTTTTGGTGAACAGCTAGCTGGTCTCTGTCATACCACATTAAGCCAAATTCTCCTCTACATTGCTCATTGGGAAGCATTTATACACTTTGCTCTAAATGCAGTTTTTCTTAGCAGGGGACCTGGTTCTGTACCACAGATGATCCTCTAGGCTAGTGAAAGTTAATGCAATTATGACCTGAGAAGATTTGGATCTTTAGTTCATGTGTCACATTGTCCCTCATAGGATCAATCATCATCATCATCATCCCCAATTTTAAGTAATACATTTTTATTCTTAATTTTTGACATTTTAATCTATGGGTAGTATCTATATTATTTTAATTAGTGTGCTTTCCGATCATTCTCTCTATCATGCCCCTTAGACCTGGGCCACCATGGAGTCAATGCCTTGTTTCCTTGGCCTTTATCTTGTCTATGTATCAGGCTTTCAGAATGGTGTCTTCCGAAGCAAGCCCTGAGTGTATAAACACAAAATGAGTGTCAGGAACTTTCTAACTGCCCTGAAAACAATATCAGTGCTAAATTAATTGTCAAAAAATAATCACAATCACTTCTCGGCCTTTTGGCTAAGATCAAGTGTAGGATCTGTTCTTATCAATTTAATATCTGATACTTCCTCTATCTGAGGACAATATACTAAATGGAATTTTTGGAGCTGGGAGATGCAATAGCAACTTGCTCTGTACACTCCGTGCATCGACCTGGTATTGCAGCACTTCCAGGGAAGGAGAACACCCTGGACAGGAAAAAATAATCACAAGTATGAGGAAGATGCTTCCTAGGTTCCTTTGGGAATTGGTGGTGACACCTGGGAGACCAACTTTTAACTTAGAAAGAGGTAAATCTGCAAAGCACTTTAGTCAGATTGCTTTGTTCAGCCCCCCTGAGTCTTTCTTTTGATTCCAGTACCTCTTTCTCTTCTGTTTGGTTGGAGTGTTCAAACAAATTCCTTGAATTTCATCCCAAGGGCACGTGCCCTAATCCAGGATCTTCTTTGCCTTCCTTATGACAACATATCCAAATTTTCCCTGTCTTTAATATCTTCCTTCCTAATTCACCCTACAGAGGACTACCATTTCCTTTTGAAAGTGCAGTTCACATGTCTTATTCTTGCTCAGACACCTTTGGCACCAATGGCAACTTTCCATCTCCAAGTCATGGCTCTACCTTACACCTCTAGCTTTGTCTCTTCCCTCATACGCCCTCTGATCCAGCCAGACTGGTGCCTTTGTGTTCCCAGAACTAGTTCCATGCTGTCCCACAGCCATGTTCTTACAAATGGAGTTCCCTGGACCTGGATACCTTCTCATTCTCATCTCTCCTCCTCAAAATCCTACCCAGTTTTCAGGCCCCAAATAAAAACTTATTTCTTCTGTGAAATCTGCACCCATGTTTTTGGTTAAATAAATCCTTCTCTTGCTTGTCTTTTTGTAGCACTTTTTACTGGTCTTTGTGTCCCATCTTCTCTACTGGGTCACAAGCTCCTGGGGAGTAGGTGTCTTGTGAAGCTTTCTATCCATCTCCCACAGCGCCCAGCATGACACCTTGTTCCATGAAGATGCTCAGAAATGCTGATTGGGCAAAATTAAAAGCAGGATGTGACATTAACCATACAGAGAACTTTTCCCCTGAATTAACCTGGAAACTAATGATAGACTATCCTCAAAAGGACTTGATAGTATACCTGAGATAAACTATTATGCACAACCTAAAAGTGCATTTAAATGGTCTCTCTCTCTTTTTTTTTTTGCTGAGGAAGATTCACCCTGAGATAACATCTGTTGCCAATCTTTCTCTTTCTGTATGTGAGCCAACACCACAGCATGGCCACTGACAAACGAGTGGTGTAGGTCTGTGCTTGGGAACCAAACCTGGGCCACTGAAGCAGAGCATGCCAAACTTAACCACTACGACACTGGGGCTGGCCCTACATGGTCTCTTTTTTAAAAAAATAAGAAATAATTCTTTCAAACAGTTAACTTTTAAATAGATCTATAGTATCTTTTAACAGTCTGCGTTTTCTTAAAGATAATATTATATGCACTAATTAGGTAGGAAGGAAGGTTGGATTTATCCTTATGAAATGTATTCTAATTTCCAGTTTCCAAAAAGGCATCTTAAATGATAGATACTGAGTGTGCCTGGATGGTGCCACTGCAGGTGGCTTCTTTAGCAATGTCCTGGATACAATTTTGCATCTAGATTGGCTTTGCCCAGGAGAAACACAACTTTTGTTGGAAAACACAACTGCTGGTGCAGCAGGGCAATTGGAAAGGGTTGCCTACAAGAGAGATCCTTCAGAGAGAATGTGTGCCTTCATCAAAATTCTAAATGCATTGAAACTGTCATTCAAAGAGTTAACATCTGTGAAGAATAAAAAATGCAATGGAGAGGTTTCAGGCAAGGCATGGGGAGACTGATAAAATTATCAGTGAATTAAATTCAGACAGATGGCTTTGGAAAGGAATGAAGTACACCAACCTTATGTGGAGTATAATGACTCTCACTCTGACAGGGGTTTTGTCAACAGGGGAAGCCTTTTTTTTTTTTTTAATCTGGATTTTAAAGCAGAAGTCAAATGCTTCTCCTTTTCTGAAGGTGTTTAATACTTAAAGCAACAAAACAACAATAGCTTATAAAGCTACCTGGACAGCCCCAGACTCTAAAGTGCCCGGCGTAGGTGCACAGCTTGGAAGAAGGCACATGGTAGGCATCATGCAGGCTGCTTCTCCTCCCTGGCCTCACGTTCTCTGCCTGTATCAATAGGTCCTTGGCAGTTAAAGTATTTCTGCAGCATAGAGGCCAATCATTAGCTCTGCTTACAAGGAGCGGATGACAGGGAGGCTTCAGCCATTAAACACACACACAGATTAAAGACACAAATCGACTCATTTCTGCTTTTTAAATTTCGATTTTTATCGTTGTTGGTCACATTAAAAAACACTAGAGCGCCTAGAAAGAGGCGCTCATGCTAACTACCCTTCTACATTTAGACAAAAATGATGAGAAAATAACTTGCTATTTCTCTCTCGGGGTTTCTTTTTCCTTATGGTTTCTATTTTATCTTCACTTATTTGGTTCCAGGGACTCTCTCTTTCAGGTGACAGGCCCCTGCATATTCATGCTTGGATGCGGATGGCCAGACTGCTTCTTAGCCATGGACTTTGCCTTTGTTCCAGACCAGATGTTCTGTTTCTCCCTGGTAACAGCTTGCATTGTCGTACCTGATTATACGGTGCTCTCTGGAACTGGTGCCAGGGTAGCCTGCGAATCGGCCAAGAGCAGCGCTGAATCAATGAGACAGCTGGCGGCCTCCCTGGGGAGGGGACGTTTTTACCTTTTTGATTCATGCAGTCTCCGCTAGTTCAGATCCAGGATGCCGTGAATGATTTTTCTTAGCGACAGGTGAGAACAAAAAAGCTTTGTAAACCTAATTCAATAGAAGCTGAGTCTCAGTGTGCTATTGATTAAAAGGAGAAGACGATGAAGAGGAAGTGTACACACAGTCCAGTTGCATTTTCCCTATAATCGACTTCTGTGCTTCTGCCTGTGTTGGAGTTGTTGCGTTTGCTGGGAGGAAAAGCTTGAAAATCAAGAGTATTGTGTTTATTGACCTAGGATTAGGATTTTAATCATGTCTCCAAGATTGCATGTCATCTACAAAAACAAAAAGGTTACTCTTTTTTCATTTTTTAGATATAAAATTCACTGATCTATTGCTAACTTTGTTAAAAATTCAAGGTTACCTTAATGGGCTTGTTCACATCATACAGACTTTAATGTTTAGAATGTGTTTATTTATTAGGGCTATGGATTTATGTAAAAATTATCCTTATTTGCACTCAAGCAAAGGATTACAACTCAGTTTGGGTCCTCACCCTAGGTCATACACATGTTAGCACACTTTTTGAGTCGGGAAGAGAGCTAGTCCTGCACTGCCTGATCTCTCACTGCTCTAGGAAATCAGGCCAGTTCTGGGGCCATTGTAGTCAGAGGACCATTAGGAGACGAGATGGCACAGTTCCTGGGAGCTCCAGTCCTGGTGTGGCTGAGAGGCAAAAATGTGACAGTAACAGAAGTCAGGGACCCTGCAGTGCATCATCCCCATCAATCATGGCAGACATATTGGAAACATGATGGATAACACACAACTACTGACCTTGGTAGGTTAGCCTTTGTCACACAAGTAAGAGAATAAGTCAAAACAGTGGGTCTACCTACCATCAAATAGGAGTGATAAGCTGTGACAGCAGCAGAGACAAAATGAACGTTAATGTCAAATGTTTTCTATATTTCTGAGCCAGGAGGATTGGGTATCTTATTGTTTAACCAATGAATAGGATGGGACATTTCAGGAAGGTGGAAAAATCAATGTCATCAATGCATGTTTGTAGCAGTATGAGTTTTTCTCTCGTAACTAAAGTACAATTTAGAGAGTACTGGGTCTGTAGAATAGACACTCTCATAGGGTGAAAACTATTATAGCATAGATTTTTTTACTTTAAACCTGAGACAAAACTAGTCTAACAGTGGGCAAATCCCATGCGAACTAAAGTTTCAAGTCCATTTGCAAGACATTGGCTCATATACACGCATATACCAATATTCAGTTGGTGACAGATGGCTTGGCTTGGGAATAGAAATAATTTAGTTTGGGATTCCTGGAGATTTTCCCATGATGGTCTGAGAACTTGTCTCTGGAGCAATCTCCCAAAGCTTCGCAGTTACAAATGACCTATCCCCAATCCCTTTTCTGCATTTAAATATTACTTGATTGGTCAGAGAAAGCAAGGAGAAATTCTCAATAAGATGTCTCAATAATGTGCAGCAGGACATGTGGGGAGCTCGATGGCCACAGAGGATAAAGGAAACAGAGAAAAGATGATAGTCAATTTGCTTTTCATAGGAAAGAGAGGTTAGAACAGACTGAAGCAATATCTGCCCATTTATTTTCCAGGTGGCTTTATGCCATGTGGTAAGGAATTTGGTCAGCTTTGTCAGTGAAAAGAGTTAGCAGCCCTAACCATACCCCTAAGCCAGTGGAATCAATGAAAATCCTGTCTCATCTCTTTTGGAATCAATATTAAAAAAGCAAAAGACCCAGATATCATGGCTTGTCTCCCCTTCCAAGCCAAAATATTCACACTGGCATCCTGAGGCACCTAGTCAAGGTGAGCCAATCAGGTGGTGCATTTACATTTGGGGGTCAGACCCTGTACATTTCCAATCCAGCCAACTTGAATTGATATGTAGTGTTTCTTCCCAAATATCTTTTGTGTGCTTACCACTGTGCCAGCCATCAGTCAAGAGGTTGTTTTAAGGCAAACAAAGGAGACACTATTTATCACAGCAGGCTTTACAAACTTTGGGAACTTCAAGAAGTGGGTACAAGCTGAAAATGCATATAGGGTCAGGAAGGATTTGGGGAAGAAAGGAGCAATATTATATGCGTACTAGCTTTATTAAGGACAGAAAATCTAGAGATGTTTCAAAGTCAACCTTCCTTCTTTTGAGATCCATGTCAGGGAGGATGATCATATTCTACCACAGATGAGCTGTGATATAAGCCATTTGTCTGATCCAGCAAGACATTGCTGGTGTTCTCCCGTACTTGTGATGAGACCAGACATTGGGAAGCCAAAGCATCTGGATGCTCTGTGTTTGGCTGTGTGCACTGCTGTTTAGCGAGAGAAGATAAGGAGGAAGCCCTGATGGTATTCTGAATGAGCTTCTTTCCTTTCTGGATGAAAGCCTAAGATGCTGCTAGACTGAAAACCGAATTAGGTCTCTTGGTAATCTATCCCATTCTTCTCGACTGCAGGGTTTATAAAACATTGCTCTTGGGGTCTAGGTATCATTTTGGGATCACATCATGATAACTCTATGTGTATGTGCTGGGAGGGCAAAGTTGCAGAGCAATTACTCAGCAGTGCTGGAGAAAGAAGCAATTACCGGAACACGTTTTAGACTCGCTTGTCAGAGTGCGAGTAGCTCGGGCACAAGGGAAGCATTAACTTGGGCAGTATCCCTTTTCGGAGGCTTAATTTAGGTTTTTCTTCCCTTTAATTGTGTGATTTCAGTATTTTAGCTACAATCCCTAGGCTGTAAGAACCTTTAAACAGCTCTTTATTATGAAGCAGGGCATGGGTTTTTGAAGAAGACTAAACAGGGAGCTGCATAATTTATAGAAAAACTGCACGATGGACTTTTTCTTCACAAAGAACATTGGGCATGCATTGGCACAAGCCAAATACCTTTTTAATGAATAGTCAGTAATCAGCAGCAGCTACAGTATGTGCTTCGATGTTTTTCTTTTATGTGCTATGAGTCCATGAATTAAGCGTCTGATTCTGATTGCTGTCATGAATGCATATGCCTATTGCTACCCACCCCCACTGCTCAGATCTCCTGCATCAGCTCATGCTCACTTTGGAGCATTATGAAAAATGGAGGGCAAATGTCTTTTAATATGTTCAATTTCCAGTGACTTTAAATACTATAATGGGAAAAGAATGTTGACAATACATTCCACTTTCTTTTTTGGATCCAGATCACAGTTTGCATTTGAAGACAGCAGTATTACATTCTAGAATGTAAGAAAAAGAGTTTATACCAAGAGCCATTAAAATGATCTAAATTGCCAGGGTGTCTTTTTTTTTTTTTTTTGGCAGAATTTTATCTAAATTGTAGGCTTTCAAGTTGCTCATTCCTCTAAGATTTTGCACATGCTATTTTCATCACTTGGAATGTATCTCTCCCTTTTCTATTCTCTGCTGCTCAATATTTCTAATTCTAACAAAAATCCAAACAAAATACTTTAGAAAATTATTCTTTCCTAATCTCATTTGCAGCCAGATCTTGTTCTCTTCTCTACTCAATTGTTCCTTGGCCTCTGTGAAGTTAATGTGAACAGATAGTTGTTAATTTATAACTAAGATGCTTTCTAAAAGTTTAAGAGTATTTTAAAAAATCCAAACGTATTTTCTAATTGGAACAATGTTATATGTGGTAGTTATGGCTCCAGGTCAAGCCACAAAATTTATTTAACCCAAAGTATGGTTTAAGTACAAATGTGTAAAATTAAAAAGTAGCATCATTGAATAATATTGCAATATTGACAATAAAATAGAATATTACAGCTTTATATATGCCAGCACTTTTTTAAGTCCTTTACAAGTATTAATTAATTGATTTTTTTCACAATATTCCTGTAAGGTAAGTACTATGATTTTGCTCATTTTACAGAGGAGGAAACTGGCACAAGGAGGTTTAAGTAACTTCTCAAGTTTGCATAGCTAATAAGCGGTAGAACTGAAATTTGGGTCCAAGTCTAACACAAAATCCTATGATTTTAACTGCAATGCTCATTATATTTAATTATTATTATCATTTTTTACTTTGGTAATTGAAGTGTGAAAGAAAGCAAGCTTAGAAGACAACTTTAGTAAATATATTCAGAAGATAACTTTGGGACACTGTTAAGTGCTTCAGAAATTGGCAAAAATGACTCTACTGAAGTCTAGACAGTTACCACCTTCTTATCAAGTTTTGTGACTTACAAAAGCAATAGAGAGAAAAGGGTGTAAAGAAAGCAGGAGAAAGCAAGTGAAAATTTTTCTATATGAATTTGGTAAGAATTCAAAACAGACAGAAAAGAGGAAGGAAATTAAAGACAATTTATGAGGAACAGATTTTAAAAAACTAAACAAGGAGCATTGAAAGAGAAAAATACAAAATGGTAACATATGCCCAAGTTCCCTTACAACTGATCCAAGAGGGAAGAAAAAAAAATAGTTCACAAATGTGGGATCCGATCGTTTCCTCAAAGGCCCACTAGGTGGCAGTGTTGTATGAGACAGCTTTGTGGCTAAAGCTGCTTAGCCAGGGCCTAGGGTTTGTAGGCGAAGTGAGGTGAGAGACACACATGGGAATTTCATTATTCAGTTGTCATAACTTGGAGAATGCCTTATTAATGATCGTCAGTTGTTATCCTTAAATTTTTTGAGTTTCTTTATGTTTTTCTTTAAGTCAGTAAATTATAGCATTTTAGTGACAGAGAATATTGTGTTTCTCCACCTCTCTTGCAGTTGACTTTCTCATATTTGGAAAAATGGCAGAGGTCATTCCTATAGAGCAAAAAAGCTAAACCTTGCCCTGGAAGAATCACCTTCCTGATCAAGGTATTTCCTCACCCAGGTTGAGGTTTCTTACTGCATCTCAAGTAGTAGTCTGAACATCATATTCACCCAATCAATGTCTTGTTGAATAAATGTCATACAGCATTTGGAACCTTGATTTTTATATAGGCACAGTGATTTTGTAGTTTAAGTCTGAAAAGTATCTGCTGTGTCATTCCATCAGCTGAGGGCAGTGGCTTTTGCTGCTTTCTTTTGTTACTTGCCTGAGGAGCGAGTGACATTGAATGGAGGAAACCTGGGAAAGGATTTAGGTAGAACACAAACACTGTGAGGAAGTGAAGTGTTTAGCTTTGCATTAGGTAAGCAGAATTTCAGCAAGTCAGGATCAGCAAATTTGTGCGACGTTCTGGTAAGCCACTTCCCTTCTGCAGCCCACTCATTAATTTTCGGAAGCTTGACAGAATGGCTAAAAGGATGATCAATTTCAAGTGTCACTCCTGGCGTGTTTTTAGCCTTATGTAAAAGGAGCTCCTGACAAGTAACCCTGTTAGTGCCCTCAAAATGTCTTCTATGATTAAATATTGGGAATAAGCTGAAATAATGAAACTAGCTTTTTTCTGTCACCAGAGTGGTTGGTTTAGAAGATGATGTGATTAGTGTCTATTATTGACTTTTAGGTGGGCTTAAGCACTTAGACCAGTGAAACTTTGAGAAAAATGAACACATTTCAGGAGAACTACTTCTCCTTAACGGATTTGTGTGGAACTAATGGGATATCTCTACTCATTTTCCAAGTGATTGCATAACGTTGTTACCTAGTAGACAAAATTCTAACTCTCTCTTCCTCCTCCTCCCTATCCTTTTTTATTCTAATGTGCTGCTTTAATCCTGGGTAGATAACTGGTGTCACTGGGGCCCCTGAGGGAGTTGTGGGCGGCACTGTAGGTCTCTCTTTACCAGAGGTACTGACTCTTTCCCTCCTTGAGTTTGCTTCTCCTCTCTTTCTCCTTCTCATGCACTATTTTTTTGTGTGTGTGTGTGTGAGGAAGACCAGCCCTGAGCTAACATCCGTTGCCAATCCTCCTCTCTTTGCTGAGGAAGACTGGCCCTGGGCTAATATCTATGCCCATCTTCCTCTACTTTATATGGGATGCCACCACAGCATGGCTTGACAAGCAGTGAGTCGATCCGTGCCCGGGATCTGAACCTGTGAACCCTGGGCTGCCAAAGCGGAGCCCACGAACTTAGCTGCTACACCACCAGGGCGGCCCCTCATGGACTCATTTTTTTCCTTCTTTCCTGGATGTCACCTTTTTCTCCTTTTCCTGTTGGTAACACATTCTACCCTTAAATCTTTAGGCCAAATCATAGGCAATGTTTAGACATTTTGGTGCCTATTGGCACTAGAGCTTTCACTGACGTTGGTCTTAATTCCTTTTATGTCTTAATATCTGGTAAACTCATTTTTAATTCCCTTTATATCCTACCATTTGGTGAACTGATAATATTCCCAATGTGCTTGGTGAGAAAAGGGACAAAGTTATTGCAGAGCTCAGTTACAGAATCTCCACTGCAAAGATGTGGAAAACTCTAAGAAAGATACAGCCTTATGGTCAAGCAGTGCATGGCCCTGTGTGTGGTAAGTAGTGGCACAAGTGAATACCTGCCCACAGGGGCCAGGTGGTTAAAGCACGTGAATGGCATAGGCCTAGTGAGGATGGAGGAGAACGGGAGAGCAGTCAGTCCGCTCAAAGGGCAGCTTCTACTCCACTCCACTGCTTCTGCCCTTCGGAATGTGAGATCTACATGAATTGACTTGGTTTGATGCTAACTAATCAAAAGAGTATATATTGTCCCGACAAAGAAAGAAAGAAAGAAAATGAAATGAAAAGTAAAGAAGGGAAAAGTAACAAGAAAAGAAAAATTGTCCGCAGGCCTAGAGTACCTTATGCATTTTGTTTGTGACTCCTACCATAAATACTATAAATTCTGGAGATAGAGCATTGTAATTTTGCTACACCTGGGCATCTTAATGTTACCACAGTGTTTGGACAGAAGTTTGAGCACAAACACTTTTCTAGAGGAATGTTCACCCACTCAATTAAAACTCTGTAACTCATCAGAACGTGAAATTCTGAACTAAGGCTGGAAACAATAAGATGACTAATTAAACAGCATCATCTACTATTAAAATACAAAGAGCTATTAATTTATAAAGCTGATTGGTTGGGAATTCAACTAAACTCAAACCAGAGTTACATTCTAATTGCTCTTTTACTTCAGAAAATATCAAAGACCACGAGATGGTGTTTTTATGGTGACAGCTCTTAACAAGCCATGCAGGTCTTCAATAGAAGCCTTTGTTAGAGTAGTGGTATTTGAAGGAATTAAGCGTAACCCGCCAACTTTACGGAATTGGCTCAGAGTGCATTAGAGAAAAAGAATTTGTAAAGGACTTTTACAAACACAGTCTTCATTCCATATACACTAACATCTTATAGTCTCATAATGTGTTTTTTTTTTTCATTTTGTTTTCTGGAATGTTGTCTGGAATATATATTGTACAAACCCGGTTGTTTTCAATACTTTGAAGCAGTTAAGAATCATTTCCTTTGTCTTAATAGAGCTGTCAGGCTGTTGATAATCATGCTGACTTTGATGTCTATCAAGAATGGACACACAGAGAGACGGTTGGGAGACCTGTTTGACATGGCACTCCCCCACAGATGCAAAGTGACTGACTTAACCAAGTGGAAGAGCATGTACAGACAACGTGACATGGAGTAGAGGACACACCGTCTCTCGTCTGCGTGCCCACTGACGTTTGAGCGTTGGACTGTGAACACTTCCATTCGGATATATTTCTCAGATATTTGCCTTCAAGGAGGGCCTCAGATCTCAGGTGCTCTTCCTTTCGTAACCTAAGTTAAAATGACCTCAAACAGAACTGTGAGTCATTTCAGTTTTCCTCATCAGTGAGTTTCCTCTTGCTCTCACCCAGCCCCTTGACACTGTGCAGCCTGTCGAGCTTTCCTGGGAGTCCTGAGCGCACCCACATCCCTCAGTTCTTTACAGTCCCATCAGGAAGCATCAGCCGCACTATAATCTTCAATATGGAGGATTATCAGAACGCTAATCCCCACCCACTGGGGGCTCTCAGTAAAATTAGGTAACACACAGGAGCAGTGCTGAGTCCTTAAACAGGACTCCAGAGGCCTGCAAGGGTCAGGGTTGTGTCCTCCGGGCAGCCCCCGGCCTGTGACAGCTGACTGGGTAATCCCAAACCCTGCTCTCTGTGCAGCTCTTTGGGAGCGGGCTGTACAGGGCATCTCTCCTTTTGTCATTGCTGCTGCTGGCCACAAGCAGATGCCTCTCAGGGCAGGCAACTTACCTCCCTGGGCTCTGTCAGTCATGCATTCTGCTAGTGACCTTTCCTGCGTGTATCGTTACTGGGTGCCCATTCACGGGTGCAAACAATGTCTCATCAGGTCCCTCACTTCGTCTTTTGCCAGCCTTGTGTCAAGCACAACCTGTCAGCAACCTGTCACCCGAGGTTCAGAACAAATGCCCCTGTTCATTGTTTTCCACACACATCTCCTCTCTGTCTGGTATTGGATGCAGCCTTAGTGCCACGCTCAGGGCACCATTGTGTAGCACAAAGGAAGACGGGGTCAGGAGAAGCTATGAACACAGTCACCTGTCAAAGATTATGTCTCTATGAGGCAATTTCAACTAGGCTTTGCTATTTGGTTCTTGGGTCTTCCCCACTGTCCTCCTATCCTACGTATCACTTATCCACGTGCCCACAAGTGAGAACTGTAGGACATATGAGATGGAATTTTAACTTGAACAACTTTAGGACTTGAAAGGTGAAGGACAGGGGCAATACCAGTGCAATGAATGGGATGAAAAAACTATTGCAATCAAATTGCTACCAATACACTGCTGTGAAGAAGGCGATAAAGAAACAACGGGTTTGGAAGAAACATTCATAAGGCTCCTTTAAGGTGTTGCACAAGAGAAGAAAGAATCTATTTTGTTTTAGATATAGGCGTATTGCTTCTGAAGCCAAATGGTCTTGTCGTATGACACTACTGTCTTCTCTTCAAATGTTTCATTTCTCTTTTTTTCTTACTAGATTTAGAAACCTACTTCCTACCTTAATGGCACCGAATTCAGTAAAGCTGCATTTCCTTGACAGTAAAAAACCATGCAACCCCAATACGTGCGTGATGGGCGTGTATTTCATCCCTGGACTTGTCTTTCTGTGAGCAATGTGTTTGAACACACACACAGTGCTCCATAGCCATCTCTTTGTCATATCTTTGCCTAGATAGGCAATGTCTTATGTAAATAAAGTCCTTAATTAATTTTACGACCTTGGCAGCCTTCTGCAATTCTTTTTCTCGGCACCGTTGTGTACTGAGTAAGCATAATATTAAAATTTTTCTAACAATTTTTATTCCTTAATCTGCTAACCTATTTCCAATCTGTGGCACTTTAAAAATCTTTCCATTTTCTTTTTTCTTTTGAAATCTTTTTTCCCTTAAACTGGAAAATTTTATAATTAGGTGGCATGATAATATCAGTAAAATAAAAAAGGATTTCTCAAGATGTAGCTCCTTATGTGCTATCCTTAGACAGTGATTTGCAAGCTGCCTGAGCATGTGTGGCCTGAGAATTTGTGTTTGGACTGTGCTGTTTTCAATAATTGAAGTAATAGTTCATGTGTGGACACAGATTATAAAGTTCTGTAATAGTTCCAGTTTGTTCGTATTTTTATCCTTGCTGCTAGCATCTGCTTTATTTTCTGACTGCATTTGTAAGTATTCTTTGGAAGCTGTATGAGAATTTAACCTTCTGTCTTCCAGAGGACAAGGAAAGACTGATAGACGAGGCTCTAAAGGGGTCTTTTTGTCTTCCCATTTTCCAATCAAGCAGTGCATTTTACCCTATTTCTGTTGGATGATTCATGCAGAGTAAAGACAATTTCACCCCATCACCTCAGTCAGGTATGTATGCCAACAGGGGTGTGCTTCACACGCTGAGAGGAATTCTCAATGCTGATTGCAGAGAACTGCTCTGCAAAATTTCCTGGTAGTAGGATTTTTATTTCTATTTTAGTCTGGAAACCCAAGCATTCCTCTGGGTTCTTCTTTTTTGTGTGTGGAGCCGAAGAAAGTCTCCAGAAGTCAGAAACTGTGTCTTCCTTTGCTCTGTTATGGGTAAATTGTAGAGGCCTCTTGTTACAGGCTGTGTAACAAGTCTTTACATCTTTGGGCATCATCTTTACAATGGTGACAGACCTTTCCGCATAGTTACAGGATGTGTTTCTGAAGACAAATTAAATCTTTTCCACTGAGAGCAGAGAGATCTTTTTTCTCCCAGCTGGAAAAGATCTAGTTAGCTGATGTTATTAACAGAATCCTCCATATTATGGCATAACTTTCTCACTGTGCATCTTCTGAAATGCTGCTCACGTGATTGGGTGTAATCTGGAAGTGGGTGGTAGGATTAAATAGCCCTGTACTCTTTGAGGGGCAGCCTGAAGCCAGAAGCTTCGGAAAATATGTGTAGGAACTCCTCACATCTCTATTATTTTATTTAAACAGTTTAACACGCACATTTTCCAGAATTTGATACCTTATCCCACTCCTGATCCACTAACTATTCTATGTCTTAAATACATTGAATTGTCATAATTGATCAGAAATTCTAGATAAACACACACAGATTGCCGGAAAAATATTTTTGTGAAAGCATCCAGAGGGTGAGGTTGAAGCACAGGCAAATTAGAGGCAGAGGCCCGATGCGGTCATTCCCATACGTCTTAGGTTGGGTGCCCCAATCAGACCCTGAGATGAAGATTCAGGCGTGAGTGATTTGCTGAAGAAATGCTCCCTGGACAAACATAAGGGACTGAGGGAACCAAGGGTGTGATTCCAAGCTAAGTCCCAGAGGAGACGGGCTTCAGTCTTCCCTATAGGCAAACACTTGAGGCAAGGGAGCTGGGCTTTCTTGATCCTGAACTCCACGAGTCATTGGCTAAGCACCCCATGAGGGCGAAGCAAGCTGATCCAGTAGCTTGAGGACCATCTTCCCTAGAAGAGTAACCAGTGTTATCTGTTAGAGGTTAAGGCACACTGCAGTCAGAGGAGGCCACAGAAACAGCAAAGGAATCTGAGGGCAACCGCCAGAGCATGATACAACCACGTGCTGAAACTCCTGTGAAAGCTGGTTTTGACTTCGTAGTACCACCTTGGTGTTCCCTCAAAGGCTAACCATTTTCCCTTTAGTTAAGCCTACTAGGATCCTTGTCCATTAACAGGCTTGAACGCTAAGGTGGAGTGATATTCTGGAGCCCACTCCTACCCACTTGCAAGAGCGGATCGTGCACATCTCTTCCCGACTCCCTGTTCAGTGATGCATTGGTAGGTTGAAATCAACTATGGGGGGAGGATTCACACGTGGAAATCTGCAATCACTACAAAGCAACGCCTTTTGGGGGTGCAGTTAGGGAGCAAAGCTAGTTGTTAAGCGATTACCATCATACCACTCTGATGCTAAGCTAAAATATTAATAGAGATAAAGATATTATTAAAAGTGAATCCATTAAATAATGTATATATTAAATAATGTATGTGAAAACATTTTGTAATCATGAAGTGCTATATCAATGTAATTCTTGAAACAATATCCTATTACAACATATGAAACATACAACATACAAAATTTCTCCCCAATGCAACTAAACTGGCAATATACTGCAAAAATAATTGTGAAAAGGGGATTCTTCAGTGGTTATGGTATAACTATTGCTGACATTAGGCAAAAGCCATCCCTGAAAAGAGTTCAGTTACCACCTTCTTCTTCTATTTGCTTTCCCAAGACACCTAGTTAATTGCATTATGACTCATGTCTTACACTTTACTTCTCTCATGGGCAGATATAAAATGTTTTATTGGGGGAAGTCACCACATAAATGTGTAATACCCTCTTTTCTGGTGGGTATTGTGAGGAAAATAGGCTAATTCAACAGAAAGAAGCCCTAACAAAAAAATCAAGAATTTCCAGTCTATCTGAGCTTTTTAAAGGAGCACAGTAGTCTTCAAACCTTAAAAAAATTCAGCAACGAATCTCTTTTTAAAATGCAATATCATGAAGGCCGGTTGAGGGCTGGGAGGGTCACTTCAGTTCCTTTAGCAGCCCCTGACATGCCACGACCAGTACCAAGCCTTGGGAAATACAGTGAGGAAAATTGCCCTGAAAGGATGGATTCATACCCCTCTCCCATTCCAGAAAGGCAATGAGTCCTAAATTTGATAGCTGAGGTTTTGAAAACTCAAATATGATAGACAGAATGATGTCCCCTACCCTGCCCCTGAGAGATGTCCACATCCTCATTTCTGAAACCTGTGAATATGTTATTTTACATAGCAAAAGGGACTTTGCAGATAAGATTAAGTTAAGGATCTTGAGACTGGAAGGTTATCCTGGACCACCTGGATTGGCCTAACGTAATCACAAAGGTCCTTATAAGAGAGAGACAGGAGGGTCAGCGTCAGAGGAGGTGTGATGATGGAAGCAGAGGTCTGAGTGACATGCAGAAAGGACTATGAACCAAGGAATGAAGGTGGCCTCTAGAAGCTAGAAAAAGCTAGGAAATGGATTCTCCCCAAGGGCCTCCAGAAGGAGCACAGCCCTACCAATCCTCTTTTAGACTTCTGACCTTCAGAACTGCAAGATAGTAAATTTGTGTTGTTTTAAGCACTAAGTTTGTGCTAATTTGTTACAGCAGCAATAGGAAACGAATGCACCAAGGTTCTGGGCTCTAGTCTCTCCTTTGAAGGTAGCCTGTGTACTTCTTTGTTCAGAGTGCTGTTCGGTGACTGGCATGAGCTGAGCAGGGACAGTAATAAATGCAGCTCCAAAGAGGAATGCTACGTGTGACTTTTAATGAGCTCAAAGAACTTTTCTGTATTGATTCATTTTTCCTAACAGATTTTTTTTTATTAGAAAGGATTTTATTCTAACTTAGCACACAGAAACATGAACAATTTCTAATATATGGAGTCTTTTCACATTTTATCTTCCTGCTAACCTGATTTTTACAAGATAAGCATTTTCTATAATAAATGGATTAGGTATTCATTATAGAAAATTGGAAATAGACATAGAAAAAAAAAGTAAAAGCATCCATTTTCCTGTTATGGGAGAAAACCACTCAATATTTTGATATATTTCCTTCCAGCGTTTTCTAGACACCGTTTTTATATTTATTGCACTCATTTACCTATATAACGTTTTATATCTTGCTATTTTCACTTAACATTATGTAAATACTCACTGTATGCTTGTGAACTTACTGTAACTATAATTTTTTCTCTTCTCCAATTTGTTTTCTTGAATAAACCCGAACCCAATAAGAGTTCTTGCATGGAAAAGTAAAAAACCAACTCTGGCTAATGGAAGCAGAAAAATATGGCATTGAAAGGGTATTCAGGTGGCTTATGGAACTGATGGGAAGACTGGGGAATCATGGGAGACAAGAGGTAGCTGACACCACACTGCACAGTGTGCTTAATGTCCTGGTCTTGGGCTCTCACGTCTGACGGACTGTGCCATCCTTAAGAGTTGTCTCCAATACCCAGAGGCCCAAGAAGCACTGTGCCTTTCTTTGTGGTAGGAGGTTCCCTGAACAGCAACTTGCCCTTTACCTTGAAGAGAACATTCTGACATTGGCCCCCATAAAATTCCTTCAATTAGCAGGTCCCTAAATTTTTAGGAGATTTATATGCCACTCTGTGATACACAGGTATTTTCCCAAGGTTTCTAGGATAACTTCTATCTTGATTTCCAGATCACTTCATGATTTCATCCATATGGGGAACAAACATGATGTCCTGAGGAGGGATATGATGTTCAAAAATTTTTTGGACCAAATTGTGGCATGGAGGTAGAGACTCACATGGTTCTGAAGCAGGGTAGCAGAGATACACTATCCTCCTTGCCAGATTATAGCAAACTGCTTCCGGTCCTTTCTGTGTTTAGTGATATATATAGAGAAAAACACTTTTTTAAGATTAAAAGCCAAATACCAATGCCAGGATCTGTGTTTATTTGCTTCAGGAAAGACAGCACAGCTGGACCCGCACCTTCAAATAGAGCAACCAACTGATGAAGCTAACATGTAATCACTCCTTAAATTCTCTAAGACTCACATGTCTGCTGTGCAGGCTAAACTGAAAGGCTAAATGGAATTTTCCATTCATTTGTTTCACAAATACGTATTGAGTGCTTACTAAATGCTGGGCTATTCTACATCTTTGAGATTCATAAATGAACAAAGCAGTCAAAGGTTCCTGCCATCACGTAGCGTACATTCTAGTGGGAATGATTCCCTCTGCATTTTTCAGGTTTGGGGGAAGACACACCCCTGAGATTCACTGTTTTGGTAGAGGGGGAGAGTGCCAGGGGCTTCCAGGTGGCCCTTTCTGCTGTAATAACACTTAGTCCCTGCGTTTGTCCTCAACGTGGGTGGTACCACCCCAAGGGATATTTTGGAAATTTGTGGGTACATTTTTGATTGCTGCAATGATTGATGGGTGCTACCTGATTTCGTGACAAGAGCCAGGGATGTTAGTCATCCTGCAATGTGTAAGACAAACCTCTATGAGAGAGAATCATCCTACTCCTGCACAAATCGTAAATCACACTCAGGATATTCTGTAGCCCAAAACCTGACTTCATCTTTCACAAAACTACTAATTATTTTTGCACAGTTTTGATACTCTTTGAATCTTCCAGGAGTGAAACTACCATATAAATTGGGAGTTGATTTTACTTTCTTTCTTTGGAACTTTTTAAGAGTTGCCAACCATTTTGCAAAATCACATCAGTGATGGCAATGCTGCTTCTGGCTCTTGAGTTGCCAACATGACAGGGTACATCAGTCTTCATTGGCAGCTGTAGCACTCACAGTGATTCTATGTATGGGGCAAGCATCTAATTCATTATGATTTCTAATGCAATCATGCCTCAACATTCCCTTTAGGTAACTATGAATTAATTTCCTTTTATTTCTTCTTCATATTACAGGTAGGCCATTCTATTGTCCTTTTAAAAATTGTGTGTGTAGATTGATTATATTTATGAACTTCATTCCAGGAAAGTAAAGCAGCCTTTAAAAATGTTTGAAGGAGACTTGGGTCTGATTGACTTGAGATTCACCACTTCATTAGCCTCACGAATCAAAGAACCAGGGAGGGGATTCTGCCAGCTGGTGAGCTGGCAATGGTATACTCAGGAAATGGGGAAATAACTCATATTATTGGGTTATCTTGTGGGTTGTCATGCCCATGGTATGTTTAGTGTTCCGTCAAAACTACTGTAATATGCTCTTGGTTCAGAATTTATCAATATTTATCAGCAGACCTACATAAGCTCCTATTACGGGTAAACTCTAGTGGTGCTCTGGGTGGCCAAGATTCAAAGGGAGCTTTAGCAAGTGACCAACAGTCCCCAGTGCCACAGGTCCCTTTGAAGACTGGGGGGAAGGTTCAAGTTAAATGCTTGTATTGTTGCAAAGTCCTCCTCAAGGATCCCCCACTTCCCCTTCAATTAAGGAGCTCGTCATCTGTGAGGTATTGTGATTGTTGACGCCATGGCTCAGGTTAGGCCTCACTGCACCAGCCTAGAGTCTTATCAGTTATACAAACCAGGAAGCACTATGATGATCTGCTCATATATTTTGGTGCTATGGACTGAATGGTCAGTTGTTCTCTGCCAAAGAGAATAACTGCAGGTCAACCACTCCAGTTCTCACCCTGGCCCTCTGGCAGCCACTCTTATCTTGTGTTGGGTAGTTCAGGGGTGCTCCCGAGTCTCTTTCATCTCAGGATCCTCCTACCCCTTGTGGAAGTCAGGGAGCCCGTTTCCCTGCAGTGTCTCCCACCAGTGCCCTGGCTTTAGGCGAGAACCACTTATCGCTTTTCAGAGATGCTAGCACTTTCCTCACCTGTGTATTTCTCAAGGCCTTGGTGAAGGAAGTGCCAGAGCCCCTGGAAGGATGTAGTTAGAGGATAGTTGGTAGATGAGTTGCATATAATTAATCCATTCCAGTATTCTTATTTCATGACCTCATTGTATATCTTCCCATTTATTATACTGAAAATTTTTTTTCTGACGTCTCAACTTCATTTAGTTGCCCACTGTTATGTTTAGGTTTCAGGAAAACCATCCAAACACCAGTTAAAACAACGTGTAGCAGCTTGAATTAGTTTATCAAATCCAGAATCCCTGGTGAATGCACTTGTGCTGAATATACTTGTTTGAGCTCCTTTAGAATTCATTTCCACACATATTCCCCAGATTTTTCTGATTTAAAATTGTAGAGTGTAGCAATTCTTTTGGTGAACAAACCTTCTCTGCAAGTGTTTGACTTTGGAATCATCTTCCCAAAACATACTGGGATCTGACTCTAGTTATAAGACTAGTGGTGGAGAGAAGTGAAGAATAAAGAGAATTGGCTTTTCCTTGCAAAGCAACTTCTTCCTATGAGGTTTCTAGAGGGTCTTCAAGTACAGTAGGGACAGCTTCACAGACAGGGGTGGCAGTTGAAGGTTCAAGGAACATAAAGTTATCCAAATCTTCCCATGCATATTAGTCAGCTTGGGTTTCCATAACAAAATACCATAGACTGAGTGGTTTAAATAACAGGAAAATACTTTTTACAGTTCTGGAGGCTGGAAGTCCAAGATCAAATTGCTAGCTGATTCAGTTCCCAGGTGAGGGCTCTCTTCCTGTCTGGACTGCAGACAGCTGCCTTCTTGCTGTGTCCTCACATGGCAGAGAGAGCAAGCTCTCTGGTGTCTCTTCCTATAAGGGCACTCGTACCATCATGAGGGTCCTACCCTCATGACCTCATCTAAACTTAATTACCTCCCAAAGACCTGATCTCCAAACACCATCACATTGGGGATTAGAACTTCAACATATGAATTTTGGAGAGAAACAATTCAGTCCATTTCACCATATATCTTCAATATAATTATCAAAGTCCAATTACTTTCCAATTAATATCCTAATTTTCACATATGACACATGGTGAACATATGAATTCAAATG
Organism: Tapirus indicus; assembly: GCA_031878705.1. Classification (NCBI taxonomy): domain Eukaryota; kingdom Metazoa; phylum Chordata; class Mammalia; order Perissodactyla; family Tapiridae; genus Tapirus; species Tapirus indicus. The sequence goes on from CM062917.1 coordinate 105,714,303, forward strand.
ATGTGATTCAGTAATTTCCAGGATAGACATCCTCAATTATTGTTAATTTCTGACTGTCCTCTGGCTCCTTGTGTCACTCTCTCAATATTCAAAATTCCAGGTGTGAGTATCTGAGTGATTGAGCCTATGTAGCAGGCACATGCCCTCGTTGTCTTCCACAGGAGGAGGCGGGGCTCTGAATTCTTTATTTTGGGGGATTTCCCCTACATCAGAAGGATGCTCAGGTTCTGTGTAGCCAAAAAAATCCCAGCTATTTATTATAAAGATGTTCAGATATTTTTCTTCAGTTTTCTTGCTATTTTAAATGACATCGATAAATAGCAAGGTTTTCAGTTATTTCCTAGGATAGATTCCCAGAAGTCAAGTGTTGGGGACAAAGAGTTCATAAAAAATTTTAGGATGTGTCACATATACTGTCAAATTGCTTTTTAAAATTTTTGTACCGATTTATTCACAGTCCAGCAATGTTTGAGTGATCCTGTTTTACTGTCTTCTTTCCCACTGACCTGACTTAACACATTTCCTTTTCTGTCAACAGTCTATTATTCTTTCTTGAAAACATCAACTTTTTATCTTTTAAAGAAACAACATTTCTCCATGCCAAAAAGAAAAAAAATCTTCCTCAAGCCCAAAACCCTCATGCAAATTTACTCTTGGCAGCGCTACTCACTGCATCAGACTAGTTTAGATATTTCTACATTTTCCAGATTGAGCCTAAGGTGCACCCGTGCCATTTCTTTATGTCTTACTTGGTACCACTATTTTTCTTATGATGATTACAAGTTTGAAATGTACTTTGTTTTGGATTGCATGGTTTGGGTCTCTGAGAGGACCCCTCTGTTAGCCAATATTGGGAGCATCTGCTGAGTACCTGCTCTGTGTACAATGTGTACAACGGAAGACATAGCAATGGATGGAGATGCTGACCGATTCAGTAACAGGAAGGCTTTTCATTTCCAGAATTTTTTTCGTAACCTTGTTTTACTCAAAATCTTTGTTTATCTTTGCACGGTGGACTTGGCCATTTCCCTTAAATCTGTGTCCAAGGCTTACTTTAACTCTTAAGGGTCTATATAAAATCCATCAGTGAAGATCTCCAGCTCTCGAGTACTCTCTCCCTGCTGGAGCATGTCTCTATTATGCTGATGCTTGTTCATTATGCTCTTCTCTTCTCCAACACATCTCCACTCCCCAGTCCCACCCTCCTAAGAACAGCTCCTCAGTGTTTCCAAGAAAATGAATAAAAGTTCCTTATGAAGCACCTTTGATTACATTTTTTGAGTATCAACCTTTTCTCTGAAGTAATTAAACACACTTCCCATTGTGGGGGACTCTCACACACAGTGTTTCTGACCTACCACATCAGTTTGTTTCAGCAGTGCCTTGGGGTCTCTTCTGCTTTCCCTTCTTTCTCCTGGTGTGGACACAGGTAGCCCTGCATGTGATCACGGTGCTCACTGGCCCCTCCCACCTCAGGAGAACATGCTCACTGATGAAAATTCTTGATGATACTTGTATGCCCTTGGACATAATTATCGCTGTAAGATAGTTGGTCAGGACAGGGTTTGCTGTCTGCAGTTCAATAGGCGTACAGTAGTTTTTCACAAATTGTGGCCCATGGATCACTGGTATCAAACGTTCTAGGAGTGGGGCTGGCCCGGTGGCATAGTGGTTAAGTTCCTGCGCTGGCCTCACTCACCCAGCCCGGGGTTCACTGGGTCGGATCCTGGGCGGAGACCTATGCACCGCTCATCAAGCCATGCTGAGGTGGTGTCCCACATAGAGCAACTAGAAGGATGTATAACTATGACATACAACTATCTACTGGGCTTTGGGGAGAAAAAAGGAAAAAAGGAGGAAGATTGGCAACAGATGTTAGCACAGGGCCAATCTTCCTCAAACAAAATTTTTTTAAAAGATAATATATCATATATTAAAAAAAAAATTCTAGGAGTCTTTGTAAAAGTGCCCATTCATTTGACTCTTGTCAAAACTACTACCGGGTCAGAATCACTAAGTCATGAAGAAATATTAGCATGTCTGAAGTCTTCATTTTTCTCTTATTCATTTTTTTGAATCAAGGTATCATTGACATACAACATTATATTAGTTTCAGGTGTACAACATAGTGATTCAATATTTGTATACATTGTGAAATGATCACCACAGTAAGTCTAGTTAAAATACATCCCCATACATAGTTACAATTTTTTTTCCTGGTGACAGGAAATTCCAAGATTTATTCTCTTAGCAACTTTCAAATATGCAATACAGTATTATTAACTATAGTCACAATGCTGTATATTACATTCTCATGACTTTCTTATTTTAACTGGAAATTTGTACCTTTTGACTCCCTTCACCTATTTTGCCCATGCTCCATCCCTCACCTCTGGCAACCACCAAGAAATAACAAGTGTTGGAGAGAAGGTGGAGAAAAGGGAACTCTTGTGCACCATTGGTGGAAATGTAAATTGGTACACCCACTACGGGAAACATTTTGGAGGTTCCTCAAAAAATTAAAAATAGAACTACCATATGATCTAGCAATTCCACTTCTGGGTATTTATTTGAAGACTAAAACCCACTAACTTGAAAAGGTATATGCACCCCCATATTCATTGCAGGATTATTTACAATAGCCAATATATGGAAACAACCTAAATGTGATCAACAGATGAGTGGATAAAGAAAATGTGGTATATATATATATATACACACACACACACACACACACACACACACAATGGAATATTATTCAGCCATAAAAAAGAATGAAATCTTGCCATTTGCAACAACATGGATGGACCTTGGGGGCATTATGCTAAGTGAAATAAGTCAGACAGAGAAGGGCAAATACCATATGATCTAATTTTTCTCTTATTCTTGATTGAAAGTTTTTCTGAACATGTAAGTGAAAACTGAAAATAATGTTTACTCAGAATTTGAAAAAAAGTTTGATGGCAAGAATTTCCTGGGAGAGCTCTTTCTTTCTAAACCTGGAACTGTAATTGAAAGATAGTCAGAACATTTGAATCAGAATCTCTTGGTGTGAAAACAAAGAATCTGAATTTTTAATAAGAATTTCATATTTTTATTGTGTTTTGTTTTGTCTTTAGCCACAACTACTTCATGCTGCATTTGACTTTCCTGGACTTATTTTTACATCTCCATTTCATGGAAAGAATAGTTGATTCATTCTTTTAACAAACATTATGTCACTTGAGAATCTACTTTGGATTAGACACTGATACAAAGAAGAGCCAAGGTCCCTGCTTTCAAGGAATTAGCACTCTGGAGCGGGAGACAGACAAGTAAGAAAATCCACTTGAGGAGGGCTGTGGTAGAGGAGGGCACGCAGGAGAGGTGCCCGCTCAGCCTGGGGGATTGAGCAGGGCTTCCTGCAGGGACTAACACCTGGGCAGGCAAGGGCTGAGGGCAACAAGTGTGTCTGTGGTTTCTGCTGTGTGTGTGCACATGCATGCCTCCTCTCTTTATGTTAGTTTGATTTACTTTAGCCATTTCCTCTCTACCATTTTCAGTTCTATAGTTAAATCCCTTTTGTTTCTTATATCCCTCTCCACCTCCTTTCACCCTCTCCCTTTATTTTCTCAACTAAACCATTCTGAGGAGCCAAACCTCTCATCTCCAATGGTCTTGACCTGCCAGATTTCTCCAAGTCTCAGCCACATATTCCTTCTGCCTCAATTTCCTCTTCTGTTCCCTTGTTCTTCTTCGATCTTGAATGAGTAAATGGATGTGTTCCTTCAGGATCCCTGCATTCCCACACCCTGTGCTGTGGGCACCATCAGTGAACGACAGGGCTAATCTCTGACATTGAATCAGGAGGAATGATTGGCCCAAAACATGCACAATGATTTCTCTCTGCTCCCTAGCGAGAGTCAGGAGCAGGTGGTTTACCATAGCCCTCTCCTGCCACAGCTCCACCCAACATCAAGTTCTCCCAGTCTACTTACTGCCTCATTTGGATGAGTGAAGGTTGTGATAACGCCAGCCCCCAAGAAAGACTTTAAACACTTTGTTCACAGAGTATCTGTCATCCTCATTGATCTCTGGATAGAGTCTCTTGGAGCATTTAAGGTGACAGTAATTTTGGTTCATTTTGGGGTCAGTTTCTGCCTTCTCCAGGGTGTTCTTAGCCTAATGGCAAATTATCTTCTGATTGGGTCTCCTTATCCCTTCTTTCTTCTTTGGAAATCATATTCATCTCAATTTCCTTCTCATTCTTTTCCTTCGAGACAGACTTCAAGGTAGGACAAATGTAAGATACTGACACATTAAAAATTTGGAAGGATTTGAGCTAAAGAAAGATTCAAAATATGATCAGGAAGGGGGCCTCAAGAGTGTGCTGGGCACCTGTATAGGACGCCTCTTCTGAACCACTTGCATCGTCTTAGCCACACTTCAGTGACTAGTTCTGTGCATCATTCAGGCAGCTTCTCACAGGTGTCATCCGGTAGCTCCTCACCTCAGGAGCTGCATCCATCTTGCTTCCTGCCCCTGAGCTTTTTAGTGCCAAGAGCTTGACCTCCATGCATGTGCATCCTGGAAGTGCACCTGTGGGGCCATCCTTGACTACTGGAGACAGAAACCAATGGGTAAAATGCATCTGTCTCCCTTTGTCCCCTGGGTGGACAGTTCTGACATTTCCTAGAGCTACTCAGAAAGTTGCAGGAGGATCAAGCATGAGTCACCTACAGCAGTGACAAACTCAGTAATGCATCTTTGAATTGTTCTTTCCTCTTTCTCTGTTTCACTCTCATTGGTCCCTTACTGCTGCTGCCTGCGTCACGTTCCCCAAATAAACTATCCGTGCTCAAGATTTACATCAATCTCTGCTATCAGGAGAAACTCAGTCTGTGACATCATGAGCAATTTTAGCACATATGCTTAATAATGCCACACTTTGTTTCTCTCTTTCTTTTACATATTTCTTCCTTCATTCTTTTATTCAACAAATATTCATTGAGCACTTACTATGTGCTAAGCATTATTCTCCATTTTGGGATACATCAGTGAATAAAACAAAGATTCCTGCCCTTGTAAAGTTTGCATGCTAGTGAAAGGAGACAGACAATAAACAGTAAATCACTGTGTGATAAGTAAATCACATAGTCTGTTAGAAGGTGGTAAAAGTTGTGAGAAAAATAAACATTAAAGGAGGGTAAGGGAGAATCAGCATTCCGTATTGGATGGGGTTTGCAAATGTAAATAGGATGATCAGGGTAGGCTTATTGAGAAGATGAAATTTGATTCAAGACCTGAGGGAGAGAAGTTACCCACGCGGTTAATGGGAGAAAGAACTTTCCATCAGAGGCAACAGCTGTGCAAAGGTTCTCAGGCGGGAGCAGGCATGCCATATTCAAGGAACAGCAGGAGTGAACTCCTTTTCTCCAGGTGCTTTTCCTTTTTGCTATTGGCTACCCACCTTAAGACAGGTGTGAGCTTCACACACCATGAGTTTCTCCGTCTGGTTATTCATAGCTCCCGCTCTGTCTCCTGTCTTCTTTTTATTCCTCTACACACTCCTAGGGAGATCTGGCCATTTCTTCAGAAGTATCTCAGCTATATGATTTCTTTCATGCAGATGGAGCAAACATGTTTGTTTTTATTCTGTAAGCTAAGAAGGAGAAGGAACATCTCAATTTTGCAAAAGTAGTGACTAAAACATACGAAATTTGTGGTTGGCTCAAGAGAGAGGGAACTTCTAGTTTCATGCACTATAGATTTTCCTGGTTTGATTGTATAAAAATAAAATCTAGTGCCTCACACCCATTAGGATGACTACTATTTAAAAAAAAGTGTTGGTGTGGATGTGGAGGAATTAGAATCCTTGTGCACTGTTGGTGGGAATGTAAAATGGCGCAACTGCTATGGAAAACAGTATGACGGTTCCTCAAAAAATTAAAAATAGAACTACCATATGACCCAGCAATTCCACTTTTGGGTATATAGCCAAAAGAATTAAAAGCAAGGTCTTGAATTGTACACCTATGTTCATAGCAGCATTATTCACAATAGCCAAAATGTGGAAGCAACCTAAGTGATCATTGACAGATGAATAGATAAACAAAATGTGGTGTATAATACAATGGTATATTATTTAACCTTAAAAAAGAAGGAAATTCTGATATATGCTTCAACATGGTTGAAGAGGACATTATGCTAAGTTAAAGAAGCCAGTCACAAAAAGACAAATACTGTGAGTATAGAGTTTCAAATTTACAAGATGAAAAGAATTCTGGGGATTGGTTGCACAACAATGTGAATGTGCATAACTACTGAAATGTACACTTAAAAATGGTTAATATGGTGGGGGCCAGCCCAGTGGTGTAGTGGTTAAGTTTGCATGCTCTGCTTGAGTGGCCCAGTGTTCACAGATTCGGATCCCGGGTGCAGACCTATGCACTGCTTATCAAGCCATGCTGTGGCAGGAGTCCCACATATAAAGTAGAGGAAGATGGGCATGGATGTTAGCCCAGGGCCAGTCTTCCTCAGCAAAAAGAGGAGGATTGGCAACACATGTCAGCTCAGGGCTAATCTTCCTCATAAAAAAAGGTTAAGATGGTAAATTTTATGTTATGCATATTTTACCACAATAAAAAACATCTAGTATTACCAGAAGTTTTCAAAAAGCTTTGATAACCAGTTTATGGATGGTACTTTGACAATCAACAGGATGGAGGAATTATTCATATCCATGACCCCGTCATCAATTTGCTAGTCCAGAATCTAAACTGTTCTGAGGGTCTGTCTGGCCATCCTGAACTGTGTGAGTGAATGTAAAACATGGAAAGAGGCAAAATCAACCCAAGGCTCAGATGATCTAGTTCAGTTCTAGAGTTCCTTTCAGGCCAATAGCCTAGAGACTGGAGCCTAGTAGCCTATGGAGAGATTCACAGGCTAAGCTTTGTCCTTGTCCTGAATCCCTTTGAAGTGGAAATGGACCCCAAGGAGGGCCCAGGGACTAACTCTCAGGCAAGATAATCCCCCAAATGGAAGAGGTACTGATCACACTAACAGAGGACATCAACTCTTGTTGACAATCCAAATTCTACATTCTAGAAACAGACAGAAAAATTGACTCTTTCACCAGGTCAGAATGGTTGTGCAATGACCAGTGTTTATAATAAGGTAAACAGAGCAGTCATTCAGAGTTGTGCAGTTTGTGTACTGCCCAAATGTGTGGCTGAGGAATTACCGGGGAGCTGAAACCCAGTCTAGGCTGTTCACCAAAACTTATGTCCTATTGCAGGGCTCCATCTGCCCAGAGGAAGGGGCAAACTTTTCTTTGCATAAAAGTATCATCTGTTTGCCAAGCTCTGCATGAGGGTCTGCATCTTCCTAGAGGGGGCCTTTTCTAATTCATCTGCCCAGAGTGGGAGCCTTTTCAAAATGTATACAGGCATCTTATAGACAAGCATTGGCTCTCATTCCAAAAGCAGGTTGCCAGATTGAGTGATTTGGCCAAGATTCAGTTCACACTAAAAATCCAAAGTATTTTTCAGACCTTGGGCAGAGGGTGGGTAGAGGGAGGAAGGGAGACTGAGAAGGGTAATGGTTGAGAGAGATCTTATCAGAGAAGGAAGGGAGGGTGGTTCAGAGTACTAGTGATATACTTAGTTGACATTTCTACTTCTGAGCGTAGCCTCATTCTCAAGTCATTTCTATGGTGCCACATGGGCTGAGCTTCTTAATGGATGCAAAAAGGCTTTGAAATTCTCACATATACTGAATGACATTTTTGTCATTCCCTCTGTACCAAGGCTTCCTTTGCAGTCTCTGCAGTTCAGGCACATGTTCTATCTTGTCTCACATCTGCCTGCATCACAGCGTTCCCCATGGCTCCTGGAACTTCAACTGATGCACTCTCATGGACCAAACACCCTGCCAGCTCTCAAGGACACCACTTCACACTAGTAAAGTGGGCACAGTTTTTCACTTTCTACTGAATTGGTCTTCAAAAGATTTTGCTTGCATTCTTCCCCCCCAAAATTTGTGAAACTATTTGAAATCTCACATCTAAAAGTGGATAAATAAACATTTTAAATCAAGTTTAAATAGTTTCAAATGATATATTCTGGCATGTTGTCCTTTTTCTGTTTCAGGATAACATGTTGCATTTAGTCCTTGTGTCTTCTTAAACTCTTCCATCTGTGACAGTGTCTTGGTCTTTGCTTGTCTTTCGTGACCTTGACACTTTTGAAGCGTACTTGTCATTATTTTGTAGAACGTCTATTACCTTGGGTCTTTCTGATGTTTTCTCATGGTTAGACTGGGGTTATGCATTTTTAAGAAGAACACCCCAGAGGTGAAGTGCTCTCTGTGCACTTCAGGAGGTATGTGGTATCAACATGACTTATCATGGGTGATGTTAACCTTGATCACTTGGATAAATGGTGTATGCCAGGTTTCTCTACCATAAAGTTACTATTTCTCCCTTTCCATCATCTATTTGATAGAGGAGAGTCACTAAGTCTAGCCCACACTCAAGGGGAGAGGATTAAGCTTCACCTCCTGGAAAGAGGAGTGTCAGAGAATGTGGATATACGTTAAAACCACCACAGTAATTAACAAATATTTTGGGGGAGATTCCTTGAGGCCATTCAACTATTCCGTTTCTCATTAAAGTTTTGCCCACTAATTTTCACATTCATCAGTGGATCTTATCTATTACTGTGGCATTCTAATGGTGATTTTCTAGTTCACTCATTCCTTGTTGGCTTCAGTCATAGCCAAGCAACTATATAAGGAAAATTTGTCCCTTCTTCATTAATGTCTCTATTCAATCATTTGTTTATATCACTACAGATTCATGGATACTTATTTTATTCTTTGGGTTATAAACTAGTATTATTGTTATTTATTTTGTTGCTCAATTTCTTTCAGCTTTGGCCATGGGGAACCCTTTCAGGTTGTGTCTTTTTGACATGCTCCTATTTTCCCTCCCTCCAACTCGTCCCTCTTTTTCTCCCTCCCTCCCTCCCTTCTTTCCTTCCTCCCTCCCCCCCTTCCTTCCTTCATTCCTTCCTCCCTCCCCCCTCCCTTCCTTCCTTCCTTCCATCTCTCCTTCCTTCCGCCCTCCCTCCCTCCCTCCCTTCCTTTTTTCCTTCCTCCCTCCCTTCCTTCCACTTTCTTATTGTCTGGCACTGCAAGATATTCTAGGCTCATCTTGTATTTTCCCTGCCCCAACCCTAGAATCAGCCATTTCTCTAAGGAGCTGTGATTCCTTTTATTGGAAAATAGTGTTAGAAACCAAGATCTGAGTGACAGCTAAGCAAATAAATTTTAAGAAAGAGTATATGTGAAAACTGAGGATCTGGAAATGGATTCCCTTAAAGCTATTTGTATTTATATATCCTCTGGAAATTCTTGTGTGTTGAACATTGGGGATTTATAAGGCTTAAAGATAAAATGTGTGTAGTACAGTTAAATATCTGAGAAATAAGTTCTACAAAATGCTAACACAGTGAAAATGTATTTACAACCTATGTCTTGTGGGATAGCCACCATGCTTTATTAGAAACAAGAGCAATGGCAGATCAAAGCTGGTGAGGAAAAATGATGCCTGCTAACTAAATGCTGTGGATTAACCCCATTCCTTTATTCATGAAACTCCTTAAAGCTAATCAAACTCAAATCTATAATTAATTAAGTGGCATTTCGCTTCTTGAATGCATTCTCTGAACCCTTTAGTCTCTGTTGCAGGGGCTTTGGGTAGGTATTAAAATCTCAGCATCTTTTCTTAGTATCCTCACGTTTCCTCTCTTCTTCCAAATGTGTTGCATTAGCAATTTCCTGCTTCACCGCTCCTCCCTATAAAACAAGCCGTAAGGTTTTGTAGTCTTACAGCAGAGTTGAGGAACAGCACTTCCATCTCTTTATAAAAATCAGCCTTCTTTTTCTTGCCCAGTATCTGCCTTAGCATGGTCACTTAGGCTTTGAGGATATATATATATTTTTTTGTGAGGAAGACCAGCCCTGAGCTAACATCCGTTGCCAATCTTCCTCTACTTTATATGGGACACCACCACGGCATGGCTGACAAGCAGTGCGTCAACTGGCACCCAGGATCCGAACCCATGGACCCTGGGGTGCCAAAGCATGAACTAAACCACTGCGCCACCGGGCCGACCCCCGGCTTTGAGGACATTTAAATGGTAGCAAAGGAATCCAAGAAAACCTCCCCATCGGCTGATGATAGCTCAACTTCCCTATAATTCCTCGTGCCCCTGCACTGACTGCACGTGCCCTAATAGACATTGTGGGAAATGTCTGAGATCAATGGCTGAGACTGGGCACACACATATAATGACTGAGTGAGGATTTAGGCTATGCTTGCATTCACCCTAAATACTGGGCCTTAAGGAAAATTTCAACCCTGAAGGTGGGTGCCGTTGTCATTCTTTTTCTTTTTTTAGATTGTTGAATTATTTCTTATTAAAAGATGATGGTGCTTGAACTTCCCAGGAAAGGAAAAAATAATTAAATTTTAACCCAGTATAGAACACAGGATCATTTGAGTGACAGTTGGTTTAAAGTGTTCTGTAAGTGCATACCTTGCCTAACACCACCAAATTTACACCTGTACTCTGACACCTATTTAAGTAGTTTCCAACATTTTTGAATAGAAGAAACATTTTTAATGTCCCCCAATCTCTAAAATCCCTGAATAGCAGTTGTATTTTTAGGATTTTCTGAGAAAACATTTGATGACAAAAGTTGTTATGAATTCAGAAAGACTTTGAAAGAAATTTGTGTTTTCACAAAAATATATAATACATACATTGGAAAAATAGTGGTCTATCTTTATAGTATACATAATATTTATTCAATCTGTAAATGACTTTTGGTTCACATGTTGATTCCGGAACTCCTCACATAGACTTAGGGCCAGGATCAGCATGACAGCCATGCAACTGCAGATATAAACTGTGGTGGATTTCTTCAACTGATACTACCAAGAGTTCTTACTTAATTAGGGGGTGGTAAGAAAACCAAGATTAAACCTTAGGGGCAGAAACATATCCCCTGAGAATATTTATTAAAAAGAACAATACTTTACAACATCAAGTGACACACGTTTTCACTGTTTAATCAGAATCCTATACAGATAGTTTAACTCTTTTTGGAATCATGTAATACCTGGAAGTAGGAGGTGAGTAAATTAAATTGTAGTTGGTCATGATAAGAGCAAGACTCAATTCTAATGGCCATTCGTAGAGTAGAAATTGCTCTTAAACAATAATATTAAAAAGTGGCAGTGAAATAATCACTCTGATAATATTGGGGAGAATTAAGTTAGTACAATTTCCTATGATAACAACTTGGCAAAATGCATTGAAAACCTTAAACACCTTTTCTCAGTAATACTACCTACCTCTTGGAGATATGAAATGAATTTCAGCATTTTTTTATATTGGTAAAGAATGTGTAACTATCTACATTTCCAACAATAGAGACGTGGTTAAGTTGATTATGGTCTATTGACTGGATGGAACATTAAGCAGTCATTAAAAATTATATTTACAAAGTATTCACTATGTATGGAAATGCACATATGTTATTTAGGAAAAACAATGTGCCAAATTGTACATGTTATACTCAATATGACTGTATAAATAAATTTTCCCAGATTTTCATAGTAAACCTGAATGTCTTTTATAATGAAAACTCAATACATTTGTCAATTTTCAAACTGTATATTACAAACTAGTTTTCCACTTTTTTATAATATTGGGAAGCAATATGTAAAATAGCAAGATCATTGACTTTCTAAACAGGCAGACTTGGGTTCAAATTCCATTTCCAGACTTGGTAGATGTGTGACCTTGGGCAAGGAATTTAAAAACTCGAATTTGAATCTCCTTATCTATATAATGGATTGTTGTGACAAGATGTAATAACTTATATGTAAAGTGCCTAATGTAAAAAATGGTAGCTATATGGGTTAACAATTCAGAAACCGGTATGCATATATACTGGAGCTGAACAAATGAATAAATGGATGGTGGATGATGGGAGCCAGGTTTCTCACTGCTGGAGAGGGAAGTCATAGATAAGCCAGGAGAGACACGAAGCTAGAATGAACCATGTGGTAGTGGATTGGAGTCAGAATCATCAGTACGAAACCATGTTTAACTTAATATAGATAAAGATGGATAGATACAGAAATAATTATAGATTATATGTAAATAATTATATAATACACATATGTACATTTTTCTAGTTCTGTCTGCTGAGAGGGCCTTGAAGCAGTGACACCCCAATAGCAACAAGCATACTCACAGCATAAATCTTGCTTTCTAATACTATTTTCTAATAAAAGGAACCAGGGCTCCTTGGAGAAATGGCTGATTCTAGGGTTGGGGCAGGGAAAACACAAGAGGAGGCTGGCAGCATCTTGTAGTGCCAGAAAGTAAGAAGTACTCAAAAAACAAAAAGATAGGACCATGTCTAAAAGACACAGGAGCCAGCCTGAAAGAATTCCCCATGGCCAAAGCTGGAAGGATTTGAGCAATAAAATGAGTAATGGTAATATTGGATTGTAACCTAAAGAATAAAATAAATATTTGTGAGTACGTACTGATGTAAGTGATTGAATAAACAAATAAATAGGGAGAAGAGACAAATCTTTCTTACAGAAGAACTCCAGATAATTTACGTAGATGTTGTACCACCTCCTCCAGGAGGTGGAGCTCAATGCCTCTCACCCTCCAGGTGGGCTGTGCAGTGACCCCCTTCCAAAGAGTAGAGTATGGAAAGGGGGAAAAAGAGTAACTTTACAGTGGAGAAATCTGACAAACACTGCCTCAGCCAGGTGATCAATGTTAACACCAACAGTCGTAGGTTGATAACAGGAACCCTTGATACAAGGTGATTAAAAAGGATACTTTACCTCTGTGGTCTTTCTACCCCAAACTCATGGCCCAAGTCTAATCATGAGGAAAACAGAGATATTCAAATAGAAGACATTTTACAATAGACTTTAAAATATATCCTCAAAATTGTCAAGGTTGTCACAAACAAGGGAAGTCTGAGAAACTGTTACAGTCAAGAGGCACCTAAGGAGACATGACAACCAAAGGTTATCTAGTATCTTGAGTGGGATCCTGGAACAGAAAGAGGACACTAGTGGAAAAGCTAATGAAATCTGAACGCAACGTGTTCCATTCACAGTAATGCACTGATATCAGTTCTTTAGTTGTGAGAAAGGTGCCATAGTAGTAATGTAAGATGCCATTTTTGCTGCACCCTAGCAAGTGATTGAAAAGTTCTCTCTTGAGCCTTCCAACCCACAAATTGAGGGAGCCTGTTCCAGCTTTGGTCAGCTCTGAGGATTAGATGACTCACCCTTCATTCCCATTCATCCACTCAATTAGCACTGGTTGTACACCTAAAGGTCCTGTGCTCGGGCATTAAGGTACCTTGGTGAAGAAAATGACTCCGGCCTCTGCCGTCCAGGAGTGATGAGAAGGTGCATCCCTACAATGAGCAGACATCTATTTCCACGTAATGTTCACCCAATGATACTAGTTCCACCCATTTTGATGCCACAAAGTATATAAAGCATCTCTTGCTCAAAACAATCTTCAAATGTAGGAAGACAATGACCATGCCTCTCCTGGGCCTCCTCCAAACAAAAATGCCCTCTTTCCCTTCAATATTTTCTCAAATGTACAGTTTTGGTGTCCCTCTAAATCTTATTTGTCTTCCAGTTTTTCCATATTCTTCTTGGGGTATAGAGTTCAGAATAATTTTTTTTTTTTTTTTTTTTGCAGGGAAGGATTTTCCCTGAGCTAACATTTATTGGCAATTTTTCCTCTTTTTTTTTTTTTCGGTTCTTCTCACCAAAGCCCCAAGCATGGTTGTGTATCCTAGTTGTAAGTCCTTTCTAGTTCTTCTGTGGGAGCTGCTGCCACAGCATGGCAACTGACAGATGGGTGGTGTGGTTCCTGACTGGGAAACAAACCCAGGCCACCGAGTGGAGAGCATGGAACTTTAACTATTAGGCCATCAGGACTGGCTTCAGAATAATTTTAACTATTATTTACCTATTCCTCTAGTTGTGTGACACACTTTCACGAACTGTTTATTTTTGATAACCCCCAAAGTTGATTTTATTATCTCATGTTATGGCTGAGAAACTGATACCTTGATCAAGGACATTAATTGATTTTACAAATGTTTATTAAGGAAACATTTTGTAACAGCCCTCCTCAAATTGATGGGGATTAAACAGTGAATAAAGTAGATTAAGTCCCTGCCTAATGGAGTTTATTATTCTAGAGCAGTGTTGGCAAAGGATCACTCTCGGGCCAAACCCAGTACCTGCCTCCCGTTTTTGTAAATCAAGTTTTATTGGAACACAGCCACACCCATTTGTTTATATTTTGTCAACAGCTCCTTTCCCTTACAATAGCAGAGTTGAAAAATTGTGACAGAGACTTGTATGGCCCACAAAGCCAAAAATATTTGCTATCTGTCTCTTTATAGAAAAAATTTGGTCACCCAAACTCTAGAGAGTTTGAGTGTGGGGGATAGTGGTTGGGCATCCAAGGAGATAGAAAGAAAATAAACTAAAGAGTTATATATGTCAGATGATGATGAATGCAATGGAGAACAATGGAGAAGGGTAAGGGGGACAAGGAACACAACACTGGGGTGTGTGGGTGTTTGTGATATAATTTAAGATTAGGGAGGAATTCTCCAAAATGGTGACCTGGGAGCAGAGACCCGAAGGCACTGAGGGAGTAGACGGAGAGGATACTTAGGAGAAGGATATTCTAGCCAGCGGAAACTGCGAAGATCCTGAGACTCGGGAGAGTATCCTTGGGTTTAAGAAACAGTAGCCAGAGAAGAAAACCTGAGGGGGGGAGGAAGAGAGTGGGAAAAGATGAGGTCAGAGAGGAGAGAGGAAGAGGAGGGGTGCAGGGCCTGCCTGCCTTGGGGCCATTTTACTTCTCTGGCCTTCCTGCTGGCTGTTGTGGGGAGTCATTTGAAGACTGGGGCAGAGGAGCGAGGGGATGGGACCATAATGTAAAGGATTGCTCCGGCTGCTGCACTGAGCACAAACTGAAGAAGGGCAAGAGCAGAAGCAGTCAGTGGTCCACCTCAGGGATGCAGGCAGCAGGTAATGGCGGCTCAGACCACATACACGGCATGAGGGAAAAAGCAGGACTGCAGCCCCAGATCTGCCTCACCCCAGAGCCATGCTCTGTCAACATGAATTCTAATCACAGAACCTGGTACTTTAGGCCTGAGGCATGCAAGGCAGCACTTACCTGCAAAAGATGTAACATCCTCCTGGATTCCCTGTGTCCTGTCAGAAATGGCGACTAAGAAAAATCCACAACGATGAGATAATTGGAGGTGGCTAGTTAAATCCTGTGGGTGGTGCTCGTCAGCTCTTTTGAGTCAGAGCAGATACATGCTTGAGCATAACTAAAGTTGTGAAACACACTTTCCGGAAAAAAAGAAGGCACATACATACTAATTCACAATATTTTGCATACATTTTTAGGGTGTTTACAACCTCTGCCTCTAGCATTTAACATTGAGAACTCATTCCTTTGAGGTTATCTAAATGAGAGCACTGACTTTAAATTGGAGAATTTGAGGTCCAGCAAGAAGGGCAGATGGCACTTCACTGAATGAGGCCCAGGTGAAGCTTACAGCCTCCTTTTAGTCACACAGAGCGAGTCACTAGGAAAGGACTATTTTAGCCTGGATGTATCTCCTATTGTGTTGAAATAAAATTATATATTTACTAATCATTTTTCAAAACATAAATTTGCTAATGTTATAAAATATTGTAAATTTTCTTTGGTACAAGAGTCAAAACAGATGTCCCTTTTGAAATATTTATTTAAAAATTGAGTACAAGGTTGATATCTCAGCTCCCCTTGAGCATCAAATGCCTTTGTTACATGTCTGCTCCCATTCATATTTTGTAAATGAAGAAACTGAAGCAGTTTTACAGGGAATCTAGATTCTTCTCCATCATTGACTTGGCTGGAAATGGGAAAAAAAAAAAAAACCCGTTCAGGCCTAAATGATGAGCTTTCTCCTTTGTTACCTGACTGGCGTGCACAGCAATGCTGGCTTCTCCAGGAGCAGACTAAGCTGGTTTATGACCCCGGTGAGGAGCTGGATTTGAAAGATCCAGGCTGCACTTCTATTTCCTTAGACAATGCTTTTTATCTGACCCAATCCTGGCATTTTTTATCTAGAAGCGAAGACATTTTTCTGGTTGTTGGATTACTTTGATAACAAGATTTGAGAAAGAGAAAGCCAGAAAAAGAATAATAGGATATCTCCTCAAGGCACATATAGAGACCATTTCATTCCTATGTATGTTCAAGAAGAACAAGGGGATTTTTTTTTCTTATTTGGTGTTATGCTGTGACATACCTAACGTATTTGATGCAGAGTGGATCATTTTTTAACACCACCTTTCCTCTATATGACAAAATTATTTTCAGTAATTATAATGAAATAAAATTAGAGATCTATAGCTTTTATCTGCAAGGATAGTGCTTAAAGCTTTGCCTTTAAGTGGTGTTGTGTCCAGCTGTTGGTTTAGGATGATTTCTGGTTGCCTGATACTGATTGCAACATGACAAAATTCTGCCTCAAGGATGTTGCCGCATCTGCTTCTAGTGAATCTTTAAGACAAGATATTTTGAGCACTCAATAGAAGAGAGCTAGGACTTTGTTCAACTTGCAGAATAGACTGAATGAACAGTTTCGTGCTTGCTAGCTGTTGAATATTTAATATTTAATGTCTACATGTGTGGCAAAATTTGATCTAAGACTGCTTTCATTGTAATTTGTAATGAAGTTGTGGGGGAGTAGCTGTCACACCTTCTTTTGTGGCCACGGTTTCTACTAACAAGAATCTTAGAGTGTTCTCAACCAATTTTGCTTAAGTCAATTCACAAAAATTCGGTATTCAATGGTCACCCTTTGTTTCTGTTTCCTTGGCTGTTTCTGTAAACTCAGCACTTATTTGTGTAGATCTTCCACTCTGAAATGCTCAAATGAATCAGTTATGAAGTGACTTACCTTTGATCAAAAACGGGGTCAACCTTACAATTGCATCAGTTTGCCAGGAGGCAACGGTAATTAGGCATTTTTCAATGGGACTGAACCCCAAAGATGTAAAAGACTTCCAGTTCAACAAAAATGACAAGAGCCCTTCAGCAATTTAAGAGTATTAAAGGAAAAGACTGGAAAATATCTTTACTATAAGATTTCAAAATCAAGCTATGAGGTCTTCCTGTTTCCTTTGATTCAGGATTTATGAATACCTTCGCGAGAAATTGTTTGTTTGGTTTAACAGGTGAGCTGGGCTACAGCAATATGTGGAAAACACTAGGTGGCGCTGGAGGACTAAACTAGTTGACCACAATTAGAGCCCTTCACAAATCACGCTATTGTCAAAGTCAAGAAGAGTGTGAAATTTTACATTAAAAATGATGCAAATGATCAGATTTCTTTCTCTTCCAACTATGGCTTCGCTCACTAAAACTCCGAGTGCAGTTTTATCATGAGTGAAATAGAGTTTATGCAGTGCTCCCTGGGCAATAACTTTTCAAAATAAATTGGAAATAAGCAAACTGGAGAAACAACGCCCCCTTTTTTGTTTGGTTGTTCCCATTTTCAAATTTTGTTGATGCTCAAAGTCATGGTCTTAGTTTGGTTAACAGTCATCAACTCCTTGTAAACCATCCACATGAAAATATACTTGATAGTCACCTCTCCAGTGTCTGACAGTTTCCTTATTTTGTGCAGCTTTTTTTTTTTTTTATTTAAATGGTCACTGTAAATCTTGGAGCATAGCAGAGCATATGATGAAAGGTGAAGTCTGCTCCTTCATCCTCCATTTGCTCACGTTGTAAAAAGAATGAAGAATGTCTGTTGCGTAAGCTGATCTTCTTCATGTTTCGTCTTCATTCTTCAACAGGAAAATCCATTTCATGATCATTCCATCGAGGGTTATTTTTGGTCCATTTTCATTGAAAGGTATCCACTTTCTGGAAGTCAATTAAGATTTGGCAAAAGAGAAAATAATACGCAGGGTTAACTATCATTACATTTCTATTCTCTTTTTGAAAATGGTAAAAGAAAGCATATACCTAATTTTTCAATGACTTATTTGTCAAAGTCCTCTGCAATATCTAGAAAGGTTCTGTCTCATTAATTAATTCTGAAACCTAAGACACAAGGTAAAAATAGTGAACCAGAGTTTTAAAATATAAAAATACATAGTCTAAAGATAAAATAGTTTCTTAGTCAATTGGAAGAAGATCATTTTCACAAAATTAACACGTCTAATATAGTTCATCGTATTTTGAATTATAGAAGCTAAAACCCAAAATCTCTGCATTGCAGGTTCACAGTTTACTGTGAAAACAACAAAGAAGCATTTAGTGTTATATAAAATGAGAAAAGTAATTACTAATATACAGTTAAATTATCTCAATTTTATATTTCTTTATCAAAGATAAGTTTAAAAATAGCAGTTTGGTTTTATATATAACTCCTCTGAAGATCTTAATGTAACCTCAAGTTTTGGAACAGATGATTTTAGGATATAAACTACAGACCAAGGGCACTCTGGGTGGGCACTTGGAATGCTGAGCGGACTCCTTGGCTGTCTTCACTAACTGGCCTCTCTCATTACAGAATGTATTTCCTTTATGTCCTCATACATTGCCATACAACTTTTCTTTCCTAGAGCCCATGATCAAAAGTAAAGCCAATAAGATTACCAGGCTTTTGTTGTTAACCTGAAGGATTCAGTCATGTTGGTTTACCTGTAGTAAATTATCCATTCAAACCTCTAATGGTGCCCCAATGATCTAAGAGGGTTAAAAAAGCTTTCAAAATTCACAAGAGTTCCCATCCTGAGGAAGTAAACAGAATATCTTTTTAAATATATCTGAGGCATGGAGTTCATATAGGCTCAGAAAACACTTGCTTACTAAACTATTCTTTGTTTTGTTCTCTTAAGATCAGAAATCTGAGAGGAAGGTCTTTTGGCAGAAAGAAGTCTGCTCCAGAGAGGAAATGTATTCCCAGAGAACATGTTTATCTTGATTTTTAGAAACTCAAACTTGTAAACTATTACTGTTTGAGTCGGTGGTAGTTTGACAAAGCTTTTGAGATGTAAAGATCAAAAGCAAAGAGAGTTGTTAAAGAACAGCATACTTTGTTTTGTTGATATTTTGTTAAGTTAAATGATCAAACCAATGGTGAGACTAGTAGTTCATATGTTATCAAAGAGGAAAAGAATAGAATTAAAGAACTACAATATCATTGAAAAACAAATTCAGCAAAACCTCGTGATTTCTAAATGAAAAGGCTTGGAAAACAGCTTTGTATTAGGTTTCAAGTGGTTTTATATTTTTATCCAGGAAGCAGCTATGGTGGAAAGAGGAAAGAACTGGATTCTAGAGTCAGAGATTTGGGTTCCAGTTACTCCTGGAACAACCTTGGGCAAGGTCAACCTCTTTAAGACTATTTCATTACAGTCTTATAAAAAATATACTACCCACACTGTATGGCTCTTGAGAGGATTATAGAAGATAAGGAATGATGTATGTAATAACTGTAAAATGTAAAGCCCTTTTCATCCATCCATCCATCCATCCATCCATTCATCATTTATTCATTCTATCATGCATTAATCCTTCATTAAAAGTCTTCACATGTAGTAATGTTTTGTTTCTCCTTTGATTTTTCATTGATCCTGAAAGTGCTATTTGATGGATAGAATATATGTAAAGTTAAGCTAAGTCTAAGATATTTTTTAAAGTGGAAGTGTATAAAAGAATTTTTGAATCCAATAGATAATACAAGAAATGTCATGATGCTGAAGTACAGAAGATAAGCCCCACATCTGGAGTCACTATATATTAAAGCAAAGAGCACCAAAAGATGAGATTAGGGTTCTTTCTTGGTTAGTGTCTGAGAAGAGAAAAGCCCGTGGGTTGGAGGAGAAATTTCCAGACTAGGAAAATATCATAATTAAAATGACAGGTAAAAATAAGCAGCCTCTTTTTAGAAAAATAGTCAATAAACTATCCTGACTAAGGCAGAGGGCTATAGAAGAAAATACTAAATGATACATTTTGAGTAGGACCATTTCATGAAGGTCCTTAAAAGTTAAACTGAAGAGCAGAAATGTGACTTACAAGTTGCCTAAAATTATAGTCGGGCAGAAGGGCTAGAAAAAAGGGCTGAGAATGTCACTAGAGAAATATTTGTTTAGTTTATCATGTATTTTCTAATATTCACTTTAGGCACAGAATTTTGTAAAGCACTGAGGGAGATGCTGTAGATGTAGAAGGAAGTATTGATTCTCTGTACCAAGAGCTTCCAAATTAGTTGGAAAGAAGATGTAAACATAATGAGGAGTTAAGGATCGTTGAGGGTGAAATGTGATATAATACTGAAATGAGCGGACTGGTACTAGATGGTACAGAGACTCAGGGAGGAGGAAATTAAGAGGGATGAAAGCAGCATCTTGAAAGAATGGTCTATACTCATTGTGTATCCACTTTGTCTATTTACATTTCTTTCTTGAATCTACACAATTTGGCTTCCCCCCTCACCCACTGAAACTGCTCTTGTCAAGGTCACCAAAGTCTTCCACATTCCCGAATTCAGTGATTGTTTTCAATCTTACTTGACTTGTTTGATTGAGTTGCGTATTCCTCTTTCTTGGCTTTCGCCTACATCAGTGAGTGCTCATTCTCAGACTTCTTTGCTGGGTCCACCCCACTCCTGACCTCTTATGAAGTGCTTAAGGGCTCTTTTCTTCTTTATCTACACTGATTTCCTTGATGATCTCATGGCTTTAAATACCTCCTATATGCTGATAATATCTAAGTTTATATTTTCAACTCAAACATTTCCCCTGAATTCCTGACTCGTAATACTCAATATATGCACATGGAGATCTAACATCTCAAACTTAATAAATATGCTGACATGTCTCAAACTCAGCTGCTGATTTCTCCTCTCCCTCTGCCTACCTTCTTCTCTCAGTCTTCCTCATAGTAATCAAAGTACTCAGGGCAAAAATCTTGGAGGCAAGAGTGTCTGTCACATTCCACATTCAATCCATCAGCACATTAGGTTATGCCTCCCTTCAAAATGTAATCAGAATTGGTTCACTTCTCACCACGTCTACCACAATCCACGTCACCAAGTCATCATTGCCTCTTGTTTGGATTATTGCAACAATCTCCTAACTGTTCTTCCTGCTACTGCCCTTTCCACCCTTCAGGCTGTTTTTGACACAGTATCCAAAATAATCCTCTTAAAATGTGAGTCAGACATGTCACTCTTTGCTCAATGTAAGGGCATCCTGTAAGGACTTATGAAGACAAGTCGTTCAAATGCCCTCCAGATGCTACTCAGTCTGTCACCTCTGACCTCCACCCTTTGCCACTTCTTCCTATCTCACTCTTCCCCAGATATATTGCCATTCTTGCTGTTCCTCTAATACTCCTCTCTCAGCTGTTTTCACAAGCCATTCTTTCTGCCTGGAAAGCTCTTACTCCAAATATCCACATGGCTTACTCTCTGACCTCCCGCAGTCATTACTCAGTTGTCATCCTCTCATGAGGCCTTCCCAACCATGACATTTAAAATTGTTTCTACATTTTCACTCTTGTCATTCTCTATCTCTCTTCTCTTCTTTATTTTCTCCACAGAACAACTTATCTCCACCTAACTTACTATATATATTTAACTTATAATTTATTTATTGTCAGTCTCTCCTCACTAGAATACAAACTCCCCAAGGACAAGGATTTGTGTTTATTTTTTCACTGCCGTATCCACAGGACCGAGAATCACTGCTCATTCAATAAATTTTAACTAAATGGATGGATAGTTGGATAGATGGATGGATGGGTGGGTGAGTAGATGGGTGGATAGATAGATGGATGGGAAAGGTTCAGGGAGGAAGGCCTTGGTTGAGAAGATGAATAGTGATTGGATTTGGAGGGATGCAGAGGAAGAAGAAATGAATGGAGCAGGCGTTCCAGTTAGGGGGAGCAGTATAAGAAAGAACTTAAGGTTTGAATTAAGTCTAGTATGGTTGGGGAATAGTAGGGCAATAAGCTAAAGTTAATGTTCTTGGGAGCACTGTGTTATCAAATCTTGATGAGTGGGATGAATACCAGACTTTGACAGACCTTAATTATTACCACAAGAAGTTTAGACATCATCCTGTAAGACAGAGTTTTTAAATTCCAAACCACCACATTCGAGGGTGAGGTTTCTCAAAGTTTACTCTTCTGACAGTGTTCCTCAGGATCACCTGAATGCTTGTAAAAATTCATCCTTGTCAAGGTCAAAGCCCAATAAATTATAATTGAAAGTGAAGCCTGGCAATGTGCATTTTAACAAACCCTTTAAGTAAAAATTAAGCAAACTAAGGTTTGGAAACTACTGTCTTAAGATATTCTAGACAGTTACTAGTTCTAGGATTGCTTGGGGATGGGACAGAGGGAAGGAGGTGGGGTAGAGAAAGCTATAGGTTTGGATCTAAGCATTCTACCCCAGATTCAGCCAGAAAAGCCTAGAGTATGTGTTTTACTTACCATGTTTTTGATTGAGGGTTCTCTTAAAGAAATGGTTTCTTGGAAAAAAAAATACATAAAATAGCCCTGCTATAGATAAGGGAAGATAAAAAAGAATTTTTTTGCATGTGCACAATGGAATAGTAAGGAAAATATGTTTAAGAAATAATCTGGAGGTGGTATAAGGAATTGATCCATGCATCAGGCAAATATTTATTGACCATCTACCATGTGCTAGGCACCATATTAGGTGTTGGAAGTACAAAGGTGAATAAGACATAGTCCTTACCATTATGGTGCTCACAGTAGTGAAATTAATGGGAACTGGGAAAGACTATAGCCAGGGAAACCAGTTGGAAGGTAGCTATCCAGATATGAGGTGATAAAGATCTGGTCTAGAGTGGTGGCAAGGCGGATGCAAGAGATATTCTGAAGAAAGACTCGATGAGATAATGTGCCTGACTGATCTATGAGATATACATAAAAACAATGAAAACTAATTCTGAGGTTTAAACACTGTGTGCAAAGAAAATTTGGGTGCCAATAGTGAAATTAGGGTATCTGTGAATAGGAACATGTGTGTGTGTTGGGAGGGTGTTGAGGGTATTGGTGAGTTCCCTCTTGAAAAATTGTGTGTCAGACAACAGTAGGACATTTGAATGAAGATGCCCTCTGATAGCTGAAGATATTCAGACTACAGTTTAGATCAAAGAGGAGGGCTTGAGATAGAAAATTGACAGCCTGGGGAAAGTTAGTTGGAAGAGCCATTGCAGGTGATAAGAAGGAACTATCAGCGAGGTAGCAAAGAAAACTGGGAAAGATGATTTTGTGGAGAATTGATGTGAAAATTGAGAAAGGCCATTGAATTCAGTTAAATGTAGGCTACAGGTTGCTTCAGAGTCCTGTCATTGGAGGGATGGAAATACAATTCAGGGACACTTAGTGAGACCTTGGAGATCATAAACAGGAGCCACTGGTGTCTACCATGTCAGGAGTTTAACTGTGATAGGAAAAAGTGCTAGTGTTTTTCCTTGACCAAAGGCCTCACAGTTCTCCTTTCTGCCAGAAAGATTCATTCAGAAGCTCAGAGCCATAAGGCCTAGTGTCCTGTTTGTCTATGGGGATAGCTAACCACCAGGTCCAGAGTTGGTGGTAGTCATGATAATGGTACTCATGCTCCTTTTTTGAATGCTCTCTCTCCATCCCCTTCCCTCTTTTACCTGGTCCTAAAGGCAGAGGAATAAGGCAGGGTCTCATTGTGATAAATCTTTCTGTAAGATACTAATAAGGGGTGAAATGACTAAAATGTGAGACAGGATTTGGGGTGTACATGTAAGATGAAACTAGAATTTAGGAAGATCTGGGGATTTTTTTGATACCAAGGCACACTTGGCTCCAGAAGTGAAGGGGTTTAATGAGTCAGTCACTGAGTAACCCATTCAGGCCAAATTTTTCATTCAGCCCTTGATTCTGAGAGGAGTCTTTGACAGTGTTTGCAGTGAGGGAGCTTGTGCCTTCTGGCCTAAGCCTCCCACTCTGGTCTTGTTCCTTTTGCTCATTTCACTGGGCTGAGATTTGCCTGAAAACTTTTTCCAGGTGTGTACTATGTGAGCTCTTCATAGATGAAGACTTGCTATTCCAGAGTCTCTGATATGCTCTCTTGCAAGAGGTGCACGAGGCTGTTTTCCGGACACTGTGATTTCCAAGTATGGCTGAACATTCAACTCAATCCGGTTCGAGGTAGGGCGAGGGCTACAAAACTGAATGAGTCAGTCCAATAGAGAAGACAAATGTACAAACAGCGTGGTGTAGGTGATTTAATAATATGTTTTAGTGCACAAAACTGCGAAAAGTGGCAAAGATGGGAGATTATCTCTGAACAGAGGTTTATGGGAAGATTAGGAGTTCACCTAGAGGTTGAGTTGAAAGGATTTAAAGCAAAAGGAAGAAGGTGTGGAGGCTCCAAGTTGAGACATACAGTGTGTGTTGAAAGCTCTAAGGATCTTGTAACTGATGAATGAGAAGTATGTATGCAATCAAGTGGGGGTCAGGAGGCAGGAGATAAAGATGGAAGAGTGGACAGAGGCCAGCTTAAAACCAGTGTTCTTTGCTGAGCTAAGGAGTTTGACTTGATTCTTTAAGCAGTGGGAAGTTGTGAAGAGATTTAAACAAGTGTGTAACGTGGGCATAATTTTGTTTTAACTCTATTGTTCAGGCGGCATTGAGGAGGGCACATGGATGGAGGTAGAAGCTGAAAAGGGGGAGATTGGTCAGAAGGCTATTGCCATAGACCAGATAACTGATGAGATGGGCCTGAGTCAGGAGCAATAGCAGGAATGGAGAAGAGAGGAGAGAGAGAAGAGCTAATTAGGTGAAAAATTGAGAGGTGTTCGTAATTTTATTTTTGATGTGTAGGGGAAAAAAAAGAAAGCATAAGGGAATCTGATCCTTAGGTTTTCCAGTTGGATCTGTGGGACTGCAAGTCAGCTTTGGTGGCTATGCTCCAGACCCAGGTCAGGTTCTGGTCTGCTTCATGTGATTTTTATTTCAGGACCCATGCTGAAGGATGCAGCTTTTACCTGGTGTGTGCTGTTCTCCCAGCGGCTACAGGATCAAGTGGAAACATGCTATCCCTCTTGAAGGCTCTGATTAGGACTCAAAGAAGTATTAAGGAAGGATTTCCTAGGAAGTAAGGAGAGAGAGAAAGAAAGAAATTTGCATCTATGGGGAGGTTTACCTCCCTGTTCCACTGTGAGGTCACTTGGCAAAGGCATGGGCTTAATTCTATTGCAAATAGAGAACTCCAGAATCTATCACACCAACTAACAGGATCTGTGTGCAATGTAATAAAGTGTGCTCAGTTTTAGGCATATTAATTCTAGGTATCTCTAGTACATCTTAGTGGACATACAGACAATTGAATATTTGGGTCAAAAATAATATTAGAGCTGGGCTTATGAACTTGTTGGTCATTGGGTGTAAGTAATAAATAAAACCATGGAAATAGACATGATTGCCTAGTCAGAGTGAAAAGAGAAAAAGAGAGTTACTAACAGAGACCTGAGAAGCACCAATGTTTCATGTACGAAGATGGGTGTATAGATAATCAGAGAAAGAATGCTTAGAGGGTTAGCTGAAAAACTTGGTGAGACAATGGTGGTACTGAAATTAAAATAGAGGAGAGAGTTACAAGAAGGGAGTGAGAATTAGTGGTCCAATGGCTCTCAGATTTAAGTCCCCCTCAATGGAGAACAAGTCTAAAGAAGGAGAGTTTATCTAACCTGAGAGATTTCCTTTCAAAATGAAATTGCAGATTGATGCTCATGGAATCACTAGGGAAACAGCAGGGTAATGTAAATAAAACCCAGGGTGGGGTTCCGGGCAAGTGCCTGGCACTCAGTAAATGGTAGCCATTATTATCCTATTGAAAACTGTGGAACTTTGAGAAATCACCACCTGTTTAATACAAAATTTGATATTGGACCATTTTGCTTTGAATTTTAGCAAAGGAATTTTATTATTAGAACTGGAAGAAGCAGAAAAATACCGTATTATGTGATTTTTATGACATAACCCTTGAAGTTAATTATGGTGAAATTCTAGTATAGTTGTTTTCATTAATTTGATGTTAAAAAGGCAAATTGAGAGGGCTGTTGCATCTCTGTGAAATCTCTTATTTCAAAGATGTCTAATCCCAGACATTCTTATCATTGTGATTTTGGGTTGAAGCAGCCACTTGTACCCTGCCTGTATAAATCATCTTGTTTTAAAGTTTTGTCTTCATATTGCCAAATCAGGGTAAAACTGGACAAACATGTATGTTTCCAAATATCTGGGAACTTTAGGTTGAGGAGATGAAATATGCATTTGCATACTTATTTTCAGTTTTCAGGTAACCAGAGAGCTTGCAGCCTTTGTCCTCATAATTTCTTCCATTCCCTACATGATTCAGAGTCGCAGTGTTCTTTCTGGCTGAAAGCAGATACTGTATTTCGCTTTGTTAACAGAGCATTGGTTATCAAGTTCTTTGTCTTTAATGATTCTGCTTTAGGGAACTGCCAATTAATAATCCCTGGAGGGACCACCATGAAGAATTTCTGCAATTAGATTATAATGCAAAGGTTTGCTTAGTCACACATTTAAAAAAAATTTTAATTATGGTTTTGGGGAGATGACCCCAATCTTCCCATCTTTTCCATTCAACTGCCTTTTAAATGCTGACTTTCTTCAATTTCTCTTATTATGCTCATCCTCTTTTTAAAGTTTGTGAGTATAATTAAAACTACCCTACATTTGAGAACCCTCTGTCCTCACCTAGCAGAGTAAATGAAATATGGACACAAAGACTGAGCAAATAAATTACCTCTAAAAAAGAAGATGCCTTCTACATAAAGTGATTCCCTTTAATTTTTTTTATTCCAGACCTTGACGGCTATTTTTTCTCTCTAGTCCAGTGATCTTGTTATTAAAGCATTCTTGTAAAGGTAATTTAGCACATATGCCTCATAGTTATTAATCAAGTTCTACTACCAAAGTCAAACACCAAATCACTTTGCAAATCATACTTCCTTCCTTCCACTAGCAAAAAAGCTTGAGGTGTGCAGGGGCCAGGAGGTTTCTTAGTTGTCTTGAGTGACATTTAAGAATTCTGCGAAAGTAGTGGAAATGGCTTTGGGTCTTTTAAACAAATATTCATAGGTATGATAAGGATGCCACTCCAAGTGTAGATTCTTATAGATCAATGACATTAAAAACATGTGGAGAGGGGCTGGCCTGGTGGTGTAGCGGTTAGGTTCGCGCGCTCGACTTCGGCAGCCTGGGGTTCTCAGGTTCAGATCCCAGGTGCGGACAGATGCGCCACTTGTCAAGCCATGCTGTGGCCCAGATAAGGTAGAGGAGGATGGGTGTGGATGATAGCCCAGGGCCAGTCTTCCTCAGCAAAAAAAAAAGAGGAGGATTAGCAATGGATGTTAGCTCAGGGCTAGTCTTCCTCACAAAAACAAAACAAAATATGTGGAGAACAATTTATATGAAAAAAATGATATAATTAATACAAAAGAGTCAACTCCTGACCTAGAAGAAAGGTTATGGGGGTGGGCAGAGAAGAAATGCACAAAAAAGGCCTTGGCTCAAACCCACAGACAGTTGACTTAAAAATCTTTGAAATGCATTGAACAAAACGTCTTCTTTTAAATTGTTAATATCTTTGAAAATCATAACGTAGTATACAATTGTTATTTCTGAGGTAGGTAAGTTTTTTAAACCAGAGATGACTTCACATTTGATCGTACAAAAATAGAATAAAGGAATTTTAGAACTGAAAGCCACATTAGACATCTTCTAACCTTACTCCTCATTATATAGGGGAGGGATCCAAGGACAGGGTTAATCTTCAGGCACTTGCTCAAGGTCATACAACATGCAAATACCAGGTTACACTGAGGTCAAGGCAAAAGGATAATATATGCTTTGTAAGTTTTTGGCACTATTAGAGAAAAAATAGGTACAGTGCAGTATTATGTACAAAGTTGTATAATTTGGCCTGAAGTGTAAGCAAGACCACAGCTGGGTGCTTCATAACATTTTTCTGTTTTTACTTGGATTTGGGGTAAAAGATGATGATATTTGTGTGTTTTAAGACAGGTTCATTTTAGGACAGGATTCTGGAGAATTCAAAGTTAGTCTCTTTCTTTCTCTCTTCTCAGCCCCAAGATCGTTCAAACTTTCAACTTCTGCCCTCCTTCTCCCCTTCAGAAAAAGAGAATCATACAAATGAATCAAACCAAATCAACCAAAACAGCCAATTACAGTTAACAGAATTATCAGTATATTTCAGATGAATTCTAATTTTAATGTCTTCTGGTTCT
Organism: Tapirus indicus; assembly: GCA_031878705.1. Taxonomy (NCBI): domain Eukaryota; kingdom Metazoa; phylum Chordata; class Mammalia; order Perissodactyla; family Tapiridae; genus Tapirus; species Tapirus indicus. Next base: position 105,742,792 of record CM062917.1, read on the forward strand.
AAATATCAGGAAAATTGTTTAATATCAGTGTTTCCTTTTGAGGTCAGCCCATTTTAATTCCTTTAAAATATATTTTTCCTAGAGAGAAATATTATTGCTTTATTCATTCAGATCAGATCAGATAGACTTGGGGAAAAGCTGAGGACAGAGGACTGTGTTTTACTGTGGTTATCATTCATGCTAAGTTTATATGTGTACTAAGTTGCATCGCACACAAAATTTAGAAAGAGAGTGATTTCTGAAAGGATTGTTAACATGAGTGAAGTCTGAAAAAATTGGCACGAATACTATTCTCCTTAAGAATAATCACACTTTTGTTCTATCCTGGTGAGGCTGATTGTGGATGTATTCTAAGAGCGCATTTTAGAGTAGAAAAGATTGTATGAGAATTACGCCCTTAAGCAAGTGATAGGAAAGAAGGAGGGTGAATGAGTCATCTTTGTCTCCCCCCATCCCAATATTATGTCATTAAAATTAGAGAGGTTTAGCAGAAACAATGCTAAGTTTTTCAGTGTTATTTGTCTTAGTATCCTTTCCTGACTGAATACTACTGGAAAAGAAGACCCCTGCAAAGACACGAAAAAATGACAATCCACTGCTGTTTTATATCCCAGGCCAAGCAACTCATAGGATCTGGTGAGAGTTGAATGTCTGGGAATAATGTCCTCAGGTCATTATCATGAAAAGCTCTTTGGCACCCTGTGTCATAGAACAAAGTGTCGGGCCAGTTCCCATTACAAGGTGCCTGGGGTGCTTTTCTTAAATAATCAGTTCCATTCAGGCAGAGATTTTAAGGTCCTTGATCGTCTTTCTATTTCTCAAGCAGTAATTTTTTAAGGCGAAATGGCACTAGAGGCAGAATGTTTTTGAAGTAAGGTTTAGAAAAGAAGTCGGTATATCCCAAAGCTGGCCTGATTCTTTCTCGTTGTTCCCAAAGGTCAAATGCAAGTTCAGCTCTGACAGCATGGCACTTGGGCATCTGGATGGAGGCAGGCCACAGTCATGCCAGCTCTGCACTCCAGCCTGGGAGGGCCTGGGAGCTCCTACAATTTTAGGGTGGTCTCCTGAATCCTAGAGGGTAGAGTCGGACAAAGCTTCCCTTGGCCTACTTTGACCCTTCAGCCTAAGATATGGGTCCCCTAAGACATTTATTTTTCTTCTTTAAACTTTTTAAGAGCATGAAAAAACTGGTAAGTGAAGATAGCCAAGGTAACATTGCAACTATGCTATATATAAATGTGCATTTTTTCTAAAGTGCATTTTCAGAGTCCCAATTAGAAAGTGTGCTTCACTGCCTCACTCTGCATATGCCCCAATGAATTCCAAGAGGTCACAGCAGCAGAGTACAACTTTTGAGATTAGAAGAGCTTGCTCTTTAAAGAGCTATTTTTAGCTGGGAGGGAGAGCGTAGGCCTCAAAGTGCCTGGCAGGTATGTCTTACAGTGGGGATCTAAATTGGAGGTCTGATTCCCAGCAAAGGGCTCAGCGGGACTCCTGCATCTACTCCAGAAAAGGGTGGTTCTGCTGATTGCCACTGCTATGTTGGGGGGTGGGGGGCTTACCAGCATTCCCCAGGGGAACTCAACCTGTGGTCCCTGGGACCTCTTGTGCACAGCATACATTGTGTCTGGGCCCCGACCCACCCGAGCAGACACAGTAGAGCCTGAGGTGTCCAGAAGCCATGCTCAGGGAAAGGACTCCCCAAAATTCATTAAACATCATAATTCTATTTTGATGTCACCAACTCCGGTTCCTGAGATAAATTTCAACTCAACTCTTACCGATTAATATCAAATTGTCATCGTGCAGTGTACATCATTCCAGGCCAGGCTCTGGCGAAGGGCAGGCTTGGAGTATGGGCAAAGGAGGGAAGAAAAATGCCCTCAGCCGCGCTCAGACTTGTGGACTGAATCTGGGCACACTGAGGAGGCATTGGCGGCCAGCACCAGAAGGGCCTGGTTCTCGGATCTCAGCAGATATGAGTGAATCTGGCCTTCACCAAAGGGCAAGGTTTGAGAGGGAGTGGTGAGGGTGAGGTAGAGACACAGATATACAGACTAGAGAGAGTCAGAGATCCTGAGAGACAAACAGAGAGAGGTAGAAAGACGCCAAGGGACAGGCATAAAGCACAAGAAAGACAGAGAAAAGAGAAAGAGAAAGATTCTGAGAGAGACAGCAAGGGAGAGATTGAGAAAGACAAAGACAGAGATAGAGAGAGTCAGAGCAAAGAGGTGAGACTGGGAGACGCTGGTTGAGTAGGAGATGTCAGGATGAAGGAGGTGGCAAAGCATCCCCCCGCGTCCTCCCTCTACCACCTGGCCGTCCCCACTCCCACGCCGCCTCTCGCTCGGCCCAGCCCGCGACCAGGACTCGAGCGCGCAAGGTCGCCCAGTCCTCTCCGCTGTCGCGCGCTGAATGGCTGGCTGTCCGCAGCGTCCCCGCCTCGGGCCCCGCAGCCACAGGTCCGCGGAGCCCCGCGTGGGCGCCCGAGGCGGGCGGGTGAGCCCTGCACCCTCCGGCGCCCATCTCTGTCCTACCCACCTCCCCGCTACGCTCCCCGCCACTCCTCTGGCGGTCGCAGTCCTCACACCCCCGGGAAGGGGCCGCTGCGGCCACCAGAGACACCACAGGAGCCACGTCTCCCTGAGGGCCCGGTCCGCCGAGAGGCTGGGAGCGGGAGCTATTTACATGGGGTATTAATTAGTCCCCGAGGAGTCGTTCACCCACGTGCCAATGTAATTGCCCGTGTCGGGAAGGTAGGCGCGCCGAGCGGCGGACCTACGGAGAAAGCGCCACGGGGTCAGCACCGCGAACCCCAGAGCGCTCCAGAGCGTCCCCCAGTGGCGGGGCAGGACCACGGACAGCGCCTGCGACTCCGCTCCGGAGTGGTTCCCGGGTTTCCCAGTGTCGCGGGTACAGATACAGCTGCTCCGTGCGCCAGGAGCCTCCAGGTTGTCGCCACCCCACCCATCTCAGAAACTCGGACTGCCTGCGACTGCCGCGTGGCTTTTTTCTTCCGAAAGGCCGGTGTCTTATCTCTCAAGTTCACGTCCCGAGGACTTGCCTAGTCTCCTCCCCTTAAGTCATTTCTACCATCCTTCAGCAGCCTCGGGAAGCTGGGAGCCCTGGACTGCTCGTCCCAGTGACAGCGCTCGCAGATCCAGTCCGTCCGGCTCAGTAGCCCGGCGCATTTGCCTCTTTCCCTCCCTCTCCTTCTCCCTCCCTTTCTCTCTTCCTCTCTTTCCTCCTCTACCTTCCCTTCCTCTCTTGCCTCTTAAGTTTCCTGCACCGTGAATTCAACTGCGCCAAGCTTAGGCTCCCACGGATACTGAGAGCCACCGGCCACTGGGACTCCGACTCTGCCGAGGCTGGACGAGGCTGCGGGACCGGTCTGCGCCCAAGCATGGAGACGAAGCGCCAGGGAGGGCATGTTCGGGGCGCTGGAGACGCCAGGCCCTAGTAGTTCCTCCATGGAGCCTGCCCAGAGCCATCCCTGCTCACCGGATTCGCCTCCAGTCCTGTGCGGTACGTACCCTTTTCTTCCACAGTCCCAGAGGGGATACCTTGGGGCGGGGTGGTGGGGTACCATGAAGGGGCGGCGGGTAGGGTCACTGGTTGAGGGACAGAGTGCGCCTGGAGGGTGACCCTCACAGACCCAGGCAGGCTTCCACTCTAGAAGTTAGCGACTGACTGTGCCCCTTGGCTCGAAAAAAAGTAGTGCCAGAGATGAGTGTGTATGCGCGTGTATCTCTGTGCAGGGGGCTCAAATAGGTAAACTGAGCCCGCTAGACTGTATGCAAATTGCATTCCCTTTCCCTACCCGCACCCTACCGAACGTGTGGAAATACCCAGCACCTAATCTTGGTCAGTTCTACCTACCCCTTCCTCTTCCCGCGCCCCCCTGGCTCAGTCTCTCTCGCTCGCTGTCCCTCTCTCTCTCTACATCTCTCTCTGCTGGTGTGTACGTGTGTGAGCACTGCCAGGGCTGGCGAAGAACCAGCCGCCGCTTTTAGTCCGACCGCCCGGCCATTAAACACTAGGGCAGGTCTCGCGGCCAGAGACGCTTGGGCTCCGAACTAGCCTGCACGCGGCTCTGTGTGCCCCGGCACCTCCTGTCTCCACCGCCTGAGAACTCGCACCAGAGGAGCGCAGGGCTCAAAGAGCCCCTCATCCTCCCACCCTCCCGCCCGCCTGCCTGCGGACCGCGCGCTCGCTGGTTTCAGGCGCTGGATTTACTCGCTTTTTAATTTTTCCTAGCCCCCCCTTCTCCAGATTTTTTGGTCCACCCCTCCCCGCCACGACACTCTTTCCCTGTTTGGTCGCCAAACCTAACCTTGCCCTCGTGGTCATGGGATGTCTAATTTCATTTGTATCTAGGCTGCTGAGAGCGCTCCTTGCTCTGTAAAGTGGATGTCAGGTGGATCTATGTTTTTGAAGGAACAAAGACTCAGCGAAGGCACCGCCGAGGAAGTTTGAGACGCGGGAGGATGCAGGCTGCGTGCTGGTACGTGCTTCTCCTCCTGCAGCCCACCGTCTACTTGGTAAGTTGCTGCCGATCAGGCGCCCCCGCAATACCACCCTGGCCGCAAGACCAGGCAACTGTGGGCGCGCGGGAGGAGGGCGAGACCGCCAGTTCAGCGAGAGCAGCGTTCCTAGCGACTGTGTTGGAACAACTTTGGCAAGCTGGTTTCCAGATCCCTGCGGGATTTTCCTGGGCTCCCACCCACATTTCCTGCTCCAGTCCCCCATCTCCTGAGGGTGATTCTGAACAACGTCCAGGGCGCCCTAGACGCCCAGAAACAGAGGAAATAGTGGGACGGGATGCTCTATGGCAGGGAGAGGGCAAAGAGAAGGGGTGGATGACATGGAAGTCCCATTAGTTCATCCACGGAGTTTAAACGAAAGGAAATGGAGGTGGAGAGTGGGGAGAACGAATCTGTCCAGGTCTGTGACTTTGAAAGTAAATCCACCCAGCTAGCCCCCCAGTTTGGACATATGGCACATAAAGAAGTGCAGGTAACTTTGTTCGACTTGTAGGGTTCAGACGGGACAAGTTGATCCGATAGGGGCACCACAAGCGATCAGATTGTTTGGTCAGAGATGCTTCGGCAAACATGTGGCAGCTCCCCCTCCCTAACTTCCCAATCTCTCCTTTCCGCCAAATAACCGAACCCCAGTTCCAGTGACGAGCCCCTTATTAGGGAACCCAGACCTTGTCGTCAGGGAGAGAATACTAAGCAAAGCCGCTGTCCGAGACCTCACAGAGCTGTTTTCGGGAGTCTGGACTTTGCACGTTTTTGGAACTGGGGATGGGGGGTGAAGCCCTTCGTCGTGGTGGTGATGGATTGGTAGCTGTGGGCACCCCGCGGAGCCAAGACGCAGAGTGCGATTTCTCGGGTCTGGCTTCAGGGAGGGCCAGGGACGCTCGCACCCTGCTGGTGAAGTTGTGCTCAGTGCACGGACCCCATACTCCATCTCTGGGTCCCCGGGAGCGCACTGAGGGCTCAGTGTGTTCTGGCTAGGGGCGAGGAGCACTGAGGCGGCCCGAGCTCTCTGATGGGGCTGGATAAATGGGATGGGGCGGGGGTGTTGCCGTTCCTCACTCCCAAGGGCTTCAGAACCCACAAGTCTGGGAGCAAAAGGGTTGCCATCCCTGCAGTTGAGAGCGTTTCCCAACCGTTGCCCTGATGCATGTGACTGCAGAGCTGCTAGCTGTGTCACCTCTGTGTATGTTAGTGAGTGTAGATGTATACGTGTGTGAATATGTATGTGAGGGGTGTATTTAGCGGGTTTTAGCTTCCGTCCACCAACCTTCAGTGTTGCCTGTCTTTGCAACTTTATCGCCTGACCATGGCAGTCGTGGACGCCAGAGGGCGCTGCGCGTCAGTGTCGTCGCCCACAGGACACCTTGGAGTAAACAGGTGAAAGCCGGGGCAGCCAATCCAAAAGAACAGCCTTTCTGACTCTGTCCCCGAAGTCTGTGCCTTCCCCGGCTGGAACGCAGACAGAATGCAAAAAGTGTCCTTCCCATTTCCCATCTTCAATCATTCTTGTCCCCACCTGTGTCCAGTAAATCCACTGACATTGAGAGCCCAGAAACAGGACAGGAAGTTTGGCCAGAGGAAATACAGAAATTATTTATTGAAAGAAAGGGGAGGGACTTCAAAGTGAAAGGTACAGAGGGGGGATATTAACGTTTCCCTCGAACATGGAGACCCTCTTGCCCCTGTCCTTTGCGGACCTTTACACATGACCTGAACCTCAGGACTGTTCTGACGTCCTTGGACCGTGCTCACACACACGGCGAAGGCTCGCGGCTGTGGTGCAGTTTATTGCTTGGAGCAAGTATTTTGATAGTCTGGAAAATAATCTATCAAAAGCAGAAGTGAAATCAATACGTTGTGTTAAATTTTAAATGTGTTTGTTGGCAGTTAAACCGTTTTCCACTCATTACAACAACAGTGCTGGATTTATTCTAATGCGCTGCGTTCTCAACAACAAGCGCATTAATTCTCCTTTAATTGTAAACTGGGAGCATTTGAAAACCATTCAGTGTGCAAATTATGCTGATTCAATTACCGTTTAGTTACAGACTTCATTACCTGAATGCCTTTTGGCAATACAGAGAAAGGAGACGATTTTTCCAATTTCACTCAAAACAATACAAAATGTGAACAATAAAATAGAGAAGGCGATTTAGAAGTCCATTCTTTTCTCTCCCATCTAAAGTTGTTTTGTGTGTGGAGGATTAGAAACCTCACGCGCCACATAAACAAAATGCTGGTGGCTGTGACCCAAGGTGTATTTCCAGGGATTGTAATCCCATGGTTATTTGCCAGCACAATCCTGAGCCATTTTCCTTGAGGAGCAGGACGCTGACTTTGACCATGGAAATGAATTTAATAGGGTGTACTGGGTAGTCACGACAGGTTGGTTTTAGGCAAGTAAAGAAGTAGAGAGCCTTGATGAAAGCTCCAGGGCAATGAGACAGACCAAGAAGTGGTCAAAGCTTCTTCCTCTGTCTATTTGATTAAACACCGGATACAGTAACTGAATTTATCATTCATTTGTAGCTGCACTGTGGAACATCCCAGACCTTTGTAAGACACTGCAATAGAAGCATGCAGGTTGTCAGGAGCTGCTTCAATTTCTACTCCAAGAAGGCAGGAGTGGCAAAAACATCATTTTATTTTATTTTTTTCCCCTTGAATTGACGTAAGCCAGGGAGGAGCTTAATGAGTAATTTTTTGTCTTTATAAGCTCGCACCACAAGTTAAGTGACGGGGCACTCTATTTGTGCATTGCCTCCTAGCTGATACCTAGTGCACCTTTCCTTTTAAGCCACTGGAACCCCAGTTATGTTTCCCAAAGTGTAGTCACCATATTAGGTCCAGGGAGCAAGACTCGTTTAGGTATCTCCTATAAAAAGAATTAGGCTTCTGCTTATAGAGAAATATCCTAAATACTCCCAAATTTGGGAAGAATTTTTAACAAAAAACATCTCTCTATTCGGCAGATCAGTGCTCCAAACTTAAGCCTGTATTTGGCTGAATGTTTTCAAAGTATGTTTCTTGGCCCAGGGTTCTTTGAATGACTGTGCTAGGTTGAGGATTTTGAGTCTTTTTGTGTATATTGAGAGATGGGTCTGTCCTATTTCAAACTAGAAGCTTATTTTAATACTGCAATGGAAAGTTAATTAGAAATGTGTCTGCAAAATTGCCTTCTGAAGCTTATTAGCTAGAACACTCAAAAATCAACACAGGGCTAACTCCAGCCATAAATAAGGGAGGTGGGAAACCATTTTTTAAATATAAAGGCAAAGAAATCTATTTACTGAATGTTGTGTATTGTAGATTTAAAAGTCTGAATTCAGCAGGAGAGGAACGTATGGCTTAACAATACTTGTTAAAAATAAAAAAGTCTTGCAATCTTTATTCTCCTGTCAGTTTTGGACAAATTCCAGGATATTTTCAGTATGATATAATGGGGTAACAGGACTATAGCATTTTAACTGAATTGAAGCATACACTGGATAAACTAGGGAAATATGGTTTCTGGCTCTGAAGAATGGGGCTCCTCAGTTGAGTTATTCTCAGTGGATCAAGCCAAAGGGTAGGCCAGGGCACACAGGGAGCGCACCTTTCAGCAGGGCATCCTGTTTGAGGGCTCACCTGTGGCAATTTTCAGAGTCGAGAATTGAATCTAATGACTGCTCCTGGGGCATGTCAGCAAAAAGTTACTCAGAAATTGAGTCCAGAGAATCTGACAAGGGGTTGAATGATGTTATTGTGGTCAGTCACTCATCTAAAGTACTATTTTAACGAGAAGAGGCCCCTCGCCCTCCATTATAGGTTCCACCAGTTCTGCTAAGAATTAAAATTGCTAATAATCTAGTTGTTTTTTTAACCAATATGGGTGTAAATTGAAAATTCTTTCTAAACGTTGTGCTTAAATAACATTTCGAAGCATCTGTTCCCTCAAATTTAGGGTGTCCTTAAAAATGTGAATTCCACACCAATTGTTTGAAATGAAAGCGTGATTAATATATTCATGGAATCCTACCTCTGCGCTGATAGAAGCCAGACCCTTTGTGTGAATTCCACTCATGAGGGTGGCTGTTGAGAACTGTGGAAGCTGAGGGAAAAGCAGCAGGAGAAAGACCAATGTCTGTTCTGTGGCCTAGGTGTGTGTATATCCCATCCTTAGAAAATTAAGCCCGCTATCCACTGAAAATTTTAATCAATTTGAACTTATTCTTGAAAAGAAAATCACATTACCTAACAGTGGCTGCTCAGTGTTCTCTATTAAGGCCAGTTCTTGGAGGCAGTGCTAAAAGTTCCCCAACCCCACTGCATTTCCTGATTCTTCTACCCCAGGTCAGCCTCCCTGATACAGGATTAAACTTAGATTTCTGAAGGGGCCTATGCCCCAGCAGTACAACATGAGAATTCATTAGTCCCGAGACTATTCCAGGACTCTGTGAGAGGAGAAGTTGCTGCTGTTCCAGGCATTTTCCTGAAATGTTCAACCATCCTGGAAACCAAGAAAGCCGCTCCTGGGTGTGTGGGAAGCACTTTGGTGGGTCGCCCTTCTGCCTCACTTCCCGGAGGATTATTGTGGTTTGGGGCCTTCTAGCGACAGCTTCCGGGAAGCTGCCTTCAGTATTAGAAGGAGAGAACCAGAATTGCTCCAACTTTCTCAGCAGTATTTTCCCAGAAAGCGATTAAGTTCGTGGCTCTTTGTGTGAAGTTGATTTCTATTCGGCTTTGAATTGTTGACGGCTATTTCCTCTTTAATGAAAGTGTTGTCTGGGTGAAAAATATATCGGGTGGCAGGGAAATTGGTTGATTTTTTTGAGATAGGTGCCCAATGTCCTACTTTTCTATCTGAGGGAAGATTTTCTGCAGACTACAGAAATTGACAGCATTGTCTGGGTAATAACCACGGTCGACAATGTTTTCAAAAGGGCATTTGAGTGATGAAAGCATTTGGATATTGCTTTTTCAAATAAGCAATTTTCTGTCTTGGACTTCTTTGATTTTATAGGAGATGGGGGAGAAGGGGCTACGAATTGGCAAAGGGATGCCTTCCCCGTTTCGTCCAGTCCTGAAGCACCCAGGTGCTTGTCAGCCTCGCTTGGAATTCCGGGGTCTGAAGACCCCTCAGTGAGACTGGCTGTCGCGGCGTTGATATTAAGTATCAAAAGGGAATCCTGGGAATGATGGAATGAGGGATAACACTCTTCTTGCACTACTCCACCCATAAAGAAAACCAATGGAAACTCTGAAAGTTTGCCTGCTCTCAAGTGGCCAGTTAGGAAGTGTGAATTCTTTCTGATTTTTTTCCTTAAAAGAAAGTGCCTAGCTTTGATTCGATTCAGGAAAGTTCCCCGTAGCAACCACGTCCTTTAGGAGCTTCAGATCTCATCCCAAGACCTTAACAGTCTTCGCCGTTTTAATTAATAGAGGGAGGCGGGCGAGTCAGCCGGCCGGGGGCCGTCGGGTCAGCGGCTTCCTGGAGCAGCCGGGCCGCTGGGCGGGTCTGCTCTCGCGCCTTCCCCTGCGTTCTCCGAGCCACCATTCGTCTAGTCCCGCCGCGCGTATGCAGGAAGTTGCGGGCTTGATTTATCCGCTCCTCAAGCTAGGGACCAGCTCTTTTTCTCCTTGTCAGCACTAACCCCTCCCGGAGCTTGGTAAACACGGCGCGCGCATTTTTCTGCTGCAGATTGGCATGTTGACGACTCCGCTTGAAGGAATGTGACAATAAAGTGGGAAACCAAAGCTTGGCAAGCACTTAATCAAGGATAAAAAGGTTCGGCTGTAAGGATGTCACTCAATTTATTGTGAAAGTCGAATGAATTACGTTTAATGAAAGTGCTCCCCAGATGAATATTACCAGCAATTTCCTGAGTTGGCTCTGTCAGCTCGAGATGAGGAAATGCCAACCCAGATCAGAAAAGAGCGCCCATCTCAATTACTATGCAAGCTTTCCAAGAGCGGCTTTTTATTGAGATGATATATATTGGCGGCTTCTTCACGCCCCTCCGCGCGCCTGGGAGCGCGTTTGCGCATTTTCCAAGTTTGCCGTCTGCCCTCGCGGGTTGCTGGCTGTTGTTTAAACTTCTGGTGGGCGCGCCACGTTTCTGCTGAGGGCTGAAAACCTAATTACCTCCTCTGTAAATAGCTTTCCCTAGTATATTTTGTTTACTACGGAGGTGGGGGCTGGCAGGAGTGGGTAGGTGGGGGTGGGGCGGAGAGAATTCCCTTACTCGGGTGCCCTGTGCATGGAAAGTTTCTTCGGCCTCTACTCAGGGGCTCCGGACGGTCGGAAGCGAGGTGGCGCCCGGAGCCGGGGCGTTGGGATAGTGCGCGCGGTGGGGTCCCAGGAGCAACGAGAGTGCAGCACGTGCCTCTCAGGCCGCGACTAGCCAAAAGCCTTCTCCCACTCCGACTTCCTTTAAATTAATGAGGGTATTTTACTTCAAACCAGAAGTACCATGGGGAGGGGATACACAGGCCGCAGCCACAGCGCATCGCTTCATCTGCATGAGAATGGAGAACCGAGAAGCTTTTCTGGTGCTGTTTCTTTCTCCCACGATAAGACAAATTGCTGAAAAACCGAGTGTTTCCTTAGAAACTGGCTCGTGGGGGCTCTGCTCGTCCCTGTTGAACCTAACTCAGGCCGAGCCTCGCCCATAACCCCCGCCACCCTAATGGATTCTGACGGCAAGGATCCGGCGGCGAAGGGCGCAAAGGGAGGCTGGGCGCCCTCGCCACACCGGAGGGAGGGGGCGTGTTCCTGACACATTCCGCCCTGCGTCTCAGATCCCCTCCCCACCTATTGATTTTAAATGCCATTTCAAGTCGTCTTCTACAGTTAGGAGCGAGGAACTTTCTTCGACGTGGGCTTCATATCCTTGACTCAGAAATTCAGTCCTCTGATGGAAGCCACGGAGTGTTCCGGACCCGGGAAAGTTTCCCAGCCTGAGTCACCGCCGTCACAGCTGCGCGCTCTATTGTCTGCTTTTAGCCTCAGGTAACCTCGAGCAATCCCAACTGGTTTGTGAAAACACAGGTGCAGCCCTCTCCTGTCTGGACCCCAAGCCCTCACACCAAAACGTTGCTTCTGGGGAACTTTTCGTCGACGCGGCCGAGCTTCGGTGCTCTGAGGACTGCCGCAGTTCTCCGGGGAGAGGCCGCGGGCGCCGAGATTGAATGGGGCGGTGGCCGGCGGCTGGGCAAGTCCGGGTCCACACAGCGATGGTTCAGGACCACGGACAGCGCCACAGACTCCGCCCCGCCTGGGGCTGGCAACTCTTCTCCCTTCCTCGCTGCGGCGCGGTCTGGGTCCCCCTTGAAGTAGAGTCGGAGCTTTCCGCAGACGCCTCTCTACTGCCCAGGCGCGACTATAAAGACCGCCCCCCCACCCCGCCCCGGTCATTCGAGAGCACTAAGCTCGGATCGCCAGGTCCCCAGTGTTTCCTGCGGTCAGAATCTTTCGTTTGCACACACTTGCACCCTGCCCCCCGCCCCCCGGTTGCGGCGTCACGTGATTGCCACAGAGTTTATCCTGAGGGGAGGTGAATGTTCCTTCCCCCACTTTCTCCTTCCCTGACCCTATTCCCTCGCAGTTCGTTCAATTTACCCCTCCTCCCAAACAGAAACTTGAATCACGCACTGTAGAGCTGTAAGTGTCCTTAGCAATGCAAAAGCCTGGTTTAACGGACAAGGAAACTGAGGTACGGAGAAGGGAATCAACTTTCTCCCAAGAGTAAAACCAAGTTGAGAGAAGTGATTCCTGCCCTATCTCCCGTCTGCGGGGACGCGGCTGGAGCCTCCAAGACGCCCTCCAGGATCAGGCGCCTTTAAAAAGCGGCGCTGGTGGGGGGTGGGGAGTCCTAATTATTATGAATTTCTAAAGAAGCAGTAATTATTCACGGGGAGCAGTACAAACCACAGCCCGGGCAAGGGAATCGATATATTTGCTATCGGGAGTGCCTGACTCGCCTTTAATGCAGATGAATGGGAATGCAGCCTCATTATTTTCCGTGGTTAGGCTCCCCGGCGCGGGGCCTGCTGCAGCGTGGAATCTATCATTATTAGACCCGGGGTGGGGTGGGGAGAAGTCCTCCTTCTTTACGTAGCAAAACAAACAACCAACCCGCCCCAAACCTCAAACTCCCAAACCACCCCCAAAACACTCATACGCAACCATCGTCCCGCCTCCCCTTCCCCTCCCCCCCACCTCCTTGTTCCGGCCGCAGTTCCACACTCCCCTGGGGCCTCTCTGAGCACTCTAGAGCCGACACTGCGGTCGCTTCAAGTGTGCGCAGTTGCTCCTTGGCGGCGGTCACAGCGTTGATTTGGTCCAGAAATAAGCCAGAGAGTACCGACCGTTGGCGCTAGGGGTTCTCTGTGACAAAGGCGAAGGTTGCCTGGGAAGTTCTGTCCGTTTCTGTCGCCTTAGTGTAAGAATCAATCCTTTCAGGGCACCTGGTTCTGCAAATCCCCGCAGCATTAAAGGAGCAGAGGACTGGCAGGTAGTGCTCCATCAACCCATGTGAGAAGCCAGCTTGAAGAAAGGCAGGATCTCGAGAAGAGAACGAATCTGGAGGTGAAGAGAGGTCAGGATTTGAAGAGGAAGGGAAGGGAAGGGAAGGTTTAGGCACAACGCCTCTGGGGCATTCTCCAAGGCCACAGTTAGACTGGCCTTCTTCCTTCTCCAGGCCAGATGCGGGCCTTTGTCATGCGGGCCTTTGGCGTGGGGGCCAGCCCTCCACAGTTTTCCAGAAATGGGAATGGGCCCCACCTCCAGCTACTGAAGTCGCTGAACTGTTCAGGGTCCTGCCTACTGGACTGCACAGCGTTTTCCCACTTCTCCTCCCTTCCGCAGCCAGCATTCCCCAGCACAGTCTTTCTCACTCTTAGAAGTTGCCTGACACCCCTGGTGGGCAGCTGCTGGGATGAAACTTGTACTCCTGTGTGGGTGTCTTCACTGTTCCTTGCAATGCCATAGTTCTTATGGTCAACTGAGGTGTATGTTCAAGTATGTGTGCATATATGTGTATATTCCAGGGCTTGGCTTTTATCTGGCATGCCCCTCCCTTACTACAGCAGATCAATTGCTGCAGAGAAGATAAGGTGTGGCACTTAAAACTCCTCTTTAATTGCAGTAAAATTATCATAATTATAATAGCATTTATAATAACATTAATGAGAAGAAAATTTAAAATATGGACTTCTAGGCACTAAAGTAGTAGTAATACCCTTCTCCCCTTGGATTTTCTTTTCCTCAGAGCCTGGCGCTTCACAGTGTGTTGTGATAACCTGAGTGTCTTTGTTTCCTTGCGGACAGAGGCAGCCAGCCAACACAGTACCAGGGCTGTATGATCTACTGGCATCATTTCCTGCTGCCATCTTCGTTTTTAGAGGCTTTATAATTAAACTCTTTGAGATATATGTAACATGCGTGCAGTGTAGAGCCTTTTTATTTATATTTATGTAGCATGCTGAGAGAGGAAAATTAAGGAAGTGCTTATATTAAAATAATAAGCCTGCTTTGATATTAACAGAAATGTCCTTTTAATTTACTTTTCTCAAGTCTAAAAGACTATCTCTATGAGACCAGACCCCACAGTCATGCCTTTTTAAGGAGAGGTCCCCAATAAAGTGAAAAAGACATCGATTAGCTTGTACTAACTTAGTGAAACAAAAGGTCAGGGTAGCCACTCACTGGAAATGTACACTAGGCTTAGCATGGCAAAGTTTTGGTGTGATGCAGGAAGCTGAGCAGAAAAAGCCAGCTGGAATCAGCTGCACGGCTCTCTCAGGGAGAGGCTTTTTTCTGCCTCTCCCTGCTCCTAATCCATCACAATGCACACATTTACACATAGTGGAACAGGGCCTTCCAGAGCTAGCACCAAGACATCATGCTGCAAATCGGCAGGAATTTTAATAAAATTGATAGTCACAGACTAAAAGGGAGGGGAAACAGATTTCCTTCTCTAAGATAGGTTATTGCCAGAAAAATTATGATAGAAAGGCTTGGAGAAAATTTCCTAGCTTAGAAGAGCCTTTTTCATTTCCAGGCTAAACACACACACACACACACACAGAGCAGAGCAAGACTGGATATACGTCTATACGTCTCTGAAAAATTCCATGGAAAATTTTAGCGAGAAATTCTTTTGTTTTTATAAGTTGTTGGCCTTGAAATTCCAACCTGGGTTTGACAGGACTATTTCCTTGATAGGAATCTGATACCTGACACTGCACTGTTGTCCCGTTTATGTCAGTATTTTCAGCTATAGAATGAGAGCAAATTTGGTAAAGAGGAACTACTGGCATAATAGCTGGAATTTTAGTCATGCGTTTATATGCCAATCTCTCCAACTGAACTTTAGAAAATGATTCTTCTTGTAACCTTGTAGCTGAATGTTATTAGAGGCCCACAGGTATATAAAACAGCTTATGTAAAATTAATGGACTGCTTTACTTTAGCAATCTCTTACTTGTGAAGCCCTTGTAACATATGGCATCTATTTAAAATAGGAAGAATATAAAGTCAGGTATGGTGTGCAATCAATAGTTGTAAATGGTTCGGTGAAATGTTTGATTGTTTTGAGTGAGTTTGACAATGTGATGGAAATTTATTGTCCCTCTTTGTGCACTGATATGCTAATCATAAGGATGCCCCCTTTTAAATGTACTTGACCAGTTTTGAAACTGATTGTAAGATTCCAAGGCAACAACTAAATACATATTCAAAATTTTGGGAAAGATACATTTATTGACTTTCCAGATTACACAGAGATCCATGGGTCACTACGAAGTCACAAATGAGAAAGAAAAAACTTGTTTTATTATTTTCTTTAAAATGATCAACATGGCATATTTATTGGAATTGTGTATACTGGACATTTTATATGCATTTTTCAATAAGAAAATGGGTAGAGGTTTTAATTTAGCATCAAACTTCATAAAAATGAGACTTTCTGAATATAGTGAAATTATTAAAATAAATTGCTTCTTGTGTTTCATAAATGTGGGCAAAATTTGGAAAATTGGAGGTCCTCTTTCTTTCCTTCCTCCAAACATATATTAAAGACTTGATTTCTCTTACTTGGTTTATGGATCTCTAAGACATGCCATAAGCCTATTATGAATTTATTTTTTTCCCTACTGTGCATTTTCATTTGAGAAATGAAGCAATTTTCCTTTTCTCTTGCCTTATTGGACTGAGAATTATACGTGGCCAAGAACCATGGTGACATTTCGAAACCTTGTTCCCTCCCCCCCCCCCGTTTCACTTGAAGGTTACCCAGAAGAGTCATACTCTTTTTTTTCTCTTCTTGTAAAAATGGCCACTGGACTGTTGTGTTAACATCTCCTCCAAATAAGAAACAATACCCTAACTTACCAACCATCTACATGCATTGCGGATGCTGCCAATACCTGATGGAAATCTCTTGAAAACGTTGGCTGAATTTCAAGAGATCTGTTATACTTTTTGTTTGAGAAGTTTTCAATGAAAAGGTCATAATTAACCCAGGTTTGATTCTAAAACCCATTTGTAGAAGGATACATTGTGATTTGTTGTTGAAGTAGCTGTGGTGTTGCAAATAAGGCTGACTACATGATCTCTGAAATTGAAAATATAAAATACCTTTACTCATGTATCTTTTCCAGTCGTTTGTGAGTAGTTTCTTGCACTATTTAGTCATTGTTTTACAGAATTAAATGCAGGGAAAGATGCAAACCACTGCATATGAAAGGAAGTTATTCATGCATAGTCAGGGTAGCTTTTCTCTGGTCTTGATGTGAAACTTAATTGCTATTGATGTGGAGATTTTGCAGAACATGGCAGAGTTTTTGCCTCTTTCACAACAAATATGTAATTGAATGGTGAGTGCCTCATGTTGGATTTTCAAGCTTATTTCTTTTGGTTTAACAAGGCATCGTTATGGGTAGCTGCACCAAGGAGGCGGCCACAATCTCTAGCTGTTATCCAACTAATGCAGATCTGGCATTAGTGCATATGAGCTGAGCTCCCACTCTTGCATCTGCAGCTCTGCTCTCAGGTTGAAATGTTCTGAAGTGTGAAGCGTGAAAAGGGAATGATTTGGCCTAAGATGTTTAATCCTGCCTTGCATTCTTGACTGAAATCCTTCACAATTATAGTGGCTCTAATTAACGGATGGCCAGATGCATTTGCTGATCTCTCAGATTGATGGATTTTTCCTCCCCTGATGTTTCTTGAACAAATGGTGAAAAGAATGAGAGGCTTTAAAGGCAAATCCACATGCCAAAAGATGGCTGACATCCTGCCAAAGACCACTGGTTCCAGCTAGGTGGATAATGTCGTGGCACCTGCGCAAGTGTCAACACTGAATTCATGGTAGAAATAGAAGAGTTATGATGAGAAAGTGGGTGACTTCTTGGCTCCAAGGAGGACCTGGCCACAGGAGGGAGAAAACAGGCCCTTTTTCAGTCATCCCAGGATCTCTTTTTTCTCTCTCTCTCAGATCCCTCACTTCAATTCTTAAGGGAAGCAGCACTGAAAAAGACTTGTTGGGAGAAAAGAGGGAAGAGAATGGCAAAGTATTTTCTTAATTCTGTGACCTTGGGCAAACTTTTAAACCTCCTAGACCTCAATTTCCTTAACTGTAAAATGGGGCTAAGAATACCTCCTATCCCATAGAGTTATTACTGAGGATTAACTGGGTGAATGTGTTATAAAGAGCTTAGAAAGGTGCCTGGTGCTTAGCAGTGGTGAACTAGCAAAGAAAAAATGTCTTGTTACCCTTTAGAGAGAAAGGTTTCTGAACCAGGTTTCCTTGCTCCCAGCACAGCCCTGATAGGGATGAAATGCAAGGGCTAATTCTACCCTAGGACCATCCTATCTTTTGTTTCCCTCTTGCAGCTGGTTGACTGCTGTACATTTGCCCCATGCTGCCCAGATAGTCATGTGTATTTAATGTGAATAGTAGCCATCGTGACTAAAGCCAGAAGAAAATGGCCATTTTACAGCAACTAGTCAAGTGTTTATAGAAATGAAGAGACAAGTCATCGACAGGCCCAATGAACAGATTGCCTAGCTGAGATGATTCTTGTGATGTTTTAATTTTGGGTGGCAAATGCTGTGGACATTTATTAAGATCTGATTTAAAATATTGATTAATTTGTGAGCAGTATTTGCTTTTAATTCCTTTTCTTTTAACACTTGAAATTCTCTTAAAACTTGCACATCAAGTAATCGAAAAGTATAGCCCAGTGGGTTTTAAAGTTCAGGGACCTTTGGCCAGAGAATATAGGCTGCTTCTTCTTCACTGAAGTTCATTCTAGCTGAATGCCTGGATGTGGCAGCACCTCAGCTCCCCAGAAGTACGAGATGAAATAGTTCAACGGGATGAGAGCCACAGCACCCTCTCATATGCTGCTCAAACTATATCCTGTATGTCACCAGATGCCTCCTTCCAAGGCATTGCCCTGGGTACTCAAGAAGAGTTCCTGTGCAGAAACATTCTTTTGTGTCTTGGATTTGACATGAGAGTAGGGAAGATGTGGGGTGACTGCAAAGGATAAAATATTCTGTCTTCCTACTTACACCCTGAGCCAAGCACTGTGCCAGGACTTTACCATGTTTTTTTTTTTTTTTTCATTTAGTTCTCCTAATAACCTTGTGAGATGATAGATACTATTAATATCAGTAAGGTACTGTTGATATCATTAATATTAATATATTGATATGCTCATCCTAATCATATCATTAATAATACTCCATTTTATAGATGAGGAAATTGAGGAATTGAGAGTGTGAGTGTCTGGTGCAAGGTGGCAAGATTCTCTCCCAGGCAGTCTAATTCTTGAGTCAGTGCTTTTAATTACTATACCATATTATGTGTGTGTGTGTGTGCATGTGTGCACTTGTGTGCATGGGCACACATAATGTAGGGGAAGGAGAATGAGTCTCATTTAAAAAAAGTTTTAAGAAAGTCACTATGTTGCTTTCCACTTTAATGAATAGTTCTTTCTCCTTCCTCTGGGTAAACCTTATTTGGGTAACGAGTGTGCATAAAATTGCTGTTGGTGCTACTGTAATTTAGTAGTTTTATTAGATGTAGTTCTTATTCCTGAGGGACTTTGCATCAAATGGGGGATCGAAGGTCACAAATGCAGGTTTGTGATGGTTGTGACTCTAGCTTCTGCTGATGGCTTGTGGGACACAATTGCTTTAGGAAGTCTGCATCTATTGACTTGACCAATATGAAAAATGATCCCTGGGCCTCAGGGTAAGGTAATAAGTGGGACTGAGGCATAAAGCACAGCCCTCACAGTCATCTGTGATGGAGTTTAACATGATCCATAACATCTGTATCTCTCCTAACAAATCACACACCTGTTTTTGAATTACTTGCCATGCCTGGGCAGGAGGAGGTGGGGAGAGGAGAGCAGAGTTTCTTTGTAAGAGGATAACCACATGTAAGAGGCATAAACTCTAGTTTCTCCCATGGCATTAATTCCCATGAGTTCTGTGTTTTTGACAGCTTACCAGATACAAAAGAGAGATACAAATCCATGTTCTTTTAAAAGTAAAATCTTTGCACAATGATACAAACTAAGACACTTAAAAAAATTCTGTTTAGCTTAATACCTTATAGTCAGAACAGTCCCAAATATTCAACTAGCTTAGCACAGGCATTTTCATTGTAGTCTAGATATGTGATGTAAAAATAAAATAGAAAAATTCTCACAAAATATTACTCAGTCTATGTTGGATTTAAGAGTTTTTCTATTTCTGTAGAATAAAAGTAGATCCTAGATACTCCTGCCCAAAGTGGAAGCTCCCTGGCATCAGATGATGGGGGAGAGGCTGGCTTCATTTCAGTCTTGTACTACATTTGACCTTGGGAGAGCTTAGTTATGCCTTGGGGCAAAAAATTAAATGTTCCATTTTGCAGCAGTATCATCTTTCACCTTTATGTGGATTTAAAAATGTAAATAAAATTGCTTTCTGTAAATGGTATACATGAAGGTCATATTCATATTCTCTGCAAGAATTCAAAATGCCATTTGACCCATCATTGGCTCAATAGATAATAATGTGTTCTATTAGTTTCTAGTAATCTACTTTTTAAGCATTTTATGACCCAATATTTTTATGCCGAGTTCCTAGTTTGTGAAATAAGAAATCAGAAATAAACCTTTTAGTGCTTCATTGTAGATTTATTTATAGCATGTGTGCCTTCAACTTTGAACTTTTAAAAATGCCAAATCTTACCAGAATACATTTCCTTCATTATAAAAGTAGCCTGGCTGAAAATCTGCAGTGAGAGAAGAATGTGCTTTTGAAAAATTTCGAGGGCTCAAGCTTATTCCAATTATCATCCCTGTTCCTTTCGCTTCTTATTTTCCTTGCAGGTCAGTCAGGGAACAAGGTTTGGGAACCCTGATGGCAGAGTGCAACCAATGGACCTAGAAAGTAAAGTAACTGCTTTTCTCTTTGAGAAAGAGGGTATTTGAATTTTTTTCATTGAAATTTGGATAATAAGACCCTGATAGATCCTTGTGTTTAATTGTCATGATTTTGATCATTAATGACTTTTGATTGCTTCTTCTGGAGGCACCTGTCAGCCGTTTCCGAAGCACAGATGGCTTTATCAGCAGCAGGAGCAGTTTCCTTTTCTCACTAACCTTGAGCTGAACAAATTATTTTGGGAAGATTAACAGACCAATGTCATCCCAAGTTTTTCTGTCTTTGGGAGGTTATTTTGTTTATTGAACAGTATGAATTGAGATCACTCTGTTTCAAAAGCTTCTAGTTGTGTTTTTAGTTGTAAAGAGTGTTAGTCCTCTCTCTGAGTAGATATGTAATGAATATTCATTGGCCAAGGCCATAGGACTAAGATGATAATACACCCTGTTTGCTTTGGGTGGTTCTGTTTTATGCCTATTATCTATATCAAAAACACCTTCTCTTGTTTTCAAAAGTGTCTTGGTGTGAATGACAAATTATATAGTCATCTTACATACAATTCAATGTTCAATGGCTGACTGAGAAAGGTTGATTATAAGGCTTTATGAAAGACCGTTGAATCAGCAAGAAGAGCATTCCTCTCCCTCTTTTCTGCTCTCTTTTTCATGAGACATTCAGGGTCCTCATGAACTTGGGTAACCAGGGTCCGCTACCCTGATGTGCTTCCTGGAACAAATCCCCTACACTTTTATTTAAAAATATGGTATGCTTTTTATTAAATACTGTGTGTTACACAGTCATGGGGAAAGCTGACTCGAGAAGACTGACTGATTAGCCACAGACGTCCTGGTGGGGCGGCATCAGCCTGGTGAAATTGCTTTGGTCCGGGGCCCAGAAACTGACTTTGCCAGTGCTTTTAGAGTTAACACTCAGAAACAGACTCCTGTAACCAGAATATCATTTTGATAATGCCCTTTGCCTGTGAGAAGAATGTCTGAAAATGTTGTTCAGGACACATTCCTTTCAATATGGTAGCTCTGGAGAGTCCAATTAATAATCAAAACTTGATATATATAAATATTAATATATTAATGTATATTTACATATTTCATATATATGAGGTTATTTCATAAGAGGCATGGCAGAACCCAAAGTAGACTTGAAGCTTCCCTAACTCCATCTTGTGTCCTCCTGTCCTCGAGAGTGGAGAGCTTGCAACACCCTGCTTGCTTCTCCGAGTCCCTGTTCTCTATGCTGACAAACCCATTCAGTCTTTTTGATACATCCTTTCTCTAAATGTGTTACTCTCACTGATGAAACTTCAAACAGCTGCACCTGTGAACTACTGAATATTCTTCCTATTCCCGTTTTTTGTTGATTTTATTAGATCCCCTGAAGGCGTTGTTTCTCCCTTAATATCTTGGTTCTTGATGGGCTGGAACCTCATTGACACCCTTTATTCTCTACCATGTTTTACATCTTTCTTTTTTAGGGCTCTGCAGGCCTTAAGACTAGGAATGTGAGCATGTGATGTTGATTTGATAGGTTTCTCTTTTACACCTCAAATCAGGGGTTATTCATAATTTAAGCAATTAGATAAGCATTTAGGCAAAGCCATTTAGTGTGTGGTAGGAAGAGGGGAGAAAGCATTTTCTACACCACTGTTCAAAAGCTTGACTTGTTTTTATAGTAGGCATCCTGTAGACATGTCTTGGTTTTTCCAAATTTCTTGGGATTATAGAAGTTAGTGCCTGGTAAAGCACTAAAAAGAGCGGAGGGTAGTGTGAGGTTGCTGTGGGAATGAAACTAGAGCCACTTCAGAAATTCTCCTCTGTTTTGCAAATGCACTGGCAAAAATTAACTGGATCCTCCTTGGTAGGAAGCGTCAATGCAGATCGTTCCCTCTGACAGTTCAGATGAATGTGCTTCCTACTTTGCTCTTCTGGGAAAATCTCATGAGGAATTGTTTCCTAGGAATCTAATTTATGCAGGTCTCTGGCAAGGATAGAGTTAAAACATTTTTTTAAATTCATTTTTATTTCTGATTGTGGTAAAATATACATAACATAAAACTTACCATCTTAACCATTTTTCCTTGTACAGTTCAGTACTGTTAAGTACATTCACATTGTTGTGCAACCAATTTCCAGAAATCTTTTCATCCTGCAAAACTGAAACTCTGTGCTCATTAAACAGCAACTCCTTATTTCCCCTTGCTTCCAGCCTCTGGCAACCACCATTCTATTTTCTGTCTCTGTGAATGTGACTACTCTAGATATCTCATATAAGTAGAATTATACAATATTTGTCCTTTTGTGGTTGGCTTGTTTATCTTAGCGTAATGTCCTCAAGGTTCACCCACGTTGCAGCATGTGTCAGAATTTCCTTCCTTTTTAATTAAAAAAATTTTAATTAATTTTTTATATCTATAAACCTTGTTATTGTTTGTTGATTTTGAGTCAAAGTTAGAAAACTTTAGCCTACACACAGTTAATATAGGAATTCACCCATATTTTCTTCTTGTACATAAGTGATTTTATTTTTTTACATTTAGAATCCTGATCCATTTGGAATTTATGTCTTGTGTGTGGTGTAAAGTATTAGTCTAATTTTATTTTTTCAAACAGCTAACCAGATATCCTAGCATCATTTATTTAAAATCCCATGTTTGCTTCAGTGATTTGAGATGACTCTTTCATCATATACTAAATATCCTTGTATCTGTTTCTATTCCATTGGTCTGTTTGCCTCTGTATGCACCAGTACCACACTCTGTTAATTAGAAAGGCTTTATTTAATATCTGTTAGAGCTGGTCCCCTCTCATGGCTTTTTCCCCAGCTTTATTGAGATATAATTGACATATAACATTGTGTGTGTTTAAAGTGTACAATGTGATGATTTGATACATGAATATATTGGGAATTATTTACCACAATAAGGTTAGTTAACACATCCCTTGCCTCACATAATTACCATTTCATTGTTGTTGTTGTTATGGTGGGAACATTAAAGCTATACTCTCATAGCAACTTTCAAGTATACAGTACAGTATTATTAACTATAGTCATTATGCTGTACATTAGATCCCCAGAAGTTATTCATCGTGTAAGTGAAAATTTGCACCCTTTGACAAACATCTCTCCACTTCCCCTACCCCTTAGCCCCTGGCAACCACCATTCTACTCTCTGTTTCTATGAGTTTGATGTTTTTAGATTCCACATATCAGTTAGATCATATAGTATCTATCTTTCTTTGTCTGACTTATTTCATTTAGCATAATGCCCTCAAGTCCATCCATGTTGTTGCAAATGGCAGAATTTTACTTTTTTTATCGCTGAATAATACTCCCATTGTAAACATATATCACATTTTCTTTATCCATTCACTGGTTGATGGACACTTAAGTTGTTTCCACGTCTTGGCTATTGTGAATAATGTTTCAGTGAACATGGGAGGGCAGATATCACTTCGAGACAGTGATTTCATCCTCGTTTGGATGTATACCCAGAAGTGGGATTGCTGGATCACATGGTAATTGTATTTTTAATTTTTTGAGGAACGTCCATACTATTTTCATAGTGGTTGTACCAGTTTACATTCCCACCAACAGCTCAAGTGTTCCCTTTTTTTCACATCCTTGAAAGAATTTATCTCCTTTCTTTTTGATAGTAGCCATTCTAACAGGTGGGAGGTGATATCTTACTGTGATTTTGATATACATTTCCCTTATGATTAGTGATATTGAGTACCTTTTCATGTACATGTTGGCCATTTGTATGTCTTCTTTGGGAAAATATCTATTCAAGTCCTCCACCTGTTTTTAAATCAGATTGTTTGTTTTGCTATTGAGTTGTAGTAGTTCCTCATATATTTTGAATATTAACCCCATATCAGACAGATGGTTTGCAAATATTTTCTCTCATTCCATAAGTTGCCTTTTCATTTTGTTGATCGCTTCCTTTGCTGTGCAGAAAGCTTTTTAATTCAATGTAGTACCACTTGTTGATTTTTGCTTTTGTTACCTGTGCTTTTGGTGTCATATCCAAAATCAGTGCCAAGATCAATGTCAAGGAGCAAGGAAAGAGTTATATTACATGCCATGTTATATTACATGCCAAGAATTTCACTCCAGCTTGGAAACTAAAATTGACTAAAAGATAGAAATCAGCAGTTTTCTTTTCAAAGATACTACTTTTTCTTTCTATAGAGTTAGGAGGAAAGAGAGAGTGGGAGAAAGAGGAAGGGGAGGAAGAGAAAAATATTCAGTATTTGCATCTATTCTGTATTTAGAAACTATCATCATAAATATATTACCCTCTCCAGTGAGCTGAACAGTTGACATGAGCTCCTGCCTTCTTAATCACTCAACATCTGAAAATGATTCTAAATATTTTAATCAGCAGAAAAGAGACCAAACTGGGGGAAAATCCTCAAACAAACAAAGAAACAAATAAAAACCATGTGCAACCACCAAAAAATTTTATGGAAATGTCTCCTTGGTTCCTAAGATGGCCATATATCCCAAACAGGTCATTTTGCAGTGGAGTTGTTTTTCTAAATATAGTAAATGGGCAAATATGCTCCTAAGAGCTGTAAAAAACCATTTTCTTTAAGAAAATTTAGTGTTTTATTGAATAAACTACCTTAGCTGAGGAATTTCTGAATTGTGTAGGTTACAATTGATCTGAAGGCTATCATGATATTGGTACTGGTGAATTCCAAAAGTGAATGACTTTTCCAACATATGCCTTATACGTAATTTTGAAAGAAAAAGTTAGAGGACTGCCTTTAGGACCTGGCAGATTGCCAGCGAACAATGAGATATGGATTAAATAATAGATGATTTTCTATTTAGATGTTTAGAGTTTAAAGGGGATGATCAGTTTTAACCACCACAAGGTCTGGGACAAACTATTTATCCTCTACACTGTGCACGATGCTTCCCCTCATCTTTCCCAAGCCCTTAGTTCTTTTCCATATTTGACTTCCAATGACTGTGGAAGTCATAGAATTAGGACCATTTGTGGAGAAGGATGTAGAAGATCCTCTGATGATGTGTTTTGGCCACTAGCTCCTCTGTCTGACCTCTACTATATCTCTCCTCCTTCTATATATGATATACTCAAAATTAAGAATGAGTGCAAAAGGGCTCTTTAAAAAGGGAAATGCGGTTCTAGAGAAACATTGTTGGTTCATGGTAAAGACATATAGGATTAATCAACTTTTCTATCATACAGCGTTCACTGGAGTCCCAATATTGAAACCAGAGTTCACATCCCCATTGGGCAATATAATACTTTTTGTAAATTATGAATTTCTTTACTCTTGGGGGTTACCAAAGCTAGACATTCAACTTTCCTAGGAGTCATTGCACTATATTTATGTTCTTATGGTAAGCTGTGTTTCAGAGACAAGAAATGGAGATATGAAGAGAGTGTGTAGAAGTCTTTTTTTCTTTGGTAAATACAAATGACAAGGACAATTGAAAAAGTAGAGTCTAGAAGTCTAACTTAACACTACTCATTTCATCCTTTGAGTTGCCATGCACTCTGGGGTGGATTGAGGGCCAGAAGGGTTGGATGTTTGTGTCTCAAATTATCTGCATTGTTATTATTATGCAATGGTATGTCACGCCATTACTTTCCATAAGACCCCAAATGAATCAATCAATTATTCCATGAACTATACTGTTACTTCTCCTATATGTAAATTTAACAACGGGGACTAAAGCTGTGTTTGCAGAACTGTAGTATAAGGCTGAGAAGAAGACGAATTGGCTTAAATTAAAGATCAACTTGTGGCCACTTTAAAAGACTACTCCTGAGACTTTAATCAGCTGACATAGTACTCCATGCATGAAGAAAATTCATGCACTGTATATTGCGTCTTGGTGAGTAATCTCAGGTCGTATCTTCTTTTGTGCTGCTTTTGTAAAAGGTAATGAGTGGATCTTTTAATGGAAATCAGGACTGTTACAGCTTTAGCAGAAGGGTGAAAGGTAAAGCTTTATTTCTGAGCCAGGGCATTTCAGCTCACAATGAGAACAGACTTCCTTCTTTCTGTATACCATCTGTACAGTCTTGTGGCTTGGGCTGCCATTACTGTCCAGAGAGAATGGCACTTCCCAGAAAGGCTCAGAATTTGAGCAATGTTCAAGCTGGAATTTTAACATTCACAAGCTGTTTGTGAGCCCAAGTTGGGAGGAAATTGCCTGATGCTTATCAGAGTCCACTTTTTGTCACTTCTTCCAAAAGTGTTTGGGTCAATATTCAATATGAGATGCTGTTGGAATCCTCTAACCTACAAAATATTAAGTGGCTTGTTACAATGCACACTGGTTTGCTTGTCATTCATCAAACCAAATATGAGATGCAGGGTTTTCTTTCCATGTGTCCTAAGGGCTATTTCTTTGCCAATCGTTAATTTGCTGACTCTTACAGAAAAGAACAATTCTTTGGAATGGTACACACCGTTCTTGTGAAGTCATCAGACGCTTTTCTAGATATAACCTCTGCTCTGAAATGGGAAGAGAGGGAAGCTGGTGTTGGTAAGTTATTTTGTAAGTGGTGAAGCGGAGGCACAGGATAGGTAAATGTCTTACCTAGGTCGTGCATGTTGGAGTTAGAACTCAAGCCCACTGACTTCCATCTTTCAATAAGAGAAATTAAGAGCCACGGGATTTCCTACTATTTTAGTGTTCCCTGTCTACATAAAGATGAAAGCCTAATATATTGATTTAGAGGGATCTTACCTAAAAGCAAAATGTTTGTAAGGGAGATAAAAGAATGCTGGTTCATCCTGGTGGTAGCTGATTAACTCATTGATCTCTGGTTTGGGAATAATAAATAATGAATAATTGTTGTGATTGTTCATCATTATTTCTTTATTCCAAGGTTTCTGTAGTTTGAGCAATTTCATGAAATAACCTGCCCATCTCTTTAGAATTCACAGAGGCTGTGGGACCTTGAGTCTGGTCCAAGTGGCTGTGTGTGCTCAGCATGTGACAAAAATGATGAATGGAGATGTGGGTTCAAGGAAACAGAGGTCTTATTGGAATGACATCTGTTTCTCTTCCAGGCCAGACATGACATACCAGGGATCAGTGAATCATGGTGGAAGAGGACTTCGACAGGCTTGAAAACCTAACTAACTTTTTTTCTGGTCTATTTGATTTTGAGCAGAAAAAGCAACAACAAAAAAGTAGTTGCTTTTTCTATTTCCCATACTTTGCAATCTAAATCTATATAGCTGTATTACATTAACAGCAAAAGGAAACAAAGTTTTGGCTTTATGAGACTTGCAATTTAAGCCATGGTTGCCCTTTTATATCGATGCACTTATTAGGGTCCACCTTGGTGAAAACAGTGTTTTGTTTTTGATTTGCATTTTCAATTTATTTCTTTGCAAACCATTTCTCTCTATTTGCACCACTCTTCCGACCACTGTCTAAATAAACTCTTCAACTCTCAAACCATATTTAATTGTCAAAATGGTGGCCCATTATCCTAGATATACTTCCAAACACAGTACCTCACATCTAGAATAGAGAATCTCTTATTTCCACACATCTCAATTGAATATTTATGCTCAACAAGTGGACTTTCAAAAACAGGTGGGAGGTTTGGGTTCTTCACATTTTAAAATGGCTTTTAAGAGGTATTTTCAAACTCTTTAGTTAGGAAAAGAGTCATTACTTCTTGGCTTTTCCACTTAATTTATGGTGTGTTAAAGAAATGCTCTTTGCTGTACAAGCATTTTACAACAGTTGGCAACTGATGCAAATGAAACAAATCTCTGCTTCTCTGGTCTAAGTAATTTAATTTTCTGAGGCAGTTCCAGAGCCTTTTCCTAATTAGGGGAAAGAAACAACCCAGAGGTACAATCTGTGACTGGTATGCTGGATCAGAATTGGTACACTGATGGAGAAAATGTTTGTTGAGCTGTGCTGCTAAGAATCATGGTGCCTGTGACAGCTCAGCCTGGAGGCCCACATTCTTAACATAGTTGAGAAACCGAGGGTCTAGTCACACGCCATATTTTTCATTGGTAGGATGCTTTTCATTGTCCTAATTCTTGCTGATTTTTTTTTGAAAACAGTTGAAAGGAGCCTCAGAAGGCAGGTAAGCCAATTTTATTCGTCCATTAGGTCTCACAGCTACTGGCACTCTCCCCCATTGTTCATACTTAGATTTCCTCAGCATTTTCTTTGAATTGAGCTCTCAGTGAGGGTCCACATAAAGTACTTGCATATCTATCCCTTGCTTCTCAGCCTTCTGGCAAAGACTGGGTGCAGGCTATTTTCTCCCCCTCTGTGTGTATGTGCTTCTTTGAAAACTAAGATAGGCATTTCTATCATCTTTGTTGCCATTGATTCAAATAATTAAAAAAATTTTTAGAGCTTCTTAATTCAGATATTTAAAAAATTTAGCAATTATTCAGACCAATTCCAGTTCACTTACTTATTAAGGTTAGACAGTCAAATGCCTGAGTCAGGTTCTCAGAGCAATTCTCAATGATGTCATATTAAATGTTTTTGTTTAATTCTTTGAGACTTGTTTGAATTGATTTTTTTTTTTTTTTTTTTTTTTTTGTGGGGAAGACCAGCCCTGAGCTAACATCTGTTGCCAATCCTCCCGTTTTTGCTGAGGAAGACTGGCCCTGGGCTAACGTCCGTGCCCATCTTCCTCTACTTTATATGGGACGCCGCCACGGCATGGCTGACAAGCAGTGCGTCCGCGGGCGCCCGGGATCCGAACTCGCGAACTCTGGGCTGCCAAGCGCGGACTAAACCGCTGCGCCACCGGGCGGCCCCTGAATTGATTTATTTTTAAAAATTATGAAAATAGGTGCTGGCCCACAAAAATAATATAGTGGTCCTAACGAATTGATGTCTAATGAGATTGCATATATTACGCTTTTTTCCCATCATAGTCCGTCGGACTGTACTGATGTGAAATGATGAACAAAGGTGTTCCAAGGAGGCATAGAAGATCTTTTACTTTCAGGTATATTGACTTAAGCAGTGGAGAGAGGACTGGATGAGTAATTGAAGACCTGTATCCTAATTCTGATTCTCTCAGTCTTAGGGAAGGCTTAGAATTGAGAGCTAAAATGCGCCTTAGAGTTAATTTACATTAGCCCCTCATCTTATTGCTGAGGAAGATGAGCCAAAGAATGATGAAGTGACTAATTCAGGAACACATAGCCAGTTACAGAGGAATAAGGAATATAGTCCTGGCCTCCTGATTTCAAATCCTTCAGGATTTCTCCTACACTCAACTGCTTTCTAAGTCATTCAGCTTCTCCAAGTCTCAGTCTTCTCATCTGTGAAGTGATGATTGTGGTATTTGCTTAACTGTTTAATAGGGTTGTTGAAAAGAGTAACCTGCAATAAATAAGAGAGACAGAGAGAGGAACTGAGAGAGAGAAAGAGAAGAAAGGATATGTTACAATAATTTAGTGGAGTAGGAATTATGAGTGAAACATTGCAAATTTAGCAGGTTGAAATAGTCTTGATGGAAAGGACCACTTTACACAACTATTTGAAGAGATGCTTTCTGGCGTGGAAATGGAATTTTGGGGCAAGATTAAGAAGGAGCAAATGACTCCCTCCTTTTCTTAAACTAAGTTTATTAATTGATTATGGTCTTGGGTGCATTCTTATCCATAAACTTATAATTACATAAAACAGCCCCGTTACCATATAGTAGCTTTTTGATGCCAATCTATTAATGATTTTTTTTTTCAGACAGAAGAAGTTAACAATGAACATCTTGGGTTGTCTCTGTGGTCTAATAATTTAATGCTTATCTAAGAATTTTAGTATTTTGCAGGCAAAGAGGTTAATGAGGACATAAAAGTATTCATTTTTTCCCTTAATTCTAGATGAAATGATACGAGAGAAGGGTGATTAATTTTATCATGTGGAGACTTTACTGGATTTTACAAATTAAAGCCAAATACCCTTCATGAAAATTCTTGGAGATGTGACAAACTGATTTATATTCCATTAATTTAAGGCAGAATTGTGGACTTTTGTAATAAAACACAAAATTAAGTAAATTGCCCAATAGTATAATTACAGTTTCATCAACAGTGAAAACAACTTTGAGTGCCAGAGTTTTGAAATGTTAAACTACATTTTCAGTTTAATTTGGGAAAATGTGTAATTGTGTGCTGCCCTGCCATCTTCCTTCTAGAAGTATTAATGCAAACGCGCACACGACTTTCCCCTACTAATGACTTCAGTTTTGATTCCAGTCTATTAAACATGTCCACTGTGGATCCTGAAGGCTAGAAGAAATTGAGGTTGGGGAGAGAAAAGCGTCGAAATGGAGTGGAAAGGGTAAGGGAAATTTAAGGGGAAAAGAGTAAGGATGGGGGTAGTAGACATAAATCCCATAATGAAGTCTGTGTCTATGAAGAGAATGACAGAAAGCAATATAGAGCTAGATAGGCAATAGATATTTTTTGCATGAATGAATCATGGATGAATGACATAGGTCTGAAGACCCCTTGAAAATGAAAGCAGCCATGAGGTATATAAAATATGGATGCTTAGCCAAACTGAGCTATGCCATGATGACCCACGAAGTTTAATAAAATAAGTGGCTTTCCTTAGGATTACAGTTCAGTGTGTGACATTTCTTGTTTTCATATTAGGTTCTCTGTTAGTTTTGTTTAGATAAGTAAATCAAAAGCTTCTTTGTCTATAAAAGGAACCTAACAAATACTTTATTTACAAAAATAAGAGTGATAAACTCTATCATTTTTTTCTCAGGCTAAATTTTTGAAGTTGAACTTTTATTAATTTTATCTGAAATTTATTATTTACCAATTTTACATCTCTATTATTTTTCATTCATTCTCCCCAATGGCCCATACTTCCCATTCTAAAGGAAGATGAAGGTAAAGTGGGGCTCTCTTTACATCTTTTCTTGCCCATCTGGTTGTTGTTTTGGACTAGATTCCATAAAGGGTCAATTTTTAAAAAATCAAGCAGCAGTGTACAGGTCTAGGTATTTGAGCCTTGAGAGCAATTGATTCCTTTTTGCATGATACTTTGCTCAGGAGTTTCCTGAAGCAGGTCTGTTTAACAAAGCAGTAATAGAATGAGGTCAACGGGAAGGTTTTCAGTGGGAAGGCTAACTCAAACCTTGCATCAACCATTGAACATGCCTACCTCTGATCTTTCCAGATGAGTAGTAGGTTAGGAGAAATAAGTCCACAAGGTTGTGAATGGTTTTTACTTCTTGCACTCAAGATTTTTGTCTCCTGGCATAATGGGAGATGGAACAAAAAACAGCATGAGCCTTGGACCAAACATAGTTGAGTTCGAATCTCAGCACTCCTAATCATTGGCTGCCTGTCTTTGGCAAAATTACTTAAGAGCTGCTAAGCCTCTGTTGTTGCATCTGTAAATAGGGAGATTGTAGTAATCATCTTGCAGGACTTTGTGAGGAATAAATGAAAAATAAATGTGAAAGTATCTGGCACACAGTAGGACCTCATTACATTTCCTCATCTTCTCTTTCCTTTCCTTTTGGTTCTTTCTATCTGGAACTTGTTGATATTAGGTACTAAAAATGACTGGCTTAAATGGCTGACAGAGTACTGGATTTACTAAAAATGTGGTATCTATTGTCTGTTTAGAGGATTGGGAAGACACACAAGAATCTGAGAACTGCTTAGAGATGATCTCAGCATTGGGTTGCAGAAGAGGAGAACATCTGGAGAGTAGACACTGTCCCCCAGCATTTGCTGCCTAAATGTTCAATTTTCAATTCTCCATCCTCCGTCTCTCTCATTACATGATCAGGATGCTAGTTGGCACTAATCCCTTTCTCACTCTCCAGTTCACTCTCCCTCTCTTCGTTTAAAACACCAGTTGAACAAAGTGTAACTTCAGCTACTACCAGGTTCTAAGGAAGAGGAAAAGAAAATGGAAAGAGTTAAGGATCCTAGAAGACAAAGGAAGGCCTTGTAGAGACCCTGGAGATGGTATCAGGTATCATTAATTTGAAGTAGATAGTATTATCTAGATCACTGAA
Source organism: Tapirus indicus (assembly GCA_031878705.1). Taxonomy (NCBI): domain Eukaryota; kingdom Metazoa; phylum Chordata; class Mammalia; order Perissodactyla; family Tapiridae; genus Tapirus; species Tapirus indicus. The sequence goes on from CM062917.1 coordinate 105,774,818, forward strand.
TTTCCCCCAAATCCAAATAAGTTTATTGTTTGCTGACTTTCAGGATAATACACACATGCACACATGCAGACATGCTTCCATGTGCAAATATACCAATACTGCAAGTTCTTAGAAGTGGAATTGTTGGGCCAAAAGGCATGCAAACTTAAAATTATGATAGATATTTCCAAATTGCCCTCCAATAGTTTTGTCCCAAATTATATCTCTATCAACAATGTATGAGAGCTATTTCTCACATCCTCACTAAGTTTTTGATTGTTAGCATTTTCGTAGATGAAAAACAGTAACTTATTTTTATTATTTGCACTTATTTAATTTTGACTGAGTGTGAGTACCTTTCACGTGCTTAAAGCCATTTGTATTTTTTTTTCTGTGGACTGTTCATGTCCTTTTTTGGGTTAGTCACTTAAGCCTTCTAAACTTCAGTGTCCACATCTGTAAAAGGAGAGTTTTGAGGACTAAATGAGAGTGTAAGGGGATTCTGCACAGTACCTGGCAGAAAATAGGCAATTAATAAATGTTGACTGTTACTGTTTTATTATTTCTACAACTCTATATCAGCACTTTTTTCTCTGTCATTTAGACCTTTCTCTGGAGTTCCAGATTCATATTTCACCCCTCTCTTTTGCTTAAAACAGTATCTTTCCGGAAACTTTTCTCCTTTTCCGTCCTCTCCTCCTCTCTGTTTTCTACTTTAGTGGTTCCTTCATACACTTACATAATCAGGTTTGACAATTCTCAGAGCTCTTCCTCCCCGGTATTTAATCAGCTGCTAAATCTTATCAATTCCACCTCAATAATCAATCCATTTAATCTCCTTTCTTAGCCCTCCCTAGACATCTTTAAATCCATTGATAGATCCTTTACTACCTTCTTTAACTGTGACCTTGTGCCTCTCCAATCCATCCTCTTCACTCTTCTGGTAATTTTTCTTTCTAAAAACAAATGAGCTATTATGCTTCTTTTCAAATTATTTGATAGCTGCCTGTTGCCTACAGGCTAAAACCCAAACTCCTCAGCCAGGCCTTCAAAGCACTCTGTAATCTCAGTCTTCCAGTCTCTAGCCCACTATCCTAGCTCTCCCTAGGACCCCAAAGCATCTTCCTGATATTCTAATCACTGTTCTCTACTCCCTAAACATGCACAAGCCATTCCCTCCACACCTATGATTTGCCTATTAAAGCCTTAACCATCCCTTAGGGACAATTTAAATGCTTTAAGTGGTGGTGTTACATGTCGGGGCTAGAACTAATCCTCTTTATACAAAAATAGTACTTTGCACCTATGAGGCTTTTTGAAATAATGTGACTTGTCTTAAAGTAGGAGTCAAGCAAATCTAGATTTGAATCCTAGTTCTGTTAAGGGGGAAGTTATTGAGACTCAGTTTCCTCACTTATTAAAATCTAGCATAATAAAGATGAAATGATTATTGTCAGAGTTTAGTGGCATGAGAGGCACTTAGTAGATATATAATGCATGCAGTTTTCTTTTCTTGTCCTTGAAGACTATTCTTAACAGCTCATCTGGAAGTCACCTGAGGATTTGTTTGGTGAGTGTGCTGCTCATTGGGCTGGCACCATGTATTGCCAAGGATTCATATGCATGTGCTCTGGAAGGCCTTAAAGTTAGCCTAAGTTGTTACACTGGATTTTTGATGTTTTTGAGTAAGGGAAGGCTATGATCAAATTGTGCTTTGGGGAATTAATCTGACAGCGTGATATAGGCCAGAAGGGAGACAAGGAGACACGGAGACCAAAGAGGTGGAGGTAGATACTAGAACTGAGGGGGTGGGGGTGGGGACAAGCTCTAACTGGAATTGATGGCAGTTAGAAAGGACAACAGGAAAAGATATAGCAGAGAAGGTCTTCCCAAAATCTAAAAGAAAGCTTTCAATTGCACAAGGAGGTCTTGGTTTGATGGAAAAGGATGAGTGAAATCCAATTAATTAAAACATCCAGAGGATTATCATGGCATCCTTACAGAAACACTTGATTTTCCTTTAGAATTTCTGATATAGCCCCTTTCAGTGTGATCTACATAAAAAATTTAGAATAGTGGAATTTCCTACTATGCTCAGGTGATATTGGGGATTGTGCCTCCTGGAGGATTAATTACCACAAAAGGCCTCTCACCCTTGAAAGGCTTCCTTTCAGGTCATGGTCTAGCTCAGCCCAGGTCAAGCTGGGAAGGCTTGTATGTGGGAGGCCTGTGGTGCCCCTGACAAGTAGATAGATGAGCTCTCGTTTCTCGTATTGTGTTATTGGATTCCTGAGTCAGTGTAGCGCAGGATACCAGGAAAGCATTGCAAAGCAGGGGGCATTGTCACAGTCCCTTTCCAGCTGCTGGCTGTTAGCAACAACATCCATTCTGCTGCTGACACTCTGCTCTCCCCAGCGGCACTTATGCTCAGGAATTATTTAAACTACTTAAAGACTGTAGAATATTTAAAAGTCAAAATGCCTGCTTTCTAATTATTCCCTAGACCTCACTTAGCAATAGCTGACTTCATGTCACACAATGTGACTCTCATGGGGATTTCAGCAGCCCCCTGAGCATAAACGAGGGTGGCATGCTGTTTATTAACGAAGTTGGCGACTGCTCTACCGGCAGCTTTGAAGAGGAAGGCAAGAAGTCCCTCCCTTCCCCCACCCACTCCAAAGTCTCTAATCCAGTGGACGGGCAATTTCAATGGGTTGTTCTGTGGTGTTTAGGGGGAATCTTGAGGCTATTCCTTGACTTGCTTCAATTCACTTAGGTCATTCCTAATAAAATGATCTGTGAAAAATGGGAAGTAGTGAAAAGGGGAGTTGGTACTGTTGGCCTCTCTTGACTCTCCCTGACTTTCATGAGCATCTGGAAAAGTGGTTACAAAATACAAAAGAATTAATGAATTAAAGAAAATCAAGACCAGGACCATCATATTGTCAGGAAGTTTGTTGAATGGGCTTTTGAATTTGCTTTGTTAAATCTTGAAAACCGCATTAAGCAGCTAATGGGGTTGATATATTAAATACAACCCTAGTCTGTACACAAAATGGATACAAGCTAATCAGTGATTTGGTCCATCAATTGATATGGGGAAGATGAGCTCTTTTTATTAGGTCAGCAGAACCAGTGATGCATGGAGGCACTAAATGAGGGAACAGATTAGGCTGCTCTCTGCAATTTAAATTATGAAGATTTTTGAAAAGAAAAATAAAATGTAGACATCTTTGGGAGAATAAAGGTGTCTGTAACGTTTGCTGGAGCTGTGATCTATTCCATTTTTCTTTAGCCTCATATCTAGATAAAGATTCGAAAGGATATTATGAATTCACATATTCTTAGTTTTTAATACATTATTAAGGAAGATGAGGTGTGAAAACTCCTTTTATCTGATTTCCTGTAATATTACTCATGTTACCCAGTAAAAAAAAATAAAGGAATCAGAACTTTAGACCTAGAAAAACCTTGAGATGCTGAGTCCTAGTACTTTGTTCCTTATTTTCCTCTGAAAATTCACTCTTCCTTCCATTTGTTTCCTCCAGTTATGTGTGTAGGAGGCAGCATAGAGCGTTGGTCATGAGCCCAGGATCTGGAGTCATCAGGGCTGATGCAAATATGGGCTTTGCCACTTGCTAACTATGTAACCTGGGACCCTTTCCTTCATCTTTCCAGACCGTAGTAGTTTCTACATCTGAATCAAATGGAGATAATAGCTCCCTTAGGGCTGTTGTTTTGAGGATGAATAATATAAATGAGAGAAATGTAAAACACTTAGCACGCTGCCTGACACCTAGTGTTGAGTGAATGTTTTTTATTATTCGAGTACGAGTCCTGAAAAATCCTCCTATTGTGTAGTACATTTTTCTATATGGAAACCTGTGATTACTTTGGGACTCTTCTGTATAGCTGAGTTTAACTCATATCTGGTTGAAAAGGTCAATGTATTTTATAGGTCTATGAAAAGGTTTTGTAGCTAAATACTGCTAAATGAGGAATCATATAAGCACTAGGTGATGAGGCCTCTTCTAGAATCTCCCTAAGGCCATATCATGCACATTTGCATATAGTTGGCATATGATTTACAGACGCTTCCTCTCTGTTCTGAGATATTTTCAACGTAGGCTTTTATTAGGGCTCCCCTTAAGACACTAATTTCCTGAGTTTCCCTAATCTTCTTGCAGACTTTCTTATATCTTACGCTCTGTATGCTGTTAATTTGCTAAAAGCATGAGCCTGAGACAGCAGATATATAAACTAAGTGAGGGGTAGAGTAGGGGGCTGGCATAAACCTTTGCCAGGGCATTTTATCCTGTGTATGAAATGTTGAATTTTCAGTATAGCATCTTTATATCTTACTAGAACATCTTGGAAGTTCACAAGTATCAGGTTGTAATTAGGACCAGTTGGTTAATGTGGTGATCAGTAACAAGATAGCAACCATTCTCAATTTGGAATTTTGCTTATTTATTTACTTATTTATTTTTGTGAGGAAGACCAGCCCTGAGCTAACATCTGTTGCCAATCCTCCTCTTTTTTGCTGAGGAACACTGGCCCTGGGCTAACATCCGTGCCCATCTTCCTCTACTTTATGTGGGATGCCGCCACAGCATGGCTGACAAGCAGTGCATCAGTCTGTGCCCGGGATCCCAACCTGCAAACCCTGGGCTGCCAAAGCAGAGCACGCGAATCAATTTTGCTACACCACTGGGCCGGCCCCAGAACTTTTTGCCTTAAAGTGAATAATCATGAATAGACATTTTCTGAGAAGAAAAGAATTACTCGATATTCTGCCTATTTTCTTCAAGAAATTTATTACCAAGCACTGCTATTTACTTTGAGGCCAATTCCAAGTTTTTTGGGCATCTCATGCTATCAGTGTTATTAATTTCACTCTGTAGGGATGCCTGTAATTTGTATGCAGTTAATTAATAAAGTTTATTGAGCATTTACTTGTGACATAAATTGCACAAATACAGAAAAGAGAAAAGAAACTGTGATTTGTCCACACTCCATTTAAATGAAGCAGAAAAAATAAGTAAGGAAAGTGTTTTGTGCCGTGTTTTAATATGCTTTCACCAAAATTTCTAAAACAAACCTATCAGGTTATAGGGTAAATGATAAACATAAATCCTTCCAGAATATTATATGTAGAATGCTGTATGAAGTCAAATCTAGAAGTTGGCTAGAGCTTTAAAAGTAAAGTCAGACTAATGTCAGCAAGTAGCCAAGTAAAAATGATCTTATCTTAGAGTTTCTTCTAAGATGGATATACAGATGAGTTTAGAGAAGTTGAAGAGGATTTAAAACCAGTTGAAAAATTTAAAGCCTATTAGCATTTTGTCTTTGAAAGCCTCTTCTCTGAAAATGCCCACCATTAGCTAAAAGCCAAGCTTGCCACAATCTGTGTTTATTTTCATGTATCTCATTCTATCTATGAGAATTAGTCCATAAATAGAAAATCTTTTGCTTGGTTTTTGGTTTTGAACTCATGTTGTGTAACCTAAGATATGTCCCATGTCCTGCTACCGTTACTCACCATTGATGAGGGAACTATGGCCTGGACGCTTCTCCACACCTAAGGTTATGCACTTTCCCTGGAAGCCTTTGAGATAACACTGGCCTTAGATCGAAGGTTCAAAGTTTTGGGTTAAATTTCTGTGTTGCTTGCAGTTGATCTGTTGAAGCTACTTTTAAAAAATTTATTTGTAACTTTTTCTCTAGTAGTTATGCTATCATAATTTTAGTTCTTAGATTTGAGCTGTAATTCTAATTGTGCTAGTGTAAAAAATTACCTGAGATAAAATTCTGAAAAGGTGGTTTCATCTAGAAGAATTTATCTCATTTCTTTCTATTTCTGGAAAAACACATAAGGCAATTAATCAATTTTTTAAGATTGTTACATTTTATCTGTGGTTTTAAGACTATTTCTCTTACATGGTGTCGATATAATAACCCTGTTTTTAACTAAATACTTATGGTGAAATGCTTGTTTTTTTAGTTCATAAATTCAAAGTTCATCTAAAAGTAAATATTTGTCACAAGTATCTTTAAAACGTAGAAAAAAGAAATATTAAAGTGTAGAAAGATCATGTCAGTTTCTTTAGAGTTCCATAGTATACAAAGAAAAAGGTGAACACATTAAAAACATTTTTTTTTAAAGCACTAGTGTGAATTTTTGAGATCCTGCAATCTCTGGAATTTTAAGACTTGGACTTTTCTAGACTTGCACAATGAATTTATCTAGACTTTGAAAATGACTTCTCTTATAGTAATCCATGGACTCTCTGTGATAATGGTCACATGATGAACATAAATGCAGTCTCTATTGGTCATCTCATATGCATATGCAAATAGTCATATGATGAACATAAATGCAGTCTCTATTGGTCATCTCATATGCATATGCAAATCGTCATATGATGAACATAAATGCAATCTCTATTGGCCAATGCATTTTTATTGAGTACTTGTCAGGTGCCAGATTGTGCTGGGTGATTCAGCTCTAACTCAGAAGCTCTTGGTTTTGTGAGAAGTCATCTAGGACGTAATGATACAGAGGGACAAATAGGTCTTTGTGCTCTCAGCTGTTTCTTTCCTGACTCCTGTTTCTCCCAGTAATGTTTCCTTCTCCCCTTACCCTTTCATGAAACTACTGGTCTTTTATCTTTCTTTTTTTAAGTATGTTCTCAGAAAACAATCCGATAACTTACATCCTATCTTGAATAAGTTAACTATGAATAAGTAGAATAAGTTCACTATTAAGGCTCAGAGAGATCTTTACACTTTGCTTCTATCTAATTTTGGATTGAAATGCATACTATGTTGAGGGTAAAATACACACCATTACTATTGTTGCTGGCTATAGAAGTCTACTGTATATATAGCATCTACCATAGGTTAGACATTATGGTGAGCATTTTATATACATTATCTCTAATCCATGCAACAATCTTTGTGAAATGTCATTATCATTACTCTAATTTTACATGAGGAAGCTGAACTTCAGTGATCTTGGGCTTGGTCAAGTCCATGTGACCTGTGACTGGAAGAGCTACGATTCCAAGTCTGATTTCTTCCAAAGCCCATGCTACTACTTGGCCTCTAAATGTATCCGAATATTGAAAATATCAGGCAATGTGAATTGTATGTCTTATCTATATAGTTAAAGTGCAAGTGTAATAGAAATCCAGCTAAGTGCAGTCAAATTCATGGAAAGTACTTTTGGGCTAAGTTTAGCTTAAGAATCTTGAGTTGGCCGTGGCTCAACCTGTCAGGCTTACAGAAAAGACTCTATTTGCCATTTATGCTGTACTTGCATTGCCAGATGGATCATGCAGAGACCTACATTGACCACTAAGATGGCTGAAATGTAGATTCTAATTGTTTGATGCATGTATGAATGGTGTTAGTACATATCATCTGAGAATGAGAGATTTAAGGAGTTGAAGTTTATGATATGTGGTCAAAAGTAATAGACTAAAATTCCTGACAAATCCTTAATCTGGAAATAATTTTCCTACAAAGGGAAACATTTCACCTTATTCAAGGTGTGCTGTTTCCAAAATTCTCAGAGAATTTATACTATGTCTAAAGCTGAACAACTTTTGAATTTTAGATCATTTAAGGCCAACTTCAGCTTTGTAGGGAAAACTGCAGAGTAGGAATAGAGATAGATCTTAGGGAGGGAGACTTGGCTGCACCAGCGGGGAAGGGGCAGACCTGTACTGGAGGTTGATGAGGGGGTGAGTGTAAAACAAGCATCTTCCTTTAAGATCCTTGTTTATGTGTTTCTCGGTCTTGTTTTCATATGGATTTTACAATGGCTCTTTATCAAGTTCTTTCAAATGTCCTGTAATAACCATAAAAACCTTGTTGCAAGGCATTACTTTTGTACAACATTTTCAGAGCCAATTATTGTGAGCTCTGCTCCTCCCCACTGGCTCTGCCTCTGGGATGACAGAAAAAAAAAGACCTTTTTAATAAAGAAGAAGGAAATAGTAGGATGGTCTGGACGTGGGCATGGGATCTGACAAAATTCTGTGGTTTAGAAAGATAACTGGAGGTTAGGGCAAGGGCAGGAAAGGGAGTAAGTACTTGAAACTTCTTGTGTTTCCTTTTTGGGCAGTTGAGCAGTGGGCAGACGCAAAGTGATGGCATTTGGGTTTCCAGTGGGCTTGTATCTGAAAATCAGAGCTACTTCAGCAGCCCTGGTTTTATCCAAATTGGATCTGACTGACTTATGTGGAACTGCCCAGTTGAGCATCTCAGAATTAAAGGGAACAAGCAATGGGACATGGTCATCTTTGAATTTCACTCTTTAAGGCGGAGATCAGGTCACTGAGGCAGTGCTCTACTATAAAAGTAGCATTTAAGGGAATTTATGAGTAGAATGAGCCCTTGCTCTGAGAGGAAGGATTTGTGAGGAGTGAAAACTCTGGGTCACTGGAATATCATTAACATTAAAGATATATTCTCATAAAACTGACCTTTAGTTCAGAAGAGAGATGGAAGGACAGAGGGTTGAGAAGGATGAATATTAAAAGTCACAATATCTCAGTTTTGCTACTCAGGGTAGGAGCTGCTGAGTCAGAGACTGCTTTGGAAATAGACTGTAAGTACAACAGAAGTGACTTCTCTAAGAAACTCATTTTGTTGCTTCCATAGAATAGATCTTGACATGGTGTGGAATGTTAGGAGGATGGATTTGTCCATGGCCTTTCAGTAACTGGAGAAACCATTTTAAACTTTTTTATTCTTGAGCTATCTATATTTATTCTTTTGTTCCCTGGAGAATAGATCAAGAACATGATGGGGGTTTCCTTTTCTCATGAAACCAAGTGCCCTATTACTCTTATATTCTTCATTATTAACATGCTTCACAGATGTTACTTTGTTGGAAGATATAGAATAACATTTTTAATTGTTCTCATTCAAAATAGCAGAGTACAAAACAGTATGTAGAGTGTAATCTCATGGTAACTGGTGTTTACCATAATGTTAACACTGATATATTTCTTGAGAAGGGATTATGAGTAATTTTTATTCATTTGTTTATTTTCTGCTGCCCTATAGTGTGGCCATAAAAACTGAAAATGTAAACAATATTATTTTATCATGTTCACAATATAATAATGATAAGCCATTAATTATTTATTCCAAACTTGGTGACCTTCCTGATTATTTCCATTTATTTCTATAGGCGTTGTGTCTTTTTTTCGGTGCTAAGAAGAAAGAAAAATAAGTTATTAGTATATTTGCAGTCGCATTGGAATTGTACTAATTTATAATAATTGTGCTTTGACTTGTATAGAAGCTCTGCTTCTGTTTGACTTTTTTCAAGTCATGTAAGCACTTGGGGATTGTTTCCTCATCTGTATAAGGGACTGCACTAAACGATCTCTAAGTTCCTTCTAAAATTCTGTAATTTTTTGAGCGAACATTTTTCAAAGTTCTTTCATATTTATGATTTCATTTGATTGCCTGACCACCCAGTGAGGGAGATAAGATCATTACTATTTTACAAATGAGGGGCTGAGCCACAGAGGGTTTGGATGGTTTGTTTAAAGTCATTCTGAATCAGTGTCAGAGCCTGTGTGAGGCTGTGGCCGTCCTTCTCTGGGTCCATGTTTCTGTCACTGGGCTGCCTGCCTCGCTGCATCCAGCACTCTCAGAGGTTCTGGTGTCTGGAAATACTGTGGATGCCAACCTCCTGGATGGGCCCAACTGCCTGGGAGGAAAGAGACTCTAGCTGGGACACCACACCAAAGAGTGCCCCCATGGCAGGAGAGGAGATAGAAGAAATCACCAGGCCAAGGCAGAGGAGCTGTTGATTGCAAATCATCCTTAGCCTAATAAAGAGTGAAACTAGGCTGTGGAGGTTACCAGCTCATTAGCCACAATAGATTCCATTTGCCTAATGGAGGCAGAAGGCTTGAATACAAGGATCTGGACTAAAGAGGGAAACTCACTTGGTTTTAGCACGTAGTCCTGTCTTTCCCAGAAGCATCTAGAAGTTTGGAAAAACCATTACTGCTCTGATGTTCTGGTTTCCCCATGGTTCAATAACAAAGCCAATCTACCTCATCACTGAAACATCACCTTGTGGATCTTACAGAAAACGGGTAGATTACTATTAGTGTTAAGCACTGCCCTCTGATTCTAAAAGCAGAGAATGACCTGTGGCCAAGAGCCACTTTTCCAGTTGTGATGTTTAGCCGTGGCATAACTGATAGTTCTTTCCCCTCTTTCTTACTATTACCACACCTGGAGTTTTCAGGGAACACCTTTGGATTAATTCTTCAATGTAGGGAAATGGCCACTGTCAAGTGCCTAGAATTATAAATGCTTTAGCAGTGCAGCTGTTCCCAACCAAGGCTTGAAAATCATTGACGGAAGCAGGCTGCATCATCTAAGTTAGTTGTTTCAAAGCATTACACCCAGGCTGTGTTATCCATCATAAATGTACAAGAAAGCCTTTTTCCCACTGCTATTGATTTTCCATGGTGACTATTTGTCTGCACTCTTGACAGGATGACAGTTGGCTGACATTGCTAAGCTCGTGTCCTTTTATACCTCCTGCAGCCTAAAACTGACATGTGGGTGGGAAGATTCAGATTAAAACTCACTTAAATAATTGCTCCCTTATTGAAACTTTTGCATATCACTTATTATTGTACAGTATTGTCAGTTCCAACATCTTATCTCCTTTCACCAAACTTTAGTCTTATTTTTTCAATATTCCTTCTCCTTATGCTGTATTTTCTATGTGAATAAGTTCATATTCTTATTTACTAGATTCTAAAGTCAATCAGAGGCAGTAGACAGTGACTTGAAGTAGATATTAAAGTCCCATGCTCTTCTGGGAGAGAAGGCAAACTGCCATACCCCATCAATGATAGACCTTCCATTTAGTTAACTTCTCAGTCCAATTTGACTAGTCTGGATGAATCTACCCCCAAAGAACAGACGTTTTCAGCTTGGGCAGGATGTCGTTTCCCCTTTATAGGCTACTCAGATTTCATTTTCCACTTGAACTGCCGCAGGTATCCTGAGCTTCCTTCAAATTACCCAGGAGCTTGATGAACAGCTGGACTCGCCAGTGAGTGGACAGCTCATTAGCCAATCTGCGAGGCCCTGCTGTGACTATTCTGAATTGAAAAGCTGGGTTTCTAATGGCAGATAGCCAATTAACAGCAAAATGTACCCTCATGAATTTTAACTGTTGCCTTGTCAGAAGTCTGAGTTTGATGTTCTCTTTCATGACGTTTATTTTCCTTATTGTAATTGGGAACATTGGAGGACTTGGTTAGAATTAAGAATCAGGCGTGTAAAGACAATTTTAGGATTGTGATGATTGTTATGCATACTTTGTGTTATTTTTTCTTTATGTTCAATTGGTACAAACAATTTTGATCACAAATTTTCATCAGATGTGTGCTGGGAGAAAGGATGCAAAAAAAAAGAAGTAGTAGCAAAGCTTTCTTGTTTTTATTAATTATTAGTATTATTGTATGTATTGTACAAAATTGGAAAATATAGAGAGGTGTAAAAAAGAAGAAAATCATCAATAATCCTGTCACACAAATTAAACTGATGTTAGTTTTTTTTGTACATCCTCCTGTCTTCTTGGCCTTTGTTGTACTCCCGTGTCTCTCTCACACACCTAATATAATACATATACAAGTATACTAACCTCTACATGTTTAGATATATTTACAAAAATGAGTAGAAACTCTGTAAACTATTTTGTAACTTGCTTTTATAGTAAATCATTACATTGTGAACACCTCCCTCATATCACTGCATATATTAGAAAACATGATTTCAATAGTTGCATACTAGCTCACAGGGTGTGACTCACCCCAGCCCTAATCACTCACCTTTTTCTTCTAGTTTACTCCATCCAAGCCCACACTTTTTCATTTTTCTTTTTTCCAACCTCACTCTCACGCACCTCTCTTTCTATCTTTAGTACATTATGTACCTCCCACTGGCTTTTTGTTCCCTCTCAGCGGGAGTTCAAGTCGAATACATTCTGAAGTTGAGGCCACACTGGTTCTTGCATGAACCTTCTCCCAAGGTAACCAGAATAAATGCAAGCGAGGCCTGAGTATAAGTGTAGAAGCAGGTGTGAGAGCAGGGATGCCACAAGCAAAGTCTGGGGTCTGGACACCACCTCTACTTGTGGGAGGCCATCCTTGGCTGTGCAGAGGCACTCTGATTTGAAGAGTGATGAGGCATGGTTTTCCTGCAGCATGTTAGTCTCTTTGCTTTTGATTCCACCTTCCTAGACTCCTTCTTCAGAAATCTCTAAACTCCAGTTGTTTAAACCTTATGTGGAGAGCTCTAGGATGTGAAGCCTAATTCCCATTCAGGCCTGTCCTCCACAGGCTCCATTTAAGCTCTTCTGTTTGGTCTCCTCAGAGGGAATCTCAGAGACTTTATGCATCCTTTGATGCTCCCCTTTAATATGAGCCTTTCTGTTCCATAACCAAACTATAAAGTTGTACCATTTAACTTTGGTCTAAAAGCAATGGATCACTTGGGAAGATCTGAGATTAAGTATATGAAGGCAAATTTGGATGTGATTTACTGTTACATCATAATTAAAGAAACCCATGGGATGGAGACCATTTATAAGAAGGAGCAATAGCCATATTGAAAAATCAACTAGACCAAAAAATAACCCTCTATGAATCACATGAAGCTGGCTGCCTTCATACACCTTCCATCTCTGCTGTCCAGAACATGGTAATCAGGACTGATTGTAGGAGAGATTTTAGTGTTCAAAGTGTTTCTTCTTTGGTGGGAAGCTCTTCTTTCCTCCTTCAGGATCATAATGCTAGAGTTTTCCAATATTTTTATCCTTTTACTTCTCCACCCCTTTTCTTCTTTTCTCTTTTCCCTCCTTAAAGTAAAGAGGATCTGATATCACATATGTAATTATTGGTTAGGGACTGCTAAACAATTTGATTGAAGTAAAACTTAGTCATAGTAAAATGTTATCTTAAACAGGCATTTCGATTTTATGACCTTTGTCTCTAATTGTTTTTATTCCAGCTAATGGCCATGTCCCCCACCCTTGCCCAACCTCTTCAGTTTCCACTCACCTTGCCAACAAGGAATATTTTTGCTTGTTTTTAGGGTGATAGGAGTGGGGGTGAGTCTGAAATGATATTAACATTATTCTGTTGATCCTGAAAGTAATTTAAGTTATTCTATGGCAGGTTTCTTAACATTTTGGGGGTCAGAGTCCTCCAAATTTTCAGAGTATAAAATATTTATGTATTCTCCATTTTAAAGATTTTGTATTCCCTTCTCATCTTATGTATATAATTAAAGGAAGTTCATTAATCCCTGACTATGGCACTTATTCTTAGCAACACTTTGAGTGGCATCAGTGAGTGTGAGAAAGCCCTGGTTCTTTATCAGCGGATCACCTTCCTCCCTGAAGTGTTTGATCTACTTTTTCTATTCTTTCAGGCCTGGGTTTGTGTCTTCACATCCCCAGCATGGATATGCCTTTTGGATCTCTCCCTACAGAACCCTCTTACCCTAAATCATTTCTTATCTGAGATCAGACTCAATTCATATTCTTCCCTTTCTAAATTCACTTTCTTCCCTTTCTAACACTGTTCAAATCTTAGCTTGTTTTCTTTCCCCTCAAGACTCTTAGTTTCATATTTGACACATATAGTGTTATTTTAGTTAGTTTTAAATAATGTTTTTACACTAAACTTCCTCTGATCTGACATCCTTCAATGCAACTTTATGCATTTGTTGTTTTTCCTACCTTAGCTATGCTTTAGCAACAAAAGGCATGCTTTCTGTTAATAAAGATGACTCTATAATTGCATTTAAAATCTAACAGTGTAGAAGTGTTCTCAGAGCTGACTTCCAGAGCAGATTGCAAATGTTCCTTACGCCTTGCAGTGACCGCAAATTTATTTCAAATTGAAGATTGGCTGGGAATTTTAGTTAGATGTAGGTATCTAAGTTCAAATGTGATTACATTTTTGTGAGACTTGGGGCTTGTCTGTATGTTAAATAGTACCCCAAACGACATTGCATCTGCATAGTTGAGAGAGCAAGCAGATGAAGAATTCCTCCTCTCCTTTGGTTCTAAAATGGAGACAACAGTCTGGGGCACAGCTCTAAAAAGGTACATCTCTGGTAGATGACCCGGGACAGCAAACTTCTACAGTTCCCATAAGCAATAAAAAAAAAAAAAGAAAGATCTGGTTTGCCAAGAGGTTGGTATATTTCTCCACCTGTGTTTACTCACCCTTTCTTATTTCTTTATAATTATGTTGCTGGAATGCAGGTGACTGATGGCTGTAGGTTATCACTTCAGCTGAAGGAATATATATTTCCTTGAGGTGAGGATGACTGGAGAGACAGCAGTAATTCTCTTTCCTTCCTACCATTTTGCCTAGAAGCACATATTAATGTACTATAGGACAGAATGAACTATATAATTAAAAAAAGGAATATGCAAATGTGCCTAATTTTATTATATCTTTAATGGGCCTCAATATAATTCCAGGTTTAACAGCATTTTAGTGCTTGAGTTTGACCAATGATTCTTAATAGGAATCACCTCCTGCTGCAGAGGTGGTGGTGGGGGGATGAGGCTGAATCAGAATCAGGTGGAGACCTGTTTGATGTACTGTCTTAAGGAAACATATTTTCTGAGCTGAAAAATCATCACTGCCTGGTTAGCCTATTGCCTATTGCTGTTCTATTCCTTATGTATGTTATGGTAGAAAAAAGGTTGAGGACCACGGAGGTAGATTGTCTTTAAGGACTTCATTATAGTTGCCTGTTTGATTTTCTGACTCCCTTATTAAGTTGTAAATCTGTAATGGCCTAGACCATGTCTGTCTCATTAATCATTCATTTTATTAATCATTAGTAATCTCATTAATAATTTGATCCCAATTAACACACATATAGACATTGTTGAATGAATAAAAGAATGAATGCATGATGATTGGGGAGACACAGCAGATGGAGATTTCTCTGAGGTTTAAGTTGGATTGTGTAGCTAGGAGTTAACTTGCATGGGGACCTGCAAAAATTTACCACTTCCCTTTACCCCTATGAAAACTCACCAGAAAAGCATAGTTAAAAAACAATTAAAAAACTGTAGTGTATTATTTAAAAATAAGCTAAAATATTAATAAATGGCTTTGTGCATGGATCAATCAAATCAAAATGAAAAATGCTTAGAAATGAGGGAACATAACTCAGGAAAGAAATAGAAATAAAAGAAAAATCAGCTCAAAAATAAAGACTAAACTAGAATAAACACAAAAATGAATCGGCACAATAGATACTGCCTTAAAGGAAATATAAGGTGAAAAGGAGAAAAATTTTAAAGGTCAAAGAGAAATGAAGAAAGAAATAAAAAAGTTTTGAAAAAAAGAAGATCCAGCATCAGTATAATAGGAGTCCCTGAAGAAGTAAACCAAGAAAACAGAACAGAACAAATTCTAAAAACTATAATTCAAGACAATTTCCCTGAAATTAAAAGAAAGATGTGAAACTACATATTTGAAAGATGTAGCTGAGAGTATCAATCCAGAACAATTAAGGCCGTGACTTATTCCAATAAAATTTGATGGAAAAAATCATTCGAGCATCTTGACAAAACAGAAAGTGACTTGTAAGGGGAAGAAAATTATATTATCATCAAATTTATCTAATTGTCATCTAATTAGATTATCATCAGACCTTATTCTTTTTTGACAGCAATGTTTTATGCTAGAAGAAAATGGAGTAACATATTTAAGAAACTCAAAGAAAGAAAATGTGAACCCAAGGTTTTTATAGTTAGAAAAACTGACTTTCAAGTGTAAAGAGCACAAACTATTATTAACATACAATTACCTAAGAATATTGTTCCCATGAGATTTTTCTGAGGAATCTAGTAGAGAATGAACTTCAGAGAGTGAAAATAATTAAAGAGACATTGCCATTAGGATTGGAAAGGAGTATTAAACATATAGTTACTTGTAGAGTGAAGACTAAGTGAGGGCTAAAAGGGAACAATATTTATAAAATAGCAGTATGCTGTAAAATGTAGATAAAGAATAACTATAAAAATAGGTATACAAATGAGGAAAGTATATGCAAATAAATGTTTCAAAACTGTTCTCATTAATTATATTGGTGGGGGTGATACTAGTATTGTTATTCTGAGAGTTATGCATGTATTATGGGAAAAAGTAAATGAGTATGTGATTTTCTAATTCTATGATGCTATGTGTCTGAGAATTATAACTTTTGGTGTGGAAGAAAGGTGATACAGATGTAATATTGAAATGATTGAATAAAAAGCACTATGTTTTTGAATTAGAAACATCAGTATGAACTTATGAAGTATTGCATATGTATAAATATGTGACTGTATGTCTATTTCCTATCTCTGTTTACTAGAGAGGCCTTGAAACAATGATCAACCCAGTGGTAAAGGGCACACCTAACACCCAGATTGTAGCTTTAAAATAATACTTCCTACTAAAAGAAACTAGAACTTAGAGAATTGATGTCTTCTAGGTCTGTGGCAAGGAATGTACACGATTAATCTGGAGCATCTTGTCACATCATATAGCTCGGAAGCTATCAAAACTCCTGGAGTTATGTCAAAAGAACTCAGCAACCAACTTGAAGAGCTTCTCATTGCGACAATTTAAGCTTCAAGAGAGAAAATAACTGCAATTGAATGAAACCTATAAATTATGCTTAAATTAATGAGTACATAATTATACTTTAAAAACCTAGCCATTTTCAGAAGGTTCTAGAGAACCAATTCATTTTCTTGAAAATGAGTGAGTAGAAGGAAAGAATCAAACATTTATTGTGCCTTTCCAATACGGACCACTGGGAAACCAAATAGTAGATGAGAGGAAGCATTTCTTAACAAAAGTATTTTAACTAATAAATGAAAAGTAATGGATAAAATGTAACTATCACCATTTTACAAACCCCAAATGAATTGCTAGATTTAGGCATAAGCCTCAACAGCTGCTAACAGAAAAAGAGACAGAACCAGACATTAAGTGCTTTTTGATGAAAGACCACACGAATTAGAGTCTATGCAAAGGGGTGGAACCCAAACCTAGTCAAGAGTCTGGATCCAGCTGCCAATTTGCAGGGAATACACAGGGCAGAGGAACACGTTGCACCATACATTTTTATCAGCAGGATCTGGACTGTGAGAAACTCTGCAGACCAAATGCCCCAGATCCTTGAACAAATAAATTGTAAGGTGAAGAAAGGGATAGCTGAGAAAACTGTGGATTAAAAGAGACTTAAAATATGTATCAGAATAATAAAATGGCCATGGCTAAAATATGTCTAGGAATGTGCATTTATGTGATAAACCCCAAAAGAAGTGATTATTATAAAAATTAGGATAGTGGTTACTTTTGGGAGGAGGACGATGTTTGAGATATGGATGGGGCGTCTTAGATGGCTGGCAAAGGTCTATGTCTTGACTTAGGAGGTGGTTGCAGGATGTCTGCCTTATAATAACTCAAACCATACATAAGTTTCATGTGGTTTTCTGTGTTTTATTTTACAATTAAAAAGTTAAAAACGAAAATAAGATTGGATGGGATTTTTATGTCCTCTACCTGGTAAATTCTGTGATTCTTTCTCTGCTCATATATGTGGACTGAGATCTTATTAATGTCTAAAGTTCAAAGACTCTTAAAGTAGAGGGCTAATCTGCTTTTACTTGGGGGTATGCCCAATGCTCCAGAGAATTGACATGGTTCAAAACAGACAATTTCCTTTTGGAATCCAGGATTTTTTCTGCATTTTATTTGCCACCAGGGAAAACAATGTGACTTTATAGGCTCGTTGTCATCAGCGAGAATTTCTAACCCTGAGGTGTCAGGGAGCTGGGAGATAAATCTCAGTGGACTAAACCACTGCCCTAAGTGGCTTACTCATGCCTTAGCACTCTCTGAATAGCCACTAACAATAACTGCAAGCTGCAGTTTCCAGAAGCTAGAGTTGATCTTTATTTAATCTATCCATCCATTGTGTGAACTTGGCCACCTGGGAATTGTAAGAAGAAAAATGAGTCACCAAGACTTGTACATTGTGGAAGGCAAACTCTCCCTCCCCTGCAAGCAGTCCTAGAAATTAAATCGTTTTTTCCTTAGTGATTCCCTAAGTGTTTGCAATCATGGTCCACACATTTAGCCATTGTCAAGATGGATGTTTCTAAAGGAATTATTTTTTCATTTCGTGGTGAGATTCTTTTATCTTCCAGACACTTCAATTACTGACAGAAACTGGACATGGGAGCCTCGAGTAGTGTGGTTTCATTTGTACATCAGTGCTCAGGGATGAGGATCACACATGTACCATGTCATGTCCAATGTCTGATGAGCCACACCAGCATCTTTCGTGGACATCGGTGGAGATTTCTGAAACTCCATTCAAGGTCTACCTTTTCAGTCAACATCTGAAAAAATGAAAGAAATACCCAGAAATGATAACACTAGTCAACTCTTTTTCCTTCTTTGTAGAACTCATGTAGAATAAACTGCTCCATAAATAATGCCAGAGTGATTGGAGAGGTCCGAAGGCAAATTATTTACATTAGGCCACAGAGCATCTATCAGAGAGGCATTTGCAAAGGTGCAGTTTATCCAGTTGCAACGATGATTGGATGGGTATAGTAATACCTTGGGGAGAAAAATACTTCCATAAAAATATTTGTTGGTGGTTAGGAAAGATTTTTTGTGTGTATGTGTGAGGAGGACTAGCCCTGAGCTAATATCTGTTGCCAATCCTCCTCTTTTTGCTGAGGAAGATTGGCCCTGGGCTAACATCGTGCCCGTCTTCCTCTACATGGTTTGAAAAGTGGTGCGTAGGTCTGCGCCTGGGATCTGAACCTGCGAACTCCAGGCTGCTGAGCTGGAGCGTGTGAACTTAACCACTAGGCCACTGGGCCGGCCCTGGGGACGATTTTTTAATTTGAGGGTTTGGGAGTATTATAGAATGAAGCAAATAATGTAAAGTGAAACACAGAGGTCAGAGGTGAAATAGGGAACTCGGTTGCATTGCTTTTGGATTTGTTTGTAACTTAGAGACATTTTACCAGGAGAAAGTCAGTATTCAGAGGAAGCAATGTAATTTATATAGTCAAACAAACAGACAAACAAAACCCTCTACCACCATAAAAATGCTTTATCTTGCTCTAATAACTGGTTTTTTTTTTTTTTTTTGTGAGGAGACCAGCTCTGAGCTAACATCTGTTGCTAATCCTCCCCTTTTTGCTGAGGAAGACTGGCCCTGGGCTAACATCGTGCCCATCTTCCTCCACTTTATATGGGACGCCGCCACAGCGTGGCTGCCTAGCGGTGCGTCGGCGGGCGCCCGGGATCCGAACCGGCGAACCTCGGGCTGCCAAGCGCGGACTAAACCGCTGCGCCACCGGGCCGGCCCCTCTAATAACTGGTTTTTAAAATAAATTCTGATGACTTCAGTTTTGAGAGCCCTCTGGAGTTTTTGCACAGACCAGACTCAGTGCTGTAGAACAATCTGACCAGGACCCAAGGCCCCTTTTGGATGACTTCATTTTGGCCTGGACCTAATGAACATGGAGTCCTGTTGACTTTTTACGGAGCTCCTTCTAAGACTGGCTTGGGAGGCCCTGAGCATCTGGCCAATGTAGCAGAATCCGTGGGCTGGGACTATGCAGAAGCTTTGGCCCAACAGAGTGAAACTGCTGAACTTGAGCTTTTTCACCAGTTTGCTTCACTTTAAAGAGCAGCCTCAGCTTGAACAGCTGGGGCTAAATTGCAGGGGAGAGTGTTTCCGTGAGCTTCGCTGGCTTTCCCAAATAAGTGTGTGGAATCTGGCCACTGTCAGCAGTGCCCAAACACAGTCATCCGATTGTGCCTCAGTGAAATGAGGGTGGTTTCATTTCCCTTTTAAAGTCCATTTCCCACACAATCAAACCTCCTCTAGTCAGGCCCACTTACTTCAGTTTTTAGCAGGGAGCTGTTTAGGTAAAGAAAATGTCTGGAGGCACTTATTGTTCATATGACTTTGGGGGCCTTTAGGTCCCCTTCTGGGTTTCCCAAGCCTAAACTGGCAGATAACATGACTTACAGTAAGAGCTAGCCTGCCCTAGCTCAGGATTTAAGTCTTAGTATTCCAGCTTTTTTCTCTCTTCTGAACTTTTGGCATTTGAAATAAAGAATGGTGATGACTTGATATGCATGCCTCCTTTTTCTTTTCCTGTGCTGAAGGCTGACATTACTGATGATCATTCACTCCTTTCTGCTAAATCTGTAATCAGCCTCAGAATACTTATTAATATGATTAACCAATGAGTTAGCCTATGTGTTGAATCCTATTTCCTATCCTGGTAAGAGGTGCTTGAGTGACAGTGGAGTGGAGAGGCCCAAGAGACTGGTAAGCTGGCCTTGCCTCAGTATGGTAATGAAAGGAGTCTTGGATAGAATGGTTAGAAGAACTTGTCTCAGCTCTGGCACTTCCCAGTTAACTACCTCTACATTTGATCTCTTTGAAACTTAGCTTTCCTCATCAGAATAAATGGAATACCTGCTCTAAATACCTTGCAGTTGGCTGTAAATATACAGGAATAAACAAATGGATGTGGATCCCTTTGCAAACACATGTAAAAACTGTTAGCAACATAATGTATGGCAAATTTCTGCTTCCCTATTTCCTAGACTTAGGAACTATTAGGTGCTAGGTACTTTAAGTAAGTACCTAAAATTTCCAGTATTAATAGTGCTGTGGAAGGAGCACTAGATTGGGATTTAGCATATCTGGGTTTTTGTTTATATCTTGTAACTAATTGCTTACAACATCTTGGGTGTTTGGGCTTCACATCCATATTTGTAAAATTAGAAGGTTGAATTAGATTAATGAGTCTTAAGCGTTGTTTTTAGCACTTGAAACCACATTGCTAATGAAATCTTATGAAACCCTGAAATATAAATGATATATATAAAAGGAGCTGTACTAGATCATATAAGAGCGGTGAATCCAGAGGCCTGCCTGTTTGACCTCTTCTGCAAGTGTCCCAGAGGCACCCTTGTACACTTGTGGCACCCTGGGGTCCCCTGGAACACAATTTGAAAACCACTAGCCCAGATGTTCTCCAAGATCCATTGAAACTTTGACATTCTGTGATTCCACCTGAGCAAAGACTAATATTTCAATGCCTTGATCAACTTTTTTACTATACAGTAGAAAAAACTAGAAATTTATAGTCATGCCTATGTAGGCACAGCCAGCAGCTAGACTAAATGACACATTCATTCCATTGTTTTCTTCTAAGAAGTAGACTATAGAGGACATCAGAAATGTGTCTTATAGTCTATGGAACTGCCTTGCCTATGGAGCTATCTGTTTCATTAAGCTTTGAATCCTCCATACTCTCTCCCTGCAACAAATTCAAGTCCACAGAAATTTGTTTAGTGTTGTCTATGTGTTGGGCATCGTGCTGCTTGAGGTATCTTTGTACTGAGACTACAAAGATCACTAACATACAGCCCTATCTCAAGGATCTCACACAATCCCAGTAATTTTCAAACTGTGCTCAGCAAATTACAACTGGAACTTTGTATCTTGGGCCTTACATATCAGGATTTTATTAGATTTTTAAGGGTTGGTACAACAAAATAGTTTGATTTTTGCACCTGAAATATTTGATCTGCTTTATTTACTGTAGCCTGTCGAGGTCTACACCATCAAGCAGGATGATGGCAGTGCTTGTGACACAGGTCTCAGTGGGGGCAGCTGTCAAGGAATAGGTTTTGGCCCTGTGTGTGAGTTCTACAAAGCATTTGGAGCTTCATTTTGACAAAAATAAGAAAAAATAAGTTAGAGCTTTAAAAAATGCATTTTTAAAAAAATTTTAGAAATTAAAGCAATAATGAAATAAAATTAGCCCTCCCCTTTTTAAACTGTACACAACATAACCACTTCATAAGTTGCTTTACAGTTATTTACCCTGAACTTGGTTGTACTCAACCAAGTGTACTCAACTAAGTGTCATATAACTGAGCTTCTTTAAAAATGATGAAAAAATCTTCAATAAGCTATCACTTTGGGGAGTAGTAATAGGAAAATGGGCCTCTGTAGGTGTGTTTAATTTTCTCTTTTCCTTCAATAAAAATAATTGTCTTCTTTTTTCATCCAGGAAAAATATTGTATCATTCAGTAATGGACGTTTTACCTTTCAGATTACATTCCAAATATAATCAAATTCCAACAGTGACCTTTACCTCTGTCATTTCATACTATACTTAGATTTAGAGACCATCACCTAAACAACTTGCCAAAGATGGAAGCTTCTGACCAAAGGGGAAAAAGGACAGGTGAGGTAATCACGAGCATGAAGTACACTTGTTAGGATACCAACCCCAAAACTGGAGTCAAACTAAATGGCAACCTGTCAACTCCTCCTCCAGAGCATCCTGTTCATGGAGATCTCAGAAGTTCCTGTGGGAGAAACTTTTTATTTTTACTGATGTCTAAATAGTTTATAACATTGTGAAATTTTAGTTGTACATTATTGTTTGTTGATCACCATATAAATGCTTCCCTTCACCCCTGTGCACACCCCCCATCCTCCTTGCCCCTGTAACCACCAAACAGTTTTCTCTGTCCGTGTGTTAGTTTATATTCCACATATGAGTGAAATCATGTGGTGTTTGTCTTTTGAGAGATACTTTTGACTTCTCATCACCTCTCCTCGCTCCCCAGGAGGATAACACAAAGAACTACCCTATTCTTCTCCAGGTCCCATGAGATTCCATTCCCTTTCAGGAGATAGATGGGGGTGGAGGTGGGGGAGGCTAGAGGGGTAGGATTTTTGGTTAAGTTGGGGAGGGGGCACAAAAGACAACTTCCCACTGGGCAAACTTTTTTTGTGGTTTAAATATAGTATTAAAAAAAGGAAACATTTAACCGCAGGCTAATACATTTCAAGGACTACACCAGAGAGAGAAAATACCAGAGGCGATAACTACACATTATTTTCCTGAAGCGAACATTGTGAATTCAGGTATTGATTAGGACCCTCTGTGAAAATGAGAGGAAGCCAGGGTTGATAAGCTCAAATCAATGTCATAAAAACAAGAACAGTAGCTGCCAGAACCATTTGTGGGTTAAACATAATTGGCGTTTATCTGGCATTGATGCTAGTTTTAAAGATCAGTTTCAACCTACCTGGTTTTCCCTTTCCAAACTGACTAGCTAGGATAAAATGCTCAGAAAAAGAGTTCTTCCTTAGATTTTAAAAATATACATGTATTATGGGATTTGAGATGCCCCCATAAATATCACTTCTTTCCCCATCTGAGTTTGAACCAATTGAGAAATGTCAGGAAGATGGGTTCAAAATGTCATCTTTATTTCTGATAAAACTGGTATTGGAGAGTGTGGCTTTTATCTGCTTGCAAGTGGACTCCCTCATTCTGAAGGCAGGATGAGGCAGAATTCCCATTAGCCACGGGCAGCAAAATGGCATCGTGTGACTGCTGATGTAAGACATGGAGGAGCAGGGCAGGATACATGCTGCTTTAAGGAAGAGAAAGAGGAAGCAGAGCTGAGGCTCTGAGTGCCTGCTATCACCTTCCAAATTCACCCATTGGATTAAGTGCCCCTTCTGCAGGAGTAGAGAAAGGCTGGCCCACTCTGCTGGTGGAGTCGCTCATTTGGAAGGAATCATCTGGAGGGGAAGGAGCATTCCCTCAAAGGATGTATCTTATAATAAGACTGCACTCTCCCACTGACTAGCCGTGTGAACTCAGAGAATTCATTAACTTTTCTGAATCTTTGTTTTCTCATCTGTAAGACAGACATAATAAAGACCTACCTCTTTCACCTAATTAAGTGAGGTAATACATGGATGGTAAGCAGGATCTAGCCCCTGCCTACCTCTCCAAATTCATCCTGTGCTGTTCCACCCTTATTCTCAATG
Organism: Tapirus indicus; assembly: GCA_031878705.1. NCBI lineage: Eukaryota > Metazoa > Chordata > Mammalia > Perissodactyla > Tapiridae > Tapirus > Tapirus indicus. Next base: position 105,798,789 of record CM062917.1, read on the forward strand.
TTCTGGCTTTACAATATTTCAGTTCCTGCTCAAGATTTTTGGTAGGGAGTTGTCTCTACATAGACAGGTCTTCCCATTTTTCTTGAAATGATTCTTTGTTTAATGTCTTTTTCCCTGACTGGGTGTTATACATATGAGAACAGGGACTGTGTTTATTTTGTTTTCCATTGTGTATTGAGAGCCTTCCAGAGTACATGACATATAATAGTTGCTTAATAAATATTTGTTGAATAAATATGTTAAGTTCCTAGCATGTAGTGTGTGTCCTATTGCTATTAGTTTTTTTCTCTTCCTCCTCAAAAATCATCAGCTCATTGGTTTATATGATGGTAAACCCATCATAGGATAGCTTCTCTCTTGTCCTTCCATTTTATAACTCTACCTCCATAAGTAGAATACTACTTATGAATTAGTACTTTATCTCTTTAGTCATTGTGAAAGATTTTTAGTTTTCTTGAAATATAAATCATTTTACTTTACTTACCAGCTTGCCCTGAAATAAGTAACTCTACCCAAAATAGGAAGTCTTAGAGAGTAAATTTTAGAATTCACTTAAAGAGGGAAATTTCCCCATCTGGAGTGAGACCATGGGATGCTGAGACAATGTGGGGTAGCGGAGAGAGTTCAGAGTTTAATATCAGAAGATGTAGTTCTGAGTCCCTTTTCCAACACTTGCTCACATGATTAAGTCATTTAAACTTTCCAAACCTTAATTATCTCATCTCTATAGAATTTTGAAGGTCACATGAAATAAGATATGTTTAAAAAGCTATAAAGGGCTGTTATAAAGCTTATGGGAGTCATCAGTTATAGCTTGGTGGAATTAGGTACTTATCAAGTCCTGCCACCCTACTACAAATTTCTTTAGGGAAATCCTTTTACCCATCATTTTATCTCCCATAGTTCCTGTTCTTAGTTTGTTTAATGTTAATAATAATATCTAACTTATAAGACTATGAAGATACTGCATGGAAACCATCGGCCTGTAGTAGGTACTTCTATTCTTTTCCACTGTACCACATTATGCTACCCTATAAATATATTACATACTAAACATTTACGTACTACCATAATGTGATCGGTCAGTTTACAAATCATACATTAGTTGTGGTATCAAAAAAGTAATGACTTCCCCCTCTTAATGCTTACACATCTGACTACTTTATGAATGGTTAGCCCTAGAGTTTAAAATGATTATGGGATTTTCTCAAAAGCATGAAGTTAATCTCATAAAAAGCAAAATGACTGCAATTCAGGCCTCATATCTCTTAGTTTTGTGGGTTTTTTTTTTCCAACTGTGGTCACTTATGGTGCTTTTAGAAGCTACATCATGGAAATTCCATTTTGTGCCTTTCATTCTAATTTAGGTTATTTTGGTCTTCTGGAAGTTAACAGAGGACTTACCTCTTTCACATATCCTTTCACATCAGCCTCTCAGACTATGTCGGCCACCTACTCACTGCAGGACCTGGAATAAGTGACTTAACCTCTTTCAAACTGAGTTTCCTCATCTGTAAAATGAGTTTAATGGTAGTACTCATCTCAAAGGTTATGAAAATCAAATGAGATAATCTATGCATTGCACGTTGTATAGTTTCTGGCAGATAGTCAGAGCTCAATAAGTAACAGCTAATGCTATTGATTCTGTTATGCAGTTGTCAATCAACTCTGTGTTTTAGCAGCCTACTGAATCTCAATAACTCTCTTCTGAATTCTGTAGTAAGTCTTCCTAACTTCTCAATATTCATTCTGATGTAGAGTCTTCAGACTCAAACCTTTCAGAGGCATTTTATTGAGTTCCTTGAATTTGCAAATTAACATTAGAGTTCTGGAGGATGGAATGTGGATGCAGAATTCCCGCTCAAGGGGATTTCAAGTGATTGGCAATTTCATTATCAGAGGCTGAGTGTGAAGGTAAAACCACGGTGACATCTGCCTTCTCATGTACTAGGGTGGATTCAGTCTGCCTGCTTTCAGAATGTTCCCTTCTTCCCTCAGTGCTCCATATGGGACCTTCTGGAAGGTGGATGACCTTTCCAGATGGAAGAGAACTCTTCTTCATTTAAGGGTGTCTGAGTGTTTATGAAGTCAGTAGTCATTTTTCCAGTTCCAGAAAATTCTGGTGCTGTAGTACAGGGCCTTAAACCACTAACCACCATCATGAAGGAAGAGAAAGGAACTAAAACTTATTGAGTGTGTATGATGGGCCAGGTACTACACTTGGGTGCTTTAGAGCCATTCTCATAGTTAGTGCCTACAACAGCACTGGAGGTCTGGCTGGGGTGATGGTTGAGTGGGTGGCACTGTTGCTAGATTCGAATGGTTGATTCATTCATGAGTTCCTAGGATGTGCAGGGGGGACATTCTCTTAGCTAACAGTGGCCCCTCAGAAAATAGTTGTCTGTCAAATATCAGGAGCTCCCAATTTAAAAAGAAAAGCTCAATATTTCTGCCTTGGGATTCCAGTCTATAAAACCACTTAGACTGGTGGCTTATTAGTGTTCTGAGTGGCTTGTTGAAAGAACCTACTCAACATACCCCTAATTCCCTAGCTGGAAACTCAATCTCAGTTCAGCTGTGCTCCTGGTTCAGAGACCAGTTTAATGGCTGGACCAGGAGGGTTTCTTTGCATTTCAAAAGATTTTCTGGATCCTATTTTGACTTGACATCTGGTTCAGGGTAATTGGGTCCTTGATTCAACTAAGTCAAATTTTACCTTATTCTCCTGAGCCTGTATCTCAGTTCCACCAGCTCTCAAGTCCTGTTGCATCCTCACTGGTAAAGCCAGACTCACAACCCTGAGACCCAGCCTTAAGAGGAGTTCCTTCTGAGTTACCTACTGACCTAATCTTGCTCTTTGGAACATCTCTCTCAAGGTAAGCTCTTGATTTGGGTATTTAAATTCTATAATTTTCCAAACGATGTACTCAACTACTTTTCTATTAATAAAAGGGCTTTCATGAAGGCTTCTCAGAAAAAAGCCAAATCACTCTGGCAGTACTTTAGATCAAGACTGAATGAAAAAAAAAAAAGATCAAGAGAAACTAAAAGAATCCACGAACAGTATTCTAATTAGTACAGCAATTGCTGGACTAACTTTTCAATTCACTTATTCCAATGTTTTAGCAGGAGGCCTGGGGAGGGGAATTAACTGTGTTTGTCCTCACACAAACACAGACTGTTTTTCCAACACATTTAACTCACCAGTTGCAGCTTTGTAACAAAATAGAAAGGGCCCTATTTTCCATTCTCATTCAGCCTTGTGTGAGTGAGGGAATGTGGAAATGATGATTCATTGTGTGTGGTACTACACTTACAACTGGGAGATCTTGGCTTCCTTGAAGCAGATCAGTTCCAACATTCGTGGGAACATTTTGACTATCACTGTTTGTTAGTATAAAAATCTGTGTTAAAAAATGTGAGAATCACTCTTTTCTATGCAAGATGTCAATAGTTTTATAATGGCAATAAATATTTAAGGGAGGAAGGAGGCACAGTGTTGAACTTATTCTAAAGCTTGACATCCCAAGCCATATAATTTAATCACAGCAGCCCCACCCTCCAGTTCTTCAATATTTTAGCAAATACATTTCATGAATAAATATTAGCCAAGTACTTCTGGAGTCTGTGATTAAATATTAACAGGGTTATTTTTACAAAACGCACAGGAACATTTCTCAGGATTGTGTCTATGAATGTAAATAGGTCTACAGACATTTTGACAGAAACTTGTGGTTTCTTTTAGTGACATCTGCTTTAGGTATTATTTATTATTGGAAAATCTTTTCTTTTTGTTAATGTATGTCATTTGCCTACTTCCTCATCAGTGTAGTTTATGGTTTATCATCATCTGAAAATGTGATATTACCAGGGCAATGAACAATAAAAAATTTTGTAGTTTATTCTAATAAGCTTGAATGGGAATCTACTTGCTTTGGACATTTCCAGCCAGGCATAATTTATGCCTATCCTTGGCCGTGAACCAGTGTGAATCTTCTTCACTGAGTCCCTGACAGATGGTTTCAGCGTTTTCAGGACTCCATTTCCAATCATTTTGGCCATATTGCAAAATTGGCCTTGAAAAAGGGTAAAGAGTTGTTATGCTGCATTAACATCCCTTCAGAATTGCTTGCTGTGAAGGGCATGAAGAAATGAAGGAAATCAAGAGAGCAATGCTTGAAAAATATGCTTCTGGATGTCAGAAATGTTAGTGACATAATGATAGTCCCAGATTACATCACAATCTCCATTTAATTTTGATTGTAAATCACAAAGGCACATTAAATGCAAGAATAAAAACACAAATATTCAGTTAAGGTGGCTCATAAGCCATTCTGATGGCATACATGATGTGGAAAGTTAGAAAGGCTCTGGTTTAGGCCGGCTTCCTGTCATCTTAAATCCTGCTGATAGGTACCACCACCGACTATTGGATGAACAGAGATTCTCATAGTACCGTTCAAGTCTTGCTACCGGCTCATAATGAAAGCACTCAAATATCTACATTCATTTTCCAAGAAACATGAATTGATCACTTTCAGCATGCCAAAATTTCATTTTCTTTTGCAGCTTCAGCTGACTGACTTCTTCATCTAAAGTGCTGTTCTTTTCTTTTTGTCGCCTTTTAGTTTATGATCAAAATCAATGAGGACTGAAGCTTTCCACAGCCATCTATAAAATGCAATTACTGTATACAACACACAGTAAAACTCCTATGGTGTATATGTTGAGACATAATTTATGCCACTTACCTCCAGAGAGGTATCGATCTTTTTCTGTGAATGTTTTACAAAAAGGTCTCTTGAGTGCAAGTGCAAGGAAATATGTGGCTATTGGGGCTGAGCTATAATTTGATTAATAATGACCAATCTCTTGAACTTGCCTCCTTACTGCACTTTTATTGTGATCTGATCTTAGATTTTTTTTCTTCTGCTATTTTTTTCAGAGGCATAGTTATTCCCACATTTTGACATGCTAATTTTGTTACTTGCCCGATCCATGATGTGGCTTTCATCAAGTTTGGCAGTACTATAGGGGGATGAATACTAAATCTGAAGTCAGAAGACCTTAGTTTGTCTTCTTAAGTTTGTCACTTAATAGCGTGTACCTTGGGCACACTGCTTACCTCCCTGAGTCTCAGTTTTATCCTTTGTAAAATGAACCAAAAATCCACTTTAGGGGAAATTGTTTTTGGAGGATTAACTAAGATATTTAATTTATTTATTCAACAAACATTTACCAACCAGGCATTTTTGACAGGCACCAGGCATTTTGACAGGCTTTGGGGGACATGATGGTGAATAAGACAGACATGATTCCTGCCTTCATGGAGGTTACATAATCAACTGGTATGTAAATAAACTCCATATCCTTGACTATATTACACATATGGAAGATGGCATCATCATCGTTATTGTTATATTGTTGTTGTTGTTTCCTGAGAGTGGAAGGCAAAATAATGCTGATGCTGTTCCTGACAGTCGGTCCCATTGGTGGAGGGAGCAGTTAGAGCTAATGACATGGAAATTGTTCTGAAACTGCACAATGAGCCTTCTTAATGCTCCAAAGCTTAGCATTTACTGTTTTATCCCCTTAAGTTTGGCTGGAAGCTCTATTTATTGATCATTTCCCTTGTAGCAAGAGTGTTCTAAGTGAAAGAGACAGAAAGAAAAAGAAGGAAAGGCCTTTTCTTGATACTCTTCTAAATGTAATCTATCAGAGTCAATGAGCATGGGAAGTTCATTTTCAAAGAATAAACGTTCCTGTTTCATCCGCAATCCCTCGGGATCTTACCTTGGGTCACCATGTGATGGATAATCTGCCATTGTCTCAACTGTCTTTGTGAGGCAGGACAAATTTGTGATTAAGAGGTTGTGGCCTTTTGAACTAGAAGGTTTTAGTCATAACCAGGGTTGTATTATGGGATTTTATGTCTCCTAAATGATGTGGGGACAATGGTTAGCTTACTTGGAGAGATGTCTCCTTCTGACCCTCCTGTACCAGTCATGGGAGGAAGTGTTTTAAATTACTTGCAGTTTTAACCCTATAGCTCTGGCTATTTCAACCCTACTGAATGAAAGGAAGGACTTAAGCCCAGTACTTTGCTGGTATAAAAAAAAGGCAGCAGGTGAGTAAATGATAAGTGATCAGATCTCCTTGTGTTTTGACTTTGCTTACTGCTGTTCTCAGAGCCTCATATTCTTCTAGAATATTTGTCTGTACCATGTGAAGTAAGAACATTTTGTTCTGATAGAATCAGGGAACAGCTCAGGATAATTTACCTTGAGCAGGAAGCCGGAGAGTAGTATAAACTTCATTGGTATATGTCGACAATATATTTTCCCACCTTGACCTGGTGTGAGTGTCCACTTTTGGGATTAGAGGAAAATTAATTGCCTATTTCCAGCTCATTGAGGCCAGTGATATAATAAAATGCTCGTATATATGCACCCAGAAAGATTATATGGACAAGGAAACTTTTTGGTTTAAGAACAAAAGTCTGAAGAAGCCAGTTCTAGTCAGATGAGATCCTGTGTACGCATGAAAGTGAGCTCTCTCTCTTTTCTAAGTTGAGAGAATTTTCTGCAAGTTTGAGGCACCAGGAATAACATGGGGGTACCGCTAGATAAGATCCCTAGAATGGAATAGTTTATCCTAATTTTGTTTGTTCATGCAGGAGTGAGACTCCAAAAGTAAAATGAAGGAAAGATTAGGGAGCAGTTAGCTGACTTTTAAAACCATTTTTCTATTAGGAAGGGCCACACCTATGTATTTTAGATTTTTCACTGTTTCCAATATTGGAACCCCTCAGTGAGAATCAGGTAGGCTCACAGGAGGTACTTATTGGCACACTTTGTTTTCTAACTCCTACTTGAATTTTCTTAGCAGAAAAATTTTTTGGGGGGCAGATAAGTATAATTTCTCTAGGTGGATATTTATTTCTTCAAAGAGGAGACAGAACTACTATTTCTTGATTACACAGAATGTGTTAAACCCTGTGATAAGCACTTTTACATATGTTAGTCAATTTTCCTCTCTTTGTATCAAATTGTGAGGTAGGTATTAGTTTTTTATTTTACTGCTGAGGGAGCCAGGATTTAAACTTGTTCATTTTGCAACCATGTTTGACATCTGTGACCCTCAGTTTCCTATTCTTTTAATGAAGCTAATAATACCTCATTCATAGATGTTTAATAATATAATGTGTGTAGAGCAAAGTCACATGATAAAGATTTCAGAAAATGGTTGCTTAAATTTTTTTTTTACTATTATTACAAGTGTATTTCCTCCTCACATACCTTGACAATGCAAACAAAATGTAGTCAGTCACGTGAATGGTTTATCTTTGTGAAGTGCCAACCAATTGTTTCAATCAAGTTGACAGAGTTACTTTGAGCTTAAATCACTGCATTAACTGTTCCTGTTCTAGACATACATAATTTCATGGGTGAATCCACGTATGATATACAACTGAGTTAGTGGTTCAGCTTTTATGGGCATGTGGTAATACTTTGGGATGGTGAGAACACGGTCCTTGGAGTCTGAGAGACCTTTTCAAATCCCAGGGCTACATCCTGACAATACTTTCGCTGAAAGCTATCTCCTTGGTTAAATTTATACTTTTCTTTCCTCATCTGTAAAATGGGGCTAATATAGATTTTTGCAAAGTTTAAAAAGGGATGTTAAAATGAAAGTTTCAGCAAAACATGTATTTGTCAGGGTTCTCAAGAGAAACAGAACCAATAGGATATATATATATATATATATATATATACATGTGTATATATATATGTGTATATATATATATATCCTTTCTCACACTCTGGAAATATGAAAGGGTGTAGGGAGAAGGAAGAGGAATTGGTATTTGTGAGGAGAGGTATAGTGTGTTGACCTGCACTCCCCTTACCCCGAGGAAGTGGGGTGGGTGTTACCTCCTTTTCCTTGAGCTTTGTGAGGGAGATTTCCATAGGTCTACTTGGAGAACCTGAAATGTGTGCCTTGCAGTTGGGAGAAGACCTAGAGGACCAGGGCTTACATATTCATAAGAATGGTAAAGTGGCCTGTGGCAGCAGCTTAGAAGTGGCTGCCATAGGATTGATGTGTATTCTTGGAATTTTTTGGGGCAAGATACATAGCAGTGTTTCTTGTGAACCACAGGAAAGAGAGCTAATGTGGGTTTCAGGGTCTCTCCAATAGGGCCTCTTGAAGGGACAGAGGGACCCTGTGGCAATAACCTAAAGGGTCAACAGTAGAGTTCTAGGGGCTGCAGAAGCAGTAGGTGGCAGCTAGTTAGAATAGAGATGTATCAGATGACTTGCAGCACTGTGATTCTCCAAATTACCCATTAAAGCACCCACTGGAGAGTCAGCTTCAAACTTTGCCTGAGAGTGTGTGAAGGCCATTACAACTGTGCCAGTTCATGTAAGGTCTTTCTTCACCTTCTACCTCTCTTTTCTCCACCCCCACAAGATGCCCTCCACCAACCACAGAGGACCTGGTGTATGTGAGAAAGAGGGGAGCACAGAGCAGAGAAATCCAGTAGTCAGCCATGCCCCTCTTTCCCACTCTGCTGTCTTCTAGCCTGAGAAAGCCTGAAGAGGAAGAGGGGAGAAGTTTTTTTGTTTTTTTGTGAGGAAGACCAGCCCTGAGCTAACATCCGTTGCTAATCCTCCTCTTTTTGCTGAGAAAGACTGGCCCTAGGCTAACATCCGTGCCCATTTTCCTCTACTTTATATGGGACGCCGCCACGGCGTGGCTGACAAGCAGTGCGTCAGCAGGCACCCGGGATCCGAACCTGCGAACCCCGGGCTGCCAAGCGCGAACTAAAGTGCTGCGCCACTGGGCCGGCCCCAGGGGAGAAGTTTTAATATTAAATTAAGTTCAGAGTTTTGATTAATATCATAAACTGGACATTCCACTTTCTGAATCGAGATTGTTTATAATTTACAGCAATTGTATTTGCAATTTAAAAGAACCCAACAGAGAGCAGAAAAGCCTTGGGACCTGCTCAGGTAGGGTCAGTGGGAGACAAAAAGGGTTGTGTCTTGAGTACCTGACAAATGGTTCTCAAAGTGTGGTCCACATTAGTGTTGCCTGGGAACTTGTTAGAAATGCAACTCCCTGCTCCCGGGTCGCCCCTCTCCCCAATCTACTGACTCAGGAACTCTGGGCAGTGGGGTTCAGGACTCTTAAGCCCTTCAGGTGATTATGATGCATCCTGAACCTTGTGAACACTTGTCCTAGAACAATGTCTGACAGCAGCACAAGAAAAAAGTAGTGCCCTCCTGCTATGCTCAGATAAATCTATGTAATGACCAATGCCTCTCTTAATAAATATAAAGGAGATGTGTAAATAATAAAAAATTTACCCTGTTTCCTTCCAGCGGTATATTACAACTGACATTTCCACTTCTGTATGAGATAATCATCCCTGCTATGCTTATTTTGTGAGAATATTATATCAAATGGGCTAATATATTTGAAAATGCTTTTTAAACCATGAAGCACTGTGCATATGCGAGTTATGACTGTTACAAGTACCTTATTTACATGGACATCAACTTGATTTTGAAAGTGATATCCCTGGGGTTTGCTGATCCTTTAGCTTTCATTATCACACCTGTCAACAAGTTCCTACCCCTAACCAATAAGGTATCAAGCAGAAGATCCAAGTCAGAGGGGAAAAGTTGTCAAATCATGGCTGAATGCTTTAATTTTAGTGAGAAAAAATAGAGTTGATGGATTTTGTCAAGGCAGAGATTGGATATTAGAGTAAGTTAACGACCACCGGTTTATCAATCCCCCTGTCTTGTTCCCCTACTTTCAAAAATGTTTCTGCCCATCATATAGACACAGCCTTGGGTGAGGTTAGTACCTTTGCAAACCACAAGGAATTTAAGGATGAGATCAACTCTTCTTGAAAGTCGTTTCCATGTTGAAAATAGTCTCTCATTTTGCTTGTTCTTATTGGAACATCTCTTTTTCAATTCTATTGGGGAATTTGAGCCCAATGGAAATGGGCCTTTATAGGTACTGATAATTGTGTGTCATGGACTTCGGTATTGCTAGTAGGCAATGGTCACGCTGTTTTGAGGAGCAATTGTGTGCAAAGTCCTAGGGGGACATATCAAAAGTGATACTTGCTCCAAGTTGTTCTCAGAGCTTAGTTAGAAAGAGGGATAAGATTTAGACCCAGGGAAAGGAAACAAGTGATGTCAGAAAAAAGAGTGGTATGAACAAATAGAGTCTAGTTTAGGTTTGGGCAAATAATCCATGGGCGTGGGTGACTTCATTGAGAATCTGGGATTTTAACTCTTATTAGATGATATGTATTTTGTTTAACATGAGAGTGTAATGTTTGGCAGTTGGCGTTCCAGCAGCTTGGATATGGGAATATTTAGCATGAACTAAACAGATTCTGCTCAGTGTAAACCTCATATCAGGCAAGATGAAATGAAGCAGTCGTGCTAGTGGGAACCCTTACAACATGTGCCTGGTTGATGATTAATGCTGTTAGACAGGAAAAATCTTTGAGCTGGATCCTAGTTCAAGCAGGAAGAGACCATTCTTAAGGAAGGGGCTTTAACACCCCTCCCATCACCGCTATGAAAGAGAGCAAGTGGTTCAAGCACAAGAACGCTCCTTCCAGCTGAGACAGCTCAGATAGAATGCTCAGGAGACGCCCCGACGGGGCAGTTTCATACAGGCACTCCTGTGGTTCACAGCAGACAGCCAGTACTCCAAGATTGTGGTTTTGTCAAGCGTCGAGGCAAAGACCAAGACTCGGTAATAAGGGCCCTGATGCAAACAGCAGAGAACCCAGCTGAGCTACGCAGCCAATAAAGCCCTGTCTGGGTTGGCAGATTAGCAAGAATGAGACTTGGATTTGGCTTAAGGTGCTTGTAGTTTGGTTAATGATTGAGCAACTAAAACAAGCAGCATAAAGATAAGGGTAGAATGAGTGGGTAGGTACAGCACCTTCCCAGTGCCTCTCAGGCTCCGCATAGAGATAGACACCCCTAAGTTCTGCAATTAGTACTGATGCCTGGTGGGAAAGTTGTTCACAACAGCAAAAGCTAGGCTCCCTATACCTCTGGGCTGGGACAAGGCCCAACCAGCCCTCAAAGGTCTATTTTAGGAATCTTTACTCTCCATGCCATAGTTGCACACTTCTGAATGTGGGCCTGTGCAGCTGGCCTAGCCATGGCTTCCCATAGCACCACAGACTTCACTGGGGAGGGAAGGACTGGGGCAGCAAAGAGACTCCTTCTGCAGCCACATTAGTTATGGGTGATCTCCACTTCACTCCTGAGGAAGAACCACAGACAGACAGAAACTACTCTTCATCTCCTTTACACTTTGTTTTGTAGGAAGTCAGTGAACTCTAAAATAAAAGGAATAATGTATTTATAATAGAGTGTAGGTTCCAACATTCTGAACAAAGCTTTCTGTCATTTTCACGTATTTGTGAGTTAAAATACTGCATCCAGGTATTTTTATGTGTAGACTTGTGCTGGGAGAAGTTTCCTGACCATTAGAGTCAAGATTCTGGAACCCAAATAGGGCAAGACAAGGCAAGGCTTTATTGGTGTCTGGATGTGCAAGGATTTAAAAAGATGGCAAAAGGCTCAGGGTTCTGGAAGTGTGGATGTAAGTAGTAGGTCATTTTTGCATTTTAAATCTCAGTTTCCCTTCCATAGCATCAATTCCCATCTGTCAAATAGCTTCTGTTGGTAACAGCATTGGACCAGGCATTTGACTTTATTTATTTATGGTTTCTCTGGAAAACTGATGACTTACTGATTTGTGGAAACAATTCCTGACTGGAAATTTTTTTAAGTTTGGTGAGCTGGGGAGAGGCAGGATATCATGACGATTAAGAGCACAGATTTTAGGATCAGACTGTTTGAGTTAGCATCCCAGCCTGGCATTTCCTAGCTATGTGACCTTGGGCAGGTTGCTGATCTCTGTGATTCAGAGACGGTATCTGCCTTATTTGGCTGTTGTGAAGATTATATGAGTTGCTGTGTTTTGAAACTTGATATAACAGTGCCTGACATGTAAGCGTTTGCCATTATTATTTCCAAACACAAGCTTCCTCTTTTGTGAAGGGCACAATATTGTCTAGACTGCTCAGGGTTTTGCCAGCAACTGTAACACAGGATTTTTGAAAGGAACTTGTTTTTTAACTAGAATGGTAATAACACTGTCTGTACCCGTTGGAACAAGCTGATGCATTAACCATAATCCTGATAGCAAAATACAAATTCAACATATTTTATTTTCTTGACCTCACCTTTCACAGAATCATAAAATTTTAATGCAGATTTTCTCCAGTTGGACCCCTTCATTTTTCAGACCTGTGACCAAAGATTAAGTATGTAGGTAGTGGTCCCCTAGCTTATACTTACAGAGTCAGAATTTGATTGCTAGTTTTTATACTCTTAGCTCTAAGAAGTCTCCAATAAAACATAATGTTCAAAGGTAAATACCATAGGTGAGGTCTCTATAACTCTGATCTTGAAAGATCTGGTCTGTGATGAAAGGTATCTTATTAAGTCCTTTCATGATACTTGTTTCTGAGTTGGGATCTTCAGCATATGTTTTTGGTTTTTGCTTTTAGAGCTTTGAAAAATCTGTCAGCTGTCATAGATATGATGATTTCTGTCCTCTGACTCTTTCAAGCACTAAGGATCTGTCATTTCTAAATTTCATAATATAATGTAGCTATCAGTTCTCACCACTGAACTGAAGTTGGGCTTTTCATGTGTACAATGCAAAGATGAGAAACTGTAATTTGTAATTGAGTAATGAAATGGCAGATAAGCAGTTTCCAGAAGCTTTTAGAAGTTGTGCTATACAACATATGACTATAAAACAATGAGCCTGAGTGCCTGAAAGCAGTGATTCTCACACTCAGCCATACAGTCCCTGGCACCCAGGGCTTTTTAAAATCTACATTTCTGGGCCCATTCAAGCCCTTAGAATTAGTATATCCTGTGGATGGAATTATTCTTAAAAAATTCCATTGTGATTCTGATGAACCACTTTCCCAAACGACGTGTTAAGACAGTCTTGAAACTCTGGCATCATATTTCAATTAGAATCAAAGCGCTCAGGCACTGGTAGGAATTTAATGTAACTCCACCCCAGTTCTACATTTTATACATGAAGAAAGTAAGATGGGGAATGGCTTAGCAATTTTAGCATCACAGAGGTTTGGAGGAGGAAAAAAGCTCGTAGATGATCTGATATGTCATGAACATTTTAGAGATGAAGAAACTGACACCCAGAAGGGTATGTGGGTGGCTCCAGGTCACAGTCAGAGCAGCAAGCTGAGATCTGTCATAGCCCCTCTCACAGAGATAAGGGCGCTATACTGGGACATGTTCAAGGTCCTTCCGAGGTTGTGGATGCATCGGTGGTGGAGATGGGAAGCAGAGGGTAAGGCCCATGGCCTATATATTCATCAAGTTGGCCTCTTCTAAAATTGTTTTGCAGTATTTCACATTTAGAGTAAAAAGTTAATTCAATTTGTCATCTGATGTTGGATCAGCCTTGATCATTGTTGTTGGGGAGTTAATACAGTGGAGGGAAGAACAGTGTTTGGCTGAGAACTGCGAGATCTGAGATCTGTCTCCACATCCATCACTCATCGGCACTGTGGGATCCCAGGTGAGTCATTTGACCTCTTCCAGCTTTAGTTTCCCTATCTCAGAAATTAGAGGGGTGATACTGTCCCTTGTACTTTACAGGATCATTACGAATATAACATTTTAAAATTCTACAGGCAAGTACATTGAAAAGTATAACATATATATTTTAATCTTGTTATATGGGAAACTATTTAAATAGAAATGCCTTTTTATGAAATAGGGGAATGTTAGTAAACTTAGGTTTAATTTATCATCCAGCCAGTGCTAATATTACCCACCAATTAAAACACCAAAATATATATGCTTTCACTATATATTTGTTTTTAATATCACTTATTTAATGTAAATTCCTGGTCTCTACATAGTATGACAGGCAATAGGTTTTATTGCACTAAATATATTTAATAGCAAAAACTGTAAATAAAATAGAAGGAAAACAAATAATTTTTACTTTCTCAAGGATACCAGATCATAGGGAACATTTACATGATGCTAGATCTAAAATTATACTTATTCCTTTCTTTTCTGGTCCTCATATTAAAAGATTAATGTAAGAAACAATTTAAAAGTGCTTATTGTGTACAAGGCACTGTTTTATCCTTAACAAATAGGATTTTATTAATCCTTCTACATCAGTCAGGGTCCAACCGGGAGACAGAAACCACACAGTAATTTGAATAGTGAAAGTAAAATACAAAGCATTAATAACAGTAACAAGGGATTGGAGTAATGAGGGATTGGCTAGTACGAAGGAAAGAGAACTCGAAAAAATATAGGGTTAGCAAATACAGGAACAGCCACTACCCCCAGGCTGAGAGAGAGCTCCCAAGGAAGTGGGTCCCTACTAGCCAGGATTAAGAACCAGACCTTGTTGGAGAGGGCATGGCCATGGCACACTGGATGGCAGAGTAGATGCCAAGGTGCCTCACTGAGGAACCTGCTGGAAATGCATCCTCTGCGGAGCTGGGGAAGCTGTTCACAGGGATGCGTGGAACCTCAGTACTTGCTGAGATATTGTTCAAGGAAGTGCTGGGGTGGGAGGGAGGCTGCTGCGTGCTGGGTGCTGCTGGCTGCTGCACACTGCAGAAGCTGGGTACTGGAAAACTCATTCCCTAAGAGCCTGGTACTAGAAAGACCACAAGTGCAGGAGCCTGCTGAATGGAACAAGCTGGCACTGGGAGGGAAACCCCTTCCTCCTCCAGTGTCTCTCCAGTGCTCTCTAACAATAATGCTTAGCATCATGCCAGTTGGCAAAGGTTCTCCTTTGCCTTTAAATATATTTCTATATTTAAAGGGCCCAACTCCATTTGGGCAGAGTAGGCAACCAAGGTTGAATTTGGAGCTTTGAGTGAATAAATTGATAACTGGAACACCTTTCAACAGTTCTGTGAAATAGTTACTATGATTATCTCCATTTTACAGATGAGGAAACTGAGACACAGACAGGTAAAACAACTTGCCTAGGGAAGGTCACATGGGTAGTAAGTGGCAAAGCCAGGATTAGAACCTTGGTATTCTGGCTCTAGTGTCTACTCTAAATTAGTCCCCCTATGCAACCTCTGTGTCTGTGTCCCCACCTGTGATGCACATTCAGTGGTATTTCATGGCTTTGTGTGCAAGGCTCACTATAGTCCAACTTGGTGATTGGTTCCCACATTTATAGACATTATATAAAATCCTTTAACTTTAGCACAGCATTTTCTTGCTGTTTTTCCTTTATTTTGCTGAGGAAGATTTGCCCTGAGCTAGCTAACACCGTGCCAGTCTTCCTTTATTTTGTATGTAGGTCGCCACCCCAGCATGGCCACCAATGAGTGGTATAGGTCTGCACCCGAGGAACCAAACCTGGGCTACTGGGGCAGAGTACACTGAACTTAACCACTAGGCCATGGGAATGGCCCCCTGCTTTTCCTTTCTAACCATTCTTCTGTTTGTTTTTCATGTTTCTTTTCTTCCTAAAATCATATATCTAAACCAAATCTCAAATCTACTCCCTTTTAACATTTCCTGTTGTGTATGAGGGAGAAAATGTGAAGGAGCAGAAAATATAGATTCTCTCTGTAACATTTCTATATCTGTACATTCTACATCTATATGTGTCTATGCCTGTTTTCTGCTTTCCATCTCACTGCACTAGTGCGGACCCATAGTCCCTCTTAGCTGACTGTGAACACAGCCTGCCTCCCAGTCTGTCTGCTGCCAGTCAGAGGTCCGGTTCATCTGGAACACCAGCCCCGCCTTAGCCTTCACGTAGAGCAGCCCGGGTGCTCTCACCCGCTCCTCCATCATGCCCCGTGGCTCCTCAGGTACTGCCCTGCTAGAGCATGTTCCCTCAGCTCAGCCTGAAAAGCCCTCTACGTGATGATCCTGACAAATGGCTTTCCACCCCTAACTCTCCTCTCTTCAACCAGCACCGATTCTCCTGGCTAAAGTGACTACTGAGTGTTCCTCCAACTTTGTTTCCTGCTTCCATCCTTTCTTTCAGGCGTACTTTTTGTGTGGAAGCTTTTCTGCCCAGCTACGTGGGTCTAGTCCCACCTTGTCTCAGAATCATCTCAGAAGCCCTTCCTTCCACAAAGCCTTTCCTATTTTCAAATAATCTTTTTCTCTTTTGAAGCTCTAGAATGCTATACTTTTCTCATATCATAGCTTTTTAGGATAGGAATATTACTCTTGACTTCTACCCTATTATTAGATCACAAGTTCCTTGAAGCAGGGGTAATATTTTACTAACTTTTCTTTCTTTTTTCTATCTATCTATCTATCTATCTATTTATCTATCTATCTATCTATCTATCAATAATCTATCTACCAACCTACCAACCTAATTGATTGATTGTATTTCCTGAAATCCAAGAGACCACCGATATAGGCTTCAAGGTAAGGATTGTGTCAAGCTCACAAGACTCAATTAGACATACTTAGCATCAAATTTACTTTGAGAAGATGTAGAACAGGGAACACAAGAATGTACAGCAGCAGCATCACAGAGGCTGTGGCCATTCGGATGCTATTTCTATCTCTGGTCATTGCTGGGACATGTTCCCATCTCAAGATTAATAGTTAATGAATGGAAAGCAAGGTGTATCAGAGAAATCACTGGTTCTGGGGTCCAGCAGCTTAACTGCCCTGTTAGCTACATAGCCCCAAAAGGGTTAAGGACGTTCGTAACATGCAGATAATATGAGAAAAAAAACTTTTTTAAAATTTAATTTTATGTCACTTTGGATTAAATTTTTGCTTTTACTCTGTGCTGAAATCAACATTTTCCACTTTTTAACAGAATGCTGGGCCCCTTACTGGATCTGGTTCTGTCTATATATGCCGTTACCAACCTGTTTCTAATTCCTAACCTCATTCACACCTCTAACTTGATCTTTAAAACTTTCCTAATGATCTGGGCTCATTTTCAATGCTGACGACCTGGTTGATCCTTGAAGGGCTTGCTTCAGCCTCCTCTCTAGTTCTAGGTCCTTACTGTTTGTCTATAATTTGCCCCAGAGTAACCTGAGGGGCCAAAACAGTCATTTAGGAGCAATGCACCACTAGAATGTCTGTGTCTAGAAAGAAATAATAGAGCTCACCATTGCAGATTGGATTCCTGAGCCACTCAGCAAAGGTTCCTGGTGGAAGCAATATAAGGAAAAATAGTTTTAAAATCACATTTTTCATATTAGCAAACTCTGGAGATACATCACCATGTATACTTATTAGATAATTTCCATAAAACTTTTTGTAAAACTTGTACCTTTTTGCACCCATTAGGTTTTCCGTGTGACTAACTGAAGATTTCAGTTTGCGCTAAAGTTTTACATACACTAAACATTCAACAGCTGTTAGTTGAATAATGGTAAGACACACAGTGTTTTTGTTCTCTGTTATCAGAAATCTCATTGTTTGATAGAAAATTAACTTTGAAGAGCAGGCAGGTGTCTCTGTACAAGGCCTTCACTAGGTGATTAGCCTTCTCCTTGAGAACACTTGCCTTTTAAAAGCAGTCTTGCTGCACATGGATCACCGTTTCCAAACTTTGATGTGCATAGGAGGCACTAGGCAAGAGGAGGATGATGTCAGCATCCCAGGTGGAAGGAATAGGGGACAATGTGGCAGATGGTACGTGGTACATTTGAAGGACGTGAACAAGTGCTGGGGTAGCTGGACAGTGAAGGTGGAGCTAGGGAGCAGGCGCCAGACCTCCCTTCTCAAGGGAGAAGGTGGTGCTAGGGAGTAGGCGCCAGACCCTGCATGCTCTGCAGCCCATGTGAAGGTTCAGGACGTAATCCTTGAAGGGTGTTAAGTGCATGTGCAGGTGTGTGTGCCATGACCAGATTTTCAATGCCAGTGCCCACTCCGGGAAGATGAATGGGGCATGGGGAGGGCAGAGGGTGCGGGAAGGCCAACTGGGAAGCTATTGCAACTGTTTAGGTGAGAGATCATGGGCTGAGGTGGTTGTGGTAGACCTAGAGCAATGCTGGTGTATTTGAAATGACTTAAGGGATGAAATTGATTGAATTTGGTTATGGGTTATATTTGAAAGATGTCAAGAGGGTGGTGTCTACATGACTCCTAGATTTCTGACTTGCATATTCAAATAGATGGTGGTTCATTCACTAGGATATGGAACACTACAAGACAAAGAGTTTGAAGTTGAAGGAGGAGATCATGAGTCAAGCATATGTAAAGGACTTAGAACTGTGCCTGATGGTCAATGAACGGCAGCCGTGATGATGATGGTGATGATTTTAAGATGCCTTCAAAGCATCCTAGTGGATATCTTGAGTTGTAATGAGCAATTCGAATGTTGGTTATTACTGTTATTTTAGTCATAAAACATGGCAAGCAATGTATTAATTCATGTTCTAATTTCTTTAACTTATCTTCAGATTCACTCATAACATTAATCCTTCCCCCAGTGGTATAAAAGCAGGATTTTACTGTATTAAACAGGAGCCCATGTTTCATAATCTTCCAAGTTTATTGATTGAAGCTGAAAGCTTCAACTAGATCATTCCTCAGGGCTCCTCTAGGGAGTGTTACATTAGAAAGATAACAGGAGGCTTGTAAATTAGTAGTTTACCAACCCACAAACATTTGTCACACTCTCCCCTCCTCACAAGAGAGCAGAAGGAAAATAAGCAGTCTTTCCTCAGTGTCTCCCGCCTCATGATTTGTTTGGCATAAATTGCTACCTGCCTTGTGGCTGGGCAGTTAGCTAATTTACAGACTGAATGAGAAAGCTCTGCAAACAGCCAGAATGTTCTATTGAAGTAGATGGCCAGTCAATACGGAAAAGGGGGAATAAGCTGATTAATGATGAAATCAGGAACAACCTTTGAAAACAATCCTTGTGCTTTGCCAAGCTGATTGAAGTGGATCTCATACTCCTGGTTACCTGGTGCCCATCCAATGTTTCTGATTTCAACTTTAGACGGTTCTCAGCACATCATTGTTAAATCATGGCTGATATTTTTTTCAGTGGAACAAGACTCAGACAATTGTGACTTAGATTTTATTTTTCTATTATAAATTTAGTTGTCTCTCTACCTGAGACAAAATCATAATTAGAGGAATACTTGCCTATTGATAGGTGTATTTCAACCCAACAGAAAACCTAGATGTTTTTGGCTGTCAAACTTAGACAGTTGGTAAAGGCATGTGGAGTTAGTGGTTCTTTGATGTCTGACTTAGGTTAGCATTCTGACTGCTTCATTAATTGGGTGGCATTGGCCATGTTGAGTAACCTCTGTGAGCTTTGCTTTTCTTACCTGTAAACCAGAAATGATAATAATATTACCTTCCTCCTAGGATAATAGCCAGAATTAAATGAAGCAAATATCTGTTGTAAATATCTGCAAAATGCTTTGAACAGTGCCTGCCACGTGATAAATGTCTTAGTCTGTTGGGGCTGCTGTAATAGAATACTGTAGATGGGGTGGCTTCTAAACAACAGAAATTTACTTCTTATGGTTCGGGAGGATGAGAAGCCTAGTATCAAAGTGCTGGCCGATTCAGTGTCTGCTGAGGACCCAGTTCCTGGTTCAGAGATGGTCGTCTTTTTGCTGCGTCCTCACATGGTAGAAGGGGCAAGGGAGCTCTCTGGGATCTCTTTTATATGATTTTTTTTCAAGTTTTTCTGCTTTATTTCACTATATTCAGTTAAACAAAAAGGCAAAACACTAACCTGTCATTCATAAAGATTAAGGAGCTCCTCTCATTATCAAAAGGGACTGAAAAGAAGTTTCTTCACAACATGCATCACATTTAGCTCATTCATGCGGGCTCCACCCTTAGGACCTAGTCACCTCCCAAAGGCCCCACCTTCGAATGCTATCACATTGGGGATTATGTTTGAACATGTGAATTTTGAGGGGACACAAACATTGAGTCTATTGCAATAAACACTCATTAAGTGAGGGCTATGGTTATTGTTAAAGAGTCCCTTCCTAGCTCAAAATGGAGAGAGAGAATGTAAACATTTTCTCCATATTTGGATGGAGTATGAGCCAGACCAAAAGAAATTGCCCTTCACTTATGACATCTCATATTTGCTCAGCATCTTTCTTCTAAATGTCTAATGTTTAGAATGTGAGTCCTGGTGGGCAAAAGCTCCACCTGTTTCTCTTCATAACTTCAGTATCTGGCCTTGTGTGCTGTATAGAGTCAATCAACGTATGTTGCATAAATGAACACAGAGTACAGTGATTTGTAGGCTTGTCATTGGTTCCTCAAGTCTCTGTGGAAGGAAAAAGTCAGGGTAAAGGAGAGGAATCAATCTGAGGTTCTTAATAACATTCCAATGGTCCTGGGGAGGTGTGAGACATTAGAGAAAGTGCGACTGGATCCATAGCAAAAGAAAGAGCTGATTCTTGCAACATAGTTTCTGTAACACAGTCCCAACAAGTGATATTTGTAAAAATAACTCCATAGTTGTGGATATTTCCTCATTTTAGATGATCAGATTTGCCTGAAGTAAGCATGAAGCACCATGACACAAAAAATCCAACTTTGCATAATTTTGATATCTTTATTAAATGATATTATCCAGTAGTGCATGACTGCTGAGTCTACTGTTTACCAGCCTGAGACGAATTGCAAAACTGACATATATTATTTAAAAATTAAAATATTGATTCCACAGGGTTATTAAAAAATCCAAGTCGTACTGATTTAATATTGCAAGATGGAATTAATTTTGGAAGGCATTTGTATAATTTGAGTAGCTTAATTCCACATTAATAAATATGTTGCAGTGTCTAGGATAAACACCTTGCTTTGGAGAGCCACGTTTACTTTACAAAGACAGTGTCAACTGTGCCCTGTCATAGAGAGTGATATCATCCTATGTAGAGCGTCTTTTTCTTTCTTCCTTTCTCTTTTTCTCTTTTCTGTCTCTGAGGAGAAACATCTTCATTTGCCTAGGGGCTACAGTAATCAGAGTCACTCTGAGGAAACAGATGGTGAGTCTGATTCTCCCTCTATTGTATTCTCCACCCTTTTCCTGTGTGCGGGGTTTGGGAGGGGGTTATAAGGGTCTGCTATGGGCAGAAGCTTGTGTTTTATTTGAGGAAGAGGAGAGTAGTAAAACGGGACTAAGAAAGTTGGGCATGACACGTGTACTCAGTGTGACCTGCGTTTCTTCGGATCTTTTTAACCATGAGCTTCGCTAACACCAGTGAAATAGTTAACGCGTGTTCCAACAAAAGCGAAACCAACGTGGGGATGTCTCATCAGTGCCTTTGTGTGGTGAGGAACAGGAAGTATGGAGGATGACATTTTGTCACGTAGCTGAGAATTAGCAATGATTATTTCTTCTTAAAGCATCTGCTTAATGACAGTTCTTTTAAACTTCTTCAGGAAAGAGTTAGTGAAAAATCCATAGTTATAAATCTTGCATTGAAGGGTTCCATTTAGATGTTTACTGTTGCAGAGTCACTAGCTTTGAGCTAATCTCAAACTTTAGGATGCTTACTAGACCCTGACAGTCTGACTGTGTGCCAGGCACTACTCTAAGCAGGGATCCTGCATATGGCTGGGAAAGTCCTTTATATACAAAGGAGCCTAGCTCAGGGCCAAGTGGGGTAGAAACCCAGGTGTGACAGAAGGGTACGCTGGGGAGGCAAGAAACAGACTTGACATTTTGCCTATTTCTGGCCCTGAAATGACTTTATAAGTCAATGATGAATAGAGTCATAGTCTTATTAATAATTCCTAATGTTTATCACTGTACACAAATGTTAAGTGCAATACTGTCACAGACATTGTTTCATATAATTCTCACAACTACTCTGTGAGGTAATTCTTATTCTTCTCATCTCACAGATGACAAAATTGAGGCTCAGAAAGGTAAAGATATTTGTTGTGGTAGAATTGGGACTTGAATCCAGGAGTTATTTTTTTTCCTTTACATACTTTGCACATACAATTCTAGCATTAGCCCCATTAAAAATATAGGGTCACAGGGAAAGGTATAATAATTTGAAAGTTTTTGAAGTCTGGTGATTGAAATAATATTACATTTTGGTTTTAGGTGGGATGAGAAGTATGGGAACAAAAGCATAGGAAGCCTGCTCCTTTTGGGGGAATTATATAAATATATACTCACATAAAATATAGCAATGTCTAACTTTAAAAGATATTGTAGGTGCATATGTTCATATTGTATGTATTTATGTGTACCCACCATTAATATTTATTTTGAATATCCTGTCATTGGGTCAAAGTGAAGGAATAGTGTAAGTAGCTGTTACTCCTAGCTGAAACATAATCTCTCTCAATAAACACTTGCCTTTTGGCTGCAATTCATTTAAGTTTGAACTTCTGAACCCATTCACTGGAAGATTTCATTTATTTTGTCACAAGATCTTGGAAAATAAATATCTGTAGTATGTGGTACTGATCTGATCTTCTTTGCTTCCTTGACCTTTGATCAATTAAGGAGAGACTGCGATAGATGTGCTCAACTTTGCAAACAAAACTTTTTTAAAAATAGAACAATGGAGCTTGGTTTTACCTGGAATCCAAAAAAGAATCAAATTGGAATTACAATTACAAACTAGTTTTCTGAAGAAATAATGCATTGCATATAGCATTAAAGAATCATTCTAACCCTTAATGATAACAGGCAAAATGCGGCATTATGAGTACCTCATTTATGAATCCTTGCTGTATTACCAGGCTTTGTATTGGTGACTTTCTGGGTTAATTCCTGAAGAGTTTATCTTCTTTTCTATAGAGGCCACAACTCTTGTGTTGGAAGCTGCCAACCACAATTTTGCATCTCCTTCCTAAGTGTAGGAACTATGAATATTGTTCTGCCTATGAATATTGTTCTGGGCTTCGATTTCAGATTTCTTCTGCAAGTTGCCTTGGGTCCAACAGCGTTTGGCGCCCTGCCCCTTTTTTAGGTGTGAGGCCACTGTGTACACTGTAAACCAATCACTCATTTAACTGGAGACCTTGATAGGTCTCCTTCACTCTGTAAAGACTGGAGATGAGCAGCCTAACAGTAGAACAAAAGGGGAAGCTGCACATTGTACCCAAAGACTTTCCACCTCTAACTCGACCCTCTAGCCCCAGAAAACTGGTGGGCTATATGCTACTGGCACTAACACAATACAACTAATAACAGTTATTTCTGTTTTGGTGCTGAATTAGGTTCTTAGCTTCAAATCCTCATACAGCAGATTTGTAGAACCTGCTGGAGATTTTGGCACAATTTCAGTCCTAGTACAGGCAGCTTCAAGAAGACAAGGGCCAGGGGACTGAATTGAAGGCATACTTCCTTTTATCAAGGTTGACTGAAAGAAAGTAGCCACCAGGAGGTTCTGACAGCCCAGGAATGGGCGACCCTGCGCAGGCAGTTCTGGCCTTGGAGCTCGGCCAGGGCAGACACTAGGGATGAGTCTCACTATAGCTGCAGATGCCAGGGCTCAAGACGCATAATCCAGAGCTTGCAGCTGCCACACTAGCCCCCCGAGTGCCCAAATGAGTTGGCTCTTCTGAAGGAGATGACAGGAAGGAACCAGAGGGATTGCTGTGGCTCCTCTCCAAATACAGCACTAAAGGGAAGCCAAGAGAACATTGCAGTTTCCTCTGTATTTTAAGAGGTACAAAGAATCATACAATAATCTTAACCTGGTGTATCATTGCAATACCTGGAGGATGTTGTGAGATAAATCCTGTACATTTTTGTGATCCTTTTTGGTTCTTAAAGCATTCATTCATTCAATCAGTTGACAAACATTTATTAAATGCCCACTACCTGGCCAGCAATAAGGCTACAGAGGTTAAATAAAAGTATAGTAACTTACCTTAAGGTAGCGGTTCTCAAACTTTCTGAACAGAGCCCACTGAGGAGGGGCTGAAGACTCTGTGGCTCACCAACCCCCCCTTTTTCCCCCTTCCAGTGGCGGAAAAATTTGAGAGGGTGATTATGATGAATTTACATTAAGATTAGTGATAGATATGGTTCATATTTGAATCATAATGCCTAGTCTAGTAATGTAAAAACTATAGGCTAAAATAATTTTGATGCAAATATACATTTTTTGCACTATAGAATTAACCAAGTAACCCAAAGTAAATTCATGATGATGAAGTTAAATTAATAGTAAATTCTTACTAATTGTAACAAATGCAAGTGTTTTTCTTCCAAATGCAACATTTCGTCTATTTGCTTGTGTGTCTGTGTAGAAGAGGAGTTTTGCAATGTTGACCAGCATTGCATTACAGCCAGACTTCTTAGTGGAAAACTAAATGAGAATTCTGAGTACACTCTCAGAAACACTAGTTTTCAATTGTAAATACTAAGTGTTAGAAACTTCTGCTGCACTTGGTAATTTACTAGCAAGTAGTCCTTAGTGCTATGTTAAGATCAAGGTGTATAGTATTGACCTTCATTATTCCTAAGGACCTGGAAAAAGGTGTTCTTTTTGGATGTGTACACAGTCAATATGAGAATTGCTAAAATAGAGATATGCATGTAGAAAGTATCGTGAAAGAAAGAGGGGAAAGTGCCCAACTGCCTAAATAATGAGGGAAGATTTCTTGGGATCAGTGCTCTTTGAACTGGGTTATAAACAGGGCAAAGGAATTTTACAGGTGGCTAGTGATACTGGAAGGGCATTCTGGGTGAAGGAAACAGAATGTACATGGATATCAGAGGAATAGAATGATCTATAGGTTCTTAGTCCCTTACTTGCAATTCTGAAATCCCCAAATCTTTAAAACTTGAAGGTTTTTCATAACTCGTTTGGCAGCAAACCTGAGCTGAAGTGATGATGTGAGGCTACGTATAATTTCCATTCATCCCCATTAGTATTAATATTCACATATTTAGTTGCAGAAATATTAATTCATTGATTATAGGGTGTACTACCATACCCTACTGGTGATTTTACATTACAGGTGCTACATGCACTATACTTTTATAAAATCTGAAGATTTCTGAATTCCAAATCACATCTGGCTCTAAGGGCTTCAGGTAGGGGGTTGCATAACTTTGGGCAGCTACAGGCATTTCATTATGGTTTGAGGAACAAGGGACATTTGGAGTTATGGTGGGAGATAGGATGAAAAAGGTAGGGAAGAGTCATTTGAACCTCTTGAATTCCCTTAGAGCTCACCACTAAGGATTTCACAGAGAACTGTATACATTGTATGGTTTGTCAAACTTGCCTGTGTCTTGCTCCATGTGTTAGTTTCCTAGAGCTGCCATGACAAAGTACCACGTACTGGGCGGCTTAAACAACAGAAATTTGTTTTCTCACAGTTCTGGAGCTAGAGGTCTGAAATCAACATGTCAACAGAGTTGGTTTCTTCTAAGGGCCGTGAGGAAGAATCTGTTTCAGCCTCTCTCCTTGGCATGTACGTGGCTGTCTTCCCCCGTGTCTCTTCACATTGTCTTTCCTCTGTGCATATCTGTGTGTCAAAATTTCCCCTTTTTGCATGGACACCAGTCATACTAGATTAGGGCCCACCCTAATGAATTCGTCTTAACAAATTACATCTGTAAAGACTCTATTTCCAAATAAATTCACCTTCTGTGGTACTGGGGGTTAGAACTTCAACATATGAGATTTGGGAACCCAATTCAACCTATAACCCTCCACATCTTGTCTGTTCTCAATTCCTTCTGTTTCTTATATTACTAGACTGAAGATATAAGTGTTGCTTCTC
Organism: Tapirus indicus; assembly: GCA_031878705.1. Lineage (NCBI taxonomy): Eukaryota > Metazoa > Chordata > Mammalia > Perissodactyla > Tapiridae > Tapirus > Tapirus indicus. The sequence goes on from CM062917.1 coordinate 105,824,624, forward strand.
CCTCATAGCTGCTCTCGGTCTCGAAACATTTATTAAACCTTTAATATTCACAAAACATGTAAATCCTCATTTTAAAGGATGTCTCAGAGAGGTCCAGTACCATTTCTAAAGTTACGCAGTAAATAGCAGACTTGGGATTCCGTCTTAGGCTTTTCTACCTTTATAGACAAGCTTTGGGTTTTTGCCTGATATACAGGTGTTGAAAAATGGTTAAACCAAAAAGAGGAATCCACCCCCCATACTACCTCAGGATGGTATATAAAACTTCACTTCCCCCTTTTGCTGCTCACGTCATGACTGTGGATTCTTTTTTTGTGTGTGTGAGGAAGACCAGCCCTGAGCTAACATCCATTGTCAATCCTCCTTTTTTTTTTGCTGAGGAAGACTGGCCCTGGGCTAACATCCATGCCCACCTTCCTCTACTTTATATGGGACGCCGCCATAGCGTGGCTTGACAAGCAGTGTGTCTGTCGGCGCCAGGGATCCAGGCCTATGAACCCTGGGCCGCTGAAGTGGAGTGCGTAAACTTAACCTCTATGCCACCAGGCCGGCCCCATGACTGTGGATTCTTAAAAGATGTAGGTATGTGTGTCAGATAGGTAGATCCTGACATCTTTTTGGTGTTTTACACTGTCATCTCTGATCCAAACAGGTACTCTGCAAGGTCGCACATCAAGGTTTCCATGCTGTTCTGTTTCACCAGGTGAATGTCCACCTCACTACACCTCCAACCCCTCCACTGACCTCCTCTTGCTACAAGTCAGTCATTCAACTGAGAAGAAAACATAGATTACACACTCTAAAGGAAATTTACTTTACTACCTTATTTTCCAAATGTTTTACGGTCAGTTTAATTCATATGGCTCATATGTCCTCTGTCCCACGCAGAAGCAGCTGCATACTTAGTGCTTCTTCTTCCTTTCCAAAGATCATTAGAATAAACAGAGCATTGCAGAGTGAAATGTGTATACACACACACACACACACATACACATGCACGAGATAGAGAGAAAGTAAGAGAAAGAGATGGTTTACGGTTTACAGTTTCCCAGCTAAAATGGCCCTTTTTACTAGTTTCTAATCTATCTGGGCTGAAAATGTTTCCATGGGGACTGGTTTTGAGTGAGGCAAAAAGTCCGCATTTCTGGGCAGATGTGTGTCTAGGTGGGAGGTGGGATAAATAAGAGAACAGTTCTGCAGAACTCCCACTAGCCTGTGTGATTCTGCTTCATCATCATCAATTAATATTTATTGAGTGATAGCTCATGGGGCACATGGCACTGTATACTGCTCCAAAGGGTAATATTTTATTTCCTGCCAGGGGATCCTGGAGAGTTGCTACATTTCACAGCTAAATGGTGGATACTTGAACAGTTGGTTAAAGGGACTCTTTCATATGTTGTTTATAAAATTATAAACAGTTATAAAACTGTGAAGTCACATTCTTTGGAATCAACAGAAACCTTTTATGAGTATGTATCATTTCAGCTGATTATCACAGAGAGGAAGAGGACTGTATATATTACAGTAAAAAACTAACTTTTTATTTTTATGCTAAGAGTTTAGTAATAACACAACTCATGAACTCCATATTACATTTTACCGAAGTGTTCTAGAGTGCTTTAGACAAGACCTAATACATATTTAGAATCGTTGCTGGGAAATGTGTTTATTGCAGATGTTATCATATTCTCCATTCAACAGCTGGGAGAACTGAGACATTGAACATTTTCATGATCTCAATAAAGTCACATATGGGACATAGATCTGATCACATAGGCAGTCTAAGCCAGGGAAAATTGAGTAAAATATAAATTTCTCTTTGTTGTGGCCCATGGGTTACATGTTTCTCTATAGTTGTATCTCCCTCTAAATCTTCCCCTCTTCCTTTTTTAGCCCCCCACCCCACCTCCGACTCAACTACTCATATACTCATGCACCTGATACTCTTGCTAAGCTAGACCATTCACAACTTCTGTCTTAGTCATATATTTTCCTGCCACCAAACCTTAGATTTTATTGTTTTCTCATCTGTAACACCATATGCTATTATTCAAGTTCTCCTTGCCTAAATCTTGGGCATATTTAAGGAGCTGCTCAAATTCTATCAGTTCTCAAGGCCTTTTTAGATATCCCTCCCTTCCCATAATTAGTAAGCTCTCCTTTTTTTCCTCTTCTACCCTTACAAACCTTTTGGATCATGTATCATAACTCTGCACCCACCCCATTTCTCATGCTCTATCTACTTGGGATTTGTTTATTAGTGGGTGACTATCCCATGTCTCTGGATGGATGCTGTCTTAGACCTTAAGGCATGAGAATGTTCAATCAATAAGCCCATCAGTCAATCAATCAAGAACATTTGCTCACTTGTCCACTGTGAAGCAACAAAACAAACACAGATCAAAGAGCATTACAGTGAGCCTCAAAGGACTATTTAGTACTATTTTTGCTGATTAGGAATTAAATTGTTTTGTATGAAATATCATTTGAAAGTCTTCAGATATTATCTGGGCTCAGAAATATCTTGATCCTGCTGAGATTATCATTTAGTTGATCAATAAAAGTAATGGTTTTTCCTCAGGGAAAGTATTTGCCCAAGGTCAATGCCTGGGTGGAGCAATAGCTTTATTCAAGTTATTTTTGCCCCTATTTAGTGTCCAAGTACATAAGTGACCAAGAGGAAGTAGAACACTAGAGTCTTTTGAGTTTGGAACTTCAGTGAGAAGTAGGAGAGAGACAAAGAAAATGAGTCTCTTGTCATTTATTCTCACTCATATGGGCCTGTAAATCTCTTTATCAAACAAAATCGTGAATAATTGCAGAAAGGTTCAATACTCAGGGTACAGAAGGGTTGATGGAAAAGAAAGAAGGCAAATATTTTCCCATTATGATCCCATGTTTGACCACCTTATATATATATATATATATTTTGGCCCTTTAGGGTTAAATCTGACAGGATTCATCATTTAATATCTAAGAAAGCATGCATAACTTAATAAATTATAAACAAACATTAATTTCTGGATTCATTCAATCCACAAATATTTACTGAACACCTATTTGTGCAGGTATAATGTGAGGCACCAAGACTACAATAGTGAAGAAGATAGAGGCAGAGTTTGCCCTCATTGAGCTTGTAGACTAGTGTTTATAATAGCAATTCAGTAGTGAGCAGCAGTGGAATGTGACCAGGCTATTACAGGGGAAGGACAGGGTGCTGTGGGGGCATGGAGAGCTACCTCACCCAGATGTGAGGGCTCAGAGGAAGGGTCATTGCGGACTGAAGGCTAAATAGGATTTAATTGCTCAGAACAAGAAAAAGAGGGTTGCAAGTAAAGGGAAGGACGTGTGAAGTCCTGGGATGAAAGAGAATGTGGTTAGTGTGAAGGCCAATGTGGCTGCAGCACAGAGGCCAAGGGCACAATTCAGTGCTGCCCAGATGTGAGGTTTGTTTCTGTGGGAGCCCACTTCCTGGATAGAGGAGAGAAGTGGAGTCTGGAGTGGTCCTTGTTCAGTAGCTTTTACACGTGTTGCTTAAGATCTGACTCAGTTTGAAGCAGACAGATACTCATACAAAGACTAAAGAGGTGCTCTGATGGCTTCTCTTTAAAAAGAACATATGGCACTGGAATCCTGAGCCTTCCCAGAAGAGATCTCTACCCGTGTTTATGCCTGGGCTCCCGTTTATAGGAATGGTAGAGAGGGGCTCAGGGAGGGTGAGACGAATAACATCTACTTTTCTTATGCTCTACTAGGGACATTTACACAGAGGCAGTTCCTGGCAATTCTTTGAGATAATGTAATTCAGGCGCTGGGGAGAGGTTGTGGAGATGATCCTTGACATCTCTAAAGAACTGTTAGGGGCAAGCAGAGCTGCTGGGGACTGTGTTTGGGTAAACAAAACTGAATTAAAAATTGAAAGTTTCACACATATTTGATGCCCTGAAGCATTTCCCACCATTGCAATATTTGTCAAATATGCAGATAAAAGGTAGGTAGAAAGAGAGATGAGTAGGTGCTGAATTTGAGAAGTTCTACTTGGATACTTTGCAAGCCTCACCTAGATTAGGATGCAGTACTTTGTGCACAGTAGGTGTGCAAAAATATTATTGAATTGAAGTTGAATATGTCAATGAAGATTACAGATCAATATGGAATTTAAGGAAAATCCTAGATTTTTCTTCCATGTTAAGAACAATTTATTTACTTCTTCTGTATATCCTGAGTACTAAACCAGGTACTGGATGTGTAATATTTGTTGACCTGTTGAAGGAGGGTAGTCCTAATTAAGAGTAGCATAAGAAATGTCTTCATTGTCAACAACACAGTTATTATGATGTCTCACTTTTTCCAAGGTGTTTTCATATGTCTCTGTCCTAACTCATAAAAAATTATAAAAAAGAGGAAAGAATATTGATGGTAAAAATGGAGAAGAATTTGTAAAATACACATTTATTTTCAAGCTCCAGGTAGCTCTTTCTAATCCATGGATTTTGGAGCCATACAAGTTTGTGCTTGAACCTAACTGGGAGAAATATGGGGCAAGTTCTTAAATTCTTTGTGTTTTCTCCCCCAGGTCCTCCCACCTCCTGACCAGTTTTTTTTAAATGGAGATAATACCAATTTCATGGGATTTTGTGATGACACCATGAGATATGTCTTTTTATGTAAAGCATGGAGCAGAAGGTCCGCACGGAGGACGTGTTTAATTGTGATTGTCTCTTCTTTCCATCACCCTTTCCTTTGATCTAAAGATCCAAGCTTCTGAGCAGTATGGCTCAGCCTCATTAGTATTACCTGTTTATTTGGAATTATTTATTATTTTGCCAGGGACAAACAGGTTTACTTTTGTACACTCTATAAGGGCAAGTTTTCTGAAATAAATTCTGTCAAGAAAATTATAGGAAATATGTTAAATACACTCAAATAGCATCCCTTTCTAAAAGGTGAAGCGGATGACACAGACATTAATTGACACTGTCCCTTCGTATATAGATAGTTCCTAAAAGAGTCCAGTATTACACACTCTGTAATTCTCTTGTTCAAATTCAGAATGTCTTCACCATGTTGTTTGACTTAGTTGCAACCTTTCCTAACATTACAAATGCTATTTTGTTTTTAGCAATGAACACATTTAAACTGAAAACACATTTGAACTGGGGGCTTCCCAGGAGAGAAAAGGAATAGACTCCACAAAGAAAGAGTGATAATACGGAACAAGCACATTCACTGCTTTTTTTTGCTATGAAATTGAGTTGTCAATACTCCTATCCTGATAAATTGCAGAACAGCCTTCCTTTTCCTCTGTTTTCTTCTCTTTGCTCCCCCCTGTTTTTTATTTCTGTGCATTACTTGAAAGCTAGGTATGGGCTGAAGGAGGTTGAAGTAGATAAAGCAAGAAAAAGGCAAACAAAAGCTTATTGATTTTCATTGTTTGTTACTATGAACGAATATACATTGGTGGACGTGTACGTGTATATGAATTAACATGTAAGTTGAAATGGAAAAATTTATGAGAAAATATCAACTTAAAAACTCAGTGCCACAATATCAAGTAGCTATAGATAAATGTGCTAGTCCCAGCTATTTTCATGATAACGCTTACCAATAATTATTTATATAAAGGTATGCACAATATATACTCTTTATTATACAAAAAGAATGGGAGTGTAGACCCCAAATTTAAAATTGAGAAATGTGGACTGAAAAGCTGCTTGCCCATGGTATCATGAGACTTGGAATAGTCTTCCAATCTTTCACGCTGACCTGGATGGGGCACTCAGAAAATCCATTGCCGTGATCCACCCTTTCCTGGCAGTAGCTAGACAATCTAAAAGGAAGTTTTTTTGCAAGTCACTGTCTGACTTTTCCAGGCAATTCAACAATTTCTTTTTAAGGAAAAAAAAAGCAGCATTTGTTTTCCTTCAAAGCATTTTTGTTCTATGATTGAGATGACATGGTTTTTGGACTGCTCCCTGCAGGAGGAGAAGCCAGATGGAAGGAAGCTTTCTCTCAGCTCTGGCAATTATAACAAAGTCATAAAACCCCAGGTAAATGGGAACTCTTTAAACATTTGCAGATATAAATCCGACACAGTAGGAAAGTGACCCAAAGGGAAGTGCTTATTGATCCATTTTCCCCCAAAGCTGTCAGTGACGAATGAACATCATCTAATTTAATAGGAATGGCTGCAAGCCTGCAACCTTGCAGGTTCTCTCCCTCACTTTTCTTGGGTGGCTGTTTGACTATGACCAAGAAACTTAACCTTTTCAGGTGTCACTTTTCCCATCTGTTAATGGGGATAACAGTGTCTCAGCTCTGAGCCCTCTTATCTAAGGCAGCTCAGGGGAAATGTGCTGTTGTGTTGTGTTGTATCATAAATATATTTCTTGCCAGGTTTTGTCACTTTATTTTCTCTTCAGTAGGGTCTTGTCCATCATTGTTGATTTCATTCTGTCCTAGAGTACAAAGCAGCGAAGGGGGAAGTTTCAAAGCTGTGGCATTCACATATAGTCAATTGAGACAGCCACAAGAAATTCTGACATTCCTGCCACATTCATTTGTCTTGTAAGTTGCATTTTTTTCTACAGCTAGAAAATGGGGCAAAGAGCTGTAGAAGAGACATAACTTGATCAGATATGATGTTTTCCCTGTCAGTCTTCAGATTAAATCCATCAATAAATACTTCCTAAGGTGATTTTAGTATATATGAGGCATAGTTCTAGGAACTCTGGCAGAATCCCAAAGATATGTATGGTGAGTGCCTTGCACTTAAGGAGAGCTCAGACAAGCCAACCCTTTACCAAATGACCAAAGTGCAGTTTAACTCCAGTTAGCATTGCCGATGTCTCAGTCTATTTGGGGGACATGATGTAAACTCACTGTGGTAGAGAATACTAGGGTTCACCCATATCCAGTTCTTCTATTCTTTCGCTACATTTAGGAATATCATACTTCCCGGCTTCCTTGTCGGTAGGTAGGCTGTGTGACTAGTCAATTACATGTTAGTGGCTGTGATGCACGTCACTTCAGGGCTGAAACTTTGAAGAACTGAGAAAGCTACCTCCATGCTTTCCTTCCCTTACCATGGTATCTTCAAGGGTCAGATGTTGAGATGGCAGCATGTCTAGAAGGAGAGAGCTTGGATCGCTGAGTCCTTGAATGGTGGAGAGACCCTAATAATCCTCACTGGATTTTGTATGAGTGAAAAATAAACTGTTGAAAGGTTACACAGTTAAGATATAGAGTTTCTTTTTTAGACACCACAGCATAGTCTGGCCTATTCTGCCTAATGGAATGTTAAGCAAAATCATAAGGATTGAGTGGCAATATAAGATGATGACAAAGTAATTGTCACCAGGAGGTATAAGAATAATCACCAAATGAGAAGTAAGGTCAATGAGCTTCCTTAGCACAAGGAGGGATGAGATCAGTGCACATGGAAGTCGTTTGAAGGATATGGAAGATTTGGATGGGTGGAGGACAGCGTCAGGAGGAAAGATGTCCCAAGAGGGCAATAGTACAATGTTGTGAGCCAAGACTTCCATGGCTGCATGGGAGAGACTCTGTGTAGTATACTGGCACTGCCGCCTAGGATAGGGGAAGCGAAAGGAAACGGAAATTCTTATCATTAAATATTAAAAGCTACAAACCTATACGAATATAGGTAGTTATTGTTCTTAATTAAGAGGCAGCGTTTCAAGATTTTGGGCTGCAGTGCATCACTAACATTCAGGGAAGAGAACAAGAAGAGTTATAATTGAACAAAGACAATAAGAAACTCTGGGCAACAGGCCATTCTTGTGAGTCCAATGACACCAGCTTGAGTTTAGCTCCATCCCTTGGTCCCACTCCCTGCTGAGCTATTTTTCTGGAGGTGTGAAGTTTGGACAGCACGTACTTTCATGGCACGGTGTTTGGGTCTATAAATCAGTTAGTGTACACAATTGAATGTGATGACTAATTATGCCACAGCATTGCTAAAAGTCCCATAGAAAATGGATCTAATTTGTTTTATGCCATTAATATTATTTTATTGAGTATGCATTATTGACTTTATAGAGTAGACAATTCTTTGAGAGATATGTTCATGCATTTGTGTCAACTCCAGCACCATTCTTGTAAAACACAGAAGATGCTGGTGAAGGACTTGAAATTCAAGACTGCATTTTGTGATTGTTAATTTTATTCCATTGTCATTTAGACTAATTTCCTCCTAGGTTACAGCAAACTAATTTTCCTATTTAAAGTCTGAATTACCAGCTCAAGCCTGGTTTTCTCAGCCTGTATCTTGCATAAATGGCCAAAGCTGGGCCCACTGCTGCTTCCCACCTGCAGGGCCAGGCCCTACGTGCGCCCCATCTCTCCGACAGTGATTGTGAGCTCTGAGCTCAAAGGCTTGCAGGCTCTGCAGAGTCTGCTGGACACCTGTGGGGCTTCCTTTTGGAGAGTGCTACAGTGTGACACAGATGTGTCTTTGGAGGCAGACAGACTGGATTTCAACCTCAGCTCTGTCACGTATTAGCTGTGTGACTTTGGGCAAATCAGGTTATCTCTATTTGCTCGAGTTTCCTTATCTGTAAAATGGGAATAAAGCAGGGATGGTAGTTGTGAGAATTATGAGAGATGATGTGTTTTGTGTTTGAAGATAAGAGGTACTCATTGTAATCATTATGTGATCATAACTGGCAATGTTGGGCAGGTGCTATCCTCAGACTTCCTGTGGCTAACTGGGCCTGATTCGGTGTTCATCTTGAACCTACATCTTCTGGAGTTAAGCCAAAGAGCCTATTATTGCCTCTCACGCATGGTGCCTTTTAACAGTTACACTCAGAATTACCTAACATTGGGAGATGTTGCTAATTCGACCTCTGTGGTATTTGCATCTTGAAGCCAGGGTCCTCCTAACCTACAATACCCCTATATGAAAATTATTAAAGTAGTTTTTTTTAAATTTCAGGATTGTATGAAAATGACTGAAAGATTTGATAAATATGTCTATACACTTGCCCTTTAATGAGAATTAAGTACAATTTGCTCTATACTAGTATTTCCAAAATTGTGTCCCAGGGAATACTAATTCTTTGAGCTGGTCTAAATGTTCTTAGAAGGAAAAAAATAGGATTCTAAGGATTAAATACATTTGGGGAACATTAGGTCAAATAATTGTTTTCTTTTAGTTCAGTATTTCTCAGAGCTTTTGTGTTCTAATTTGTACCATGGATCTCTAAGAGACCTGATATAGAGTGGGCATGCAACAAACATTTGTTCCATGAGTGAATAAACAAATGAATGGCTGAGTTAAATCTAGATTGCTCTTTCTGGATCCAGTTTTGGAGGCACATCGGCTTCCCTTTACTCCTCACCTCTCATCCCTTACTTACACAAGCCTGGACCCAATTTGTTATCCTTCTCTACTAGCCATATATTTTTGCAAAACTGCATGCACCTGTCCCAATTCTCAGGTGTGAGAGAAAACAGCTTAACCAATGTTTCTGGTAAAGGATTCAGGAAAACTATTTCCATGCTTATGAGTCCTTATTGCATGGATATGGTGACCCCAATAAGTCTCAGTCAATATCCTCTTGAGGCCGACCTCTTTTCTTCCTGGGATGCTAAGCTCTGAAAAGGAGCACACTAGGTAGAACTTGCCTGTAGTGGTCAGTCTGCTAGGTCTGCTTCAAACGGTTACCTGCCCCGTGCTTCTGCTCCTTACTTACACAGACCTTGCAGTTACCCTTTGGAAATCACAGGGTGGCTTGTTGGCTTGTTCCCCCAAGACACATAAGTGGTTCTTTGAGAAAGCAAGTACTGCCTTTGCTTTAGAGAGACGATTCTAGAGGTGTCTCGGCAGAGGTAAGGGACAAGTAAAATGTGTCGTTCTGCTTGGATGATATGGGCTATCATAGCTTTTAATTCCTGTTCTTATAATACCAACCAGGACCACTATGATGATAATATCTCATCAGGAATTTTCCTATAGTCATTTGCCAATAGAATTTCCAAAAGAAAGTGCATAGAATTTTCCTACTACCTGATATTCAACTAAACCAGACCTAACAACCGTCTCCTCTCTCATTAGTAACTGGAGAAATAACAGCCGTTGGGTAGGAGAAGGTGAGGCCATTTTGAGTGGGAGCTCCTTATTATGCAGAAATTCTGGCTGGGGTCATTGTTGCCAGGGCCCCTATATTGACCTGTCACCTCATGTGCAGAATACTAGGGATTGAAAGCCTGATCCATGCATGATGACTGGGCAATAGACAGGGAGGAGGGGGCTCAGTGAGCTCAGGTGGTCCCTGAGTTGCCTTCAGGATCTTATATTCTGTGCATGCAACTGAAATTCCTGCTTCAACATCTTGTCCTTTTAGATAAAAGTAACAGGTATCATTAAAAAAATGAAAGTAAGTGGGGCTGGCCCGATGGTGTAGTGGTTAAGTTCGTGTGGTCTGCTTTGGCAGCCCAGGGTTTGTGGTTTGGATCCTGGGCACGGACCTACACACCACTCATCAAGCCATACTGTGGCAGCATCCCACATACGAAAAAATAGAGGAAGATTGGCACAGATGTAAGCTCAGCGACAATCTTCCTCACCAAAAAAAAAAAAAAAAAAGACATCAAGTATGGCTTTGGCAAACCGATCCAGAAGACAAGTCAGGCCTACACAATCAGAAGGGGAGGACCTACATCATTAGCTGAGACCAGGACTTAATCAAACTTTATAAGTTTGGCATGAATTAGTACAGGTAGCCCATGATTTTCAATGAGACTCCTCTATGAGCCCCCAAATGGACATATTTTCATGGATCCAGACTCTGGCAAAGAGAGAAATGGACTTGTTGGGTTAGCTGAATCTTTAATGTGTCCTCCAAATAGCTCATTCATCCAGGATCCAGCCCAAAGTTGTTTGACAGACATTTCTCCCTCCTTAGAGGCCCAGCTGTAGTAATTTAGCATGGCAAAGAGATAGATACAACTCGATGTACTTTTTAGTGGGAGAGTTAGGGAAAAGAAGGAGCACGGGATGTGGGAATTGATCGGATGGATTTTGATCCACTATTAATGGCCCATGACATGCTATAACTATCTATTTCTAACTGTTTGGTGAAAAGAGTTTCCTGGGGAAGAGGCTTACCTCAGTAGACTGTTTTCTTTGCTTTAGTCTTCACTTTGTGGCTGACAGAACTCACAAGGGTGGTTCTTTGACTCAACTCCAAAAGCACAGTAACTGATGCTTTGAATGAGAGAGGAGCTGTGGTGGGAAGGAGCAGTTTCACTTACAGAAAACAGAGGCCAGAGGAGGGAAAGAAACAAAAGCTGCTCTTGCAAAGGGCCCTTCACCCCCTGAAGGGCGAGCTTGGAGGCCTGTGGTGGTGGCCACCAGCAGCAGCACAGATTGTGCCCTTCTCCACAGAGCCTGGGCTGCCTGCTGTGGTGACAGCTCTGTGGGGAGCACCGACACAGCCTGGGGCTACAGGCTGGACATATTTCAGGAGAATGTGGTGGGATTTAGGCATGACTTTGGATTGCAGAAATGCTTTTGCTTTTCCAACAGATTGAATCCCACAAGTAAACAACACTCACAGACACATGATTCGTTTTAACATGAAATCTGCACAGAGGAAGTGCAAGGCACGGACCATATTGAATTGTCTTTGTATTAAGACTCTTTGTCTGGAATGATGCCTCATTTGCATATGAGAAACATGTTCCTTTTTGCAATGGTCTCTTCCCTTTCATTCTTCTTTCAAGGAACAGCTCCAGTTAACTATTGAGAAGCATAACTTTTTGAAGAGTAGAGGGAGTGACTTAGTGGCTGAAAGGAGAGATGTCAGGAAAATTGCACACACTTGTTTAATATTTTGTTTCATTTTAAAGTTTCATTTTAAAAGCATATCTGTTTTTCCTATCCCAGGTGAACTTTGAAAGAAAAGTAGAAGCTTACAAGACAGAAGGCAGGGCATTATTTTCTACTGCTGCTGTAACAAATTACTATAAATTTAGCGGTTTAAACAACACCCATTTGTTATCTCACAGTTTCTGTAGGCCAGAAGTTCAGCATGGTATACATGGGAAGGTAAAGGGAGACATGATTAGTATTTTTACAGTCATTAGGATGATTGTGTTTTAGAAAGAACGCTGGAGATAAGGAGACTAGTTAGGGGTTATAAGGGGGTCTACACTTGGCAAGACCCATTCTTCATGCTGTCAGGAGAAGGCCTCACTACTACTACTGGATAGTGGTTCAGTAGGGACTGAAGGATTAGATAGCCTGTGTTTAACTCTTGGCTTGGCTATTTATTAAATTTATTAACTTGGTCAGATTATTTAATTCTGCTTAGGTTGAATTTTCTCATATATATAATGAAGATAATAATAATACCTAGCTTATAGGGACATTGTGAAGATCAATGAAGTAGGGAATATGCTGGTATATAATCGGTGATCAATAAATGTTTGTTATTTTTATTACCTCCTTCTTTCTTCATATCAGAAAAATGGTTCAGAGTAATCCATATCAAGCTGGGAATGGATTGAATTTAGTTTCTGTTCTCTCTCTTCCGTCAGCTAGCTGTGTGATCTTCCCTTCTTGGTGTCACAGTTTTGTCACTTTTAAAACGAAGATGATGTTAATTCTACTAATCATGTCAAAAGTAAGTTGGCAATGTGACAGTGCTTTGAAATAATCGCCAGTTATTTATGAAATGTATAAGACTGTCCAGAAGAAAACAATCCTGATTTCTTTTAGCTTATTCTCTATCAGAGTCACTCCACAACTAATGGAAGAAGTCCAGGAAATTTCCTGTGGGCCCATCATTCAGTAGGATGTAGAGAAAACCAATCATCATGAAGAGCACATTGGGAATGGACTTCCAGATGGATAGCCAGAGTAGCTGGCTGGCTAAAGGATGTGAGTTGACAAGTGTCAAAAAGTCAAACTCCACCTAAAAATCTCTTCAGTCAATCTGTAGCAAAGACCCCAAATACTAATATTACATAGTTTTTTCTTTTCCAATATTAAGACTTAAAAAGCAATGTGATAGAGTGCAAAGAACATTTGGCTCAAAGCAGGAAATCTGCATTCTAGTTTGGTTCTAGGAGTAATTAGCCGTTAAGTCCTATATCCTTCTGGGTCCCATCTGTGAATGAGGGAGGTTAGTCTAAGATGATCTCTGGGGTCCTTTCCTTCTTTAAGATCCTATGAACTAGATCACTGAGGCAGGGTGGATTTGTAAAATCTCCGGTCTTAGTGTGTAAAAGTTGGACAACCATTCTGGCGGCAGCACATGCTCCAGGAGGATTACTCTGAGATGGGGCTGCTGTAAGGTTTCTGCTGGCAACAGAGGAGGCTGGCCTGGATGGGGCCAGAGTTGCACCTGAAGGGGCGTGAGGGAGGAGGTGAGTCAACAGAGGAGATGGTCTCATGGGTGAGGTGTAAGAAAAGGATGCCATGCAGGCCCTTGACCACTTTCCCAGCCCTACTGACAATTTCTGAATAGAGGGATCATCTATTCAGGTATCTGATTCATACTATAAAGTTACTAGCCTGTTTCCTGAGTTGACTGAATTCTATTGGTGAAAACTTCATCTGCAAATGAGTCTAATCCTAATTTATTTGTCTGGAGGCAGGAAGTCAAGGTATATAGCTTTTGGAGGTTTATTTAGCAATGAGGTACATTTATTCCAGGATATACATTATCTCATTTGCCACAAAATAAGACGAAGAATTTAGTCAAAGGTTTAGTTTGAGCTCTGGCACTAAACAGAGATGTAAACTTGGGCATTCTGTAACCCATCGGGCTCTCGTCCCTTATCGGTGATGTGGAGGTAATAATATCTGCCCTACCAGTCTATAAAGCTAAGTGAAGTGTTCTGCACAGTGCTTTGCACTTAGTGAACGCTCCATAATTATGAACTATTATTTTTGCAACGCTGGCACAGTACCTGGAAAATTTGAAACAGTCAAAAAATAGTTATTGAATGAATGAATGAAAAAAAGGGTGTTGTGAAGTTCAAAATAAGTCAGTGTGTGAAGTGCCACATAAGCATAAGTTATACTCTATTTGTTGAATGCAGCAGCGGTTTTCACACATACAGCAACATTGTAGAAAAATCCTTAAACCTTAAACATCTCTTCTTACCTAAATGAAGTGGATGGTATAATTGATATTCCTTATACCAGAGATACCTTTCCTGATCTCCGTATCTAAAATAGAACCCCCTCCAATTACTCTCCACCCGTTATCTTGCCTTATTTTCTGTCTCAGCATGTAGAATCACCTGACAAGTCTATTTTTATTTGTTTTTGATCTGACTCCCCCCACTGAATGTGAGATCCATGAAAGTAGGTCCTTTGACCATTTTTGTCTTTTCTCAGTGCTATAAACTGCATTTGTAGAACAGTACATGAAACATAGTAGACACACAAGAAAGATGATGAATTAATACCTTTTGGGGATGTTTCAGCTGTGATAATGGCTTTTTTCAAATAGTGAAGCCCTTTTCACTCTATCCACCATTACTGAAAGCCTATAATAGTTTTAAACATCTAGTTTTAAAGCAATAGCTGTCATTTTTCTGGGTGGCTCATAGTAGGTATCATTGCATATAGGTGAATCTTATGATCAGGCCCTGGAAGCTGTTTGTCTATGATCGTTTGTCCCGTTAGGGATGGTTGGGATGATTACTTCCCGAACGGAGGTGCCCTCGGTCCCAACAGCTATAGAGGTGTCTAAGTTGGGAGCAACACCAATAATTCTGCCGTGTGCCCCATAAAAAATTAATACCCATAAAAGTCAAATTGGCTTCCTCACCAGCAAATGAACTTTACTACCAGCTTTAGCTTACAGACTCTTAGTAACCAATATGTAAAAAAATACCAACCAGGGAAAGATATTTTCCTGCTTTATAGGCTTTAAAAAAACCATTTAATTCAATCTGGCACCCAGGCTGAATGTAAAATAGCTGCAAAGCAGTATTGATGGGACAAGACATGATATAATTAAATCTATGTATCAATCCATCAAGTGTAAGATAAAAATCAATCCCATGCAAACAGGCACCTTCAGGCAGGAAAAAAGGCATGAGTTCGCTGCATCCCTGCTCCCACATTGTACCCTGTCGGTCTCTTGGAGCCATGTTCTCACCTGCTCCAAGGTTATCCTTTGGTATTTTCTGAAGGCCTGCTTTGTGGAGGGCTCTGAATAAAATTTGAGCTTTTGAGCTTACATGGAGGTCCTGAAGTTAGCTCTCTCTGGAAAAATGGCAGAAAGTGACTTTCCCATATAGATCACCATGTAGCAAAGAGCCCTGATCTAGGGTCTAAAATCCACCTGAAAAATTTGTTAAACTTGCAGATTCTTGAGCTTCTTTACAGAGATTCTGATTATACTGATGTTGATCCCAGCACCATCTTCAAAACATAGTGTCATTGGCAGCCTCAAGCCCTGGGCTCAGGGCTCCATCACTCACAAATTCTGTGGCCTCGGGCAAAATAACGAGTCTTTTTCTAAACCTCAATCTTCTCATTTGTAATTCAAGCTTGTGGATGATAAAGTGTTCTGGATACATTCTCATTTAATCCTACTTTATAGGATAGTGTAGGAGTAAATGAGGCAATGGATGTAAACAATTTAGCTCAGAGTCTGATAAATATTGTGCTATTGCTATGGCCCACAGCTAGGTGTACTGAGTGCTTCCTGCCTGAGGGGCACTGTCCTAAGTGCTTCACATGGATTAACTCTCTTAAATCTCAGGTAGGTACTGCTATTATGCCTGTTTTATGCAGTCGAGAAAACCGAGGCATAGAGAAATTGAGAAACCTGTTAGGTCACACAGCAGTGAGGTAGCAGAGCAAAGAGAAGAATCCAGGTTTGTGTGATGTCAGACCCCACATACTTTGTCTGTTATTATTACTTATTTTCAGCTGGAGCCAACCTATCTTTTTTTTTCTAGCTTTACATCTGGTCATCATCAGCCCCACATTGATGTCTTCTTGACTAATCCGTTGTCCTCCTGCATGTTCTGGCACCAATACATTTACTGGTGAAGAGGAACTCTTAACATATACATTCTAAAATCAGAACCTACCTCACAGAATTTAAGAAGTGCAAATAATCTCCAATCCAGAAATTTCCAAATAATCTGCTATTCTAAAGAAAAAACAATACATATTTTTATGTATAAAAATCAACATTTGGTGACAAATCAGAAGAATTAGCATAGATGTTTTGGTTCAGGATAGTATGCATCCAGAAGAATTGGTAAGGAAATATTTGAAAACCAAATTGAAAATTTAGTATTGTTTACGGCTAACTATGGCCAGTGGGATTGTGGGTAATTTCTTTACTTTACAATTTTTGTCTTTCCTGAAATTTGTACCACAATGAACTCATATTTCTTTTGTAGTCAGAAAAAAATGCTTTCTTCAAATAAAAAGCAAATTAATGGCAAATGGAACCTCACAGTATTATATTAGTCTTGTATTTCTTCAGGCGGTTCACTCCTAGGCGTGCATCCTGGTCACCTCCATAGGACACTGAGAGAAAAGCTGATCAATATTTCGGTGCCAAGGGGAGGAGGGATGGGCTGGTGAGAGAGGGAATATTTTAAAACTCTGTGAGCTCTGTTAGAAGTATGCCTCAGTTCACTGACCTTGAAAATTAACCTAAGGTAACCAGAGGACTAAGCCCCAGAATAAACAAACAAGCAAGAAAATTCATTTCCAATTTTGACCAAATGTTAACAACATGTTGTGCTTCCACGATGCCAAAACTTATTAATTTAATGAAAAACAACATCAGTCAAGTCATTGGAAATACACAAAAATCAATATGGGCGTTATTTTATAGATCAAGCTATCACTTTATAGATGGAATTTCTCTACTGTTTATGTATTTGTTTAGTTACCACTTGACATAGTTAGAGGTCACACCAGGTTCTGAACAGATACTGGTGCTGCCAAGAGAATAATTATGAAAATACTACGTTGCAAAAGGAAATGTGATGAAAAGTTTCTAGTACATTTCAGCGCTATAAAAGAACCATTGGAAACATTCCATTTTCTAATAAAGTGATTGCTAATTTTTTTTCTTTTGATAGCACAGTATAATCCATTTACTACTAGGTTGGAAACCTTTTGGTATAAAGAGATTATAGACTGTATGGAACAATCTTCCACACCAATAATAATCTCCCAGTCACACTGATGCATTAAACTACTTATAATACGAGTTGCTTGGTAGCTAATGGGAAAGGAGGCTCTGGAACTAAGGTATTTCATAATCTTTTATATTAAAGCACAGTTTCTATAATGGGGAGAGATGTTATTATAAGTTCTTGAGAATGTGGAGAGGAAAAGCCAATTATTTGTGTTAGCCAAAGAAGAGATACCGTACAATAATGGTATCTCACATTTATAAATTATAAAACTGTCAAATATTTGATGTGTTTTCCGATCTATTTTATCACCCTATTCCTGTCACAGCCCTATATCAGGTAGGTATTTTCACCCCAGATTGATGAAGAAACTAAGGCATGGTTAAGTCATTTGCTCAGTTACTGGTGGAGTAAAAACTATAACACAGGCCATTATACCTACTAAGTTGGGGCTTACTCACACACTTTTTTTGTCTTTCTTGAGGATTTGTTGTCATAGCTTAAAAATATCTGTATGAAAAGTAAAAACAAACAAATAAAAAGAAAAAAACCCCAGCACCCAGTTTGCTTTGTCTACATGACATTTACAGCTAGACATGCCCGAATCATTGAATGTGAAGTGCAGTGTTCTAAAAAGTTTGGGTAATTGACTACTATTTTTCTTCTTATCCAGTTGCTTTGACGTCATTTATGCCCAGCTGAAGTTAAGATATGGGAAGACATAGAGATGCATAGTGAGGATTATCTGGATCAAATTATGCATTTTATAGTAGTTGTGATTTAGGTTTGAATACAGCTAGATGTTTGTCACGTTTAGGTTTGTACAAAAAAGCAGTTAGTGGAAATAATGAGGACAAATTGAGAGATACATAATAGAATCTCATGCTTCACTTGGGATTTTTGGAAACATTTATTAAAAGGATTTTCCAATGTAAGCCCTCAATGATGTGTTGCTGAATACCCTTGGCTATTAACAGAGAAAGAGATTGAAATGAGGTAACTGGGATTCCTATCAAATGGGCCTGATGTGGTTATGTGCTGACACTGTCTTGGTGACTGAGACTGAGTGGGATACAGCACAGAAAAAATAAAAATAAGAAAAAACTGAGACCTTGCTCTCAGGGTGCTTAAAGTCTAGTGAATGAAGAAAGAAAGAAAGAAAGAAAGAAAGAAAAAAACCCCAAATACACGTATGCCATTTCAAGTGGTATTAGTAGTAGAATGAAAAATAAACATAGGTAAGAAGAAAGAGATCGAGAGTGGCTGCGGTTCTCTTTCAGATAGGGTGGTTAGGCAAGGCCTTTTTTTTGACAAGGTACAATTTTAATAATACTTTGCAATTTATGATTATGTTAAAAATCATAGAAAAGGCTGAGATTTTCACAGGTAGTGGACATGAAAAGATTAAAGCAATATGTGATGGCAGAATCATGTCATGTTCTTTTGTCCACCATGCTGCTTCCTCTACTGGAAGCTTCTCCTTTGCTCCCACATCCCACCCAGCTCTCCCCTTTACCCATGTGATTCTGGTAACTTCTATTTATTCTTCAGTTTCAACTTAGATGATCCATTGCTCAGATAGGCATTATCTTTTAAATTTTCCCTAAACACTCCATACTTGCACTTTTATCATAGTAATCATACTTGTAATTATGTGTTTAATGTCCATCTGTCCCACTTGATTGAGTTACTAGAGTGCTAAGATCATGCTTCTCTGTTCACCTTTGTATTTTCTTCCTTTTATCCCTGTAAATGTAGAGACTTAAGATAAAAACATAAGAGTTTATCTTCTATTTGGAGGATTGGACTTGCATGTCTAGATGTATATAATAATATGGAGTGTTTGAAGTTCAATTCTAAGAACATTATTGAGGGCAGCAAAGATGAGTGACAGTAAGTGGATTCTAGAGTGATAAGAAAATGGTTTTAGAATATTTCTGTTTTTGCATTGTGAAGATCTAACTAGCAATGCACTTTTCTGCTGTTGTCTGCTCTTCTAAAGAACCATATTTTTGGTTCTTTTATTGAACCATTTTATTGTTCTTCTATTGAACCATATAATGAAACATATTCTGGTAACTGAAGTCACAAATGGCTCTTTTTGCTAGTAGGTTGCAGTTGACTAGGGATGCTAGTTGCACCTTCTTGGGTTTATCTGGAAAAGCACCTAATAAGCTCAGAGAGGAGGTGATTATGACCATTGGTAGGCTTAAAAAAAGAGAGTGACATCTCTGGTTCACCTATTTTTAAAGACATTCTGCCTGCAAGGTGGAAAATGCATCGTAGGGGGCCTGAGTGGAAGAAGAGAGACTATTTATGAAGCTATATTAAAGCCCAGACAAGAGAACATGATAGCTTAGACTAGAGCTGTGGAAATGGAGAAGAAGATAAGTGAACATATTTGAGGTGTATCTTGGAAATAGGATCAAGAGGATTTATTTTATGGATTGGATATAGGGTGTGAGGGAGTTAAAGGTGCCTGCTGGTTTTTTCTGCAAGTAACTGGCTGGATGGTGGTGCCGTTTACTGAGACGGTGAAGCTTAGATGGGGGGGTGAGTGAAATTGAGTTCCATTATGGGTACTTCAAATTCTAGTTGCCAAATTGTACATCCAACTCTCTTTTTTTGGACTAAATTTGCAAATTATTACATTTATTATAATGTTTTAAAATGATTTCTTAAACTATTGTTCTTTTTCTGATTGTGAACTTGTAAGGATAGAATGCTTTTGTATTCACTTTTGTACTTGTATTTCTGCGGAATTAGCTGAATGAATGAATAGATGGTGGTGGGGACTTCCACATTGCTTACTATTTATCTCCCTCTCTTGCCTCTCTTTTTTCTTTCTTTCACTCCATGTGCGGTCTCCCTGCTCTCTTTGGTTTAACAAAAAAGCATTCAACTGGGAACATCACATTTGGGAACGAGTCTCCACTAGCTGTGTGACTCTGGAAGCTCCAACGAATATTTTTCTGAGCCTCATTTTCTTCATCTGAAAAGTGAGGCAATGAGAAGTGATCTCTAAAGTTTCTTCCAGTTTGAAAATTCTATAATTGGTATTTTTCTCTCTGAGATGTTGCAAATCCAACAATATGTACTTGTAGGTTTTTCTTTGTAACTGTTTCAAAGGAATGCATTTTTAGAAAGAGACACTTTAGAGATAATCAATTCGATTCACTCACATGAAAGATGAGGGAAGTAGAACCCTGAGATATACCTCCCTACTTAAAAAATGAGACTAAAAATGGTAATAATGGTAACAATAATGTAAGAAGAATGCTTATATCAAAAGATTCTTGTGGAACTAAAACCAGATAAAACATGCAAAGGTGCCTAGCCAAGAATAAATGTTCAATAAATGTTGGTTCTCACAATGATTATTACAGTTAGCTATCATGTGACTTGCCCAAGAATGTCTGACCAGTGAGTGGCAGAGCAGGGATTAAACCATTTCTCTTTGAGGCCCTTCCTATCTTTTCCCCCAGCAATCAGATCCGATTATGCTTCACACTCTGCAGATAGTGCACTAAAATGGTGATGAGCATACCTTAGGCAAGAGGTAAAGCCTGGGTTTGAAACCAGGTTCTGGTACTCTTTATCTGTGGCACTGCATAAGTTACTGAATGTTTCTAAATCTCAGTCTCCTTATCTGTAAAATGAGGCTAATAATAATGGGTACCACCCTCAAAGAGATGTAGTGAGGATAAACGATGTAATGTACGTCAAGTACTTGGCATTATTCGTGGAATGATAAGGTCAATAAATAGTACTTCTCCTAATTATCTGCCCCCCTCAAGACTTGCTAAGTGGCAGAAGTTTTCCACATTGCTTACATAGAAGTTATTACATGTACTCTTGAAGGAAGGTCTGGATACTGCCAGTCATGGCAGACAAAGATATCAATTCAAACATTGCCCTGGGAAATATTGTCAGAGCAGTTCAGTTTGGATGTTAGAAGATGACAGCAGTGCCTCAGGCCTAGACAGCAACCAGTACAGATTGAACAGGAGGATGAAGGGCCATTGGAGGGAGGTCTCCAGGAATGAAATGAAACTGTTAGATTATCCAGTGTGTTTGAATATGAAAAATATTATTGGTGTTTGACAGATCTGTTGAAATGTTTAAAAAACATTAGTGATAGTTCATGTAAATCTAACTAAACAAGACAAGTAACTTCAAGAAAATATGAGTAGTAAAGAAAATATCATTGTACATCATTTGACTTGAACAATATTAGACAGTCAAACTTATCAATACACTGATTACCTGTGTACCCAAAAGTGATAACTTCACTCTACTGGGAAGATGGGTGAGTAGAAGGGAAGGAGTTGAGGGTGGTGGTGAAGAAGAGCTAAATTCATATCTAAAATGGCAAGATGTCAAAGAGTAATATCTAAATTTAATAAATAAAAAGCAGTATTTATCTTTAGAAGCATGAAGGCAATTATAAGAAAAAGCAGCTAAAGGAGTTGAAAGTGATTATAGCTGGAGAACAGAGAGAGTGGGGAGTGGTGGGAAGGAGGCCACTGTCTTTTCTTGCATGCATTTACGTACTGCTTGACTTCTAAAACGATGATTACTTTGATAAAAAAATTAGAAAAAAGAGATGATCTACACCTATCTTTATTTTTTATGTCTTTCCTAAATGAAATAAATATAAGTTATCTGTAAAATTTGTATAAAGCTTTTCCTTTTGAAATGCTTATCAAGACTCTCACAGTGGTTTCAGAACTACAACTCCCACACGTTATGTATAAGGATATCTATAAAATGCAGTATTGGGAAATAGAATTTTTCTGACATTTAGATACAAACTTAAGGTACTATTAGTGTTGGAAATAAAGCTTGTATTTATTATATTATATATGCAAGGCAGTAAACCTTTATATTTTAGTTTAGATAATGGGTTACTAAACCAAAAAGGTGATTTTGATAGGCTCATTTTGTGATTTTGTTTTATACTTTTCAGGAAAATTTTCTACCATGCAATAATTTTATGTTTATTAGCAGATCCTATAATCTTAAAAACAATACGCTAGGAATTCTTATTTGGGGAAGGAGGTGAATGATGTCACAGTGTAATCACAGAATCAAATGGGAAGTAAGTTAATTTCTTAAATTACTTTGGATGGGTTTGGATCCTGGGCACAGGCCTACACACTGCTCATCAAGCTATGCTGTGGCAGCATCCCACATACAAAATAGAGGAAGATGGGTGCAGATGTTAGGTCAGCGACAATCTTCCTCAAGCAAAAAGAGGAAGATTGGCAATAGATGTTAGCTCAGGGCCAAGCTTCCTCACCACACACACAAAAAAAGACCTGACTGAGACCTACATTGTAAACTCACTCTATTTCCCGGATATATTAAGAACTGATATTCCATATAAGGCTTAAAAATAATATTAATGGGATTGAGTCAAGTAATTTTTAGGCATGATAATATATTTAAAGTAATGCACTTGAACTGGGACTTCTGCTTCCAGTAAAAATGAAGTGTTAGGAGCTGAATTTACACTTCTACCCAAAACAACCTAAGATGGACAAAATGTGTGAAATTACAAGTTTGAAGACATTGGACATCATATTCTAGGCAATAAAGTAGTCTCAATAAATTTAAAAGGATTCAGGTCACACAAAGCATATTCTCTGACCACAATGGAAATAAATTGGAAATCAATAATGTGGTCCATTTAACAAATTAACAAATGAAATGATTTATATTATACAACAATTTCAAGTGAAAATATCCTTTGATTTTAGGGAAAAAAACCTCTCAGTTTCCGTCCTTCAGGAGGAAAAATCATGTTGAAGTATAAAAATGACCAATATAGAAATATCATTTTAGGTATGAGTTTACAGTGGCAGAATAAAGTGGGTACTAGAGGGAAATAAGACTTATTCAGCAAATAAGCATGTGCTCTTGAGAAATGAAATGAATTAGAGACTTTGAGATCTAGAAGGTTTAATGCGTGAGGTAATTTTATTTTCTTCTTGAATTGCATATATAGCTTAAAAAACAGTGAAACACATCTCAGTCAGACGACATTTAAATAGGATTTAAACATCTTTGAACTAATTTTTTTTTTCCATAATGGTTGTTCTTTGGGGAGGATAGACATTTTCAAATTGGTTCTACCATACATGTATACAGCTAACTCACTTTATCTATTACTTCTGCTCGACACAAATATTGCTACTATGGAACTCTTCATTGACTTCCAATTACATCTCATCTACTCCCACATCTGTGCCTTTGCTCGTGTTGGAACTCCACATGGGTACCTTTCCCACCTCTTTCCATCTTACTTTCCAAACCCTCTATTTAAGTTCCATCTTACTTGCTATAGACTTTCCTTCAACTATTCTGACCTGCCAGTGATGTTCCTTTCTCTGAACTCTTATAGAATTTCGTATACGGTAATGCGCTGCATAAGGCCATTTCTGTTAATCATGAGCTGCATATATGATGGTGGTCCCATAAGATTAGTACCATATAGCCTAGGTGTGTAGTAGGCTATACCATCTAGGTTTGTGTAAGTGCACTTGATGATGTTTGCACAATGACAAAACAGTCTAATGAGGCATTTCTCAGAACATATCCCATTGTTAAGTGCTGCATGACTATACAATCAAGACTAAAGAAGTATAACACAGACTCTCTTATTCATTAATTTTTAATTCAGTGGGTTTTAAACCATAGTATACATAATAATCACTTGGGAGTGATTATAATAATGCAGGTTTTGAGCCAAATCCTCAGAAATCTCAATCCACTAAGACTAGGGGATCAGGAATTTGTATTTTACCAAAGATCCTGGAATATCCTGATGTGGTCTGCACATTATGCTTTGGAAAAAAAAAACCCACCTCTTTAATGGATTTTAATAATTCAGTCTAGTTTATTGATAGAGATGCACAGTGTCTAATCCTCCTTTTATATCTTTATATCAACAAGTAGAGTCCTAAACATATAATGGATGCTCAGTAAATGCCGATCAATTTATCGAAGCAGTGCAGTTACCCATTTGATGTACGTACTCCAGTTATTTTTGTTTATAACGGTTGCATAGCCAGGTATCTTAATTTTTAAATTTTTTTCTAAACTTGTGATTTTGCTTCTCATTTGAATAATAGAACTTTAGAGCTGAAAGGGACTTCTCAAATTAATTTAGCTAGGTTCTCTGATTTTTTGATGAAGCTATTGAGGGCATGAGAGGTTAAGTGACTTATCCAAGTTCATGCAGTTAATTAGTGAGAGCTACATCTACAGAAGCCAAGTCTCCAGGCCCCCAAGCCTAGTGTTCTCACTGCTGCACGTGTCTCTTACTAAGAGATTTGCCCAGTTACTCTAGGTAGTGATGCAAGTGATAAGATTTAAAACATCCATTTCTCAATAAATTAACTGAATAAAAACTTCATGTAATTCTAAAGAACTCACAGCAGCTGTTGCTTTAGCTTATTTGGTCTGGATAATTTGGGGTCAGATAATTCCTTGTTATGGGTCTGTCCTGTGCATTGTAGAAATTTTAGCAGGATCCCTGGCCTCTAATCGCTGGTTGCCAACAGCACCCTTTACCCCAGTTGTGCCAATAAAAAATGTCTCTAGACATTGCCAAATGTCCCCTGGGAAACAAACTCACTCCCAGTTGAAAACTTCTGCTTTATACGGACAAGGACATAGATGCTTGGGTGCTTGGATTCTTATATTCTTGGGAAGACTCCTAAAGGGTCTTTCAAGACCCTTTCGAAACAGAGATTTCTGCATGAGACGATGCTTTGCATTTGAAGCCATCACTATCTGAAGACAATATACACATATGTTGTAAACAAAAGGATAGTGAAGAGAGCAGTGCAATGTTATAAAGTACTAACATATGTACTAAGGCATATGATGGTGTTATTTAGATGGACTTTTATGGCCTTTTTATTTATATGAATTTTTATTATGCTCCTTTTTATTTTATTCCTCAGTGCTACAGAGCCTATTATTTCTTTAAGTGGCACATTATGGTGTAAAGAGTGGTTTTCATCATATATAAACCGCTGTGTATATATTGTAGACATGAAGCATTTATCTTGCGGATTTTTCAAAAGACAAGAAAAATTATGTAGATATACCCTAGGGAAAATGTAAATGCATATAATGCTTTGTTATAGGCAATGTGTCGTATCTTTTTTGTCCTCCCCTTTCCTTGAACATAGATTAGGGAAACTTATTTGACCACTTTAGCCAAGCTTGACCTTAATGGAATAATTTCTTAATAGATATCTGCTCATCTTTGCTGCTGTGCTGAAGGAAACAGCATCCTTCTGTTCTCACAGGATAGGAAACATGAACTGAAGTTTAACAGATGAGCAACGTATTATCAAGCAGCTGCCAGAGAAACAGCTCTTTAGTGTGAGTCCAAAATAAAAGAAGAGAAATATTACTTAAGGAAAATTTCATCCCAAAGAATAGCTTCTGACATAGAAGTAGCATGGAGGGGGTGGAAGGTTGAATTCCAGTCCTGGCTCTGTCACAAGGACACTTTCTGATCGTGGGCACATTTTAATTTATCAGTTAATGATGATGGTGTTGGGCTAGATGATCTTGTACATGCCTGTACTGCACATCTACAGTACAAGCTCCAATTATTTATATTGCTCAGAATAAAACATTTTTCAGCAGAAGGAAGAAAAATAGCACTACAGAAATGCCCAAAGTAATAATGTAAACTTCATCAGGAAAAACTGTCCTCTTCTAGACAGTTGAACATGGAATTTTACTTAGAAGACATACGCACGGAGAGACCTCGTACACAATGGTTCTAATTAAAATAAAAAAAACCCAATAACCTCCAAATGATTTTCTTCTTCTATGGCTAAAACAAAATATTGTATTTGCTCTTAGCAGTATTCTGCTCAATTAAGTCAATTAGTGGTTTTTACTTAAAGGAAATAATATTCAGCAATTATAATATTGATGATTTTTATAATTAAAATATAGGAATTATAAATATCAAATGCTTAAACTCCAGTTAGCTTATTAACATGCAGTAGAGAATACACACCTACATTATTGATATAATTTTTCTTATTTAATCCATGACAACTAAGCACTGTCAGCCCTTAATACCATTAGAGCAAGCTCTCATACAAGTTAGCTCCTGGCCAAAGTCTGACACAGGCAGTCAATATCTGGGCATAATTATGTTGATGGACGAAAAAGTCACCTTTTTGTATGTTGGCTGAATGCTCACTGTGTGTAGGGAGACCAGCTGTTGCACTTTTGATTTCACCCTAAAGATTGGGACAAAAGGTCAGGGATCTTTTGATGCAAGCGAATTAAAATATCAATGATAATGCACACCTTGTAAGCTTGTTCTTAGATCAGTGTGAAAAGCAGAAATTTCTTTTTCATATATATTATGACTGTGCACTTTGGGGTAATGATTTAGATGTGTAAGTGCCGAGAAGATCTATATGTTAACCTTTGAAAGAATACTCAGAGAAACATCCCGGGAGTTGTTTTTTCTTCCTTTTCAAAATTGGGTACATTAATGTGTGTTCCTCCTACTCACGCCAAAGGGCAACTGAGTTTGGGAAGGAAAATTGCAAACATGGAGAAAAGTAGCTTCCTTCAGATCATTACTGAAACCAGGCAGGGATACTCTTTCCTGGTGGTGTCAGGCCTCTGGTCGTGTATCTGTGGATATTCCATCTGAATTATTGAATTAGCTTTGTCTCCTTAGATCAAAGTGTGATCTACGGACTACCTACCTCAGAATCACCTGTATTTCTTAAAATGCATATTCCCTAGCCTCACAACCAGTTATTCTGTTTCCGTAGGTCTGGGGCAGAGCTCAGGAATATACACAAAATTCCAGGTGATTTTGATACCATTAAAAGTTCTCAAACCACTGACTTAGGCAACAGCAGCCAGAACTCAGTCAGGACAAATATTTTGTCTTTGGCTTGCCTAGTTTTCTGCTCATTCATTTCCCAGTGACCCCCTCATCCCTCTTCCATCCCCTACCACCAGCTTATCTAGGTTTCAGTGAACTGTCAACTATTGTGTGCTAATGAGAACTTAATTAGTCCCTTTAGTGGACATTTCTATTTTAATAATAATAATAATATCTGCCTGTATAAATTTCAAAGCTCGTTCCTCTTCTACACACATACTTCTGGTGCTAGAGGCTGCAGAGCATTTTCATATGGTGAAATGACCTTGGCTCTGGACTTCTTTGTGACCACTCTAGATGAGTGGATGTGTTGGGAAGTAGGAGCACTTCTGGACACCCTCCTAAAGTGAGATGGTTAGCAATAACTTAGGTCCACATGGAAGTGACTGTAAGCCACACAAATATATTCCATTAAGGTCCAACTAAATGTAACTATTCACAACTCAATTTCCCCTTAGGTGGATGTCCAAGAATCCCTGCACTCACTCCAAAGCCACAGTATACAAGGAGAGGAAGTACGCGAGAGGGGAAATTTGATGGGAAAGAGACAGTGGCCTTAATTGATTGTAGTTCAAGTATCTTCTTTTGCGAGTTTTTGAAAAATATATGATTATGAGAACACCTTGTTGTTCCCCTCTGTCAACTCTTCCCTCGAAAGGGCCCAGGAAGTGAGGGGTCCTGAAGCTCAAGCTTCATTAGCTTCTCAGTAAACTCACTTCTGCCAATACCTAGCTCGGTGACAGACGCCTTGAGCTGTACAAAACAGATGTATAGTAAATGCATGAATGAATAGAAAGGGTATAAATCTTATTCTCTCAGCATTTCAGATGAGGAATTTAACAACATTTTTGAAGTCACATAACTTAATAAAATAACATTCATGTTAAAAAGCAAGTTTCCTGTTCATGGATTTTCCTATATGTCTCAAAGATGAATACTTCTAGTATAGTCCATTGTTGCTTGAGTACAATGTTTGGCATTGCCTTGGGTTTAGGGAGCAAGCTGTGCAGTAGTATACTCTCTCCAAGAAAATGTTCACCTGCATAAGGCCATTCTCTGTTAAAAGGAATTGAGAAGAATGTGATGGCTATCAGGTTATTTTTTTTCTAGATATCAAAACTCTCTGACCTAGTTAACTTGTGAGTTCTCAAGAAGGCTGTTAAGTGGTTGCCTAAACGTTGGGGGATGGAGAGAGAGAGGGATATTAATGTTTCCTGACAGTGTTCCAATCAGACCGCATAATACGCCTCTGATGCTGCCTTTGCCATGAGAAGAACTTTCACTGACTCAGTTCACTAGAGCCAACGTGGAATAGGGGTTGAGAGTGTGGTGTCTGCACTTGGAGATTCTGGGCCCTCAATACAGTCTGCTGCTTACTGTGTGACCTTTGCCAGTCATTTAATCCTATTGTACCATCACATTTTCACCTGTTAAATGGGACTATTTTGAAGATTGAATGAATTAATATTGTGATCCCTAAGTGCCCAATAATGCTAACAATTACTGTCATAATAGTTGATCTTGTCTTTGATACTAACCCCCTCTTGACTTTGGCAAACACGTTATACAAGTGGGCCTCAGTTTCCTCACCAGTAAAAGGAGTGGTTAAATTATAGTCCAGATTCATAAAATTCTATAATAGGAGTAGCCTTGGATCACTATGTACCACACTTATAAGAAATTATTTTGAAGTCAGAGTTGTGAAACTCTTTTGTTTAATAATTGAAAGATAAAAGCCCACTCACTCCCTAGCATCTTAAAAAATAAATGAAAAAAATCCAACAAGTTGGCCTCTTTCTTTCTCTTTGGAAACAAGTATCCTGAAGAGCCAGTCTTGTTGCCTAATGAACCAAGAACCCAAACCTTGGATTTCATTACTGTTATGATTCCAGATCCCACCAGAGTCTCTTATTAAATGTGGCCTCATTAAGTGCAAAAGGCAATGCACTTCTCCATGAAATTGTGCTGAGCTGACTTGTGGCTGACAAAAGCCAAAATGAAATGTAATTATTTTAAATCTGTTCCTATTGGACTGGAGTTGCACATTACAGACACACGCAAAACTACTTGGGAATTCTCATTTATCCAGGCTCTGTTCTGAGTAAGTGTACTGAATATCAAACCTATTTAATAAGGCTCTGTCAATAATAAAAACTAAATATGAAACAACTCCAAGGTGTCATCCTGTTTTGAGTAAGTTACCTCTAAGAATAACCCAATAGCTTGGGTTTTTTTCCTTTGTCTAAGATAGAACCATTTATAAACAAACCCTCTAACACTTGCTCCATACCAGAAATGGTTTTAAGCGCTATCTATGTGTTAACTAATTAACTTGTTTAATCTGTTTTAGAGGAGGAAATAGTAACACAGAGAGACTATGCAGTTTACCCAAGATGGTATAGCTCATGAGTATAGCTATGGTTAGGAAGTCTAGTCTGGATCTGTGGTTGTAATCACTAAACTACTATTACTGCTCAAATTTCTCCTAAATTATATCAGTTTCCTTAAGGCAGAGAGACACACTAAGCACTGAACAGTGAGAACTGAAACCACAGAATGCCAATTTGTATCTGGTGATATTTATGTCTTATTTTGCTTCTCAGTGAGGAAGAATATGTTATCAAATGCAGCCTGATTTTGAAATAGGAGAACCAGCTAATAGGTAGTTATAAAACTTGCCTGAGGTGAGCTGCAGATGTTAGTGAAAGCAGGAATAGGTACAAGTTTCTGACTGACTCTGTTTCTTGGCTAAAACCACTAGAGAAAGTGTCTTTCCAGTGACAGCCATCAAGGGCTGTAGGGGATAGAAATAACTGGGAGACAATTAGTGACGCCAGAGGGAAGTGACAGAACATAACATGCTTGGGGGCAAAAGGGAGGTTGCAGATACCTGGCTTATGCTAATAACTTCACTGGCAACCTCAACTTAAAACAAAATTAATGAAATATTTTAAAGTGGTATTCCAAAAGGATCCTACTATTCAACACTTGAGTTTCAAGCATCCACATTATAGAATTAGCCCATATTTTTCATCCCTGAAGTCTTCTTTTAGAGGCAATGACACTCGGACAGTCCTACAAACACTTCCCTAGACTTATTGGGAAGAATTAGTGCTTCTGCATTTCCTTGATTTTGAAAGTATAGTACTAATTTATATTAGAAACAGTGGATCTTGAATAGGAGTATTATATACAAAACAAAATAAAACACAGATTGGAAAACAAAAATCATTTATAATCCCACTATTCAGAAGCTAGAAGTTAACATTTTTTCCTATGCATATTTATAGTTATAAGAACTTTGGGATCACACGCATCTACAATTTTGAATCTTGTATTTCACTTTACATAAATATTTCTCCAGATCATTACGTATTTTTAAATTTTGGATTTGAAAACACCATTTAATGAGTGGATAATAATTTGTTGCACATTGTACTGTAACTTATTTGATATACTCCTATTGTTGCACGATTAGATTGTTTGCAGATGTCTGTTATTTTGAATAATAAGTATTTTTTCCCTCCCCAAAGCCTGAGTGCGTGGTTGTATGTCTTGCTTGTAAGTCCTTCTCATTCTTCTATGCGAGCTGCTGCCACAGCGTGGCAACTGACAAATGGGTGGTGTGGTTCCATGACCAGGAAACGAACCGGGCTGCTGAAGCAGTGCAAGTCCTGAACTTTAACCACTAGGCCATCAGGGCTGGCTCAATAAGTATTTTTATACATGAATCTTTGTCTGAATTTTTTATTATTTTTAGAATAGTCATTCTTAGGATAGGCCTTCATTTTCAAAGACCGTATAGTTTAAAATAAAATCTTTAATATGTATTATAAAAGTATTTTACAGAAATTTCCTTACTGATTTTTGTTCTATCTGCTGTATAAAAGGATGTCTGTTTCACCAAATCCTCAACCTCATAAATAATTTTTTATATTTAAATGCTGGAGCCTTATCATTAAAAATGTCTTAGTTCATTAAATAGGCCAACCATCACATCCTATTCAATTCTTATTTCTTAAATAAGTTCACTTGTCATCTGTGTTCCCTCTTCTGCAGATGAATTGTCTTCATCTTTTGACTGAGGTCAAAAATATTGTGATCAAAACACTGGAAAATCTGAACCAACTTGTTGCAAGTGAAACATACTAAGTCCCAAACAATTTCACAGGAGTTTAAAAGTTTTCCTTTACCAATGTTCATCAAGACTGTTTTTATGAGAAATGTGGAAAGATTTATTCCAATCAAATAATGTTTATAATATCTTATAAAAGGTGGTAAATTGTAAATAGGGCAGAATTATAGTTTACAATTTTGGAAGAAAGGAAAACATTCTTTATATATAGATATATTCCTGAGTGTTATTTACTTGTCTTAGGTATAATCCATTGCTTCTGCACTCTTCTTATGGTTCATAACAACTTGGAAGAGAAAACAAATGAGTGAGAAAGCAGAGTTGTACAAACATTGTCAAATGTCTCTTCCCTACCTCTAACCTCTATGGGTTAATCAGTCCAATGGCTTCTTTGACCCTGTCCACCATATTAGCTTTCCATTTGTTCAAGTAGATCTACAGCTTTGAAAATGTGCATTTTGTTTGAATGTTTCCCCCCTCAACTCCCTGGTGTCTCTTTTTCTTAAACAAAGGGCACAAATTTGCTTAGCTTCAAAATTTGTCTGTATTTTTCAGAAATTAATGTGGATCTTCCCAAGTCTGAGAATAATAATTCCATTTGGCTTAACTCCAGTGATCGTCAGAAAAAAAACATTGCAAACTGTAAGGAGAGTAATGATTTGTAGAAATCTGCAGGGGGCCCTGGTCCTTGGTCCAGGAGTATTACTGCTGACAATTACACAAATAGTGTTCCTATGCAATTATCCCAGCAATAACCGATAGCAAGCAAAAATTATAGAGGCCTGATGTGATTTATGCCTGGACGTTTCTATGTAGCACTTTGTTTGAATCTTTATTTTTTTCTTTTCTTTAAAGAATAGAATCAGTCAACTCCTTAGGAGAATATAATTTTCTTCATCTAGTTTTAAATGGCATTAGCACAGCAATCAGATGTCAAGGTGAAAGATAAACATGTCTGCTTCTGGGTACATAAACGGTGAAAATACCAGGTAATATGGTAACATCTCCCTGGCTTTTGCATTTTAAATAGCATTAACCTTGTGCAGTGTAGAGTTATGATTTCTTAAACTACTTTCTCTCTACAATAGGCAATCAGTTCCATGGCTTAAAAATATACTGTGGACTGTCAAGTTTTTCTACTGGATGTGAGTGCATAGAAAAAAATTCAATTTGTTTTGTTTTTTCATTTTTGCATGATTACTGTATTGTATTCATTTCCACAATTCCTTCAATGTCACCATTCCACTACTCTTAATTGAAAACTGCTTGTGTTTACTGTTTGCCCAGGAGATTACATTTCAGGACATATGCAGTACACTTTAAGCAAATCAGATTGGAGGAAAAAAATACATTTTTCCTTTTGAAAGATGCAGGTATTAATGGTCATGTGTGAAGTGTGTTTAAAAGTAATAACCTACAGGTCTGTTTCACTCTGGCAGCCATTTTAATGAAAACTAAATGCAATTACAAAATGGAAGAGGGAAAAATCACTTGTGTACCAAGTCCCCTTCAACCGACCCCTTCTATCAAAAATGCCTAGAAACTGAAAGACAATTTTAGTGAAGCTGCCTTTGGAAATTGTGCAGACTCTGTTTGGCTGAAAAAGAAAAAGGCAGAACTGGAGAAACAAATCTATTTCTCTACCCTTAATGCACTGAATGTAAAATGGATTCCAGTGGACAAATAAATTATCTCCTCCTCAGAGTTTAAAAAGATGACATCCCAAAGGATTGGACATTTGGAAGTTTTTTATACAATGTTTCATATTTATTTCTGAGGGAGATGGCAGGCATTTTTTGCTTATTATATCTATTAGAAAAACAGAACCAATCTAATAATTTTTTATATTTAAATGCTGGAGCGGAAATTGTCTGGTACACGGTTATTGCTAAATAAATGCTTGTTAGATTAAGTATTATTTGGCATAGTCTTGGCTTGAAGCCTGGGCCAGTTTCATGACTATTTGGCTTACTGGGACTATATCCAGGTTTTAGTCCTAATCCAGGATGGGTCTTAAAGTGACAGAGGGGCTGCTCAGCAAACTTTCTTGGGGTGCTAATTTAGCATATATGTAGCAATCCAGCTCCAGGTTGATCTATCCACCCAATATTCTCTTTGTCCTTCAGTCTTCTAACTAGCCTATCTCCATGGATTTAATGAATCATCAGGAACCATCAGGTTAACCTGTTCAAAGAAAGGAATCAATTATCTCGAGTCACGATCATCTTAATCATTTGTTCTGTTTTATAAAGACTATGAAGGCTATAGGTCCTCCCCAGGTGAGACGTATGACTAATTCCATATCATCACGTAGTCCTCTGACTAGAGTTGGGATTCCTTGTGCCACTGGGAAAACTTTCAACTCTATTCATTTCCAAGAACATTTCTTATAAGAAATTCTTTGATTTAACTGTTTAGTATTGAATTTAGTATTTAGTATTGAATCTCTAGAGAGCTGAGAAGGTCACATTAATAGCCAGGGTGTGATTTTAATTCACAAAACCTTAAGAGATACACAGGATATTTAGGGTGGAAACTTTAGGTTGTTAAGAGCTAAAATCTTGGTCCCAACAGGATGTGAGTCCTAGGGAGCTTATAAAATGAAGGAAGTAAACAAAAAAAAAAAAAAAAAGAAAAAAGGTTATGTAAATGTTTGCTAATGTCATTGCTTAGGTGTTAGCCTTCTGGCATTTAGGATGATACTAAAGTTGTCTAAAAATACAATGATAGCCAGGGGCAGTCCTTCAGTATAATGAGACAGATGTGATCCAAACCTAGAGATGATGCACTCATCAGTGGAAGAGAGAGGTGGACCATATGGTGTGAGATCGGCTCACATCTATCAGGATGAGCCCGTCAGTGCTCTATGGATTTGAAGCTGAGGGTGTTGTGCTAATGGGTTGTAGACGTTTGGGTATATGTGGGTAGGTAAGTGAGCAGCAGTCCTCAGCACTATGAATTGTGAGAAGGGTTCTTATTCTATTAGCATATGTTATTTACATTTTCCTCATACCTCCACATCCTTTCTCATTTTCACAATTCAGGAAAAGTCAAACGGTATTTGGGAAGAAAAGAGGCTCTGGAGATATTTGTTTAGAAATTAAAAAATAAACAGAACATGGCTGATCTATTTCCTGGATTCTTTAGCCTTTTCGATTTTTAGTCCTCTTGTTCCCTGGGAAGGCTCTTTGCCTGACATGGTATAGTCTGGTTACCAAAGCAATTGGGTTTATAACAGTATGTGAAAGAGGATTTTAAAGATTTTAAAAAAGAGAGAAACAGTAAGACCTCAGCTTTTCTAACTGGAATTCTAATTGGAAGCAAGTAAATTTTAAACTGCAGAGGGGGATCTCAAATTGGTGGAAATTGCCAAGATTTCCTG
This sequence comes from Tapirus indicus, assembly GCA_031878705.1. Taxonomy (NCBI): domain Eukaryota; kingdom Metazoa; phylum Chordata; class Mammalia; order Perissodactyla; family Tapiridae; genus Tapirus; species Tapirus indicus. The sequence goes on from CM062917.1 coordinate 105,859,247, forward strand.
ATTTTCTTGGGGTTTAAGTCCCTTTTGAATAAGGACATATCTAGATGCCATTTTCTGCCAAAGCTTGATAGTAGGGAAGGATAGCCCTTGGATGGCAGTGTGGTAGGGCCCTACAGTTTGGCTTCGTTTCTGATAAACGGCAGGTCCTCGGTAAAAGGCACTGAATGAAAAGATAGCATGCAACCCAGATATGCTCGTGTCAAGAACCTGTGGTTTGGATGGTCAGGAGTGAACATAGTCCACTGATTTTGGAAAACTGACACACAACCAATAGACTGAAGTCCAGTGGGAGTTATTTTCTGCTCAGCACTCCATTGGCGGCTGCATTTGTGAATCAACTAAGGGCAGCTTTTATTGATATGGTCACTTTGCTTTTAGTTCCCATTTTGAAGTGTTCCTCTTTGATGGATGCGTAAGGAATCCGCTTAGACTCCTCTGACAGAAGACACTAGGCAGAAGATACGACTAGATTTTGAGCAATCCTGATTCCACAAAAGAGATGACATAGACTGCTGAGTAAAACACAGCAAGCCAGTTTGTAAAGAGACCAAGCATTATGTGACAGAAGCACCTAAGTCACTGTTCAGCCTGCTTGTCTTTGAGTGCTGGAGAGAAGGCTTCTGTTGGAAAGGAGAAAAGAAAAATTTTCTCAAGGCCAAAGCACACCAGGTTGTAAAAGCTTTGAGTAGAAATTTGTTGACCCCTTGTCCCGATCTCCTCAACTTCATTTCTTTGTTCTTCTTGACAAGGACCCTCGGCTAGAATTTAGGCAGTTTCCTTCACAGTTCTCGTCTATGATTTGTTCATTACTAGTTTTGAACCTTCACTTATTTCTAACAATTTCTAACTTACAGAATATATTCTCTGCCTGTCATTTGTATATCTATTTTCTGTTTTTGTTCTTCTTCAAAAACTTGGCTTAAATCTAACTCTTGGGGAAGCATTTCAAAACTAAGCCTGTCCTGGCTACGTACTCCTTGGTTAGCCTTTCTTCCGTATTTGGAACAAATGGACCTGGTTTAAGTTGCTATAATTTGTAACTCCTGCACTGGGGTTCAATATTTGGTAACTATATATTTTGGTTACTTCTGCATATGGACAGCCATTCTCCCCAACTATAGTGTCACCACCTGTGGCAGGAACATGTTTGCTTATACAATGTATTCTTCCCTCCTCCCTCCATCCAGGACAGGCCAGTGATTGACAAACAGCAGGCACTAAGCATATTTTATAGTTATAGATCCTAAAATAAGAAGTGTCTTTATGATGGACCCGCTTAAAAGGTAAGTACCAGGGAAGTAGAAAAAAAGAGTGATTGCATAAAGTGCTGTGTTCTGGGTATCTACTGCTGCCTAATAAATGATCCCAAAATGCCATGACTTAACACAACAATAATCTGCACTTAGGGTTTCAAGGAACTGCTTAACCTTGCTCCATGTGGAGTTAGATGGGCTTTCTCAACTGAGCCTGGAGGAGCTCATTCCTAGACTGCTCACTTACCTGCTAGGCAAGTTGGCTGTGGTTGCTGGCTGGGAGTTCAGCTGCAAGTGTTAACTGGGGGCTTTGGTTTCTCTCCATGTGAGTACCTCCATGAGGTTACTTGTGCTTCCTCACAGCATGGTCGATGAGTTCCAAGAGAGAGTGTTCCAAAAGGCAGGAAGTAAAGCCAACAGACCAGTAAAGGGCTATGTCTAGAACAGGTATAGTCTTACTTCATCAGAAACAAATTCTGCCTTTTTACTGGGGAGTGGCACGGTCATATTGTAGAATACCACATGTGATGGAAGATATTATTTTGACTATATTTGGAAAATACAGTCTACCAAATGCCGCTTTACTAATGAAACTACATAGTAAAGTCCCATCGTGTAAAGGGAGGAAAGCCCTTAATAGTGAACTCTTCTCAATGTTAATTGATGATAGTTAATGTTTATTTGTTTCTTATTCTGTATTGAGCACTGGGCTAAAAGGTTTATACATGATTGTTCATTTGATTCTCACAAATTATGAGTTGGACATTTCTTATTGTCCCCATTTTACAGATGAGGAAACTGAGATACAAAGAGGTAATGTAATTTGCTCAAGGTCACCACTATTAAATGACAAAGGCAGGATGTTAACCTAAGTGGTCCAACCCCAGAACTCACACTCTTCTGTCTCCTGTTCAATGACTATATAGAGTGAGACATTGTAATGTAGCGTACTGGCACTCATTTGTCCAGGGGTTAAGAAGCTGGGTTTGGGTCCATGTGCTCATGGGGTACTAGAAGCCTCTGTGATTATTACACAGCATGGCCATGTGTGTGTTCTTTGCTTTTGTCAGAGTCTTAAAAGGTATACATCGTAAACTCTTGAATGTTAAAAAAAAAGCAATGTTAACTAGTCCCCTTTTTATTAAGGCAGGCTTACTCTCAAATATCTTTCAACAAGATCAGTTAACTTCTTTCTTTGAAACCTTCAGAAAGAGGCCTGCACAATACCTTGGGGCATGCCTGCTTGGGGCTTGTGGCTTGGTCAAAGTTCCAGCCACTCTTTCACAATCCTTATAATCTTGTGTAAATTACTGACCCCTCCCCTCAGGGCCTGGTTTCTCGGTTTGTAGGATAGGGCTAATGACCTTTAAAGGTTGGGAGGACAAAATAATATACTGTGTGTAATGTACCCAGCAGTGATAGGTTTTCATTAGTGTTATTTCCTTTAAAGGTATTTTGAGTGTTGCACAGAACTGGTGCCGTAAAAACATTTCCTTCTCAAGTAGGTGCTACCTTCTAAAGGCAGGACAAATTCCCAGAGAAATCCGTGTACCAAATCAGTACATGTGACTAAAGGGCCCAGCTGACATTTCAGCGTTCAGTAGCATGCTAGACTCCATATTTTCCTCCTTGTGTGAAAGCATTCTGCAGATTTAGTACCAAGTGAAGGGATACAGAAAATCAATCCAGGCAATTGCTTCTTCACTCTCTGATCAGTTCTTCCCAGTTTATCCCCAGCTTTGAATGCACCTAATCTCTTCTGTGTAGACCAATAACTACCCCCACCCCAGTCCTATCATAAATAAAAGGGGCTCAAAGTGCTTCACACACATACAAAGGCTTGTTATTAAAATTCCTGTCTTCCCTAATTTGATATTTTCTTAATAAAGCCTGGAAGAGATTTTTACTTTAATTTTAAATTCTTATAATTACTTACGTTTTAAATGGATTCCTTTATTATCAGCTTTCATGAGCAGAATATTTTTTTAAGAACAAACATGAACATGTCTTTGTGGGAGGCGGGAGCTCTTGTATGTAAGGGAAGTGTAATTGGTAATTCTTTCAGAGTGCTTTTCTCAAGTGACCACGTGGACATCCTTCTAGACACAAAGAGTTAGAGTAGCTGAGGTTTGAGAGAGAAGGTTAATAAATGGTTAAGGGTGAAATAGGCTTTTAATTTTGTCTTTTAATTTTTTTAATGTCTGGGAGACAAGGAAGCCAAAAAAACTTGGTTACTATTTGGAATGACATATATTAACAATGCTTCCAGTTTAGTCTCTTTCTTTGTTCTTGGGACCTTTTCTTACAGGTAAGTTCATTTCCTTAAAACATTGAAAACAGCTGAGCTGGATTCTTATATCTCTTAGGTCCAAGTCACCTATGACTCCAAACCTTTCCTTTTACGTGACTGTTACTTATATTTAATAACTTTTCCATTTCTCTTTTTTAAATTGTTTCATACAGCAGAATTCAACTTATTTTATAGTTCGAATCGATCATTTGAACTGCCTAACTTTCTTGCTTGCTTTTCCTTTTAATTATTTCAGCAATGACTGTCATCCTTGTTGTTGATTCCCTATTTTGCTATAGATTTTTTGTTGTTGTTTGGTTTTTGGAAGTATAATGAGCCACAGGAAAAAGAAAAAAACTTTGGAATGTTGATCACATCCCCCAAATTTCAGGGCATCAATACAAACATAAAAAGATCTAAATTTGATTTTAAAAAGTGTCTTTTCTTTCTTCTCTCACCTCCTTTGTGGCTTAGGAGATCTGTATTTACAATTCTCCTTAGATTAGCAAGCCACGCTTTTGTCTTACGTGTTTTCATTAAAATTCACAAGCAGACAAACTCATTATTCGGATCCCCAAATTTAATAAGAGTATAAATGTTTTTGGTTTCCATTTTCTTCCTAGTTCCTTAAGACACAGTAATTGCCTTACCCTGAAAATACTCATTTTTGTCTCTTAGAAGAGTTCAACAAAACTTTCAGCAGTTAAGCCCATAGGTGCACGCGCTTTTCAGTGTTGATAGAGAGCTTGGTCTGGGTCTGGTGCCTAAGCAGAGCCAAGTGTAGCCCCTATCGATTTAGGTCTGTAAATTATATTCTTCCTACAAGATAACCCTACAGAGACATAGACTTCAGTCATAGAAACTCAAATATTTCAATGAATACAGAATGAGTCATCATGATGGCACCAGCTTGAAGTGGTCATGACCTACTGGGCCAGTTCTCAACTTGCTTGCCAACTCTGATTCTTTTATAGTGGTTGCTGGAAGCATCGGTTTTCTGAAATCACAACCGGGCCGACATGAAAGATTGCCAGGACTGATGATTCATGTCTCTCACTGAGGTAAAAATGGTAATGGGAGAGCCATATATTTGCCGTCTTTATTATAGGCATTCATTATTTACTAAGAAAACAAAGAAGGTCTCCTTTTCATTTCATTCAGATGCCTCCACTGCAAAACAGGATCCTACTTGAAAGGTTATCATAACTCATTTCTGAACTTCTTAGCACCCTCCTAACTTCCAGACATATAGTATAGTCAGGTTATATAAAAAAATAACAGCTTATGTAGAAATTTATCATTATCAAAAGATTATGAGTTGTTAAGTTTGATTTCTCAGACCAACCTTCTCATTTTATGAAACTAAACATAGTCACAGACCCGCTTTACTCCTTGGCAGCAGATACCTCAGAGCCTACTGACATTTGAAAACCAGAGAAGCTGAACACTGACTTTCAAAGAACACACTCAAATTCTAGAAAAAAAGGTGATCTGATCTGTATGACTGTGTTTGATGTGATACACTACAAGGGAGTATACTTTTTGGTCGCAGAGATGCTCTCATTTCTGAAGCAGCCACTTATCTGAACCCATATTATTTCTGTTGCGCCCTCCAATGGTGGGTTGTTGGCAAGTATTTATTACCTTTTCTGCAGTGTGTTAAGTTAAATTCCTTTTCCATGGCAACTGGGCCCTGAGGGAATGTCAAGGAAAGGGGGAGAGGGAGAGGAGTATGGGATGAGATGTCTGGTTCTATAACTTCCTTCCAGGCCATTAGTTGATCTATTAGATCAGCTTTTCTCAACCTTTTGTGTGTAGATTTCCTGGAAGAGTTGTTGAATTATGTGCAGCCACTTTCAGCAAGCTGCTTGGGTCAGGGGGCTTTTCTTTGGCATTTAGCTCCCACGTACTTAAACAAAACCTCAATTTGCTGAGGTTTTTAACACTAGAAGCTTGTTCTCCTTATCCGTTTTTATTATTTCTTCCATGCATTGTTATTCATAACACATCTGGCTGCAGGTTATGGCATTTTGGCTGCATTTCACCATGTTAACCTCTGTTACCTCTCCTAGGGTTTAGGAAACAGTCCCCTCTGGATTGAAATATTAATGATCATAAGTACAACAGCAACCCCTCTGCTTTTCAAGTAATGCAATTTTAAGCCCAAGGGCAGCAGTGCCAATTATAACTATGGGAATCCTATATACTCTCCCAGTAGGATACACAGATGCACACACAGGGACTCAGCTGGGCTCTGATACTTGTAACTCGATGCTTCCTTGTGCTTTGGTGTTTTGAGGCTCTAAAAGAGAAAAATGATTCTGGCAAGGAGATTTGGTTGGTGAGGGAGAACCACTCACAACTGTGTAGGAAATTGCCCTTAGGTGCATGGTAGGGTCTCCTGACTCTTATAACACTCAGTTGTGGAGATGAGGGAAGCCCGTGTGATTCACTCTCTCCATTTCTCCTCACTCCTCTGGGCTGTTTTCAGTAATTAGAATAGTGTACCAGGGGATGTAATAGTAGATTTTATTTTCTGCTCAACTGCCACCTGCGAGACAGGCCCTCTTTGCCCGGGGACATTCAGCCCCAGGGTGAAAACAAATGAGCAAAGATTATAAAATGGGTCGAGTCACATGGCATAGGGAGCCTGTTGGCAGAAACAGATCCACAGACCGAATCCTTCAAGGCTGACTTTTCTGCCAGACTACTCCCTAACTCCAGGCTGACAGTCAAAAGCCTTAGACTATTAGAGGGCATAATCAGGTTTTGTAAAGGTCCATGAGTTCTCACCAGGAAGAAAGGAGAAAGAAAATGTAGAGCAGAGCACCAGGCAAGGAAAAACTGAGGTATTTACATAAAAAGAAAGTTATGCCCAAATAGTAAAACTATAGGAAATGGGAAAACAAAAATAATTGCCAAGAAACAAACAAACAAAACAATATGTGATTAGGTGACCAAATGAGAGTTACAGATAATGACACAGCATTTATTGAATACCAGTGGTGTTTCAGGGACCATTCTAAGTGCTTGATATATATTGACTTATGATCCTCACAAGTTTATGAGGAAGGGAATATTTTTATCCCCATTTTACAGATAAGGAACTGGAAGCACACAAAGTTTAAATAACTTGCTCAAGATCAACATTATATACTTAACCATTATACATCAGCTTCCTCCCAAGAGATAAAAGAGCCTTTCTAAGAAAACATTGAAGCAGTTGGCCAAGTGGAGAAGACTGGTCCACAAAAATAGGTAGAATCGATCTAGGCAGATGAAGAGTATTAGCAAAAGTATTTTAGCAAAAGGATGTCTCCACAAAAGGGGGCCTCTGTAAATTCATGGCTTTTAAGGGATAGTTAATTTTCTTAAAGTAATTGATGAACTTACTTTCCGTTGCCTCCATAACTTTGGATTCAACACTGGGTATAGTGAAAAGCTGAGTTTTTCTTTTCTTTTCCTTAAACCATCAGTTTCTTGAATGTGATTTTCACAGACATTCTTTAATGACTAACATTTTGGGATTTTGAGGAATGTTAGCTGGAAACTTTAAAACTAATTTAAAAATAAATACAATTGGTGAAATATTAGGATACTGCTTAATGTAGTTGGGAATGCTCATGATATATAAACAGTATGTGTAGTGTGAGCCTACTTTTGTTTAAAAATGTATATATATGTTCGTGCACATATTTTAAAAGACTGGAAAGATATACCTCCAGTTATTTCTGGGTGATTGGGAATATGAAGGATTTACATGATTTTCTTTCAACTCTTCTGAATTTCTTAGTTTTTAAAAATGACATGTATTACTTCTATGAGCAGAAATGATGTTATCAAAAGTGAAAATAAATACAGTTCCAGCATCATGGTTTAGAAATGGCTCTGGTAGATACTTAATCAAGTTATGAATCCTAACCAACCAGCATACACATAACTCTGCTTTTTATTTGAGTTAAATCTTCTGACTTAATAAGCAAGATCGAACATTGACTTCCAAATCTAAAACAGGATTAGTCAAGCTTCAGAAGGTCAAAATGGAACCAATTCTCTATCATACATCACAAAGAAAACCGTCAACTCCCATTCTAAACTTTGGGTCTGTAGAATCTTTTGCTGTTTCCCTAGTGTATAGCACTATTTATTTAGGGGAAGAAAAACAATGTTGTGTGTTAAAAAGAGAAGACACTATATCTCAAGACAAAAAAATCAGCCTTATTTTATGTGGGTTATGTTCAGCCATTGGGCCTGAATTCTCAGAGCTCTTTGTGAATGCCCATTCATTGGGAATTTGGATATACATGCTCCTAGTTAGCTCCTGGAATGGAAAATGGAATTGGCGTGTAGTATCTGGAAATCAGCCAGCTTATGAAGTATAATATGTCGATGTTACCATTTTCATTGATGACATGAGAAGGGAGGGAGCAGAGGGACTGAGATGAAACTTTAGGAAGCATTTTCTGACTGTGACCAATAGGGCATGAAAGCATTCAGAATGTAGTAGGAGGGCTAGTAAAGGGAAAGGATTTCAGGAGAAGTAAAACTGTTTGGGGTGATTCTGGTTGGGGGAAGGGGTCACCCTCTAGGAAATTTCTCTCTCTTTTTTTTTGCTGAGGAAGATTCGCCCTGAGCTAACATCCATTGCCAATCTTCCTCTTTTTTCTCTTGAGGAAGATTAGCTCTGAGCTAGCATCTGTACCAATCTTCCTCCACTTCATATGTGGATCATTGCTACATTTAAAGGCCTGAATTCTGTGCATGGATCAGAAACTTCCTGGCTTTGTAACAGTGGGCAAGTTATTTAACATTTCTGAGATTCTGCCAGTAGATCTGGAAAATAAGCATGAGATAAATAACAGAGAGAACGTATATCAGAGGCTTTCTTTAAAATTGTGATGCTTAATGCTGTTATTAGGAGTTAGGTGTAAGGTCCTGTGTTTAGCACAATGCAGGTCAATTATGCCTCTCTCTCTCTCATTTTTTTTTTTTTTTTGCTGAGGAAGATTCACTCTGAACTACCATTTGTGCCAATCTTCTTCTATTTTGTATGTGGGACGCTGCCACAGCATGGCTGCTGACGAGTGGTCTAGGTCCACGCCCAGGGTTCCCAACCCATGAACCAAGGCTGCCAAAGCCGAGCATGCTGAACTTAACCAGTAGGCCAAGGGGCCAGCCCTGAAAATTCCTCCTTTCCATAGTTTGAGACAACCTTCACCTGTAAATGCTTATCTCTTTACCTAGAGTAATGGCCTCTGTGATCTCCTAATAATGCACACTGAGATTTCTTAGTAAAGCCTCTTATCCTGGTTAACTGGCCTGTCCAACCTATAAAACCTGGAGAGAGCTTAGTTCAAAATTGATGGGCCATTTAAATTAAAAGAGCAAAATAAACAGCCACAAAACAAATAAATAAGTGATACTTCTGTTAGCTAATGGCAGAACTGCTCCTTGCCAGTCAGAACTTGTGCAAAGGACAGGGGAAATGTCCATCTCAGCTCCACTGCATGGAACTAAGAGCCCCTCTATCCTTTCTATTGCATCCAGAGCCAAAAATGATAGATTTAGCTTATGATTTTTGACTAACTCCTCACTCCTTGGGCAGGAATACCGATAACCTTGCCAAACACTTGCTCTGATGGGGCTGTGTAGTCTTTCCTTGTTCATTTTCTGCTCCCCATCCTAATCTCTTCCGGCAAAACAGACTCATGCCAACTGCAAAAATGATAGAAAAGTAAATATTTTAAACCAGTGTAGCAATAAATTAATTTCATGCCAGTTCTAAAGGGTCCTGTTAATAAAAATAGAACTCCTCTGGTGCTTGAGAATGACTGTACAGAAGATGTGATTTTGTTGGCTTTCTCCTCAGGGTGTGACATTGCTCAGAGCTCTTTCCAACTGCGGCCAGAAGCTGTGTCGGTCATTGGTTGTGGGTGCTTAACAGCCATCTGGAAGGAAAGTTGGCATCACCTAGTTGAAGACATATCTCAAATCAAGGGATTGTGGCTGCCATTTCAGTTAGTAAACACTGTAGCTTCCCCGCTGGATTGAACATCAACTCCAAATTTCTGATGGGAAGAGAAAATCAAGAGGGAGAAAAAAGGATAAGCCTCACCTGAATGCTTTGCTGACCGGCAATTCATTAAGGCAGGATGTTTTTCTTTTATTCCAGAACTCAACCTAGGTGAAGTGCAGCCCATTTTTGTTCTTAATCTCATTAGATAGAGCCAGTCAATTGCTGCCTGTGCTTAGAAACAGTGTGTAGACCATGCTGTTTAGAAATCAGAGTTTGAAACAATCTTTGCTGGAAATAAATGAAGGAGCAGGAGGCATAGGATTATTTTGTTCTTTGTTTACTTGCCACTTCAGTTGCCAGTCCCAGAAGATATGGGCAGTCATTCTCTTGAATTTTCTTCTATTTTTGCTGGACTACATCCTGTCAGGAAGTGGACTTCAAGAGTCCCCTTAAACTTTGGATCAGAGGTAGCAAGCAGTAGCGATAAAATAGGAAACTTTTGTTGAGAACCCCTCCCAATCTGATCACCTCTGACTTATACAATGGTACCTCAAAGCAGGAGTGACCTGGTATGTCTTCTTTCATGATTATGCTTGCAGTTTTCAGGGTCATTCTGAGAAGCCTGGAAAGTGAAGATGGAGAGATTCCAGCCCTCTTTCACCATGGGTGGTTTCTTTCAAAACAAGCAAAATGTGCTTTTGCTGTCATTAGAGTGTTCATTTCTTCTCTCTCAAGAGTATTTCCTGAAAAAATGGCTGGAAAGAGTTTGTCTTATACCCATCTTTTAAGGATGCATGCAATATGGATCTTGGCATTTTTAAAGCCAAAAACACCAAGGACAGTAGGAGCCAACAGAAAAATTGAAATGAAGAATCCAGATTTGCTGCTTAAATTGGATTAAAGAGCTCTGGGTTTAACTGGTGTGTTTAGGTGCTCCCATCACATATTTTGAGGAATAAGCTGACATTGTCTTTTGGCCTGCTGTTGCATTTTACTAGAGTTTTGGGAAAAACAACTTCACAGTGGGTTTGCATTTCTAGGGCCATATCCTGGTGAATTGTAGGGTCACAAAATAAATAACAAAACTGTTCTTTTGGTTCAATCTTCTCCCACAAATCTCACTGTAGTGTAACTCCTTTCTTTGGACTAGGACTAGAGGATTCTTGTGTGTCTTAAAATGCTGATATTTCCTTTGAAATTTTCATTGGCTTTGACCACTCCAAACTAGGTTGGATGATGCCAGATAAGAATTCCAATGTCCAGATAATCCAGTTGTTATTGCTTCTTCCTTCTCTCCTTTGGTTTCCAAGAAAGCACAGCATTGTGTTTTCTGAGTCTCCCATAGACACCAGCAAAGGAGCTTTAATCTCTCTAGTTCTTTGGCACTATCTCATCTCCCGATGACTCAGGCACTTGTCCCTATGGAATCATTGAAAGGTTCTCTGTGTGACTGCACTATCATGCCCTCTCTTGTATGACCATGAAATTCTTCCCAAACTAAACCTTTTGCTTAACTCCAGTTGAATGGATAGTGAGCCATCATTTACTCTGATTATTTCAAGTAAAAAGGTATTTAGAGTAAGGATTCATGTGGCCTGGAATTTCAGGGGGAACACTGTGAGAAATCTGGGCCTCTCTGTTGAATAGTTGGCTACTTCTTCTCTCCCATAGACATACCTGGTGGAAGTTTTGCTTTTCTCTTACCTCTGTCATACCTTCTCTACTAATTGATTTTTTCACTCTTGTCTCTGGTCCTTCATACTTTCAGCTTTCTCCAAGTCTTATGGTTCCAACTCTAACTATGGTTTTAGTTCTATCAAATAACTATTAAAAGTCTTTTGGGTTTTCCAGAAACTGTTTCCTGAGAAGCCCTATTCCATGTTTATTTTAGATAACAAGTCTTTTCATAGGTCAATTGCTAAGTTTGCGTTATTTGCCTTTGGTTTATGTTTCCACCTCTGGTCAAATAATCTCTGGCAGGGGGCTTAGAGTAAATACTGTGCCTGCTTATTGTGAGCAGGACATTTCTCCTTGGAAAAATGCTGTGGGCAGGTCCTGCAATGATGGACATCTGTGTATTTGATATGCCATCCTTAGAATAGATCTATTTCTGTAGGACCACTATGAGTCAGACATACATTTAAGGATAAAGGAGGGACAAACTTTATTTTAGTCTAAAATTGAACATTTTTTTCTGTGTTGTATTTTGAATGACTCTGAAAATAAAGAAAAAATGTGAAATTATGAAACAAAATATTATGATTTGCACCAAATCTTTTCAAACTCTATTATTCTCTTTGTTTTGGATATTCAGTGCCACTAGACTGAAGCCTGTACATTTCTCTGAGGTGAACCGATTTGCTGCTCTCTGAGGTTACTTTTCTGCTAGTGAGGCTATGTGGAGTGTGATGTTCATCATAGAACTAAACATAGTTTAGTTCAAGGAGAACATATGGTCTTTTGGTGTTGCTCAGGGCATAATTTCATTGGACTAATTTCAATCACGTACTTTTTTGTGTAGCACTTAGCAAAATCGTAGACAGTTTGAGCTGGGAGTGGCCTTACACCACCTAGTCCAATCTCTTCATATTTGTAGGAAAGGATTTGTCCAATAACAAATAATTAGTGTGGGTGTGGGAATTAGGAGCCAAGTCTGCTGAATTGCAGGGCAAGGCTTTTTTCCAAGGATGGATAAACCATGTGGCTTTAAAATTGGTACTCATCATGAGCCTTTTAAATACAGGTAAATAGAATAAAGCAGATTAGGTAGATACTAACTAGAAATATCCTGAGGATAGTGGAGACCTCTGGCACCTAGTACTGGTCCTGAACCAGGATGCTAGGCTTTAATTTCCTCAAATGCTTTCAGTATTTAAAATTTCCCTCGGATGTTTTGCTTTGGGACACAATTTCCTTCGCCAATGAATAGGCGAACAGGAACTAATAATGTGCTTTCCTTAGCTACATTCTCCTCCTGACGCTATGAATTTCTTTATCTGATGCTCTGTGCAAATGTTTTAGGTGATAAGTTTTTATACAATGCCCAGCATAGCAGCTTATCATGTAGATCCGCAAAGAAAAGACTATATTTTGTAGAGTAGGCTGTGTTAATGCAACGGGGAAAATATTTTATTTAAGTTTCTCTTCATAGAACTATGATTCTATTTTTTGTGTAGATCTCCAAACTTGATATTTTGGTCAAACAGGTCATCAAATATCTCTCCATAATGTGTAAAAGAAAGTTCACTTCCTTAGCAAAATCCTAGTTTTAACATGATAAATGTTTATTGAATCAGTGCTAAAATGTTCTCTGAAGAACCAAGTACTTGAGGTCCATGTCAACAACAGTTTGATGGAGGGCATTTTCATTTGTGCTGATATGAATAATAATTTCTAAAGCTAGAGACCTTTATCTATCTCTAAGCCAACACTGAATGAAATGTTTGATATCTTTGTGTTTATACCCTGACCCATTTACTGAGAAACCCGACAGAGGGTTGATAATCAGTAAGAATTCCAACTAACAAATGCAGAAGAAATGATAGAATTAGAAAAAAATCGTCACTTTAAAAACTATTAAAATAGTGGCCCTTGAAAATGGAGATCAATGACTTCTAAAACTGTTGACAAATTTTGTTGGAATACAGAATAATTAATAGATCGGGTTGACAATTCTTGAATCCACTGATGAATCTTAGTCTCACAAAATTTGAGACCACCACCAGACCTTATGTGCATCCTGATTGGTGCCATAGTACCTATACAGCATCATTTATAAAGATTTTGCCAAAAATAATTGAACCTGAACTTAACTAAGCCCCTAGACATAGCTACCAGTTTTTCAACAAATAAAAGGCATGAGAAAAAAAAGGTAAGGGGAACCATTATAGATTAAAAGAAACTTAACATACTTAATAACCAAGTGTGATGGGTAGATATTGCTAGGATCCTAAATCCAAGAAGAAATTTTTTTGAGATCAAGGAATACTGAACATAGAATGGGTATTAGATTATATTAAGGGATATTTACTAATTTTGTTAAGTATGATAATTGTCCTGTGGCTATTTTAAGATATCTGCTAGAGATATATACTGATGAACTTATATGTGAAATGATATGATATTTGGAACTTATTTGAAAATAGTTGAGTGATAGACAGACAAATAAAGGTGGATGAAACCAAGAATGATGTATTGTTGATAATTTTTGAAGTTGGGTGATGGGTCCATGGGAAATTATTATGGTCTTGTCTCTATTTTTGTGTATGCTTCAAATTAAAAAAAATAAGCTAACAAAGAGAACTTTGTCTTCTTCACAGAGTGTGCAAGATTTTTAAAACTGGAACTCAGGTTTTACTTGGTAAGAAAAATAGATATTCTTCAAGGTCCCACACTAATCAGTATTGAAGGCTGACAACTTGTCTCTCTGGATAGGCCTGCTTTAGGTACTGTTTTGCTATGTTGCTTGTTGTGTGTCTATGGGCATTAACCCCTATGAGCTAAATATAGTGTAAATATGACAATGTGTGTGAGATGGCTGGTATGGTGCCCAGCATGCCTTCACTCCTCAGTAAATGGAGCTGTCACTATCTTTGCTTCATTTAACAAAGATCAATTAAGTGTCAGGTATGTGCCAACCTGTGCTGAATCCAGGAGATTTGTACGGAGAAAAAGATGCAGCATCTGCCCATGAATAGTTCTAATTTGCTGAAAAAGTTGAATCACAGGAGACTGCTCTTTTGTAGGTGTAAAAAATTCAAATACCAGCAATTTCATATGGTTCAACCTGACAACTGAAGTGAGATATATCATAGAGGTAGTGTGGTACAGTGGTTAAGATGATCGAATCTGGTATCAGACTGTCTGGGCTTGAAATGTGACTCTGGCATGAACAAACTGTGTGATCCTGAGGACAGTCATCTTTAGTGCCTTTATGCATGGTCTGCAAAATGGGGACATAATCGTACTTACCATATAGGATGGTTAAGAGGATTACATATAAAAAACATACAAGAGTACTTAGTACATAGTAGGTCCTGTATATTATTGTCATCCGTGCATGTACAAAGTGACATAAGAAGTACCCAATTGTGAGAGGTACAGATAATCGTATTAGGTGCTGGGGGTTGGTGCTGAGGGGATGATAGGAAGTTTCACAGAGAAAGTGTGACATGTGAACTTCACCAGGAAGAAGGAGCCGCTCAGGCAAAGAAGATGATTCTAAGGACATTTTAGGCAAAGGTCCTGGAATGTACAAAGGCCTGGAAGTGGGGAAGGAGAGTTTCAGGAGTAGAAGGAAGTGGAGTGGGATTAGAGTTTAGAATGCAGATCTGGGGGATGGAGAGGAACTGGACATGAAACTGTCATGGTAGCCTGAGTGGTTTGTATAAAAATTTTACCCAGAATAGTGACAGCAATGTGACAATTCACTGGAATGGAAAGAAGACTTGCTGGGAGTCTATAAAAATAACCTAGAATCTTGCTATTCAAAATGTGATTCCTGGACCAGCAGTATCAGTATCACGAAGAATCTGTTAGAAATGAGAATTCTTGGGCCCATGTTACCTAGGAATCGGAACCTGCATTTTAGCAGGATTTGCAAGTGATTCATGAGCACACTGAAATTTGAGAAATACCGATCTGGAGATAGCCCGGGAGAGCCTAGTTAAAGAGGATGCATCGAGAATAAATCTGTGATTCCTTACTAGGATTTCTGGATGGATGATGGGAATACAGGAAAAGGGGAAGTTTGGGGGAACAAAGGGGAGAAAAAGAATTCATTTTATGGCATGTTGATTTTAAGCAGCCTATGGGACATGGAAGAAGATCCATAAAAAATGGATTGAGGACAATGGAGTCGCATTATTAAGAAGAAAATCTGAAGATAGTAGTTATCTTAATGTCAAGGAGGAATCCAACAATGACAAATGCTAGACATATCCCCTCTACTGTTCTTCTATAAAAGAACAAGGGCACATTAGAATTGGTTCTCTAGTATGTATTAAATACTCCGAAAAATTTTTGAGCTCATAAAGTCAAACATTTCTGGCTCCTCTGTTAAGTATAAATGCATAAAAATAAAACTATAGGGGACAGCAGAACTTGATAATTTGCTCATAATTCTCTTGTATAGACTTGGCAAGAATTCAGGCTCTGGAATTTGGAGAGGTTAGGGAGTCCTGGTGATTCCTTGGCATCAGTATTAGTGGATTTTCTTTTCTGAACTTGGTTTGGAAGGATGTGGAGAATTCAGATATCTGAGTTCACTATCTGCTGAGTTTAAATGAAATGCTACCCAGGGTAGGTTTGAGAGGTTATTTAGCCAGATTGTGGAATCTCTAAATATGCAATTACTCTCCCACCTAGAGTTGCCAGATTTAGCAAATAAAAATACAAGACCCCCAGTTAAATTTGAATCTCAGATAAACATGAACAATTTTTAGTATGAAAATATTATATCAAATACTGCATGGGATATACATATTCTAAGAAAAGAATCACTATCTGAAATTCAAATTTAACTAGGTATCATGTATTTTGTCTGGCATATACATATATACACACACACACACATATACATACATATATATATATATATACTGCAAATATAGCAAATTGTAGCAAATATTAGTGTTTAAAGGCAAAGCTGAGAATTTTGCAAGATGTTACATAGAAATTTATAGCATGAATTCATACAAACATCTACATATCCAATTTGGAGGAAAAAAGCAGAACAGGCTTGCTGGGAGAATTATGCCATGGTTTTTCTTCCTGTGCTTATGATACAATTACTGTTTTTTTTTTAACCCCTGGATATGTTTTAGCACCTTATTCCATAATGTTAATACAGCTTTTAGTGAGAAGACAGTCTATAATTAAAGCATAAGCTTTCAAACAACCTGCAGATGTAGAGCTGTGAGAGCAGGCTTGATGCCTGGTTTGTAACAGAGACTCTGATGTTAAACAGATGTGCTTTTACTGAACAAGGCAATATTGAAAATAAAACTGTATTACAGGTAGCATCTAATATATATAGAAACCGCCTCTTCAGTTGGGTCTGTTTTTAGAAATTCTATGGCATGGATCTATGTTAGGTCTTTTTTTTTTTAATTAAATTAAACAAATATATCAGGCAGAAAATATGATTAAAAATAGTTGAAAGTAAGAAGCATTATGGTACCACAGAGAAATAAGAAATTAATTCCATCAAGGGTCATTTGAGAAAGTTTCACAGAGGGTGGCATGTGAGCGTCTTCTTAAAACATATGGTTTTTAAAAAACCTTTTCAGTATGTTATTTTTTTTCTGATTATTGAGATAATATATGCAGAAGTATTGTAAAGCAGAGGAGAGGTTATAAAGCAGCAGAAAACAATTACCCCCAAATCTCAAGACCTAGAAATACCAGTATTATTTTGGTATAGTATTTCCTTTCAGCCTTTTTCTAATTTTTTTTACATATAAGATCGTATTATATACATGCACTTTATACTGCTGTTTCACTTAACACATCTTAAATATTTCTTCTTATCATTAAAAACTCTCTATTAACGTCATTTAAGCAGCTAACCAATAATCCATTATATGGATGAATAATGATTTTTAATATAATCCTCTAACTTTGGGTTCTTAGGTACCTTCCAGGGTTTTTTTCTTGTGCTATTATAAAATGCATTGTTGTACACGTAAAAAAATTTATAGCTCTGATTATTTCTCAGGCTTAAAAGTAGAATTATTGAGTTAAGGGTATAAAACAATATTAATGGTCTTGACATACATACTACCAAACTGCCTTCTGAATAGATTGTTCCAATTTAGACTTGAAGAGTCAACAGAAAGGATGAAAGGGGAGCATTGAGGCACAAAGGTGGGAAAGTGTGGTATGTAATCAGCAATAAGGAATAGTTGGATTTGTTTGGAGTGTAAGAAATAAGTGATGGATGGATAAAATCAGGCTAAAAGGGTAGTTTAGAACCAGATGATGGAAGATCTTAAATATCAAGTTATTGCAGTGAGCCTTCCTTCTGCAGGGGGTTGTGAGCCATGGAAGGCTTCTAAGCAGGAGAATGCCATGACTTTAGAACTTTCTTCCAGTTAATTATAGGTCATTAAATGTCTCTGAACTTTTGGATCATGCCCAAATAATATTTAAGGTCATCAGCTATCAAAATTTGAATGTCTGGAAATAAACTATGCCATTGGCTCATCATGTTTAAAGATATCATTGACATTTACCTTATTGAACATAAATTGATTTTTACACACTTCTGTCAGTGATTGCATAAAGCACTTGGAAGGTAGAAAGTGCTAGGTCAACTCTATGTCATGGAAACCTTTTAATGTGTACTCCAGTGGTATATAGAACTGTGAGTGTTTTAAAGATTTATTGAGGATTTAAGATGTTTCTAGGACCTTCTTGTTTAATGATGTGCCCTGGAACCATTCCTGGCTCAGAGCAGGGCAAGAAGAACAAAAATGCTATAAAAAAGTCAATTCAGATACATATTATCTATTTAAAATCAGGACACACTGTATTCTTTTTCCCCAAGTGCTTCTGTTTATCTATGACACTAAATATTTATATGAAAAGTTAAAGAAATGAATTACTCAAATGTCCAAATTTATTTTACCTTTTGTAGGCAAAACTGGGTGATTTTATTTTCTCCCATCACACAGACACTTTCATGGAGCAAGGATAGACTCAGATTAATGTCGCTCAGTCTGGTCAGTGGAGATTGTCTCTTTCTGAAGGAAAAAAAGAGAATCTGTGAACTTCTTTTATATGAGTGCATGCCCACAAAAAGGAAGACGAGACACTGTCTGACTCTGACAATCACGTGATTCTTACCACGAGTTGTTTTTCCTGGTGTCATTGTGTCATGTACACTGGGGCTGCGAGAATGTAAGCTTCCAAATTTGAAAACTATTTAAACACTGAAGGTTCTGCGTTTCAAATTCAACTTGAGCTTTTCAGGCTTTGGATTCTGTCTCCTGCTGTCATAACATCACTTCTCGATTCAAAGGGGAGAAAAGAGATTCATAGCACCTCAAATAGAGCTTCTCTGGCATGGCTGTGCGTCAAGTGTAAATGAATCAGAAAACCGAGCATTAACTTTTACTTGAAGTAGATAAGACTTTAAAAAATAGGAATAAAATTGCATTGATGGTTTGAAATAGCTATTCAAGTATTATATGACACCCACCACCAGACATGCTTGGTTAAGAGCGTGAAGCACTCCTCCATGTTACAACAGTCATTGAAGACATTTTGTTAAATCTAAAATGTAAATAGCTTCTCCCTTTTATACTATGTTGGACTCTGACATTAATGCTGTATCATTTAAGTGACTAAAAGAGTATTTCTGACCAGGCTTTCTAATTTTATCATAAAACTTTGCCCAGATTATATTTTTGCTTAAAGGGCCAACCATTTAATACATTTTTCTTTCAACCAATTTAAAGCAAATAAATCAGGGCAGTTCTTTTCATGACACAAAAGGGAAAAATGATGTTTTCTTACTTCAGACTCTTTTATTTTTAAATTTCTACAACTGAAATGTCTCTTCTCTCCTTTAACTGCAAGCTGACAGGTCATTAATCCTTAATGTGGATTTGTACCTCTGGGTATTTTGGGGAGAAAACTCATTTAAATTCTTTTGTTTTATATGTGACTGTCCTAACAGAAGTTTGTAGTTCTTGTTTAGAATTTGTTAAAATGAATAGAAAGCATAGAAATCCTTTTAAAAAGAGTTGAAGTACATGAAATTACTTATACCGTTAGTCAATGCTGTCACTTTATTCATGAATGTCTGCTGCTAACTTTTCTACAGAAAGAACACAAGTTCTGTAAACTCCATATTTTCAATATGAATATATTTATTCCTTTTGCATTATCTGTCTGGGTCTTATGCATTTAATGTAATTTTCTGTAATGCTTTCCTGTACTTCTGAGAAGCATTGGATATTTTTTTCTTTAATTGTGCCAAAAGGTGAGGCATTGGGCAATTATCCTGCTTTTCTTTTTAAGGAAATAGGCTTTTATTTGGTGAAGGTTAGCTAGAAATGATTTATAGGTAGGCGTTGGAGAATGTTTTACTAATACTGGTGAATCTATTCTGCATTGTTTTTCCACATCATATTCTCCCCTTACTTCCTCTTTCTTCCTTCCCCTCTCTCTTCTATCAAATGTTTGAAGGCCTTCTAGATGGAAAAGAACGGCCATCAACAAACTTACATTTCAAGCCTGTCTAGAAAAATTTTACTATCTGTAAAAACCTCCCAACTAAATTGGGGATTGGGATACCCCATTCCCTGATTGTCCAAAATAACTTCTATCTCTTTTTATTCTAGCCATTGATAGCAATACAAGAATTCATCAAGAGAGACATTATGCTTTTGCTTTTTACTTTATTTTTCTTAAATAAGTGCACCAAATTCTTCTACTGTCTAAGGTACATTCTAGGTCTGCATTTAAAATCTTCATTTATTCAATCCATCTACGTGTAGTGAACATTTGTTCTGTGCTGAGCCCTGTGTTGGGCACTGGAAGAACAATAATGAGCACAGTAGTCACTGTCTGTGCCCTTGGGGTGGGAGGGGGGAGAATGGGGGAAATGGGAGATAACACTACTCGATCTGTCCCACAGGGGTAAAAATTACAGTTGGGATAAGAGCTACCAGGGAGATGCAGAGTGCTATAAAGTGTGTAAAAGAAAGAACTGATTTCCACTGAGGACGTTCCATTGAGAGAAGGCTTCCTTGAAGAAATGACTTTTAAGAAAGGATATAATGATGGACATTCTAGACAAGGTAGCCCACAGAATTAAGTGGTAAGAGAGTGTGTATTCTAGGACTGAAAGAAGGTTAGGGCACAGAGGGTGAGGAGGGGGTCTTGTCAGGTGAAGCAGGAGAATTATATCTGGACCAGATCATACATGACTCTGCGGGTCATGTTAATGATTTTTATCTTTAGTCCATATTCAAGATGTAAAAAGACTTTCAAAAGGGGGAGAGAAATGATAGATCTTTGTTTTTTAAAAAGTCAGTCTGGTTGTTAAGGGAGTACAGGTTAGAGTCATTAGAATGTGTATGTTGAAATCTGTGTGAAACTATTGTGATGGTCCAGAGTGATGGGAGCAGAGAGGAGAGAATGGATCTAGGGGATATTGATGGACTAGATAAGGAAAGTGAAGGAGGAGAGGAGTTCAGGATAACTACCAGATTTCTGACTTGCTCCCTATGTGAATGGCAGTTGTTCTTTATCGAAATACTGTCCTGCTCTTGGGTTCATTAGATCATAAACCCCTATAGGGTCAGAGCTATGTTTCTGGAGAGAACTAACAAGCTTGAATATTAAAGTAATTAATTCTGGTCTGCAATGTTCCCTTCTTACTCTGAACGGCCTTTACTGTTTCATGGTCATAATTTACAAATATTTACTCAAGTATTTAGAAATTCTTTCAAACAACAGTGTCAAAGAAAATGCAAATAATGTTATTATTAGAACTTTGAAATGATAATTGTAGTAATGCTTGTATTAGTCAAGACTTTTAAAAGCTCAAATCCCCCCATATTGTTTAATGTATTTGCATAAGATTCATGAGGGTAGCTAAATTATGAATTTCCATAACAGGGAAAATGCCAAAAAAAAATAGACTTTGGCAGTTTGTAAGCCTCTCATCAAATTTTTTATGTAAAAGAAAAGTCCATTATCCATCATTTTGTTCTCAGCTATGCTAGAGGGTTAAGAGGAAGTAAGATTGGAGTCACAAACTTGAGAATTACTCCACGGGCACATGTCCTCTTCCACTGTCACTAACCTCTCTTTTGTACTCTTCCCAAAACCAGGAGTTACAATCTTTGCTGAGGTGATTGAGGAGTACACCTGTGTAGTTTCATTAACTGCTTCAGTCTTCCTTCTGATTTTTCCATTGCAACATCAGAAACTATGAAGCATCTACTCCTTGCCCACCCTTTTATCTATCCATCCATGATTCCGGCCATAGATCCTGTTAAACACTTGTTTTAGAGTACATATGGTGCATGAGGCACTGTGCTGGTGACTTTGGACAGAGAAAAAGTCTATGGAAGCCAGACTTATTGGCTCCCCAAATTACTTGCTTCCTGGTATTCATGCCCTGTGTAGTCTCATCCCACAGTGAATCAGGGTTTGTCTGTTTGACTGATTGAATATGACAGAGGTGACAAGGTGCAATTTCCAAGACTTGGCTTTAAAGGGCATTATATCTTCCATCTTATTTCCTTGAATCCCTTGCTCTGAGGGAAGCTAGTTGACATGTTGTGAGGACACTTAAGCAACCTTGTGGAGAGGCCCATGTGGGGAGGGACGGAGGCATCTGTTCAGTACCAACTTGTCAGCCATGTGAGTGAGCCACCTTGGAAGTGGATCTCTGAGCTCTACTCACATCTTCAGATCACTGCAGTCCCAGCTGATATCTTACCGCAATCTCATTAGAGACCCTGAGCCAGAAACACCCAACCAAGTCACTTCCAAATTCTATCCCCACAAAAACTGCGAAAGTTAATAAATGTTTCACGTCACTTTAAGCCATTAAGTTTTGAGGTGATTTGTTGTACTGCAAAAGATTCTAACACTGGTCCCTCCCATCGTATTGTACTCCCTTCTATAGCAGGAGAGAGTAGTGTTCACGTCTCAGCCATGTCCCAATCAATAATGAAGAAAGCTCAACCATGGTTTCAGCACAGAGAGATTTAGTTATAATTTGAGATTTTGGAATTCAAAACATACATAGATAATGGTAGTGACTTAGAGTTCTATAGCAATTTGCAATTTACTTTTGCAGTTTTCAAAGTGCTTTCACACAATATATTATAACTATAGCCCTCTGAAAGTGGTGAGGATTTCAGAAAAGGAGCTAGTTATTAAATCTGTTTTGAGTACTTATCATACGGCAGTCAGTGAGCTAGGTACTGGGGTCATAGCAGAGATCAAGGCAGAAAAATCTCTCTGTTTTCACTGAAGAGGGCAGAAACACTTAAATGATTACAAGAGTCATGCTTGCTGCCAAGGTTCAAGTACTAGTTGCTATGAAAACATAAAATAGAGGGAAGCCAAAGTAATACGAGGGTAAAGGAAGGCTTCACTGACAAAGCTATAGTTCAGTTGAGACTTACAAGATTGAGGGAGTTATCTTAGGGAAAAAATCTGGTAGAGGAAGGTGAGGCTGAATATTCCAGGTATATAACACCCTGAGTCAGGGTAGAGTGTGCTCTGTTTGAAAAACTGAAAGAAGTAAGGTATAGATGGGGTAGGATAAAGAAGGGGACAAATGTTGCTGGATGATGCTAGAGAAGTAGGTAGGAACCAGCTACTCATTACCTTAGAACATGTAATACCAAATGCTTGTAAGAGTTAAGGGGAATCACTTGAAATGAAATGCAAGGTTGTATGTGGTTGAACTAGGACTTGAACTCAGTTTCTCTTTCCACTCCTTTCATTTTATAGCATTTACTATTTCTTTATTACAGTGTCCTTGACAGATAGACAGCAAGCAACCAAATACTTGCTTTATAAACAAGGAAGGAAACTAAGATTCAGTGAAGGCCGGGAAAGACTTAGCTAAAATTGTAACTCATCCATGGTAGAGCCTGGAACTTGGATGTTGGTCTAATGCTCATGGAATTCAGATTTTATGACTCAAAACTCAGTATGTAATTCATTTTATCCACTTGTTTTCATCTTGTCTACTTGATTGTTGCACCTGATTGCTGGAAGAAACTTTAGTGTGTATTGTAGAGGATAGATCACTGAGTGGCTATCAGAAAACCTGAAGGCCTGTTCAGCTACAGCCAGGCCTGTCAGAACCCTTAGGGACTTCTAGGGACCATCTAGAAGGGAGTCAGGCATTTGTCAGCTTTGAATGCCTCTAGCTTCAGTACCTATATAGAGTGGAGGCAAAGTCTTTACATCAACAATGAATTACATATTTGTCATCAGGAGCAGTGAGGAGAGACAGCTGGGAAGAGTCTATGCTATTCCACAACTGCTTTGGCCAAGAACTGAAAAGTGTAAAATGGGTGGTGACTGCTAGTTAAGGAGTACAAGTTAGGCTGAGCCTTGTGGCCTGCTTCCCTGGGGAAGGGGGACATAAGGAAATGGGCTAGGCTTATGACCTTTCATGTAAGAGAACAGAAAGAAGGTACATAAGGTTTCCTGAACACTGCTAGAGAATGGATATGTGTGAAAGATAGTGCTGATTGAATATGGAGTTTAGAGGAGATAGTCCCAGGCAACTATTATTAAGAGTTTATACTTTCACTGTCTATGACACTTTGAAAGATTGAAGGGACAGAGAAGGAGAGAAAGAGGCTTTTACACGGGCTCTTGCATTTACCTAGCATCCATTGATTTATTCCTGGCAGACAAAGATTAGGAAACCAAGGATTCTTGAATTACTAACCAGAGACTGCTTCCCTAGGCAAGGAGAAGCTATTACTCTGCTTTGAGATTAGGAGACTGAGAATAGGAGAGGGGTTGATCCTTGGAAAATTGCAAAGCGGCTGAAGAGGCAGCAGCTGAACATATTTTCCTTTTATTTTTGAATGTTGCGATGTCTGAAGAAAAAGATATCAGTCATAGTACTGACTGGCAGTGATCCAGCCAAACCTCTGGATAGCTTAGAATTCTGGTGATTGGCATTTGAGTGAAGTTCCCTGACATCCAAGCTAAATCTGCTCTATTCATGCAGGCTGACTTGTGTTGGTCATTTTTTTTCCCTTCTTTTGGGGAGGGAGAAAAGAAGCTGTGCATGATCCTGGACCCTAAGGAAGGAAATTCCTTCATTCAAGCTTCAGCCTTTCTATTAGTGAAATGTTTTATATTCTGGCACTTAGCAGACGAAATTATTCTCATTTTTTTTAGGATTTTCTTTTCTATTTGGAGTTTGTATTTTTTTAAAATCTAATCATCAATTCATTCATTCCTCTGGGGATTCTGAACATATCTTCACCCCTGAGCAATGTCAAACCCCTGAGCAGGAAAAGGAGTTGTGCTCAAGAACCAAATACGAGTCCATTACACTCACCTTCCACCTCTGTAAAGATAGAGATTGTTGGTCTAAAATCCTAGAATGCTCCAGGTTTATTGAAATTTTCTCTACAGAGGGGTTAGGATGGAAGAAGAGAAAGCAAATATTTTACATTTTCTTTGCTCACTTCCTTTCTTCCTTCCCTTTAATAGATATTTATCAAAGACATATAGGTATCAAGCATTGGGGGAAACAATAGTAAGCATGATATGCTAGAGTCTTCACAGAGGTTAGAGTCTAGAAGGAAACATACCAGTACAGTCCAGTGTATTAAGAGCCATAATAGGAAATTGTGGGGAGCTAGAGGACAAAGCAGTGACACTCAACTAATTTGAGAGGAAGGTCGGGAGAAGGTCAAAAAAAAAAAAAAACAAAACTCCCCTTAGAAATGCCTTTTCAACTAAGTAATAGTGAATCAGGTGAAATGGAGCAAGGCAGAGTGTTCTCAGCAGAGAGAGCAACAAGTTAAAAAGACCCAGAATAGAGAGATGATGAGATCACAATAATTTAAGTCTTTGAGAGAAGTTCATGTGGGTGGGTGAAGTCTGGTGGTCATGGCGTTGGAAGAGAGTATTACTAAGGGTGGGAATGGAGGTGGTGAGAAATGGTGGTGGAGAGATAAGCTGGGCCAATCCATGAAGAACGTGAAAGTCAGGTTTAGGAATCTGTTCAGTTATAGGCTAGAGGCTCTCTTACCCACAAGGATATAATGAGGACTGCACTGACTTCTATATTGCCTGCCAGTACCCAGATTCATTATGACTTCATAGAGTGAGTATGGAGACCTGGCATTTACAGAGCACCTACTGTATTTCCAGGCACTGTACAGTAGTTTATAGGCTCTGGAAACAGAGTGTCTGAATTTGAATCTTGATGCTGCCATTTATTAGCCATGTGGCCTTAGGCAAGTTACATAACCTCTTTGTGCCTTGGTTTCCTTACCTATATGCAAAGCTTGAACACTAATAGTACCTATATCATATGATGGTGAATTTTAAGTGATATAAAGAGAGTGCTCAATAGATTTGAAGCATTCAATACCTGTTTGCAATCATTATTGTTGTTATTATCCCCATTTTACAGATGAGAGACTGGGCTGCAAAGCATTTCAGTTGTGTGTTGCACAACACTTGGTGATAGAATTGGGGTTTGCATTACCCTGGTGAAGGATACTATACTTCTCTGTTCTGGAAGAGGGAGCAGACATTGAACCAAGGAGTAAGAGAGCAAGTTCTGGAGGGGCCCAGAGCAACAAGTGCAGTGAGAGGGGTTCACAGACATTTGCCAGATGGTTAGCACTTGAGAGCTGACAAAGGACGAGGGGGCAGGAAGCTCAATCCCATTTCCTGTTCATCTCCTGTTGGAACTTGTCAAAGAGGTGGGGGAGAGGAAGCTATTCTTTCATGCTCCATAGCCTGGTAATGGAGCTCTTGTGCAGAGATGGGAAGATACAAAGAGGTGTTTACGCTTCCAGTCACTAATGGCATGCAGTCAGAATGCAGTAATCTGTGCAGTCTTGAACAGGGAATTGAACACATCTGAGCCTCTCAGTTCCCCCAAACTGTTAATATGCTAATAAGCTAACTTTTCTTCAGATATCACTCTGCATCAGGTGCTGTTTCATGTACTTTATATGTATTAACTCAACGAATATTCAGAACAAGTCTATGAGGTTGTTACTATTATTATCCCCATTTTATGTATGATTAAACTGAGGCACAGAGAGATTAAACAACTTGTTGAAGCTCATGCAGATGAGAAGTGGAGCCAGGATTTGGCCCTAGGGAGTTGGACTCTAGAGCCTGTACTCTTAACCTTCAAATTTAGAACCTTTTTTGTTGTGAAAATTAAAAGATACTATTGAAGCATCAATAACATTCTACCCTAATCACTGTTGGAGCTCAGCATAGGTTAGGTTTCCTTTTTCCTCCCACAGATTTTCTTCCTCAGAAGGACAAACTAGTTCTTCCGGATTTAACAAATATGCATTCATATTTTTATTATGTGTAAGTTATTACTTTAGGTTTCATTGGGGGATCAAAGATGAACGAGATGTCTTGCAAGAGATCAAGATCCAGTGAGCCAAACGTTCATACAGAAAGGCAGACATACACCCAGAAGTCTAACCCAAGACAAAGTATTAAGTACTATCATAGAGGGATAAAGTGACATAGAAATACTGTCAATATTATGGATTCTGAGAACTTGTTCAAAAGGCATTTGTGACTTATTAGATCCCTAACCACTGATTCCAAGTGGAATCTGTGGGATCAGAATGGAGACTGTCCTTAAGGTTTGAACTTGTTTGTGACTGGCTTTTTAGAATCTAGTTCATTTCACGATCCCATCGTGGTCAAGGTAACTTCAAATTATTGTCTATCTCAGTGGTCTTTTCTCATTATTGACAATCTTATATTTCCTTGTGTTGCAGATACTGAAATATTTCTGTTGCTCATTTTAGTCTCTTTAGACTGATGTTATAAGAATGGCTTAGGTAACCAGTACAATCTATGTCTCTTTCTATGTTAAAAAAATTGACTTAAGGCTAGTCTATAGCATAAGAAATGTTATCATTTTTCATTTTGATTGCTTTTCTATATCAGAGATGTCAGTAATGTTCAAAGTCTGGAGAATAGGTCTATACAGTGTTTTTATAGTTCTCTTTTCATTGGGAAATATCAATAATTTGTGGGAATTTCTCTAAAATCTATTTCTACAACATCTGGTAACATGAGATACTTCATCTGGATTGCTTATACTTCGATAAACCTCTTTCTTTTGTGTTTTTAAAATATGGAGAGATACAGGCCTCTTCGATTAATTGGTGCCTTTCTATAACAAATCCAACCTGCTGATAGGTGCCCATCTCTGCCTGTGGTGTCCAAATGAGGCATGCTTGCTTTGCCTGGGGGTGGGGAGTTCACTTGGTTTTGTGTTTTTGCTACAAACAATCTTCCATTATGGATCTTCAACTGTGGCTTTCATATAACACATAATTTCTTGCAAAGTAACTCAATTTTTTCAGTAAAACTTGGTATGCTCATCCATGGGTAAATCATAACCAAGGTTATTGATGGCACAGTCAGGTTTAGTAGAGAGAGTCTTAGGAACCAAGAGACCATGCTCCAGTCTTGTCACTCTTACCTCTAAGTGTCTCATGTCTAAGAAACCTTAAATCTCAAATCAGTTTTGTGAATCTGTTTTCATTCTCACTCGCAATCTGGCAATGTGATATGCTTTGGCTAGACTGTTTTACTTCAAGAAGCTTCTTTTGGGTTTTAAAAATAAAAGGATGAGTATTCATTACATATGTTGGAGCATTTGCAATTAGTTGGTGTTACTCTCTTAAGTGATTGGGCAGGGAAGGCCAACTGCCAGCCTTGGCAATTTTTTCAGGTTCTTTTTCATGCTAATTTGCAATTTGTGACAGTGCCATGTTTTTATCAGGAGGGTTTTACTGAGATTTGGAAATGACTACTTCTTGACCTGACTAGGTGGATACTTGGCAAGAGTCATAAGACTGAATCTTCTTCAAATATTTTTCCATGGGGTTATTTGGGATAATAATTCAGGAAGCTCAGTGTGGAGTAGACATTGTCTCATTACCAGTTATCACGGAGGGATTTGGAATAGAGTTTGCTAAAGAGATTGGGAAACAGTGACATAAGTAGTCTGAATGGACAAACCCTATCTTAGTTGGTTAGATAAGAATGGAACTTGTTGAATAAAATCAAATGAAAATTTCAATCCTCAAACACTGAGGAACCTGAAACACTGAAAATACTAATCCAAAAACATTCTGTCTGGGAGACTGTACTAGAACCTCAGAGGGTGAGAGTGGAAGGGGAGAAAATTGTGGAGAGAGACTGTGGTACAAATGGGTTTAAGAATTAATTTCTGGCATTACTTTTTGCTTTATTTTTTTTTACCATTTGACCTCCTTCCTTCATTTCTCCTACCTCCCACACCCTGCCTCTGGCAACCACCAATATATTCTCTGTATCTATGAGCACCTCAAAGAGTAGGTAGTTCAGTTTGGAATTCAGACTTGGTTCATTGAAACTTAATTAATAGAATCCCATGTCCTTTGCTCAGGGCCCAGTTGTATTGCTGGAGTGCAAGTGAGGACTATGGGGTCTGAGAGGAAATGACGTCCCTGAGTACTGAGATGGGTAGAGAAGATTCCAAGGAAGATGGAAGTTTTGCTTATTCTTGAAGGTAGACGCACGTCAGAAAGGGGGAAAGTGGATCATGGAAGAGCATGGCCAAAAATTCCAGGGGTAGGAATGGCATGTCAAGAGAATAATGAATAAATATACATTGAGTAAAACCTTTACATACTATAAAATGAGTTGGAGATTTATCTTAGAATAAAAGTAGTGATTTTCAAACCTTTTTTTAACCTCTCGTATTCCTGTTGGAGCAGCACCAAGGTCTTCCTTTGGGTTGGTTTTCCTCCCTTGGTTTTATGTATTCTTACAGAAGCCATGTTTGATTTGTCTGGGGTAAAGTATTTCAACTGATTTGAGCCAAGAATTTTAATTCATAAGACTATGAAGAAAAAAATAAAACACTATGTAGTACTATAGCCCTTAGAAAAAAGACTGGTGTTGACATTAGGTAGATATTGAGGCAATTCTCTATGAACATATAAAGATGGGTAGCTAGATAATTGACAGATAATCAGAAATAATTTTATAAAAATGGGATCACACTATATATGCTTTAAAAATTCTATTCCTTATTATTTTTAATGGTAAATAATTTCGAGATGCAATTAAACTTTTACATGTCAGAGAATTCAAAATAACATTTCATTGCCTAGTCATATTTTAAGCACCATGTTTCTCATCAACTTTAATATATAGTATGTGACGTTTATTTGAGAATAGTTGTGGCATCCTTCATTTTTAATTCTCTGGGCTTGTCTGTGTGATTTCAATTCTTATCCACAATGCTGCATTTATTCATGGGTGAATTTTTTAAATGTTAAAAAATTATTGTATTAATTGACACTCAGATTCAAATAACAGAAATATAAATTGAACTAATTCATAAAAGAGAGAATTTACTGGAACTGTACTAGGACATCTAATGTAAAGCAAGAAGGATAGGGAAGTTGGACAGGGGGAATAAGGAATTGAATTTCTACTTTTCTCTGCTTGTTGGTCTCCCCTTGCACAGTAGACCGTGCATCCACATGGCGGGGAGCATGGTTGCTCAAGGCTATCAGGCCCGATATCCCACAGCCCTCCAGAGATGGACTGACTCTCTTGTCTTCTCAATGTCTAGCTTCAAAGATTTTGAGGAAAGTCTGATTGGTTTGGCTTGCGTCAGGTGCCCAGTCAATTTTTAACAGAGTCACCTGGCACGTGATGGCAATTGGAGTCCATTCTTGTATGTCTAGTGTGTTCCAAGATGAAGGAGAAGAGCAGCCACCCTCCCCTAACTGGTATTAAATATGTTTATTGAACTAAACTTGGCTTAAAATATAAAGAAACAGTGGAGGGGCAGTTAAAATGTTATTGTAAGATCATAAAAGTTCAGAACCCTCCAGCACTTCATTTTTCACAATTATAGAAATAATGTTTGATAAATGTACAATTTATTTACATGCACGCTATCATCTTCTTTTTTATCCCTTTACATACCAGCATTATATAGAAATTTGTGGGAAAAATATCTAGGCTGCTCACGTTTGTGGTTTGAGAATAAAGCAGTGTGTTATTAACAGTGCAGAAAAAAAGATTCAAAACAAGTTTCTGGTGGAATAAAGTTTGCCTGCTTTCACACCTGGATAACTGACCTTTACAGAAAGAAAATTTAACTTCTAAAATATTTTTCCTCTGCTCTGGGCTGTGGAAACAGACTATAGATGAATAATCAGAAAGGGAGACTTAATCTTAAAGTGTAAGATGAAAATAGACGCCTGAAATAGAATCTGGGAATCAGAGAATGAGAGGTGAAGCTGAGCTATCTTTGTTTGGCAGACCTGGCCACTTCTATTATATTAATCCATAGGGTGTAAAGTTGAAGAGCAGAGCTTCTAGAAATTATAATTTTTTATAGGTGCAGTATTGGTTCCTAAAGTGTTACTGCCCAGAGGGAGAAAGTAGCTATGCTCACCAGCAGCCAGGAGAAGACAGCTGAGGAGGAGGACGTGGGTGGAATTTTGCTAAAAACAGGAGATGGTGGAAGAGTGGTTTCTGAGGGAATACGGACCAGACAGAGTACCAGGATCAGCCCGTACCCAGCAAAGGCGAGGGTGTCGAGATCAGCTCGGACACTGGGCTCAAGGGACAGGAGACGGCAGCATGGGCCACACAAACAGGACAGGTCAGTGAGTCAGAAAGAGAAAAAAAGATAACCTGAAAAGAAGTTGGTGAGTAAGTATTAGATCTTGAACCAAATATGAAATAGGCCGGCTGGTGGCTGTTAAAAAATATTTCAGGGAAAGGACAAATAGATTGGATGGCAGGGCTACCGTTCCAGCTACACTGTGCAAGAAGTAGCCACTAGCCACGTGTCCATTAAGCTATATTAAAATTAAGTAAAATAAAAACTCAATTCCTGTTTCACTAGCCACACTTCAAGTGCCCAGTAACCACATGGAGCTAGAGGCTATTATATTGGACAGTGCAAGTACAGAGTATTTCTGCCATAGTAGAAAGTTCTTTTGGATAGTGCTGAAAGGTCCTGACAGTGAGCCTGAAATGGCAGTGAACCTGAAAGCTTGATCCAACATCATGGCTTCATTTTTCTTTTCGTAGTTATTAGAGATTGACTGTGTTGGGAATCCACTTGGATTCTAACACTAAAACAACGTTTTGGGGCAACTTAGATTTGGTGTCTGGCATCACTAGAGAGACAAATACTGGGGTGGGTTTAGATATGTGACTGCATCTAGAGTCCTCCACTTCTTCATTCCAAAAAAGTCTGTGCCTCTCTGTAGGCCACCAGGTAAAGACGTGTATTGGTTATGGCTAGCCAAACCCTAGAGCAAGTCCCTCTGCTTCCAGTCAAGGGTGTACCTTAGCCACAAAAGACAGTTGACTAATCAAGCTATCTTTAGATTTTGCCTCACTTCCAAAGGAAGGTCTTCCTATGTCTGGGATTTAGTGGTAAAACCAGATCCTTCACCTATGTCAGGTAGATAGATACTTTTCCAAGTCTCTTCATAAGCAGACAGCTGCTGCCCTATTCTAAGAATGTGGTAGGTTAAGATCTTGAGACTAAAGCCATATATTTTCTTGCAAAAACTTAATCTGTTCATGGGGGAAAAAAGACATAAAAAAATGGAATCTACATGTTAACATTTGGAAACATTAATTCTTTGACTCAGTGTATTTATTTTAGCTTAGATCTTCCTTGCCCTCATCAGTGATTCTTCCTAGGGATATAAACCTCTTTTCACAGTAATTGACTCCAATTTTGTTGAATTGGTGAGCAATCTGTATCTGTATTTGTATTTATTTTTCTGCTAGATGTTGCTCTTTTTTAAAGGGTGTTGAGGAGGAATGTCAAAGCAACTCATAGAAGCTCATTCCCCTACTCCCTGAACTGTTCCTATTTTTAACTCAACATTTTTTTTTTTTAAATTGCAGCAGCTTTCTGAGGCTATTAGGCTACTATTCAATTAGGTATTGTTTCTGTGTACACAATGGCACCCCAAGAGCTCTAAAGTGCTCATGCAGTTTCAGAAATGTTTAATTTGCTACCAGGGGATAGTTTGGTTCAGAATAGTATGAGGAAAGCAGAAAGGAGAAAACAGGATACCATTTCTCACACCAATGGGTACTAAGGAGAGATAATAATAACACTGAAAGTTAACATTTGTTGAGCTCTTATCACGAGATAAGCAGTGTGTTTCATCTTCATGTGTTTTATCTTATTTGACCTTCACAAGAACCATGTGAGGTGGGTAATATTATTACTTTCATTTTGCTGATGAGAAAACTGAGGCTTGGAGAGAGAGAGCAGTTTACCCGATGACGCAGAGCTAGTAGGTGGTGGATATAGGATTTGTTCTCAAGCTGTTTGATTCTAGAAACCATGTTTTTAACCACCACTTTTCCTTAGCTGACTAAGATGGCTAAGCTGGTACTGAACATATTCTGTACTTTTCCAAATGCGTCTTTCCTGAAGCTGGGCTGGAAACTCTACTTCTCCTAGTTGACTTTTTAAGTTCTATCATGCCTTAAGATCCAGATGAAATCTCATCTCCTCCAAGATTTTCCATATCTCTCCAGCCAAAATTAACATTCTTCTCCTGTCTGAATCCTATAACATTTTTTGTTTCCATGGTTGTCATTTTCAAAGTCTGTCTTGTATTAGAATTTTATGTCTGTCCTGTGACTTTCTGGAAAGTCGGCACTTGAACTTATGCAAGTTATTTTTCCCCTGGTGCCTAGAATAGTGTCTTGAATATAGTTAGTTCTCAAAATACTTTTGTCGTTAATTATTTTGAATAATATGCTAACAACTTAATGAACACTGTACTTTTCTAATTCTGGGTTGAAAGGAAGGGTAAAAAGGCTGAGTTTTCTTTTTTGACAGTCTCTTCATTGCACTTCATTATGTTTGAGGACAAGTTGTCCTTTAAAAGTGACCTCCAGGGTTACAAGCATTTATTCACCAGATACTGTCAACTTTCAGTCTTCTAGGCACTGGGCATATAATGGTGACAGAGACAGATTGTGTCACTCTTCCGTTGGAGTTTAGAATCTAATGGAGAAGACAGATAATCATAAGCAAGTTGTCACCTAAATATATAATTATAAATGTGCTGTGAAGGAAACTGGAGATACTAGCATGGAACAATTGAGGAAATGATATTTAAGGGAAGACAATGGGTGGGAAAGAGAGAGACCTGAGCTGAGCAGAAGGAAGAGTATATTTAGCAGATGGGACGTCATGTGTGAGAGTCCTGAGGTAGAAAAGAACTTGAAGAATTGAGTCACCATCCACTCAAATGTCATGGAATAGACAATACAGCAACAATTACTTTCTGGTGGTCAATTCTCCATCATGCATGCACGACAGGCTCTATGTGTATTGTATGGTTATAGGTTAGACCACGTCAACATTTCAATTTTTTTAGGCACCTTATTGGCCAATTACTTAATGGGTAAGTCATTCCTTTTGTAGCCTTGTTTACTTTTGAAGTTGTACATTTGGTTCAAATTATAGTATCTCACAAAATAATCACAATATTTGCTATTTATTCAGTGCTTAAATTTCAGGTTCCACGTTAACCACTTTATTCATATTATTTCTTTTAATTCTCTACAACAGGGTTCTCAGCAAATTTTTCTGTAAAGGGACAGATAGTAAATATTTTAGGCTTTGCAGGCCACTTGACCTCTGTTGCAACTATTCAACTTTGTTGTTTTAACACATGATATGTAGATAAGTGGATGTGGCTGTGTTCTGATAAAACTTTATTTCTGGACACTGAAATTTGAATTTTATATAATTTTCAAACATTGTGAAATATATTTAAAAAAAAACTGATTTAACCATTTAAAAATATAAAAACCATTCTTAGCTCACCGGCCATACAAAGGTGTTGGGCAGGATTTGGCCTATGGGCCGTCACTTGCCTGTCCCTACCCTCCTCATTGTCCCCATTTAACTGACAAGGAAGCTAAGGTCAGTGAGAATTAACAATTTTATTGGGTTCAGGGAATGATTTTGTAGTGGTTTCTGGTGTACAAATCCTATTCCCCAACCAGATTGCATGTTTCTCAGAGGAAAAGACTCTTTCTTCCATTTGTCTTATTTCCTTTCACAACAATGATGGGCTTGCACTTTGCACTTCCAAGGTGGCTTAACTGTCCTTCAAACAGTTTCTCTGAAAGTGACTCAGAACTGCAGGATTTGGAGGAATACATGGCAATCGTATTTCTATTTTACTCTCCTAAAATGTGGCCTTGAAGACTGATTAGAAATACGATTAGGGGCCAGCCTGGTGGCATAGTGGTTAAGGTCATGTGCTCTGCTTTGGCGGCCCCAGGTTCGCTGGTTCGGATCCTGGGTGCGGACCGTCACACGGCTCATTGAGCCATACTGAGGTGGTGTCCTACATAAGACAACTAGAAGGATGCACAACTATGACATATAACTATCTACTGGGGCTTTGGGGAGGGAAAAAAAAGCAAAAAAGGAGGAAGATTGGCAACAGATGTTAGCTCAGGGCCAATCTTCCTCAAAAAAAAAAAAAAGAAATATGATTAAAATTCTAGGTGCAACTCTCATGTCACATTTGAGGAATTAGTGTCATATTTTCTGTTTTCATATGCAAATCTCATAAAACACAAAAAAATTGATTTCTCTTTCTTTGTGGAGTAAATTGCCCTCTAGTCCCCTAAACCATGGGGGATTCTTTAATTTCTTGTTTTGAAATTGTGCCTGTGGAGTCAATTAAAGGTGAATGGAGCTTTTAAAACCTAAAAAATGAGTAAATAAATGGAAAATTCTTAAAAAGATTTATAATCGTTAAATAATATGTGGGTAGACTGTCTTGCTGTGTTGCTGTCTCTCTGTCTCTCTTTTCATCTCCTTCCCTAGTAATCTTAAAATTAGAATTCAGAAGTGACAAAGTTGTCACAAGGATGGATTAACATCTAGAAAATGGCTAGCTGTTTTAACAATGAGCACTGGCTTTGTTATTTAGGGTACTGGTTACGGCAGACATTTTCTAAGGATTGAAAGACCTGAAATATAGAGTACTGAGGTTTTGATAAAAAGCATATTTAAAGCAGATATACATTGTGTCACCTGCCAGAATACATATCTTTTTACAAACATTTCAGCTTATATTAAAATTGTAAGATATCAACTTAAAAATGTGTTATGGATATAGTGTTTCAAAATTCTTCTGGAGGGTATGACAGCAACAAATTTTGGAGACCACTGGTATAGGGAATTTCTTTTAAAAATGTTTATCTCAAAGCTGGACTTTCAAGATCCCTAATGATGGTCTGCCTTTAGAGCATATGTTTTACTGGACCACCCCTCTCCACCCTCACATTTGCTTGAATGGTAAATGTAAGCATAAGAGGATGGAGAGCAAATGACATGCACATAAACTACAGTAGTTTTGAAATAGGTCTCTTTCACTTTCTAGTATTTGAAGGAAGAAGAAATGTTTTGATGTTTACTCTGGATAGGAACATGAAAGGGCTGTTTTGAAGTTTCACACATTTCAGACATGCAGAAATATGTCATTGTTGAAAATGGTAGACAGCTGGAGAAGATAATGCCTTGAACAGCTGGAGAAGGGAGTTAACATTACCCTGTTTAGAAATCTGGAAACAGAGAAAGCATATTTTCTTAACTACAGTACACCTCAGCAGCATAGAAGCGTAGTCTGTATGCCTATAAAGCAGCCATTCAAGCTTAAAAATACGCTCTTCTTTTCTTATTTGCGGGACAAGGCTGTGGAAAAACAAATTAAGCCAGTAGGTTCTGACCTCAGCAGTTGATTTTCACAAAATGAAAATGATAGTGAGAACCGAGGGGAAGAGAAATGAAGTTTGTTTGGCCTTGGTGGAGTCTTCTCAAGGGAGAGTTGGTGGCAAGTTACATTTCTTCAGAAGTCGGCTTAAGTTTACTGTGGCTCAGTGAAGGAAGATTGTACTTCCTTGAGAGCCCCGAGGTCCCCAAAGAATCACTGCTGCTTCCAATTGGCACTTTCAAATTTAAACAAATTATTGTCTTGTGGAAGCTCAGCCTTCTCATTAGGTTTTCATGGAGAATAAAATTCCTGCATTTGCTGCAGTCCGAGAACCTATGTATATTTTCATTAATTAACCAGGCAGAAAGCAAAGATGACAAAAGATGAGCCAGCCTAGGTAAGACTCAAGAGTTCTTGGACCTGACTAAAAGCTACCTAGGTTGACAAAAACAAAGTTATAACTTCTACACAGTTAAGTAGAATCCCAAGGTGACTGGCTGGTGAATTATTTGGCCTCAATCTTTTAACTGCAATATTATCACAATGTTCTTTGGAAATACACTTTTATTTGTAGTTTTAAAAGTGATAGTAAGTTTTCTGCGGTATAAAGGAGTGTAACTAAATAATAAATAAATGAATAAGCATTTGATTTTAAGAATTTGTTTATCTCATTTTGAGCAATCCCAATATAAGAAAATGTGAAATGAAGACAACAAATATGGATTTAAAGAAGGCATAAACAGAATTTTAGAACATTTAAAATGTGATCAGATTTACAAATAATTTTTTTTGACAAGAAAAAAAATGAATGTGAAAGTCATGTTTACAAGTTGAAAAATAACAACCATTTGGAAATAATTTGGTGAAATTGTCTAAACTTAAAAAAATATATATACATAGGGATTTCATAATTTAGTCTATATTGTGGAAATCCATTAAACACTGTAATGTAAACTGGTAATTGGGTATATGATATTGACTTAATCTGCTAGGCATTTGTTTGGAAGGTGTTTGATAAAATTCATTTTCTAATACTGTAATTTCCCACAATTTGTGAAGGTGTAACTTACTTCTACAGATTCCAGAGTGTTCTGAGTGTGTTTTAGTTGAGCTTAGTTTTCTTGTTATTTATGGTTTTGGGGGGACGTTTTACTTTTGAATTTTAAAGCTTCATGACCCAATGAAAAATCATTGAACAAAGACCATCCTTCACCATCACTTTTAATGGGTCATGTACCCATTTGTGGCTCAATTTTACAACATGTTGTCTATTCTTAAAAGGTTATTCTGAAGACAAATAATAGATCCAAGGATTTTTAAGTTACTAAGATGAATTAATTTACAAATTAATATTGTATTAGCACTCAAAACTCTTAAAAACTTAGTATATAACTTTGAAATGTCTATAGTGTACATGTCACAGAAAAGACAAATGGTATATATATTCACTTATACATTATGTATGTTTTTCTGGGAATCTTGTATTATTCCTTTGTTATAATGATATAAAGTTAGGTAAAATTAAGGACTAGTGAAATTGTCTTTTTTCCAAGGTGAGCAGTGAAACTGAGATTGGGAAGTTATTTTCTGCTAAGTAAGTAAGTGAGCTCATTAGCTTTTTCTGACTTACCTGGGGAAGTTCTGTTCAGGACAAGAATGACAGCATTGGTACAGAAATACAGTTCTAGAAAGGATGAGTGTGCTTGAGAATCAAAGTTTGAAAAGACACAGAATATTGTTACTGGAAGGAATTAATGAAGACATTGAGGTATTAGGGCTCCTAGAAGAATGTTTCCTGCTAAAATGCCCACAAAATCTAGCATCAACCATTGCCAGAGTGTTTCTTTCGGAATGAACTTCACTATTATTTCTTTTCTTAGGTCAGTTTACACAGCCCAGTTCGACTATCACGCCTGGGTCTTTACCATGTGTCCACTGGAGATTAAATATGAATGCCACTGACTTTTCAATCTGATAAATAACATTCATTAAGCATTTACTATGATTTACAGAAATCAGATCTTCTAATCATCACAATAGCTCTCTGAGGTATACATTGTCATGGTCCTCATTTTACAGTTGAGGACACGGAGTCACAGAGAGGTTAGGTAACTTGCGCAAGGTCACACAGTAAGGAGTGGTGCAAGGATTTGAAAGCAGGGAGCTCCAGATCCTGTGTTCCTCATCACTGCTTTACCTCAGGAGAAGCACTTGAAGAGCTTACACTGTAGAAGAGGAGAATAGGAAACATGTGATTTTAATAAGGTAGGACAAACGCAATCAAAGAACAAGATGCAGGAATACTACAGAAAAGGGACTGTTAATATTGTTTATGGGGGTGGTCTTGTGGAAGGAGTTTACAGAGCCAGTGACACCTAGGCAAAGTATTGAGGATGAAGAGAAACTTTCCAAGAGGGCAAAGCGAGGATGGCCATTCACGGCTGAGGGAAGAGAATATGCAAATGCAGGAGGCCTGGCACCACAACATGAGTTTGTGTAGCTACAAGTAGTTCAGTAGTGATAAATATTAAATGGGTGGGAGGGGGTGAAGTGACCAGGAGATGAGAATAAAGAGATTGGCAATGACCACCAGAGATCAGTCTTTTCAGCTAGATTAAGGGGCTTCAGCCATTAAAGGGTAGATTTCTTAATTAGCTAGATTGCTTAGGTGGACAGATTTGTGGTAGCACATGGGATGAGTGGGAGACCAATTAGAGGGCCAGTACAGGAATCTAACCAAGGGCAATACCAGCTCTGGGATGAGCAAGAAGGTGGATGGTGGAGCATCTGTGTCAGAGAATACAAGAGCAAGAGCAGGCTTGGGAAAGGCAGTGAGTTTGAATCACAGTTATACAATTACCGGATGACTCACTTGGTAATATTTTATGTTTCCTTTTTGTCTAGAATTTCCTTTAATGCCAATTTGAATATGCAGGTATTCTGAATATTGACTCTGAATGATCTATTTCGTGGGGACAGATACTCAGGGGAGCCAGTGCTAAAAACCAAACAGCTTCTCTCTATTTACTCGTCCAGACTTCAGAGTTGTCTAAAGAAGAATCAGAACGCTGCGAGGAAATGCCTCCAGCTCTGCTCGTACAGTCAGATCCAAGATAGGAAAGGAGGCGGCAGGCAGGGGTGAGCAGCAGCTATAACCTTTATGTTTGGCAACATGCCTTCCTACTCTGAAGACCAGTCATTCTTCAGCTGCTGTTAGTGCTGATTATACAGAAAATTGCACAACACTTTACTTTGATTTGGCCAATCGAAATGCCCTTTTAGGAAACAAGTGGCATTACCAAATTGGTCAATTCCTGGATCAATGCAAATCCGTTTTTTGCTGCAGAGAGAAGTCGTATCATTTCAGTGTAGTTAATTAGCAGAGGTGATATGAAAACATCTAGCTTTGCCATAGAAAGCAAATAGGCTTTGGATGATTATTAAGCAGTTTTTCTCCTGTGTTCCTTCCTTGATGGAGTTAAAGGCATTAGGATTTGAATCTTGCCCACACTCACTGTATAGAGCATGTGCCATTCTCTCCATCTTTATTGCTATTCACATTGAGGTCAATTATGAGCTGCTGTTTAATGTCACCATGAAATTGTTCAATTATTTCCTCTCAGCATCTAAGCAGCTATCCTCAAAGGGATTCATGAGGAGTGGTATTAATACTGAGGAATTCTTAGGAGGCCAGTAGCCCTAGATGGCTCTCCCTTTGTATTTCACTCCTTCTCAATTATGAGATCCAAAATGCCTGATAAGTTGTTAATGAATAACTTAGCACCCAATCTTCTCTTTGGTTAATATTGGGGAAAATAGACACAGTTCCTTTCCTTGGTGGTGGAGTCTTATTAAAGGAGAGAAGCTGTTAGCTTTGCCACTTTTTCCCCCTCCCTCATAACTAGACTTTTCTGGAGCCCCAAGGGCTTGTGTTTATTCCTAACTAGGGAACCATTAGGGTGAGTTTTCTTTTTCCTTTTTAATGTTGGAATGGAGGGAGGGGAGATGTAAAAACAAACTTTTTTTTTTTTTTTTTGCCATGAGTCACAAATTTCTTTGTATAAGTCAGCATTTCTTGTTTGCAGTTTACAAATAAAATGCCCTTGGATCTCTTACTATTGTCATGGCTTGCAGGGAGATGCACAGAGAAATATTTCAATAAAGAAACAAATATCAGTGCTTACCTAGAAATATCTCATGTTCCAGTTACTCCTGTTTTCTCTGTAGCCTAGTTTGGGTCTTCTGAAGTTGCCCAATTGCTCCTCATCATTTTATGCCTGCTCTTGGCTCTGGGATTTGGTTATCTCTACAGCAGTGCAAAACCAGCCAAGTGTTTCTTTGAGGCATTTCAATTTCTTCATTTATTCATCCAGACTATTATGTGCAAGGTACTGTGCTAGATGTTCTTGGGGGAAGGGAAATAACTGGATGGGATCAGCAAAGGACTCTCTTTCAAGGAGTTTGTGGTATAATGGAAGCAGTACACGTGTAAACGGCTAACTCTCATAACAAGGCAGATGAACTAAATGTTACAAGAGGAGCAGACTAAAGGCTGTGGGAGAACAGATGAAGGAACAGTTCTAAAGGGATGACTTCATGGAAAAAGAAACATTTGAGCCGAAACCTAAGAGTGAGAAGGATTTTTGTAGGCAGTATGGGGTTGGGCATTCAGGCTGAGGAAAAACCACGGTGGTCACAAATGTCATTACCCTCTATGATTTCATCTTACATTCCCTGCCACTGCTTTTGTCCTGCTCTTCAGGATCCTTCTCTCTCCTCTTGTTGTACCCTCTTCCAGTCTTATTCCTTTTTTAATCTTGTTCTCCATATTGCGACCACAGTAGGCTTTATAATTCAAAGTTTCATCCTGTCTTCCCTGTTTGATAAGTACAATAGCATTCCATTGCCCCCAAATAAGGACTGAGATTCCTGTCTTAGTCTACGAGGTCTCCCATGATCTGTGTCTGCCATTTCCTGTCTTCTGCACTCTAACTCAGGATTACCTATTTGGCAAGCATGCATTCACATCTATTTGTCCTTCTGTCTTTAATGCCTTCCTCTCTCATCTGCCTGTCAAATGCTAAGTTCAATCACTTTTATCTCTACCATAGTTAGCGATCAAGACCTGGCTTACTCAATTAGTACTGCAGGCTAGCGTGAGTGGAGCAGGTGAGGAGCACCATTACAGAATGCTATTTAACCAATCTTATTTATATTTAGTTGTTACCCTCTGTGGTAGGGATTGTTTTTTGCAGGGGAGGAGTTGTTGGTGTTACTTTATTAGTAAATAGAATTTTCAGCTTTAGTGATTATTTATGTACCTTTCAGTCATATTATAATAATTAAGCAGATACTAGAATAGGTTAATTTTGAAGAAAGAGCTTAAGAAATGAAAGAACAAAGGAGTGGGGAAACAAGAAATATCTGAGAGGACTATTAGCAGTTGAAGGGGAGGAGGTGGCATCATGGAAGGTGTTTTCCAACATCCACAAACCCCTTATTAAGAAAATGTATACTTATATGATCTTGGTCTTCAGATGAAGAGTTGGATTCACTCATTCATTCACTCATTCAGTAAATAATTATTGAAAAAAGGCCAATTGCAGGACACTGGGTATATGTTTGATCTGAGGCCCCTGCCTGTTTTTTACTCCCTGAATGGATCCTGGTAAACCCATGCCAATGACTGAGAGGCATAATGTAAAAAGCTCATTTGGAAACCTGGAATCCAGTTCAGGGGATTTTGCAAGTCTCAGTTTATTCCCTCTTTATGCTTCACCTCACTCAGTGCTTGACCCACTTGGCTTCTTGTGGTGTTGGCTCTCCTTTCTGATCTATTGAGGCTTGGTTACTGGGCTTCAGATTGCATTCCTGCGCCATTCACTTGACAGGTGGTAGGTCCATTGTTCTGACCTAGACTGGCTTGCAGACTCTGTGGTCTAGACCTGCAACAACTGCTAGGCTCTGTCTGCCCAGGGTGGGGTGGGGGAGATCTGCCACAGATGTTCAGAGCAGATTTGTGGATTATCTGATATGATCAACCAGACCTAAGTCCCCAACTTTAAACCACTTGCCTTCACTGAACCTTCTCTCTACCCTACTCTAAGATTTATGTTTCACCTTTGATTTGAGAAGAATATTTAAATTTTGTTGCAAAATATAAATGGACTGCTTTGCTCTCTTCAGGAGACTCCATACAAATGCAAATATTCCCTTTGTTAAAGAAAAAGTATGTATGTATATTTCATATATAGTGATCATAAACTTTTCTTTCCTGAAGCTTATGTAACATTACCAACATTCCTCTTCTTTGGGTATTTTTCTTTTTAAATCTCACTTTTTAAAGTAATCAAACTTCTTTTTTTAGTATATGAATTTTAATCTACTATGGTGTTAGGTCATAGGGGAACCAGACTAAGAGGAAGTAAAAAGAAGAATTTTTTTTCCAAAATCACTTCTTAATATATTAAGGGAAAAGAGCTAAAAGAATGCCACCAAAGTGGTATATCCAGTGACCCTGAAGTTACCAAAGTATTCAGTGTATTATACCCATTCTTCAGGATGAATCTCCCAGAAGTCCTTTCACTATTTTTGTTTTCTCCTTCATGTGCAGAGCAAGTAATATTGCACCAGGAGAGGTAGGTGATGCTGATCCTTGTCTTCACCAATGTTATATCTAGATTGCCTTTTATTGAAAATGGAGACTGAGCCCTTAAAAGGGACATCTGGTCACCCTGGATTATATCATCTCAGGACATGATTCCCTAAAACCCAGGAAGTCAGTGTGTCCTTGTGCTTTTCTAGTGCCTTCCTGCTTTGTGATGAGAAACTCCTTCACTTCCCAGACTTGTGATCCAACTGGTTCTTTTTCCTGTAACTCAAGGAGTCACAGTGCTATTCTGGGATCAGACTGTGGGATATTCAAGAAAGTGCAATCATTTGCTGGCTGCTGGAAATATTTGGCTTTAAATCAATTTCAGTAAAAGTCCTGACCAAAGACCCATAGCTGCATTTTGGCTTAATCAATACTGAAAATTAAATACTTATATGGCTTCATATTTTTTTTGGCCTCCAACCTCTTATATTTATGTAATAGTAATAACTAAATAGTATATTTACATTGATGGGTATAGTATATCAGAAAAGTCTACAACTTGCTTTATAAAATACAAACATCATTCACATTCATTGTAAAACATTTAGAAAATATCAATAAGCAAAGAGGTAATTAACTATTAACATTCAAAAATACCACTTTCGTGAATATTTTGGTGTATGTGCTTTCAGTTATTTCTGTATTTAAAATGGATTTGTAAATGGTTCACAAATGCTTTCCCAAACTTTTCTTCTGAACCAGAGGTCTGGTAACATTACTGCTCAACTGAAAAATCTTCTCTTGCCTTCCCTTGCTTATAGAATAGACTCAGGTTCCTTGGCCTGGCTATTAAGACCGCTCATGGTTTTCTGGCTGTCTCTCTTAAACCTTCTGATCCATCCTCTGGTCTCTGTCCTTTGAATAGGTGGTGCTTTGGGTACTCAATCCCTTTGTCTCAAATGCCCTTCCCCCATCATTATCCATCTTGCTAAACCTGTTCAAATGCTCCTTCCCTCAGAATGTCCTCAGTTAGAATTAATGCCTTGCTTCACTCTGTTGCACAACTCATTTCTCTCTATTAAGCATATCTCTCAGTCAGCGTTACCTTAGCTCTGTGTTTGCATACCTGCTTTTCCCACTAGATTCTAAGTCTGGAGGGAAGGGATTATCATTCTCATAATTTGTTGTGATGACTTGTTTACTGTCAGTTTCTTCTACTCTCCTATAATCCAAATAAACCCAGGAGCCACCCTCATAGCTCCAATGTCATGTTCCTGCGGCTGGAGATAGACTAATACAGACTCAACAATATTTGAGTCTCATTTATCCCTGTGTCATTTGCAGCAGCTAGCATAGAGCCTAGAACATGGTAATGCATAAGAGATATAGGTTGAATTGAATTATTTGTTATTGACCACAAATAAGGAACATGCATGGGTCAAACACCAAAGGGCTATGACTTGTCCAAATTCTTTGGAATATTTTCAAAGGAAACAAGTTCATTACTTTGACACTTATTGAGGAGTATAAAGCATTTTGAATAGAAATACAGTAAGTAAATATTCCAGGCAGCAGTGGGTATTACAGGGTATTCTTAGTGACCTCAGTAGCCACCATAACTTTTTGAGACATTATTGCTCTTCCTATTTTTGTTTTTTGTTCAGCTGGCCACATCATCATCAAGACAGGATCAATAATGGTGTCATCAGCCGCATTCCAGGCAGAGTACCACCCCTTTACTTAAGAAGACCTCTCAAGCCTGCCTTCATTATTTTGGGTTTTATTGGTCATCATTGTCATTGCTTAGCTCTTCCACAATTCATGGTACTTTTTCAGATTTTACCTATTATAGTTAGAATTATCTTTCCAAGTCTACTTTTGGACAGAAAATGATTTTACTTTTTTTGGTTGCTCTCTAAGTGACATTGAAAGGTATATACCTTTCTCACTCTTTCTAGGATCCTAATAGGAAGTAGTACATTTTATTTTCTATC
The DNA here is from genome assembly GCA_031878705.1 of Tapirus indicus. Lineage (NCBI taxonomy): Eukaryota > Metazoa > Chordata > Mammalia > Perissodactyla > Tapiridae > Tapirus > Tapirus indicus. Next base: position 105,903,920 of record CM062917.1, read on the forward strand.
ACACTGTAGCCTCCTCAGTCCCTCTTTCTTTATTTGTTGAGTTTTTCTTTTAATTAAAAAAAAATCATGTCTGGTTATGTTTTTTTCTTATTCATCATTTTTTCCTCATTTACAAAAGTGGCAAACTAATTGAGGAAAGTTAGTCTTCAATTTTGTCTGAGAAAACATAAAAATTCTTATTGAAATCTATTCTTTTGCATTTTTTAAAATGAATGCCCTAAATCATTGCTTTCTCATGAGACAAATGCAATGATGATAGAGTGTGAACTACGTTGTATTAGCAACAGTGCATGTAATTGAGAAAAAATTTTGAAAAATATGGGTGGTCCTATCTCTTTTTCTAAAGACTGAGCTGACAGCTGCCTTCAATGTTGGTGGTATTTTCTTGGTCAGGATCATGTGCTATTTAAGGAATTCTGAATTTTTTATAATAAGAGGTGATTTGGATTCAGTTGTTAGAAAACACCACGTATTTTTTAAAAAAAGTCTGCTGATTCAGTATTCTCTACAACCATTTGTAATGTAGCCTGGTCCTTTAATTTCTAGTTATCTTCTACAAGTATTTCCTGAGTAGTTACAATATACCCAAACCCAGGCGGACTCTCTAAGGGGTACAAATGGAATATAAGGTGTTGCAATTAGAGAAAGCACTAAATCTTCATCTGCATTTTCTCTTTAGTAGCATTTAGTAGCATTTCTCTTTCTTACTATGTGATTTCCTTTTCCTTTCTGTAGCAGACTGCTTTTCTCTCACAGATTTTTGGTTAAAATTGACTTATGCAAAAGGGGCTTTGAAACCAACAATACTGGAAAATATAATTTTCAATCAAAGTTTACACTTCATGTTTACAGTTTTTCCTTTGCATTTTCGAATCTCTAATATTTTATCACATAGTATATATACTGTCTTTTTGACTGAAATTTATGTTGAATCCTTTTTTAAAACAAGATGCTATCGTCAGGTTCTAGTATGGTAATGGACTAATGCTGACAATAGCATAATCAAATATCAGTCTTTGAATTTGTGAATACAAATTCCTTACAAATTTGTGGCTGGTCAAAATGCTGGCATTCTGATAAATTGGAAGTCTGTAGCCTAAAATAAACCTGACCTGACTTACTCATTTCATAAAAGAGATATATGGGATATTTCCAAATAATTTACATTACATGGAAATAATAACATACTTGTCATTTTTACCATTTTAGACTGATGCTTAAATGCCACAGCATTATTTGTTACTGCTAATTCTTGGAACTGTGTAGCATACGCCATATTTATTTTTGAGGCTTTAAACTTGTACTTTAAGATTTGAAGTAACATCAAATGAGTACATTCCGATTCATTCTTAATGACTAAATTGTAGTAGGACTGTTTAAGAAATGCCTTATCTTTGGTGTGTGGGAAATGAAAGGTGATATAAAAATGCAGTATTGTGGGATGGCTTCTGTGTTATTTTGGCTCACTGGAATGCCAGTTGGGGAATGGCAAAGGCTAATACTCAGCAGATGGCAAAGTCCTAAAACCTATAATAATGGTTGCAGTTATTTTCATTACTGTCATTTGATGACACATACAATAGTGTGAAAAGGCTTGAACTGGGTAATCACAGTAAATATACTCAAAGGGGCCAGATGCATTTCAAACAATCAAAACAGTGATGGATATTCAGGCTGAGTGCCACTTCTGCACATATTCTAGGTGCATTTATTGCTAGGAATTAGAAGCAACATTACTTGTCACAGAGAGGAGCTCCATTTCCCCTTTTAGTAATAACAAGCAACAAAAATTGACATCTGTTATAACACAGACAGATTATTTCACATCCTTTATGATTGTGTGTCATTATCATGCATATAAATTTAGTTTGCAGATGTTCAACGTCAGAGATCAAAATACCAATTTTGCCTACAAAGGAGTTGCAATGGATACGGAAAACCTAAGCACTTTTGAAAATAGATAAGTTAAATCTTTTAGAGAGGGGACAATAAAAATCAAACAAGATTAAGGAGAAAGAGCATCAAAAGGCATCAGAAAGGGATGTGTGTAAGTTTCAGAAGATCTTAATACTTTTATTTCCAACTTTGTCAAAGCACTTGTTCTCGATTTTAATCTCCAGAGACTGTAGTTTGGGATATCTTTGTCAGTTTCTTCAATACAATGAGTAAAATGAGGCCATATTTTTTCTTGAAAGACAGAATCTGTTATTGTAGAATATTAATTAGATCATATTTGAATATTCATAGTTCTTCCTGTATCTAATATGTAAAAATAATTCTTGGTGATTGCCTGTGGAGGGCGGGGTAGCGGTGACCTACAGTGATGCTGTTAAACATGGTGCGACAAACAAGTTTGCCTTGTGAGGTGTTCAGTACTCAATTCAACATCACTATTTGTTCTGTGTATATTTTGCTTTGTTAATTTTAGGAAATATGAATAGAAGATGAGAGGGAAGTTTTTTATATTTTGTGGTACAATATAAAACATCTAAGACTACAAAAATAATTATGTTTATGGAAAATGTTTCTCCTTTTCCTCACCCCCAAGCAACCCCAAACCACAAACAACTTCATCCAAAGGAAAGAAACCCAAGCCACTCATTTTAACAATCCTGTGCCTGCTTCAAAGGCATTGTTAACAATGTGGATATAGTTTGTATTTGCCTCTGGGGATTTACCACTCAATATTAAAACACTTCCCACTGTGACGTTTTTTAAACTGTCTCTTTCCTCTGCTGAGCTAACAACATAATGGGGATCAAGAAACAGTCTGGAACAAGCACAGCACAAAATCCCTGCAAAACATTAGAAGCTAAGGCATGGTTTTGACCCTCTCTTTGTAATGGGCAAAGGTACAGGACTGCTGTCCTCTCACACCCTGCCTTCTGAAAAGCTTGTTAAATGAATTGGCACTGTTACATTGTAAATTTGAAATATTTACACAGGGTCCTTAGTTCAAATCTAAGTGTATATCCTATTAGATCAGTGAATACGTATAGAATAATACATGTAAATCAAGAAGTGATACTGATGACAATATTTGAATAATTTAAAAGGGCATAGAGTTGGTGGGATGCTGTGATCCAATGAGGAGAATGTGTAGTTTCTTGGAATATTGAAAAAGATCTGTTTTGTTTTTCCTAGATATTTTCCTATCTTGAGAAGTAGATCACTAAGTTTAATGATTGTGTATTTTCTGGTGCTTTTTGAATATAACCTATTCTTAGTAAATTGGTAATCTGAGGACATATTTTATTGAGCATTTTTTCTTGGGGCTTTGATTCTTGTTTGTTCTGGGACCAAGAAGTTTAAGGATATAGTAAATATTGATAAAATTAATACAAATAAGTTTGAACTTGAGAAGTGTGAAATCACATTGGATCACTTTAAATTTAATAAAAATAATTGGCCTATCTGTAATTTATACAATACTAATACGTATTATTGCTTAAATCGGTATTTAAATTTTACATGCTCTGGATGATTTTAGCTTAAATGAGTTAAAAGCACAATTTAATTAAGACCAATGAGATGCTGAAAGAATGCATTTTGCTTCATACTTTGCTTGGATGGTGTGTCTCTATACAGTACTCATTTACCAGTAGCAAATAAAAAAGTCAATAAATCCCTGTTTCAATCAGCTAGACTAATGAACTTCATTAGTTGATCATGTTATCAGTATAATTACTACAGACTTGCCTTTGGTTATTAATGCAACAGACTTCTGCAACTTATTCTTCAGAGAACTGCCTAAGAAGACTAGAACTCAGTTTGGCTCTGGAAATAACCTTGGCTCTCCTCTCTCTAAACCCATCATTAAATCCTCCTGGAAATACTTAGAATATTCCATATACCCAACTGCAGTTGTTTTGACACTCCATTATGGGAATATTTTGCTAGACATCTTTGTTTTGTTATAGTTGGCTATACCTTTATGGGATACTGTTATGAGTTGAATTATGTTCCCCAAAAGATATGTCGAAGTCCTAATCCCTGGTACCTGTGAATGTGACCTTATTTGGAAATAGGGTCTTTGCAGGTGTAAATTAAGATGAAGCTATACTAGAGTAGGGTGGACCTTAATGGCTAGTGTCCTTATAAGAGGAGAAGAGACACAGGAAGAAGGCCATGTGATGAGAGAGCAGAGATTGGAGTGATGTGGCTGCAAGTGAAGGAGTGCCAAGGATTGGTAGTGACCAGCAGAAGCTAGGAAGAGGTAAGGAAGGATTCTATCTGGAGTCTCGGAGGAAGCATGGCCCTGCCAACACCTTAATTTTGGACTTTCCCTTTGAACTTTTAAAAAGAACTGGGTGCCTTTCTATGAACCTAAGCCTCACTTGGTGCACATAGCTATGTGTAATCCAAGCACTTTCCATAAGAATAATTCAACAAGAAAGGTTGAATTAGCTAGGAATTTACATTTCAATGCCGTTTTATATACCTGTCAACATTCTCCCCATTTGTTTTCATTTCATTACTGTCTATTTCCAAATCTTCATTACCATGTTGATGTCACACTTGACCTGTTAGAGGAGTACAGACACTATTGCTTATGACTTTTTAACGGAAGGCCAGGCAGCTGTCTTCATGGTATGATTTGATGGGTTCTTTGAGGTCCCTCTTACCCCAAATCTCCTACCACGTACCCCTACGACTTCCAGTCATCATCATATTCCTTTGGGTTAAATCATTGTGTCTTCAGAAAGTATCTTAGAAAATAAATGTGTTACATGAGAGGGACAATCATTCTGCACAGATTACCTGCCAGAGATCAAACCTCTGAAGATAGGGACATAAAACAAGAATCTTGACAGAGGAAAGGGGACAGAATGGTCTGGACTATGGATCACTATTAGTAGTAATCAGGTGAAGGGTTCTGAGCCACCAGGATTCAGTGTGAGAATCCTAAAAGCTTGGTAGGAATTTGTGAAGGAAGGCACTGAAAAAGAGAAAGTAAAATTAAGAGTGTGTTCTTTGCAGTGAATCCTTGTGGCACATTTAACAAATATGTTTTCAATATTCCAAGTGATCTCTTAGTATGTCGGAAATTATAATTTTGCTGAATTTAAATCAAGTTCGTGGTGAAGTGATGGTAGGAGCCTTGGTTAGCTAGCAGAGGCAGCTAACCAACCACTCCACGTCTACTTCTCAGCAGGGCTTTGTTGTTTGTTCTAGTACTATTCAATCCACAGTAACAATGGCGCCATGGAGAGTTATTTTAAAATGGTCTCATCAGTGAAACTTTGGGCAGTCAGTTTGTGGTGTTGGGAAGTTCCCGGCACACATGTAACTCTGGAAGGAAATGTGATTTCAGAATAAGCCAGATGCACTTACAAACTTTTTAAGCCTGTGACTTTCTTGAAGTTTTCAAGATAATAAAGATTATCAAGAATTGACTCCCTGGGAATCCAGGGTGTTACAAAGGTGAGTATGTGAAGTTTATTTTATAGTCATGTTCAATGTTTGAGTTTCTATTCTCTATTTACTTTTCCCTCTTCTCTTCATTTCCCTTCCATTTCTACCCTCCCTCCTTTCCTCCCATTCTTTCTTCCTTTCTTCCATTTTTTCCCCTGTTGAATATTTATAGTAATACAATCACCCAGCTCAGGGAATTTGGCTGCAACAAAGGGTCTTTTGGTGACTCCCTTCTACTCTTTCATTCTCTCAAAGTTATTTGTGAGGAGAGGAGCTTGAGTAGGAGCTAGTAGGAGCACTAAAGAGAAACTTGACTTACTTTGTAATTTTATAAGCAATCCGATGCTATCAAATTAGATCTATAAAAGTATTGACTTGGCCAATTTTGCCAAGAGTGAATTAATAGGCATTTATTTCCCTTAGGTTGTAAGAGAACCTAATCGGTTCTGCAGCCTTAAAGTACCACTTGCTTCTACTTCTGTTACAGTTCAAAGCGAATATTTAAAATATTCTATGTTTACATTCTGATTTTTTGATTTTAGATCACTACTTATTTTTGTTGGCATTCTGTCTTCACAGTGTGTCTCTTTCATTCATCAACCCTTCTCCCAGCCTGGTATCATTAACCTTGCTTTGTAGACAAAGAGACACAGAGGTCAACAGTCTTGGCAAGTATTTTTGTCCACTCACTGCTATTGCCGATGTTAGATAAAAGTATTGAAAAAAATGCAGCTTTATTTCCTTGTTTACCTTGCAGGAAGTTAGGTCTCAATTATGCACCAGGGCATTATATGCTGCAGTGAAACTGCATAAACTGAATAAACCATAATAAAGATGATCAATGTGTTGCCAAATTACAGACATACGTGTTTTTACATGTAGCAATATACTTATCTACTTACTTTTATATAACTACATGTTTGAATTTTCATGCCACTATTACCTTCTATTTGTTTGGGTGAAGAGCAGATGTTCCTGGGTCTTCCTTAGTGTACAGGATTCAGAGGGTTTGTTTCATCATTAGCTCCATTACTTTCATAAAGCCAATTTTAATAATTATAGTCATGCTTTAAAGTATTTGCACATTTTTTTTTCAGCCAGATAAGCTTCATTTTAAATGCTAGCAAACTCAGTAACGCAAAAGCTTTCAAACATAGTCTATTGTCCAGGGCTTTCATGGTGCATTTCAACAAAGAGAATCTCTGTGCTCACTCAATTTGCAAACATCTGGAGGAAAATAATGTGATAATTAGGAGGCAACATGGGTTCATCAAAAACAAATCATGCCAAACTAACTTAATTTCTTTCTTTGATTTCTTAACAAGCTGAACGGGAACACAGTGGGTATTTTTATTATAGAAAGACACCATGTAACTTCCAAACGTTCTTAAAAGACCTAGGGAAAATGCAGATTAGGTAAAATGACTGGCAAATGTAGGACATCTTTGTAAAAGGCAAAAGCAACCATTATTCAACTATGGCTTAATACATAATTAGGAGAGACTGTTGGGTAAATTTTATTTTATCAATCGTATCCTCATTAAATTTCTTAAGCTTTGACTCTGGTTGTATATATTTTATTTCTCAGTTATTTTTTTTAAAGGTAACTGGCTATAGGGATTTGATTTTTAAAAATTAACATTGGTAGTTTTCTTTCCAGCGAGAAACATACCTTGGCCAATTTTTTTCAGTGGAAAATTTTGAAAATCATACACACACACGTACATCACATATATACGTTATAAATACACGTGTTTTATGCATATATATATATAATAATCCATAATCCCAGTTTCCAGATAAACTGATATTATTTGATAGTTGTTCCTTCAAACTTATTTGTGTTCATAATATGTATGCTTTTACAAAAGTGGAAATATACTATGCTTACTATTTTTAAACTGATTTGTTGTCACTTGATAATTTACTGTTAAACATAGGCCCAAGTCCACAAATGTGCCTCCACAGCATCATTTCTAATGGTTGCATAGTATTTCAGTATCTTGATGTGCCGTAATTTATTGGCTGATTGTCTCTTGTTAGACAGATTCCGTCTTTGTTGTTGTTACTATAAACCATACCAGGACAACTATACTTGTAGTTAAGTGCTTCTGTATTGTCACAAGATAAATGCCTAGAAATTGTATTATTGGGTCAAAAGTATAATGTGATAAGAATTTTATATATGCTTCCTAATTGCTTTCCAAAGGCTGAATCAGTTTACATTCCTGCCAACTGTTTATGAGAGGAAGCTGTGTATATGTATTTATACCTATAGACATACACATGTATCTCTGTCTCTCGCTCTAGACATATATATATATATATATATGTATATACACATATGTATATGTATATCTTTTTGAAGAGAAAAGAAAAGTTTCTTCTTGGGAAAAATGAAATTCACTGGAAATATTTAAGCGATGAACGTTTCCATAAATATTTTATAAACTCCATGTTTCATTATGCAGCTGTGATGTAAGAATTCCAAAGTATAGCCTTAAATTGACTTTTCTCTTATTTTTCTCTGAAGATTTCCCCAAAGGAGAGACTCATTTTTGTGGCAGTTATTGTTCTTATTGAAATAAGAATTATTCTATGCCTCAGACTGACATCGTTACATTCTTTGTTAATATATTAAACAAACCAAGGTCTTTTAAAAGGTGTTTGAGATGAAAGATTCTGTTTTGTGCTTTAATACTGCGGAAAATACAATTTCTTAGAATCTGTTAGGTGGCTCTGATTTTCCATTCTCTTTCCTTCCTCCTTTTTACTTGTTGTGCCTCATTAAAATTTCAAATGAGACTGTATAACACTGATTGGAATTGTTTCTGATGGGGGGAAATGTACACACTAGATGTGCAGCAGAAATTCATCTGCACTTGAACCCTGCTATTTGTTTGACACAATGGATTTTCAGGAATGGGATTGCAGGAGCTAAATCTTTAATAAAATTGCTATTGACTGTCCCTGCAGGAGGCAGTGTGCATGGCAGCTAAACAGGAAGGTTAGAACCCACAGCTCTGCAGCTTTTTGTCTGTGTAACTAATATCTCTAAGTACATTTACTCATCTGAAAAATGTAATGATACAAACCCCTTAAGGCCATTGAGTGGGTTCAAAATAATTTATATGAAGTTCCTGGGGCCTAGTAGGCTCTTAATAAATGTTAGCCTTTACTGCTATGTCTTGGTGTTCCACACTTCCCTTGGATGATATGGCATAACACTTCCTACGTCCTTTGCAAAAAAAAATCCTACTCTGTTTGCCCCAGATTATTGAGTCATTTTGGAGCAATTATGCCAGAATCTGTAAAATAACTCTTGTGTCAATATTTTCTCTTTCTCCCTTTCCCTCTTTTTCTCCCTCCCTCCCTCTCTCTCTTCCTTCCTTCCTTCCACCTTCCTTCCTTCTTTCCCGCCATCTTTACTTTCCTACTGTGTATTGCGTGCCAGCAATTTTCTATACTTTGCTCGGCATTGGAGAAGGAAAAACTGATTGGATCCTTTCCTGAAGGAACTCATAGGCCACTGGAGGAGACAAATATTAATCAGATAATCACACAAATAATATAAGATTGCAAGAGTGCCAAGTGCTACATAAATGACAGATACGTGGGTTATAAGAGCATATAGGAGACTGGAAAGACTTCTCTGAGGAAATGAAACAGGAATACAGAGAAAGTATGAGTTAAATAGGTGAAGCCATAGACTTCTAACTAGTCTCCCTATTTCTGCCATTTCCCTCTTACAGTCTACTCTCCACATAGAAGCCAGAGTCACCCCAATAAAGTGAAAGTCAGATTACATTAGACCTCTGCTCACATCTGTCTCATCATTACTTCCCATCTCACTCAGAGTAAATGTCATAGTACCTTGGCTTATAGAGCCTTACATGATTGGCTTCCCTCTATCTGACCTCTTCTTCCTCCACTCTCTTCTTTTTTTTTTGCTGAGGAAAATTCACCCCGAGTTAACATCTGTTGCCAATCTCCTTTTTTGTATGTGAGCTGCACCACAGCATGGCCACTGACCGACGAGTGTTGTAGGTCGTTGTAGTTGGGAATCCAACTTTGGCCGCTGAAGTGGAGTGCGCTGAACTTCACCACTAGGCCACCGGGGCTGGCCCACACTCTCTTCTTCTTACATACTGCTCTGCAGCCACACTGGCCTCCTTGCTGTTTCCTGAACCCATAGGTAAACTCCACCTCACAATCTTTGATCTTGCTGCTCTCTGTGCCCAAAATACTCTTCCCCACATACCCCCTCACCTTATCAGTGAGGTTGCCCCGATTACCTTCTATAAAGTAGCAACTCTGTCTCTATCACTCCACATCACCCTTACACTGTATTTACCACCATTTCACATTTTATAAATTTTGTTTATTTTTTTTCTCCCTCCCCTTCTCTACTCAAATTGTCAAAAACTCTGTGAGGTCAGGGGTTTGAGTTTACTGCTGAAATCCCAGCTCCTAGAAAAGTGCCTGAAAGGTATTAGGCACTCATTCAATATTTGAGAAATGAGTGAAGGATGAAGAGACATGGAGGTACAACCATTTAGGACAGAGGGAGAAGCATATGCAAAGGCCCTGAGACAGGCAGAAGTGTGCCAGCTAAGAGGAGTGGAGGGAACAGTGCTGCTGTTGAACAGAATGAACCAGAAACAGTGTGTAATGATAGAGGCTAAAAAGATAGGAAAGGACTGGGCCATGAAGTTGTCAAGAATTTTTTTCCTGAAAGCAAATGGAAACTACTATGTTGTTTTAAGCAGAGCCTGGGGTGACCTGATCAAGTTTATGTTAAAAGCCCTCACTCTGGCTACAGTATGGATATAAGATTGGAGGGGTGAAGAGTGGATGTGGGTAGATCAATTAGGAGTCTGTTATGGTAGTTGTTGTGCCAAGAGATGGTGGCAGCTTAAGCCAGTGGCTTCAGTGGATCAGAAGAGGAGTGGATAGTTTGAGACCAGTGGTTCTCAACTGGGGCAATTTTGCTTCCCAGAAGATATTTGGCAATGTCTGGAGACATTTTTTGTCATCTCAATTCGGTGGGAGGCAGAGGAAGGAGGTTGCTAATGGCATCCAGTGAGTAGACACCAGGGATGCTGCAAAACATCCAACAATGCACAGGATAGCCTCCACAGCAAACAATTAAGTATTCAGCACCAAATGTCAATGGTGTTAGGACTGAGAAATTCTGTTTCAGAGGCACATGAGGTGAAAACTCAGAACTTGGTGTTGGAGTAGATATGGGGGTTAAGGAAAGTAACTCCTTGCATTGGGACTTGCATAACTAAATGGATAAGAGTGTCATTCACTGAAGAATTGTAATACTTCTGCCTACAGAGAATCATTGATTTCTGTCCATTTTATATCTTATCTTTTCTTTGATAGAAACAACACCAACTGAAAGGGTAGAATGGTAGTCACGCCTGTGCTTCATGATTGGGATGTGAGAATCTGGGGATATATTTTATGGTAGTGGTGTGGAGGTCAGGAATGATGACATTTGGTTTTATATTTCGCTCAGCTAACTGGTATCACTGAGTCCCTGACTATATTCTCACAGCTGATGTATGGCACTGATTTTCAGAGCAGACGATTAAAGTAGCCATTGATTCCATCCTTTGAGAATGTTAATGCTACCAACAACTGGATGTGTAGCTAATGAGTGGATATCTTAAATAATTAAATATCTTATTAACTTTCTATAAAAGAGTCCAAAGCACTTTCATATACATTTTTCCTTCACCTTCTTTACGTCCTTGTATTGACAGGAAGAGGCCAAATTAGCTGTATTGTATTATGGAGCCAACCTTGAGGCACAGCGATATTTATGAGGCTTAAATTTCACTTGAAAACTAGGGGAGGAGCTGGAAGTGAACTCAGGATTTAGGCTTTTGCTAACATATTCTTTTCCCAGAAGTGTAATCACTGCATCGTTCTTTCATTTTGAGGGTCTCCTGGGATTACACAAGATATTTAATCCCGTATCTTTATATGTTGAAAGTATTCTAAAATTCTAAATAGAATTTACTCTGTTCTTACTGTATTCTTTCTAATGTATTTTTAAATTTTATTTATGTGAATTTATGTTAAACACGCTATCCAGAATTCAAGTAATGTTTAATTATGTGCACCTCAATTGAAGTTATTTGGATCCCAGTTCCTCCTCTTCTCCTGCTGCATATTTCACAGCAGGAAATGGGTAGAAGAGGAATATTGTAAAATTCAAATCTTTTCATTTTATATCTTACTATTTTTAAGCAGAAAAAGTTTAGTATGAACAACAGAGGTGGGGTGAATTTCTGTGGCATCAGTTGGTTATTTTCACTCTTTGCAAAGTTGAGGCCACGTTGAACTTGATTTTAGGATTGTGTCTGCCCTGGTGAATATTTCTTTCTTTGCCACGTGTTCTTGGCATAGCTCTGCATTTTGGCATATGCATTTTGAGGAGCCTTCTTTTCTGTTCGGAAGAAATCAGGCTCTCTGTCTAGTCAGCATTCTGTGTCTTGTCTCCTTATTCAGATTGCCCTCTAAATCTTCTGTTCCTCCAGTTAACTTCTGTAATTTGCTTCTATGCTTTTATTAACATTTGTCCCTCTTTAGGGAACGAAGCTTATAATTATATGTCCATTGTGAACCCTTCATTATGATTTTGGTTAATCCTGATTTTATTTTGTTTTTGTTTGCTTAGGCAAATGATGCTCAAGGCTCTTTCACATATCCTTTAAAGTAATGGGATCAATAATCTAAGCTTTAATAAGTTTGCAGATCCTGACTGACCCTGTTCTACCATTGAGTGTCCATAGTGATAGTTGTGTCTACATTGAGCAACCTCATTGACCCCTATGGATTCATTTAGCTATGAAGCTGAATCAGATAGTAGTATAGATTCAGTGTAGGAAAGAATTGTAGAGATCTCCTACCTCTCAATTTATTTTTCAAATGGGAAACTGAGTCCCAGAAAATGGGACTAATACCTCACATTTGTATAACACTCTATAGTTTACAAAATACACTGGTAGGCATTATTTTATGTGACATTTTTCAGAATTCTGGGAGGTGGGCTGGGCAGGTATTTTTATCCTTATTTTATCAATGAGGAAACTAAGATACAGAGAGATTGAGACTTGCCTCAACTGCTTACAACAAGTAAGTGGTAAATCTGGACCTAAAAGCCAGGACTTGGGGCCTCACTTGGTTAGGTAGCCTTTCCACAATATTGTGCTGCCCCTGGACAGAGGGACAGAGCTTCCCCACCCACATGCTGCTGTGCTGTGCTGTGTTGAGATACCAACTCTCTCAACACTTAGGGTGGCTGGGGCTGTGTGACACAGCACTACTATTATTTCCTGTATATCATGACATTAAAAAAGCTTGGAATCACAGTCCTAGCATATAACGTAATGGAGGAAGAGAGACCTGCTTAAGTCACTGAGTGAGTTTATTGAAAGATGACTACGTGCCTAACAGTCTGAGTCCTGGATGTTTCCACAGTATGCATTCACCCACCCTCAGATACCTGTATCCATTTCCCTCTAAGGAACCACCACACCCCACTCAGTCTGTGTGGTCCCAGGAAGCCAACTAACAATACCTCTGACCCAGGTTGGAGATGTGGGTCTCAGTAGTTCTGTGTGGTGTCTCCTCTTGTGATGGTGATTGGCTTAAGGGTAATCATGGGATTCAGTCAGAGTTAACTGCATCTCATGAAACTTTCTCTGTGACTTTTGGGAAAGAGAATATTGCTACCCTTCTGGAACTGAACCATGAAGCAAGCATGCAGGCTGGTGCTGCTGACACCATCTTGACTTCTCCTGAAGCTAATACTGGAACTGAAGAGCGCTAAGATAAACTGAGCCCTGCTGATATCATTTGATGTCAAGCTGAACAAAATGACCAAAACTCATTCTGTACTTTAGAGGTATATGAATCAATATATTCCCCCTTTCCTTAAAATAATTGGATTACGTTGTTGTCACTTGAAGCCTGAAGAATCCTAACATATTTCCGGTCAAACAACAATGAAAATCATCTGCACTCTTTCACAAATGGTTGAAAGTTCTGATCTGTCACTTTAAAGGGCTTGTGGAGCCAGGAGGTATTTAGAAATGAATGTTCCAAGTTGATCTTATCTCTTCCAGCTTAAGTGTGTTTTTCTTCTACCTTTAAAAGGATGATTCATAACCTACTAATAAAAACTATCATTATATAAAGATTCACATAATCTATGAGTTTCCAGGAGGTGCTTTTGTCATGATCAGTTACTGATATTAATTCAACAAATAATTATTGTTATGACACTGAACGAGGCCAGGGAATAAGACGTAATCTTTGCCCTCAAGAAAATTGTAATTTAGTTAGTAGAAAATATGCATTCTTGTGGAAAGAAAGGTAGGTAAAAGTCAATATATAGCTAAATGTGATGTGGGTGTCACTGGGGAAGTCAAAAGAGAACAAGTCCATCAAAGATTGAAAAATGACAATCTCCCTTAAAGAGACAGAGATGGAGTCAAATCATTAGACTTTGGACTGGTGAAGAGGAAGAAGTTTTTCCAGGAGCTGAAGCATAGCACAGGCAAGGACTCAGAGGCAGGAAAGAATGGTGATTGAGGAAAGTAGTGACTCAACAGGATGAGCTGCAGCAGAGGAGGCAGGTGAGGAAAAAAATAGCTTGGAAATTTCCATCTATTATTTTTGAAAACAACTTAGGAACAAAGCTATTTGCTTAGGTTTTGTATTGAGAAACAACACAGTAGTAACCCTTTAACTGAAGCACTTACTATGTACATGGCATTAGATTAAACACATCAAATAGATTATCTTACTTCATTGCTGTTTCTTCTAGATTTCAAGCAAGAGAGTAAAATCTCATAAATTAGATTCAACTAACAATTATCGAGAATATCACAACAGCTAGGGATTACGTTAATGTAATTGTATCATTATTTCATTTTTTTCCCCAACAAACTAGGCAGGTAAGTGTCATTATTCGCATTGTATAGACAATAAAACAGAGATCAAAAGTGTTTAAAAGCTTGCCTAAGGGCATACAGTTAGTGTGGGCAGAGCTATGAACTCAGGTCCTTTAAACTCCTGTTCTTTCCCACAACTTTAGGCCATCAGCAGCTGAAGGATACATTTCTGAAATTTGGCATTAGGATTTATTACTAGTTAGTATGAAAATTCAAAGTAATAATTGAATATTAGTGATGATTTGACAGAAGTTAAGCCTCTTTCAAGTAGTAAGTTTGGATTTCTCATTTGTCTGGTTATTTTTTTTTTAATGATCTATCAATAAGTCAGATAAATATTTATTAAGTACCTATTATTAGGTGAAATTATGCATCAACTTAAAAAGAACTTTGCATGAACCCTCTACTAACGAGAATTAAAATATGGTTGAGGGGCAAGGTGAAAAGTTATATAGTAGAAGTGACGAGTAATCTATGAGAAAATATTAAATGACTGCTTTGAGGCAGGACATAAATAATTACCAAATGAATGATAGCACATGAATTTTAAGGACTATGAATTCAGAGGAAGAAAATAGATGTAGGGACTAGAGTGGCCTGGAAGAGCTTCATGAAGGAAGTATTTGAACTAAATCTTGAAGGCAGGACTTGAAGAGGTGCAAGTGTCCTGAAATCAGAACGAGTAAAAGCTGAAAGACAGAGAAGTCTGTGGTGTGCTCCAGGGAGCAGTTCATCTGAAACCAAGATTTAAATGGGGGAACAGGTAGGGATAAAACCAAAGAAATGGGCCAGGACCAGCTTTAGGAGGGCTTCAAAGGAAAACTAAGGGGCCTGGATTTTATGATGCAGGAGGAATGGTGGTTGGGAGGGCTTGGTGCAGAGGGGTGGGAATAAGGAGGATTTTAGCAGAGGAATTAAAATGTGTGGGGAGTAGTGATAAAGATTCATTTACTATATAAAAGCCTGGGAAAATTAGAAGAAATAAAGAGGAACAATTAGAAGGTGATTGAACAGGTCAAGCCTCTACAAGTTATAGGGAAAAGAGGTAAAAGATAAAAGGCATTTCAAGGAAACAATCAGATAAACTCAAGTTATCTGACATTCTCTTAGACAAAGTCAACTGTCATGAAAAATAAACAGGAGGGAGGGAAATGAAAAGGAGATCAAAGAAAGAGAATAATTAATTATAGCTACAACTTGTGAACTGTGATTGAACTGTAATTTTAAAAAAAACAGCTATAAAAGCCATTTGGCGGGGAATCAGTGGGGGTATTTGAATGTGGACTGGGATTTAGATAATATCAGTGGATTATTGTTAATTTTAGTCATGATAATGATATTGTAGTAATGTAAGAGAAAGTTCTTATTCTTAAGAGATGTGTGATGTGTGCTGAGAAGTCTCATATCTGCCCCTTACTTTCAAATTGCTTGGCAAAATATATGTATATGTATATCTGTATCTGTATTGTATCCCTATCTCTACCTACATCTTATCTATGTCTATGTCTATATTTATATCTGTATTCTTATGTTTGCCCAACCCATACTCATCCCTATCTCTATCCCTATACCTACAGCTACATCCAGATATGGATCTAGAAAAAGAAAATATGATATAATGTTAAAAATTTATTAAATCTAGTTTTTAGGTATAAAGATGAACACTGTGTTATTCTTTCAATTTTTCTGTATGTTGAAGATTTTTATAATAATAATTGAGCCAGAGGGAAGAGGGAAAAATAGGTCAGAACTTGGAGCCAAAAGCAGAAGCAGTATGAGTGGAAAAGAAGGAGCAGATGTGTAGGGATAATTGGTAACACTGGGTGATTTGTTTAACCCAAAGCATCAGAGAACTCTCTTAAGCATGAGTCTTTGCATTAAGGCCTGCTGATTGGATGTGGTCACATTTTGTATCAAAACAGGAAAGTTTTCAGGGGAAGTAGGATGGGGGGAGAGTATGTATTCAGTTTCAGAAGGGTTTAGTTTCAAGTGAATCTGAGCTTTCCAGTTGAGGAAAGCTAGAGGTAGGTGGCTCAAGTTCTGAGGAGATGTGGGCGAGAGATGCCACTTTGTCATTCAGTCACAGAGAGTGATGACTGAAATTGTGGAATTGGATAAAAGTTATGAGTAAAGAGGTATATAAAGGAAAACTGAATAAAGCCTTGAGAAATGCCCATACTTAGGTAGTGGGAAGAAAAGGTGGTGCCAGCAAGGCAGACAAAGCAGGCCGAGTCAGAAGGAAATAGGCTGCTGTCATGTGGAGGAATTGAGGGAGGACATGACACACAGTAGGCACTCCTTAAAACTTTTTGAACAAATAAGTGAATGGAGTTTTACAAAGGAGTGAAGGTCATCAAAGTAAAAAGATACAGTGCAGTCAAGAAAATTGGGAAGTGAAAAAAGGCATTTGGGATGGTAGTTAAGAGGTTTAAGAGGTTATTTTTAACTCAGACTAAAAGTTTGTGAGAGGAGGTTGCAGTGGTCCATTGGGGAAGCACAAGTCAGCATCAGGAAGAGGAGAAGCAGAGTTGAGGAAGGCTCCTCAGTGCAGCCTGGAGACTGAAAAACCTGCATTCAAGTCTTGGCTCTTAACTCATAAAAGACTTCCCTGGGCTTCAATTTTTATTTCCCTAAAAAAGTGGTTGGACTAAGCCATGGCCAAATTTCTTCCAATACTTACATTTTATTGGCCCTTCTATTAAAAAAATATGTTTAGACAGGTCTGTTCTAATTTCCATATTATAGTGTCATTTTGAGAATCTGTGTGTCACAGTTCTGTTGACCATTGAGACCATATGCAGAATTAGAAACATTTGACTCTCTTTTTTACAACTTCATTGATTTATAATCAATTATTGGAATGTCAATAAACATATCCATACAACATTTTGATATAAACAAAATGTGACTTGGTTGAATAGCAAAACTATGTTTTAATTTTTTATTTCCGATATCAAAGATTTTTTTTTAAGAGCTAAGGAATTGTCATAATAGGTTGCTATGCATTAGTAACTATTTCTAGTAAGAAGTTAGGGGAAGATCTACTCAAAACTCTGTGGCTTTTTCCTACTACATTATAAAATTTTCTACATCTTATTAGGTCCAAATATGCAGAAAGGAATTATGCAGATGGTACCATTCTGCTTAAATGACAACCCTGGACTGATATATACCTTTCCCGGTCAATTAACCTCTGCCGGAGCTCTCAGTGACTAAAGGAAATGCTGTAGAACACAACCTCAAGTAGACTATAAAATACACGAGTTACAGATCTTCGGAAGAGGATAGCATTGTGTTAGAAGTCTACCAACTCCTTTAACTCTATGGTTCCCTATTTCTCAGAACATTTACCAGAGGCTTGAGCAGAAATTGGCTCATAATCAGTTTTCTGAACAAAGCTTCTAGATCTTTGTTATCACTAAAAGAGATAAAAAGTCTGAAATCGTCCTTATGATTCAGGCATCATCTGTTATCCTAGATCAATGTCAAGCTAAAGATTTTTGGAAAGACTTTCGGCAAAGTGCAATTGTAGATTAACCCACAGCATTCCATTAGGTAAGTGACATAATGGGGGAATTTAAACAATGAGTCAGAGGCCTGGGCTCTAATCTTGAGATGACTGATTTTCTCCATGACCGTCAATTAGTTGCATAATCTTCTTTTGGTTTGTGAATCAGTTATCTCATCTGTGATAAATGGACACGGTTTTTCTGTTTGTTGGTTTAGGAGTATAGGAAATGCAAGGTGCTACTATTTCTCATGTTTTGGGGAGATCCATTCTTCTTTACATTTCTGCTAAGGGACCTCTTTCTCTTTAAGCATACCAGACTTCACTGGCAAACAAAAGATACATTAACCTGACAAGGAAAGTCAATCCTGAAAAGAGGAAGAAATTTTTGGTAAGGAAAGTGCTGGCATCCACATCATATTGGATGTGATGCAGCATGGTTGGACATGCATAATGGGTTATGCATCTTTAGGTCTTAGTCTTTGTTGCAACCTACAACTTTGCTGAATTTCATGGCCCATAAATCTGACATTTCAAAAGAATATAATCATCGTCATGCAGATTACTTTCCTTTTGGCAACTTCTAATACTTTCCTTACTCCAGCTCCTTCTTTCTATTGAGGGTAACTTGCCAACCAGCTTAGACTCCATGACTTTTTCACTGTCCTGATGGACCCCTGACTAAACACTTGAGTTTCCATTTTTTTTCTTTTAAATGACTCCTTACAATGACTGATAAAGATTGGTTTCATTAGCACATTTTGCCAGCACTTTGTGCTAATGTTACACTTGAGTTTGTATGACTCAGGTCATACAATTATCCATTTTGCAAGTTCAGAATGCTACATATGGCACTTCATGACCTGATTCATGATAATTGATACTGAACCTCTTAATCTCAAATTTGTGTGCCCAATGAGAAGTAAGCCAATCACTGGAGGTAGAGAAAGTTTTATTCAAACTGGCCAAAACAGTAAGGCAAGAGGATAGGTTTTCTCAAGTCTTCCTTAATGAAAGAAGAAAGCAGAGGGCCTTTATAGAGCTAAAGGGCTTGGCAGAAGGAGTTTCAGAGAAACAAAGGGGAAATCAGTGTTTCTTTCCTTCCAGATAAGCCCTTGGGCAATCAGACTTCTGGACATCAACAACAGCTTGGGGCTGGTTATTTGATGGTTGTAACTTTCTTAAAGGCATTCTTTTTCTTCTGCAAAACAAACTCATAAACCTTTGTGACCCTTGAGTTAGCCCTCAGGTTAAACAAGAAGACAGCAAATTAACGAGGTTAACTTCTTTTCATCTGTGTCTGTGTTGGGAACAAGGTCAAAGGGTAATCATGTTCTGATTGAATATTTACAGTAACCCTCAGGTACCTGACTTCATAATGTCTTCCATTCTTTATACTGGCATACTCCACTCAGATTTTATGTTTTAATAACAGCAAACAAATAATTCCCCAGACACAATGTGGTGTTTATCATCTCTCAGCCATTATTCATGCTTCCCTTATTCTAGGAATGCTTTTTCCTACATTTTGCCTACTTAACTCCTACTCATCCTATATACCTCTGCTCAGACTTTCTCTTTCCCAGTTTACCTTTCCTGACCTCCTCACTCTCTTCTTCAACTGGGCTAAGGGCCTCCCTACATATTCTCTTAATATTCTGTAATACTTCTGATTGTACATCTCCCATCTTGTTTATATTTCTGTTTATGTATGTTATCTCCATTAGACAATGATCTCCTTGATAACAAGGCTAGGATTTTCTTAATCATTGTATTCTAATACCTAGCTCAGTGCTTGGCACACAGTAAATGATCAATACATGTTTAGGTGAATTGGCCTACTTGGAAGGAAGAATAAAATTGCAGATTCATGCAAATTTTCATGTACACTTGGTGTCCCAACAGCTATTATTTGGGTAGCTGGGCACTTGTGTTTGACCTTAGGCCAGGTAACAAGGGAATGTTCATTGGATAAATGAAGCAGGATAAGAAACCACTTGTTAGTCTGGAATTAAAGGCCATATGTAAATAGGCAAGCCTATATGGGTGAGGAAAATGGACTGAGGGGAAGTTGGCAATGAAATAAGCTTCTTAATTATGCAATATACTTTATTCAGGTAATATCTCATACAAAACAAAGAAAAGACTTCCAGTCCTTAAATACTCCAAATTGCCATGGCAGCAGCACCATCATTCCTGGCTCTTTGAGTAGTAGGATTGCAGGAGAGAATGGCCTGACACTAGTAGGCAGATTGCCAAGGGGCTGGGAGAGGTTACTGAAGCATTTTATTACTGACACGGAAGAAATGATTGTAGATCTTGAAGCAGGAGAACCTACCATACCGTGGCAATGAGATTCATTGGTTTCCAGAGAGTTGCGTTTTGACATTTAAAAGGAGATTTTAAAAAATGATAGTCAAATGCACTTCAATGGATTAAAAAGAATAACCATTTTAAAAGCCAAAGGGTAGAAGCTGCTAGAGAGTGTATTCAAATCCATGCTTCTTAGCAACCAGACTAGATTTCACGCACAAAAGAAAGCCAGAGCTACAATAATAATAAAAAAAAGCTTCTTTGGTTCTCTAGAGAATATAAAGGCATATTAGAGAAAAAGAAGCACTCTGAGGTCTTTAGATGAAAGGCTTGGCATGGGTATAAAGTATTTTTATAAAAAAGAGAAGGACAAGGAAGAAGTGATGTCTAGACAGGACAGATTATCTTGGATATATGTGAGAATAATTGCCAAAGTCAAAATGAGACAAGATCATGATAACTAGAATCAGAGTGTTCAAAAATTATTACTTTTTATCATAATGGATATGACTTTTTCTTTCCTGAATCAAAGCAAGGGAAATGTAAAGGGTGAATATGTGGATGACTTGGCAACTTGAGAATATTTCCTCAAAAGGTTTTCACAGTGAAGAGAGATGAAAAGGTGCAAATAAAAACGTCACTAATGTGTTACAGAGTTAGATGTCATCTATCTTCAAAGTTTCAGTAAAATTCTACCCAAGTACTTGGTTCTTAGTGATTCAACCAGGTAGGGAACATTGGGGCACTATGTACAATTCTTTGATAATTTAAGGTCAGAAGAGTCATCACAAACACAATAGAAAACCAAAAAAACCCAAACCCAACAATAGACAAACATTTTTTAAAAGAGAAAAATCAGTGGCAAGAATGTCATTTCTGGTGATATGATTGAAAAAAATTTGCTAGTTAAACTAGAACTTTCATTTCCTCTGAATTAAATGAGGCCTTTTTGTGTATATGCAAAGAAGGTGAACTATGGGATATGAAAGAAATGATTCCATTCACATGCCAAAAACAATGCATGATTATCTTCAGGAAGATTCATGTATGTTCTTGAGTGGTATACAAAAAGATTGATGTATTTGAAAGAAAAGAAATGCAAACCAATGTTTTCTGTATAAATAAGGAACCTAAGTTGAGAACTCTAATGTGTACATTTAGCAGAGATTTGATGCCTTGGTTTGAACAGACTGTGGTGCAGTTGTCATCTGCTGAAGTTATTTTGTGATGGCTGCATTTTCCCTTGGAGCCAGACCCCACATGGGGTGGGATGGTGAAAGCCTCATATATCTCACTATCATTAGGCTAATGAGATTGGTCAAGGCCACACGCATTCTAATTCTTGGCAAAATTTAAGATAAATCTAGTAAACCATTCTAATAGCTTTCCGCTGTTTTTGGAAGGAAGGAGTAAAAGAACTAAGGAATGAATAAAAACAAATCTTCGAGTATACAAGATTCTATTTCAGAAATACTGTTGTATTATCAAAATGATTCTAAGAAAGACAATTATTTATTCACATTATTGTAGAATTTTATGGCCACAGAAAAATTTTTAATCTGATATGTATGAAAATCCAATATGGAAACAAAAAACATTATACAAATTATTTTTCTTAAGCATTCCTTTTATACACAAAAGTTTCCAGATTTAAAGTTAAGGGTTTTGAAAATTATAGTGCATGAAATATTGAAAATAAGTTAGCTTAGGTCTGGAAAGTTTATTCTTGAACTAAGATCAACTTTTGGAAATTATAGCCAATTTATAATTGCTAAAAAATTTGAATTGGTAGGAGCCATAATGAATGCTTTCTGATATAAGGCTTATAATGACTTATGTGTAGTTGGAGGAGATATCATTTCACTTAAAATCTTTGGATAGATTTTCATAGCTAGTTAAAAATAATGCAAGCTCATTTTAACTTTGGTGTATTAAAATAATATTACAAGCTGTTATGTGGATAATTCATTGAAATTACTGAAATTGTTCTTTATATTGGTAGGTAATAACTACATAGTATTGTCTATAAAGTAGAGGCTAGTGGTGAAAAATGTTGAGATTACTGTCCAAACGCTGAAGTTATGATACAGTGCAGAGCAACACCCAGTAATAAATGGAAGTACCATCTGCAGTATATTACAAATGGGTCAGTTTAAAACTATGTGTGGGACTCTCTAAACATAGTTGTAACTACACAAAGTGAAGTGAAGAGTTTAGAAATTATCTGGTACATTTATGAGCTTAGGCAGTCACAGTGGATAATTTAAGTCCTATAACCCTTCTCCTCTCTGAGAATTAGATTTTCTTGGCCTGAATATTCTATAAAATGGCTTTAAATTTATATATTTCCTTGCCTGATTTGGTTGTACTGTACTAAAGAAGCCAAGATGGATGGGTTGGTGAATATTTCCCTCCCCCATATTTCCCCTCTAGATCTTAGAAGAAAATATATTATTAACTTTGCCAGAACAGCTCATGTTTTAAGGCTTACTGATGGTAGTTCAGTAGCATCCCAGTGACATAATATTATTATAATAGATTCAATTACAGTGACATTATAGTGCTGGTCCAGTGCTCATTAAGAGACTTCACATACAAAGTCATTGCTAGTAAGAAATTTTCTAAAGTTGGGTTAAATTCATTTCAATACTAAATGAAAAGCCAATTGAAGCATTAAAATTGTACAGTGTTTTGCAGTTACTCACTATTCTCAAGACAGTTAATGTTATCTTTTGCACCTAGTACGGTATGTTGTTCCAAATGCAGTGCATTCCCGTGACAGCTCCAAGATTTGACCAAGAAAAAAACAAAAACAAATATTTTGAGGAATTAGTGCAAACAGAACTAGACATTTTGGCATGATATTTATAAAAATTTTTTATAAGTAATAAAATCCATTAACGTTCTCAGTAAGTTGTCATTTTACCAGCAAAAGAAATATGCCCAATCTAATTAAAAATACTGAACTAATCTTTATGAGTCTTGACTTTCCCAGTTCTCTTTTTGCTTGTGATATTAATGGGCCAAACAAAGTCAAACTATGGAAAATTATGCATAATTTTCCTTCATTTTATTGTTTGAAATTACAAATGTGAGGATTTTTTTCCAGCATGCCATTATTAATAGAATTAGTGCTATTTCAACTTTTTAATTTCAATACTTTGCTTTGATTTGTTGTTTCGTTAGTGGTGTGTCCGTGAAATTACCTCTCACAAACACTTTAACAATTTTCAGTCATCCACATGTTAAGTTATTCACAAGTATGGTGGTCAACATCCACAGGGCCTACATATGTAGGTTATAGCATATTCTTTAGTGCACCCTGAGATATCTACAATACTGATAAAGAGCTGGAGACTCATGTAAGCTCTGAGACCTTTCATCTACCACTGGGGAAGCTGCCACCAGAGGCTGTGGCAAACTTGAAAATTGCCTTGTACTTCCTTTTCTCTCCAGGGACTGGTGGCTGGGGAGCAGGGATTTATTCATAATTGAAAATTTCTGTCTTCTAATTAATCTCTTTATTTAAAATAAATATATTGAATTAGGAAAATCTCCTTATTATGATTAAATGAAGAATTTTATCTTGAAGCAAGAATTAAGATATAAAACATCTCATGGTTCATCCAATAGTATTTTCTCTCAGTATTTTATCTATTAAGATAGCTATTTACTTCTATATTGGTGTTCTTGCTTCTGTTGTTCACCTGTTTACATGTAAATCTATCTGTAACTCTGTGTCTTCAGGTTGTTTTTCTCTGAAAGCCTCATTTCTGGCTACTTTGAGTTTGCCAGAGGTGAGTGGGATAGCAGTCATGGTAGGTGCTCGCCTTTGATTTTTCTCACTTATATACTCAGTGGCGAGTCTCCCTGTTTGTCAAATGTAGCAGCTGGAGCAGTGACTGGAGCATGGACTCTCTCTGTTCTTCATTCCTCATGATTCTTCTGAACTAGACAGAACTCTCCTCAAAGATGGTAGCTGTGTGACTAGCTTTCTTCGTGTAAATTAACACAGTGTCATCTCAACCCACTCCTGAATCTCCCTTTCTAGCAGGAGAAGGATTTCCATGGTGTAGAGTTGGAATTACCTAGTAGGGCTCTGAAGGCTCCTAGAAATCTTCCAGTTTGTTAGAAGATTTTTAGTATATCTTTCTAGATTTTTTTTGAGATATATTCTATTTAGATGAGCATTCTAGTAGATCAAATACCTAGTGGTGAAAAGGAAAATGGTAAATATATTCTGGGCAAGATTCTTTACCACTCTGTGCAATATTATATCACTTTGGCCATAGAACAATGGGTGATTCTTTTTCAAATTGCCATGGATTCATGTGTCTAGTATGTGGAAGACTAGCTAATGGAATTTTACAGACATTATCAATGATGAATCCATGCACTTCCATATGCAACCAAACAACTCAACGAAGTCAATTAATAATGATGAGTTAATATAACCATAATGTATCATTAAAAGTAGAATAACACCAAGTAAAAGCTGTAGTCAACTCAAGACATTCCTGTTGATGATCTGACAACAAATCTTCCTTTCCTAAAATTGTGGGAATGTGAAAGCACATACACGTTGTACCCCAGTGATGTGTGGCAACCAAATTTCTTAATAGAATACTTAATTTCAGCCTCAGTAAGCTCTAGTATTGTGCCAATATTTGTTGATGAGCCCCAGACTTTAGAAACACTTAATAAACCATTCAAAAGAATACTTAGTAGCCTTCAATAATTTGTAAAAGGAAATTTCCAGCCAGTTACTCATAAGAACTAAGGAAAGGACTTGTAATTTTTATACAGTCCATGGCTCATCAAGCTGTTCCTGTGTGAGCTGACAACAATGCACATATATGACAATTACTGCTTCAGTAGAACTCTCCTTTTGCAAATGAAAAAATGAGGTCTACAGATGGAAGTGACTTGTCAGGTTGTACTAAAGATAAATATTTTTCTTTTCCTTTGTGGAGTATTTGCTTAAGAATCTAAATTCCTAGGTTATATGCTAGGCCTGGTTTCCTTTATTTATTGAAAAGCCTTTGCTTAAGAGCATCTGTGAATAGGGATTTCTCCCTATAATGGAGCCATTTATTCTATTATAGGGCAATTCTGATGGTTTAAATGTTGATTTTGATGTTAGGCTGAAACCTATCTCATGGTAGCTTATATTTATTTTTTCATTTCCTGGGTAACGATAAAGTTTGTTTTGTTTTGCTATCACACTTTTCTGAGTGTTTCAGGCCCATGATATAGCCACATCTGCATTAATTTACAAAGTGATAGGAGTGAAATTCTTTGGAGTCAAATCTTTATTCTGCAGTTATCTGCATTATAGAGATTGTCCAGAAGATTTCTTTCCAAAGAGACTGACGGCTCTTCACTGTGTGATTTGCTTTGAGATGGAAATGGCCCAGAAAATGATAGAGTTTATATTTACTTGCTTACCTAATAGGAAAGCAGACACAAAGAGTTCATCTCTGGCCCAAATCTCTGATAATTTTCCCAAGAGTAAGTATTGAGAACTCCAGAATTCAGAAATTCCAACTCCTTCACCAGGCATTTTTGAAGTACTTGAATACCCAATAATTCTTATATCACTTTCTACCATGTGTAAAAATGACTCTTTTCTTCCTACCATCAACATACTACTGGAAGCACAAACAATATTTGAGGATGTAGTTATAATATTGGGAATTGTTAAAATAGTGATTTGTAATCATTTTTTTCAAAAGCAGTCTAGAAGTCTTATCTGCCTGAAGCAGTCAACCAGTAGGCAATTTTTCAAGAGGCAACCTGAAGTGCTGAATAAGACTTGCAAATAGAAAAAATGCTATGTCACTGAGGTAGAAGTAAACTTGGAGCCCAAGTGCTATAGTTATTTCTTCAAAGGTTATGGGAATGACAGCTATTAGCAGGCTGAAGGTACAATTCTTTAAGAACTAATGCACAGCAGTCTTTGCTGCATTTTTCCCTAAAATCTCATATCACATTCTATTCAGTTAGACAGCTATTGAACTCAAAAGAACTTTAGAGTTTCTTTCAAGTTTCTTTTTCTACCTTTCTTTTTTTAGTGTTATATTGAATCTTTTGGGCACCATTTGAATTATTCCATTAAATTCTACAAGATCTTAGTAGTTGGTTTCTGAGACTTCCCCCATTATCAAGACCACTGTTAAATCTTAAGGGCAATGCCATGGTCATAGAAAAAAGAACATAAAGACATATCAAAACAGAGAATTTGGATGAAGAACCGTTATTCAGTTATCTGCCAGAATGTTGGAGAGTGACTTGGCAACATTGGGTCTAAGTACATTTGTAGCATTTAAATAAGTAAAAGAAAATATTTTAAAACAATCAACACCCTGTGGAAATCATATTTCATTCTACTGAATTGTTTTTTGAAAGCATTTGTCTAAGTCTTTAACCAAGGGAAAGATAGAACGATTTTTTTTAACAATTAAAAATATTGGTCCAACTGAATTTAGAATATACACAATTGCAATTGAACAGGTTGCCCAACTGTTTCAATTAACTAGTAGAGTTTTAAAAAGTGTACTAATTTTACATCCTATTTATTAAAGAGGATTCTCTTTGAGAGAGAGAATCCAAGGAATATGATACTTAAAAGTAATGCTTCTTACTTACACCCACTGAAGGTCACTTTATCCAAGGGTAAGGCTTTTCTTTCTCTCTTTTATTTTTATTGAAGTTGGACTGCAGCCTGCATAGACTTTCTTTTTCCTTTAAAGATATCGTTTTTCTGCCTAATTGTGCCCAGCTTCGTTTACACCCTGAAAAGGATTGTGTTTGAGCTTATAGACTCAGGAGACTCTTTCACTCAATAGCTAAACTCCAGCCACAGCCCTTTGGGATATTTGAGTAAATGTAAGTGAAAGCTCCCTGTGTTTGTCTCTGTGTTCCCTTTAAACAAAAGTTTAACTCAGGACACTGTGGGAAAATTTAAAGAAATTTATCTGTAGAACTGTCTTCTAGATAAGATCCGAAAAATCCTTTTTGGCCTGCAAAAGTGTTCATCAGTCAGCAGAATTTCCAATTGCACCTCTAATGTTTCCAAGCCACCTTCTCCCCATATTAATAGGTAAAGGAACTACATCTGCCTACAGGAGATAATGACATTTCTTTAAAATTTTCCATAAAAACCTAACAGCAAACGATTAAACAGGAAAGGGCAAATCAAGGATAGCAAATTGATTTCACTTCCAATGGAATGCCAATTCCAATCAATTAGTGATTGTGACATCAATTACAGGCTAAGGCAGATGATGAGAATATATCTGCATTCACTGGGAAAGCATGCTGTAATTGATTTTTGATGTCTGCCATGGGCATGGGAGAGCAAGTGTGTATTTGAACATTATGTTCAACTATTGACGTATTCCTGTTTGGTTGTCTGATCTGCATCACTCATCTTCTTTTAGTTTAGGCTGCTTAGGCCCAGGTGAAGACTCAAGTCATTAGACTGGAAAGCCATTGCACCCCTACAATAAGTGAAATGTTAGAATCTGAATAATGATAGAAGTTTCAATAACAGGCCAGCTTTGCTCACTTGGTCCTCAAGTTCCAGAAGTAGGGGTATGGCTTTGATTTTATGATCATTTATGTTATAGCTCTAATTGAGCAGCTGGCTTCCCCTCCCTTGGAAGCCAGTGTATGGTACTCCAATGCTTTTGTGTACTACTTTGGTCTGTCCTCTCCTTCTAGGGAGTAGAGCCTTGGCACAGACTACAGACTTGTGGTCAGATTTTACATACAAACCAAGGAACTTCCAGGACCTCTGCCATTTGTGCAGCTACAATCCCTTAAAACCATGTTCCTCACACCTCATCTTGACTGTTGCCAGGACTGACTCATTTCCTGGTCTGACCAGTGAGGCTGGACTGTCCCTGGTCGGCCTGCTTTCATCACAGACTGATCTGCTGCTCTAATAGCTCCTTTTTGTTTAGGTATTGTGCCTGTTGTCTTTTAGGCTCTGAGCTACTCCAGCCTTTATTAATTTGAGGAATAAACTCACAGTGCTTCACATGCTCTTTAGCTTCATTGAATTTGTTGGTAAAATAGAGACTGCTATTTCTATTGGATATGTGGTTTAAGACAGAAAAGAAATCAGTTATCCAACTGGATAAATATGTTAATAGGAGGGACTCCAGTGACATGATATAAAGCAAATCAAAGGAATTTGTTTAAAATGTGGTATTGGGTTAAAAAAATGCATTGAACAAGCTGAGTCCATACCTGGAATAGAAATCCCATTCTAGACCACAAAATTAAATAAGACAAACTTCTCCCAAAAATGAAAAGTCTGCTGAAGAAAATTGGAGAATTGGATATAAAAATGGATAATGTGCAGGTGGCCATTACTTTGAACAGAAAACAGTCCAACTTGTAGCAATGAAGATGAAGAGCCTGGAGAGGAGAATGCTGATCTAGTGAAGCAGATGGTCCAAACAAACATGAGCTAGGAAAACAAAGCAGAAAGTCTGGGAGGAGAGCCAACATCTACAATGGATTAATAAAAGTGAACAAATACCTCGGCAACCGTGTCAGACAGCTAGGAACCCGAATTGGCTCTACTCAGCTCACTGTCTTGGACATATCAGAAAAAGCAGAGGGACCACCCATCTGTAGATGCTCACACTCACTGCGGACCAGCAATCACTGGGGAGAATTAGAGTCCTCTTCGTGCCAGGAAGCTTCTTCAGGTTTGCCTATTAGCCATTGCTGGTGCTATTTTTATTTTAAATACAGCAAACCAAGGGATTATGTGATATCATGTTAAGAAGTTGTATTCCACAGCAGGAACCTTTAAAGAAGGAGAATAGGGAGAATGAATGAATCCCTTATTTAGAGATAGATTGTTGTATCATATTTTTCATAAATAGTTGTGTTTTTGGATAGATAACACTTTGAGGAATTCTTAAGAGGAGAGAGAAGAGCACATTAAAAACTCCCTTGCTCTGTCTGTATAGTGCTGCACATAATAAATTAATTCAGTGAATGATTATTTTTTTAATGTTTCAATCGTGTGATTTTAACATGGATCCTATAGTTAATTCTATGTGATAAAAACTCATAACATAACCAGTCTTGACTGTATTAATCTTTACCCTTTGCGATTTATTTATTGCTCATATTTTAGAATCATAACATATGGGTTGGGATCTTTGGAGACAGTCAGATCTGGGCTTGAATTACCTGCTAACCTGCTGTGTGACCTTGAACAAGCTACTTAGCCTCTCCAAACGTCATTCCCAAGCTGAGGACAGTAATACTTTATAAACATTGAAACTACGAAATGAAATGTATATAAAGTGCTTAGTATAGTTTCTGGCATGGAGTAAGCTATCGTAACTGACAGCTATTAACATTTTTTTCTGTCAGTGCTACATATATATAAAAACAATCACATAAATTGTTAAGAAATATTTCATATAAACTAAAAATGAAACCTCTAGTAACTAATGATGGAATTAATATTTTGAGTGTTCCAACTTTCCTAATACCACATTATCAAAATTTAGACCTGTCTAGAACTTGTTTAATTTGGGAACACAATAGTCTGATAGCTGCATCTATATGGGCAAATGGAGACATGAAGAATGATCTGGTGAATTAGATCCTGTGGAGGCAAATAAACTTTCACACCTTGACCCCAGACACTATGACAAACGGCATGAGCATTCACTTTAGGTAAATATTCCTAAATTGTCCTCCAAAAGATTGTACCAATTTACACTACTACCAGTATTGCAACAACAACAAAAAAGACTGTTTTTCTACATCCTTTGTAATTTTTGCCAATTTGGTGGCTAAAAAATTGTGTCTCATCGTTTTCTTGGATATTTTCCTAATTATTAGCGAGGTTGAGCATCTTTTTAAATATGTTATTGGCTATTACCTAGCGTCTGTGAATTGTTCGATCTTATGCTTTAACCACTTTTCTATTCAATTATTTGTGTTTTTCTCATTGATTTAGAGGAACTCTAGTGGTTTTTTTTTTTTTTTTTTTCGGTGAAGGTTAGCCCTGAGCTGACATCTGTTGCCAATCTGCCTCTTTTTGCTGAGGAAGATTGGCCCTGGGCTGACATCTGTGCCCATCTTCCTCTGCTTATGTGGGACGCCACCACAGCATGGCTTGATAAGTGGTGCATAGGTCTGCGCCCAGAATCCAAACCTGCGAACTCCGGGCCACCAAAGCTGAGCATGTGAAGTTAACTACTACGTCACCGGGCAGGCCCTAGGAATAATTTTTCATAGATACTGATTAATAATGTATATAGCAAATCCTAGTCTCAATGTTACTTGCCTTTTAATTTTGGATTGTGTTATATTTTAATTCATAGAAATTATTACTGTTAATGTCAGTGTAAATCTTTTCCTTTAAAGCCTCTGGGTTTTATGTCTAACTTAGGAAGATCTTTTCAACTCCAAATTTAAAGAAAAATCTGTATTTTAAATGCTTTTAAAGTTTTTAAAAATGTCTAAATTTTTATCTGAAATTGATTTTTTAGTATTATATGAAATAGAAATCTAAATTAATAATTCAACCTAATATTTTCCCTATAAGAATATCTACTGGTCTTCATGTAATTTTTGAGTACTCCGTTTTCTCCCCATTAATTTGAATATTACATTTATTAGCATATTTTTCTATTTCTGTGCCCTATGTCAATAATGTAATCTTTAAATATATGTGGCTTTATGGTATGTTTTAACATAGTATGGCAAGTGCTAACTCTTTATTCTTTTTTTTCAAATGATAATCTCCTATAATTCTTACTCTTTCAGATTAAATTTAGAATCCACTTATAACATTCTATTAAAAAATCTATTTAGATTAGATTGAGCTTTCAGTTAATTAAAAAATTAATTTGTGAAGCTTTTCGCACTTTAATTATATGGAGTCTTCCATGTAAGAACAAAGTCATTTTTTTTGGCCTTTAAATATCTTTACATAAGTTTTCTAATTTTCTTGACGTGGATCTTTAACATTTCCGATTACATCTATTTCTAGAAATTTTATAATTTTTATTATTTATAATAATGCCATAATTTTTATTGTTTCTTTTTTATTTTACACTATCGTATCATCTAATCTATTAAGTATTTATTTGTTGTTTTTAAAGTAATACACGTACAGGGTTTTAACATCAAAAAATAAAGAATAGCTGTCCTTGGATCTAGAACATTGATGAGCTGGAGCCAGTTTGTGTGAGTCTCTTCCCAACTCTGTCCTCAGGGCTGACGTGTTGGTAGCTTTAAGTCGGACATGATGGGAGTATTTCCACCACAGAAACTGGCACACGCTACCAATCAGGGTTTTGTTTTTTCTCCAGAGAGAAAATTTTAAACATTTACCAGCCTATCACTGGATCAAAACTACTCCACTCCAGATCCCACCTCCAGACACAACAATTTTCAACAATTTTAGCAATTTGTTTGGCTAGATATACCCATTTCTAAATATCATGCTTTACTGGTAAGGTTTTTTTTCTTCATTTTTTAGACATTGTTTATGGTATTTACTTCCTGTCATGGGTGAGGAGCATATCACTTTCTTATACCATCCTTCTCTTTCCCAGCCCCTTACAGTTACAGCACATTTTAAGTTAATTCATTATTCAGGCACATTAGTATGACTATGCTAATATTTTTCATGAGAGCTGTATTATACACTATAATTTTGTTTCCATTCTTAAACGACCCTTTTGTCCCTATTTGAGTTAATAATTGTCTTATTTTTCTCTGCCTATTTTTCTATGAATCTCTTACATTCACAACAAAATATGTGAAACTCCTCTCAATAAAGTCAAACACACCAGGTAGTTAATATCAGTTTTATGTCTTCCCCCTTGGTGATGTTCCTTCTGGAGCCTTCTGTTTTCCTGTTCCATTCTGCTCTCTAGGTCTACAATGCAACTGTCAGCCTGGAGCTTTTCTTCACCATCATTCTGGGAATTTTACTTCTGTCCACTGGAATTTCTTTTTCCTGGGCTATTCCTTTATTTTGAAGCAGTCTCAATTACCTTCCTTAATCATGTGGATTGGAGGCACACTTTCTTCTCGACTTTGCATGACCAAAAGTATCTATTCTTGTGTCATACTTGATTGGTAGTTGAACTGAGGATACCATTCAGTTTGGAAATCATATTTCTCTCAGAATGTTAAAGGTGTTACTCTATTATCTTATAGTTTCCAAGGCTGCTGTTAAAAAATCTGATGCACTCTCATCCCAAATCTTATGTAGGTAGCCCCTTTCATTCTCCCTGGAAGCTTTTAAGATCTTTTTTTTTCAATCCTGGGAATTCTTAAATTAAAATGATGTGTCTTAGGTGGGCATTTTCCCTTTCATTTGATACATTTTTGGAGAGTATGACCAGTTCCCTCTGGGATTTATTAATATTTTTAAATTGGTTAATGATAATATGTAGAAAAGCTTTTTTTTTAATGTTGTCTTTTAGTTGTCCACTTGGTTGAATTTTTTTATTCTAAAGTTTTCTGTTGATTTTCTTGGATATTTTAGGTAAGCAATCCTATCATCAACAAATAATGACTTTTCCCCTTATGTTTCCATATTTATTCTTCATTTTTCTTGTCTTATTTTATTGGCTAGGATATCTAGACCAATGGAGAATAGTAACTGTAGTAGCAGATATCCTTTTCTTTTTATGACTTTGACGGGAATGTTCCTAATATTCACTAAGGATGTCTGGGGCATGTATTTTTCAAGTTAAGGAAATTGCCTTCCATTCCTAGCTTAATGTGATCAGCATCAGGAATAAGTGTTAAGTTTTTGCTAATTTATTTTGCATCAATTTTTACCTAATATATATATAAAATTTTGCATTCTTGGAACATTCATTTGAGGCTACAATGCATTGTTTTTGTTCAGAAGCCACTGGATTGTTGCTAATATATTTATTAGGAATTTTCAATAAATACTCACAAAATAGATGTTAGAGACTACCTTTGCTGTGTTTTTCTCCTCCTGTTTTGTTACCAGATTGTGGTAGCTTTTAGAAATTTTCTGGCTAGCTTTCTGTTGTTAATCTGAGAATTTGACTAGTTTATTTAAATATTACTTGTATGAAGGTATTAAGATTTTTTTATTAGCCTAATACATCTTCAGATTTTGTAATTATTGCAAAGTACGATTGAAAGAATGTGTAATTTCTGTCATATACAAAATTTCTCTATATATCCACTTATTGTAAGCTTGATAACTGATTATTATTAAAATGACTAAAATTTTACTTTTAGATACTTTATTACTTTATAGTTTTTGCATGGAGGTGTATTAATGCACCCCACTGTGGTTATAACTTTTGACACTATCTTTTTATATATCTAAGAGTGTTAACTTTGAAGGCTATGTTGTTTGATCTACAAAATTTAAAACTCTGTGGATTATGCCTTTTATCAATATAAACATTTGTATTGTTTCTTGTAATGCTTTGGTCTTGTATTAGTTTACATTTTATCTGACAGCAAAAGTGTGCTCATGGAAGGCTTTCTTTGGGGTTCATGGGCAACAGCAGGCTGGAGGTCTGCCCTCGGAGTAGAGAAGTTTGGTGCGTTTCACTTCTGGGCCTCACATACTGGTTAGTTACCTCCTTGCCCTTTGTGAAAGTTTGGCTTGATTTTCTCTCTGGCCTGGATATCTAGGCTCAGTGCCTCTCAGGGAAGATTCTCTTTTGTTTGGAAAGTAATTCTTAAGGTTTTATCTTGGAAGCAAATGCCAGTGTTTCTAGCTGGTTTGTTTTTACTCTTGGAGAAGGAAGTTCAATATTGGCACAGCAGCTGCTGTTTGACTGATGGTCTTTTAATTAATTGTCCCGACAATTGTTCTGCTCATTGAATTTGCTGACTCTGAGCCTGAAGTTCCTCCAGAGCTCCTTTGGAAAGAAAGGTTCTCACCTTGGCAATGGCCTTCTCTCAGGCCATTTGGGTTGAAGTTTTCTCATTGTGGTTTCTGTTAGTTTGATCCGTCTTTATCCTCTCTTCTAGAAATCCTTCTATATTTCTGGTTTGTTTATGGCTTTTTTTTTTCTTGATGACTACAGTTATTGTTGAATTCTTTTCTTTGGATCTAATTTTTTCTGCCGTTTTGGGATTGGGAAGAATGTTTGTGCTCAGTCTGCTATCTTGAATTGATCTTGTCACTTTCTTTAAAAGACTAGGATTTTTTAAAATGAATATAATTTGTCTAAAATATCTAAACATAAGAAATAATATGATAATTGCCACCCAGTTTAAGAATTAGAAGATTATAATGACCATTGAATCTTACTGTGTGCTACTGCCCAATACCCCTCCCTCCTTCTCTGCAAGTGGTAACTTTTATCTTAAATTTTGTGCAAATTGTTCCCTTGCTTTTAGTAATGATTTTACTCCATATGTTTATATCTCTCAACACTATATCTAGTCTTGCATACTTTTGTACTTTGCATAAATGGAATGTCATCTTTGGTAGCATATGTTTTTGCTTAAGAAATTGTTTATGAGATTCATCCCTTTTAATAAATGCGGTTCTAATTCATTTGTCATTTTTGCAGATGTAGAGTATTCCACTTAATAAAGATAGTGCCCATTCTCTTTTTGGTGAACATTTGAGTGGTTTCTAGAAGTTTTTTATTAGAAACAATACTGCTATGATTCTCTTTCTTTACTCCTAATGTACATATGGGAGAATTCTTATAGTTAGGATTAGAGTGGATGAGTAATGAGATAGTATACATCTTTGATTTTGTTGGTCTGTCTTAATCACTCAGGAGCTGTGTTGCTGGTATGTTTGGACAGCTACATAAATAGGAACCAGCCCTGGTTGTCTAGTAGTTGAGA
Organism: Tapirus indicus; assembly: GCA_031878705.1. NCBI lineage: Eukaryota > Metazoa > Chordata > Mammalia > Perissodactyla > Tapiridae > Tapirus > Tapirus indicus. The sequence continues at coordinate 105,938,993 of CM062917.1, forward strand.
TTCAGTATTCTCAGCATTCTCACTGCCAAGGTCTGGGTTTGTTTCCTGGTCACAGAACCACATCACCTGTCTGTCGGTTTTCATACTGTGGCAACTGTGTGTTGCTGTGATGCTGAAAGCTATGCCACCAGTATTTCAAATACCAGCAGGGTCACTCATGGTGGACAGGTTTCAGCAGAGTTTCTAGACTAAGACAAACTAGGAAGAAAGATCTGACCACCCGCTTCCAAAAAAGGTGGCCATGAAAACCCTATGAATTGCAGTGGAGCATTGTCTGATATAGCACTGGAAGGTGAGAGGATGGTGCAAAAAGACCGGGCAGGGTTCCATTCTGCTGCACACAGGGTCACTAGGAGTCGAAATCTACGCCACTGCACTAACAACAATACATACAAATGGGATGTAGTGAACAATTTTTATTTTAATTTATTTTTATTTGAAGAAGAAAAAGAAACAGTCTTTGAGTGATATGGGAAAAATTTTATTCAGTGAATTTTGTTCTTAATGCTTTGTCTGCAATATTTGAGATTAAAATGAATTGGCAACTTCCAAGTCTGCTTTTATTCTTCTGTTCCTAATGAAATTATTATCTGAAAATATGACAAATTAGAAGATTGCTTAATGAAATATTAAGTTTACTAGGTGATTTTCATCTACAGACAAAGAATAGATTCAATTAAGGAAGCCTCTACCACATGTGATTTCTATAAAGTTTAAAAGGATTTCTTGTGATCTGAAGACATAATCTCTTTGAGCACTAATCGGGAAGATAGGCAGTCTGAGCTTTAGTATTGCCTTGGTCACTGATGCAAGTCGGTTAGTTTCTGTGTTTCTGTTAGTTTCAGATGTTTCAATCTATGCTGGTAGATTGTCTTCTACCAATACCTGCCTAACCTTACTCCAAGAGGTGTGAGAATATAGTGGGGATCTTGCGGCCCTCTTCTTTTTATGTTTAACTTTAAAAATCCTTGCCTGTGTATACATTACAGTACAACGTGCTCTCTTTGCCATTTAATAAATATTTCTAGTTGCTGCATGGAAATATTCTCTTCCAGGCATCAGTTCAGTTTTGACAACATGCCTGTCATTATTCATTAGTGTACAGTCAATGATTTAGAAAAAGGGAAATAATGTTGTGACAAAGGTGGAGGCCATTAAGATGGACCGAAGCAGCAAACATGTAGCCTTAATCAGGCATTCATTGTACTGATTATGAGTTCAATTGTGAAGAAAATGAACAAAATTAAACTGCATGGGTAAAATACTGGAAACATATCATTGAAGATTTATCCAAAAAATGAGATTTAGTCTGGGACATCATAATTTTAAGTTGTCAAATAGAATTCCTCTGTACCTGCAAGCCTTTTAGGTGAATGATTTTAGAACATTTAACTTTGGATCATCATTTCAAGTTCATATTTTGTCTTTATTACATGTTGTGATACTTGAAGGAAAATGTTTCCAAACAGTTCCAAATCAGAGTCTCATCAACTCCGATCATTATTAGCATACTGGAAGTATGTTTCCACACATTTTTTTGCAAATGGTTATAATGGACAATTCATGATTAAAATATGTATCTTGTCCTCTTTTTTGTGCAGTCTATAAATTATTGAGAATGAATATAATTTTCTTTTGGAGACTCTCTCCTACTTTGACATTTTTTTGGTATTATTTTTCTGGCACACAGAACAATACAGGGTTATTTATCCTCACCCCCTACACACTCTTTTTATCTCTTTTTTTAATCCCAGAGGATTTTAATTCTTTTTTATCTCATTTTAAGTTTGCACCAGTCTATGGAGGACTTTTTCACTTTCTGGCCTAGCTTCAGTATTAACCTTTACTTGACCAAATCAGTCTTCCATTATACATTCGGCCAAGCTTCCTTATAAAAACAGTTTAAAAAATTCCACAGGCAACAAATTATTGTTATAGAACATAAAACATGAGAAAAAGCTATAAAAAAATCACCTGTATCTCCAACAGCCAGAAATAACCAATGCTACATTTTGACATATACTCCTCAAAGTATTTATATTTATATGTGAATATAGCCATTATTTTATTTATTTTATATATAGAAATGAATGCAATCATATTTGACCTATGGTTTTATAACGTCTTTTTATTCCTTCAACATAGAGAGCAACCGACATCATGGACATCTTTCCATATCAATAAATATACCTCTAAACCTTATATTCTGTATCTTCCCAAATTCAGTTACATGGATGTACCAAGATTTACTCAACTAATCCTCAATTATTAGAAATTCAGGAGGTTTCTAAGAACATTAATTTATTAAACATATGTTTTGAGCACCTACTGTGTGCCCGGCCCTATTTTAGGCACTGGGATTTAGCAGTAAACAATACAGGTAAGTTTTGGCCCATATGGAGCTTACTTTTGGAGCATAGCATTGATTAATCTCTCTTCTTTTTGAGTGGGCTACTCTCCCTCACGATCACATAAGCACTACAGATGATCTACAGATTTGTTGTCTACAGATGATCCTTTTTATGTGAGTTAAGGGAAAAATGCCTTCGGTGTACTTCTCCATCCCTCTCCCCTCTAAATGTACGAGTAACTGTTAGCTGTCTATGCTTTTGTTTGGAGACTTTGGTGGTACAGAAAAATGAGTACTCTTGTAGAAATCAAAAAGCATAGCTGGAATTATTAGTATTTATTGACTTCAGAGTCATCTTTTAATGTCACTCATTAAAATAAATGCTCCTAACTGAACACATTTTAGTATATATGAATTATAGTATGATTTTATTTGACTCTTATAGACTATATACATTTTAGTACTTCCTTTGTTGGCGCAATTTAAAAAAGCCAATTTGTGCTCTAATGTTGCTATGTGGCATTGCTCTATATCCTCAACCATAAAAAAGAGTTTGACTAGATGATTTCTATGGTGCTTGCCAGCTCTGGACAGGGAGGCATTGCACGATCATAAAATAGCTCTTAAGACTTTGGCTCAAATGAATTCAAAACCTTTGGATATACACATGTCCATGCCATCTCTCAGCTCCTGGTTCTTATTTTTCCTAAATATGTTATACTGTCTTTCTCAGTCATAGGATTGGCAGGATTTTCAATTAAATACAGTCTAAACTAACAACCTATGCTTAACTTTGATTTCTCTCCTCTCAATTGTGGGGAACTTTTGCCCTCCCATATATAGAAGGGCAGCCCATCTACTTCCTCAGAGAATTTTCTTAACTGTTAAGTTGGTCCATAAACTGACAGAAGAACTTTTCAGAGAATTTTTCATTTTGTCAGAAAGATGATGCACCATTGGACCTCATTCATTTCCTTGTTTCCATTTCTTATAATATATAGGTGAATATTTCCCCCTCTATATACTTTTATACGGCCAGGTTTAATTATTATCATTAGGAAAACGTAGATTAAAAGTGGTGCTATTAACATAACCGTAGTTAAACTTGTTTGGATTCAATGTGTGGAAGATCAGAGATAGAGAATTAATTGGGCTTTCATTGTAGTTTTGCTTTTTTCATCTCTTGACATATAAATCTATTTTTGGAGGATGGACTGCCAGTAGGACAGTAGAAATCAAAGATCTCTCTAGCCTTTAACTCTTGGCAGGCACTTCAAGTTACTTTGGATATTCTCAATTTCTTCTGCCATTCCTCCTGGGAGAATTCAGAATTAGTGTTCAAGAATTTTTTTTCTTTTTGGCAAAAACAAACTCTATTAGATTCCTTCAAGTGAGTCACTTACCACAGATTTTATAAGGTCAGATTCCAACTAGTATTTACAATTTTAATTGACATTCAGGAAGGATTTTTAGTTGGAGTTAAAGACAAAGAGAGGAGGGACAAGCACTTATTATAGCTCAACTGTTCTGAAAATGATCTGATTTTAAAAAGGGCACAAAACGAATATGATTATCTTATTATTCATAATCCGAATTTACACCATTAAAACCACATTCAATTGAAGGAACATATAGTACAAATTCATTACCATATAGGGTCATGTTGAGGGATTCAGGTACAAAGGAAAGACTTGCTGCTTTGAAAATCAGCTCATCCCCAGCTGTTGGTAGAAGGATTTGCCTGGACCCTCTTTGTGTGGCTCAGAAAACATCCCATGACATGAGGCAGTAGAGTGGTTTCATCCCTACCAATCTTTTCATTCCCACTCAAGTCACCTCTTTGCTTAGCTACAGACTTTGTGTTTGGAGAGAGATGTTGTAGCTGCAATCCCTCTGTCTGATCCAAGTAACCCTCACTGACGTCCATGGCAGGTTCATTCTATCTCTCTGAGCTGGAGACTTCGGTATTCAGGGTGGGAACAGGAAAGAAGGGATTTGGGGCAATTATCAGCCTAACGATTTTGGCAGGTTCTTCCTGAGGAGGAGGTGATGGGTAGGCCTAATAATACAAGGGACATGAAATGCAAAGGGAACTGTATGAAAGATCCAAGGGCAAGAAATCATAATTATCCAGACTGTTTAGTGCATAATCAGAAACATTCAGCTATCTATAAAGGCAAGACTCTCCACTGTGTCTTTTTTTCCAGAAATTGACTAATATCTGAGTACATGAAAAAACTATGAGATGGTAGCATCTGATCTGTTAGTCAAAAGATTTTCTTTATAGAATGCTGCCCTTTTATTAAAATAACTGTCCAAAGAAGAGGACAATAGGCAGTTCATGAAAATAGTAGGTTCATATGGCAGCCATGTAAATAAGGCTCTCTTTGTTTGGACTCTCTCCTTTGCCTAAAATTCTCTCTGCACATGGAGAATGTCACTCACTCTTGAAAGCTTCTTTCAGATGTTAGCTCATCTGAAAAACTTTCTGCGATCTCCAGCAGAATTCATTACTCACTCCAATGTGCTCCCTTGGCATTTTTTTTGCATACCTTGATTGTAAACACAATTGTGTTTTACAATATGATATTTTGTTGTTCATGAGCCTTTCTCCCGATAGATTAAACTATATGGGGCTAGGAAGGCATTTAACTTTGTATCTCTAGTGTATAGCAATTTGCTGACACAAATTAGATGTAAGATAAAATTTTATCAAATGAATGCTCTTCATCTAAATGATATATATCATTGGCTTCACGTTAGGTTTACATCTTGGTTGCTTGTACAAGGCTGATATATATATGTGTGTGTGTGTGTGTGTGTGTGTGTGTATATATATATATATATATATATATATATCTGTATGCAGGAAACGTAGCTAAGGTAGACTCTTCTAGTTCATTCCTGATAATATGAATAGTAGGGGTGATTGATAGTGAATATCTACATATTATTTGCTTTTATATTACAAAAACACATAGTAGGTTCTTAGTAATAGTTGTATAATAAATGAATAATCAATAAAATCTTGTTTTTTAACCACTTTATATGTGCTAGACACTGAGTAAATTGCTTTATTTACATTATCTCGTTTTACTTCTATTACTCTGTGAGCGAGGTATTATAATCCCCATTATAGAGAAGAGGAATTAGATTCAAAGAAATTAACTTTACTAAGATCAGATAGCTTGTAAGCAGTAGAGCCAGTATTTGACTGAGGTCTGTCTTATTCACTTTCTCACTGTGCTGCTAACCACTCTACATGTTGCCCTTGAATTTATAGTTCTTCATTAATGGATTTTTTATTTTGGTCCTCATTCCAATTCTGTGTGGCAGAGTAAGAACCGAGTTTCCACAGTTGGTGCCTCTTGGATACAATAAATGTTTATTGAACTTTTATGTACGTGTTGTCCTAGCTGCTATTGGATATACAGACTTAGCTACCTAAGGGCAGGAATTGTGTTTCACTCATTTCTTAGCATCTACCTAATTCAGCACTTTACCTACAAAAGCATACAAACATTTAATATGCAATTCTGAATAAAAGAACAAAGAATAATACCATAAATTCCACAAGGTAGTATTAAGTGCTAAAGAAATGTTGTAAGCAAAATGAGCTATGAATTCATAAATGGGACAAACCTGTGGGTGGGAATAGTCAATACAGTTGGATTTGATAGCTTTGTAAGATATTTTGAAACTTCCTGACTAGGGTTGTTTTTGGTAGTTCCTAACTGCTTTTCAGCAGCAATTTGCAGGACACTTCCTTACAAGAGGAAGATCTGAGCACTTGGGAATAATAAGAAAGGTGAGGGTGAAGGAGCCCTGTTCCACTCTCAGGCAGTGGGTAGAGGCAGGGTGGGGATGGTGGGGTGGGGACTAGCACCAAATTAGAGATGAGGTCATGGAGGCTGGAAGGGAGGTGGACAGCTGGCTGGAGGATGAGATTCAGGTATCATTTATAATCAGCAATCTAGAGGCAAGAGACATCAAAGGTAACTCCAATATCAAAAGCTTCAGAAATTAAAAATTTCACGACTTCAACAATAATGAGAACATTGAGAAAGCAGTAGTTTTTTAAAGGAGAAAACAAATTCAGTAAAAATGCAACAATTCAAATTTAATTTCACTCTACCCACCAGTTTTCAGACAAGTATTTGATGACTTTGGGAATACAGTATTTCAAATAGGTACATTCATGTATACTTTCCACATAAATTTTGAATCAAATTAGTCCTTATATTTATATGTTCATATATTATCTAAGTGCCTAAATTATGAGTTCTTAATGCTATGTTTTATTTACCTTTTTATCCTCGGTACTTACCATAGTGTCTAATTTATAGTAAGTGCTCAATGAGTGTAAGATTAATGAACAAATTTCCATTTAGTATATTAGCAATGTTAAGTACTTAAGAAAGAAATTCTTTCTTGAGTTTCAATTTGTTTGTTGTAACAGAGCACAATGTAGCCACAGGTACAAGAATTCTACTATGATATGAAGCACATGGCACCAAGGAAACTTTGTTTTATTCTGATTGCTGGTTATGAACTGATTTTGAGATTTAAAAAAAATACGTAGATTAAATATGGCCACATTCAGACATCTTAAAAAATAAGTCCCTTATCTATCCTTGTCATTGATTTGTACAACATACGATCAAGTAAGATTAAAACAGTCATTTGAAACCCATCTGGGTCCCTACAGCATCACTTATTTATAGCAATTTATTTATATCCAGCTTTCACTAAAAAAATCTATTATTTTATAGTATTATGGTCCTGCTCTCCAGGTGCTTACACTCTAGTAGGAAAAAAAGATCAACCAATTAAGGTTACACATGAGAATATAAAATAATATAGAATAATGTATCTATAAAACAGTGTGAGGCAGAATAGTTTGACTTGCATGAGGATATTTAACGGAGGGTAGATTAGTTTTGAACACCTTAAAAGAAATGATTTATGTGGGCAAGATTTGTATCTGATCCTTAATATTTGAAAGCCTGACTCTAGAGAATGGTAAAAGGAAAGTTGGCATGAGAATAATTTTTTTTTGGCTGAAATAGAAAAGTCTGAACTGGATAAACTGGCAAATGGGTTTGTTTCATGGCTTGGAGCCAAACAACAGGTGGCTTTGTGTGGTTATGATTTTGAGCCCTACTTGACGGGCTGTAGGAGAACCCTGGCAGTTTTGAAGGCTAATTAACGTAGTTAAAAAAGGAAGATTGCCAGAGTGCTACTGACAAGAACTAAGTAGAGATAGAAAGGAACTTAAATAGGTTTGTTAGTCCAGGAAACATTACTAATATTTAGAAAAACGTTGGCTGTCCGCAGTACTAAGGGTTACTGTTTCTTAGACCTTCTCTTAAGAGTTATGAGAAGCAAATAACCTTTAAGAGGAATGGATTAATATAATTTGGTAATAAATGCATTGATTTATTTATGTGATCAGCTCAAAATTATCGTTTATTGTGAAGCTGCCTGAGGATGCACAGTATGGCAGATAGTCTCAACCCTGATGAACTCATCATCCAGTGCTAGGGATGGTGACTGATTGCACAGACAAGCGAGTGGGGACCTTCCACAACATAGAGAGATGTGCTGGGATGGGATTGCTGTAGGGTCTTTTGGGAATACCTAGGTGTGGCATAATCCTGCTTGGAAGAAAACCAGTGTGATTTTCTTTTTCTTGCAATATTACTTTAAATTATTTTACGTTAATATGATCATGAAAATGACTGAACATATATCGAGCATCCTACTATGTGCCAGCCCTGTGAAAATATTTTCTGTGCATTATCTCATTTCAATCCTCAAAACTACCCTATCAGATAGGCACTAATTTGTTTTGTTGTTGTTACTATTTTACAGATGAAGAAAGTGAGACTTCAAAAGGTTGAGTAACTGTCTGATGGTCACAAAACTAGTCAGGAGATGGGCACAAACTAAAATGGTACTTTAACTTTCATAAAAACATGTGCGAAACTTCTGAAAGGAGACACTAAGCAGGAGTATAGTGTATGTAACTAAAACAACTACTGCTCAAAATTAAGAACAGGCAGTCCCACATTCAAGTAGCTGTAGATATTTAACATTACAATGGTACACTTATTGAACTTTTGATATCAACAAGGCTCAAATGTAAAACTCAATTTTTGGCATCTGAGGACAGGAAATGTAAATTTAAAATGAATTGGACAGCAGTGAAGCCACTCACTGGAACAGAAATCCTTTTCAGTAATAACAATTGGAGGCTTCTTTGGCATAAGAATAATTGTAAAATATTTATGTATGATTGAAGCAGCAGTACCAGACAAGGAAAAGATTCACAGCCCTTCCAATAATAGGTTTACAAGCAGGCAAACATCTTTTTAATGTAGTGTAGGAACCAGTTTTGAAGGTCAAACATTTGATTTTTAGCTTTCCTATTTGTCTTCTGCATGTTAAAAATCTCCAGCTTAAAAGTGGTTAATTTTACAAATAAAGAGGAATGCCGATTACATGAAAATCAGAGGACATAATTTATATATCATTCCCTTATTAAAAAAAAAAGACTAACACCATTAGACATAACCTAGCCTTAGATGGAATGATCTTTTCCTCAGGTAATCTCTTTTGATTAAGAAGCCGCTCAGTGGCATAGAAAAGGACAGCAGAGTGATTGCTTCCTCTCCGAATCATGTCTGAATAATAAGTAGTCAAAGCAAGAATAGCTTGGAATATTGAGGTGTCTTTATTTTGTAACCTCAGAACATTTCATCAATGCTTTATCCTCACAATATAGATTTGAGACTTTTAGTTGTCTTAAAGTTACAGCACACGAAACACTATTGATGGAGAACAGCTGGGTCTGAGGATGGGTTATAAAAAGATTCCATTGCATCCTGAGTAGTACCAATACCAAAGCGATCATCTCCTGCATCTACTGATTCTTACATAACAATTTGGCTCATCAAATCCAGACTTATCAAAAGAACTCAATCTTGTTGGATTTAACAACTGCCTGGAGCAATAATTAATAGATAAAGGGGGGGGGGGATATGAAAAAGGCACTATAAAACAGAAAAAAAACCCCACAATGTAAATGAAATTAATGACTTTAGTCCAATTATACCCAAAATATGTAGTACCACCAGAAATAACCAAATTGAGATAGAAATTCTTCTAAGAAATTGCTACGTATTTGATTGCCTAAATGATGAGAAGCCCTACGTCCTCTATAATAATAAAATAATGCATTGCATGTGTTTGCAAATAATGAACCACCAAGTATGACTGACACATAGAATTACACATCTTAAAATTTGGGGGAAACTTACAGATATTTGATACACACCAAGTACAAAAAAATAAACATCATAAAAATAAAAATAAATATCTTAAATTTGTAAATTGAATAACATGTTAAGTAAATAAAATATAAAGACTTTTAAAATAAATTTTAATAAAATATAAAGGCACTAAATTGTGTTAATGCCTTGTGAGTCCCATAAATAAGAAAGGCAGGCGGTTGCTTATCATTTAGTTCAGTTCATAACTGTCAAAACAGGTTCCCACAGGGGCCAGCCCGGTGGCGCAGCGGTTTAGTCCGCGCTTGGCAGCCCGGGGTTCGCCGGTTCGGATCCCGGGCGCCCGCCGACGCACTGCCTGTCAGCCATGCCGTGGCGGCGTCCCATATAAAGTGGAGGAAGATGGGCACGATGTTAGCCCAGGGCCAGTCTTCCTCAGCAAAAAGGGGAAGATTGGCGGCGGATGTTAGCTCAGGGCTGGTCTTCCCCACAAAAAAAAAAAAAACAAACAAACAGGTTCCCACAAACTTTGGAGATAAGTTTGACTTAAGTTACTAGAACTTATTCATGAGCTTATTTAACCAGAATGAGAAAGTGTGCTGTGACAACTTCAAACATAATTGTGATTTTATTTTTTAAATACAAATTGTGCAAAATTAAAAATTTTACCTGTATGTGTTTGTAAAGTTTGTGAAGGAAATGCTTTTAATTCTTCATCAACTCTGGGTGATCGGTCGGTGTAATTGCATTGCCCTTTGGCAAAAGAGAAAATTGGGAAGTGAAGTTACTTGCCTAATGTCAGACAGAAAGTAAGTATCAGAGTCAGGGCTTAAACCATGGCTATCTGACTTCAGGTTCAATACTTTTTTCCACTGAACCACAATTAATGTTTTAAATCTATTCAATATTGCAGTGTTATCTACAAGCTATAATTTGTGATGTTTGTGCTGCTGCCAGTGCTGTTATTTAAATATTTATAAATATGTGTAATTATTAAGCATTTGGAAGATGCAACAAAAAAGGTTATGCATTGTTTTCCAAATTTACTGAGGTATAATTGATAAATAAAAATTGTATATATCTAAGGTGTCAATGTGATGGTTTGATATATATATTGTGAAATGATTACCATAATCAAGCTAATTAACACATCCATCACCTCACATAGTTACCTTTTTTTTTCTTTTTGGTGCGGTGAGAACACTTAAGATCTGCTCTTTTAACAAATGTCAAGTGTACAATACAGTATTATTAACTATAGTCACCACACTGTACATTAGATCCCCAGAACCTATTCATCCTATAACTGAATGTTTATACCCTTTGACCAACATCTCCCCATTTTCTCCATCCCCCAGCCCCTGGTAACCATTTTACTTTCTGATTCTATGAGTTGGACTTTTTTAGATTCCACACACAGGTGAGATCATATAGCATTTGTCTTTCTCTGTCTTGCTTATTTCACTAAGCATAACACCTTCAAGTTCCATCCAACTTTTTGCAAATGGCAGGGTTTCCTTATTCTTTATGGCTGAATAATATTCCACTGTATATTTATACCACATTTTCTTCATCCATTCATTGGTTGATGGACACTTAGGTTGTTTCCATATCTTGGCTATTGTGAATAAGGCTGCAATAAACATCAGAGTGCATATATCTCTTCAAGATACTGATTTCATTTCCTTTGGATATATGCCCAGTAGTGGGATTGCTTGATAATAGGGTAGTTTTATTTTCAATTTTTTGAGGAACCTTCATATAGGTTATGCATTTTTTAACAAGTGAAGGCTTTTCTAAATAAGATCATCCATGTTATCTGTTTTTAATCTCTATTAAAATGTTCAGTGGTTATAACACAGTAAGTGCCACAGAATGGAAGGAATGGGTGTAATACTCCGATCTGATATGGATGCAATATTTTGGTGTGTTGGGACACACAATGGCTGCCTACAAAGGATTGACAACAAGATCAGAGAGCATCAAGGTGTGGTCCAACAGAGATCTCTGGGCTAGAAAATTGGGACCTGGAAGTCATTTAATATACATGGAATCACTAAGTGTATGTGAGTATCAAATATTGTTACTTATAAAAATGAGGGGGTTAGTAGAGTTCAGGGTTCCCCATGGTGTCTGCTGGCTGATTCTTCCTTCTCTTCCCTTTGGCAGGCACGAGGTACACAATATTCCTTTTTAAATCCCTTTTGAGGAACATGCACTTGACATTTCACCATGGATCCCATCACTCTCTCTAGTCTTAATAATCTGTCTGATTCACACATTTGTTACTTGTTTGGCCCCAATGTAGATGAATTCCAAGATCCCTTCTTGCTCAGAAGTTCTGTGGCTTTTTCATCTATAGTTGGCTGATTGTATATGTCATTGCACACAGATAACAGCTAATGTCTGCTTCTGTTACAGACCATACCATTTTGGCTCTAAAAAAACCTGTTTTGAATTTGTTCCAGGTTCCTCAATTGCCAAAAAAATAAAGGTATCCCTCACAAAATTAATAAAATTAACCTAACATTCTAATTTATGGAAATTCTTAAGAAGTGCATTATTGGGGCTGGCCTGGTGATGTAGTGGTTAAGTTTGCACACAATGCTTTGGCAGCCTGGGGTTCATGGGTTTGGATCCTGAGCATGGACCTATGCACCACTCATCAAACCGTGGTGTGGCAGCATCCCATATACAAAATAGAGGCAGATTGGCATGGATGTTAGCTCAGGGAACAAAGTGCATTATTTACTGGACTCATCAGCCAAGGGAGCCAAAATTAGCTTTCTCAAACCTAACTGAGCTGAAGGGAGTTCAATCTTGTGACATACAGACACAATCAGGTTTCTAATGTCTGATGGTCATGACTCATGAAAATATAGCTTCCCACTCTTGAAGAGAGGTAGTCATCTCATTTTAATTTCTGATTATGTCTGGCTATCTGCGTCTATTAGCCCCTCATCCTAATCCTGATTTCCTTTGGAAAGAAGTTCCACTTATCTTTTTTTACTGAATTTGGGACACCCAGTGTGATGCTTTAACCTTCCAGCCCTAACATGTTCTCTCTACCTCAGTTCTTGGTATTTTCACTCATTTTCTTCCTTTTGTTTCCTACCTCAGAGGAAGACAAGGCTAATCCTATCCCATCTCCTCCTTCAAGTACTTCCTCTCTCTTTCATCTTTCTGCTGTCTCCTTTCACACTGCCAGGACCAAGAAAACCTCCTTTCCTGGTGCTCCCTGAGACACTTGCCCTCTTTCTTCCCCTCTTTCGCTGCTAAACTTATTAAAAGAGTAATCTGCACTAAGTTTACTTCACATGCACCTCAACCGCTCACTCCCTAATCTCTTGCAATTGGTAATCTTCTCCCACTGCCCATCCAAAAATCACTTCTCCCTTGCCTTGACTGCATTCACTGTTTTCTTTCTGATTTTAAAAGTGATTATTCATTGTAGAAACTTAAAAATATATAAAAAAAGAAAAACAACACCTTTAATTCCATTCTTCAGAGATAGATATAACCACAGCTAATATTTTATGACATTTGATTTTATATATTAACATTGATAAATTTTCTTTCAGTCTTTACCTGTAGTTACACATATATTGTCCATGAATGTAGGAGTGTACATGGATATACATAATATGTGCAAGCATATATTCATATATACGTGTATACTAGTTATATATCACACATGAAAAAGTATGTATTGGAAAAAATATATGTATATATATATATATAGTGAAATTATCTCAATATTAATAGATATTATACTCTTTTTGCATATCTCTAGAGCATGAAAACTTTCTCAGCTCATTTAGTATTTGAAAATATGATTTTTAATGGTTGTTTAGTATTTTGTTATGTACCATAACTTCAGGAGTTAATCTTCAGTTGTTAAGTATTTAGGATGTTTTCTATTATAAACAAGTACTGGAATTGCTCTCTTAAAAGTTGACAATGACCACTGGTCACCCAGCCCAATGACATCTTCTGGTATTTGGAATGGCTGCTTCATCTTCTGAGATGAACTTCCCTCTGCCTTCGATCCTTTTTCTTTTGCTCTGACTTGTCATTCCTCTCCCTCTCCCTAAATGTAGATGGTCCCCAAGGCAGTGTTCTTGGCTTTCTTATTTCAGTAGACTCTCCTCTGGAAAATTCACTTTTCCCAAATCTACATTTTAAGTCTTGAAATCTCTCACAAGTTCTGTCACCTCTTTTCTTACTAAACATTTCTACTTAAAACCAATGTTTAAGACCAAATGGGACTTACACAAGCTTACATAAGATTGAACTTAACTAACCCCAATTCAGGATTTTTAGTGACCTCCATATTTCTTTTAATGGTACCAAGTCTTGTTTGAATTGCTCAATGCGAAGCTTGTTATGTAAACTCATTCCAATTCATCTTTTCTGCCAACATGTCCAAGTTCTTTCTTTTTCCTCCTTTCATTTCCATTTAATCTTACTGAAATTCATCCTTCACTGTTTCAGTTGAACATTACTTCTATTATTCACTTCACCATTAGGCTGCCCAATGCCCTCATTAAAACAAAAAGGTAGTCTTTGAAACGGAAGTCAGTGGTAAAACAAGGTCTGATACATAATATATCCCAATATAAAGGCAATTTGAACAACTTTTTGATACTTGAAGTACCTGTATCACAGAAGAATTTTCTTTGCTACATAGCGGGAGGGGGAGAGGGGCGTCTTTGTTTCTGTTTCTCCAAGGATTTCTGGCCTGTAAGATCTTTCATTATGTGCACCCCTCTGGGATTGCTTTCTAAACCCTGAGATCAATATGCAGCGGGTTAGGTGTACCCAAGCCGATAGCACCTTCTATGCCGTCTGACTGACCTGTGATGTGCCCATCTCCCTGAATCATCACCAGGCTCTTTAACAAGAAATCCCTCAAAAATTGCATATCTACAATGGTCTGTGGGCAAAGTCAAGTCAGACATTCCACAGAAACATGTCGTTCACCTCTCTTAAAGGATGTATATTTTTAGATCTCTTATTATAATGGCAAAAATATTTCTGTACAAAAATGTTATATAAATAACACATTATTTATGTGTGTGGCAGTGCTTAAATAAACAGTTTGATTTCAGTGTGAAAAAGAAAAAAATTGGGGAAGTTATCATAGGAAAGTACTATCATGTGGAGAAGACCATATGTTTGATTAAGGATTTTATCATATTAAGCACTCAGCTGTCTTTGGCCATTGAAGCTTTCTTGGACAGATGTGTGCCTGGGCATTCTAAAAGCACTTTTCTGATTGCCAATATAAAGTTTGGCTTCAGGGACTATTTTTCATATATTTGCCAGAAAGAATGAAAATACTGATGCTTTCCCTGAGTTTCAGGAAGAGAAGCATTTTAGAGCATTGGAATGAGGTCCTGTGGAAGGTCGTATAATTACCTCCCATGAAGGCCTTTTGAAAACAGAATGGCTATTTATATTCCTGGAGTTCTTAATGAAGCTCTTTTCTACAGTGAAGGAGCAATTCTGTGATGGTTTTGGAGGTCATTCTAGGTCTTGTTTTGAATAGTTCTAATTTCTTAGATAACTTTGGTTCAGGAAAACACTCCTGTTCAGAAAAATTGGGTCTGGTACTGGCTTTATCATAAAGTTTTTGCATAAATCTTAATTCTTTAACCATTTCTGAAGAGGGTGTTTAAGGATAAAAGAAGTAAATGTAAACATTCTGTTGCCCCCTCAAAAAAGAACTTGAAAGAGAAATTCAAAATCGTCTTGTGCAATTGCTTTCTAATCTCTATACAGCTCAACTGCTGTAGTGGTTGAGGCAATTAATAAAAGAGGTTTGTAATTTGAAGAAATAAAAGTGAGGACCAAAGTTGGGAAAGAAACATTGTTTCATAGAGATGACCTAAGTGGTTTCAATTCATACCGACATAATGTGCTAACTGCTGTGGATTGCAAGAGGGGTCTTTTCTCCCTTTTCAACTTTGAGGACTTTGTTCCTTTCTTGTCCCACAGTCCCCTCTGCCATCTCTTTCTGCATTAGTTTTTGCAGCCCCAGCATCTGTTCTTTCCTCCGTGTGCCGTTAAGGGAAGAGGCAGGGTGATAGACTGAAAAGCACATGGATTTTGTATCAGACAGACCTAGGTTTGAATCTTGCTTTGTTACTTAGCATCAGGACTGCCTTTGTCAAGTTACATGTCTTCATCTGGAAACACTGAAATAATTTCTACCTCTCTAAGTTGGTACAAAATGAGATGATATCTTGAAGACGTCTTAGCACAGTTGCTGCACTGAATGAATTCTCAACGATTATTAGGCATTATTATTGTATTTTCATATGCCATGTCAAAATACCACCGCTCAATTTCATGTCATGATTTTAAGCCTGAAAAGGGGATCCAGGTTGATTGTAGAAAAAGGAATAAATGGGGCTGGCCCCAGTAGCTAAATGGTTAAGTTTGGCACACTCTGCTTCAGTGACGCGGGTTTGGTTCCTGGGCGTGGACCTATACCACTTATCTGTCAGTGGCCATGCAGTGGTGGTGGCTCACACACAAATAGAGGAAGATTGGCAGTGGATGTTAGCTTGGGGTGAATCTTCCTCAGGAAAAATGGAAAAAGAGGGTAGAGGAAAAGTAAAAAAAAAAAAAAGAAAGAAAAAGGAATAAATGACAAATAAAAGCAGAAGATAAGGGCTGGCCCAGTGGCATAGTGGTTAAGTTCGCGTGTTCTGCTGTGGCAGCCCGGGATTCGCAGGTTAGGATCCCAGGTGCGGACCAATGCCCTGCTTGTCAAGCCATGCCGTGGCAGCATCCCATATAAAGTAGAGGAAGATGGGCACGGATGTTAGCCCAGGGCCAGTCTTCCTCAGCAAAAAGAGGAGGATTGGCAGCAGATGTTAGCTCAGGGCTAATCTTTCTCTCTCACACACACACACACACAAAGCAGAAGATATTTGAAAGACATAGCCAAAAATAAAAAGAAACAATGAATATTAACACAAATAGTTTCAACTGAGATATATGCTTTTGAAACAAATACTGACAATAGCATTAAGTTCTCAAATGTAATTTGATGACAGATGCCTCTGGTAATCTTCCTAAATTAGAAAGAGAAAAACATTTTGTATATATCCTTAAAAATGCAAGTGTAGACTGAGGTTGTATGTTTGTGAAAGCCCAGTCTTCCTTTTGCATGGGATGTTTTCCAAGGTGGAGAAGCCGTGCAGCATGGGGGTTAAGAGCATGGACCTGGAGCAGAGTGCCGGGGTTTCTGCTCCAGTCTCACCAGTTAGTAGCTGTGTTACCCTGGGCAACCTACCTATCTGCTTTGTGCTTCACATATAAATTTGGGATCACAATAGTTCTGTGCAATATAGTTTGTGTGTGCATGTGTGTGTGATCATTAATTGTTAATTACCAGAGTTAATACATGCAAAGGGATTACAACAGTGCTTGGCAAACAGTAAGTGTTCCATGTTTATTAGGTGCTATTATTATTACCATGAGGAGTAGTAATAGCTACAGGGAGATAGTGCTACTTGGAAATGATTATGTTTGATGACCTCCCCAGAATTATTTTATGGCTAACCTTGACTAAGCATTGCATATCTTCGAAGACTGGAAAAGGCCACTATTTGAGCCTAAAATAAGGAAATCAATATTATCAGTATTTTATTTATTCATTGATAAAGAACTTAAAGAGAGCTACAGTTCTGAAACCTACACCATATGACAGAGTAAGGATCTAGCATCTGTTTGCAAATAAAATATAGTATTGGGGTTGTGCCTAAATTTAAAAAATAATTTTTTTCTAGGAGGTATAAATCTATTGTGAAGACATGAATCATACCTTTATTTTATTGTAAGATGCAGCTCTAATCTAAGTCCCTAGTACACACACACACACACACACACACTCAATTCAATCCTTGCTGCAAATCTGCAAGGCAGATATCAATATTTTTATTGTACAGATGGGAAAACTGGAGATTAGGGAGATTTTGTGGCTTGCGTCAGACACACACTGAGTACGTGGGAGATTTCTTGACTCTCTACTTTCCCTTTGTCTCTCTAAAAGTATATTCATTTCCTGAGAGTATTACTGTTATGCCACTCTGTGGATCTTTGCTATATTTTGTTATATTCAGAAAATGTATCATATTTGAAAAGAAAGTTCATTCTTGTAAATCAGTCTGTATTAAGAAACAAGGGTACATTCAGATGGAGAGCCACTGAAGGTCTGAGGCTTGGCAAGCAAAGCTCTGGAGGCAGAAAGGGAACTAAACTCAATCTAGAGGAATCCAGGGCTTGGGGCTCAGAAAAGCAGAAGGCCAGAGATGAGAAGCTGATCAGTGGACCAACTGGTAAAATGTGACCACAGCGACAGAGAGGTGGGATTGTAGCTGCTTTAATGAAGCAGGTTCTCGTCAATTGTGGGTGAATCATGCTGACAGCCAGCAGCACGCACCAAAGAGTAAATCATGCTCTCTGGAGGCCAACCCAGAAGGGATGCAGCTAATGAGATTCCATGCATCACTCTGATGAGGTATGAACGAACGCTCATCAGGAACAACTGACCTAGAAATCGAGGCCAGTATTTCAAGGGGCATCTTATAGCCAAGCCCCTACCAGTACAGGCAGCTCCAGATGAAATATGCGATTTTTCTAAGCCAACTTAGTGACAGAGCAGCTCTGACTTTTTCCTACTATTGCTGACAGGGATTTTTGGACCCGGTGTGTGTGGGTAAGTCCTAAAATGGAACAAAGCAAAGATAGACTAAGTCTTCCTGGTCTTGGATGAGGAAAGGGAATAGGAACTCTGAAGTCAGAAAGGCCTAGATTCAAATTCCAGCTCTTCCATTTATTTGCTATGAATTGAGTAGGTTGCTGAATATTTTGGTAAATTTTTTCATCTCTAAAATGAGACTAAGAATACTTACTTCTAAATGCCTATGATAACATATGTAATACCCTGGCACCCAACATGAATTTAATAAATATTGGTTCTATCAGTCCCCTTCTATTTAGAGACAAGAATTGATATGCAGTGTGCTACCCATCTTTTCCTGATTACAATTTCCTCTCATTCTTGCTCCTTTCCTACAGTTTAAAATTCATTCATTCATTCAACAATCAGATATTGAGAATTTACAGTGTGCCAGGCTACTGGGCCTGGTACTGGGGTCATAGAAACAGAGGACACAGCTTCTGCTTCCACACTGCTCACTGATCACTGCAGAGTTAATGGATAACTTCAATGCAGTGTGATGAGTACATGTTGCTAAGAGAGCACCTAGGCCAGCTAGGGTGGTGGGTCATCTGTGGATCCTTCTAAAGTACAAGTTATCCAGGTAAAGAAGGCTGAGGGTGGGGTCAGCTCCATGGCCGAGTGGTTAAAGTTCCACTCTCTCTGCTTTGGTGGTCCAGGTGCGTGGTCCTGGCGCAGACCTACTCCACTCATTGGCCATGCTGTGGAGGCATCGCACATACAAAATAGAGGCAGATTGGCAAAGATGTTAGCTCGGGGCCAATCTTCTCCACCAAAAAAAAAAAAGAAGGGTGAGGGTGATGGTATATTCCCCAAAAAGGGTAACATATACAGAGATATAAAGGCCTGTGTAGACAACCATGGCTCTCTTTCAAGTATTTTAAAGGCTGTTTATAGGGTTTAAATGGTTTCCAATAAATTAGTCAATTCAACTCTAGTCAAGGACACACATTTCCATCTAATCTCTTTTGCTGCTCACTGCCTCCTACCCTTTGCTCCATCTACATCTAAATATCAAAAGTGTTATATGCCGGGGCCAGCCTGGTGGCATAGCGGTTAAGTTCACGCACTCTGCGTCAGTGACCAGGGGTTTGCAGGCCCGAATCCTGGGCGCCGACCAATGCACCGCTTGTCAAGCTACGCTGTGGCGTCATCCCCTATAAAGTAGAGGAAGATGGGTACGGATGTTAGCCCAGGGCCAGTCTTCCTCAGCAACAAGAGAAGGATTGGCAATGGATGTTAGCTCAGGGCTAGCACCCCCCCCCCCCCCAAAAAAAGTGTTCTATGCTGCTTGGCTGTGTAAACTAACCAAGCTCTAGGGCTAGGCCTTAGAAGTGTAGGCCCAATCTTAGATGTTTTTCTAAACAATTTAACGATTTAACCACTACCTTCAGTGCTACAGATGTGTTAGTTAAAAAAAAGTGTAAAGTTTTATTGGGTATTAACATTTCACAGCAGTTGCTTTTATACTTTGCACACAGCCTTGAAAGAAATATTATAGACTGAATAACCAAAAAGGATTATGACTCCTGTTCCTGAGATGCGTGTTATCCCAAGCTTCTATGGTGTGCTATGAGGGAACTAGCTTAAAAACATTGTTTAAGTTTTGTTCAATATATTCTGTCAAAGCAAAGGATAGAGTTCTGAAGCTCCATACCTTAGTTGTGTTGTGTGAGCTAAAGTCATTTATTTGCATAATGATCCATCTGAGAGCCCCAAATCAGTATTCACCTGTACACTTGTGGTTTTTATTTTAGCTATAAAAAAAAGTTAGAAAAGACCTTTTGGACAAAAAGATCTTTCATTTGTATATTATTGGAATACATTTCTTTGAAATATTACTCGCCTAGTAAAGTCTAAGTACAAGAAATGAATGGATATATAGAGAAAATTCTGAATATACACTTATGTTACTAGAAAAGAAGTGATGGCTGGTGACTCAAGATTTCAAGGGGTGCTTATTTATTTATATAGAGCTTGGCTGCATCTGTATAGTTCCAGTGATTCTGAAATATTGGTTAGTTGCTTAACCAGGTATAAGAGTGCAATTTAAATAAATCTGATACTTTGTGATATGGGACTTAAAGGCCAGAAGAAAACAAACCTACAGGACCTGTGGTTTAATATTCTGTTGTTTCAAATTTCATTATTTATCAAGAACTAGAAAAAGCCAACTAAAGTGATTAAGAGGGAAAAGGCTCTGAACCAAATGTAAGTTTACTTATTATCCTGAAGTATATGGGTCAGAGAGAAAATCTAACACTGGTATAAATTTATGTTCTTGAACAAATATTAGGTGTTTACGTTTTGTGTATTTCAAGAGCCTCATTTAACTTGTAACCTCTGAAAGAACATTACAGGTTGGGCATGGTGTCCACCTCTGGTGTCCTGTCTGATAGATCAGAATTGTCTTGACGACAGATGGCAGTTAAGTTCATAGATGTGCTTTATTCTTCATAATCTGGTGGTGAGTTCAAAGGAAACTAAGGGAACAATTATGAAGGACCTTATTTTGAACAAATTCCCCATCCTACATTTAACCAGATTGATAATGGCAGGATTGGAGAATAAAACTAAAACTAAAAATTTCCTAAAGTTATTATATTTATATCAGAATTCTTGACTCTTTAGAGAGTAAATGTATTAGTTGGATTCTATTTAAGTAGAAGGTTATCAGAGTGTGAAAATAGAAACTGTATAGATTTTTAATGGGAAGATATTTAGAAGTACATTTAAGAAATGACCATCCAAAGAGAAAGCACTAGTTTGTTAATAGGAACAGTAGATATTAAATAAATTATTTGCTAAGAAATTTACAGGGAAAAGCAGGGGACAGATGACGGCAACAGACATGACGTTCCCCAGAGAGGAAAGAACTGTGATGGCACAAACCCGGATGATCAAGGTATTAGAATGGGAGTCTGACAAAAGCTCCAGGCCATATGGAGCTTATGGCCACAATTTCTCATAACTGTGAAATGGAAAAAGGAAGAGATAAACCTTCTCCTCATCCTTGGTTTACAAAGAAACAAGACCTCATATTGAAAGAAAACTCAAATATATTTAATTTAGAGCAAGAAAACCAAAGATAAATTTAGCTATGAAAACAAGATAATTTTTATTGATAATAAAACTATGCATTTTTCCAGCCTATAAATTAGTTAAGGTTTATTTGAAACTTATAAAATAAATTGGTAAAATGTACTCTCAATCCAATTTATTGTGTCGTCAATGTGATTAGATTATAGTATCTCTGAGTTGCCCAAAGAATTAGTGCATAACAGATATAGATTATTTTAGGTTATAAAAAATAATCCTTAGCGTCAGAAAATATAAGCATCTCAATTTTATATGATACTAATGAAACATCAAGACTAATTAGAGAGAATGAGTTAAAGTGTGATGGAGTTGGAGGAAACTTCTGAGAAAATCTGTTGAACAGGAGGAAGAAATTCATCCTTATTATAAACACTGTCTAAAGAAGGTGATTTCCTAAGGTTCTTAGACTACAAGCACTCTTGTTGAGTAGCCCAAGGGTCTACTGGATTCGCTAGGCTGTGGGTACAGAAGAAGGTTAAGCTGGCAGTTAGTCCAAATAAACCCCACCACTTTGGTGCTTGGTCTGGTTGCCAATATATAAGTTCATATTTCACCCCCTCAGTAGAGAAACTTTTCCTTTTTCTGTATTCTGCTTAGGGCCTCGGACTTTGCCTTTTGCGTCTCTGAGGTACCCTCCTCAATTCCAGAATATCTCTGGGAGTCTGTGGGAGTTTCTCTTATATAGTCTCTGCATTTCAGTGCTGTTTTTTTCGAGTTGCGTCTTTACATCCTCTGGTTGTTGCTAACTGAAGCCTGCATTGGAGCTGCTTGCACCAATGGGCAGCACTTGCTAATGTTCAAGAACAACGACCTCCCCTGGATCACCATTTCCTATTGCTCCCACTCCACTGTTCTCAGCCAGATCACAGACTCTCACAGGTCGCTTGGTGCGTCCTGATGGGTAGTGGGTCACTTTGTACAGGTTGCTGCTTCTGCCATTTGCATCTGCTCAGTTCCTCACCACTGCCTCCAGGTTTGTGGTCCACACAAGAACTACTCATAATAAATAAAGAATTTTCTCTTTCTGTTGTCATTTTGTTTATTTAGAGTGGACCCACTGCAGAGTTGCTTGGGTCTCTAGTATTACATCTATTTTATTCTCACAGTTCTCTCCTTTCTTTGTTTTGGTTCACCTTCCTAGATTTATCTTTGCTTTACTCAACTCACCATGATATCTCAGTGTCTCCTAACACTTTAAGAAATATTTACATTTAAATATAATTCACTACAATTTTCAACTTTATGGGCTAGACAAATATATTCTCAAGGTGCTGAGGTACTAGAAATCTTTATGAAAAGAACCTGCATTTTATTTATCTGTGTATCTCACACATTGGCCAGAATTTTATCTTTATCAATGTAATGTGTTTAACTGATAGACAATCATCAGGTAAAGTTAAGTAAGGGACACCCCAGTCACAGAAGAATTGTTATTAGTTAAAATCTTATTTTCAATTTTCTGTCTAATTTTTATTTGTCCTCAATTAATTCTTGTTATTATTTTTAGTGTAAGTTGAAAGTCCTTTGGTTAAGAATAAATATATATTTAATCAGCTGTGTCTGAATTCGATGAGGGATTGCTTCTTCATGGACATAATCACACAGGTCTATTTGTTATAATCTCTTCATTAAGATTTAAGCTCAATCAGCTGTTTGAAAGTCCATTATTTTTTCAGACATGGAGTTGTATTCCTTCATGGTATGGTTACTATCACCAGCATCAGAAACCTTTCATTCATTGCCATTCGTGGATTTGCTTATGTCGGTAATTATACAGAAGAAGTTAAATTCATTTCAAATATTTCATGCATAAAGTACTATGACAGGCACTGGGGATAAGGGGATGCATTAAATGTGGTAAAGATGTGCTGGCGGTGAAGAGGGGAGACGGAGAGTGTGTTTCCGATGGACGGAACAGCATGTGCAGAAAGCATAGAGTGTGGAAAGTACATGTGCTGTGACATTGGATGAATGGTCAGCCACAGCTAAAGTTACAAAGTTAGGGGGTCTGTTCCTCCAAACCATATAATCTAAGATTGCAGATTGCACTGAGCAAAACAAATCTCACGTCTTATAAATTATTTCCCCAAATGATTCAGGAGCAAATGCTATGCAGTATACACAGATGCTTAAGTAAAACTCATTTGATGGCAGGAAAGCATTTAAAAACAAAACAAAAAGAAAAATATGTTTCTGATAGAATTAGGAAGGTGGTGTAGGTATGTTTCAAAAAGTGAAGTACTTTGTAAAGAGACTTAGTAGTGACTGGGGAAAATTGTAGAATTATCATGCAATAATCAAAGAAGGAATTCACATAATACAAGAGATCACTGTAAAAGTTATTGATATGAAAGTAACACCTGGAGCTGCCACTGCTAATGAGGGAGCTTCAGTGGAAAATACCTGCTATCAGCATCTTTTATAAGCACAGAAGTGCTAAAACAGCGCCCACATAATCCAGGAGGAAAATTTCTATTAACAGAATGTTAGTGCTGGGAAAGGATCATCGTGATCTGAATATATCAGAAACCTTCTGAACACTTCAACTGGGCCAGCCTTAAGAGAATATCTAGTTCAATCCCTTGTTTTACAGATAATCAAACTGAGGTTCAGAGAGGTAAAGTAAGTTGCTCAAAATCACACAGCTGGTTAGTAACAGAGATCGTCTTAATGTCCAGTATAGTGCTTATCTCATAGATTTGGCTGCCCCTGTCCAGTCCATTTATATTGTAAAAGGACAACTCTTTTTCTATACTCTCACCATTTCTGACACCAAATCTGTCAGTGTGTGGGTTTTCCACACATTGCAATTCGGACACTAACTACCTGGAGTTGACACAGACTCCACAAGTTAAGGGCTCAGTCCTACATGACTGACCCCCACTTCAGATGCCAGTTGCAAGCCCCAGGTTGTCACCTGTATTTCTGATCAACAGGCTATAAATCAGGAGTTCCCACAACTCCTTCCTCGGGTTCAATAACTTGCTACAGTGGCTCACAAAATTTAGCAAAGTGCTTTACTTACTATTACTGGTTTACTCAAAAGGATCAACTCAGGAACTGCCAAATGGAAGAGAAGCCTAGGGCAAGGTCTGGGGAAGGGGTGCAGAGCTTCCACGTCCTCTCCCACAACCTCCATGTATTTACCAACCTGGCAGCTTTCCGAATCCCTTTGTTCAGGGTGTTTATGGAGGTTCCATTACATCAACACGATTAATTAAATCATTGGCCATGGGTGATTGAACTCAATCTCCACCTCCTCTTCCCTCTTAGGAGGTCTGGGAAGTGGGTAGAAAGTTCCAACCCTCTAATCACAGGCGCATGGTTGGTTCCTCTAGCAACTAGCCTCCATTCCCCAAAAGTCACCTTGTTAATGTAAACTCAGGTGTGGTTGAAAAGGACTTGCTGTGAATGAGAAAGACACTCCTATCACCTCTATCATTCAGGAAACTCCAAGGGTCCCAGAAGCTCTGTGCCAGGAACCTTTGGACAAAAACCAAATACTAATTTATTGTATGACATTAGTAGCTCTGTGCCAGAAAGGGGGGGGGGCGGGGTGAAGAAAAAATATATATTTCTTATTATATCAGATATTAGGTAGTTAGATAAATAGATATTTGTGGGAAAATTAAGTGGCCTTTCCAAGTAATTTAGTTTCTGAGCTAATAATAATAATAATAATCCAGCCTTTCTACTTTTCGACTTGAGATCTTCCTACCATATCACACCACTTTTTGTGAATAAGTACTTATTTTCTGATCAAGGTGATATATGAGGCAAAAATATCAAATTCCAACTGGAATTGATTTATGTTTTTTTCTGTGAAAGTTAAGTGATTTTGAGATAATTTTACCAGTAATGTAGATTAACTTCTCAGAGATCAAAGGGACCTTATATGTATTACCATATATATGTGGCATACGTTTTAATATATAATTTAATAAAACTTCTCAGAGTGGGGAAAGCCCCTTAGGTAGGATAGTGCCACTGTCCTCACCTCCACTGGGTCGGCGGACTGTGATTCTCCATGACTAGACAGTAAGGTCACATGACTTCTGAGAGGAATGTGGCTTGTGGAAGGCAATTACATTAGGTGAGGCATTTCCTCAGTATTAACAGTCATGTCTAAGGATTTTGATTTCATAATATAAAATGTATGCAAACATGCAATCTTAATTATTTTACTACATTAAGGAGTTTGTGATTGTCACTATAGGGAGGTCGAGATGCTTTAGAAACACCAGCACCATGTAGGCTGGGTGCTAGATGTTTTGAAGACGTTGCCTGTTTGGCCCACTCAATCCATTTTTGCTCATTCTCCATCTACTACTGAGAGATCTTGTTCAGCTCCTGTGTGGCCTGTTGTTCATTGCAGTGAGACTGGTAGAGGCTGTGCCTCTTTCCTAGAAATCTGAAAGTTGAGATCCAAAACCAGGAGGAATCCTGGGAACAGTTATCAGGAGCCAGAGTAGAGAGGCGGGAGAGGAAAGAAGCAGGAGAAGAGTAGAAGTGATGGGTGAGCAGGCCAGCAGAAGGGTAGTCTGGATGAGTTCTGGGGGTAGACGTGATTGATCACCTTCAGCAGTATACTTGGGTGAGCTTACCTCGTTGAGAGGGCAAGCAAGGGTCAGAGCAGGTGATGAGGATGGAGTGTGGTTGCTAGAGTCCAGGGAAAAGGCAGAGATCAGAGTCTAAGGCCGAGACTAAACCCAGGGATATAAAAATCCCCTCGGATACTTTGGGTGAGCATGTGAGAACGCAGAGCTCCCAGCCAGCGTGGCCGATGCAACAAGATCAAAATCTGAGTGGATATGCACAGGTGGAAGGAGAATTCAGACTCCTGTAAGAGGTGCAGGCCTGTGGAGTAGTAATTCCCCGACCTAACTATGCATCAGAAACTCCTTGGGATCGGATTTCCAGGGTGGTGCTTAGGAGATGCACTCTGACTTTATAGGTCTTGGGCCGAGATCAAGAATCTGTGTTTTTAAAAGGCATCCTAAAGGCTTCAGATATACAACTGGATTGGGGGTTACACTCCTCTAGAAATTCTTTACAGTGCTAACAAAATGATTAATGATTATATTTTAATGTTTAATAAAATATCTGGAATGCTTAAAAGAGATTACTTTCACTTTACCAAATTTCTTTGACCCATATGAAGATCATAAAAATAAGAAGCAAGGCTTTCCTCTCCTACTCCTAAATCGTTGGGAAAAAAAGTTATCGCTTAAAATAAGCATCAGTGGGATCAATATACAGATACAAAACTGAAACATAATCTCATGCCCCCAGTGCTTAATGGAAATGAGTACCCACTGACTAGACTCTGGGCACGAATAAATGGAAGTATTGACCACCAGTCAGAAGAAATCATTGTAGCATTTTATAAAGGATGAATGATGCCTCTTCAGAAATGTAGCACAAAATATGCCATTTAAAAGAATGCACACACTATTAACCTTTTTATAGTTCAAGTCATTAGAATGTGATGTTGAATATTTTCAGATATCAGAGAAGATAGATTTACCATGAGGCAGCTTGTTCGAGCAAAAAGAGTCCTTGATTTCAATTCAAGAAATCTGGGCTCTAGCCCTCGTTCAGCTTCCGACCCAGTGTCCCAGCAGAGAGGAGCGGGGCTATGTCTCCAAAGTTTCCCAAGATCTAGTATTCTATGATATTTGTCATTGTAACCGAGGATATTCAGGCAGAAATGGGTCAGGTGACAGCAGTACTATAGTGATTGGCAGAAAGAAAACATATCAATACTGCTTACATTCTTCCGGTGAGGCTATAAGTGACAGGATCATTTCTGGGTTTGCCATTTATATTCCCTAAATCCTTAAAGCTCTTTTAATTAAAAAAATACTGCAGCTTGTTTTTTTCTGGCTCCTTAATCTATTTTCATTTTATAGACCAACTTAACTTGTCATTCATTCATTTAACAGATATTTATTGACACATACTGTGTTCAAGACATTGTGATACTTACTATGAAAAATCTACTCCCAAGGAATGTAAAGATTAATAGAGATGATAAGAAATATACAATGTTCCAAAAAAGTAGAAACAATATGTTAGAAAATCATTATTATCATAAGAATTCAGACTAGGAGAGCTTATTTTTGGTGTGATTCGTATTTATAGACATGGCATGTGCATTGCATCCTAAAGTTCAGGTAGAACTTGGAAGGAGAAATTTGGTGGGGAGCAGCATTTCAGGCACAGAGCAATAAAAGAGCTGGATCATATTTAGAAAACAGTGAATACTTTAGCTTGGTGTACAGGACACGTGAGGAGATCCTGGGAAATGAGCTGAAAAGATGGGTTGGATTAGTGATGGTGAAGTGCCTCTGGTGAGGCTCACAGGTTTGAGTTTTCAGGAAGCAATTTTCTACTGATCAGGCCATTTCTGGGCTTGTTAATTTCTTATTTCTGCCTTCCAGGCACCTTTGCCTCTAGCTGTGATCATCACGATAGTGTGTGTATGTTTCCTCACACCAGGGCTTATTTTCAGGAAGACATCTGACTGGTATCCTGGCCTTGAAATTTGGCCTTTGATGTGTGAGACTGGGATGCTAAAGGTTAGGTGCAGTCTTTCTGCTTTCTTGACTGTTTTCTCTCAGGTCATACTCTGATTTTATTAATTCTTAATCTTATCCCTTCAGTATGTTTCAAGATGGCATGTATGTTGGAAGAAGAGACTGTTGCTTGAAATAAAAGAGAGAATCTGGCCTCCTGGTACTAAGCACCAGAGATCCTTGGTGTTCAGAGTCTCATTATTGTCTTACTAACAACCCAGCATACTTACAGATCTGTAACTGCAGGAAGAGATCGTATGCATTTGAAGAGGCTTTAAAGAACAAACCAGGCCTAATCATTAATTACATTCTAAAACCTACTCTTGTCACTCAGAAAAGAAAATTCCAAATCATTTCTTCCAGTATGCAATGTCTCATATTTCTCTGGAACTATTTTGCCTGACTCTTTTAAAGCTATTAATTTTGCTCCCTCAGTGACATTTAGAATCTTCCATGGGATGTATTTGCTGTGTTAATTGTTTAAACATCTTCCAGCAAAATTAATAATTGATTTGGAGTATGGGTAATCTAGAATATGAGTTTTAAACAACTCAAACACTGTGTTGCTTTGTCTAACTGCAATAGGTGTATTTGGGGCTGATTCTAGGCAGAATTGGAAGTAGGGAAACTTTATCTTCTGGTTCCTTAGCCTTCCCTCTTGTCCCTTCCCTCTCTTGCCAGTGGCCCTGGTTCTTCTCTCAGCAGCAGATTCTGCCTGTTCCCTTCATTACCTTTGGTAATGCTCCCTTAAACTCACTCACACAAAGGTTTAATAAACTGATAACTGTCTGTGGGTTTCCTTTATCATGCTTATTTGCTTTTAACAGCTTATAATATCCTAAGCTAAAGGAGCTATTTTCTAATTGGGTATGTCTGAAGTTAGAGAGGCATTCCTGGCTTCTTAAAGTAAATAATATACCCTTTACCCTCCCTCATCCCAATCAAAAAGAACTATTCTTTTGATTAAGTATTTGTTAGATATTTGTAAAGCTCCTCATTAGGGATCATCTTAAGTTTAGTGAATGTGTCCGATATTTTATCCCTACTAGCTTTCTGTTTCTAGTTTGCATTTAGAATATGTTCCATTCCTCAAGTGTTTGGTGTTTTTCACTTACTTCTGACAATTCTGTACTGCTGTCTAAATTCAGAAAGCACAGTTATCATTTCACTGTAGTAGGTCAGGAAAATTTTAATTAGATTTGTGCTCTTCAAAATCATAGTCTGTTTAGGCATAAGCAAATTACATGCAAACAATGTAGAAAATATCAGGTGTATTTTTACACTTGGTTATGACTTTTGGGAAAATAATATTGGAAAGTGCCTGGCTGTGTTGTAGGACCTATAGAGAGGGCTGGCAGAACAGATGGCCATCTGCACACAGAAAAACTATAGTTTCTTTATGCAATTGCTCACATGAGAATTGGATTCCCACTCTAAGTAAGAGAAAAACCAAAAAAGTTTAGCCTCATGAATGTGCCAAAGACAAAGGGACAAGTGGCATTATTTGACCTGCCTTTAGTGCTAATCTTGTTAAATCAAGGAAGAAAAGAGAATAATGTTAAAAATGGTACGTCAGGAATGCCACATACAACTTGAATCTAGGTTCCTTCAAATCAGCTTAATTTTATGATAAACTCGAACTGATGTCATTCACATCATTATTGTGTTTGTGGCCCAGAATGCTGCCTTTTATTCTGACTCACACATTCTGGTAAACAAGTTTTGCTACCTCTAAGAAGTTGTTTTAAAGAAAAAAAAGCAGGCAAGAGGTTGCACTGTTTGGCAAGATAGGTTTTCCATGAAGACAAAGGAAATCAGTGCCAATATGGAAGTTCAGGAAGTGCTAGATAAAGGTCTCTCAGTCTCACCCCCTCACCCCTTGACTTGAAGCTATCCTATATGTTAGTTATCCCTCACCCCACTACTCCTTTAGATAGATTTCACAGTACATGATCCATCAGTGCTCAGGTTCTGAGGATACCATGCAGGTAAACTATGATGAGGTGGGGCTGGGTGGTAGAGTGTTGGGATCATAAGGCTAGATCTGGATTTTAGAGGATTGAGCACTGCCAAGTGAGCTAAAAGAGGTGTGAGGGATTTGTGTAGCTAGGGGAAGACCAAGGAGAAAGGGGACTCCAAGAAAGAGGAGTGCTAAAAGGGGGAGAGAGGAAATCGAAATCTCATCAAATATTTTAATATTGAGAAAGACTAATTTTACATCTAGTTATTCATTTTTTTCCCATTTGATATTTAACTTGTGAAAAGTAAACATGAATACATTTGGTTGGGGAAAATGCTATATTGAAACATCATTCTATTCTCATTTTTCAAACCATAGAAACATGGTTCTTCTTTCTGTCAAATGTGTGTCTCTGGGCATTTCTTTCCCTCATGCATGGACACAGAATCAGAGAGAAACAGGTTTAAATATTAGTATTGGTTCTTAGGAGCATAGTGATCTTGGGCAAATTAAACAGCTGCACTGACCATCCGTTTTGTCATTTGTGAAACAGAGATAATAATCTTCATGAGATTCTTGAGGAGAATATGATGATATCTGTATATCTATCTGGTTGAGTGCTGGTACATGGTAAATGTTCAGTATTAGCTAGTATTGTTATTATAGATACAGCTACCTCTCTGCTGATACGTTCTGCAGATAAGCCTATTGGTCAGATTTAAAACAAATTAATGAAATTTTTTTCTCTACAACTTTGAAATCAGAACCATTGGACTGTGTCACTCTTTTTTTCTCAAATGGTACAAATATATGCATAGTTAACTTGATGTCAAATAAGTGAGTTAAGAGAATCTTAGTCTAACTTTTTTGTCAAGAAGTTTAAAGATTCCATTTTTGAAAACTGTTGTGGCTCTTTGTACAAATATACTCATTATGACTTGCTTCTGCCTGGCATCTTGGGCAGGGGCCCCTGCTTACTTTGGCAGAGCTCAATGTGTAAAAGATTATCTCCAAAATGTAGGACAGATGAGCTGATGGATGCTCTGGGATGTGATGTTTTCAATGTGGGCAAAACTCATTCTTTAGAAACTTGGTAAAAAGAAATGTAAACTTTTGACTAGCACTAAGGCAATTAATAACACTAATGGTTCATTATATGTCATAAGTTCCTTTCCATGTCTTATTATTCAATGTACTATAGTATGTATCTTGGTAATGTGGTTCTCATTTTTTCCAGCTATCACAATATCTCATATTGCCACTTCTGCTCTGATTTTGCACGTCCTCCTCTCCTTAGTCCAAACCAATCTGTAGATTACTCAAATCTAAAGTTTCCCAACAGAACTGGGAAGTATAGTTAAGGAAGCAAAGGGTCATAGGTCATTGATCTGGGCCCAGAAGGCAAAAGACGTGATAGAAAGTAAGTGATATTTGAGCTCAGTGTGTTGTGTTCAAATTAGATAAATGGATTTATCTTCCTTTAACTTTAAGACTTTGGCACTCATCAAGAGACAGTCGTCCTTATGATGGAGGGAGCCCACGCTAGAGAAGGGAAACATGGGTCCTGTTCTTATCCAGTTCATCATCTGACAGTCTTATTGAGAAAACTAAACGACTTTGAGACTGCAGAGAGATTAGACACAGCTAATAATCAGAATTTCAATTTATCAGAATGTAATTGATAAATATTGCAAAACTGGATTATTGCTTTCCAGCACATCCTTCTAAAGATGCTCTTGGCTGTAGTATTGTCACATTTTAAAACGTATATCAGTTAACATTTCAAGGTACTTTTGTTTTTTATGGCCTTTGCTTTGACCTCTTCTAGTGCTTTCCCATATTAGCACATCACCTAATTCATACTGGCCACTTGCTCAAAAAGTGTTTGTTGAATGAATGTATGTTCATATATCATTGGAATTTTACAGAGCTTATTGTGTTCTTCATTATCTAATATAGGAAGGGAGTCTATGGATTGACTAACTTGATATAGGAGGATAACCCATAGGTTTCAGAGTCAAAGGCACCCAGATTTGAATCTCTTCTATGTATTAGCTGGAAAAATAAAGTAGCTTCTCTGAGCCTTAACTTTTTCACAAGTAAAATGCATATACTTTCTGCTGCATAGGGTTTCTGTGTAAATGAAGAGAAAAAAAATTCTCAGCCAGCTTCTTGGCAGGGAACACAGGGTACACTCAAATAGGAAATTGAAGGGAGAGACTATTTTATGAAGGTATGGGCAAATTAAAGAACATTTACAAGGAATTATGAAGCATCCTGGGGCTAGCAACGGTGGGGAACCATTGCTATGGCTAGTTCTGAAGGCGCAAGGGGAAGTGAAGAGTTTACAAAACTCAGAAATAGTGCTGTGTTTGTGAGAGAGCCATCTGGAGCTGTGGCCTTTGGGTGAGGGATGCAGTTAGACCGTAGCCAGCCAGGGAGTGAGATCAGGGGATAAATATCCCGACTTCTCTTTATTCCTACCTTCTCATTTCCTGCTAGTGCCTCTGATTGGCAAAATTCACCCAGAAGGAACACACTAATACAGTTCATACAGGTTAGCCTCTGGGGAACAGAGGGTGGAGTAGAGAGAATCTCTCTCTTTCTCTCTCTCTCTCTGTTGATCTATGGATCCATCATGAGTATAGTGCTTGCTACCTAACGCACAGGGTAACCATTTAATTTATTGTCCAAATTGCAGCATTTTGGAGACTGAAAGGGGACACTACTATTAATAATTACTCTGGGACAACAGGTATAGAATAGAACTGTGTCAGGCAAATCAGGGCTTATTGTTATCTTACTAACAGAGCATAATAAGCCTAGGTAAATGTGAATTTCCTTCTCTTCCTTTACCACTTTTCTCAGATTCTTTCCTGTTGTAATAGAGTAATGTGGATATTTTGAGAAAGAAGATTGGATTATTCTAATAAAGCAATCTACACTCATCACCCTGCTTTCCAAAGTTGGTAATTATTACTGAGTCTCTTGCTAAAATCTACCAGAAGAATGAGAAGGATTTAGGTTATTCTCGAAACCTAAAACTTGATTATCTTGTTTGATAGTCTCCCTTTGCTTAGAAACCTCATTGGAACATTGAAGAAAGGAGAAGCAACAGAGTCTATTACTCAATAAATAGGATGCACCTACTATGCACAGGGGAATTTGGTGAGCTATTTATTCTTCTCCAGTCACGGCCTTTCTGTCTTATTTATATCTTAAAACCAATTCCTACACACATTGGTTGCTTTGATTTGGAAGACACCTGTGATTAATATTTTTAGTCTGGGTAAACATTGGTGATTGACCAGAAGTGGTTTTCAATGTCATCATATATGACACAGAACAAGAAAAGGGAGAATACCAATGAATGCAGGGAATTAAGGAGATCAGCAAACATTTTAGCATATGCTGATAGGTACATATAAGTTCAAAGACAAAAATAATTTTAGTTAAACCAAGAAATGTCAATATGATCAAATGTGATGAAGTGGATTTGGAACAAAGGAAGCTGTAACTGTGAGAGCTATACTTGGTTTACCTCCTCCACGTGTACTGGCTGGAATTTTTGATGACATATGCGGGAAATAAATACTCTTGGTATTTCTGTTTATCAACATTTCAGCTTTTATATTTATGTTTTTACTGCCCTGTTTATAACAGCCCTGTCAACATCAGTGACCTGATGCTTCCCTTTGAGGTTCCTGAGATCATGGGCAGCCAGGGCTTGAACTCACCTCCAGTGCTCTTGCTCCTAGTCTACTGACTTTCTTGCAAGTGACCTTTGTCCAGCTTGCATGAGTCTCTGTGCTCATAGGCTCTTGCACAGCTCTTTTGCCATTCATCTAGATTTGAATAAGGTCTCCTCAGGGAGTGACTTACTCCTTTCCTCCAGAGTCTTCTTTTTAGTTAACAGTCGGGAAAGTCACTTGACTGTGACTCCACTTGGTTGGGGTGACATATGGCTTGCTCAGTCCTAGTGTTTTCCAACCCTATTGGAAGATAGGGTATATACTTTAAGGAAAATGCCTAGTAACTTTTCAGTGAATTTTTTAAAATTAAATATGTTACTGGTGAGCAAACATTCAACCTGGTCATTCAACCTGTTCTTTGCCTTCAAAGAAGTCTTAACTCTCTGGAGTTACGGTGCCTTCACCTTACACTATATGAAATTGTTTAACTGGGGGCAGATACAACAACATTACAGAGGTAGGATTTTGTGTCCCCTAATTGATATCATGCTATCAGAAAGTCTCCTAAACCAAGGTTGGTCACAGCCCCAATTAAAGGTCAAGGCTTCCTGAAAAGTACAGATTACAGGCCTCACTAGTTTTTTGCAATATGTTTATGCAAGGGTTTGTAGTTTCAGTGAGTTCTTTCTAGAACTTTTTGAGGTCACCCCCGCTAAAAAGAATCAAGGAATTTATACAATTTGACATTGGTAAACATACTTTTTAAAGTCATAGTTAATTATAAGAAAAGATTTTTGCTACCAAATGTAAGTTTTTAAATTGAAAGTTGGAAATTGAAACATTTTATCCATTATAATTATCATATAAAGGTAAAGTAAAAATTCATAAATAAATTGGTTGACTAATTTGTTTGTTCATGAAATGCTTTCTGAGTCCTGTTGTGCACCAGATGTTCTTCTAGACATAGGGGATACAATGGCGAGTATGATGGGCACGTTTTCTGATCTGATGGAGTTTACATTTTCAGTAGGGAAGACAGACAATAAACAACTACAAAACAAGTAAGTAAAAAGTAACCATCAGAGTATTAAGTGCTATGTAGAGATTACTATATTAGGAAGTAATGGAGTAGCTGCCCTCTAGGTTAAGGAAGGTCTTTTGGAGGAGGTGACTTTCAAACCTAGGACTGAGTGACAAGGGTCACCAGCCAAGCAAAGATCTGGGGAGAAAACATTCCAGTCAACAAGAATAGTGAAAGCAAAGGCCCTGGGGCCAGAACCAGCCTGGCACATTCCAGGCATTGGAAGAAGGTCAGGGAGACTGGTGTGGGCAAAGAGGAGAGTGCAATAAGAGGTGGGAAGGATCTGTAAGGTGCTGTTGGGTTTGCAAGTCAGGATAAGGAGTCCAGATTTTATTCTAAGTGCTATGGGTTGTAATTGGAGGGTTTTACATAAGAGAGTGACATGATCTGATAAACAGATTTAAAAGATACTCTGGCTGCTGAAAGGAGACTTAACTATAAGGAAGCAAGAGTGGAAGCTTGGAGATCATTGAAAAGCTATCGCACCACCTGAGAGAGATGGTGGTGGCTTGCACTAGGGTGCTGGTGATAGGGATGGAGAGAGGTAGGCAGAATGGGGAAAAGTCTTGATTTGTGGATATTTGACCTTAGAATGCAGTCTACATGAACACAATAGTCAAGGACTAGCAACAGAGGATTGTTTGTTTCTTAGGAACAGAACAAGATTTCCTAAGTAAGAACTCAAGAGGGATTTACATGTGCCCTTGTGATACTACCTCTTCCTTCATTAGTTTTCTTAGACTTTTGTCTAGAATAGTGCTACTTAAACTTTCTCATATAAAACTGTGGGAAAACTCCCCATAGTTGCCTCTCAATCTGCTCATATTGATGGAGTGCTTTGTGTTAGCCTACCTCCCGGCATCATTTGTGTACACAATATAGTGTAGAGCTTTTCATGCTGATTAGAAAGGGGCAATGATAACTTCTCAAGCCAAGCTGAAAAAAGGACAAGTATGACAGAAAGGGATGCTGTGGATAAGTTGATTTGGAGGATGAAATGACCCATGCTGAATAAATTTGATAAGAAAGAAGGGGATTTAAACAAACCACTCTCAGACAAAACACAGCCTGGAAGTGATGTGAAGGATAAATTATGGAAGCTCCTTACTAGTAAAGGTTTCCAAAAAGCCCGGTCTGACATCTTGATTAAATATTTAGAATGAGCTCTGAGAAAAAGAGAAAAAAAGACACAAGTGAGAGGGCAAGAAGGGAAAAGTTTAGAGTGGAAATGGAGCTCAAGCAGAGTCAAAGCAGGAAGAGGGGAGGAATTCCATTCCCCATTCCCCTCCAAAAAACTGAAACCCAAACCAACCAAAGAAAACCTCAGTCTCTGAACAAAGCCCAGTCAGTATTTTGGTAGAAAGAACATTGACTTGAGAGTCAAGCAGGCCTGAGTTTGAATCCACATTCCATCTTATATGTGAATCCTTGATCAGGGCGCAGTCTCTGAGTCTCAGTTTCCTAACTTATGAAATGAAGATGTGATGCCTAAAGCATAGTAACCTTGGAAAAAATGTAGTGAGCTGGCACAGTGTTTGAATCCAAGTTCCATCTTTTTATCTAAGTGTCTTTGGCAAGAGACTTAACCTTTTTTAACTCTGGTTTTATTTGTAAAATGGAACCGATATCTATGTCACAGATTTTTGTCCAATGTTACCACTACTACACATATTATTATTGTTAGAGTTTTTATCGTTTAAAAGCTTGGTCCAAAGCAGGCAATCAGTCAATATTATTTTCTTTCTGCTATTTTATTTTCTTCAACTCTTGTATCTCATTACCATTCATCCTCCATTACAGAAAATCTTTTAATTTCCCCCACAATTGTCAAGTTTTAGTCTTCAGGTTTGTATAAATGAATATATGCTTGCTTTAAACTATTTTTCTCCTAAGATAACTTCATGATTTCTTCCTCTGTGTTTGGAATAATTAATAGTTTCCCTTTTTGCTCTCAAATGTTCTGGTTTGAACAATAAATTGTATGGTCATTCCACTTATGGTTCCTGTTACTCATGTAATCATTCAATAAGTAACTGAAAATATATATCTTTAAAAAACAGCACTCTGTGAAGAGAGGTTCAAGTCAAGATTACATTTGCAGAAATAATGTTCTGAAAAAAGCAGTGTCTTGTTTACTAGATACGCAATGAATCCGTCAGCAAGCCCTGATTGATGGAGACACTCGTGATGACCTGTCACTCATAGAACATTCTGGGGCAAACCAGATGCACTCTTGTGGGTAGTAGCCTCAATCTGCACATCACAAAAGTGCTTATGATTTTGGAAAACATTCATGGTTCCACTCTCTGCCAATTGCAGGTACAGTGTTGTCTTCGATTCAGGTGCTGTTACATGCACGTGGGGGTAGGTTGAATTGTCCCTTGCCACCCATGTCACGTGTGCATGTCCAAGAAGCACAGTTTCCTTTGGGAAAATGAGCTTCCTATGTCCCAACAGAAAATACAGCAGGATGTGCTGTGCTGAGGGAACCGCGGAGTTGACATTTTTCTGGGATGGTGATTTCATTTCTCAACCTGCCCACTGGTGGAGAAAAAAGCTCTTAAAAATTTAGTCTGGACCTAGCCCTAGCACCATGTCAGACTGGAGAAAACATGAAAGTTTGAATCCTGAATATTTCATTTCTGTTTAAACAGGTTATAATAACACATCTATTTTCTTCATAGGGTGATATTTGATTCATAATTCAATTGATTATTGTACATTCTGGCAGGAAAGGAGCAGAGGAAATTCGTAATGTTATAATTAACGAATGGCAGGCACTTTTAACCTTCATCTCACTCCCCTCCCTTTACCAACTCATTCCCCACAACAATGTGACTAGAAATTCATTTTAAGCAGTCACACAAAATAGCCTCTGCCTTCAGGTTGCTTGCTAACTTCTTAGAGATATACACACACACAAAAATTGAAAAAAATATGTTATAAAATAAGTGCTACATTAAGTCAAAAATGAATGCTTCAGGACAGGACTTGGAATTGTGTTGATTATTCAGTCCATCTAGCAAAGAAAATCTCTGAATATATTACTACTTTAAAACCAAATATTAGATGGTTTAGACTTTTAAAAACATTGGATATAATTTTAGATGTCTGTCTGGCAGAACTAGGGTATCAACTTTTATTAAAACATTTCTTTTAGGAAGAAGATAAAATATTCATCGCTAATAATAAACCAAACTTCCTTTTATATTAAATCTGGAATTAGAATAGGGTACTTTTAATTTTTGTAACAGTAGGTACATTCTCCTGTAACATTAACAGCTGCAGTTTAAGGGTTTGGTGGGTGCCAGGTCCGTGATGTATTCTCTCTCATGTAGTCCTCCCAATCTTCTTATGAGCTAGATATTATCTCCGCACTACAGGTGATGAAACTGAAATTAGTAACTTGGTCAAAGTCACACAGTTACTGACAGAGAGAGTTTTCAACATCAGGCCTTGCTGTTACTCACTACGTTACAGAATGCAGTTGTTTACCAGGATTGTTATTATATTTTCTTCCTAGATGTCATCATTACTTTAGTGAAAGTCAGAATTTACTGCTGACATGAACGCTTGTTGAAAGGATTTTCATCCCTTACTTATCAGATAGTCATCATCAGTCTTCACTGCACTCCTATTTCTATGACCCGTACCCCTTAGTTCCTGAGGGTTAGGTAGATATGAGACCACTTTGGCTTTCCTTATTAAAGAATTTTGGATATCTCTTGGTCCTGGGCTTCTAGCTTGACCTCTACTACACTAAGTATTTGGTGCTGTAGTTAACATTTATGGCCACTGACAGGAACCAGCAGCACTCAAAGCTTTTCTAGAAACAAACAAAAAAACCCCCCCAAAAACCCTCACAAATGTTAAGATTCAGAACTTTGGAAATTACCCAACAAATAGGAAATTTTGTTTCTCTCTGTTGATATTTTTAGTAGAGCATTAAACATGGGCGTATTCCCAACTGTTTGCTCCAATTATTGTTAGTGGAGTCATTCCTTTGCTTCTTAATTTTTTTTACATCAGTGTACTTCCTTAAAACTGAAGAGAATAATATCATACATTGGGAGCTTTGGAAGCATAGTCTGTAGCAACTCCTAAAATCATAAAGTTTTACAGAGATCTTGTTTTATGTTAAAAACTCATGTAAGTAGTATATTCTAATTCATGACATATTCTTATTTATTTTGATATGAATATATTGTTTTAAATACTTTCACATAAAACTGATGTTTCGGGAAGATATGCCACATTTTCCTGTAGTTTGAACTATTTGGCAAACTAACCCATGTTTTCTCATTATGCACATACTCTAGTTTGAAAATCCTGAAGTTAAAGAATTTTCTCCAGCAAGATCCTGTTAGAATATTGAGCCACTCATTCATTTATTCATTCAACAGATATTTTTCAGTGTCCACTCCCAGTAATGACTATTCAGACATTGAGTACAGGCTTATGGCTAATTTCATCAAGGTTCTTGTTTTCATGGATCTTACATTTAGGGGAGGGACATTAGTAAATACCTAAGTAAACCAAAAAAGTCACATACTGATCAATTCTATGATGAAAACAAAGAAGATATTGTGAGAGGCAGTAAGTGGGGATTTCTTTAGACCTGGTAGGTAGGGAAAGACCTCTCTAGGGATGTGACATTTTTAAAAAAATTATTACGGTCATAATAGTTTATAACTGTGAAATTTCTGTTGTACATTATTATTTATCAGTCACCATATATATGTGCCCCTTTCCCTCTTATGCCCACCCCTCAACCCCCTTCCCCTCTGGTAACCACTAATCTGTTCTCTTTGTCCATGTGTTTGCTTATCTTCCACATATGAGTGAAATTATACAGTGTTCGTCTTTGTCTGGCTTATTTCACTTAACATAATAACTAGGGATGTGACATTTTAAACTGACACCTGAATGATAGGAAGAAGCCAGCCATACAAATAAATGTTGCAGTAATTTCCAGGTATATAGTTCCATGACAGAGCAAAAGTCCCAGGATGGGGATAAGTATGACTTGTTCTTTTATCAGAAAGAAGGCCAGTTGCATATAGAGTGAGTGAAAAAAAGGTGGATGATGAGGCAAGGGGACCAGACTGTCAAAGCCCTCGTAGACTACGGTGCCCAGAGTTTGGATTCTATTGTAAGCATGAAAGATGTCCATGGAGGGCTTGAAATGAGGGAGTGACATGACCTGATTGATCTTTTTAAAAGATCATTCTGGAGGCTGTGAGGAGAAAGGATTATAGAGGGTAAGAATGGAAATGGCATAACCAGTTAGGAGCCTTGTGAAATGGTACAGGTGAAAGTTGATAGTGGCTCAGTCAGAAACAGTATCTGTGGCTGTGATAAATTTGGGATGTATTTTAGAGGTAAAGGGAAAAGGACTTACTCATTGATTAGGTGGGCAGAAGCATTGGGGCCAGGAGAAGAGAATTGTCAGAGATTTTAGCCTGAGCAACTGGATGCTCCATTTGGTAAGATGGGGGGGGGGGGATGATGATTTGAGGAGAGAGTGAACAAAATCTCCAATTTGGGAAATTCAATATCCAGATGAATTAGTCAAGTAGGATACAAGAGCCAGAGAAAGGGTCAGATAAGTGTGTTCCAGACAGAGAGATCTCAACTAGAGAGCCCCAAGTCTGGAATAAGTTTGATGAGTTTTAAGAACAACAAGAGAGCCAGTGTGTCTAGAGCAAGAAGCAAGAAAGACACTGATAGTATTGAGGTCACAGAGGTTGGCTATAGGCAGGGTCATTCAGGGCCTGGAGTTTGAGAAAAAAAATTAGATTGTATTCTAAGTGTGACAGGAAATCATTGGTGCATTTAGCTCCAGTAACACAGTCTGATTAACATTTTTTAAGAGATCACTCTGGCTGTTATGTGAAGAATTTATGGGGAGAGGGTGGTGCAGGAGCAAGAGTAGAAGACGAGGGAGAAGGAACTTGTTAGAAGACTTATGGAACCAGAGATACAAGACATCTTGCAATGTGTGGGTGAGTTCTGCACAATCACACATTTCTTGACCCATATTCCACATGATATTTGAACACCCCACTGGAGAGTCATAGAGGTGGAAAACCTATTTACAATTATATGTTATATATAAACACAAATCATTTTTGCATAGTTCTAGTATACACTAAATTTTCTAGGAATGCAAGTATTATGTATATTGAAGGAAATACTGTACTTGTTTTGTTCAGAAATGTGCCAATAGCTTTCACCAGTTTGGAAGATCATTATTGATGAAAATGCCACCCATGGCATTTAAGTGGCCAGTACTTCATATCTATATCTATCTACTTTTGTAATTGTAATTGTAAGCCAACAATCTTATTGATGGCTCTATGTATAGGTACAAGCATTGGATACCAACATGTCTTGTAGAGTAGTAGTATCCAGACATTTACATATTGAAATACATCTTATGAGACACTATACTGATATTTTGAAAAATGTGTAGGTTACAATATTAATTAATTTTATTTTAGAGTGATAAACTAATGTTATATAAAGGGAGCCATGACTCTGATAAATTGAGAACCACAGATCTAGGTAATGATGGATTACCTGCGAAGCTTAGGTTTCTAGTGATGACTGATGTTAAGCTAGATGGGATTAGACCTGATAGTCTCTTAGATTAATGCAATTTTCCCAAGAACGCATAGCTAATTAGCCACAGATGCTGTTTTTGAACCTAGCTCAGAATGTCTCCAAAGACCCATTTGTGTAAAGGTTTATTTTCAGAAGTTCATTCATTGTAGTAGAGTGTCTTGCTTAAATTCTTGGCCCTAGGAAAGTATATTAAAACTGTGTCTCTACTAGTAATAAAATAAAGATGTTAATTCAGCAAATTTTGTGATTAAAATAAATTTGGAGGGTAAGAACAGATAATAATTGTTTGGACCATAATATCAAGAACAAATCCTGATTGTGGCTTTTTTTCCCGTCTAGTTGTTGGGATGTCTTGTAGAAAAGCCTAGGTTTTGTCATGGTTTCTAGTTTAAACTTGAAAATATTTATCTATTTGTTTTTAATTATCTTCCTCTTATCAGGTTTCTCTCACATTGGTTAGGCAAATGCTTCACGACTATTACAAATAGAAAACATATATAGATTTTTTTTCTTTAAGATATTAAAACTAATACTTGTTTCCTAGAAAAGCTGTTCAGTTTTTATCTCTGATTTTTCCTTTGTAGAAATTCACCAAGTAAAATGTTCTTTTCAGTGTCAATGTTTTATCTGATGAAGTATCAACAATTTTATTATTCTGTAGAAGAATGAGAAGAAATTAACTTGGCAGTAATTCTTATGTAAAAAAGTAATTTTGAACAGATATGACAGCTTTGTGA
Source organism: Tapirus indicus (assembly GCA_031878705.1). NCBI lineage: Eukaryota > Metazoa > Chordata > Mammalia > Perissodactyla > Tapiridae > Tapirus > Tapirus indicus. The sequence goes on from CM062917.1 coordinate 105,981,164, forward strand.
GCCATAGTTCTAGGGACCATCACCAAAGCATTTTAATTTTAATGTTGTAAGAATTTGCAACATTTAAGAAAAATAGTTGTGAGGGAATATATCAACAATATTTTGTTGCTATAGCAAATGATTTTTTGATACAGTTTTGACAATGGGAAAAATATAAGTTAAAATAACTAAATCTGTCTTCTGTTTGGGCTATTTTGCATTGGAAATTGACATAATATTAAAAGACTGATTTTTAACATTTCACTTTTATTGTGAGGCAGTGAATAGCTTGGATCCACAACATCATAGGAGATTTCTTAATCTTCACATTGCACCTTGCTCTTCATGGTGATTTGTGTCTGGCTTTGTCTTATGGATAGAAAGGGAAGATCCACTTACTGTGTTGAAGATATAAAAGAAATTAATTACACTGCCTGTGGTTACTATCTGCACAGAATCAAATTACTTGGTTTAGGAAATATTTCATCTGTTAAAAATCCAGTGTGGGCCAGAGATACTGCGCCTCAACCGAATAATGGTGAAACCTCAAGATAAATTCACTCTTCATTACTCTGCTGTGAAAGGCAGGGCAGCACATGTCCAGAAAGCTCTCCAGTGAGGCACCAGAGACTCTGTCATTCTTTACCAATTGAATTGTAAACTATTCCTATTTAGGATCGTTTGTGAGTGGTTTGAATGTTACTTAACAAGCATAGTACTGTGGAGTAGTGTTACATACTGCCTAAGAAGGAGGTTTCTATGACTTCTATTTATCTTTTGCATCAGTGTTTGACAGGTAACAAATGAAATTCCTTTTCAAAAATTAAATCCAGCTTCATTTCTGTCTTCCACCCTTAAAGGACGAAGCATTATTTGCTTCTCGGACGGCTCCTGTACTCTATCATCTTTCGTTACTTCTATAAGTTCTGTCACAAATGCGTTAGCTCTTTGGCCTTGGCTTCTAACTGCCTATTATAGAGATGTGTCTGGATCTGATAATATAAAATCCTCAAATGTTGCTTTACCTCCAATTAAAAAGTACTTTAAAAGCAGCGTTGGAGTATGATATCGTCTTTCATTTCTCTATTGTATTTGCCTTCTCACATAGTTTTGGTTCTTTCTGACTATGAAGAATAGTGTTTCTAGAGCATCTGGGACAGCTCCCTTTACTGAGGCCCAGACCCGAGCACCTGCCTTCTGGACAGCCTCACCTGGGTGTCCCACAGCATCATAAACTTAACCTGAATGCTGCTCCTTCCCATGTTTTCTCTATTGTAGAGTTTGGCAAATTATGGCCGTTGGACCAAATCTAGGCCACTGCCTGTTTTTGCATGGCCTTTCAGAAAGGTGAGAATAGTTTTTACATCTTTAAAAGAAAATGAAAAGAATGCTATCTTATGATGTGAAAATTCAATGAAATTCAAATTTATGTGTTGTCTGTGACTGCTATTGTGCATCAGTAGCAGAACTGAGTAGTGATGAAGGAAGACCATCTGGCTCTCAAAGGCTTAAAATAGCCTAAGCTACCTGGCCCTTTACAGAAAAAAATTGCCAACTCCCGATCTATTTGAATGGAAGATTTCACCACTCTCTCAACTCTTAATCTCCCAATATCAAAACCTCTGAATTATCTCCCAACTTTTTCTCTTATTCATCCATATCCTATCGATGTATGTAAGGAATATCTCCAGACCAGACTCCTCTTCTTTACTCTCACTTCTGCAACTTTGGCACATAGATCCTTACTATCTGTTGCCTGGACAACTGCAGTAGTTCCCCTTAACCCCAGTTACTCTCCAATAAAGTTAAAATTCTATACTAATATCGAAGCTATCATGTGAAAATTAATAAATTAGATCATTTCACTCTCCTGTTAAAGATGTCATTGGGACGATGCTTTCCCACAGAATCGGGTCCAAACTCCTTAGCATTGTAACAAATCCCCTCATTCATTGGCCCTGACTTCTTCTCCAGTTTCATCTCCTTTGGCTGCCTATACCCTCCACTCCCACCCTTGCATCCTAAATTCCCGCAACACAGTACTTCTTATTGTCCCCCTAATATGTTGCTGCCTTTCATGACTCTCTGCCTTTGCAATGCAGCTGCTTTTTCTTTACTGCCCTTTTACTCCTTTCTAAATAGAAAACTTGATTTAAGTTTTTGAAATTCAGCTTAAATGTCACATTTGAGCATTCTTTCCTAGAGCCTTCAGGTAAAGTTAATTGTTCTCCCACTGCATTTCAGCACTGACTTGTTTTGTAATCATCTGTGTAGATGTCAGAGCTCTTCCTCATTTTCGTATCCTCAGAACTTTGCATTTATGAAGAAGACAGTAAATATTTGTTGGCTGAATGAACAAGTGCTCCTATACTTTTAGAGATTCTTCAGTTTATTCAGCAGAGTTAAAATTCTAAAATAAGGGGCTGGCCCAGTGGCATAGTGGTTAAGTTCACATGCTCCTCTTCAGAGGCCTGGGGTTCGCCAGTTGGGATCCTGGGCGCAGACCTACTCACTGCTCATCAAGCCATGTTGAGGCGGTGTCCCACATACAGCAACTAGAAGGTGTACAACTATGTCATTCAACTGTCTACTGGGGCTTTGGGGAGAAAAAAGAAAAAGAGGAAGATTGGCAACAGATGTTAGCGCAGGGCCAATATTCCTCAAAAAAAAAAAAAAGACAGAGAGAGATTACAGACCAGCCAAAATCCCCTTCTAAAATAATAATAAAGTCCATTAATTCTATCTGGTTTGGAATCAAACTGAATCTTTGTGGGTGATAACTCAAAAGTCTCTGATAGGCATCCCTAAGTGCTATAGTCTTCTTTATTTAATTTTATGCTTCCCTTACTTGCAAAGTTATTGCAAATGTACCAATTTATCTACTAACTATTTCCTTCCCAAATAATTATTCATGATCTCAATTTAAAAAAAAAATCCCTTTCTATTCCAAATTTTGTTATTTGCTTTATGTTGGCCTACTTTTTATTTATTTATTTTTAATTTTTACCATTCCTGTAGGCAATAGTTAACATTTTCAAATTCAGCTTTCAAGAGGAGCAGGTTATATGTAAATAGTATGTGTCTATGTTTCAGTTATTCCAATTGGCCATTTATTTGGAGAATCAGCTAAGCTCCTGACATCCTATCATTCTCCCCTGGTACGACCCTTGGATTCACATACTGCTCGTTAGTATCTCCATGGAAGGCTAGGCATGGGGTTTACTGAGCTATTTTGTATGTGCCCTGCAAAGACTGGTTAGATGGGAAAGAATATAAAACTGCCTAAAAGAAGATTTTAAGATTATCTATGAGTTTCATGCATCTATTATTTTCCTGGCTCCATTTAGTGTAGATAATAATAGTGAGGCAAGCTTATGATTATATAGTGCTGTATACTTATTCAAAGTGCTTTCATCTACATTATTCCTCCTGTGGGGAAGGCATGGGTGGTATTGTTAGAGTGATTTTGTCAAATGAAACTTGCTCAGAAAGGTGAAATTACCTGCTAAGATTCATACAGTTAGAGATGTGGCTGAGACTAAAGCCTAGTTCCTGACCCCATATTATTTCTCTGTGATTTTATTTTCTTCATATAAAATACGTATTAGTTATCAAGTTATTGTCTCTTGGCTCTAAAGCTACCCTTGCATATTTTGATTTGTGGTACTGGGGCTCAGACTCTGCAGAGTCCTGTTTTCCTTTATCATTGGCTTCCCATTAGTTTCTGCTAGTAGTGGGTACATGAGGGGAAGTGTATATTAGGAGGGGAAGAGAAGAGACTTTACCATTCACTTTTTGCTTGCTGTTCCTGTCAGCATATACTTAGCAATTGAAGTTGAAATGGAAGCTTTTGGCCTTCCCAGAACAAGTCTAATCTTACCTCCTCAGAATTACCAGCTCCAGCAAGGCAGTGCCTGTACTCAGGGGTCTGGGTCCCAGTCCCTTCTATCAGCTTCTAGATTCTGATAACCACAATCCCTCCTCTTCATTTCTCTAGCCTTAGAGATGATAGCTGTTTCTATGATTATTATCTCTGTGTTACTTTAGTGTTCCTTTTGTGGTTTCTCAGTCCTTGATGAATACCTGCGAAACCAGTTCCCCATGCTATCTACTCTCTGTTGAAATACTTGGCTTGGTTTTGGTTTTTCTGACAAAATGCTGCATGACAGCATACTTAATATCAGAAGTGGTCCCAGGAAACACACTCTTACGGATGATATTCTGGCATTGGTTTGGTTATATATTTGTCTTCAAAGTAGAGTTGACCTCCTTGCTTGCGGTATCTAGTGGCACACAATTAATTAAATCGTTATCTGTGGTTAATTGAAGTAGACTGTTTACTGAAGCAAAGTGTTGGGGGCAATAAATGTGTGCTGGACTTGACTTGGATGGTAATGATAATGACTACAAAGACTGTGGGGTGGGATGGCTTTTTATGACTATCCTAGGGAGCTTAAAGAAAGAGAAGAACAAACTCATGGCTTTAAACCCTTGTTTCAAGTAACTATTAGAGAATCAGAGAGCTTTCAAAGCCACCCTAAAAGATTTCCTTATTTCCTGTTGCTTCAGAGTCAACCTCACTAAAAACACACACAAAATTACACTAGGCTCCCCTTGTTTGATGTTCCTGCAATTATTTAACCTGGGGTACCTGCCATGTAAGAGGATGTCCATTTTTCTCAAGACTCATTTTGAACACCTCCTAACACCTCTAGACCCATAACTAGAATCAGATCTCAGAATACGCCAGGGTAACCACTATAAAGTCTGACCAAAGATGAGATAGCTTATATTCCAGAATAATCACAAGGTTTTGCTAATTTGTATTGGATAATTCCTAAAAGTTGTAGACTAAGAGGGAAAACATAATTGGATAAGGCTGAACTCATTGATATGGTGAACTTGGTAGAAATTTGTGATTTAGTGTTTTAGTTTGTGCAGTTGGATGTGGTTCTAAAAATGTACTTGGTTAGTTGACTGAAGCTTTGATTCAGTGGTGGCCTACATTTAATGAAGCTGAAATTCCTGAATTCCTGTGGCATAATATTGAGGAAAGCATCAACAGGTGTACGGAAGTAGATATTTTGGAGTGGATTTATTTTTTTAAATTTTTTCCTGAGGAAGATTGGCCTTGAGCTAACATCTGTTTCTAATCTTCCTCTTTTTGCTGAGGAAGATTGACTCTGAGCTAACATCTGTGCCCATCCTCCTCTATTTTGTATGTGGGATGCTGCCACAGCATGGCTTGGTGAGTGGTGGGGTTGATCTGTGCCTGGGATTTGAACCTGCGAACCCCAGGCCGCCAAAGCGGAGTGCATGAACTTAACCACTACACTACTGGGCTGGCCCTGGAGTAGATTTATTTTATGTGGCCTTCACAATTAATCCCTTCCCCCCACCATTACCACTACCACTACCACACATGCACACTATATTCCCAGATAGATCCCAAAGGACATTCCTTTAATTTAGGCACTGAAAATACATTAATGAGTAGAACACCCCTGAGATGATTGTCTTTTATAGGCCAGGTCATGGGAGATGCTGACATTGAGATAGGCTTCCTGAATTCACTGGGGATGTTGGAATTCTGGAGGGACAAGGTCCAAGTGGCAGTGTCTTTACAGTTAAGATGAGAGCATTAGTAGAAGGCAATGGGGGTAAATGAGTATTGAATATTTTCACCTGCATGGGTTTTTTTGGTTGTAGATAATTATCATAGTATTCATAGAAGCAAAAGGTATGGACAGCCTACTAAAATATTACTTAAACTATAAGAAGACAAAACTCTAGGTCTGGTGGCCAGAAACCTGACTTGAGTCACCACAGTGAAGGGTCCTGGTCTGCCACTAAGTTTCCAGACTAAGCCAGTTCACAGACCTAGAGGCCAAGTCCTTCCAAAGATGACCCTTGAAACACTGCCTCAGTATATGCTTAATCTTCCTCCAACCTTCCCCAATGGGACCTGCCACCACTAACTAGGGCAACCATATGCTTGGGAGAGGGAAATGCCCAGAATTTTTAAGGATTTAAACATTGTTTCTAAATTTATGCTAATTCATGGGGACCCAAAATGCTACTGTAATTCACTAGTTGAAGTGGGGATATGGTCATGGTCAAGTGACCCAGGGCTGGGGCTAGGGTGAAGCCATCAAGGCACTGAGGGCATAGATTCGAATTTAGAACACACTCACAGGTTTATGCAAGTGCCCACCTGCCTGAGGTCTCAATCCTGAAGTAGCAAATGGCGTTTTGGACAAACCTTATCCCATCAGTGGGTTCACGGAATCACCCTGTATCTATATGTATAATTGGAACATTCTAGTATAGTAACTGTCAAGTTCCATACATTGGCCCCTGACTCATGAAGTAAGGACTATTCTGGCAGAAAGGGCATGTGTAAGCTTCTGGAACTTTCCATCCCTGCCCAGATGGTGAACCTAAAGTAGTACTGTAGCCCTAGGAAAATTGCAGATTAGTGCCAGTGTCAAAAACTTCAAATATGCAGGGGTGGTGATTTCCATTATGTCCTCATTTAATTCACTTGGTTGGACTTTGTAGATGGATGTATTTTAGAGAATTACTGTGGATTTTCTTAAACATAATCAAGCAGTGATTCCAATTGCAGCTGTGGTTCCAGATGTGGTTTCTTTACTGAAGCAAATCAACACAGCCCTTTGGACCTGATGCACAGCTATTGATCTGGAAAATGCTTTTGTCTCTGTAACAATTTGCAAAGATCATCAGCAGCAGTATACTTTACCTAACAGGATCAACAGTGCATCTTTACAATCTTGCCTTAGGACAGTGTCAACACTCCTCTCTGACTTAATTTAATCCTTAAAGATTACGGTGGCACAAAACTTGGCTGGTTCATTTGGGTTTGGAAGACAGTATAAACCATATTTGAGTTTGCTGCTCTACCACATTTACTGAGTAACTCGAAGCATAGCAAGAAAAGTCTCTGCGGCTGGTAATGCAGCAGTGCAAACTGCTCTTCTTTTTGAGCCTAATGACCCATCAGACCCAAAAATATTTGATGTATCTGGAAATAGAGATGCTTGTGAAACTTCTGACAAATCCTTTTAGGAAAATCACAGTTATATTCTCTGAAGTTTGGAGAAAAGCTATGTCTACTTCTGCAGATAACTTTTTAAACAACAGTTCCTAGAAGGCTATCGGGTCTTGATAGAGTTGGAATGCCTGACCATGGGCCATCAAGAGACCATGCAAATTTAGCTGCCATCATGAACTGGGTATTCAGTTAGGCATGTGCTACAGTGGTTTATCATTAATGGAAAAATATGTTTCAGATCAGGCTTATGCAGATCCAAAAGGCATAAGCAGGTGGCTCAGACTTTTACTACACACATTCCTACTATATTACCTTTCCTCCCTCAATGCATAACTAAGGCCTCAGAGGGGAATTTCTTGTGACTAGTTGAGTGCTGAAGAGTCCTCAACTTAGTTAAAGCAAGTTCATGGTTCTCTTGGAATGGTCAGAGTGTGAAGATGTTTGTGTTCCTTGTGAATGTCCAACAAAGGACATCTACCAGAGAACCGGCTCTAAATAATCATGTGGTCAAGATGACCCCTGCTCTGATCGTCAGTTTTTGTCTTTCCTCAGCCACTCTCATTCTTGCTCAATGGGCCCACGGACAGAGTAGCCATCACCACAGAAATACAGGCTATTCCTGGACTCAATGACATGGACATCCCCTTACCAAGACTTGTCCGATTACTGCCAGTCCTGAGTAACTAACCTGACAACTGTAAAGACCAGCACTTTGTCCTCAATATGGCACTGTATCCAGTTGGGGAGGGAGGAGCCTCACCTGGGCGCAGGTTGACTACATTAGACAGACCTCTTTTAATTATCTAAAAAATAAGTATTAAGATGTTTTAGTGACTTATTGACTCTATTAGGTTGACTGTTGCTATTTAAGCTAGAAACCTGTATGTATCTTTGATTCCCATTTCTCTCTCTGTAGCTCTTCACTCTATCCCCATCCCATATTTCTTAGAGTTAAAAGAAACTTATTTGGCATTATTCAATAGATTATGCTTTTTCATACTCTTGTGATTCTGGCATCCCCAGCTTCTCTATTCTACCTGTCAAAATATATCCAACATTCAAAACCCATCTCAAGCGTCACCTCCTTTAATTCCCAACAACACTTTATAAGCATTTGTAGCATAGTACTACGCAGGCTGTATTATAAGGGCATATGATAAGTGCATGTTTACTCTACCAAACCATGTGTCCCATGAGGAGTTGGTGATGTTATCCACTATTGCATACTGCCCTTCTGCTCCCAAGTCAATGACTATCACATTAATGGTTCTCCATACATATTTAGTGAGTGAATGGAATACGATCCTCTTTCCATTTTTCTATTTTTACCACTATATTGAATTACAGTGATGTCGGGGTCTGTAGGTCAATTTGAATAATGATAGTAAAGCAGTGTGATATATGAGAGATGAGTATTCTTTTTCTTGTAGTCAAAGGCCTAACTCTGGGATTTGTTAGCTGTGTGACTGAGAAAGTCATTCAACCTACCTGAGCCTCATTCCTTATTTTCTAAAAGGAGGCTTCTTCTAACTTTGTAATTCTACTGTTTCATGATTTACTTCAAAAAAGAAATAAATTACATTATAGAAACAATTAATTTTTAAAAATTTCCTTTCTTTATCTTATTTTTACATAGTTTAGAATAACTGTTTAAATATTGCAGATAAAAGCTTTTTTTTCCTCTTTTGAAGATGATCAATGCTTGAAATTTTGCTTGGAAAGAAAACATAAATCTTTAAACAATTTAATATGCATTCATATATATGAATATGCAAATTTTATATTGGCTTAATTTGAAACTGAAAATATTTATAACATGTTATTACAAAGGATTCGGCCTACATTTTGAATCACTATACTGACAAAGAACCAAATCGTAGTCTGTAAAGAATTCTTAATTCTTTTCTTCACTCAGCAAAATCATCAAATATGAGGAATTTAATGCCTATTAGTTCATTCATTCAGTTGACATGAAGGAAGATATGTTGTTCACCCTTTGCTCATTTAGGTGTTTTAAATTTTGCCTTTGGGCCGAAGTAGACACTCAGAGATATGTGTGCTTAGAATGCATGCTTTTATACTCCATCTCATAAAATTACTTTTTACAGAATTGCACTTACTGAACTGATTTTATGCCATCAGCATACTATGAGGAACGCTATAGGAAATTAAGTTCATTATTGATGGATTGCTAGCAAGAATATCCTTGATATTGTCTATATCCTGTTACTCAACATGCTGTCCACGGACCAGCAGCATTGGCATTACCCATGAGCTTATTAGAAATTCAGAATCACAGGCCCCAACTGTAGAGGCACTGAGTCAGAATTTGCCTTTTAATCAGATCCCCAAATGATCCATATGCACATTAAAGTGTGAGAAGCATGGACAACATCACCCAGTAGTGTCCTTTTTCTGAGATTCCTCATAAAATCATTTTATCATAAAATTTATTTACCATAAAATAATAATAAAATTATTATTATGAGTACAAGTCATATTTTGCTTTTCCAAAATAAGAATTTTTGTTATAGTTGTTTTTTAATCTTTTGAACAGTGAATTTTGTGGTTGATCCTGTTTCCCTGTCTGCCTTGTTCACATCTTGTAGCCCATGCACCTTTTTTATCCTTTTACTTGTTCATTTGTACATCATCCATATTTTCCTTTTGCCCCAATACTTTCAATTAAAAAATTGTTATGTGGTGTATTAGATGCCCCAAATCCTTTGTGGAATGAGGTAAAGTATAAACAAATAAAACCAACACAAATAGCCTAAATATTTCCAGGATTTGTTATATGATTTGCGTATTGCAAACGTAGACCCTTCCCTCTTCACCACCTACCCTTCTGAGCATCATAATTAATGTTCAGTATGAAGATTCTGAGACACTCTGGGGGTTACAGTCACAGAGAAGTATTAATTATACTCAGCTCACTGTACTGTACTTACTGAGCCAGAAACATGGGCCCATGTGTTTTATAAAGATTTTAAACAAGAGCGGAAAACCCCAAAGATTTCTGACTAAATCAGAATATTCACTTCAATTAAAACAACTCATTTCATGAGCACACTGGTGAGTGTCAGTTTTTAAGTCTTTTATAGACAAATTATTTTTCTTCTCTTATTTTTTCACCAGGAACAATAATTTTCTAGGAATTTAGAAATCATTTACAGCAAACATGCACTGATAAAACAAGTAGCAGGTAAATTCTGAGCTAATGTCAGGCTATATATCTTTACCAGCAGGCAGCCAAATGGCTGAACTTACTGCCTCAGGAGGCCATTGAACCAACGATGGTGGCTGAATAATTTTATGACCAGTAATGAGACTCACGCGTTATACATGTTAAGAGAGGGGTAATCAAATCTTATGCTTCAGGGCATAAATTAATCACTGCAGGGGTCGGAAAAGAATCTCCTTTGCTCTATGAACAGAATTGAATAATTAGGCGGTGGCTGTATTGATATTTTTAAAGTCTTGTTAAGGATCAGCACCGAGTTTAAGAACAATTCTGAGACTTCATGGGGGTGTTTGAGCTCTTGATTAGAAGAGGAGGGTGCTGCAAGTTGAGCAGTTTATTCTAGCAGACAGACAGGTTGGGCAGCTTCCTGACACCACACTGTTCAACCTGATTTTCATTAAAAGCTCAAAGTGCCTGCTGTTAAAATGCCTCCAGGCAGCCGGGCAAATGGGCCTTCTTGTCTATTTGGAAATCTTGAGGTGGATTTTCATCTTTTAATCAAGTCTCCTTGTAAGGCGGGGAGGGTGGTGTACTAATTTGTGAGATTCATTCTCTTTCTTCTGCAATTCACATTTTAAAAAGGCACATTTCTCTGGGATTGGGGAATTAAGCCTTGAGTTCTTTTTCAGTAAAACAGGCTCAAGGGGAAACCTGTTAATCAAATGGCATTGAAGGCCAAGTGTAATCAACTGCCAAACACATAAATCTTTTCAGGTTTGCCTACATGGTTTGAACAAACATGTCAAACATAGTTTTGTGATAATGCAAGGATACTGTATTCCATAGAAACTAAATTTTATTCCTGTATCCTTCTGCTACACCTCCATATTCAGCAGTTTTAAATTTAGATAAAGCAAAATAACTTTCAAGTCATATCCTAGAGTGTTCCTAGTAAAAGGAAAACTGAAGAATGAATCATTTCCAAACGATGACAGCATATGAGTGACCTAGATACTTAATACTCCTAGAAATGAAAACAAAAACTCTATTGACATACCTGTTTATTGACCTCAGTAGCCTTCTAGATGTTTCTATGTTTGGTTTTCTTTGCCTTTTCTCTGTTTTAACTTTGACTATGTGGTCAATACAGCAGTAGGTTAGACATATTTACATGTATGTAGTGTAAAATAGTATGATTTTTAATCAAAGGATTGACTGTATCCCTCCTATGAGTCTAGCAATGAGACAGGCACGGAGGTTGAAATGAAGGCAGTAACTTTTCCCTTTAGACGCTCGTAATCTGGTTGGGAGCATAGGACATAATAGCTAAATACAGTTAAGTCATGTTACAAGATGTATCAGAATAAATGGTGTCAGAGAGGCCTATGTATGTTCAGAAAAAGGGAGATCAGCATGGTCTGGCATGATTCTTGATGGGAGGCAAGACCACTGCTGGGCCTGAAGAGTACACATGTTTTGCAGGGCTATGGGAAGAGCAGTATTGGGTATGCGCCTGAGAGTGTGCATGGATGTGTGTGTGTATGTACGTATGCGTGTGTGGGGACATGCACATGGTGGGGGACACAGATTGTTGGAGGAAGAACAAAGACTTGAATTCAAGAAGGAGCTGAGAATGAACTGGGAGGGGTTGAGGGTACGTTTTAGTGATAAGAGGGAACAGGGTTAGGTAAACAGAGAGGAGCCTGATCCTTGAGGAACTTGAATGCCAAACTAAGTAATATCCTACAGAAATTAGGAAATTGTTGACTTTTTTGAATAGACAATTGGCACGTTGAAAGCATATTTTGGAGAGAATACTATGGTTACAGGACGGAAGATGGACTAATGCAGAGAGGGGCTGGGGTCAGGGATACTGGTTTGGATGCTGTCCAGTTGTGAGACAATTATGTTTATATTATCTGCCATTAACTTTCTGGCTTCACAACCGGAAATTCTACTTGATCATAATGTTTTGTTTGCTTTTTTCTGAAAGTTCAAGGTTGTCCTTTGCCAAAAGAGAGATGAAAGGTGGAGCTGAATTTACCGGATGTATGCTAATGTATTGCCTGTGAGGTACTGGATTCAAGTATCTTTATGTTTAGATTGACAGTGAACACAATTAGGTATGTGTCTCTAATTCAATGTTGAATTCAGTGTGCTTAATTTCAGGACTGATTCTCTCTTTCTTTTTTCAGTAAAATATCCAACATTTTCACAAGGCTGTTTCCTGAATTACGTATACATTAAATATCTCATCTAGATAATAAATCTTTGTGTCAGTAGCTACAGTAATCTCACCAGATTTCATATTGCTAGATTTTCATGGCACTCTAAGATAGCAAAGGAAATCAACTGCTCAGACAAATGAGTAGTTCAAACTCTTCTGAAAAGTCAGTCAATATTGTAGAGTGTCCAGTGAATGAAGAATTCTCCCCCTGTGTCTTAAGAAGATACGAAGGTTTAGATGAGTGGTTTGCCCTTCGTAAGACTGCAATAGAATGAGGGAAAGAGGAAAAGCCTAAATTAAAAATCAAACTAAATCCTAAGGAGACCCCTAAAATAGTAACAGCTCTGAATCAAAACAATTGCTCTGTACCAGACAGTTCACAAATATGATCTCATTTACCTCTTGTGTCAGGCCTATGCATTATATGATTAGCACCCCTGATTTTGCAGATGAAGAATCTGAAGCTCAGAGAGGTGAGCCATCAATGGCAGAACCAGAATTTGAACTTGTGTCTCTCTAACGTTTGAGCCAGGTCTTATTTTGGGCTGTTATAATAGGTTATGAAAAGAGAAAATGCCAAAGTTACTGTTTTTTAATTCCAAATAAAGTGATTTGCAAAGGTTATATAGAGTCATGATTTGAAGGCAACTGGGGTTGTGAAAAAGAAAGTAACATATTAGATAAGAGTCTTCAGGAGAACATTCCAAATCAGGAAAATGGCAGACTTGTAATCAGAATACAATAGGCTACAGGTATGGAACAGTAAACAGGAAGTCAAATGAAATGAGACATAAAGGGAGATGTGTCCCCAGATTCAGAGCATTACTAGGACTTGAAATCCTGATTAGAAACTTTAGTGCTGGGCACATATACTGTGATTGACATATGCATATTGAGACCATGGTGCCTCGTGGTGCTGAGTGCTGACGGGGGTCCACGTGGTGAAGACAACAAAGGGGGAGAGCAGACAGGGAGAAGGAGCTGGCATCTCTAGGTGTTAAAAAGAAAACGCAGATGATTCTTTAAAACTTTCTTCACGGTGGTAAAGCAAGGTGAGCACCAGGCGAACTTCAGCTTCCTCTTTTCCATATCACACACCTCGAAACATCAGGAAGCCCTCTCATGTCATTTCCCCTTCAAGGTGGCTCTGAATATAACTTTAATCTGTAATTCTTTGTATAAAAAGTACTAAGGAAGGGAATTTAGCTAACATAATTTTTCCAAATCCTAGACGCTGGGATTAGGATTAATGCATCAAAAAAAAAAAAAAAAAAAAAAAGCAAGCACCAATGTAGTTTCATAGTCTCATGCAAAGGTCGGTTTAACAAAAATATTTACTTACAAAATTTATAATTAAGTACAGTAGATTTTGATCCAATTTATTGTATCAGCAATAACTCTAAAGAATTCTACCTGTGCATTACAGAAGGGTAAATATTAAAGATTAAGGAATTTTTAAAAGTGTGCAAAGTATGTTTCTGTGCTTTCCATTGCCTTTTGGTCATTCTGAATTCCTTGGCTTTTGGGGTTAAATGGGTATTGTTAGATATATTTGTGTTCCCAGGCAGATGAATGGTGAGGGGTAACTGATGACAAAAACAAGGTGGATATTCAGCTAGTATGCACCAGCGTTCAAATATTTAAATACTTATGTACTAGTTGGTAAATAGCCAATGCCCTGAGCCATGGAGTGTCCCCCGCATCCCATTCCCACTCCCTCTGCTATGCTGGGCACTCTCGCCACTCTGGTCTCTGGCCCTTTCCCCAGGATAACTTCCTCATCTCCCTAAGGTCTAGCATCTACAGAGTTGATCAGCACAGCAGGAAGACTCCAGGACACTGCCCCAGTGCCCAGCACTCATCCTCATGTTGCACAGTTATTAACCATTTAATATTCCAAAGCAATCGGTTGAATATGATTGGAGATGTATCCATTTCTTCTCTTACTCAAGTTGTCCTATTCCTATATCTTTCTCCTTCTATTTTTTTCCCTTATAGGCTCCCAAAGGAGCATAAAAGCATGAGTTTAGGGATGATGCATCCTTTTTCTTGAATTAAGGATGCCTCCAGGTGTACTAATTTCCTATCTTCTTGCCCTATTTTATGCTACCACTTGTGAATTTGATTGAATAATGGTAAACATTTTGCTTTTTACAACATTTATGTCTAGTTTTAAATGGCTTTGAGAGTAATGGATTCTAGATTTCCCTAATAAATGTTAAACCATAAAATTAAAAAAATGCATCATGTATATATGTATGCATATATGTGTGTGTTTATACACAGAAAAAATCATATTGATGTGTGTGTATACACACACATATACGTACATACACATATATATACACATTCATTTTGGTTAGATTGTTCAGGGTTTAAAAAGTCATAACTATGCATACTAAATGATGTATGAATGCAGTCCGAACACAATATTTCTTTAGGTGCTTATAACATTCCTTATGACGTGGCATGGTTCTTCCTTTACGTTTCTCTTTGAAGTGCATTTGCCCCTCTCAAAATAGAGTATTTATGTAGTCGTACATATGCACATTTTCACATTAGTGTGAGAAAGGGATCTTTCTTTGCACATATTATATGTAAAGCAGGCTTGAACTCAGCTTTTGATTAAAACGTAGTGTAGCCTTCTAGCTCAGCTTTAATTTCATTTAAAATTTCTTTCTGCACCTGTACTGAAGATTGCAAACCAATATTAATAAAGTAGGCTTAGAGCAGTGCAGCACCTGAGCAAAAGGTTCTTGACAAAAGTTATTTACCTAACTAGACTTTCATTTCAAAGTTAACATTTCTCTGTGTTACTTGAGTAAAGCACTCATCTGAAAACTCTGTTAGACGTTTTAACCCAATTTAATTTATTCCCTGAAAGTTTAATCCCCTGCTGAAAAGAGTAGTTGCAAATTTTCCAGAGTCGCAATCCACTGAAGTGAAAAATGTTTAATGACATCATAGGTACTGAGCTTCAAGAGTTTAGTTAAAAATCTTCTTCAAAATGTAAAACAGGGGGCAAGAGTTAATAGGATATTTTATATAGTTATATTTCCATCCTATTCCAAATCTTTCTAAAGTCACTTGCATCTCTACCATTAAAGCTGTATGAAATGAGTTACTTAGACATCTCCGGGGAGAAGGGGGAAAAAAAAAACACTTAAATTTTAAACCATAAAAGCAAATGTCTTCTGAGCTTTGACATATAAGTGGCCCATTCAGTCATTTTACATTATATAAAACTCTCTTTGTAATCGCATCAACCAAACAAAGCAAATGTGAGGTGCTGACCATCCACAGTATTTTACCCAACTGTATGAGAAAGCAGCCACAGTGCACAGCACAGAATGCTTTGGCACCCACGTAACATCAGCCCAGACTTGGTTTTATACGCTAAATTGTGCAACAGAAGTCTATTTATCTACTATTGAAATATTTTTGGTCTGACTGCCAGAGAGTGAGGATAAAAACAGGGGAGGAGGGAAAATAAAATCTGAATTGACTTTGTTTTTGGCACAGTAGAAAGTATTTTGGTCCTCTTTATCATCTCCTAAAAATCTAATTATTCGTTTGGCAGATATACCTCTATAGTGCAACTGGATAGTTGTTTTAAAATATGCAAAGCACAGATTTCAGATTTAATAGACGATAATGACCGCTTTATAGCCTGTCAGGTCATGGCCTATTTGGCCTAGTTACAGAGATATTGCTTCATGGTTCAGTGCTCCAAGAGCTGATGATGGCTCCAGGCCAGCAAAGGTGTCATTGACATAATAGAAAGTGAGGGTTTCTCTGGAACTCTAATGGGATGCTGTGTAAAGAATAGATCAAAAGTGTCATGGCTTGGATAGTACAACTCTGATGGGGACATTGAGTCGTGTTTCTCTCTCTGTATCATTAGAAAGAAAGAAAGAAAGAAAGAAGGAAAGAAGAAAGAAGGGAAAGGAAGAAAGAAGGAAAGAAAACAAATGCAATAATTTATGGTTTGAGCCAGGTTTCTCTGTAAAGTCATAATTTCACATTCTAAAACTAAGATTATTAGTGAAAATCATATTATGTTTGGAGTATTACCACTTCAAAAAGATAACAGTGCTCTGGTTGGCAGAATGACTTGGAAAGTCACCATTTAAGCAATTGCCATGGACAAGGGCATCTGCCTTGAGAACTGGGATGTGAGTCTAGGGCCTGGGTCCAGAGTCCACACTCTTACCACTATGCCAAGATACGTAAAACGTGCAATTTTTTCTACATGAATTCAAATTGCAGAAATTAAATTCTTTCACACAAAGTTAACTACATGGATCAACATAGCCATCTTGATGAGTAAAACAAACAAACAAACAAACAAAAAAACCCCAAACAAATTAAAGCAAGTATTATTAACGTCTACCATTTATTGAGAAGAAACATTCACATACATTGTCTCTAATTCTCAAAATAATGCTGGAGCAAGGATAATCATATCTCTAATTTAGAATGAGAAAATTGAGGTTTGAGGGGTTATGCCTTTGAAATTAATTGTCATTTGGCCATGAAGCAATTGCTGGGTATAAAGTTGAGTGTCTGTATACCTGAGCACCTGATATATAATGAACAGTGTGATCTGCCAGTCAGCTCTTTTTGGGAAACGATGATTCAGGTTACACTTGAACTTGAAGTTCTACATCCGGGGTTGAAGTGTGAGGATACCTCTCCTTGGTCAAGGTCAATTGGCTCACGCCCATTCAAGGAATTGAATCACTATGTATACTCTTGTTAAATAGCAATAGATGGTACAACCACTTTTCTTTTGGTAACAGCAAAACAATCCTGGGGTTTTGGGTCAGAATCTGCATGTTGCTTCCTGGGTGTGTGATTCTAAGGAAGTCTCTGCCAGTAGGAATTAGTTTCCTCCAATCTATCATTGGGTTATTGGTATCTACATCCCAGGAAGGTTTTTGGAGATCAATCCATTCACATAACGTGTTAACATAGGATGAAAATAGTAAACACTATGCAAACATTACTTTAAAAATGCTTCTGATGAAAACAAAAGAATATCAGTCTCAGACTGATAAGCTTAGTGAATCCAGGAAATAGATAGCTAAATCCAGGAAGTAGCTAACAACATTTTTGGAAACATTAGCTTCAATTAAACAAAATGTGAAATGAAAGGGGCCACAAAATGACAAAATTTAATGAGTTTACTATCAAAAATAGTAAAACAATTGTATGTAATGCAAATTAATTACCTGTAAAATTATATTAAAAAGTCTAAATGGCTTCCTAGGCTATGATTTAGCATGGTGCAATAATATTATTCTTTCTGCAGCTACTCAAAGCATTGCTTCCTACACTCTCAAGTCAAGGAAGACTCTTTCCCCACTACCATCTTTGTCAATCAAAAACTCTAGGACTTTATTATAAAATGATTTGCAGTGTACATCAGACAAACCCCAATTGAGGAACATTTTACAAATTAGCGTACAATCTTTACATTTTAAAAGAATGTGATTGTAAAGAAACAGAAAGAAAGGCTGTGGAAGGGTCATGACGACTAAATGCAGTGCATGACACTGTAGTGGATCCTGGGCCAAACAAATTAGTAAATATAAAGTATATTATCAGGACAGTAGATAACATTTGATGTTGACTATAGATTAAATTGCAATAATGTATCAAGGTTAAATTCCCTGATTTTTGATAGCTGTATTATGATTATATAAGAGAATGTAATTTTTCTTAGGAACTACTCCAGATCCTCTTTAAGGGTAAATGGGCATGATGTCTCCAACTTACTCTGAAAATGGCTCAGAAGAAAATCTATATACATAAATACATACATACATGCGTACATAAGAGAAAGAGAGAGAGCAATAAAGCAACATGTGATCAAATGGAATTAATTGGTGAATCTGGGTAAAGAATATATGTGAGTTTCTTATAATTTTCTGTAACTTGGAAATTATATCAAAATTTAAAAATTACAAAAATAAAAATATAAATACTATTTTCTGTGCAGATTCGAATCAAGATGGATTATCCTTAAAGTCTATCTAAAGAACCATGACTACTTAGCAAACATGATTTCACTTGTAAATGCATTTCTTGACTGTTTAAAACTAACCTCCACTTTGAGAAAAACACATAAATCTCACACCTTCCTTTAACATCATGTCAAACTATGAAATAAATATTTTGACTGAAAGCAAATCAATGGTACATTTGGAATATGCTATTTAATACTGTATATATTCCAACACCCCTACTGCCAATTACGACACAATCCTCAGCATACATTACAGCTCACATCACCCTGGCTTTACTTTAGCACTCCCTGTTGAGAGTCGCTGACTTTCAAGGCTCATAGGAGAAGGGGAGCTCCAAAATACTAGGAACTTCATTCATTAAAGAGTAAAAAGTACTGATGTAGGTTATCTAGAGTGAGCAGACACATGGATGGATTTGAAGTGAGTAAAAGGACCTCCCTGAGGAAGTTTCTGAAAATTTTTAAAATCATAGCTCTTACCAAATGCTTGCTGATGGACTTATAAAAAGAGAATCTGACAAACTTTTGCTTTAACTTTGCTTTTTAAAAAAAAATCTTCTGAAAATAGGAGCTAACAAGGTTTTTTGGAAACAAATATACAGCATTTTCTCTTTTAGAGCTGGAAGAATAATTTCCTCTGTGTTATAATTGGCTTAACTGAAAACCTGTGGCAGTGGTTCCCTCATTTTGATCGTCTCTACCCTCAGAGCAGTCACTGCTCAGCCTTAAGTCTTGGAAGCTCTGAGCCTAAGTTTGAGTGCACAGTCAACCCAGAGGCCCCCAAGCTGTAATTTCAATGCATTAGGTTAGTGCCCCTTTGTTTTAGGGCTGGGAAATGATGCCAAATTTCCATAGTATCCTTTCCTTCCACAAAATTAAGAGACTCTTAGCAAAGATAAGCCAGTTCCTTACTTTGATGTTGACACCCTCATTTCCAGAGCTTCGATAAACTCTGAAGGACACATGAAGTACCAGCTCTCAGTAAAAGAAAACTTTAGAACACAAGAAGAATGGACTGGGTGCCAGGAAACCTTCACTACAGTTTTAACACAGTTTAACACTCGGGAAATTTAGACGAGTTACTTCAGCTCTATGGGACTCAGATTCTTTAGTTGTAAAATAATTTCCAAGGCCCCTTCCAGCTGCAGGTGTTTTGTGATTCTAACTCTCAATGGTCATGGATTTTTGTGACAGCCACAAAACAGAAGCATGAGTCATACTGTGTTTATCTACACTCTACACTATACTAGAGTAAAGCCAAAAATGCCTTTAAGACTGGCATTTTTAAGAACAATTTAATTTGTACTGTTAATGGACATTTTTGCAGCTCAACTTTGAGCCTTTGCAAACACATTCACAAAACTGGTTGTATTGCTTCACGTTTATAAAACCCTATTGCATTTTCCAAGCAGTATGTATGCAAAGAAATAACCTAACACATGCCTAACTACCTGTTTCAAAGCAATTATTATTTGTCAATACAAAGGTCCTCTTGAATAGTGCAAAGAAAATTCCCCCAGAAAGTTTGGCAGGCTCTTGTTAAAGGAACCTCTGCTATTAGAATCCCATTAGCATTTTCTTTTATTACTGTCTTAGGATCAAATTTCTGGAAATTCAAGAAAGAAAACCCAGAGGATGGCACTAACTTTCTTGCCACCCAAGAGCGCACACTCATTGTTTCATTAATCTTTTCTGAATTTTGTCAAACCCCCCAAATACAGTTACGTTCATCTAGGCATTTTTGCTCTTATTCACTTTTCATTTTTATTTAGAATAAAATACTCAGATTTATTTGGAAATTTTTGATGTAACATTCCTGACTGGTTATAATGGCCTGTAGCAGCCACTCACTTTTATTTGCCTAGAAAAATATCACCTTTTCTCTTGCATCACTGTGCATGTTTACAGAATTACACAGAGCCTCCATGTAGGCTTACAATATAAACACATTGATCTAAGCCAGAGAAATGAGCCATTTATCTGCTTGTGGGGCAAGCTTATCTGCAAAGAGATATGATTATGTGTGGGTAGGCACCCCATTCAAACATGCATTTATTCATTCAACTGATATTTGTAGAGCACCTACTTGGAATCTGGTATTTTATAAACTGTAGAAAAAAAATACCAACCAAGGTGTTGGATGGCTCCTCCATGGAGATGACAGTTTGGGGAAAGAAGGTAGATAGATAGATAGAAATAATAGTATTACTTAGAATGAACAGGACAGGGTGCTCTGAGAGGATCAACGATTCCTGTGGGAATGAAGTTTAAGCAAGCCTAGAGAATGAGTTAGCTAAGCAGATGAGAATGGGTAGAAAGAATTCCAGGATGGGGAAGCAGCCTGTGCAAAGGTCCTGAAGTTGAAAGGAAAGGAACACATAAAAAAGGCTGATGTGATCCAAACTCTGAGGCCAAAGGGAAGAGTAGCCAAGATGAGGCTAGAGCTGTAGAAATATGTTGCACTGACACAGCCTATTTTCCAAACAAATAAAGATAAATACCTCATCCCTGAATGTACCCTCTATCAGGGATCCAAGGCTTACAACATCTTCTTTAGTTGATGATGACTTCTGTAGTAGTTCCTTGAGCAACAGCAGCTCCTTTGTGGTCTCTGCGGTTCACAGAAGAGGTGACTCCCAGATGTCAGTTAGCAGTTACCACAAACATTCCTGGTCCACTTCCTTTTTCCAAAGGGCTCTGGGACCTTTAGTGACACAATTCTGTCTGACTTCAGCACCAGGAATAGAGACAGCTGTCAGATGTCCTAGCTGTGCCCTCTAGTGGCAGCTGGAGTGTTACCCAGATCTTTTGAAAAGGGTAATTAAACTACCTCTCAGAGTTTGGAAATAAGAGAATGTGTAGACATACTAGGGGAGGAAATTCTACCCTAACAATCTGTCCTTCTTTCAGTTCTCCTGTGATACTTTCTATCCATAGTGTTCACGGCAGTACAAACTACTAATGCTGTGATAAGTCATTTTAAAGTATATTAAAGGTCAAGGGGATCTCAGAGCTCTGACTGCACACACACATTCATCCAACTTATCTATGGTGACTTCTTCTACTGCATCCTCAGTCATTTATGAGCTCTGTTTGCTCCACTCCTTCCATGACCTGTCTCCTCCTATACCATAATATTTGAGTGAACATTCTTTTTTTGATATAGTGGAACTGTTTACTTAATTCCCTTGGTAACAAAAAGAGCCATGTTGTCTTCTTTTTGGACTCCAAGTACACTACTCAGTTTTATATCCAATTGACTTAAAGCCACAGCACCTAAATCCAGAGGCCATCTTTTTTCTTGTTTATGAGATCGCTCTGCCTCAACATCCTTTATCCTTAGCGCCTGGCTCTTTGGTATGAGATTCCACATGCCATGCTTCAAGAACTGGCAATAGGGGAGAAGGCGGATGCAAGACCAAAGTGAAATCTAGCCCAGACTCTGGCCAACAGGTGCACCTGGTTCCAAAGCTGGCAGTTACTGGGTAAGAGATGTGTGGAGGACAGAGTGTGGTTATCCACTCTTAGGAATCCTTAAAGGAAGAAACACAAGGTCAAAGAATGGATGCTAATCTTTTTTAGAAAATAGCAGGTTGGTTTAAGAGCTTTCAATGGAATTGTTTCCTTGTGGACATGGTAGTCTTTGAAGTTCCCTCAGAGCATGAGTTGTGTCTTCCTTGAGTTATGCTTAAGAGCCATTGTGGGGCCTTGCGCTCTAGGCTGGATGTGCTTTTATCAAGTTGTGCTCTGGCCAAGGCATGATCCAAAGATATTTACTTACCCAATGTCAAAAGTTTTTGCTTAACTCAAACTCTGGCATCACCAACCTTTGATGAAAGGGTGAGGGGTCCATTCTCTCTATTAGATTTTATCTCTTCTTCTCAGAATATGGATTTGCTTCACTTCAGGAAGTTGGAGATTCCCAGTCCACAAGACTTTTACAGGAGTGTGGAAGGACCACATTTCCAGGGTCTTCACCCCCTTTCATAATTCTGGGTTGACTGTCTGGCTTGTTGTCTGTTCCTCTTCTTCCCACTCTGTCTTGGAAGATCTGAGCAGTGTCCATGCACTATAATGCTATAAGAAAGAGGTCCTGGAAGAATTTTTGAACTAATCCAGAATCTAAATGCCACAGGCTAATACTCCCCTGCAACTAGTCTCTGTCACTTCATTTATATAATTATTTCTTCCTTGTCTCTTGGAAGGTTTCCAGATCAACCTCTGGATAATCAGAGGGTGTTAAGTAGGCATATCATTTCAAAAAATACCAGTCATTATTTCCTCAGGAATTTGGGCTTATATCGGATAAGGTATACTATTATTACTACTCACTATGTTCTCATATACCATAGCTGTATATGAGAACATATGTACATACATGTTGCTGAAAATAGGGTTGGAAGTTGAACCAATCTTTCCTCATTTGGTCCATTCTAGATAGGTGTGCACTTTGTTTGACTTTTCAAGAAGCTAAAAACTTCCATTAGCATCCACATAACAAGCCTTGTTATGGACAATCACTCATATTGACCTTTGATTCAGATAGAATGGTCTAATAGCTGGATCTAACCCAGCTATTCCTACATGTGCAACATTTCTCTTTTCCTTAAAGACATCTAGATTTACTGACAAATTCAAATCTCTTTATGGGTAATGAAAAAATGATGATGAAGTGGCTTTGTTTTAGCCAAGAAATAGTCTTTCAACATGTTATTTTAAACTTTTGTTCATTATTATAAACATGTACCCAGGGACCCTTGCATTATATAAGGGGTCTTCCTTATACATTTTGAGTGGAAGTAACGTAAAATGCTAACAAAAGAAGCAACTAACTCAATGCACACCTGGGTAATCTGTAAGTATGTTTTGAGAGAATGGGTTAAGTGGGGCCATGTGGAATAATATTTCTTAATTTTTCGTCAATATTGTTTATTTTATATTCAAAAAACCCCAAATGAGTTAAGTATCATCTCTATTTTCTAATTGGAGAAAATATGGCTCTAAAGGGTCATTAGTGATAAAGTAGCAGATTTGGATTTAGCCCTGTGATCTCTGACTGCAAAGTACATTTTCTTAGTTTCTGTGCAATAAAGCCTCCCAGCACCTTCTGGGTTAGGGGAGAGGCATAGAGTTCCTTTTCCGCTCTTCCGTTGTTAACACGGCCCTGTTACTCCTGGAGCACTGCTTTGTAGCAGAAGGAAGTGATGTGTTTTTGATGTATTAAAACACTAACCCATTTCCTTTGGCTTATCATATAAAATACAGGCACTCCTGATATTGTTAATGAAGTGCAGCCTCTAAACTCGTAAAAGAGAAATCTCTGAGGACCACATGTCCCCCCCAAATTTTGATTGTGGCTAAAGAATCAATGAACCTTCACTACTGAAAGAGTTGTAAGCAAGAACATAAACCATATAGGTAATTTGTTTAGTGCTTACTCTATGCTAGGCACTCCCTCTCCCAAGGTACAAAATGGCATAATATAGAAAGAGTACAGAATATAGACATATAGAAACATCCCTCAAAGATTTTATAGTCCCCTTAGGGGAACTTTATGAAAAAGAGCCTAACATATGTAGAAATATCTGCATGCTTTTCTCTAAACTAGTTAAGAAAGGGGCTGGAGAAAGCACTGCACATGTAGCCCACCTTGTGAGACTTCACACTGTTTGAAATAGAGAAAACCCTAACAATTTTGGTGAGAGAAAAATAAAGCAGAACAAAATGAGTTAAAGGATGAATGAATATTATACCCAGTGTAAGCCTATAGCCAATAAACACATTTTTAGGCACAGGCAACTCAGATCGTTTATCCCCTATGAACTCTTTCTAAAAGAAGCACGTAAACATATATGAGAATGAAAATCTCATGAGAATGAAATCCAACCCAAGATAGAAGGGAGTGAGGTATATGAAATAACAGTGAGCATAGAAACCAATGGAATCAAGGCTGAAAAATAACTGTAGGTAACCTGGATGTGAAACAATACAATGATTAAAGATCTATCACAAAAGATACACAAAAGTGGAAGTATGGTACATTCATATTATAGAAGTCTATATTCCCATTTAATAAAGATGATATATGTGGATATACTAAGAGATATGCATCTCTAAGATATTTTGTGGATTGGAAAAATGTATAATGAAATTAATAAAATATGGCACTATGTATGAAAAATATTTACAAGTGAAAAAAATAATGAAAATATTTAGGCACAATGTACACAAACAGGTTTTACCTCTGGAGAGAGAGAGATGGGTTTGCAAGAGAGCAGGGGTTGATGATGAGGACAGGCTTTTACTTTTTACTAAATAAATCCTGTCATGTTTGAATGTTTTGATAAGCATATATTAATATAGAATTGCATGATTAAAATGATTTTAAAAAATAAAGGACATACTCCACACTTTAGTGGAGTAACTGAGAAATAGCTCTTTCACTTACCAGCAGTGATCTTGGACAAGCTCTTTTTGAGCATACATATCCCCATCTGTAAACAGAAGATAACAATATGGGCCTCAAAATTTGATGTGTGTGTGTGTGTGTGTGCGCGCGCACGCGCGCATGGACATCTGTGTGTGGTTTAAATGAACTGCAATGCCATATGTAAAATGCTAATTACAATGTCTGGAATACAGTGTGCCCTTAACCAATAGTAGTTAATAGTATGCAGTATATATTCAACATAGCAAATCACAAAACCGCTAGAATGAAGTTGTAATCACAGAGAAGGACATTTTGTTGATTGGTTATTCACTGATGAGAGATATTGCTTAAGCATCAGGTTGTTTAAAATTTTTGTTTGGCTTCAAGTATTCACACAGTTGATGAAATAAATACATGATTTTCAAAGTAATCTTGAGATTATTTATACTGAACAGTAATAGATCAACAGTAAAATGTGCAGGTTGGTGGAAATTAAAAGGTATCTCATTGCTCTTTTATAAAAAGAGGTACACAAACATCTGGAGACACCTCTAGTGGGAGATAGTATACATAAAGGAGTGAAACTTTCATATAAAATCTCATAAGACCAAGAGCATAATTGAGGCGGTAGTGAAGTTGAGGAGTGTTTATTTTCCAAAAGTGATGTCTTTCAACAATATTGTAAAAGATAACATATTGACATTATGATTGTAAGCCTATATGAAAAGATAGTAGAGAAAGCAACATGAAAGTATGACCCTAAGACATATAAAGAAGGAGCTAGATCGAAGTGTGGCAACTATTTATGTGCTTACACTCCCACTATGCAATGGTGGTCTTTTCTCCCTGTCCCCACCCCGGATGTGCTCCCTTCATGTTAGACCCGAGCTCTACACAGGCCCTGCCCCAGACATGCTCCCTTCATGTTAGACCTGAACTCTATCTCTGTTTACAATTGAAGGAAATGACATCTCTTTTTGTGCCTGTGTTTGAATGTTCTCAAAAGAAACATATGCTTTGAAATGAATACACATAATCATGTTGAGGATCTTTATGATCCTCAGTGTTTCTAAAATAAGACAAACAAAAACAAAAATTTGTGGAAATGGTATCATTGAACCAGTGAGCCAGCTCCTTGCAAATGGGCATTGGCCACGTATGATGTGGAAAATTATGTTCAGTTGGGAGGAATATTTGGTGTTTTCATTGTTATATTGTAGAAAAGATACTATTATTTGTAGAAAAAGGCTCACAATGCTTTGCCCTTTTGGAAGTGGGTTAATTAGAAGTTCTCAGGTTTTTCTTTTGTACTCATCTTTATGCCACAGTCCTCAGCACTTCTGTTGTTACTCACAATACTGACATCAAAGGATCTGTAGGAGTCTTTTAAAAAGAAACTCCTTTAATATGTTTGTAAAATCAATGGTAGAGGGTGTTCTGGGTATAAAGTTTTCTTTTTCAATGATGTTGTTTATTCAGTAAGGCTCAAAATCTATTTCAATTTTACATGTATATTTATGTGTTTCAAAAATGAAAGCTCTTAAGATATAAAAGAATATGATAGAACAAAAAAGCCAATGATATCTGGTTGCATTTGAGAGTAGATGTATTAAGCTAGTTGCTCTTCATCTCTTCACCACTATCAAAAGTAACTTTAATAAGGTGGGTTTCAAAAGTCAAGAGGCTTCTTTTTAAGTGCTTATACTATTAGACTTCTACTTGGAATTTGAATCTTCCCCATGCCTGCTTTTCTTCCTCCCCTCTCCTCTTGGTTTCTACAAGATTATTTACCTCCTCATATCCTCTTTTATCTCCACCTAGCCTGGCTCTTCTGCCTGTCCTCAAAGCATTGGCATTTCTTAGGTGTTGTCCCCAGCCTTCTTCTCCATCACTGTGCACAGCACCGCCTACTCATTCCACAAAATCAACATCCTCCTCCTCCTCATTTCCCCAGACCTTCAGACCCTTCTTACCAACTTTCTTTTTGAACAGCTTCGTCAGAATGACTCGCAGGAACTTCAACCTCCAATGACCCTATGAGATTTAATTTTATTTTCTAGATAACTTGTTACTTCTCTATTCCTTACAGCTGCAAGCAAACTCACTAATTCTCAACTTTTTCATGTTCCAGCTTAGCCAATAAATCATCAAGTTGAAATATCTCTTACATCCATTTTTTTTCTTTCTCTTTTTCTCTGCCATTGCCTTGGTTCAGGCTCATTTACTTTCTCAAATTAAGTAATGCGATTAGTTATTTTCTTCCTTCAAGTTCTCTCCCTGCTAATCCACCCTTCAATGTCCAATCAGTGATTCTTCTAGAGCCAGGATGACCCGTTTAAAAACAAAACAGAACAAAATTTAGTGATTCCCCATTACCTATAAAATTAAGTTTAAATGGTTTAGCAGGACCTTCACCTACCTGCTTCAAGTTCTATCGACCTCTTGCAAGTTCTTCTTCTGTTTCTCCTCCCTATCAATGACCCCTAAGGTTCAGCAGTAAGGAGCTATTTTCCATTCTTAGATTTGACATATTCCTTCTCAGCTCTGTGCTTTTGCACAGTATGTTCCTTATGCTTAGAAGAGCTCCTCTGGCCTATTTCTTTCTGTTGAACTCCTAAACCTCTTTTATCTCCCAGAGCTGAGGATCATCTCTTCTGTTGCATCTTCTCCACCTTTTAACTTTGACTATGTCTCTAAGAATGTTGTACACGGTTGGTCACATCACACTGTTATTGCTTAGTTGATTTCCCCATTAGACTGTGAACTTCTTGAGGGCCAGAACCATATCTCATTTATCTTTGTATTCCTATTATTTAACTCAATATTAGCAGAGTCTCATTATGTAATTGTTGAATTAATAAAACGAAATAAATCAGGTTGTTTGTACTGAACAGGTCTGGGACTTTCCTAAGGACCCTTCCTGGTTTTCTACAATTGATATTCTCTTTTAGACATTGCCCTGCTCCTCTCCTAACCTAAATGAAAGGGAAGGGAGGAGAGAATGAGAATATTGGAGACAGTGTTGACGATTAGCACTGAAACCTGCTTTGATTCTGTACCCAAACTGAGATGTTCCAGAGAGGAACATCTTGACTGTTGGCACCACTGGAAGCCTTTCACATCATACCATCCAGGGCAAATCAATTCATTGTATTTGGTAGTTGAGCAGTTTAGTTGCTGAACTTCTGCTCATCCTTTGTTAACCTGATAGCTACTCTACCTGCTGTATTTTTTTAGGCTATCACAGCAGCGGTTTCAAAAGTATATGCTTTTTAAAAATTTGTTTGCGTTAGGTTTTTGGTTATGTAACAGGGAGATTTTTTTTTTTTCTTAAAAAAAATTTTTGCTCTCAAACCCCATTATAAATTATTCATTTACATAAAACATTACCCAGTGAAATTCAGAGGTAAAAATATTTGAGGATGATGGGAGTTAGTCATACTAACGTTGAGCACTCACCATGGTCGAGGTACTGTCCTTAGTGCTTTAAGTGGAAAGTCCTACTTAATTCTCACAACAGCCCTGAGAGGGAGGTGGGTATTATTCTCCTTTTCTCTAAAGGGAAAAACAGAAGCGTAAACAAATTAAGCAACTTGCCCACATCCTTCAGCTGTTAAAGATCACAGTCTGGATTGGGATTCGGGCAGTCTGACTCCAGAGCTCACACTCAAAATCACTACAGCTGTGCAGAGTATAATTTAAACTAAATTTCTATTCTACCTGAAAATCAGAGGTTTGTCTGCCTGTCGGAGTCTGAGCATCCTTTTGAATAGTTTGGTTCTTCCTCTTTGAAATCATATCTCCCACTTCCACATTTTTTCTTTCATTCCCCATATGCCACTGGTAAATCGCACTCTAATTCCCTGTTACCTCCTTCTTTGGGACAATTTCATTACTGCTTCATAAGCCAGTGCACCATAGATGCATCTCATTACAGCCCCTCTCCTTGATCAACTGTGTTGATGCTGAGATACAAGTTCCAAGTCGATATCAAATGCATGGCTGTATTTATTCTTCTTGCCACCCAAAGAATGGGAAATTGTCCACTTAATTCCAGGTAAAAATCAGAGAATAAGATATGCATTTATTTTCTTTGATACTAAGGATAAATATAGAGGCTGCAATAAGAACAATGCTTATATAATTAGGCAAGTAAAGATTTGAATGTTTAACCAATCGATTAGATTTCATTGAACCAAGACAAAACAAATACACACACACAAGAATAAACTCCAAAACCAAAGATCTGTACTACTTTTATCAATTAATGTTCATTTTAAATTTTATGTTATAGCTACTCTGTGTTATAGAAAAATAGTGTGTGTTTTTTTGGGAGGAAGACCAGCCCCGAGCTAACATCTGTTGCTAATCCTCCTCTTTTTGCTGAGGAAGACTGGCCCTGGGCTAACATCTGTGCCCATCTTCCTCTACTTTATATGGGATGCCACCACAGCATGGCTGACAAGCAGTGCGTCGGCAGGTGCCGGGGATCCCGGGCTGCCAAGCGCAAACTAAACCGCTGAGCCACTGGGCTGGCCCCTGGTGTGTTTTGAAATGGACTCCCTTCAGTGAATTAGTGGAACTTTAGTTGTTTCTATTAGTTTTATAATTATTATGATATAATAACATGGAACTACTACAAAAGAATTACAACCTGCAAAAGGATTATACTTTTGATATTAGAGTAAAAATTGTCCCATGGAGGAATGGCTTTATTTTCAGGCAGTGAGGATAATGAGAAATTTCATGCTTTTCCCTTAAGAAAACTCGTATATTTCTATGTATCATCCCTCTCCCCAAAGGATATTTCCCTCTCAATTTCATCCCTTTAAAACTTAATATTTAGTCCTTAAAAAACAAAATGAATTTTGATAAAGCAATTATTTTGCTATTATTAGTCACATACTGCTTGAGTGTGATCCATTTCTGGAATGACGTCTTGGCACGAAGGAAATCTATAAAAAGGAATCAGTTTGGGTGCAGGGGAAAGAGAAGAGAGACAAATTCAAGGGTTGAGCAGAAGTGAAGGGGAAGTATCTAGAACTAAAGCAGCAAACAACCTTCTCTCAATTCCAAATATTTGCCCCCAAATCAATAACTGCCCATGTGATAGCCATCTTCAATTCCACACAAGGGGGCTTGTTCATTTTTGTCAGGTAATATGTTTGAGTGTTCAAGGAGTGACTGTGTACACGAGGCTGGTCTGTGCTTCCCTTCAATGTGACCCTACTCCCACCATAATCTGTTCATTATTTCTGGGCCTCATCCCATCCTTAGGATCTATTTCTCCATTGGTCAGTGTTTGTCTCTCTTTCGTTAACCTGTGTGTACAATGGCCTTCAGGATCTTTTTATGAAGGCAACACTATTGCCTTGGGGATCACAGTGGATGCAACTGGACCCAGGCTAGCAGCCTGCAATAGTTGACAAGCTTTTTTGTTAGCCTATCCAATGTTTCAGTCTTGGTTTTTCAGAGTGCAGTCATGGGACATAAACCTGTGATAAAACCTTATTTTCTCTTAGATGCAATGAATTTACTTGGGGCTCAACTTGCAGTGTTTCTTAAGCTCAGCACTATTGGGAAGAGACCAACTTTGGCTGGCATTTTTTTTTCCAGGTAGACTTAGATCCACACCGTTCATGTTGTCTCAGCTTGAACTGGGTAGAGAAGAGACTGTTTCTAGCTGGTAGTGAAAAGCTCACTGATCATGAGGCATTTGTGAAAAGGCAAGATTACAAGATCTAAGTGACTTTGTTCTAGTTTACATTACCAGGACGCCCTGTATCTACGTCCCTTGGGGAATCCATAGCACGCAGGTTCCCAGTACTTGGCTGTGTAATCAAGAGCAAGCTACTCTCAGGACAGACTTCCATATGTACCATTTGGTGGCCTTCTTTTTCTGATTGTCTTCGCACATCAGCTTGGGGTTCATAATAACAGCTAAATTTAATTGAGCCCTTCCTATGTGCCAGTCACTGTTCTAAAGATTGTACATGTCTTAGGTCACTCAGTCCTTGCAGCAATGCTATGAAGTAGGTCCCATTATTACCTTCACTTTATAGATTCAGGAAACCGAGGCATAAGTAGGTTAAATAACTTGACCAAAGGGCATGCAGCTTGGAAGGGGCAGAGCTGAGAGTATATCCCAGGAAGACTGGCTCTAAAGTTCATGCTCCTACCCCCCAGGGATCGGGCTAGAGTCCTCCTAGCGCAAGTGGTGGAAAAAAAGGCTATTCTCAGGCCAGTGTTGTTGTATCTAGCAAGAGGCCTGCACAGCTAAGTCTATAGGGAGGTCCCTAGAATGTATCTCTAATTCCTAGTGGGCTTGAATAAGAAAAGCTCTCCAGGCTTGACCTCTCATTTTGAGAACAGTTTGGAAGGGGACTAGAGGGTCCAATGAAGCTGCTAAGTGGTAGTCAGCCTCATATCTGAGACAGAACTCAGAACTGGTTGAGAGGGGCCTGGTGGTAGAGGTTTGTTGTGAAACTTGGCTTTTTAATGGCCTGCTGGGGATTCCCTTCAGCAGCCTTACCTAATTCTTTCCAAAGAGGCAAGACTGGGGTCCCAGGAGAACAATTGCCGAATGTGACTCTCACAATCCAACCTCAAGCGACGTCTCTGTCATTGACCACATGTTTTGCTTCTCTAGAATGACAGTTATTTATAAGGCATTGTGTATTAGATGTTTTCATTTATGTCCCTTTTTCTAGGCCACATTTTAAGCCCCTTCAGATGAAAAAATTACATCTTATGCAATATGTTCTTTACTTATAACAGGTGATAATCAACCTGCTATTTTGTTTAACCAGTTAAAATATACTAGCATCTCTTTGCAAAACTAAATTTTCTAACATGATTGTGGTGAGGACTACTAAATAGGATGTTGGTCGACATATTTTAGGGAATCATACAGTTTTAAAGCTTATGGTAATTTTGAAGTCAAAAAATAACATAATGATCTGCAAAATTTTACTTCAAAAACATTTGTATTTCGGTGCTAAAAGTAATTACTTTAGTTTGATTTGTGTTTGAATTCAGTTTGCTTTATTCACGTTGGGTGGTCATTTCCTTGTCAACGTCAATGTTTTTACATAGTCTTTTGGTCATGTTTAGTGGGTTTTGTCCACCTACACTCCCTTTGTCCCATAATTATATAAAAATTGAAGGGGTATTTTACCACATCTTAATAAATATTGGCCAGAGGCTGAAGTTACTTTAAGAAGAAGTGCCGCCATTTAATTCTGAGCCTCTGAGAAAGGGCTTGGATCTGTGTGTTGGGTGTTCTCAGATACAGAGGTATAAACACCATTTTTTTGTTCTATTTTCAGGTCACATGTGCCAATTTAACGAATGGTGGAAAGTCAGAACTTCTAAAATCAGGAAGCAGCAAATCCACACTAAAGCACATATGGACAGAAAGCAGCAAAGACTTGTCTATCAGTCGACTCCTGTCACAGACTTTTCGTGGCAAAGATAATGATACAGATTTAGACCTGCGATATGACACCCCAGAACCTTATTCTGAACAAGACCTCTGGGACTGGCTGAGGAACTCCACAGACCTTCAAGAGCCTCGGCCCAGGGCCAAGCGAAGGCCCATTGTTAAGACGGGCAAGTTTAAGAAAATGTTCGGATGGGGTGATTTTCATTCCAACATCAAAACAGTGAAGCTAAACCTGTTGATAACTGGGAAAATTGTAGATCATGGCAATGGGACATTTAGTGTTTATTTCAGGCATAATTCCACTGGTCAAGGGAATGTATCCGTCAGCTTGGTGCCCCCTACGAAAATAGTGGAATTCGACTTGGCACAACAAACCGTGATTGATGCCAAAGATTCCAAGTCCTTTAACTGTCGCATTGAATATGAAAAGGTTGACAAGGCTACCAAGAACACACTCTGCAACTATGACCCTTCAAAAACCTGTTACCAGGAGCAGACCCAAAGTCATGTATCCTGGCTCTGCTCCAAGCCCTTTAAGGTGATCTGTATTTACATTTCCTTTTATAGTACAGATTATAAACTAGTACAGAAAGTGTGCCCCGACTACAACTACCACAGTGACACACCTTACTTCCCCTCGGGATGAGGAAGAACATGGGGCTGAGACTGAAGTCTGAGGAATTAAAGGTCATACGACAGGGCCATTACCTCAAAGAAGAAGGTCACATCTGTTGCCTGGAATGTGTCTACACTGCTGCTCTTGTCAACCAGCTGCAAATACGCTAGTGGAAAACAATCTGATGTAATTTCTACCCAGTCAGCTTCATCTCTCAGTATAGTTGTAAATCACCACAGATTTTAAAGCCACACTTGAAGACATGCTCTCACACGTAGATGTACACAAACACACACTCCTACACATTTCAGCTTGCATCTGTCATGATTCCTGTCGAGAGGGCTTTCATTATCTGACTCATAATGGTTCAGGATAAACTATCATCAAGCAAAAGGATTAACTTGACAGTGAATGGAAATCTCTTTTAAAGTCTGGAGTACATGCTAATCAATAATCCCCACTCATGCATTCCTATTGCTTGGAGTAGCTGTACTGGTAAATACTACTGTAGGAGTATATGCTTGTTAAAATGGAAAAAAATGTGTCTTTAGAGCTCAGTATTCTTTATTTTATGAACACAACAAAGTGTAGTAACTTTTTTCCAGCATACAGTAGGCACATTCAAGGTGATACAACGTGGCTCTTTTTTATACGGAGGGAGCCTGTTCTCAGTAAAGATGAGCAAACATTTGGAATTTACATGTGGGCAGACATTGGATTACAGCTTTCATCACCAATAACTGGACTTGTGCAAAGTCAAGACCAGCTAAGGCTGCTTAAAACGAGTTCTGATCATTATGTAAGAAGGGAAATGCCTGACAGACACCATGTAAGTTATAAGTGTCTGTCTTATCTTTACTACACATATTGTAACAAACTCAATATCCTAGTCTTCATTTGTATGAATGGTTTGTATTGTACATAGTTTAACCAAGTGTTATTTGAGCTGCTTATTAATATAAACTTGTACTTGTCTCTCTGCTTGTTATTGGTTAAAAAAGAAAAAAAAGATATGAGGAATCCATTTTATCAATGTAGCTGTGAATTCCATAAAAAAGACAAACTTAATGTACAAAGCATTTATTCAGCTCAAGTATTGTTGAAAGCTATACATATACAACATTACAGTCTGTCTGTATTTAGATATTTTATTTCTGGACAAAACGAAATGTACATAAAAATAAAATGCTTAAAGTTGAGTTTCAATATGTACTTGTGTAAGATGGTGATTTAAATGGTTCTGACAAGAAGAATGTGCTGGAATACAGTCATGGTTTTGCAGTTCATGTCTCTAAATTTGTACAGAACTATCTAAATTGCTATTAGTTGCCCAGTCAAAACAACTTAGTTTCAACCTCAAGCCTGGGAAACAGTTGTGGCATACAGCATTGCACACATTTTTGGTTTACTGTCATGCCAGTTATTCAAGAATACCAAAAATCAATGAACATGAGGAGATAATTGAGGTCTCCTAAATTAATTATAACTAGTTGGTTTGTTTCCTGTATAGTTTCTATTTAGCAGGGGGATGGAGGGGAAGGTAATTTTTTTTCTTTAAAAGAAATTCAAGCTGTCTGAAGATTGTGGCTGACTTTTCCTGATTCTACCACAATGACTCAACTGAGAAAATTACGATAGCAGTGGAGGGCTTCGATACTCAATTTACCTATGTCAAATGGGATCAATTTATCTACACAGCATTGTTTATGGACGTTAAACTTTCTTTTTAAAAATAATTACTGTGCATAATCCCAGCAAAATAAATAGAAGAAGAAACATGCAAGGTAATCCATTTTTAAAGTCACCAGGTGGGGATTGGGACATAAATCGTCTCAAAGGTTAACCAAAGAAGACAAATTAAGAACCCTAACCCCATCTTATCTCTCCTTCATGCTGCATAGGGGTAAGTATGTTTTCGTATAGAAAATAGTAGGAGTCCTACAGGGAACACAAAACCACAGAGTTCTAACGTGAGAATACAATAACTGATTTGACTAAAGACAGACGTCAACTGCAAATCAAAGACACATCATTCTGTTAAATGTCCATCTCTCAAAATATGCCAGTATGTCTAGACAACCATGTATATCGATGTATTAATTAATTTGCCATGGAATTTGGAAGCTAATGTTAGAACACACTCTCTCTGGCACCATAGGCAATAAGAGCTTCATGAGTTCCAGCTGTGGGACATATTTGCCTCAGATAAATCTTGTTCTTCTGAGGTTTATTTATCAACGTGATCACTTGGGAGTTAGTTTGCTCTTAGCAAGAAGGGGAATAAATGAGAAGGGGAAAATCATTTTTTTTTTAGGGAAAATCATTTTTTAAAGTCATTTTGATTAGTAGACTGTGACTTTCTTTATGTGGTCTAATCAGTCCTTTTGCAATCCAGAATTCAAGATGAGATGAAAATATGCTTCAATTTCTGTCTGCCCTGCTCTCTAACCTCCCCATGAACTGTTGCTTTTACATTTTTATAAACATATGGAACGTAGTTAACTCATTAACATTCAATGAATTGAATTATTTTTTCTGTCGTTTTTCTTTAGAAGAAAAACAAAATAAAAAGAAAATGTAGCAAACTTCCAACAAGGATTTAATTTTTAAAAATACAAACTTTCAGGACTCTTTTTCTGGGCCTGTACACACTTATCCCAAACTCCTACATCATCAACACCTCCATCTGTAATATGGAAAAGTCATGATGATATAGAACTTTGACTCAAAGGAAAATTTATTTGTATCCAATATACTCTTCCTGTTTTAGACAAGGAAGTGGGTGAAGGAAGATGATGCATTTGAAGGTTCAAAGGTTCAGACTAAAATCTTTATTAGACCAACTTGTTGTTTCAGCTAACTCATTGGTTAAGTTTTAATTATGCTAGAAAATCATTTGTTATTTGGAGAAAATAAACTTTAAGCTGCACTGAGGAAATCACTTCTCTAGAGTCTTAAATATTATTTCACACCTTTGCTAAGATTTAGAAAAAACTTCAAGGTGGAAATAGCATCTGAAGCAAAAATGGGTTTGTCATCACCTGTTGTTCTTTTCAGAAACATTTTAGTAAAATTGACATTTTTATGAAGAAATGATTATTGCAGCTTCTTGCCTCATGGAAGAAAAATGATACAAGTTACTGGTTTATCTATTTATGATAAAAACAATGAATTGTCATGGTTTGGTTTCAGTTGGGCATTTTTGGGTCCATGGCTCTTGTGAGAATTTCTCTGCATGAGTAGAAGAGGTAGAACTGTTAATAGGACAGTACTAGAGTTCTGGAGGTGATTATTCTGCAAATAATTGAGATACTGGTAAATTTAAAACTGTGGACTGGAAATCCTCAGGTTCCTACATTTCAGCAATAAACTGTAAGCCATATTTTTGCACAGAATAGATTAAAGAAAATCATGAGAAGCCTGAGAAAGTGTTTGTCTTTTCCCTTTTCCCCACTGCTTTACATGTAAGAAGCAGCTTAACCGATATAAACAGCTCTTTGGAAAAGCAATTTGCATCTCCACCATCAACTTTGAATGCCAAGTTTTAGCCCGAAGCAAATTCAAATGGTTGTGTTTATAAACCTTTGAAACATTTGGTTGATATACCAGTTTCAGACATTTATTGATATTTATTCAATTATCAATCTATTTTATATCTATTATTTATCTTTACATCTTTATTTAAATCAAATGCAAATCAGTAGCTGCATTAAAAATTAATGAATTTTAAAACATTAATTTGCATAAAAATGATTACTATTAACCCAGTTTGTAGGTGAAAAAAACTGAGTAACTTAATAGCCAGAATTGAATCCTGAAAAACTGATTGCTGGGTCAGGCTTTTCTCAGGAGTCCCATGCATATCAAAGAATGATTTCAGGGGCTGAGAGCATAAGGAAAAAATCTTTCTTAATTTAAAGTTGTCGTGTGTCATTGAGTGTTATATCCAATACTATCAGAAATATTTTTAGGTAACAAATTTATGGTTACTTTTCTTCTTACTAGGATGGCAAAGAACAGAAATCCCATGAGAGAGTTTTAGTTTCAATTTGTTTGTGTGAGCAAAGGTATATCTAGAGAAACAGTCTAAAATTAGGAGTCTACTGGTGCCAAGCAGTTGACCAAGTGTCCCAAGTTTGATCAAAAGCACTCTAATATTTATAATTCTGCACTTGCAGGAATATGCCATTTATCACTGATGGATTGAAGGATGACTAAAGATCAGAAGCGATGAATGCAGAGGGCTTTGAGACCTTCAGTCGTAGGCTGTGATGGTTGTCGCCATCGGAGGTGCCAGGCGTTGATTTTCCCAAATTCTAACCAGTGAATTAGACATACAGCTAGCTCTACTCACATCATCCTCACCTGGCGGGCACTGGTTTCTATTTCCTAATCCTGTGTCAGGGCTCCAAGGAGACAACTAGCCTGTTAACTGCTCTCTGATGGTCAAATTCCTTGACTCAAATGCAGGAGTAAACTTGGCCATTGAGATTGTGACTATTTAAAGAAATAATGCTAGAAAGTTGTTAGAATACTGCTAATGCCAAGTCAGCATTTTTTTTGTGTGTGAGGAAGACCAGCCCTGAGTTAACGTCCGTTGCCAATCCTCCTCTTTTTGCTGAGGAAGACTGGCCCTGGGCTAACATCCGTGCCCATCTTCCTCTACTTTATATGGGACGCCGCCATGGCATGGCTGACAAGCCATGCGTCGGCGGGCGCCCGGGATCCGAACCCACGAACCCCTGGCTGCCAAGAGTGAACTAAACCGCTGTGCCACCGGGCGGCCCCAAATGAGCATTTTTTAAAAATAAAATGTCTACTATTGTTTGTTACTGTCAAAATTCCCTTTGTGAATTTTCTGAAATCCAGTTTTATTATTAAAATTAATTTCTTTCTTGCATATTATAAAAGTTTTCAGTAGAGAGCATGGTCAAGTCACATCTCCTAAGCAGGTTGAAAATACTCCATGAACTTTTTTTTAAATTGAGGTATAATTGATATATAACATTATATTAGTTTCATGTGTACAACACAATGATTTGATATTTGTATATATTGTGAAGTGATCACTACAATAAGCCTAGTTAACATCCGTCACCACACAGAACTACAAATTTTTTTTCTTGTGATGAGAACTTTCAAGATCTACTCTCTTAGCAACTATCAAATATGCAATACAGTATTATTAATTATAGCCACCATGCTGTACATTGTATCCCCATGACTTGTTCATTTCATAACTGGAAGTTTGTTCCTTTTGACCCCTTCACCCATTTTGCCTACCTCACCACCCTGCCTCTGGCAACCACCAGTCTATTCTCTGTATCTATGAGCTTGATATTTTTTTTTACATTCCACATATAAGTGAGATCATATGGTACATGTCTTTCTCTGACTTATTTCACTTAGCATATTGCCCTCAAGTTCCATCCCGGTTGTCACAAATGGCAAGATTTCGTTCTTTTTTGTGACTGAACAATATTCCATTGTGTATGTATAAATATATATATAATATTTTTATATATAAGTATATATTATATATATGCCAACCACATTTTCTTTATCTATTCATCCATTAATGGACACTTAGGTTGTTTCCATATCTTGGCTATTAAGTAATGCCGCAATGAACATGGGGGTGGATGTTTCAGGATGTGTGATGCCTCCAGCTTTGTTCTTCTTTCTCAAGATTGCTTTGGCTTTTTGGAGTCTTTTGTGGTTCCATACAAATTTTAGGATTGTTTGTTCTATTTCTGTGAAAAATGCCATTGGAATTTTGATAGGGATCACACTGAATCTGTAGATTGCTTTGGGTAGTATGGACATTTTAACAATATTAATTCTAATCCATGAGCAAGAAATATCTTTCCATTTATTTGTATCTTCTTCAATTTCTTTCCTCAATGTCTTATAGTTTTCAGGGTACAGGTCTTTCACCTCCTTGGTTAAATTTACTCCTATGTATTTTATTCTTTTTGATGCAATTGTAAAAGGGATTGTTTTCTTAATCTCTCTGATAGTTTGTTATTAGTGTATATAAACACAACAGATTTCTGTATATTGATTTTGCATTCTACAACTTTATTGAATTCATTTATTAGTTATAACAGTTTTTGTGGTGGAGTCTTTAGGGTTTTCTGTATAAATATTTCATCTGCAAATTGTGACAGTTTTACTTCTTCCTTTCCAATCTGAATGCCTTTTTTTTCTTTCTTTATGCCTAATCACTCTGGCTAGAACTTCCAATATTATGTTGAATAAAATTGGCAAGAGTGGGCATCCTTGTTTTTTCCCTGATCGTAGAGGAAAAGCTTTCAGCTTTTCACCGTTGAATATGATGTTAGCTGAGGGCTTGTTGTATATGGCCTTTATTATGTTGTGGTACATTCCCTCTGTACCCATTTTGTTGAGGATTTTTTTTTGTGTGTGAGGAAGATTAGCCCTGAGCTAACATCCATTGCCAATCCTCCTTTTTTTTTGATGGGGAAGACTGGCCCTGGGCTAACATCCATGCCCATATTCCTCTACTTTATATGGGATGCCACCACAGCATGACTTGACCAACAGTGCATGGGTCTGAGCCCGGGATCCGAACCTGTGAACCCCGGGCCACTGAAGCAGAGTGTGTGAACTTAACCGCTACACCACTGGGTCAGCCCATGTTGAGAGATTTTGTCATAAATGGATGTTGAATTTTGTCAAATGCTTTCTCTGCATCTATTGTGATGCTCATATGATTTTTATCCTTAATTTTGTTAGCGTGGTGTCCCTCACTGATTTTATTTGTGGATGCTGAAGCATCCTTGCATACTTGGAGCAAATTCCACTTGATCCTGGTTAATGATCCTTTTCATGTATTGTTAAACTTGATTCGCTAATATTCTGTTGAGAATTTTTGCATCAATATTCATCAGGGATATGGGACTGTACTTTTCTTGTGGTGTTCTTGTCTGGTTTTGGTATCAGGGTAATGCTGGCCTCATAAAATGAATTTGGAAATGTGTCCTCCTCTTTTACTTTTTGGAAGAGTTTGAGATGGTATGGTATTAATTCTTCTTTGAATGTTCGGCAGAATTTACCAGTGAAGCTGCCTAGTCCTGGACTTTCCTTTGTTGGGAGGTTTTTGATTCCTGATTCAATCTTCTTAATAGTAACCAGTCTGTTAGATTTTCCATTTTTTCATGATTCAGTCTTTAAATCTGGAAAACAAAACATTGAAGAACCAGCAATGTTGTAAATGGAATCATAAAAATTATAATCATCTTCATCAGTTTATTTTGTCTCCTGTAATTCATTCTTGTTTTGCTTCATCTTGGGTTAGCAACTTTATGAATCAATCAGTTTTCCATTAGAGTTTTAGAAATTCTTATCCAGTTCAGTGTTATGATCTTAAAGTTATCAGAAACCTGAACTTTTAAGAGTCTTTTCCATGAATCTCCTTGAACCTGAAGTACTTTGCAGGAACACTTTTACAAAAACATTGGAGTAAAAGAATAACTGTCTGTAAATGACAAAAGACTTAAAAATGGCCATGGTTAGAGATCTGGTGAGAGTTCATTATAAGGCAATTGACAGAGAAATTTGGTTATTTCCGTGACATACATTTAAAAAAAATAACTAGAATTATTATTGATAACATTATACTAGGACATCAAATTTTTAGGAATTTCATATGATTTCTGAATTACTGATTTTAATGATATATATCCCATATAAATATGATCTAAGAAGGTTAAATATTACTTTTTACTGTATAGTGTTTCCCATGCAATTTAACATCAAATAAGCCTAAATAAATTAACATTTCTCTCTTTATAAGGAGAGAGCAACTCTTTTGAAGACATGTCTGTTTTTATTAAACCAATAAACTTTATCTTTTATTTATTAAAGATTATTCCAGATCATGAAAACTTGAAAAACATTTGGGTTAGTTTCTATATTTCTGAGAGTTTTAGGCATACTTAATTTATATAAACTCATTTTTCCTTAAACCAAACCAATTAAATAGAACTCTTACAAATTAACTTTGGCAATATCATCTGGAGGTAGAAGAATATCCCACATCTATAATACACATACATAGACATACATAAATATATAGACAGATATAAATGGAAACCTTATAGTTTTCATTCTAAAATTTTAGCCATGCGTCAGTACAATACAAAACTCACTCTCAGATCTAAATTGTGTTTCTGGCAGATGGACTAAGTTAAGGTTACCTGCTCAGGTGGCCAGTTTTTTAAAGAAAGATTTTTTATTTGCATACTGTAAGGATCCTTGTAGAGCTCTTTTTGGAAGCATTTTGTCTTTTAGAAGATTCTGGGTACCAATCAAAGAATGCATTCCACTGTCTCTGAGAGTTTTGAGATCCTCTCTTGTCAAGGTGTCCCTTAAGGTAGACTTATCTAAGTTAAACCTTCCCCAAAGTGGCCACTACAATTCCAAATTATCCAAAAGTTTCCTCATTTTCCAAAAAGGCACAAGATCCTGGTCCATAGTGGATATACATATAGGGAACAGGAGTTTTTTGAGGGAGGTGAAGAAAGAGTTTTAGACCTAGTGAAACCCATCTTTGCCTTTTGATTCTCTAAGACGTCTTAAGTATGAGGGGACCTGTTTCTTACCAGCTGTTCCAAAACACAAGGCATCACGTGTTTTCTCCCCTTTGAATAGAATAGGGTGATTTACTAAAAAGCTTCAACAAACAAAATACAGGTATGCACAATAAAGTTGGAGAGTTCAAAACACAAAGGCTGTAGAGCTTGGATCCAAGGGAGACTTACCCTCAAACTCCAGGGTTGGTGAGAAACCAGCGAGCTCAATGGGCTCTGGGGGCACCAGCATCTGTTTGCTCACTGACCTCGGGGTTGTTGGGATTGTTGAGGGTCTTCATTGGCTCTCACTTCTGATGTCATAAATTGTCAAAAGTTCAGAAATAAGAGAAGAAAAACCGGTGAATCATCAAAGTAGTAATTAGTAGCAGTTTATTGCACACATACCAAAAAGAGAGTTTGCAAACCATGAATATTCAAACCAAAACATGGAATGAGGCTCAGGGGTATATTGTTATAAAGCAGCTTATATAGTGAGAAGGCGGTGACTGTTTATTCTTCACAGTGATTGGTTATAATATTCAAATTTTCTTAAGTGATAGGGAATTGGTTAGTGGCTAGCTCATATCAATTTTGGAAAACAGCTTAAGTTTTGCTTATGATTTCTAGAGGCATAAACAAGAAATGACCCAGGTCAAATTAGTTGCATGAAATTAAGCTCTGTTTGTATGACTAAACTAGTTTTGTCTGCTCAGGAAATTTTCAAAGCTGGTCTCTGATTGTTTTTGATTTTAACAGGTGAAATAAAAAAGAAAAAGATGGTGCCTGGCAGCTTTAGCAAGGCAGAGGGAGAGTGTGAAGATGGTGCCCACAGTCCGTCCCCAAAGAGTATCCCAGCAGGCCTCTGCTCCTCAGTCCAATGCTTTAAAATTAGCAAATGAGCCTCTTTCACATAAAGTCTGGGTGTTTTTCAAAGGGCTACTTCTGCACTGGGTCCTGGGGCAAGTGAGTCTGCACACAGGCCCTCTAAGGGCCATTTCTCAGTTTGCCACAGTCCTGTGGATCTCATGGGCATGAGCCTCGTTGGTTTTCAAAGCTAGATGTTTTGGGGGCTTGTCTCTCAGGTGCAGGTCTTAAAAGTTGGAGTGCCCAGTGTAGGGTGTGAACCCTTCAGTCCTCAGAGAGAAGCTCCAGGTTTTGAGTTCCCTCCCGATTGTGGGTCTCTGCATGCGGGGTGGTGTTATGACAAGGTTGTGTCTTAGCCTTACTTACCCGCTTCAATGTGGTTTCCCTCTCTTTTGCCCGATGTGAAGGAGCGGCTCCACTAGTTTTCAGTTTTTTTTCAGAGGCTGTTTTTCTATATGTAGCTGTAGATCTGGTGTGCCTGTGGGAGGAGGTAAGTTCAGGATCTTCCTGCTTCACCATTTGAACTGGAACTTCCTCACGAACTCTTTAAGAGAGGTAAGCAATGGTTTATTCTCTCTTATTACTTCCTTCACCCAAAAGAGAAAGGGATGCAAGTCCCTGATAATGGCTAATACTTATTGAACAGTTAAGGATGAGCCATGTACTGGACTAAGCAGTGTCCGTGTGTTCCTTCATTTAAGCATTACAGCTTTATGAGGTAGATACTCTTATTAGGCCCCTGTTGCAATGAGAAGTCTGATGCTGTTACTCCTCTCTATTACTCTAATTTTTCGTTTTTCAAATGGCATTGAAAAAACTTATACAGGGGGCCGCCCGGTGGCGCAGCGGTTTCGTCCGCGCTTGGCAGCCCGGGGTTCGCCGGTTCAGATCCCGGGCGCCCGCCGATGCACTGCCGGTCAGCCATGCCGTGGCGGCGTCCCATATAAAGTGGAGGAAGATGGGCACGGATGTTAGCCCAGGGCCAGTCTTCCTCAGCAAAAAAAAAAAAAGAGGAGGATTAGCAATGGATGTTAGCTCAGGGCTGGTCTTCCTCACCAAAAAAAAAAAAAAAAAAAAAAGAAAAAACTTATACAGAAAATTAGCACATTTAATATGAATATAAGCATAGCATCATTACATGGAAAAGAGATGAATAATCCATTTGTTTTTCTTCAGCTGTCTGCTGTTTCTCTTATTTGCTCTGGACCCCTTAGAGTCCTGTGGCAAATTCAGTCCTGGCCCCAGCTTGGGGAGAAACCAGCTCGGCAGTGGATTGCCCATTCCAATCTACTCCTGTGGCAGCCAGGGCTGTTCCCTAAACCACTTTTTGTGAAATCATTTTGATTTGGGGCCAGAAGTGTTTTTGAGCTTGATGGGTATAAAAGTTGTAGGTCAGGGATGAACAGAGCTATAATGTGATTTTGAATTACCCACTCCCTGCAAAGGAATCTTGTTTCGGGGAAATCCTGCCATATGTTCAGGAAACTTTCAGCAACACAGCTTCGGTTTTCTCTCAAAAATGAGTCAAGTAATTTTAATATGGTTTTTAGTCAACTCTTTATATGTCATTTCATCATGTCTTTCTGTCCTTCTATAGGCTTTGAATTGGGTTTTTTCACAGAAGGAAAACAAAAACACATGATGCTATCTATTTTCTGCATAAAGCTTAAGTGGATGGGGAGATTTGGAAGGATTGCTCAATTCTCTTTTCTGACATGCCTCATTATTCCTTTGCCATGTCTTATTCTTAAAACAAGCACACGAAAAAAATTGTAACCATTTTTTGTGCCTTACTTCCTCAAGTTTTTTAGAGACCCAGCTGTACACACAAAAACAGGGATTAAGATACTCTTCACAGTTTCTCCTGTTGTACCCTGGCCCTCTGACTATCATAGTGATACTTGTTCCATTTGCTTACTTATGCTTTGCTCGTGTTCAAAATTAGCATTCTTTAAGAGAACCTATAAGTGTGA
The DNA here is from genome assembly GCA_031878705.1 of Tapirus indicus. Classification (NCBI taxonomy): domain Eukaryota; kingdom Metazoa; phylum Chordata; class Mammalia; order Perissodactyla; family Tapiridae; genus Tapirus; species Tapirus indicus. The sequence goes on from CM062917.1 coordinate 106,025,584, forward strand.
AGGCAGGTTACACTCCATTGGTTAAACTAGAATCATGCTCAAATTCTGTAATGTTATAATTTACGAACTCTCCCTTCATTGTTAACTAAGCCCAGTCTCCACCTTTTCATTTTTCCCCAAGTTTTAGAGAAAATTGCATTTCTCACTAAAGTGACCCTGTGTTCAAGTCTGAAACATTTATAATATTTTACTTTACGTAAGTTATAAAAACTAAGGGATTGGTTGAGTTTACAAATGTAGTTCTTTTTATTTAATTCACAGATTTTTCTTTTTTTTTTTTTGGCAGATATCTGTCAGATATTACTCATGTAGGACCTTTTGAAGAATATGTTCCCAATCCCTCCATATACACATTTCCTTCTTTGGACCATGTGGGTTTTTCTCGACTTAGGCAAATACAACTTTCCGCAGTCAGGCGTCTGCTGCTTCTGCAAATTTATTTTTGACAATTTAGCAGAGCTAAAGAGTTTGACCAAAAAAAGTTTCTTTGTTTGTTGCTTTGTTTCTTTTAGCTTGAGTTACACATATCAAAAGGTAGGTTTTAGAGTCTTGGGGCACAAAGTCTACATCATATCTAATAGAGTTGGAAAAAGTTAAGATTATGTAGAGCCAATCCATCCTCACCCATCACCCCACTCAGAACAGGTGCTCCTTATTCACACTACTAAGAGAAGGAATTCCCTAGTGGAGGCAAGATGATGAATGCCAGTGTGTCTCAGGGAAAGACCCTTGTGCTCTTGGGGCTTGGGGTTCTGAGAACAGAAGATACTTGCTTTGGGGTGGAATCTGGTGAAGCAGCAAGCCTTGCAGCAGAGTTGAGATGGCTGTATGGAGGAAGTATCTAGGCCATCAGGAAAGGGGTATAACAAGTGTCATGAGAACAGCAGAAAGTTTTCTTTTGTATCCAACTGTGGCATAACCTTGACAGAGCCCGGTACCCACGAGGCCTTGAGGTTGGGATGGGAGTGTGCAGGAGCAATCTACCAGACCTGACTACTGGAGCCCAGATGGGATGTGTGTCTGGGGAGGCTGGTGTGGGCTGATGATGAAGGAGAATCAGGTGCCATGTCCTGCAAACACTCTGGCACTACACATGCTCTGTGAATGTTTTTTGCAACCTTGGGAACAGGTTGGGAGAACCCCTAGATAGCCTGAAATTGGCCTCAATTGCCTGAGATTTTAGTCTTCTCCATATGGTAGAATTTGGGCTTAAGATAAAAATTAAGTTATAGAAAGTTAAAATTACATTTATTCCACAATTGATTATGTGACTTGAAATTAACATCTGCTAGATATTATTTCATTCATTTGATATAATTTGTTGATATCTGTTTTGTGTAAGGTGCAGTGCTAGCACACTGATTCTCAAACAGAAATTTTAATATACAGAAACCTATATTGAAGGACAAAGTAATTTATTAAAATGCAGAGAGAATTTTGTGACCTTATGATGCTTTCCATCCAATATAAATCCTTAATTTTATATTGGCTTAAATAACCTTTATAAATACTGGTTTTGGATTAAAGGAATAATTATAGAGGTATGAAGGAGATAGATGGAGGGTAAATAATGTTTCCAACTCACATCTTCAATCACTCTTTTTTCCTCCCTTTTTCAGTTTTATGGTTTATGAATAAATGTAGAACTTAATTCCAAACACTGGCTCACTGAAAGGAACTGAATTTTTAGGAACTCTTATAGGGCCCTGCCAAGAGAAATGTCCTGCAGTGGGGCTAGGACTCAAGCTAACTCATCAGGTTTCAAGCCTAACACTCCTTCCATTACACTCCCATTACACTTCCCCACTCTCCCTGGGAGCTCCTAATTGTATATTTGTAAATAGTGTTTCTAGACTAGAGTTATGGTTTGCAAGTATGTTCCAAGAATCGCTAAATTTCCTAAGAGGTGCCTCCTGGGTCTCTGCAGTGGGACATGAAGGATGGTACTGAGCCATCTGCATAACTTTTCACCCGGGTACTTGCTTTTTCGTTCCACACGTATTTGTGGAATGCCTAGTATGTGTCATGCATTGGCATTGATTCTAAGGTATAGCAGTGAACGATACAAAGTCCCTGCCATCATGTAGCTTAGAATCTAGTGGGAGAAGACAGCACTCACCAAATAAATACATTGTGGTCTGGTGGTAATAAGTGCTGTGAAGACAAACAGAGAGAGGGAGTAGAGGTTTATTCGTTGTTTGTTTTGTTTGTTTAATATTGATGGTTTAGAAAAGTGGCTCTTCTGTGGCGACATTTGAAAGAAGTGAAGGGGTTAGTCATGTGGATATCCAGGGCAAGAGCATTCCATGGACCAGGAAAAACAATCGTTAAGTGCCTGAGTCAAGGGCTTGCGTGGTGTGCTTTTAAGGAAAGGAAAAACGGCTAGTATGGCTGGAGCAGAGTGAGCACTGGAGAGAACCTTAGAAGATGAGCTAAGAAAGAAAGGGGGGTGGACTTTACTTATGAATGCGAAAGGAACCTTCAGAGGGTTTAGAGCAGATGAGTGATATGACATGGCTTGTATTTTGAAAGGACCACTCTGACTGCACTGGGGAGAATGGACTATAGGGAGGAAGGGTTGAAGCAGGGAGGCCAGGTATAAAGCTACTGTAATAATGTAGGTGGGATTAGCCCATAGTGGTAGCAGTATTGGCAGTGAGAAATCATTTGCTCCTGGATGTATTTCAAAGGCAGAGCCTGGGATTGACTGATGGGCTAGTTGTGACGTGTGAGAGAAAAGGGGAGTCAGTGGTGCCTTATTTTTTTAAAATTCAGATTACCTATAAACACAGCTTTATAAAAACAAACATATTTTAAACCTCTTTGAAATTAATTGGAAGTTACAGATACACATGTACATTTTGATCTCTATTAATAAGTTTGCTCCATCTCTTTGGAACCCATAGAAGGAAAAAGAATTAATTTTACATTTCAAAAAGTCTGTTTATCTCCTTTGGGTCCATTCTGACTGTCACTTTATTGCTCTTAAAAGCATTATGAGATTTGCATAGTTTCTTTCTTTAGGTGTTGCTTTTAAAAAATACATAAGGAAATTTTTTGTATAGTATAAGACTTTGTATTGATCCATTATTGAAAATTTGAGAGAAAAAATGCTTTTATGTAAATTAGAAGAAACAGGTAATTAGAAAAATGCTACAAGTAAATCTCTTTGTGTTCAATTTTAAGCCCATGATATCCAGTTTGTGTCTAAGCAGACCTACATAAAATCTGCAAACAGGTCAGGGGTTCCAGAGCTGACTTTAATGGGAGGCCAAGAAACTCCTAAAATTGAATGTATATTCCTTTTTCTTGGAAGAGAGATCCAATTTTCCATCATATTTACAAAGAGATTCTAAAAGGAAAAAAGTTCAAGAACGACAAAATTGTGTGATAAGGAATTATGCACTAATAGGTGGGACCAAAGCTTTCAACAAAGGGAAATTTTGAAAGATGTTAGAGAGGGTTACTTTAAAAGTGTATCTATAGTAGTCCCCTTTTATCCATGGTTTCAGGTACCCACCTTCAAGTGAGATGCAGAAGAAGACGACCCTCCTTCTGAGGTACCATCAGAAGGTCCATACTAGCTTAACACTACACCACAACGCTTACATCATTCACCTCACTTCATCTCATCGCGCAGACATTGTATCATCCCACATTATCACAAGAAGAAGGGGGAGTATAGTATAGTAAGATATTTTGAGAGAGAGAGAGCCCACCTTCACATAACTTTTACTACAGTAAATTGTTATAATTGTTCTATTATTAGTTATTGTTGTTAATCTCTTACTGTGCCTAATTTATAAATTAAACTTTATCATAGCTATGTATGTATAGGAAAAACATAGAATTTATAGGGTTTGGTACTATCCACAGTTTCATGCATCCAGTGGGGGTCTTGGGACACATCCCCCGCAGATAAGGGGGGAATACTGTGTTTTGTACTTAACCATCTGCAATTTTAAAAATTAATTTTGATGTGGCTAGAAAAAGCTTATCACTTTTCAAATATTTTTAACCTCTGAATGAAAATTGAGCAAATAAAACAATAATTTAAGCTTTTAAAATATTACCTCATCCTAAAATATCTAGAAACATATTTGAGGCATGCTTTAAAATCAGGTGTTGGACCCAGTATTGCCTGTTAATCTACAAAGGTTTTCAAAATCTGTGAGTATTAACATTGGACGTGGACTCGGGTTTTCCAGAAATGTGCGATCAAAACTTTGAAAAATGGGAATCTGTAAACCACAAAATGGAAAAGCTTAATAATTCATATGGCTAGAAAAAATGAATCAATTGTGTAATTAGACATGTCATTGTGCCCTGGCTAATGTATTTAATCTATATAGATGTACTGTAGTGGGACAAGTGATTCAAAAGTATTGTTCCTGGAGATTAAATATGTAGAATTTGTATTCCTTTAGAAATTTAAATATATGTTCTGGCTGAATAGTGAGTTATAGCCATTGGATGATGTGGACCATTCTCATGTCATTATAAAACAAAACAAAACAGTAACAAGTCTAATTGTTTCACTTCGTGTGTGGGAATTTATATTCTCTTCGGTCTCTGGGATAGCATTTAGTGTTCTTATGTTGCAGGATAATAGTTTGACAGTTATAACAGTGAAGTGTCTTTAATACCATATTTATCCCTAAATATATTGTTGCTAATGATTGATACTGGGAAGAATGTAGTTCTATGCCAAATAAAGACCACTGCAGGAAAAAATAATTAGATTATTTCTAAACTGTGTTCCTATTTTGTCTTCCCTTTGCATTGATGTGTATTTGATTTCATGATGACTAAATTTGATGATATTTACATTTTCCAGCATATTTGAATAGTATAAAACTGACTTTCAAATTTGTGATAAGTTCCTGTGGCTTACATCTTTAAAGTTGTTAAAGATGTGTTACTCTTGAAAACAAAGTGGAAATGAAAGTATGAAGGATTCAAAGTTGTCTTTCACTCTAATTTCTACATGGCTAAAATTTCTGAAATAGCAATGTACTTTGAATTGTTGGGTGTTCTTTTCCAGCAATATTGTAGCAAGCAGTGACAATGTCCCAACCAAGTCCACCCTCCTCTTACCACTTCAGTACATATTAGCTCAACTTTGAACTGCCAGCACCTGCATTTCTTTTCTCAGCGGCTTTCTCTGTCCACTGGAGCCTGCTTTACTGCTAGTACAGCAGGCCAGATGTGCCCAGGAAATAATGCTCTGCAGGTGCATAGGGATAGGCTTCCAACAATGACCAGAGTAGACCGCAACCAATGGTCCTCAGGTGGGATAACTTTGACGTGTCTTTTATACACTGGCTACGCCAAAACCTACAGTAGTAACTTACTTAATGGAGCTAACTTTATGGAATTCCTTCCCTTCTCTGCCTTCCTTCTTTAATCCATTACTGATGCCTCCTATAATCATCTCCAGTATAACCTACTTTCACACAAATCTTTGTCTCAGGAAATGCTTCTGGGGAATCCACATTAAGACAAATATAGCTAGCAAATATGATTCCTTCACCTGGAAGGAATCATACATGTATACTCTTTTTGTCTGGTTTCCTTTGCTCTGCATTATGTTTTTGAGATTCATTCAATAGGTTTTTAAAAATTGCCCAAGTAGTATTCCAATTCATAGAAATACTACAATTTGTTTATCCATTCACCTGTTGATAGATATTTGGGTTGCTTCTAGTTTGGGGCTATTATGAAAAAAGCTCTTTGAACTCTTGTAAACAAGCCTTTGTGTGGACCTGTTTTTCCATTTCTTTTAGATAAATACCTAAGCACAGAATTGTAGGTTGTATGATAAAGGTTTGTTTACCTTAAAAAAAAACCAAACTGGTTTACAAAGTGGCTTTATACATTTTATATTCCCACCAACAGTCTATAAGAGTTACAGTTGCCCTATATCTTCCCCAACACTAGGTCTTGTCAGTCTTTTTAATCTTAGTCATTCAGTAGATATGTAATGGTATCTCACTATGATTATAATTTTAATTTGTGTTCCCTCATGACGTTGGGTATCTTTTCAGATGCTTATTGGCTATTTAGATATCTTCTTTTTGTGAAGTGTCTGTTAAAATATTTGCCCATTTTAAAATGATTGAGTTATAGAAGTTCTTTATATATTCTGGATACCAGCCCTTTGTCAATTACAGGTACTGCCAATAATTTCCCTCAGTCTTAGGTGGCCCTTTCATTTTCTTGACAGTGTCTTTGGAAGAGCAAAGTTCAATTTATCATTTATTTTATGGTTAGCACTTTTTGGTGCCCTGCCTAAGAAATCTTTGTTTACTCTTAATTTTCTTCCAGAGGTTTTAGAGTTTGGGCTTTTTTTTTTTTGATCTATGATGCATTTGAAGTTAGTTTTTGTTTGTGGTGTGAAGTAAGAGTTGAAGCATTTTTTTAAGTGGATATACATTTTTTTCCATCATGAAAAGACTATCTTTTCCCCATTGGATTGTCATGACAACTTTACAAAAATTAATTGAACATATATATGGAGTCTACATTGGGACACTATTCTGTTCCATTGATCTACATGTCTATATGTTTTGATTTCATTTTTCTTCATTTTGATATATTTTATGTTTCCTTGTCATTTTTGAACCCTTGGTGTATTTAGAAATATGTTGTTCAATTTCCAAATATTTGTGGATTTTTCAGACATATTTTTGTTATCGATTCTTACTTTAATCCAATTGTAGTCAGAAAATATACTCTACATGATTTCAGCCTCTGACTTACTGAGATTTATTTTGTGGGTCAGCATATGGTTTATTTCAGTGGATGCTTCATATGCACTTGATAAGAATATGTGTTCTGTTGTTTGTTACAGTGTTGTATAATGTCAATTATGTCAAGCTGGTTGATAATATTTAAATATTTTATATCCTTACCATTCTGTGCATACTATTTTTTCCATTACTGATAGAAGAGTGTTGAAGCCTGAAACTATTAATTTTAGTTTTGTCTATTCCTTCTCTCATTTCTACCACTTTTTGCTGCATGTACTTTGAATTTCTATTATTAGGTACACACACATTTAGGATGTTATGTCTTCCTGACAAATTAAGACTTTTTTCATTATAAAATATCCTTCTTTATTCCTGGTAATATTCTGGAATCTTAAGTATACTTACAAAAATTAATAAAGCCACTCTGTCTTTCTTTTGATTAGTGTTTTTATGGTGCACTTTTAAAAAATCCTTTTATCGTTAACCTACCCATGGTTTTAGTTTTGCACTGTGTTCCTTGTAGACAGCCATATATTGGGTGTAGTGGATACTCCAATGCGTCACTCCTATTCCCCTTCAATAAAAGACTTATAGCCCCAGCTTTTCAGAGTGCTATCAGAGGACAGGCTTTAGCTTTCAGCTTTTTCATGGATTACCTCTGCTCCAGAAGTTTGTCTCATCATATCTTTTGAGAAATTATATCTCTGGCTCCAGCTGAAATATCAGGAGACGATAATGCTAAGTTGAGTATTTTGGTTCCTTGTAGAATATGCTTTCTTCTGAATCACCTTTACACTCTACCTTTGTTCTGGTGCTTTCATTAAATTCTATAGGAAATCAAACAATTATCTGCAAGTGTTTAAGAATATTAAGAGGCATTTGTGCTATTAAGCTTCCTCTTCTACGTTAATCAATTAAGTATGGCCTTTATGTGAGTTTTATGTTGTTTGGAGCTGAGAACAGATCATATATGTTAATCTAGGAGGGGTCATATTTTCTGAAAAATACACCAATTCTTTAAGGAATTGATTTGGATGAGGCAGAATCAAATGAAAATATCAGGACTGCATTACAAAATCTTTTGGTAGATTCTCATCAGCAGCCTCAAAACAGCTGTACTTTTAGTTTATTCGTTTATCCACTGAAAGTGTCGGAGAAGAATCCTTATGTAGTATATACAAATTGTTAATTTTCATAGGTAGTCAATTTCCAATTTGATAGCTGAATTGAAAAGGCAAGAAACATTAACTGAATGTATGCTAGGTTCCAATCACTATCCTCAGTATTTTTCATAGCTAACCTACGTAAGTTAGCTCTTTTAATTCTAAAAGTAATGCTGAAATCTATAGATAACAATCATTCATGTATTACTGATGGTAAAACCGAGGTTCAGAGAAGTTGTCTGATTCTGAACAATTTTCCTCTTAAACTATTGTTTTGTTTTTAATTTTTGGACATAATTAAATCCAAGTTGGATATAAACATGTTTTAGGCACTGATTTTCTAGGCACCTAGCAAAAATACTGATATGTCTCTGAGTGTGTATTTTATTTTATTTTCTTGTTGGTAAAGATATATAAACAAATTATAAATAGAGAAGCACTGAGTTTGTATTTGAAGAAAGTGATATAAGTAGTCTATTCTAAATAATGTACATGAACTATTTAACTCTGATGACCTAGATACATTAATGTTGCACAGTAGTATCTGAATTGCTAGCATTTAAAAATGCACTCACTTTTAATTTAAGCCCTTATTCTGAATCAAGGGGTCATGATATAACATTCATGCTAAATACCCACTAGCAATGGCAGAGGTTTGACATAACTAGAGTTGAGACTTGAGGATCTTTTTCTCCCTCAAGGTAACTATTTACTCTAGCACTTGCCTACATGTAAGCACAGGAATGTGTACACAGCACAGTTTGGCCTGAGTAGGGCATAATGTGCAAAATAAAGCAGCAGTCTTTAATGCTCTGAAAACCAGAAAAACCATTATTTTTGGTAATTTTTTTACCTCAAGTGAATAAATTGCATGGAATGACATATTTTACAAAGCATATGTATTTTCACATAAGAACAATTAGTTTATGACATACCACAGATTTAACTGGCAAGCTAATACATGGTTATAATTTTGGCTTAATATTCTGTTGTTCAACCACTGATTAGCTTTCTCTACCCAGAATATGTTTGTCTTTTTTTCTTGCATATTAATGATTTCTCGCTTTATTAGAAATATTTGAAGAGCTCAAGTAATTGTTCAAATACTTAGCTCTTTGTTGCAGTCGTATTTTTTACTTTTAATTTTTTAATTGGCTTTATTTTTTTAAAGTAGTTTAAGATTCACAGCAAAGTTGAAGGGGAGCTCAGAGACTTCCCATATACCCCTGTCCCCACACGTGATAGCCTCTCCCATTATCACCATCCCTTATCAGAGTGGTACATTTGTAAAAATTGATGAACCTACATTGACCTATCATTACCACCCAAAGTTTATAGTTTATATTAGGGTTCACTCTTGGAGTTGTACATTCTATGGGTTTAAACAAATGTGTAATGACATATATCCATCATTATGGTTTCATACAGAGTATTTTCACAGCCCTAAAAATCTGTGTTCTGCCTATCTCTCTCTCTCTCTTCCCCAATGCCTGGCAATCACTGATAATTTTACTGTCTCCATTTTGCCTTTTTGCAGTTATGTTTTTAAAATTTCATTTAATGAGTAATGATTAAGCATGTACAGTGTTCCAAGCATCATACTAGGTGCAGACAACATGGAGGTGAGTGTTTTTAGGAGCTGACACGTTATAGCGGGATAAAAGCAATTTATATCACATGATTGTAATATATAATATAGCATAATATAATATGATATGATATAATATAATGTAATAATAATATGATATAATATGTAAGGTGTATTGCTTTGGTAAGCCTGATGAAGAAATAAAATATTTTGCCTGTAGATAGTATGAGAGGGCATTCTAGTCTATGTCCCTCCACTAGCAGACCCTGCAATATGAGTTTGAGTGCAAATATTTATTTGGGGGGTAGAGAAGTGAGATTGGAAAAGAAGGACAGCCAATAAAGGGGGCTTAGAGGTAATTGTTACACATGGGACTGAAACAGCATAAAAATAAGCTGAGCATTCTCTGAAAGCTGTAACACTAACTGGGAACCTTAATCAAAGCATTCAACCTTGGTTCTAAGATAAAGAACAAAAGATGTGGGGGGGCTCAGACTGAAGACACTTCTTTAGGAAAAGAAGTGATCTTAGTGAGTTCTTTCTCAATATGTATATATTTCAGAATTTTCTTAATCAATCCAAGGCACTTTGAAGACTCAGTTTGAAAATATGAGACCAGTAGGAAGCTTATGCTTTCTCCTAAGAGCATCTTGACTGGGGGCATGTTCTGTGAAGCAAGTGGAGAGCTTTCATTATCTTTTTTGCTTAGGATTTGATGAGAATTTGTGAGGCAGATTGTTGGGGTTGATAAGATAGTCTCCAAAAAATAGCAACATCCTTTCCTACCCAGATCTGAAGCAATTGGATAAATAAATAAAGTGTAAATTTGGAGCTCAAAAGATCAACTTTCATTGATAGTCACTCTCTATTGGGATGTAATTTATTGTGAGAGCCAAATCCATCTGACATTCATACCCCAGAATTAGATTGACTTATCCAATGGTTGGGGCAGTGCACTTCTCCACATGGATAGCCTGCCTAGGGAAGACTGAACAAGGTGAGAAGAATCCCCACTCTTGCAGGGCAAGCTGATTCTTAAATAGAAGGTTGGAACTGAGTTGGACACGCCCAGTTATTCTTCCTACATTTGCTTGTCAGATATGTCACTCTGCTCTGGGGGCAGAGGTAGTGAAGGAGTAGAGAGGGGCTAGGAGTATCTTTAGAATAGATTCTTTTCCTTATGGAAATCAGGGTTTGTGTTGAAGTGGTGGCAAGGGAGGGATGTTCCCTCTTTTACAGGAGTTATATAAAAAAGAGATTAGAGAAGAATTAGATCTAATATTTTTCCCATTAGAAAACACATTTGGGGGTTGTTAGTGTTTAGCACAAAATGAGGAAAATCCTTTATTTTTATAACCACTCATAATGATGACAATATGGGGGAAATCAGAAGAGCTCTTAAACTGAGAATTTTCTATTTGTTTAAAATTTGGTCCTTACATTTAAGACATCACCTTTGTTTTAATTAGTAAGTTTAAAACACAATTTTAGTAATACACTTAACTGAAGTTTAACTTTGCTCCAAATTAAGCCTAATTTAACAGTATCACAGTACTTTTTAATTTAATGTACGCTACTTCATCTTCCAAATTATACTCTGTAGCACATCTAAGCAGCAAGATGCTCACAGTCAAAAAATAGCATGGTCAAATTAGTTGGGGAAACACTGAGTTAAAAATTAAGTTTTACAGATTTCCTCACTATGATTATGGAACTTCTTGAAATATTTAAAAATTTGAATATAAGTTGTGAATCTCCTAGCATTTGCAAAACTTACTTGACTACTGTCCTTTCTTTCACATACTTCATCGGACCGATTTTCCTTGCATCGTGCTTTGGGAAATAGTGTTTTTCAACTTTTAAAATTCTTTCATACATGTTATTTTATTTTGTTATTAAAGTCGTCCTCTCAGGTTGGCCCAATATAAGAACATGAGAAATGAGGATATTGGGGTGTTAGGTTACATCATTGGATCAAAAGACAGGTCTAGAGAAACCTGGGAGTTGAACATGAGTCTTCTGACTCCCATCCCGTTAGCCTTTCCACTGTGGTTATTTGTTATTAAGTAAAAAGTCCACGTATACATGTCAATACAGTCAATAGAAAAGTGAAAAGAAAAAACTGACAAACATTTTAATAATAATATGAGGAAGTTTACATTATTCAAAGTAAATGTTTTAGACATATTTTCTCTTACTGGATAGATGAGTTAGTTTGGAGTCATGCAAAAAAGGATTGAATGACAACATTTTGTGCCAAATGGTTTCCTTGAACCTGAATCCACTTCATTTCTTTGACTTTGAGGTAAGGTGCTGAGGTGGTATCAATATTCTAGAAAATCTCTGGCATGATATGAATAGAAGAATATCACCCTCTCTGATAAATATGAGAAAATTTTCTTTCACTTGATATTTGAAGATGAAGTATTCATTGATATATTTTCTCCATTAACCAGTAGATTACAAACTACTATATAAGAGGTTCTTTATTAAAGATTGTAAGGAAAATAAACATGATCCTGATCCTGATTTCTGAAAAGCTATTTCTTGTGAAACAGGAATAGAATAGCTTGATAATGCAACCTCTCTAAAAGTGATTTTATAACTTCACTGCTAAGGGCTTTACTCTTAAGAGCTTCATCTTCTACTCATTTACGTGACGTTTTATAAGTTGAACATCCCCTTTAGCTGAAGCTACACTGGTGAAATATTTAGCCTAGAGGAAAGATTTTTACTCTTGAACAAATTTTGTGTATCAGCTGATAGCAAAGGATTCTAGTTTCATCTCACTTTTCTTTTTTAACAAGTGTTTTTACTCAGGGTTGCTGTTTACTGGTAGTGGAAAATTGTATGGAAATTCATGGGATTTAAGTCTGTTTCTGAGATGATTTATGTGCAAGTAAATCCTGTAAACCATCACTCCAAAGCATATTTATGGCTTCAAATATCTCTCTGTTTCTACTGCTCTTCAGTAGGCAGGAAGCATCTCATTTTGGATTCAAGTCCCCCAAGAGGGAGAGAAAGTAGTTAATATGAGTTTTTTGAGGATATTTTCTTAAAGTTTGTTTCCATTATCGAAATCTTTTTGAAGCCAAAATACAGACAATTGCATCAGCACGCAATTCTTTATGTTAATTAGTTGAGGAGGACAGTTCCATGCTCTATAAAGCGTTGACTCCACAAAGAGTAGATATAAAGCCAGATCAGTTTTTGTTTGAGAAATCGGAGGTAGAATTTGAAAGTAGAGGAGACTGGGAAAGATGCTCTATATGGATTTGCTTTTTAAGCTGTTTTGGCTTCACTTAGTGCAAATCGTTTTACCTCTCTCAAGTCTCAGATTCCTAATCTGTGAAATAGATGTAATAATACTTACCTCTGAGGGTTATAAAGATTAAATACAATAAAGTTTATAGCATGGTACTTTATACATAGTGGACACTCCATGAATGCTGGCTGCTGTTACTGATTTTAGTTCAGAATATCTTTTAACTTGAGAATCCAAATGTAATGTTAATGACAACACTATGGTGTTTATTTTAAGCTTACCACAGAAGCAAGCAAGTAGGCTTCTGAAGGTCTTGAGCCAAAGTTATTTAAAAATGACTATTCTTTTCACTATCTAAATCTATATGTTCATAAATGCACTTTTAGCCTAAACCAGTAGTTGTCAACCACCTGCGTAGTAGATTTGACAAAGGAGCTAGGGAACTTTAAAAAGATACGGATACTCAGACCCCCACCTCATACAACTTAAATCAGTATCTTGAGAGAGGAGCCCGTGGTATCAGTAGTTTTTAAAAGCTTTTCAAGTAAGAGCAGACATAGATGAGAATCTTTGGCCTACTGTCCATCTGTCCCCAAGACTGATGCATCATTTGCATAAATTGTCTGCAGTATGACAATCAATTTAGGTTAAGGATATGAGTGGAATCTTAGGCTGTGGTGTCTAATCACACTCCCTACACCCTCTCTGCCTGCATTATGAGCAAGATTAGAAACTTGCAATAAAGTCAAGTTTAGAAGAATCTGCTTAATAGACTATTGGGAAGTGCAAAAACTGTAAGAAGACAAGGGAATTTTCAATTGGAGAAACACTGAAAATGGTAGGTTATTGATTACTGATAAGACCTCTAATTTACCATTATTTGAAAAAAAGAAAAAAAACATGATCAACTCTTAACTAAGGCTGACGATGGAAAATTTTAATAGGTAAGAATGAGTAAGCCCTGGGGCTTTTATATGGCTGGCTACTTTCCTTTGATATAAATTACTTGCCTGGAGGCTGATTTGGGGTTTGGTCTACTTAGCCAGAGTAAAAAAAGGAAGAAGCATGTTCCATTACCAGAAGAATTTGGAATTGACCAGCTGCCCAGCTTGGATGATGCAGCCAAAGTCCGCTTTGACTCTGAAGCCCTGGATTTCATCAGTGTTTGTGATCCTAGTTCATATTAACACCCCCCAGGCAGTCAGCAGTAGTGGTGTTCATTTAGGGCATCAATCTTTCTGCCCACGTTGGAGTTATAAATCTGGATGATCATAGGACTCTTGCAGCAGTAATTTCAATGTGGGTAATAAGTGATTTTTTATTCTGTGATTTAGATAGCTGTCATTTTATATAAAACTGGTATATTCTTGATGACTAGAAGAACACATTTCTCTTTGTAGGTACATATGTATTATAGTGAATGTACAGACAGACACATCTAGATAGCATGTGGATTCATCTCTCTGTTTCTAAAAAGCGTAAACCTATTGTCAATATATATCACTCTACCTTCTTATTCCCTTTGCAAAGACTATACACTGGTCACAATATTAGTAGAGAGATACTATGCTATAAATTATATGTGAACTGAGTAAGAAAATCACAACTATTTGCTTTGCTGGAATCGATCCAACAATTAATTATTTTCATCTATAATGTTTTGTCTAGTGAGAAATGAAGGTGTTGGTGCCTAAAGGAAGGACGTGGCATCCTCTGGGATACTAGATAGATTGATATGTGGACTACACTGAGCAAATGATAAACATAAATATGAAAATGTTTTCCAAGATTATAAAATATAATATTAAAAAAACTTTTCATTCTTGGACAATTTAGATTGATTATCTACCTTGACCTAAAAAATATACAAATTACCTGGTTTCTTCTTTCCTTGTTCTTTATATCTGAGTAAACCATTTCTTTTGACACATGGTTTTACATTGTTGGACCTTTGTTGTTTGTGCAGCCTGGTCTCACCAGACTACATCTCCTCTGATGCCTTACTGTAACCCAGTAGAATCCAATACAATATTCAGAATATGTCTCATGTGCTTAATGAATTTGGATTGAATCGAATCATGCCATTCAATGTTTCTCTGGATAAATAGTAGTTTCCTTGCTGTTAATTTCATTTAAAAAAAAGGTTGTTTTCTTGTTAAAATATATGTTCTTATATACAATTGTGTCCTAGATATGTTAAAGGTATTTCATACATTTTGAAGGTATATTCACTTTGATTATTATAGTGGATTGTATTAAGCAGCATAATTTTGTCCATGAAGATCAAGGTAGCTTAGTTTTATTGTATGAACTTTTCTGTGAATAATTTTATGAAAAAATGTTAAAAACAACTTGGAAGAAAAGTAGTGCATGCTGTAACTTTCCTCTGTCCTTAATGAATTTCAAAACAAAACAAAAAAATTTGTGTATTTTTTTGAAGCATCTTTTGATCTAGTTTTGTTTTTGAAAATTAAAGAAATGCTTATTGCTTTTTTTAAAGTTGTTATTGCAAATTACCTTATGTGCAGTCAGTAAAAATTATTTAGACTCAGAATGAGTATTTTGTACATTTGCTTGCTCTTTTCGTATAAATTACTTCGCAAATGCTCATAGTGGTGTATTAATAAATTTAATTTGCTATAATATTTTACCCACTCTTTCCATCTTTGCCTGCTGTTGTCCCTCTTACAACAGAACAAGGAGAGTAAATTGGTATAAAGCTTTTGAAGGACAGTTTGGAGGTCTATACTGAAAGCCTTTAAAAATGCTTATAAATTTTGACTCAGAAATTCTTCATCTCAGAATTTATCCTTAGGTGATAATCAAAAATCTATATAAAGACTAATGTACAAGGACCTTTATTACATCTTTAACATGCAAAAAGACCATGTAAAATGAAAAAGGAAAAAGGTTAAATGTCTAATAACAGAACTGTTAAATAAATAACAGTATATCCATTCTGTGGGATATTATATAATTTTTAAATTTATATTTTCAAAGGGTATTTAATGGCATGAGAAAGTCTTATAGCATAATGTTCCCTGAAAAACCCTGGATCACAGGCTGTTTGTATGACAGGCCCTGGTTATTGGGATGTGGTGGTAGCCGCGCTGTGAGTGTGGCGTTGTGTGTTTCAATACATTCAGGAGGAAATGTACTGAATGTTAAAAGAGATTATTGCTAGCTGGTGGCATTACAAGTAATTAAGAGTTTCTTCCTTATACTTTTCTATGTCTTTTTCAATTTTTTTTAAAGTAAACATGTATATTTTTGCTATTTGGAAGATGTTACAAAAGAAAACTGTGTCACTCTATAGCTCTGGAAAGATAACAACGGATGCCAAAGACCAGCATTTAAAAGCACAGTTTTTCATTAGTAACTGAGAAAACAGAGCCTGCAAGGTGACTGCTCCATAACCGAGACAGCAAATCATCCCAGTCAAACAGAGGAAGATGAAAGTTATTCAGAAGCCTCCACTGACCCCATGCCCAACTCAAAGGCTCTGTGTCAGCTGTTATTCTCGAGTTCAACAGCTTTGGTAGCATCAAATATTTGGTTCAGATCAAATAGTAAAAAAGCTGAGGTAGTAAAGTTTTAAATAACATAATGTGAAAAATAATATGACCATTTCAGAAGCAATTGGCAATAAATATCATGAGGCTTAAGAAGTTTCATATTTTGGGACATTAATTTCAATTCTGAGGATGAATCCTAAGGAAACAATCTTAAATATTGAACAAGTTTTATGTGCAAATGTGTTTAGTGAAGTGTTATTTTCAGTGGAAAATATTAGATGGGAGCTACCTATCTACTAGGAGAATCATTAAATTGGTTATAGCAAGTTTACTTGATGGACTATTGTGCAGATATAAAAAATAAGACAATTTTGAAAATGTTTGAGATATTTTAAGTGAAAAAGCAGAATCTATCAATAAATCTACATAAAGGGTTTTAACAACTTTGCATGAAGGAGCCCTTTATAGAAAAAGGGATGGAATAGGGCTGGCCCGGTGGCTTAGCGGTTAAGTTCGCGGGCTCGTTTGATCACCCCGGGTTCGCAGGTTTGGATCCCGGGCGCAGGCAAACGCCGCGCCTGTCAAGCCATGCGGTGGCGGCGTCCTATATAAAGTAGAGGAGGATGGGCATGGATGTTAGCTCAGGGCCAATCTTCCTCAGCAAAAAAAGAAGAGGATTGGCAATGGATGTTAGCTCAGGGCTGGTCTTCCTCACACACAAGAAAAGAGAAAAGAATGGAATAAAATATGCCAAAATGATTAGTGGTTCTATTTGAAGGTGGATCTATTAGGGTAACTTTTTATTCTACTTTTCTCTATATTCCAAATTTTCTTTTTCTGGGTATCCTTTTATAAGACACCACAAGAATCTACAGAGAGAATGTTTAATTACACATTCTTTGTATGGGGTAGCCAAAGGAATTTTAAGAGCTGATAGATGGAGCATCCAATTCTTGTGTGCTTATTCTGCTGTGATGTTAATCTCACCCATTGACTCTAATCTCTGGTAAAAGTCAATTGCAGACATAGCTTTCTATCAGTGGCCATTTTGGGGATTAAAGGAATTAGGATGCTTTCCAGTAAGGAGTGATTCAGTGAAGGAAAGGGACAATATATATGGGACAACCAGACAAGCTGAACTAATTAAGAGGAAAGAAGGACTTGAAGCCAGTAATGACTAGGCAGGATGTAAGCCCCCAAGAATTCCAAGAGAGACTGAGAAAGATACACGCTCACATTTCATTGGCAAAAGCAAATTTTATTTGTATTTCAAAGGGCAAGGTGATACCAATTGGCATATAATTTATAGTTGTAAAGGGCCGAATTTACTGTGTAAGCCTGGGAGCTCAATAACAATCCAACTGATGTTGAGTAAAATCAAAATGGCCAATCTCCCTTGCCTCTGCCAATTTTCCTTTTACTTCTAATAGTTAGAAGAGGGTTCTAACATCACAGAGATAAGATAATTTATTTCTAAAATTAAGTCATTCACTCAGCAATATTTTCTACCATCTAATATATGCCGGGCACTGTGGATATGTCGATTAGCACAACATACAAAAAGCCCCGCCCTCTTAGGACTTACATCTATTAGAAAGTTAAAATCTCAAAGAAAGAAATCAACAAGAGAACCAGTGAAATACAGACGAGTTCATTGTGTTTAAGTGCCCATTTAGTCACATTCTAGAAAAGAGTAATTATTTTGCAGTGACATTACAGGGACTTTACCAGGTCTGGAAAGATGAAAACATTATCTTTATGCAGCTTTGAGTTATGTTGGATTCTTGCCACCAACTGGGTCATTTAGGATCGAAAATTCTAGAGTTTTAGGGCCCAAATGCAGCCCTATCAATTCTTCTAGCTCACGTAATCTACAGAGTGGCCGGATTGAGAATAACTATCTAGAAAGAATTTACTCCACTCTCTGGTTGGAAAAAATGGACGTAGATGTGGGTAAGAGATGAGCTATGGAGCTAAACAGTGAAAATGCTGGTCTGAATGGATCTTATGATAATTTGATATTTTCCTGTAACATTATTGATTTTATTTATTTCCAAGCCAAATGGTCAGACCGTATGTTTAGAAGTCTCGGCATCGTGCCGAGAATTGGTTCTCCCTGAATCACTGCAATAGACTTATACAGCAACTGAAGTGAAACAAAACACAGAAACACAGAAGCAAAATCCAACGAAGTACCATAGAGATTGTGTGTTTTTTATTACTATTTGGTAACAAAGACTTAACATGGCTTTTATTAGAAAAATGTTGTTTAATAGTAGTCTCGTGATACTTCTGGAAAAAAGATTCAATGGTCAAATGAGTTTGGAAAATCATTTCTTTCATGGAGTTTCATGATGCACATTGGTCCAATAAAGTCTCTAAGACATCCAATGATAAAGAAATCTCTACTTTTGCTTAGCAGAATTTTGTGAAATTTTTTGATTATGAAATCGAGTTTATTTATTTGATATTTTCTTGTTTTGAGAAGCATCAATTATCATCCCATGAATATACTTTGAAATATTACTCTAAAATGATTTGTTTTATACTAAAAGGATAATTATGTTAAGAAGAGAATTTAATTGAAATTCATGAATGGTGCATAAAACAATATTTGGTAGGCACCGACAAAACTGAAAAAATATTTTTGAGGTCTTTGTTATTATTTTTTTCTATTGAAAGTCAAAATGATTCGAAAATAGCGAATAGGTTCCTAGGCTGCATGCGGCTGATAGCAATTTGTTGCA
Source organism: Tapirus indicus (assembly GCA_031878705.1). Taxonomy (NCBI): domain Eukaryota; kingdom Metazoa; phylum Chordata; class Mammalia; order Perissodactyla; family Tapiridae; genus Tapirus; species Tapirus indicus. Next base: position 106,044,614 of record CM062917.1, read on the forward strand.
CAAATTTGCACCGGTAGATAATCAAATTTTTATCACTCATTTCAAACTGATTACACTCTGAAGATGTTCCACTTTTTCCTGACTTTGCATCGAGGCACACATTAGCTGGACAATTGCTTGCAGTTTTTGTTTTCCATTTTCTAGCTTTTAATGCCATTTGAAGATCCAAAAACTTTCAAGGAGCAGCAAAGCAAGAAAGTACTATCCTGTTTGCTAAAGGAAAATAAAACCATTTTCAAGGTATGGTTATTCCTCCAATTTCATGGATGCTAAAATCCATGAATGGGCTCCATCTCAAGGCCATCTTGAGCAGAATTACACTGCTTTGCATCTAATGTTGGATTTCTCCACCTGGGAGAGCATTTCTTATTAAGATGAGCAGCAGCATTTCCCATGATTAGAAAAACTCTGTAATGACTTCGGTTTTAGACACCTGACAGGATATGCTAATACCATCAAAACTGCTTCTCTGAAAGAGTAACAGCATCCTATGGGCAAAATAAAACCAGACTCTGCCTTTTTACTTTGCTGCTAATTAAAATGTTATAATTATAAAGCCAATGAGTAGATTTTTTATCCTGTATAGAATTGTTATCTTTCCTTATTAAAATATCATTAACATTTAAAAACTATTTATATTTTATTTGTGCAGAGAGACCACTTGTTCTAGACTAAAGTTCAAATGAATGGCTGGATAGTGAAGGAAATTAATATCAATAATATACTTTGTTATCTCTAACAATAATCTAATAAAAGAAGTTAGCTTCACAGTAAGACCCGAACAGCTTTTATTTAGAAGAACCAAAGTAAATCTGTTAGAGATATTAGCCATCAAAACCAAACAAAAATTAATTGAATTAATATCTGTCATATTGACATGTATGAATCTTATATTATGGCCTAGGCATTATGATAGATGTTGGGAACATAGAAAGCAATGTCATAGTCCCTCTCCTAAAGAGGTTATAGCCAAGTAGAGGAGAAAGTACAGTGAACAGGCAATTATTCCTCGTCCAGTCTCAGAGAGTAGGAAGGGAATAGCAACTCATGAATGTTTCCAAGGAAGTGAATCTGAATTGAAGTTTTAAAGATGACTGATAGGCAGGCATGGTGAGCTGAAGAGGCAGGACATTCCAGGTAGAATGTACAATATATGCAACAGGGCAGGGTGAGAGGAAGCATGTTGAGTTCTGATGACTGAGATTAGTTAGGAAAAGGCCAGAGTGTAGAGGATTGGCATGGAATGTGGCTGGAGAAGTGGACATGAGCCAGAACACCAGGAACCTTGTATGTCATGCTAAGGAATTGAGAATTTTATCCTGTAGGCAATGAGGGTCATTGTTAAATCTTATTCAGGGATCTTTTAGTTTGGGCTCTATCATGCACATGGTTATGGTTAGAGTGCATTATAGAACTCAGCAATAGAGGGCTTTTTGGGGTTTGAGAGTTGAGCAGTGGTAGAGGTAGAGAGTGGGTGTTGGGGTATGATGGGTATACTACAATGCTAGTAGATGCAGGGAACATTCCTTTTTGTTATTAAGAATAATTCACCATTTGGAATCAAAGATCAGAGGTTTTCTCTGCTTGTTCAAAGAAATAGTGGTGATTCTGCTTGTAGTGAGGCAAGAAAGTGGATGCCTCTGGGACCCAGGACTTAGTCTGGGTGGTACAGATGCCTCCTTTCCTGCTCCTGTCACTCTTTCCTCCTTGATCGACTTGATTAACTTTTTCAATCACATTTCTTTTATGTCTTTCAATTTCTCTTCTTTCCATAATGTAATTTAAATTTTTCCCAAAGTGAAATATACAGCTGATTATGAAATAAAAACTAAAGCTGCCTTGTGCTGAGAGTATATCGCCTTTATTAATCAAATGTTCAGACATTTCCCCCCAATTCATCCTTCATAGAGCTGTCAGATTCTTTCCCCTTAAAATACTTTTTTTCAACCTTCCATATATAGAGAATAAAATCCTTAGTGACCCTTTAATTCCTATATGATGCAATATTATTTCCTGACACATGGCAATAGTTTATTTTTTAAAAAATCATTAATTCTGACTGGGCCCCAAGTTTTCTTAGTAGTCTTGTAATGATTTTTTGGATCCAAGGTTTCTTTAGATATAAGGAACAGAAGTCAACATATTTAAAAAATAAAGATATGAGGTGAGGGGATCTTTGGAAAGGTTTGGGAGTCAGACTTCAAACTCAGGGTCAGGAAGTATTGGCCAGGCACTGTGAGATACAAGAACCAGGAATTGGAAAGTCAGTTGTTGCACTGTTTCTTCCTCCAGGACAGCATGGTCTATTAGTCCTGAACCTCTCCATGTACCTGTTTTAATTCTTCTGTTTTCAAAGACTGGCTCTGTTTAGGTATGAATGGAGGTCCCAATCTGGACTGGATGTAATCTCTTCAGTCAAGACCGCAATAAAAATTAGCTAATGTCTCTGTGATACAATTCCAAAATCACAGGAAAGAAATTCTAACTGGTTCATCTTGAGTCAACTATTAGCCCACTCCCATCATTTAAGCCCAGGGGCCTATGTCAGATGGGCCAGTGCTTACCCCAGGGGAGTGTACAGCAGAATGTCTAAGAAGAGAGAATGGAGAGGTTCTCCAAGGAGGGAATGTGGGGGCAGGAAGAAAATAATTGGCACCTCGGAATCACCAGCTGAGCCTTATACCTGAACTTGCTGCCACTCTCCCACCTTTTTTTCTTTAGAGCATCTAACAAACTTCAACTTAACCTAAGTTCCAATTCTTTAATTTAGATGCTAATGAGCAATGAAATGACCAAACCATGGACATGAATAAGGAAAAGGTAGAGAACAAAGATCTAAGGGGAAAGTCATGAAGAAGATAATGAACCCTTAAATAATCCAGCATTACCTGGCATATCTGTGACCTACTGTCTGCAGGGCAAGAGGACTCACTCTTCTTCCCAAACTATTGGTGTGGTTACAGAGACCTGAATTTTTGCCTGTCAAAGTAGAACAAGCTGAATTAGTTCTATGACTCTTTCCTGGAAACTGCTTGGTACTTAACCTCTCCTCACCCTCTGCCAGCAATTCAGAAGTGGTTATTTGTCTTGTTTCTATTTGTGCTGTTTTATTCTTCTCTTTTCACAAACTGCACCCTTAGTATATTGCTTTTCTTCCTTAGTAAGGGAATATAACTGTCCCTAGAAGCAAATCATGCAAAATTTAACCCTCCACGTCTTTTTATGTGGACAAAAGCTTTCTGGAGTTTCTTTCCTTTCTTTAGTACATGTGTAAGGATGAGGATTTATAGGTACAGGCACATTTTCTTTCTGCTGTGGGTGATCCAGGATTATAACTAGGCATGAAGGATGATGGTCTAGTCTCACCACTTATAACTTTGGGTGAAGTAGCAGTAGAGTTGCTGGGCAGGCAATAGCATCTTGATGCTAAAGTCGTGGCTCAACAACGAAAATAGGCAAACTAATTTTCAATGGATTTAGACAATTGTGGTTTGACATATGGTCTCTTTTCAGGAGCTACATTTCCTAAATGATACCCTTTCCGTTGAACAATTGTCTGCTTCGACATTGGGAGAAAAATAAGGGAAAAGAATTTAATTTGTTTAAAAAGATGATTCACTAACTTAAACCAATGTTTTCTCAAACCCTGGATGCTAGGAGTTCCACACAGGTGTTATCTGAAGCATTAACAGAACACAGGAATGAGGTTGAGTGCCAATTCCCTTTGAACAAAAGGAGCTCCGTAATCTCAAGTGTTTTATAATCTATATTGAACGTGGATCACTATCTTCGACTTGTCAATTCATTGACCTCCTCATTTCTAGTTACCTCCTTTTCGTCTTCACCTCAACAGCCAATTTCCACAGTCGTATCGTGCCCCATAAGTGCTCCATCCTATAATTGCTACCTCAAGAATATAACTTTCTGACCCAAATCTCGTCTCTTTCCAGTGTATTTGTTGAATAACTCTCATGATGCCTATTCTTAGTTCTTTTCAGTTCCTTCCATCCCCTGACTCATTTCCCAGTTCATCAGCCCCCTCCTTTCTTCACCACCCTCGTACTCAGTTTAAATCCCAAGGTCTCTCACATCAAAAACCTCTCACTAATACCATAATTTCCTGGATCAACTCAACTATCTGCTTTATTTGTACCTGTGCCTGGGTAGCACATAGGTCCTAGAGAAAATATTACAATAAAACAGATTATTGCTCCTATAAATTCATGATTTTCAACTTCACATCAACTCTTAATGTTATTCAGCAATCCTGGATATTTCTCTGGCCAACTCTCCCACCTTCCATATTGATATGTCACTCTTCTCAAATCTCTAATGTTCACTGTCCTACTTCCAGTTTGACTCCCTCAGTGTCAGCATATTATTTTACTTTCTATTTATAGAGACAAAAGGAGATAGGAATAGACAAAAGAGAACTGATTCTCAAACTTAGTTGTACTTCTACGCATTTTCCTCTCTTCCTATTACAATGGAAAAATTGGCCCTCTGAGTCCTCCTGGCTAAGACTAAAATAACTCCATCTGTCTTCTCAGAAACTGTATTCTATTTCTCATTTCCTGATTATTCTTTTCAAATTGCTTCCAATTTCCCCCTCTCTATGGGATTATTCCCAGTGACAATTAAGCATGTTCAAATCACCACCATTAAAAACAACAAGAACCCCCCCAAAACAACGAATAAACAACCTATGTAGTATATCTTCTCAAAGGAATTGTCCATACTCACTGCCCAATACTCAATAAGTAGTTGTGAATAAATGAAGAAATTATTTGAAAATATTTGGTAATTTAGCAAAATACTTTGTTCTGAGAAAGATTATCACTGTATAAAAGTTTTAAAACCACTGAATAATTATTTATGGAGGTCCTACTGTACTAAGTGTTGGGGATATAGAATATAGCAGAGTCCTCTCTCTATTCTGATGGGCTTATGGGTCTAGTAGGGAAGACTGGCAAGTAAACAAACATTAACAACACAATTTGATATATGCTATATGAAGGTGTCTGTCTGGGACTGTAGAAGCATGTCCACAGCAACTGAAAATTTAAAATGGAAGCACAACACAGTTTTCATGGAGGAAGGATAAAATTAAGATAAATGTGTTTTTAAGTTAAAATGGAAAAAAGTTCTAAAGAAACTCTAGCATTGTGTGTTCTGTCCACAAATTTTATATAAATTCCATTTTGTGATATCTGTTAGTTGGGGTCAGAAATTGCACAGGGATTTAATTGCAGGCAAAACTCTACTTTAACATCCTCTGCTTGGCCATAAAATCTTTCCAATATCTAAATGAAGTCTATTTTTTTAAGGCACTGGTTCTCTAGTGAGTTTTCCTTCTCTAGTGAGTCCCTAGTGTTGACTCACAGTTAATAAATTCCTTTTTACCAAATACCAAAGCTGGTAAACTTTCTTGTATCAGAACAAACTTCCCAGGAAGAACAATTAGTAACACTGTATTCTAAAATAAACTGAAGCTTTTGGGAGAGTCACCAAATCACGCAGGATTTATGATCTGAAAGAGTGAATATGTGGGCAAAGTCAAATACTGAATGATCAAAATAAAAATAGTATCTTGTGGAAGTTACACATGTATACATGTAGATGTGTTTGTGTGTATGTATGTGTGCATTTGTCTGTGAAGTAGTAATATTTTAAACCAGAAATTATTGCATTAAATGTAAATGGGCTATATACTATAATTAAAAAATATATTGTCAGAATAAATGAAAAGATTAAAATCATTTATATCTTGCTTGTAAGAGGAGTAGTGTAAATTTAAAGTCATGGAAAGGTTGGAAGTAAAATATAAAAGACACTAACCAAAAAAGGCTAATACAGCTATCCAATATCATAAAAAGTAGATTTTAAGCTAAGACACATTCTAGAGATAGAGGGATAATTTATAGTAAAAAAGGGTTAATATATCAGGAAGACATATTCTATAACTGTATGCACCTAATAACATATCTTCAAAGCATATGAAGTAATAACATGTAGGGAGAACTAACCAAATCCATAATCATAGTCTGAGATTTGAACATATTTCTCTCAATAAATGATAGAATAAGCAGACAAAAGATAAGTATGTAGAAGATTTGAAGAATGCAATGAGCAAGTATATAATTGTATTAATAAAAGTTTATACAATATACAAGTTTACTTGCATATATTATATGCAAGTATATAATTATATATTATGTAAATATACACATACATACACACACAAAAATATATATATGTGTGTATGTATGTATGTTATATAACCAACAATGGCAAAACACAATCTTTTCAAGAGCATTTGGAAAATTTGTTAAAATTGACCACATGATGCTGCATATAGTAAGCTTTAAAGAATTCCTAGGAATTGAAATATTACAGACTATGATTTCTGACATTGAATTAAGCTAGAAATTAATAATAAAAGATAAATAAAGATAAAAAATTTATATTAAACAATACTCTTCTAAAAATTTTCATGGTTAAAAAATAAATCATAATGAAATTTACAAAATATTTTAATTGAAAGATAGTGAAACAATACTATTTCAAAACTGTGGGATGCAGCAAATCAAGGCTAAGAGAGGAATTTATAGCCTTAAATGAATATATTCAAAACAAGCTTAAAAGTAACTATTGATCTCAATAAGAACAACAAATTAAGTCTAAAGAAATTAGAAGCAAGAAAATAATATAGTGCAACGATCAATAAAATAGTAAGCAGACCCATAATAGAGAGGACCAACAAAGTCAAAAATTGATTCTTTATAAAGATTATTAAAATTATTAAAGTTCTAGCAAGCTGGGTAAAGAGAGAGAGAGGAAAGAGGTATAAAATTTCAATATCAATATCAGTAATGTGAAAAGAAATATAATTAGAGATTCCACAGACTTTCTAAAGAGTATAAGGGAATATTATGAACAATGTTGTGTTATTAAAATTGAAAACATAGGAGTAAAGAGGAAAATAATTAATCAAAATGAACAAAATATTAATAGCAAACCTATTAAAGTATGAAACTTCCCACAAAGAAAACTTTTAAGCTCAGATGGCTTTACTGGTGAAATATTTCTTCCAGGAATTTTTAGGAAGAAATAATATCAGTTCTATACAATCTCTTCCAAAAACAGAAAAAGAGGAAACACCAACTTAGCATAACCTTGATAATAAAATCTGACAAGGACCTTACAGGAAAGGAAAATTACAGATCAAACTCTTCATGAACATACACGCAAAAATCTTTTAACACAATATTAGCAAACTGAGCACTGGTGGCATATGAAAGGTTATTATATCCAGGAATGAAAACTTTTTATAATTAATTAATTTAATAGACTCAATATATCAAGAGAATAATAGATGCAGAACAGTCATTTGATAATTTCTTTATCCAATCATGATAATAACTCTTGAAAAATTAGGACTAGAAGAGAACTTCCTTAATCTGATAAAGAGTATACACAAAATACAATCTAAAGCAAAAATCATATTGAATTGTGGAACTTGACATTAAATCAAACTTATAAAATGAAGGGATATAGTATACTCTTGGATTGGAAGTCTCCTGATTGCACAAATGTCAGTTCTCCTTAAATTGATACACAGATATCATGCAGTCCTAATCAAAATCTCAGAATCACAACAATTTTATTTTTCTGTAAAATTGACAAGATTAGCCTGAAGTTCATATGGTAGTTAGTACATGTGAGAATAGCCAAGGCAAACTTGAAGACAAAGATCGAAGCTGTAAAACTTATACTGCAGGATATCAAGACTTATCATAAGTTATATTAATCAAAAAGTCTATTATTTATGCAAGGAGAGAAAAATAGACCAATTTACCAGGAAAGCTATCCAGAATAAAGAACCACATAATTTGCAAAAACTTGATTTATGACAGAGGCAGAATTTCAGGGTAGTAGGCAAAGGACAAGCTTTTTAAATAAGTGCTGCTGAGTCAATTTAAAATCCATGTAAAAGATAAATTTTAAATCCTATCTCACACCATATACAAAAGTCAATTCCAAGAAGATTATAGATTTAAATGTGAAAGGTAAAAAATAATCTTCTAAAATTAATCATAAGAGAGCATAGTCGTAAAAAAATCTTCTAAAATTAATCAAAAGAGAGCATATTCACGGCCTTTGGGTATACAAAGATTTCTTAAATAGGACAAAAAAATACCCCACTAAACACTAAGGAAAAGAAAGCTATATTACAGTTTTACAAAACTAAAACTTTTTTTCACCAAAAGTCACCATTATGTGGTAAAAGGAAATCCACAGAGTTCAAAAAGATCATTACAGTATTATGATTGAAAAAGGGAGCTCTTATCCGGAATATATGATGGTCTCCTATAAGTCAATAAGAAAAAGATGGAAAATGAGCAGAAAACTAGGCAAAATACTTGAACAGGTACGTTATAAAAGAGGATATCCAAATGGCCAAAATAACATAGGAAAAGGGGCTAAACTTCATTAGGCCTCAGTTGAACGTAAACTAAATCCATGAGCTCCAACTGCATATTTTCCAGAATGGCTAAAACTAAATGACTGATATTACTCAAATTGGCAAGGTTGTGGGGTAAGTGAAACTCTCATACATTGTGGTGGGAGTGCAGACTGGTACAACTTCTCTGGAAAACTGTTTGATAGCATCTGCTAAAGCTGAACCTAGCCAAACCCTGTGACTCAATTCTAACATATCTGGGTATGTAACCATCAGAAATACATACATTGTTCATTAAAATAATAAAAAAAAGAGTGTTCACAGCATTAGTAGTAATAGACAAAAACCGGAATCTACTCCAATGTTCACAAAAGGCAGAATGGATAAATACATTGTGATATATTAATATAACAATACTATATAGCAATGAATGTGAATGAATTATTTCTACATCCAATAGCAAGGATAAATCTCACAGACATAATGTTTAGTGAAAGAAAGCTGACACAAAAGTATACAAACTGTACTATTCCATTTATGTAAAACTCAAACCCTGGCAAGATAAATCTCTTGCCTTAGAAGTCAGGACACGATTACTGTTGGGAGGAGAGGTAGTGTCTGAGGGGCACAAAAGGGTCTCTGAATTGCTAGTTGTGCTTCACGTCGTGGCTGGGTAGAGTTAGATGGATGTATTTACCCTCCGTACATTTATTGAACAGTACAGTTATGATGTGTGTGCTTTTCTATATAAATATTGTACTTGAATATAAACTTTTAATAAAAAGTTTGGAGATGCCTATAATTTGGAATATTTAGAGTTACGGGGAGTTAATGTGAAAAAAAATCCTGTTATTGTTTTAAGCAAGGGAAAATTTTCCATTAAAAAGCAACAGAGTCTAATAAAAGAGCATGTACTTTGGGACAATGCAGTTTTGAGTTTGGATCCTAAATTTACTGTTTGCTAGCTTTATGACCTTGAATACATTACTTACTTTATCTAATCTTCAGCTTCTAAAAAAAAATGCCTTTAAAGAGTATGTAATATGTATCAATAGACCTGAAACCTTTTCTTTCACTAGAACTTTTTGTGTTTAGCACCACTTAAAGGGTAAAGCCACCACGCTCCCAGGATGGCCTACAGCCAATAGATGTGGCTTTGGTGGTTACTATATTTCTGCCTTTATCCATTTGGAAAAAGCCAATTTAGAAAAATACAAGGCCCTTCTTAGACACAAGCCATAATTACTTTGCTTGCCACGCTTGCTCTTTCCTGGTTAGCTCCTAGGCACGCTAAAACACAGCAGCAACAAACAGACTAATCATTTTCTTATACTGAAGCCTCAGTCAGGAAACTCGTTTATCTCATCTGTGCCAAAAGCAAATATCTTCACAGTCCTCCCTGCTTTGCCTTTTAGGTGACTCAGAACACCTGGTTGCCAATTGCTAGCTGACGATAATTAGCTTTCAATTATCACCAGTTACACTTTCACCTGTTCAATTTGCAAATTCCTGAATTTTTGGCTTGTCCTATTAACAAGTTCTGATCTCTCCGTCTTCTGTACACCTGCTCTGTGAGAATGGGGAAACAGGTCTCCCACTGGGGAATTCCCCCTTCATCTGCCATCCTTTCCAGTTTTATCCATCTGGTGTTAGTTGGTTACACGCTCCGTGAAGAGACATTTGGAGAGACTCAGGTTCTTAGTCTCAATCTCTTATGTTTCCACTTTGTTATAAAATAGTCAAGTCATTCTTTATTTCTGTAAATTAGCTTTAAGAGATAGCCGAAACAATAGCCAGACGATGTAAGGAAAGAGTGAATTTTTAGCAATGGGGCTCTCCCAAATTTCATAATGGATTAAGATTCAGTTAACCAGGAACTGAGATGAAGTTAAAGGAGATAATGCAGTGAGATTTTGAGAGGGAAGAGGAAAAGTATCCTAGTGAGATTTGTTGGTGGTTATATTTGAGGACATTTATGTCAATTAAACAGAATACGGTCAGTAAGTGTCTGATAGGTGGCCTTGGAATAAACATAAATTAAAATGGAATCCTCTAAATATTATGATAACACTGTGCACAAAGCAATATTACAATGTAGGATGTTAAACCTAGTATTAAGTGAACACACAACATTGACATGCATTAAATACCATGACCATAGCTCATATATAACGAATTTAAAAATGACATTGAAAACAAAACATATAACAGAAAATGATTTGCTTGCATCATAGTTTCCTTCACTTTCTATTCAAAATCATTGTTTAAATTATGAAACAAGAATAACAATAAAACCATGACAGAAAGAAAAGTTTTACAAAGAGAAAGAACACATAGTAACTTTCTGAATATTTAATTTTGCGTATTTTCTTATCCTTACCAACATATATTTTATATCATTGTAGCCATAGTTTACAATAAATGCTATACTGTGTTTGTAATTTGTGTGTTTAATGTTTTTCTATGTTTCCATTACTGTAATGAATGCAGATTAGTTCACCAAATACTTTATAATCTAAATCATTCACTTATTTGGGGGCATTTGCCTTGCATCTATCTGTTTCTTAAATTATTGTGAATAAAATTGCAATGGAGATTCTTCTGTTTTTATAATTTTTAGTATGTTTGTCTGGAATTATGTGACAAAGGGTACGATCCAATTCTTATTTGCCTTGCCATGTTGCTGAATTGCCTTTCCAAATATTGTTTATCAATTCATGTTTTCCAATTCCAAATCTCCATTATTAAAATGGTAATGTTTTTAACTTCTTTTACATTTTTTTGTCAGAAGGATGTATTTTTATCTTTTTAATACTGCAAAATAATTCATGCTTAATGAAAAAAATTTATAAAATTAGAAAATTACAGAGAAAAGCAAAACCAAAATTTACCATGATTCTATGACCTGGAAAGTCCCTTAATATTTTGGAATACATTGTTTCAGACTTTTATAGGAAAATAGTTTAAAGCCCCATTATAATGTTGGTATTTTGGAACAATCAATAATAACCACTTCATAGTCTAGTCTCCTCAATTACATTTTGAATTTTTTAGGCATAAGCATCATGCCCTATATTTATTTTGAATCTACACGGTACAAATCCTATCATATGGAAGAAATTCAAACTCTTGAAAAATTGTTGAAGGTCACTTGGAGGCAGGCATTCACGTTTTTAAAAATCCAAATTATTGGGACTACAGACTTATTTTAATATTTTAAGTTTGTGTTATCTCCCAAATATGATTTATTTATATATTTATTCATTCACTCAAGGGACTTCTATAAAGTGGTAAGCAAAATACAAAGAAGGGCATGGCATTCTATTAAGATGGGCCATAGGGTAACCATAAAAGACTTCATTGCAAGAGTAAAACTTCACCTGAATGTTAAAAGACAAGTAGGTCTTCATGAGGCCTAGGCAAGCAAGAGAAGGAAGAGTATTTCAGTAAGAAGGTGCAATATGATCAAAGAGTCAAACATACAAGAGAACCACGATACTGCCGGTAGCTTGATGGGAGGAAGAAGTGTTAAGAAATGAGCCTGGAGAAATAAGCAGGGGCCAGATCAGAGCAGACATGACGTGTCATGCTAATGATGTTCCCAAAGTCATTACAAAGCAGATACTGACTTGGTAATAGGAAAATACCAAACTCATATTGCAGTCAAATAAGTTAGACATTTATTATATCAAACCCCAAATTTCCTATATTCTGGAAAACATTTCATCTAACTAGTCAATATAGACAAGTGTCTATGGAAACTACTTCTTAAAAACTAAATCACATCATCATTGTTTCACATATATGTTCACAATCTAAGCGATGGAAACAGCATGTTTCATGAACATTTCCCTCTTATGGTAAATTCATGAAAAGGCAGTTTTTGGCTTCATCTTAACTAAAATTTAGCCCTCAAGTCTCTAACCACCACTAAATACCTCCACATCTCTTAAAACAGCAGATGCTAACTTTGCAAGTATATATACTAGATGACGACCTATCCCCATACAGATCTTTGTAATTTGAAATTAGCACTCTAATTTTTTTTTAAAAATGGCAATAAATATAAAGAAAACATAAAAAAGACTATATTACTGAGGAATGATAGCTAAACTGAGCTTCCATGAATGGTCAGAGACCAAAAATATACTCAATGCATGGTCAGCAATTTTAAGTGAAGTGGGTTTGTCAGACATGGCTCCAAGCATACGTCAAAACATACACGAGTGATGTCATTTGACTCACAGCAACCATTAATGCTGAGAATGTGCTAGAGCAAGTATAATGGAATTCAGTGTATTCTATTTGTGTTTAAAATTTCATGAATATTACAAATAGCTTGTCTGAAGTCTCTGTAGGGTCCCTCCATCAAGATTTGACATTTTATTTCAGCTGCCAGGAGATGTGTTGTAACAGGCACTATAAGGTAATACTGCAACTTTCTCATCCCGCAGAATTTTGCAGGAAATCTATGCAGGATAGAGAAGAATTTACAGTAATTACTAAATTCTGTAAACTGGGTTTTATTTCTGAGCCTCAGATAAGGAAATCTGAGTTTGTAATTGATTTGATTACTTGATTCCCACTCTATTTTTTCCTGATTTTTAGGATGTTCATTCTCATTGCATAATAGTAGTCTCTGGATTTTTATGCACTTGTACACCACTGAAGTTTTTCATTACAAATACTGAAAAATGTAGTCAATAAGAAAGAAATTATGAAACCTTTGAAGATTCAACATATACCAGGGAGTTTGCTATCTCCATATTTGGATAGTAGGTAACTGCTTGCATTGATAAGCCACTTACATATGAACTGCTGGCTTTAGTGGCTCACTGATTCTGTGATTTATATTTGTGCAATTTGGCACATATTAAGTAGAAAATATACTCTCTTGTATTTGTCTGGAACTTTTAAAATAATATGATTTTTTAATATTTTCATTCACCTGATGAGACTTAAGTGTATTGGCTATTTTCCATTCTTGGTTATTATATCATTATGGTTATCATATTCCTTTCAAAATGAAATCATTAGGAAAGACAGATTATTTCTATCATTTACCTGAGGAGACAAGGAGTGAGGAAAAACTTCAGAAACTCTAGGTCTTTTTCTCACTTCCACTATGACTTCTCATTTCCTGATAATTGATGAGTTTATGTAAACCACTTGTACTTGTTGTTCTCTTAAAAAAAAGATCCTAGAGCTAAAATGGCATCTAGGTGTTGAATAGAAGGGAATCAATTAGTAAAATTATGGTATGTCCATACTATGGAATACCAACTACCTATTGCAAACATTGTAGAATATTTAATGAAGTGTGGCTTCCAGATGTTTCCTTTTGATATGGGAATGTTGACAATGTTCCAGATCTCAACAAATCTATATCTCCCAGCTTTCCCTTATCCCAGGGGGTAGATATGTGAAATAATTTTGGTCAATGAGATGTGAGAAGAAATTTCCAGGTGGGAGCAGATTCAGCTGGCACTCACCATCTATCTTTTCCCTTCATTTCCTGGAACATAGATACAAAGATGAAGGTAGAGCAACAATTTTGCCTTTACAAGACAACAATAATGAGGGTGAAGTCACTTTCTAAGGAGACCATATTTGTGTTGGTATCATGGGCCCATTATAGGAGAATTGCATTACCTATCGTCTCTGAACTTCTTGTTGTGTGAAAAAAGAATCCCTTCTTGGTTAAGCCATTATAGGTTAGGTTTTCTGTTATTTGTAGCCAAGTTCAATTCCTAACTCATATAACAGATACAAATATTTACTATATAGTGCTGAATTTTAAAAAAAGAAATGTGAACTTTTGCTTCTGGCCATAAGGGAATAACTGGTAAGGAATTACTCTCTCCACAGAAAAAGTAGAAAAATGGAAACAAAGTGAAACCGCTATTTCAGACACCAGGCAGCACAGAACTGAGATCCTTGAGAGAAGAGAAACAAATAAGTCAGGACTTACTTTTGACCAGTCTTACAGTCTGGAAGCAATTTCTGGATGGCAGCACAAAAAAGGAGAATGCATGCGGAATCTGTGAAGCTCGCTGATTTATGAAGACAAGGGGTTCTCCAACCAAAAGTTAATAGATATAAACTATATAAAGAAAGAATGTGATACAAATGCAAGAGAAAAATCAATCAGTAGAAACAGTTTAAGAAATGAGTAAGACGATGGAATTTGTCAGACAAAAACATTCAAAAGCTGTTATACTCAATATGCACAAAGATTTTAAAAAATGACGGTATAAAAGAAGTTGGAACTTGTAGAGATGAAAAATACAATGTCCAAAATTAAAATTTCACTAGGTGGGACTAACAGCAGATTATACCCTGCAGAATAAAAGACCAGTGAACATTAAGACACCGATCTTTGTATGTCTCTATAGTTTTTTCTTTTCCAGAATATCATAGAGTTGGAAGCATACAGTATGTAAACTTTTCAGATTGGCTTCTTTCACTCAATAATATGCATTTAAGATTCTTCTATGTCTTTTAATGGCCAGATAGCTCATTTCATTAGAAACCATCTAAGATGAAACACAGAGAATAAAAAGACTGAAAAAAAATTAACAGAGACTCAGTGACCTATGGGACACTATAATGTTTCTTGACATATGCGAAATTGAAGTTACAGAAAGAGTGTAGCCAAAAAAAGGTGTTTGAATAAATAAGGGCCCATAACATTTCAAATTTGATGAAAACCATATCACAGACCCAGGAAGCTCAATGAACCCAAATAGGACACACACACACACACACACACACACACACACACACACACACAGTGATATATCAAAATAGAATAGATGAAAAACTAGAAATCAAGATAAAATGGTAAAAAGCAGCCAGAGAAGAGAGACACACATCTGACAAAGGAATAAGTGTAAGGAAAATCAGAGATTTCTCATCAGAAACTATGCAATACCTCTGACAATGGAATGACATCTTTAAAATGATCAAAGGAAACAAATAATTGTCAATTTAGAATCTGTCAAAAAATCCTTCATAAGTAAAGAATAAAGACTTTTAAAACTCTTTTTTAAAAATGAAGACTTTATTTTTTAGAGCAGTTTTAGGTTCACAGCAAAATTGAAGGGGGAGATACAGAGATTGCCCATATACTCTCACCCCAACCCCCAGCCTCCCCATTATCAACATCCCCCACCAGAGTGGTATATTTGTTACAATTAATGAGTCTACAGTAACATGTTATATTCACCCAAAGTCCATAGTCTAGTTTTATTTTGGTATATTCTATGGTTATATTTGGTATATTCAAATATTTAATGACAAGTATCCATTATCACGGTATCATACAGACTATTTTCACTGATCTAAAAATCCTCTTTGCTCTGCCTGTTCATTCCTACCTCTACCGCAACCTCTGGCAACCATTAATCTTTTTATGTCTCTATAGTTTTTCTTTTCCACAATGTCATTTAGTTGGAAGCACAGAGTATGTAACCTTTTCAGGTTGGCTTCTTTCACTTAGTAATATGTGTTCAAGATTCCTTCATGTCTTTTCATGGTTTGGTAGCTCATTTATTTTTAGTACTGAATAATAGCCCATTGTCTGAATGTACCACAATTTATTTATCAATTCACACACTGAAGAACATCTTGGTTGATTCCAAGTTTTGGCAATTATGA
Source organism: Tapirus indicus (assembly GCA_031878705.1). Lineage (NCBI taxonomy): Eukaryota > Metazoa > Chordata > Mammalia > Perissodactyla > Tapiridae > Tapirus > Tapirus indicus. The sequence goes on from CM062917.1 coordinate 106,060,737, forward strand.
ATAAAGCTGCTATAAGCATCTGTGTGCAGGTTTTTATGTAGACGTAAGTTTTCAACTCCTTTGGATAAACACCAAAGAGAGCAATGTCTGGATTGTTTGGGAAGAGTATGTTTATGTTAGAAACCACCATACTGTCTTCACAAGTGTATGATTTTGCATTCCCACTAGAAATGAATGGGAGTTCCTGTTACTCCACATCCTCACCAGTATTTGGTGTTGTCAGTGTTCCAGATTTTGGCCATTCTAATAGATGTGTAGTGGTATCTCATTGTTACTTTAATTTGTACTTCCCTGATGACATATCATGTAAAGCATCTTTTCAGATGCTTATTTGCCATCTATATATCTGTTTGGTAAGGTGTCTGTTAACTTCTTGGCCCATTTCTTAATGGAATTGCTTTCATATTGTTGTTTTAAGAGTTCTTTGTATATATATATATATATATATATATATATATATATTTTTTTTTTTTTGTGAGGAAGACCAGCCCTGAGCTAACATCCATTGCTAATCCTCCTCTTTTTGCTGAGGAAGACTGGCCCTGGGCTAACATCCGTGCCCATCTTTCTCTACTTTATATGGGACGCCGCCACAGCATGGCTGACAAGCAGTGCGTCGGCGGGCGCCTGGGATCCGAACCGGCGAACCCTGGGCTGCCAAGCGCGGACGAAACCGCTGCGCCACCGGGCGGCCCTCTTTGTATATTTTGAATAACAGTCCTTTATCACAAGAGCCTTTTGCAAATGTATACATATTTATTTATTTTTGGTGAGGAAGATTAGCCCTGAGCTAACATCTGTGCCCATCTTCCTCTATTTTATATGTGGGACGCCTGCCACAGCATGGCTTGATAAGCAGTGCATAGGCCCATGCCCGGGATCCCAACCTGCAAACCCCCGGCCACCAAAGTAGGGCACATGAACTTAACATCTATGCCACCAGGCTGGCCCCATAAATATTTTCTTTTGAATAGTTACCAGTTTTCTTCTCAACATTATTCTTTATTTTATATATTTTTCAAATGAACTCATGTTGACTTCATAAATAGAAAAAAATATTAAAATAGAATATAAACAATTGAGTTTTCAGGGCTGAAATATATGCATTAGGTTTTGACCTATTTGGCAGGTTTATCAACATGAATCCAAGCTATTTCCTCTCGTATTTTTTATACAGATATCCTAACCATTTACAAAAAAAAAAAAAAAATCAAACTTTGTTCCCTTAGCCCTGAACACTCTGTAAAAACTATCAATTTTTATAATGTCAAAATGACAGCATTAGTTGTCAACTGAAATGTAAATAAGACTTGATTCGATTTAACAGAATGATAGAGTGTTTAGAAAAATCTGACATTTATATATATATATAATTTATATATTTATATATATATCTTTATATATATATATATGTCATTTATATATCTTACACCCAAGATCTAGTGTTTCCAGAAAATCATCTATAGAGAACATATTTTAGTTCATTTCACACTGTGTTAATTGTGTAACACACTGTAACCATTACCTTTTACCAAATACAATTACTCTTCTAATGAAAACTGATGAATTTAACAAGAAATTATTAGATCTGTTTGATCTAAGCATGAACAAGTGGTTGATGGGAAGTGCTTCCTAATGAATATTTCATTCCCTTTACCACTCCCTCCTTCAATTTTGTAATTGAACTACATGTCTCAATTTAGTTAAATAAAGAAATAATAACATATTTAGTGTACAAACTACCATAATACGTAATATTACCTATAAGGAATTGTGTCTCTATTTCAGACCAGAGAAGATACTGCCCTCTTGACTGCTTCTGCTATTTGCTTTTATTTCATCCAGTATGTGAAGGCAAATATTTGGAAGTTATTTTTTTCTTTAAAAAGTTTTCTTCTTCCTTAGTTTTCTGCCTTCCAAGTACTTTTGAAATATATTCATATATTCTCTTCTCTCTTTGTCACTGTTTATGCAAACCACCATTATTTCTGTGATCCCAATTTGCTGCTTCCATTTCTTCCTTCCTATTTTCCTAATAGGAAATTGGAAGAAATCTCTGTAAAAATGCTCAAATTCTGACTGAAATGTTTCAGTGGTCTCCCATTGTCTTTAGAATAAGGTGCTGATACCTTAGAATAGTCTAAGAAGTCCTGTGGGATCTGTTTTCTATTTACTTCTCAGTGCCATCTTCCCTGTGTCATCTGGTGCTCTGGTAATATTGGACAGTTTGTTGCTCTTCAAACATTTCCTGATGTTCCTATAGGCTTGCCTCTTAATATTCAATTTTGTCTGCTTCAGTGGTCATCTCCGGAGTTTCTCTGCCCCCTGCCCCACTTAGTAAATTTCCATTCATTTCAAGAAGCAAATTTAAACATTTTTTCTCAGTAGGAGGGCAAGATGTCAAAGTGTGTCATAAGCATAAACTTCATCCTAAGAATGCTGTAAAATGATCTATTTTTGAACCCATTCTCCATATCAATTTCCCATTACTCTATTTCTACCATGTTTACAAACAGAGCCTTCAAAGAATTTATAATAAAGAGGAGTGCAGGTCAATACCCCACCCATATTTCTTCCTTCTTACCTCTTCAGTGAACACCAGAAATGCAAAGAATTAACAAAACTCCAGGAGCAGTCCTCAACCCATTATGGAGGAATGTTGATGTATAAATACCACAGCTTCTTCACCCCCAGGCTGGGATATATGTGAGGTGTTCCTCAAAGAGATTAAGATCCTGTTACTCACAGTGGTAACTTGCCAGATAATTCACCCTTTATTGGTTCTCTTTCCTCCCCTCTCACACTGCCTCAACTCATTTCTTGGGATCATCTCCAAAGTAAACTACTTGCACTAAAATCTTTGTTTAACAGTCTACTTCTGGGAGAACACATACTAGGAAAGATATTGGTATAATACCACTTTGCATTAAATTGTTTTTGCATGTTGTAATCTGTTAATATTAAGCTTTGCTAATCAGCATATCTTAGGAGTTTCAAAGTAAATAATGATAGCATCTACGGAAGCATACAAACTTATGTATAGTTCATATATAAGGATACAAACTGGGAGTATATAAATTCCATTCAAAATCAAATAAATGAAAGTAGTTTGAAGGTTAAAGAATAGCATAAAATAAACCAAGGATGGTGATGTAAAACCAGTCACAATCTATGGGTCTCTTGGCATTATTTGACCTACAAGATTCTTCTGTTAGCACTGGAAAAACATCCCTGAGTCAATCTTGGCACCAAAATATCTCTTAGAGCTACACGTGTTCTTATAATCCTGTAACATAATGTTAGGCTTTGGCTAAATTTTAGGTTTGGTTTTGTTACTAATTTCTGCCATTTATTCTATAATAAAAATTTAGAGCCAACCCTAATGGCCTGGTGGTTAAAGCTTGGTGCGCTCCACTTTGGTGGCCCGGGTTTGGCTCCTGGGCATGGAACCACACAGCTCGTCTGTCAGTAGCCATGCTGTGGTGGCAGCTCACATAGAAGAACTAGAAGGACTTACAACTAGAACATAGAACTATGTATTGGGGTTTGAGGAGGAAAAAAAAAGAGGAAAATTGGCAACAGATGTTAGCTCAGGGTGACTCTCCCAGCAAAAAAACAAAAGCAGAGAACTATTAAAAATTTATTATATCAGAATATAGTAAATCAAAAAGCAAAAGAAAATAAAGACTATAGCACTCATCATTTACTCCTAAAAGACATCACTATTAAAAGTCTGACATCGCTTTCCATACAATTTTCCATATATGAACAGGTTTATATAAACCTAGGCTAACACTGTTTACACCATTTTGTGAGCTCCCTTTCCCACTAAATAGATCCTGAATTTTTCCATATCATTAAATATTATTCTGCAAAATTACTTTTATTGGCTATAGGATACTCCATTTAAGATGTTTTTGTTTGGTTTGCTAATATGTGACACATTTATAAATCCTTAAATTTTGTAAACTGATACTGGTTATAGGGCATATTCATGGTAATCATATTTTGAGTCACAGAATCCTGGGAAATTTTACCACTGGCATCAGAGAATCAAATAATTCAATGTCTTAAACCTACTTCAAATGTCTCTACTCAAATTTTATTTTGTTAGAGATCCTTTTCCTATATAAGACACCTTCCCAACTTTCACTCTCATTTCAAAACGAACCATCCCTCTTATTCTGCTTCCCCTCACAACACATATTACTACCTCACTTATTGCATGGTTATTCATTTTTTATGTTTTTTGTCCATCTCCCCAGTAGACTTTAAGAACAATGAAAATGAGTCCAGTGCCTAGCATGTAGTGGGTGTTTAACAAAATTTTGAGAAATAAATAAATAAGTGCAACTTGAAAAAGGCCTTTTCCACATTGTATAATCTCTAATTCTAGTTATTGCCTCTCATTAGCATAAGAACCAACTTTCCAAAATAATCAATAGGTTATATCTTTTCTTCAGCTTGGAGATTTTTGTCCACAGGTTGCTCAGCTGCTAATTTTTCTGTGGGTTCTTGGACTATATTGATATATATCATCTGCTCATTTGCACTGGAAAAATCGCAATATGAAACTGGATGCTCTCAACACCAAGGAGGAAAGGACTGACCTCTAAATGTGGGGTGTAAAGTCTAAGATCTACATAAGTTATCTCAAAGCCCAGCATCAAAGTTAGGTTATACATGGAACCATTACAACGATTACAAGAGTAACTGTAAATTATTTCTTTTTTTTGGGAGGAAGACCAGCCCTGAGCTAACATCCGTCGCCAATCTTCCTCTTTTTGCCGAGGAAGACTGGCCCTGGGCTAACATCCATACCCATCTTCCTCTACTTTATATGGGACGCCACCATGGCATGGCTGACAAGCAGTGCATCGGCGGGCGCCCGGGATCCGAACCTGCGAACCCTGTGCTGCCAAGCGCGGACTAAACCGCTGCGCCACTGGGCGGCCCCTGTAAATTATTTCTTGATAGGTGTCTAGTATCTATTATATGTTAAAGTCTATACCAAGTGGAATATCTTTCTGGTAGAAATATGTGCATAAACATTTTAGGGCTGTAACACATTCATTATTTTCACTTAGATTTTGGTATTTTAAAGATGGTCGCCTGATTTGGAGTAAAGGAGTAGAAGGAATTTTTCACGTACTCACATTTTGGTTGCTTTAAAAAATTGATTTCCCTTTGCTTGCTGCTTTTGGGGACAATGATAAGTGAGAGGTGGAACTATCTCTTTCCACTGTTAAGCTCAGGCAGCAGGGTAGCATAAGACAGGGAATTCCATCACGTTGCTGCCGCTGATGAGAACAGGTCTTTTTTTTTTTAATTAAAAAATTTGCTTTTTGGTGAGGGAGATTGGCCCTGAGCTAACATCGGTGCCCATCTTCCTCTATTTTATGCGTGAGATGCTGCCACAGCATGGCTTGACGAGCAGTGGGTAGAGCCGCACCTGGATCTGAACCTGTGAACCCTGGGCGAACTTAACCATTATGCCACTGGGGCAGCCCCAGAACAGGTCTTGACACCTGAGAGTCGATTATTATCTTAGCTCTGTAATTACAAATGTTGTTTAGCAAGAAATTATTCGTCTGTCTTTAGAATCAGTTTTGGTAGTTGACTCTACAACCTTTGGAGTTGAGTCAATTCACCCAGCAGATTTATTAGAATCTATAGAAAAAGGAAAAGGTCCCTTGATTAAAATTAGCTTGTCATTAATGCAACCAACTCCCTTTCTTGTTCCAGAAAAGCAATTTTCAAAGACTATATAACATCTAGAAAGAAAAATAAAACAATATACATTTAGATTGCAAAAACAGAGAAAAATACTTTATTGTGTTTGTTACACTTTGGAAATTATTTTTGGTACCTTTTTGATGCTAGCATGACTCAACTCCTATACTTGCATTTGGAGGATGAATGCCTCAGATTATCCAACCTCAGTAAATATAAAGCAACAAACAAACAAAAAGCAAAGAAAAACATTGATAATTTGTTTTATTAAAAATTGAGTAATTTACATTTGAGCCAAAAAAAGTCACATCCACTAATTTAAAAGATAAGCCAGAGGCTGGAAAAGAAATTTGCAATGCATGGGACCGTCACAACACTGAGACCCGAAATATATAAAGATTCTTACATTCAGCAAGAGAAAACCCCAAAGAAAAATAGGCAAAAGATATAAAGAGACAATCTAAAGAAGAGGAAACTTGTATGTCCAATAAACATATGAAAAAGTGTGTATCCTCAATAGTAAACAGGAAAATGAAAATAAGACATTAGTGAGACACTTTTTAAACTCCAATAAAAGTCTGACAGTTTCAAATGTTGACAAGTATGTGAAAAAATAGTAGCTCTCATGAGCTATGTCAATATAGATTAGTACAATCTCAATGGAAAGCAATTTGGCAATATCTAATATAATCGAGGGTACAGAAAACATGCAATCCAGTAATTCTACCCCTAGTCGTACATGCTGGAGAAAATCTTTCAAAAACAGCCTGCCAACCACCAACACATGAATAGGTCCAACCTATGGGTCCACTCATATTTGTCTGATATGTGAAGGCAGCTATCACACAAATCAACCCAGACCAGAAGAACTGTGAGAATTAATAAATATGGTTTCAAGCCACTAATGTATGGAGTAATTTGTTTCACATCAAAAAGGCTAGCATAGCCACTCACATCTTTGCTACATAAGAATATAATACATACAAATACACTAAAAAATAGGATCATAATGCCATTATGAAACAATAATATAGAATAATATTTTTCCCTTATGGGGCAAGACATTTGTTTTTGTTATTCTCTCTATTGCTAAAGAAAACCAGAAAAATAAGAGAAAAGTATACTTCCCTTCCCATTTGAAAACAGTAGCTGAGTCTTTTGTGTCCTGAATCTGAGCTCTCCTACATCAGATGATCTTTGGGGACCTTGGTATTTTGTGATCACAAAGAGAATTTGCTTTGTCCTTATCCATTGAGAGAAGCTAGTTCTTCAAGTTGAAGTGGCTGAGTGCCCAGAACTAGAAGGAAAATAAAATTGTGTTAGTTTAGGTTATCCCAGAAGCAGACACAGAGAAAAAGGTCTGAGTGCCAGAAATTCATTTGGGAAGTGCAGAAAATAATAAGGGAGAGGAGACGTGATGCAGGGAAGAGAAGGAGACAAATAAAAGGTACATTATTCACCTGCTCCTACTGAGGCAACTGGAGCCCAATCCTGTAAGGAAACTAAGAAGGGATGGAAAACACTTGGTTCAAAATCATCTCCACATGCCCTCTCACCTCCCACAGAGGGGTGAGGGAGCTGGGGTACTTACACACCAACTCCAAAGAGTTGAGACCTGTTGGTGGCAGGGTGATGTTGATTCCCTGGAATTTCCAGACTGCTACATGGGAGAAAGGCCTTTCCTGGCTCTGGGGGGGGGGGGGGGAACCCAAATCTCTTAGGAATAGAGGAGTTCTTCAGGGAACAATGAAAGGTCCAAGAGATACGGGCAGGGCCTGATGACGTCTGCTCCGGGGATCTTCCCGTAACTGGGCAAAGGAGAAGGGTGATTGATTTGGAAGTTTCAGAGACTGGTGTAGTTGCCCAGAAGTTGGGAAGTGGGGACTGGGATGGCTCAGGTTATTCTGAATGGAGACTTCAGGGCAGAACAGAGGCTGATTCTGTGTTTGCTCTGCTGGACCCTCAGACCACCAGGCTCTCAAGGGTTCACATGCTGCAGGGAGTAGGCCTTAAGGAAGCCAGGTATAGCAAAAGGAGGAACAGCAATTTAAACCTTGTAAGCTCTTAGAGACTTGTGTATTGCAGGGAGTGGAATGCCTCACTGACAAATATAATTAAGATAAGGTTTTTGCCTCATTGGCAAGTGAGGCATAGGTTCTGAGTGATTTCGAAAAATAAAGCTATATAAGATTTCCTGCACCTAAGTAATATGGAACAAATTAATACGTGCAATGCATAAGATTAATATTCTTTATATTATTATACTGTATTATAACCAGTCTCCTATTGTTGGACATCAATGTATTTTGAACAAAATCAAGATGATCATCCTTGAATTTTATCTGTGTGAGGCTGCCTGAGTATTTCCTCAGGAGAAACCCCTGAATGTGAAATTCTGGATTAAAAAGTATGCACAGTTTGAATTTTAAAATATATTACAGGGGCTGGTCCTGTAGTGTAGTGGTTAAGTTTGTGTGCTCCGCTTGGGTGGCCCGGGGTTTGTAGGTTTGGATCCTGGGCGCGGAACTATGCATCATTTATCAAGCCATGCTGTGGCAGGCATCCCACATAAAATAGAGGAAGATTGGCACAGATGTTAGCTCAGGGCCAATCTTCATCAGCAAAAAGAGGAGGATTGGCAACAGATGTTAGCTCAGGGCTAATCTTCCCCCCCACTATACATATATATATAATTATATATTATATTATATATTATATATCCATTCTGAAAGACATATATCCATTCTGAAAGACAATTTTGCAAAATTGTCTTTCAAAATGGATATATTGATTTGTACATAGTTCTACAATGTACTTGGGGTTTTAATGATGCAAAAGCAGCATTTCAAAGCATATCTTTTAACTACATACAACTATTCCTAGTTCCCTTGTCTTAATCTCTTATTGCACAAAACAACAGAAAATCATGAATTATCAGCACAAGTGTATCAACTGGTGCCAAATTATTCTTAATTAGACTAGTTGATATTCTTCCCACTTTTGAGATATTTCTGGGAACTTTGAAAGAAATTTTTTTTGTTGATATCTAATTTATCCAAGCTCGTTTGCTAAATTTGCTTGTTTTTGCCTAATTTTAAATTTAGGTTTGATTTAATGTCAGAGAGTTACTAGAATTCTAGTTCTGTGACTCATTTTTCCATTTTTATTCTTTGTTATCTTATTACTTATTTAGTTTGCATAATAGAGACCTGATAAACAGAATTCCATGTATGTTATAAATACCACTTGGTTGATTTACAACACTTGAAACTCCGAATATGTAAGAGGAAAATGAGAGAGATTGCATTTTTGATGAGATTAGAGTCTCAGCAAGAAGTAATATTAAAATTGGCTTTCAGAATATACTCAAGCATTTGTCCAGTTATCTTTAATTGATCTGCTATGAAAATGAGAGCGCAAATTATAGATGAAATTGCAATGCATTACAAATCAAAGAAGAGGATAAAATAAAGCAATAAAATAGGACGGGGAATTTTTTTTTCATTTGGGCACTCATGGGGTACTTAGTATTTTTCAATATTGCTAGTGAGGCAAAAAAAAAGTCCAACAGCTTAAAATGAACTTAGACTTTAAAATGAAATTAAAAAGTTTTCACAATTTTGGTTACTTTTCATTCAAAATGAGAGCTCGATGACAGGCTGCTTGTTACTGCCTTGTCTGACAGCCTGGAGAAACGATTCACTCAGGCAGCATGGCTGAAGGGCTAATTATGGCAAGGATGGGAGAGAGGGGATAGAGATTAATGAGCCTGAATCTCCCCAGTGCTGATACTCTCTACTCTCTGTTACTGAGTTAGGCTTATAAAGATACCCATTTCTTTCATAGCCAGAAATGCTCAGAAAGCAGTTAGGACCATGGACTTGGGCTCACAGAGATTGAACCTCATCTGTCTTATTAGTTAAACTGCAAGTTCTTTCATCTCCTTAAGCCTCTGTTTCCTTGTTTGTAAAATTGGAAAAATAATAGCAATCTCATTGGGTAACTGTGAGGATTAACAAACACAAAAATGTGTACAATGTCTAGGTTTGTATGTAGCATATATTAAGTCTCAAAGGAGAGCTATCATATTTTAATTTGCTGGTTTTGCTACTATTCCTATTACTACTATTATTATCATTATTGTAATGTTTTACTTTGGGGATTAAATCATTGACGAGAGTTGAAGGTAGCATTCCACAGGATTCAACTGTCCTACAAATCACACTTCAAGATGAATTCCAAATGATTCCTTTTACTATTGTCAGTAGAATGGGCTTTCTCTTAGGTCTTTTGAAGTGGGATTCTCACTAAGAATTCTTACTAAGATTCTTATTAGTCTGTGTCATTGTCCAGACACTTAGTACACTAATGTGAGCATTTATAGAATTCATTCTTGAGAATAGCAGTAACATAAAATAGTTCAGTGTTTACCAAACTAGATGATGCTCAAAATCACCTGGGGGGATTTGAAGGCATGCAGAAGTTGAGGTCCCAACCCAGACCTTCTGAATTAGAGTTCCCAGGTGGGTTATCTGTATGAGAGGGAGTGCCTCTGATGGTCAGACTCATGTAGCAACTTCTGCTGTATTTGAAGATTAATTTTTAGAAATGTTATGCCTTTAGTAAAATGGAGTAAAATACACTCTCCCCATTCTTATGGCACTTAACATTGTGCTAGATTTGAGGATTAATTTTCAGAAATACTATGAGGAGCAAATATGTTCTCCCTCTTCCCTTTCACTTTTCTAACAATGTAGACCTTAGAGTTATTCTAGTCTTGTTCCCTCCATATGCAAGGATCCTGGCACTCGACTCATTCAGCAAAGGGAGAAGTTCAATGACTTTTCTATCCATTGGTGTTTCTTCATGCAAACCACCTCTCTCTTCAGACTAGGTTTGCAAAATTAAATGCCTACAAGGACCAAGCAGGTAGCATATATGAGTGAAGCAGGTAGGGACTCTTACAAAATGGTGTTCCTAATTGATTAAGTTGAATTCTTCCTGTATCATTTTATTTACAGGTTATATAAGTTGTGATAGTCTTTACTTCTCAGAAGGTGTATGTATTCTTTCAGCTTTCTTGAAAGCCATGGTCCTCTTGGTAGAGTTGTCTTTTATTTTAAAATTTTGATAGAGAGATGAGTCCAACAAATATTTCATTTTTCTCTTAACTCTACTTTAAGAAAATTGACTGTGCAGGTGTGATGATAAATGGCAGCTGACACTGGGCTTCAGTATCTGGATCCAACAGGGAGAAGTGAGGATGATTATGAATGGAAGAACTCATTTACTATCTCAGGAGAATGGCCATTCCTTAGCTTACCATTGCAATGTAGGAATAAAGACCCAATGTTTCTGGATATTTTTTTCAAGAGGTCTCCATATTTTTAAGAATTAAAAACATATTGTTGGCCTACGTGGTTCAGGCCAATCAAAACACACCTGTGGGATAAGATATGGCCCATCTTGTACCTTCCAATAACCTCCATTCTAGGCCTTGAATTATTTCAAACATAAAAAATAACTATGGATACTTGGCATTAACTCACAGTGATGACATGCATTATTTTTCTATGTGTAATCAAAAATAAGATTTTAAATTTTGAATTCTATGCAACTTTTAAATTATGCTTTTTAACATTTGGATAAAATAGTCACTCTAACATAGAGTCACAGGTATGTCAGTTGGAAGTGTTCTTAGAGAAATGTTTATCTACTCATTTTGAAGATGAAGAAGCAAATTGAATTGTTAAAAGTCATTCTACCACTAGTTAGTGGTAGAGTCAGGATTTGAACACAGAATTCCTGATATCACTCCAATACTTGCTCTACCATTTTACCATTGTGCTTTCAATTTATTAGTTTGTTTATTATAAGGCATGGGAAATAAGATTGAATAGGTAATTCAAATTTATCAAATTTCTCCATTGATCTATTCCATAAAGCAAGACACATGGGTATTTGACACTTCAGACTTTGGCAAAATTAAAAAGTGACCTTCTAAATGTATGCTTTGTCATGATACTTCAACATAACTTAGAATAAGTGATAGCAGAAGTAAAATTGGCAAACTGATGCCTTATTCTAAACATTACCAAAGAACTAGTTTTCTATTTAATTGATTATATTGGCCATATGTTCATCATTGGATAGTAAAGCCTCATGAATTGGGAAGTAAAGCATACACTGTACTACTTTTATTATTCTTAATTTTCTCCTGGAATTCATTGAGAGTGAGCTTTCCTTGAGTCTTGTTTTGTGTCTTTTTTTGACCTTGTTCAGCACATTTGTTATAACTAGTAAATTTCAGACAATTTTCCAATAGAATTCAGATCTTCTAACTCAACTATATTTAGGAAATAAAAGGTGATAATGCAGCTATTTAGTTTCTGTTCAGAATCCACTATTTCTTGGTGCTGAAAGATGCAGCCCAATTCCATTTGCAGTGTTTATTACCTCTCAGAATCTGTGAGCAAGCATCTTTCCTGGTCCTTTTACTTGTCTGTCTTGTCTATTGGCTATCTATTTTCCATTGTTGTCCCAGGTTGGCTGCCAACGGTACATTTCTCAGCCACTTAATAACTTTACTTAGACAGATTTATAAGAGGCCAAGTGCTGTCAAGTCCCTGAGATGTATAGATTGAGGCTTCCTTCCTCTCCTCCACCCCTTCCAACTTTACAGTAAAAGTCTGTCTCCTTAATAGCACTTTGGTCTTAATAGAGTGTGTCTCTCAGGGTCTGTCATCAGCTGCATTGTTAGAGCATGGCTCGTGCTCATCTCTTCTGAGCTGGACTGCAGTTAAATAGGAGCAATTTATTTCTGCTGTTGTCAATATCACATTTCATGAACCTGAAACTCGTTACATTTTTTTTTTTTTCAAATTACCTTGCTTGGTTTTGTAAGGGCATTTCATATTTGCCACAGATCATTCTTTTAGATTTGAAAAGAACGGAAACTTTTTGTTACACTTCTGATTGGTATAATAGGGTGCCCTATAGGCTAAGGGTGGGCAGGAGAAGACACTGCCACACTCAGTCACAAGGATATTGGTTGTGGAGCTTCTAGCTCGCTGTGTAAAAGAAGAAGGAAGAGCCTCTTGCATTAAGAAGTTTATAGTAGTATATTCTTTTCAAAACATTTTTTCAAACGGAATTTATAAAAGAATATCTGAGGGGAAGCACTGAGTATTATAAAGGACAATGTCTTAGTGGACATGGCAATACTGGACCCAAATCTGTAAATATTTACCCAGTGTCCATAAATAAAGGTTTATGGGAACACAGCCACACTCTTGTTTACTTATTAGGTCTGTGGCAGGTTTCATGCTACAACAGCAGTGTTGAGTAGTTGCCACAGAGACTGTTTAGCCCAAAAAGCCTAAAATACACACTTTCTGGGTTTTTGTGGAAAAAGGTTGCCAATCCCTGTTCTAAAGCACAATGCTAGGCAAACGGGCATATTTTTTCCTTTCTTCTCCATACTGCTACTTAGAGGAAACTTATAACAGCTACAAAGTCAGGGCTGGCTCTCTGCCCAGAGAGAGTTGCGTAAATGAAATGATTTAAGGATACAGCAAAGTTTCGTCTACCCACCAATATCTCACTCAGTGTTCTGTCAAGATACGACTCTTTTATTCTTGTCTGATTTTGAGTCATTCCTTGAGTTCAATGATCCAGAGGTGATGGAGAGGGTCATTATTTATAGAAAAGCACAGAAAAGTATTTCATAGTGGAAAAAGTCCTGGACCTAGACTCAAGAAACCTGGGATCTAATTAGGATTCACCAATAAGTGACTCAGCTACACCCACTTGAGGAAGGCTTTGAGCTTTTTGCAGTTTTCTTCTTTGTGTGGAGGATGACCCACATGCTCTCTAAGATCTGTTTTAACTTGGAAGTTCTGATTCTGTGTTTCCAGATATATGAGAAGGAAGCCTAATGCATTATTTGGACTTCTCTCATTACTATAGTTGAATTTACTACCTAAAACAATTGTTACTATGGAAGGATGTAGATATTTTATCCCTTAGTGCACATTATTCACCACCCTATCACCAACACCTAGTGCAAAGGAGATTCTTAATCATCAGTTTTGAATTAATGAATAAATGAATGCATGAATGAAATAATCTAATCATAACATGCTTAGCCTGTCTAGCACCATGTCCTTAGAGCTTTAGGGCTCCCTTTTTAATTGGATTCTATCTTTGTGATTTGTCTTCTTATTTATAACCTTACCTTGTACACTTGTGAACTGGGAATGAACATGCCCTTTTGCTATCCTTCTCACAACCATGGCCTAGATTCTCAGACGGTCTTATGCAGGCTTTGCTTACCCAGAACAAACAAATCAGTCAATTCAGCTGGTCCACGAGACACTTGGCAGAACTCCTCCCGCCAGGCAGGCCAAATTCCCACAAGTGGGAACTAGAAACTTTAGGGGACTGAGAAGTAACGTAGAGCTCTGAGTCAGAGAAAAAAGCATCTAGGCTTTTGGATTAGCCCAACAATTAGACAACTGTCAGTAATAAACTTTCATACTTCCTAAATTTGCCCAGAACCAATGCTCCATGAAATGTCAAAGTACTGATGAGAATGTATTGGCTTTGTAGGTTTTTGCACTTAGAAGCTCCTATAGCTCTAGTTTTTTCTAATGTCAGAGAACTCCTTATTTTTAAACAGCAGCTGAGAATGTTTAAGGAAACAAAATACACATTCTTTGTCATTAAGAAGTTCATAATTTTGTTTTAAACCTTAAGAAATAGGAACTATTTATAAATGGACTTTGCACTGTGAATGTTTACCTTGGGAAAGGAGCTTTTGTAAAGGAGACTTCTTTATTTTTTTTTTTTGTCACTTCTGTAAAGGCAATATCTGCAAATATCAGCTTTTAAGATCTAGAAAGATAGAAAAATTTATTAATATGTGTTGATCCAACACCTAACTTCACTGAATTATGAGAATTTAATAAAGATGCTTCTTAGCCAAGCAAACGTAGCATCTCATAAATACAATGAAGTAAATACAAATGTTTGCAAAAGACATTCTTATTTACCCTCATTGCCCTGTGGTTTAAGAGGCAACGGCTATGAGAAAATGACAGTTATTATAAGAGTAGAATGGGCAAAAAACCCCAGAAAATTTAAAAAACACCTATAATTATTCTGTCTTCCAAGCTGAATGATATCAACAAAATCTAAACATGCGTCATACTACTCTCGGCTAAAAGTCACTATCAATTGCTATCACAATTAATAGCTCTTTGTTTGTTGTCATTATGTACTTAACATTGGTGTGAAATTCAATGATTGTAAAATATGAAGAACAACTTTGGGTCTCCCTATAACTAAAAATCCCAGTTTCTAAAATGCATTTGGGAGGGTTGAGGTGCGAATAAAGAGGGAAAGATGGTATCTCATCCAGATGGCTATTTCTTTACTTACTGTGGTTTTCTCTGCCCAAGTTGAAATAGCTGCTGTATGTACCCTCACACATGTGAGAGCCAGGATAAGAAGACCTAGTTGCGTTTCTAAGTCAATCTTTGATTGGTCTCATTTTAAAGACTTCTATAGGAGAAATTTCTTGACTTCCTCCACCAAATTTCTCTGTCAGCAGTCTTTTCTCTTTCTACATTTGAATGTTCTGGTTCTTCACCTAATCCAAATGTTTAGAGCAAATGTGGAGTGAATGAGTGTGATGCTGTCTTTGATTTTCATATCATCATACTGATACCAACATAATCATGTTTATTATGGACACATTGATGCCAGGCAAATGATAAGTAAAAATCTTGCCAAAGAACAGCAGATTATAATAATGGCTAGTGTTTATTGGGAACTTCACTATGCCAGAAATAGTTCTAATAATTTGTAAATTCTAACATTTATTTTCAAAATAATCCTGTGAAATAGGTACTCATCTTCTTTTCCATTAACAGATGAGGGAAATGAGTGTTGTGGCAACCTACCCAAGGTGACAGAGCCAGTGAATGACAGAGCCAGAATTTGAACCTAGGCAGTCTGATGTCAAAGTCCATGTGCTATGTAATTGGTTTCTTTTTAGACATGTTTCCGAACTTACTGTATTTGTCACAAAAACATTATTAGTTTTTTAGATTCAACTTCGATAGTTGCGTTTTCCAAAACCTGTTCCCTGCAACAAAAGTTCCATGAGATAGTAACTCATACATGGCGGCTTCTTGGCTGAATGTGTTTGTGAAGTGATGGGCTAATTAATCAAACCAGTTTCTTTTAATAGGCCTTCTCAGGGCTTTTACTATGCTAATTAACATTATAGTGCCCCAAGACTAGGAGAGAGCTTGCAGTATTTTCTTCTCCCAATCACACTTTGGAAAATACTTACTTTCATACTGGTTTTAGTCCATAAACCTGCACTGTCGAATACAGCAGCCACTAGCCAAACGTGGCTATTTAAATTTAAATGAATTAAAATTCAATTACTTAGTTGCATGAGTCACATGTTAAGGGTTAAATAACCACATGTGGGTAATGGCTACTATGTCAGACAGTGTGGATATAGAACATTTTCATCCTCACAGATATTTCTCTTGGACAGCCCTGCTGTGTACCTGTTTTTCTGGCTAGAGGGAAATAGTGCTTTGATAGGTTACTAAACTACACAGGCAGACACTTGTGGCACTTAGTATGAATCTAGAGATTAAAGCAATGCCTTTTGACTTCATTTAGTTTTTCTGCTGAAAAAGGATCCTTTGATTAAAATAGAATTATAGTATTTATAAATCACTAATCCCTTACATCTATGGCAAAATTCAAGATTTATAGGACTTCAGAATGTGAATAACTATAAACAGCAAAACAAAATAGGGGAAAGCATTGAAGAAAGGATAGATTAGCAATTGATCTTAAGAGCAAGAAGCTGGATGCAAGGATTCCCCTTTCTGTGTGCTGGGTACATAAATCAGATCTCACTGTAAGGTGTGACTGGCATAGTTATGTCTCATACTCCAGAGAAACAACAATTTTGATACCTTCTTGATAAAGCTAATGATATGAGATGGACTGTCCTGGAAAAATCTATAATGTTTGGTGGTGTTAAATATCGTCCACGTCAATGAGATTTTAAAATGTTGTGAAGATGCAGGTTTCAGAGATATAAGCAAAATTGTGATCCACTTGAGAGCAGGGACAATGTCTTATTTTTAAATTATTCTTATTTGTATCAAGGTAATGCATATATATTTAAAAATATACATGTATAATTATAAATCTATATACATAAGATATACATATTATACATAATTATAATATATATTATATCTTCCTATAAAGGAAAATAGATATGTGCTTCAGTTATCAATATTTCCAAGACCCCTTCCCAAATTTGCAACTTTATATGGCTAAATAATGTTGCTCCTACTCATACTTCTTATTCATCAATTTTAGATGTAAAATTGACTTCCCATTAGAGAAAATAAAGATAGCCCTCTTCCCTCCAGTTGTTTAAATCAATATTCCACATTCACATTATTATAGCTGTGTAAGTATCATTCCCTGCATAAATTTGTATTATAGATTGCATTTCTGTTTTGTTCAGTTTTTCCTGTAATTAATAATTGCTTTTTTTCTCTTTGTTTAGGTTTCTATGTCATCATCACTTCTTTTTACCAATTTTTTCATTAAAATTATCAAATATTTTATGCAAATTCAAATATATTAAAACTCTCCCCCTGCCCCCTTTTTCTTGGAGACATCTCTCTGGAGTACCTCCATCTTTCTGCTCCAGTCTGGACTGGATGTTCTCCAGTTTTCCTGAGAAGTTGTCATTCTGGGACTCCTCTGTCCTGTTCCCCTGGTTGGAGCTCCTATATTCCACGCCTAATATTCAGAGTTTTCCTCTTTGCTACCAGCTGCACATCTTTCTATAGTTTCCAGAGAAAGAGGATATGAGATTTTGTATGTCTAAAAAGATCTCTATTTTGTTCTTCTCTTGATAATTTTGACTGGGTGAACATTTTAAGTGAGATATGACTTAATGGCTTGCTACTGAAAAACACAATAATATTTTGCCTCAAATCTTGTCTATGAATCATTTTCTTTCCCATGAAGTCCTTTACAGTTTTCTCTTTATTATTTATCCTCTGAAATTTTGCAGTGATGTGACCCAGAGTAGGTTTATTTTCATTTATTGTTCTAAATGCTGGGTAAGAATTCTTGAATTATTTTCCTTTACTTCTGGGAAAATTTCTTTTATTAATATTATTTTAAACATGCATTCCTCCTTTCCTTTTGTTCTCTCTTCAGGAAATCCTGACAGATTAAACCTTCTGGATTGTTATTCTCATTTTCTTATCTGATCTCCATTTCTTTTTCTTTTCAATTTTCTGGAAGTTTTTCTCAATTTTATTTTCAGTTCTTTCATCATTTAATTTTTACTGCTGCTGCTGTTCGGATCTTTGGAAAATTTTTGCTGAAGTACAAAAGTGCACAGATCATGAGTGTATAGCTCAAAGAATCATTACAAAGTGAAGACTTCATGTTACCATCACCCGATAATCAGGAAATGAAATGCCTCTGAGGACATTTCTTGCCCCCTTTGAATCACTATCCCTTCCCTCATTCCCAAAGGTAATCACCATCCCCACTTCTAATACCACAGATTAGCTTAAAAAAAAAACCTAACAAGAAGCTTCATATTAGATTTCAGATGCTCTCATCAGACACACACACACACACACACACACACACACACATCCCTAACTATGTGAGGAGACGGATATGTTAATTAACTTGATGGTAGTAATCATTTTACTAAGTGTATGTATGTCAAAACATCATCTTGTACACTTTAAATACATACACTTTTATTTAAAAAATAAGGAATAAAAATATGTTAAACCAAAAAAAACCCACTTCATAATAATGGAATCATATAGTTTGTAATTTTTGAGTCTTCCTTCTTTCATCTAAAAATTATATTTGTGATATATATTCAATGTTATTTCATTCAGAGGTAGTTAATTCATTTTCATTGCTGTATGATGTTAAATTGTACATTGTACAAATATACCATAATTTATGTATCCATTCTACAGTTGATGAATTCTTGGGTTGTTCTCAGTGTTTGATATGAATAATGCTGCTGTGAATATTCTTCTCTATATATATACACATATATATATGTATATATATTTGTGCATGTATGATACATTTCTTGGAAAGGAATTGCTGGGTCCAAATGTGTATGTTTATAGTGTGTTAACACTACCAAAGAGTTTTCCAAAATATTTACACAAGTTCTTACTCCCACCAGTAGTGTATAATAGTTCCAGGTGCTCTACGTCCTTTCAAACACATGGTATGGACAGTGCTTTAAGTTTTAGTCCTTCTTGTAAGGGGGTAGTGCTATCTTATACTTTAAAAATTTTCATTTCCCAGATGACTGATGAAGTTGAAAACTTATTCATATACTTATTGGTCATTTGGATATCTTTCCTCTTGTCATGACCATTCATTTTTTCATTCTTATCCCATTTTTCTATTGGATTAATTATTTTTTTCTTATTGACATATTAGAATCTTTGCATACTCTCACTATGAGTCTTTTATCCATTAAAATATAATGTAATTATCTTCTCTCACTTTCTGATTTGCTTTTTTTCTCTCTTAATGGAGTCTTTGGTTGAGAGAGTTGTTAATTTTAATGAAGTCGATTTTATCATCTATTTCCACTAAGTCCAGTGCTATTTTGTCTTCATTTGAAACATATAACTATCCCAAATTAATGAGGATATTTTTTCGATCATCTTGAAAGTTTTATATTTCCTATTTCAAGTAACAGTCCACCTGGAATTGATTTTAGTATAAGGTGTGAGGTAGCAGCCAAGATTTAAAATTTTTCTTTCATATGGATTTACAGTTAATCTACCTCATTTATTGAAAATAACATCCATTCTCCACTGTACTACAGTGCCAGTTTATAATAAATCATATGTCTTCATTTGTGTAGGACTGTTCTGGAGTCTCTTATATTTCTTTTATCTATGCGTCTATCCTTGTATCTGTATTTCATTATTTTAATTAGTGTAGACCATTTCAAGTCTCAATATCTAATTGTTTAAATTCTCCACTTTTCTTCTTCTGAGAGTTTTAGAATTTTAGATAAATTTTAGAATTGACTTTTTATTTCTAAAAACCCGAGATTTTGATTGGGATTATTTTGAGTCTATACATTAGTTTGAGGAGAATTAAAACATATAATCTTCCAATCCATAAATATCTATATTCCCTCTTTTATTGAGAATTTCTTGAGTTTCTTTTATTAATGTTTTTGCTGTTTTACTCTGTTGATGTCTTGAACATCCATTGTCAGATTTATTGCTTTGTTTTTAATGATATATTTTAAATGGTATATTTATTAAAATTTCTTTTTCTAAATATGACCTTTCCAGTATTTAGAAATACAATAGACTTTAAAAAATTGATTTTGAATTCAGTAGCCTTTTAAAATTCACTTATTAATGCTAGTAATTCATCTAGAACTTTTTTGGAGTTTAAAAATATATTTTATGAGTGATGTTAGCAACATGGCAGAGTGAACTGTTCCCTTTCTCTCTCCTCCTTTGAACTACAACTAAATGGACATTCATTCATCAGCAGAGGATACCCACACAGCACATCAGGACACCTGAGATACCCTCGCAGCTATACATATGGACTACCCCCTGAGGAGGTGGTGGAGATAGGTGAGAACCCTCTGGCCCCCAGGCAGTCCAGCCAATGCATGTGATTGCTTTCCTAGCTAAAGCACTCATAGCACTGCTGTGGCCCCAATGGTGGGAGTATGCCCCACTGTGTCTGTGGAAAGAGGTGATGGCAACCAGGAGCCCCAGTGTGATCTCTTCCCCATCCAGTGGGAGAGTCCTCAGCCCTGCATGGCCCACAGAGAGTGGGTTAGGCTCAGACCCAGGGGGGAGGCCCCACTCACAAGCACAAAGGCTGGTGCAACCTAGGAGCAGAGGGTAGCTGAGCTGTGGCCTGGGTGAACAAGCTCCCAGCTGCTGTGAATGCCCATAGCACTCCTGCAGCCCCAAAGGAGGGAAGCATGACTTGGTGGGACTGTGGGAGTGGGCAGCAACAGGCTTGAACCCCTGTGTGATCACTCTCTCATCTCGTGGGAGAATCCACAGTTCCAGGGAGTGGGTCTAACTTGGACCCAGTGGGAAGGCCCTACCCACCAAGCACAATATTTAGTGTGACCTAGGAGCAGATGACGGCTGAGCTCTGAGTCCAGGTGAACAACATGAGCTCCCAGCTGCTGTTAATGCCCATGATACTGCTGCAGCTCTGAAGGTGGAAGCACAACTCGATGGGACTGTGGGAGCAGGCAGCAGCAGCCCTGAGCCCCCATGTGACTGCTATCCCATTTGGTGGGAGACCCCACAGGACTGCTGCAATCCCAAGGAGTGGCCCAGGCTCAGACATGCACAGCTAGCAGAGATTGTGGGGGCAGGCTCAGATTACACAGCTCCCCCCGAGTGATGGCAGGTGGAACCTGCGACCAGATGCTATCACTATGAGCCAGCACAAATTCACTCCATCAAATGGTAGAAAGTATTAATTTATTAATATATTTATATTAATACTCCAGACCAGAAGAAAAAAAACAAATACCCAGAAATCAATCCTGAAGGCACAGAAATCTATAATCTAAATGACAGAGAATTTAAAACAGCCATCTTAAAAAAACGTAATGAGTTACAAGAGAATTCTGAAGGACAGTTCAATGAAATCAGAAACCAAATTACTGAACAGAGTGAATTCTTCACAAAAGAGATTGAAACCATAAAGAAAAACCAATCAGAATTGTTGGAGATGAAAAACACAATGGGTGAGATAAAGAAAAATCTAGATCACTTAAATAACAGAACTGACAATATGGAGGATAGAATTAGCAATCTAGAGGATAGGAACACAGAAATGCTTCATATGGAGGAGGAGAGAGAATTTAGACTAAAAAGAAATGAAGAAATTCTCTGAGAAATATCTGACTCAAGTAGGAAATGCAACATAAGGATTATAGGTATTTTAGAGGGAGAAGGGAAGGAGAAAGGAGCAGAGAGCTTGTTCAAAGAAATGATATCTGCGAACTTCCCAAGCCTGGAGAAGGAGCTGGAATTACATGTAAAAGAAGCCAACAGAACTCCTAATTGTATCAACATAAAAAGACCTTCTCCAAGGCATATATTAGTAAAGTTGGCAAAAGTCAATGGCAAAGAAAAAAATATTAAAGGCAGCAAGGCAGAAGAAAATAACATATAAAGAACCCCTATCAGGCTTTCAGCAGAGATCTCAGATGAAATCTTACAGTCTAGGAGAGAGTGGAATGATATATTCAAAATTCTGAAAGACAAAAACTTTCAGCCAAGAATACTCTATCCAGTGAAAATATCCTTCAGATATGATGGAGAAATAAAACCTTTCTCAGATAAACAAAAGCTGAGGGAGTTCATTGCCACAAGATGCCCCCCTACAAGATTTGATCAAGAAGGCCCTCATACCTGAAAAAAAAAGAAGAAGAAATGGTTTAGAAAGACTTGAGCAAGGAGATAAATAGGCAGACAAAATCAGAAAATTACAACCCTCTATCAGAACAGATTAGCAAACAATTATAACTCTAAATTAAAGGGAAGGAAAACATCAGAAATAAATAGAGACACGTCATTTTAACCACAAATTCACAACCAAAAATGGAATAAATTGTGACAACAACAACTGAGAAGGGGAAGAGGAAAGAGTTGAAACCTGCTTAGACTAAGGGAATAAGAGGCTATCAGGAAATGGACTACCTCATCTGCGAGATCTTTATACAAACCTCATGGTAGCCACTAAACAAAAAAATCAGACCAAAGATACAAATAATAAATAAAGAGAAAAGTGAGAAAACCATCATATAGAGCCATCAAACTGAATTGGCAGTCCAAAATACACAGGATGAGAAACAAAGAAAATACATAACAACTGAAAAACAAGCAATAAAATGGCAGCATTAAGCCCTTATATATTAATAATCACTCTAAATGTGAAAGGATTGAATTTCCCAATCAACAGACACAGAGTGGCTGGATAGATTAAAAAACATGACCCAGCAATTTCCTGCCTCCAGGAAGCACATCTCAGCTCTAAAGACAAACACAGGCTTAGAGTGAAGGGATGGAAGATGATACTCCAAGCTAATGGTAAATGAAAGAAAGCAGGTGTTGCCATACTTATATCAGACAAACTAGACTTCAAGATAAAAAAAAAACAATGAGAGACAAAGAGGGGCAGTGTACAATGATAAAAGGGACTCTCCACCAAGAGGACACATCACTTATAAATATGCACCTAACACAGGAGCACCAAAGTACATAAAGCAACTATTAATTGACCTAAAAGTAGACATTCAAAGCAACACAATAATAGTAGGGGACCTTAACACCCCACTGTCATCAATGGATAGATCAACCAGATAGAAAGTCAACAAGGAAATAGTGAAATTGAATGAAAAACTATACCAGATGGACTTTATATATATAGATAAATAGATGGACTTATATATATATAACACTCCATCCAAAATTAGAAGAATACACATTCTTCTCAAGTGCACACGCAACATTCTTGAAGATGGACCATATGTTGGTAAACAAGGCAATCATCAATAAATTTAAGAAGATTGAAATCATAACAAGCACCTTTTCTGACCATAATGCTATGAAACTAGAAATCAACTACAAGAAAAAAGCTGGTAAAGTGACAAACATATGTAGACTAAACAGTGTGCTACTGAACAACCAAAGGATCATTGAAGAAATTAAGGGAGAAATTAAAGAATACCTGGAGACACATGAAAATGAAAATACAACATACCAACTCATGTGAGATGCAGCAAAAGCAGTCCTAAGAGGGAAATTCATAACAATACAGGCCCACATTAACATACAAGAAAAATGTCAAATAAGCAATCTTAAAGATTGCTACACCTAACAGAACTGGAAAAAGAAGAATTAAAAAAACCCAAAGTCAGCAGAAGGAGGAAAATAATAAAAATTAGAGCAGAAACAAATGAAATTGAAATAAACAAACAAAAAAAAACAGTAGAAAGGATCAATGAAACTAAGAGCTGGTTCTTTGAGAAGATAAAATTGACAAACCTTTGGCCAGACTAAGAGAAGAAGAGAGAAGTCTCAAATAAATAAAATTAGAAATGAAAAAGGAGAAGTTACAACAGATACCACAAAAATACAAAGGATTGTAAGAGAATACTCTGAAAAATGATATGCCAAAAAATTGGACAATCTAGAAGAAATGGATAAGTTCTTAGACTCATACAACCTCCCAAAACTGAATCAAGAAGAAATAGAGAATCTGAATACACCAACCACAAGTAAAGTTAATGAAACAGTAATTAGAAACCTCCCCCAAAATAAAAGGCCAGGACTAGATGGCCTCTCTGGAGAATTCTACCAAACATTCAAAGAACTCTTAGTACCTATCCTCCTCAAACTATTCTGAAAAGTTGAAGAAGACAGAACACTTCCTAACACGTTTTATGAGGCCAACATCACCCTGATCCCAAAACCAGACAAGGACAACACAAAGAAGGAAAACTACAGGCCAATATCACTGATGAACATAGATGCAAAAATCCTCAATAAAATATTGGCAAATCAAATACAATACATCAAAAGGAGCATACATCATGATCAAGTGGGATTTATACCAGGGACACAAGGATGGTTCAACATCCAGAAATCAATCAATGTGATATACACATTAACAAAATGAGGAATAAAAACCACACGATCATCTCAATAGATGCTGAGAAAGCATTTGACAAGATCCAACATCCACTTATGATAAAAACTCTCAATAAAATGTGTATAGAAGAAAAGTGCCTCAACATAATTAAGGCCATATATGACAAACCCACAGCCAACATCATACTCAATGGGGAAAAACTGGAAGCCATTCCTCAGAGTCCAGGAACAAGACAAGGGTGCCCACTCTCATCACTCTTATTTAATATAGTACTGGAGGTTTTGGCCAGAGCAATTAGGCAAGAAAAAGAAATAAAAAGTATCCAAATAGGCCAGGAGGAAGTGAAACTCATGATGTTTGCAGATGATATAATTTTATATATAGAAAATCCTAAAGAATCCATTGGAAAATGGTTAGAAATAATCAGCAGTTAAAGCAAAGTTGCAGGGTACAAAATCAACTTACAAAAATCCGTGCATTTCTATACTCTAATAACGAACTAAGAAAAAGAGAACTCAAGAAGAAAATCCTATTTACAATCACAACAAAAAGAATAAAATATCTAGGAATAAAATTAACCAAGCAGGTGAAAGACCTATACAATGAAGACATTATTAAAAGACATTATTGAAAGAAATCGATGATGACATAAAGAAATGCAAAGATATTCCATGCACATGGATTGGAAGAATGAAAATAGTTAAAATGTCCATACTACCTAAAGCAATCTACAGATTCAATGCAATCCCCATCAGACTTCCAATGACATTCTTCACAGAAAACAGGAAACAGAATCCTAAAGAATCCTAAAATTCATATGGAGCAACAAAGACCCCAAACAGCTAAAGCAATCCTGAGAAAAAAGAACAAAGCTGGAGGAATCAAAATCCCTGGCCTCAAAATATACTACAAAGCTATAGTAATCAAAACAGCATGGTACTAGTACAAAAACAGAAACACAGATCATTGGAACAGGATTGAAAGCCCAGAAGTAAAACCACACATATATGGACAGCTAATCTTCGACAAAGGAGCTCAGAACATACAATGGATAAAGGAAAGTCTCTTCAATAAATGGCACTAGGAAAACTGGACAGCCACATGTAAAAGAATGAAGGTAGATGATTATCTTTCACCATACAAAAAAATTAACTCAAAACGGATTAAAGACTTGAAGGTAAAATGTGAAACCACAAAAATATGAGAAGAAAATATAGACAGTACACTCTTTGACATTGGTCTTAGAAGGATCTTTGTCAATGCCGTATCTACTTGGATAAGAGAAACAAAAGAAAAAATAAACAAATGGGACTTCATCAGACTAAATGGCTTCTGCACTTCAAATAAAACTATGAACAAAATGAAAAGACAACCCACCAACTTGGAGAAAATATTTGCAGATCATATATCTGACAAGGAATTAATCTCCAAAATATATAAAGAACTCATACAACTCAACAACAACAACAACAAAACAGCCCAATTCAAAAATTGGCAGATGATATGAACAGACACTTTTCCAAAGAAGATATATGGATGGCCAACAGGCTCATGAAAAGATGTTCAACATCACTAATCATCAGGGAAATGCAAATAAAAACTACAATAAGATATCACCTTATACCTATTAGGATGGCTATAGTTACCAGGACAATCTTCTTGGCCCTGCAAATTCTTGCTGTGTTGAGAGCCTTCTGATGCTTTTAAGTGAAGTTTAAAAAAATAATTGTCCCATTTTTTTTTTCTAGTTATTCAGGTGAGATAGTTGGTCCAAAGAAATGCAGTCTGCCCTTGTGAAAAGTGGAGATCCTCCACTATATATCTTTTAGTTTCTTTCCTATTTGTTTATATTTTATAGCCTCCTCTTTTTCATTCTTGACCTCAATATCTTCTCTATATTTGTAAAGATATCAATTACTTTTTAATGTATTTTGGAGTTTTCTATTTCTTGTACTGTGTCTGTTTCATCCTAATTTTGAGTCCCCACATTTTTTTTTCTGTTGGTCCATGTCTTTCATAGTGGAGGGTTTTTTCAAGTATATGGTCATTTGTTGTGACCTAAAAGTGATTTAATGTATTCCTATTAAAAGCTCTGTTTGTGGGGTTGGGTCTTTAAAACTGGTCTGCTTTATTAAAGGGGTATCAGCTGCTTTGTTGGATGACTCCCATGTGTCAGTGTAGGTACTGCTTTCACCTGGAGCCTGGGGAGAATCTTTAGATATACCACCACTTGTGTATCTGGTGGGCTTCTCATACTATGGAGCCACACAGTGCTGGTGGGTCTGAGGTTTCATCACTCAACATATTGATTTTCATGTATCTCCCTATTTTTAGAACAGCTATTCCCTACCCGTCCTCACCTTTAGTGTGTGCGGTATTGCCAGATCTTGAAACTCTTTGATTAAGTTTCTCCAAAAAGAAAGCATACATTTTACTGATGGTGTAATGGAGGGGTATTAGCAAAGCTTCTTAATAAGAGGACACCAGGGGGTCCACTAGGCCCTTTTATAAATTTTTAACCAATCCTTTCATTTTTCAATTCTATGCCTAATCAATCCACTGGGCTTTTAGTATTTCTAACATGAATTAACTGCTTTTTACAGTGGGGGCATGGGAAAAGACAGAGATAAATTAATGTGTTTACTACAACAAAGTTTCCTAGAATTCAACTGTCTTTTTAATTTTTGTGTACACTACCTAGCCCAGTTCTTGCTATGGGTTGGATAGTTATTCTATTGACTGAATGACTCCTTGGAAAACTTGAGGTTTTTAAAAAAAGTTTTTGAGCATTTTAAATAAGAATAATGTTAAGAATTAAAATCCTGTATTTGCATAAGCTCTCGTGCATCACCCTATTTAACAAATACTCTAAGGTTAATTTTAGGGACTATTTAAGTTATAAATATTTCACTGGGTACAATATGAATCTTCACTACTGTGAAAAAAATTCACTGAAAATGCCAAATAAAACTCCTGAACTCTGTGAAAAAATTAATGTAGGCAAATCATAAAAGCTTTAATGTATACAAATATTTGGCAGTTTTAATGAATCAAAAATACACCCTACCAACCAGCCACATGAACACTACCTAGTAGAATCATCAGAGAGACTTTACATGGAGGAAGTAGAGCCAGGAATATAAAAAATTGAAACTCTAACAGAGAGCAGGACAACATCAATATCACTTTACAGTCCAAGAGCAGAGTTCATTGGGGTTCCATGTTTTAGTTTAAGTTTTGTAACTGAGGTTATTGACATAATCCTTTTTTATTTAATTATTTCCTTATATTTCATTGAAACAAGGATGCTAAAATATCCTGAGTCCTGGAAGACAGTAAAATTCCATCTAGTTTGAAATCCTATCCTACTCTGAAGCCACATGTCAGTGAGACTTGGGTAAAGAATTAGAATGGGAACACTAGCTAACCAATACTTCCCAAGCTGGGCATTGGTGAGACGTTTCATTGAGATAGAAGGGATATAGGCTTTGAAATCAATCTGGCTTGCGTTCAAACACAGATTGGACCACTTACTATTTCTATGATCTTAACTTATAATCTTAACTATAATCTTTCTATGATTTTAGTCTTAGCATTGAAATGGAAGAATAATATCCACTTTAGAACTAGAAATAATATTTGCAAAGTCAACTTAGCACATAGTTAATACTTAGTAAAAGTTAGCAGCTGTGATTTTAACCTGGTCCCTGCTTTTCACTTTAGCTTCCTCGTTGTTACTCTGTTTACACCTGATGTACTCTCCTGCCACACAGAATTCTCAAATATTATCAATAGTCCAAGTATTTTTTCACCTGTGGGTTGCTTTTCCCCTTCTCTGCATGTGACCTTGCCTGGCTAAATCCTGCTATTCTTCGAGGTCTCAATTTAGACATGATTTTCTCTGACAGCCTTCCATAAACCTCCAGGTTTCTTTTGGAACATCCCCTTCTCTGGATGTTCTCACAGAACCCAATCAAGCACTTACCACACTGCATTAAAACTGCCTATGTATTTGTCCTTCTGTCTGACTACTCTGTAAGAGGGTAGAGACTATATCTTTTTTATTGTTAAATCCCCAGTGCCTGCTACTAAGCGGGGGCTCTATAAAACTTATTGAGCAAATGACAGAATGTTTACTAGGTATTCATCTGTAAACATGACACAACTGATAAGTAGGATTTTTGGTTTAATGGACATAGCTTTCCAGAAATGGAAGAATACATTACACAAGTAATTACATAAGGGGTCACTGAAATACAATTATTATAGATGCTACTAATTACAATTACTATAGATGCAAAGAAAAATAATGACAGGAATAGAAGCTTGTAACAGGGAATCTGGGCCAAATTGTGATTGGAGAATTGTCAATCTGTGATGGTTAATCTTATGTGTCAATTTGATCAGGCCACGGTACCTGATATTTTGTCAAACACTAGTATAGCTGTTGCTCTGAAGGTATCCTTTAGGCAAGATTAACATTTAACTCAGTAGACTATGAGTAAAACAAATTAACCTCCATATGTGAGAGGGCCCCATCCAATCAACTGAAGACTTTAAGAGAAGAAGATTGAGGTCCCCAAGGAAGAAAGAAATCCTCCAGACTGCCTTTGAACTCAAGACCACAACATCAACTCTTCCCTGGGTCTCCAGCCTGCAGGCCTGCCTGCAAGTTTTAGACTTGGCAGTCCCCACTATTGGGTGAGCCAATTCCTTATAATAAATCTCTTTCTCTCTCTCCATACAATCCTTTCAGTTCTGCTTTCTCTGGAGAACTTAGCTAACATACAGTCATTGAAAGACAATATTGAGGAAGTAATGTTTGATTTGAGTTTTGAAAGAGAAGGATTTACTATAGGAAAGAGGAAGGAGTAGAAACAACATTCTAGCAGAAGAAAAAATATGTCCAATGGCCTTTGAGTGGGAAGACACACTGCATCTTCAAAATATGGTTGCAGAGAGAACTGGAGGAAGTGCGAGAAAGTTGAGTAAGGCAGGTAAAGTTGGGTTATGTAGAACCTGGTCATTTTATTTGAAGAAAATTCACAGAAGACCATCTTTACTTGTATTTGACTATAATTAATAAACTTCTTTCAAAATTAGATCTACATAGCATTGGTATTAGTCATAATTTAAATTGTCTGTGCCCTTTTCTCCTCTCCATTAATAAGGTGATCAGAGTGAATACCTGCTTTTTACTAACCAAACTCAGGCACATTCTGGGAAAAGTAATGGAAACAAATCCCGTGAGGCTCAAATACATGTTTGAAAATGTGAGAAAAGATCAAATATCTGCTACACTGAACCAAAACATCAGTAAAACATTAGCAGAGCTTGAGTGAGCCTGACAAAAGTTCACAAAACAATTCACTTGAGATAATGAGAAGGAAGTTCAAGTGTGATGCAGGCAGAATGAGATTCAGATTATTTAATATTCCTTAGTTATTTTACTTTAAAAAATACAATATGGCCTTCTCTTAAAATGTCAGTGCACATTTTTGTAAATTTCACTGCACATCTATTCATTGTATAGCTTCTTTTAGACCTTTTAATGCTATTGTACATGTTCTTGGGATTGTCAAATATTTCAGAAACCATACGTGTAGCAGTGTTAAAGAATTATGAAAAAGGTAAAAGAAAAAATAAACAAAACAAAAAAGTTGAAATAGTTTCCTTATAGATACTTTCCTAATAATCATAATTTTAAAAATCAGAATAGATTTTAAAGGAAGGGATATGATAGCAAATGAACACATTAGGTGTTTTCTATTCTTTCTTAAATAAGTGTTTCATAATTAAAAAATTCATGTGATGGTGGGAGAATGAATTCTTAAAATATAAGCTGAACATAAGAGACTTTTTTTCTAAGAACTTAGTGAAAAACCTTATAGGAAGAGCATTAATTTGTGCATGTTGTGGAGGATCCTGAACAGGCTGATGTGACAGTAGTGAGGACAGGGTGGTGGTAGCCAGGACCTGCCATTGATCAAGTGGTCTATGCTTTAGGGAGCAGGTGTGGCTGACCAAATCTGGGTGGTAAATGAGCTGAGTCTGTAACAAATGGAGTGTCAATTTTTAGTCAATTGTACTTTGGGCCAAGGAGTTAATTTAATTAAAAGTCTTATTATGCATTTTTTCTCCAAATGTGTTGAGGTATAATTGACAGATAACATTGTATAAATTTAAGGTGTTCAACTTGATAATTTTATATATCTATATGTAAATATGTAGATATATAGAAATGATTACCACAGTAAAGTTAGGTATCACATTCATCACCTCACAGTTACCTGTGTGTGTGTGTGTGTGTGTGTGTGTGGTGGCCACACTTAAAATCTACTCTCTTTGCAAATTTCAAGTATACAATAAAGTATTGTTAATTATAGTGACCATTCTGTATGTTAGATCCCCAGAACTTATTAATCTTATAATTGAAAGTTTATACCCTTTGACTCATATCTCCCCATTTCCCTTACTCCATGGTCCCTGGAAACCACCAAACTACTCTGTTTCTGTGAGTTCAACTATTTTAAATTCCACAAAAGGAGAGATCATAGTATATGTCTTTCTCTGTCTGACTTATTTCACTTACTATAATGTCCTCAAGTTCATCCATGTTCTATCAAATAGCAGGATTTCCTTCTTTTTAATAGCTGAATAATACTCCATTATACACACACACACACACACACACACACACACACACACACACACACACACACACACATATATATATATATCATATTGTCTTTATTCATTCATCTGTCGATGGGCACTTAGGTTGTTTCCATGTCTTGGCTATGGGAATAATGCTACAATGATCATGGGGTCATTGAGAGAGTGATTTTGTGTCCTTTGGATATATAACACTTTGCATTTTCCTGATGATTAGTGACACTGAGCATATTTTTATGTACCTGTTGTCCATTTGTATGTCTTCTTTGGAAAATGTCTATTCAGGTCCTTAGCCCATTTTTCAATCAGATTATTTCCTTTTTGCTATTAAATTGTATGAGTTCCTTGTATGTTTTGGATATTAGCTACTTATCAGATATATGGTTTGCAAATATTTGCTCCCATTCCATTTGTTGCCTTTTCATTTTGTTTATTGTTTCTTTTGCAGCACAGAAGCTTTTTAGTTTGATGTAGTCCCAATTTTTGATTTTAGCTTTTGTTGCTTGTGCTTTTGGTGTCATATACAAAAAAAAAAATCATTGCTGAGACTGATTTTAAGAAGGTTTTCCCCTAAGTTTTCTTCTAGGAGTTTTACAGTTTCAGATCTTACATTTAAGTCTTTAATCTATTCGGTGTTAATTTTGGGAGTGGTGTAAGCTAGGGGTCCAGTTTCATTCTTTTGCATGTGGATATCCACTTTTCTTAGCACCATTAATTGAAGAGGCTATCCTTTCCCCATTGTGTACTCTTGCTCCCTTGTCAAATATTTGTTGAACATATACATGTGGGTTTGTTCCTGGGCACCTTATTCTGTTCCTCTTTGTCTATGTGTCTATTTTTATTCAGTATCATACTGTTGGATTACTATAGCTTTATAGTAGTTTGAAATCAGAAAGTGTGGTGCCTCCAGCTTTGTTCTTCTTTCTCATGATTGCTTTGAATATTCGGAATCTTTTGTGGCTCTGTGCAAGTTTTAGGATTGTTTTCTTCTATTTCTGTGAAAAATGCCATTGGAATTTTGATAGACATTGCATGAATCTATAGATTTCTTTGGGTAGTGTGAACATTTTAATGATATTCATTCTTCAGATTCATGAACACAGAATATATTTCCATTTATTTGTGTCTTGTTCAATTTCTTGCATCAAGATCTTATAGTTTCAGTGTACTCGTCTTTCACCTCCTTGGTTAAATTTATTGCTAAGTATTTTACTGTCTTTGATGCTACTACAAATGAATTGTTTTCTTTATTTCTTTTTCAGATAGTTTGTTGTTTGTGTATAGAAATACAGCTGATTTTTGTATGTTGATTTTGTGTCCTGAATTTTTACTGAATTCATTCACTAGTTCTGAGTGTTTTTTGGTGTTCTTTACCATTTTCTATGTGTAAGATCATGTCATCTGCACACGGAGACAATTTTACTTCTTCCTTTCTGATTTGGATGCTTTTTATTTCCTTTTCTTGCCTATTTACTCTTGCTAGCACTTCTAGTACTATGTTGAATAGAAGTGGTGAAAGTGAGCACCCTTGTCTTGTTCCTGATGTTAGAGGAAAATACTTCAGCTTTTCACTGTTAAATACAATGTTAGCTATGGCTTGTCACATATTGCCTTTATTATGTTGACATACCTTTCTTCTCTACCTAATTTGTTAAGAGTTTTTGTCATGAGAGGATGCTGAATTTTCTCTAATGCTTTTTTTCATCTTTTGAGATGAACATATGCTTTTTATCCTTCATTCTATTAATGTAGTGTTTCACATTTGTCGGTTTGCATATGTTGAACCATCCTTACATTCCAGGGATAAATCCCACTCAATTATGGTATATGATCTTTTTAATATGCTGTTGAATTTAATTTGCTAGTATTTTGTTAAGAATTTTTGCATCTATATTCATCAGGGATATTGACCTGTAATATTCTTTTCTTGTAGTGTTCTTATCTGGCTTTGGTATCAGGGAAATGCTGGCCTAGCATGAAATAAGTTTGAGGGTGTTCCCTCTTCTTATTTTTTTAAAGAGTTTGAGAAGGATTAGTGTTAATTTTTCTTTAAATATTTGGTAGAATTCACCAGTGAAGTCATCTGGTCTTGGGCTTTTCTTGGTTGGGAGGTTTTTGATTATTAATTCAACCTCTTCACTCATTAATGGTCTGTTCGGGTTTTCTATTTCTTCATGATTTAGTCTTGGTAAGTTGTATGTTTCTAGGAGTTTATCCATTTCTTCTAGGTTATTCAATTTGTTGGTGTATAATGGCTCATAGTAGTCTCTTATGGTACTTTGTATTTTTGTAGTATCAGTTATAATGTCTTCTTTTTCATTTATAATTTCATTTATTTGAGTCCTTTCTCTTTTTTCCTTGGTTAATCTAGCTAAAGGTTTATCAATTTTATTTATTTTTTCAAAAACCAACTCTTAGTTTTGTTGATCTTTTCTATTGTTTTTCTGGTCTCTATTTTATTTATTTCTGCTCTAATCTTTTTTATTTCCTTCCTTCTGCTAACTTTCTGCTTAGTTTGTTCTTCTTTTTCTAGTTCATTGATGTGTAAAGTTAGGTTGTTTATTAGAGTAATTTCTCTTGTATTATACATTTTGGAGCCAAACTGTATCATTAAGCAGGTGCACAAAGGTGCAGTGGTTAGCACTGGGGAGCGCCTTAATAAAATAGAGAGTATACTTCCCCTTATAGATACTGGCCCCCATCTTTTAGTATGGAGAATTATAGGTTTTGTCATGATAACTACTTTTTATTAAAAGCCAAGTTTTTAGGGAACATTGGGGTGCAAGTTCAAATATTGTTATCCTTGGCATTATTCTATTAATATTCATTTTAAACTGTGGAAGCAGAATATGGATTATTGAGCAACTACTCAAAATTTAACACAAATGAATTCATTTAACTCTCATAAACAACTCTGTGAAGTGGACATTAAATACTTCATTTCATAGATTAAAAAAGTGGCTAAGGAAGGGAAAATAATATGTTCAAAAAAATGGATACAAA
Source organism: Tapirus indicus (assembly GCA_031878705.1). NCBI lineage: Eukaryota > Metazoa > Chordata > Mammalia > Perissodactyla > Tapiridae > Tapirus > Tapirus indicus. The sequence goes on from CM062917.1 coordinate 106,094,925, forward strand.
GGAGAAGAACTTAAATTCAAACTCATTCTACTCACCTTCCAAACTTGTTTAGTTTCCAGTATACTCATTTGAGGTAAAATAAAATGAAGATAATACTTAGACCAGAAATACCCCATTGCCAATGTTGCACTCCAGAGGAAATCTGAATTAATATATAAATGTTACATATTCTGAGAAATTAAAAATAATCCACATGTTGTTGATACCATGAAGTTCTTTGGAAGCTCAGCTTCACCTGGATAATCTTTCTCATTTTCCTCTTACTCAGGTCACCAATTAGTTTACGTTGATGCTGAAGCTTTTGCTCCCTGAATTCTTGTGTCTTTGTGTTCTCAAATGGCTATGTGCATCCTTTTTTGTTTTGGCTAATATTACTATAATCAATTCTCTTTTTATCTTCTTCTTTTTGTTTTTTGAGGAAGATTAGCCCTTAGCTAACATCCACTGCCAATCCCCCTCCTTTTGCTGAGGAAGATTGGCCCTGGGCTAACATCTGTGCACATCTTCCTCTACTCTATGGGATGCCTACCACAGTGTGGCTTAATAAGTGGTGTGTAGGTCCATGCCTGGGATCCAAACCTGTGAACCCCAGGCCACCAAAGCAGAGCATGTGAACCCAACCACTACACTACCAGGCCAGCCCCAATATACTATCTTTTAAACTCAGGTATAAGATGATTTATAAGTTAAAGTAAACAAGTCTCATTGGAAGCACTAAAAATCACCAAAAGATCACTTATAGGAATAAAAGTTATGTAACTTCTGGGCCAGTGACCAGAGATATTGTTTAAGGTCCAGGGGATTGGCTTATTTTGGTAAGGACTATGTTGTTCTGGATCCCTTCTATTTAATATTGTTCATTGATCCTTTATTGTCACAGCTACTTCCAGGTTGCATTTCAGAAGAATTTCATTTAGTAGAATGCATCCTTATAGGTATTGAGGAATTGTGAAATTAGATTACCAGGGACATGACTAAATCAAGTATCAGAGTTCCCCAAGTTCCCCAGGATAGAGACTTAAGTCCTTAGGAAATAAAGGATGTCTTGTTTCTTCAACTCTGAGACTGTTACCAATTTTGCTTCTCTCTGGTGGGACTTGAACCTATAATCAGAGGGGGCCCAAGGAAGAGCCCAGGGCTGGTGGGCCTTGAACTCACAACAGCCCTTTTCTTCCTTGGAGGGTTCTTTTCTGTTTGGTGTCATGGATTTGAAATGAAACTGAAGCTGAGCGTTCAACAGCACAAGCTTTATTCAGTGGCCAAAGAATGGAGAAGTAGGAACAATAATCACAAATCAACTTCTCAGCTCCTGGGGTGATTAAGCAGATATTATAAGGGGTCTAGGTAATGAAGAGGAGGGATATTCATAGTTATTTGGGGAAATGGGCAGGCTTTTCTGGGGAGCAAAGGTGCCACCTCTTTTCTTTCCTTATTTGGTTATATCTTGCTGTTGCCACAGCAGTTGTAAACTGTCATGGCATCAGTGGGAGTGTTCTATAATATAGTAATGTATTACAAGGAGTGTATAATGAGCTGTGGGGTCTATGTCAGGTCAAGTCAGACTACCATGTTGCCTTCAACTGGTTTTGACTGGGTTTGTTCAGCCATCTTCTCCTTCCTTTCTTTGTGGTTTCCTGCAAGCTGAAGACAACACACTAGGCTTGTTCTGAGCAGGGCTGTGGTTAATGTCTTATGGGATCAGGGGCCAGGGTAACAAGACCACTTCTGGGTTTTTGTCTATTTTAGTCTATCTGCTGTACACCCTCACATTGCCAGTATCACCTCAATGGGTAGTAACCACATATCAAATTTCAATTAAAGTGAAAATTCTTAGTTCCCAGCTTGATACTCCTTCTACTATTTCATACTGTCTCTCCTGCCCTGGAGGAGAGAACAAGGGAACAAGGAACAATTTGAATAGAACTCATCAATCAACATAAATCATTACCACTTTTCTTCACTTCCTTTTGTGCTGTACACCTGATGGCTTGGGAAATTAACAATGTGAGTTTTAGTGGTGGATTTTCTTGCCAGCAGTGTTTGCCATGCTACTACATAAAAGTACTGAACTCTTGCTTTCTTACTAAAATTCTCTTCCTTCATTGAGAAATACATAAGCTGCAACTACTGATTAATTGTATTATGGAACTAACAATTACTGAGAAGTGATTCAGTTTTAAAAATTAAGCTATTGGGGTGGGGTGGGGACTTTGATTAAACTTCACGAAGTAATAAATCAGCCACAATGTCCAGGGAGAACAGGGTTGATTTTTGTTTGTTTTGGGTGGCCAGCCTTAGGTATTGGATATAAGATATTATACCTACAGAAGATTAGTGAATGGCGATTTTAAAATTATAGTAGTTCTCTGCCACATGAATAGTGTTTTAAAAAATGTTTCTTTTTATTCAAATAACATTGCTTTCAGAAAATGACAAAAATAAAAGAACTAGCTATCCCTTAATTTCAAGCCATGTTATCTCAAGCAACAATAGTTCAATTATTTTGTTCTTCTTTTTAATGACTTAAGCCTGGGGTAAGTGATTGATAATGTTTGCTTCACAGTCACACCAGTAAAATCTTATCGTGAAATGATCTTTTCATTTTTCATGATAGATTACTTTGAATAAAATCATATTTAGGCAATATCCAATATTTACCAGCCTTTTCCAGATATATTTAAATTACAGCAAACGGTAGGCTCCCCTAGCTGCAAATTGCTGTTATTTCCACCACAGAAATTTATTTTCTTTCTTTCTTATATCCCCTACTCAGATGGTAAGGGTAAATAATTCTATGGATAGTGATATCATCACAAAATTCTGTGGATTATTTTTGTGGAAACCCAATCAATCTCTGGAAAGCATATATGAAATAGACTTTTGCTGTAGGAATATCATAATAACTTTATTCATTTAGCCAAATAAATATATTTGTATTATGTGCATATTTATTACACATAAATGTATATACACTTGAAAGAGATTTTGAAACTATTTATCTTATAGACCTAGGATACTGTAGTTTCTCTTAGTATTTAAATTTTAAATATAGCTTTATGAATTAAAACCAAATAAAATAAAATATTATTGAAGGCTTTCTAACTGAAATCCAGAATTCATTTACTGTACGGTATGGTTTGGAGGATTTGAACTGTGCTATGTTAACAAAAATTAATACCAAATTAATTTTAGATGTTTTGTATTCTATTAATCCTAAATCATTTTCAGAAAGAATACAATGTATAAAATAAGACTTTTGGAGATTGAGTTTCTGTGACAGTTCCTTAACAAAGTGATTTTTGAGAAACTTTGTTAATAACCGCAATTTACTTATTATAAAATTAATTCTTTTCATGGATTTTATTTCTAGTATTTATATTCTATCAATAAATCTTATAGAAACAGGCCTTTGTTTTGTTTCTGAACACATGTTGCTTGGGAACCTCACCAAAGCTAGCAGCATTGACGTGTTGAGCTTTTTGTATGATGAACTTAGCTACAGATAGAATTCATATCCAATACAGATTTATAATTACAAGAAATCACTTTGAAATATTTTACAAGCAAAATGTAAAATTCTCTTCTGCAAAAAAAAAAAAAAAAAGAGGAAGAAAACTAGAGAGGACTATAAACAAGAACCGAGAGAACATTAAAAAAATTGAGATCATGAGGTCAAGCTCCTCTGTCAGTCTTGGTTCCAATCCAGACTGGCGCGTGACAGAAGACCATTATTTTTACTCTGTAATCATACTTTACACCTGAGAATCTCTCGACACCTTAAAACTGCAGGCTGTTTTGTGTGATTTACATGCCAACCAGTGATACAGGGTGGGAGGGGGTCATCTGCACGTAAGTGTCGGAGCACACTTAATTTTGACATACATGTGTTTATTTCTCCTTTCTTTGGGCTAATTTCTTTTTAGAGAAATGTCACCAAGCACGGAATGAGAAGAAGAAGAAGAAAAAACCGTGTAGACAGAGCAAATATGCATAAGCAAATTGAGTTAATTAGGAAAAAAACAAATTTTATCCCTTGCTCCTGGATTTAATATGACTTTGAGAGTACATAATCTCTATGAGAACACTTTGGAAAATAAAAGAATGGTATTCTAGTTTGAATGTATAAAAAAGATTAAGTGCTCTGAACATAATAATAATAAACTCAGAAAAATAATGAAATTCACTCTGATGCTAATATGCAAGCACCAGGGGGGCTCTAGGAAAAATATAACAATAAAATCTAGTTTCATATTAATTATGTCATTTGACAAACTGAACATTGAATTGGTTATGTCCAACAGCCCTTATATAGATGAGATCACAGACATAGTCTGAGATGTTAAAATGCTGGAAATCCATCTTCCCAGGAGGATTTTTGCCAATTAGTTTGGGACTAAAGAATCCCGCCAGGCGTGAGGCTGCCCAGCAAGGTAGAGGATCAGAAACATGAAAAAAGAAATATTTGATAAGAGAGAGCTGAAAAATCAGCAGCTCAGCTGGCAGCATAAAACTATGCTTGAAAGCAACTTTAGAATTTGGAGGCTTTCATAGCAGATTGCATTATAATTTTAGAGGTTAGGGGAGATTTGCTGTATTTCTGGCATTAGAAAATTGTGTAAAGATTATATGAGGTGCTTACTTATTATGATAGCCTGAACCTAATGAAGAATCTTATCAAGTGCTGTTCATATATTACGCAAATGATGGGTCCAGGATGGGCCAATTTTATCACTTGAAAACCAAGGAAATATTCCTGGATATTTAGACACCCATAAAAATTGATTAAATTAATCTTTACTTTCTAAGTCTTTATTTGGAGATGAAGCATCAAGACATGTGGAAAAAAATTCCTCTACCTAGTAAACCCAAAACCCAAAACATAAATATAACCTTCAAATAATTGAGCAGCTCTAGCACATGCAAGAACTAGGGTATGAACTTTATTTATGGGCCTGAGTTAGCTACATGACTTCTAAAGAAAAAAGGGAAATACATTTTCTGTTCACTCTTTTTTCATTCCCTTATTTCTAAACTCTTTAGCCATGATTTTATTCTGAGATTTCAGAAGCCCGTGCTTGTTGTGTAGAGGATGGCATTCTAGCTGCTCTTTGAAAACCTGTAAGAGTTTGCTTGCTGTCATTACGCCTTTTGTCAATTTCCAATTTGTGTGTCACGATACAATTAAGAATTATTACATGGCAGGAGGAGTAACTGAATGACAAAGTTAGGAGAATTTAGGAATCATGAATTTACTCACAGTCATAAATGAGCTGAATATTCTGGCTGTACGTGATACTTTTCAGTATTTTCTTGTGAAAACTGTCTACTCTCCTGGCCTGGGTGATACGACACTCTTTGAGGTTTCCTATTTCTTTTGGGGGTGAGGAGCAGATAAGATCCTCAATATATTCCCAAAACATTTAAGATCCTGCTGAAGATCCTATAAATATGCAAAAAGTACCTTATTGGTTGATTAGCAAACTGTAGAGAGGTGGCCAGTTACTGGGGACCAGACCAACACTGATCAAGCAAGAAATCACTTCTAGAAAGAAATTTTTCCTAGTACAGAGACCAACTTTATGAAACTAAGGTCCAGAACATGTATGTGCTTGGGTATATATCAGTTAGGGTCCAAGCAGAGAAACAGAATCAGCAGATTTATTGCAAAGAATTGCCTTATAGGATTGTGAGTGCTGGCTAAGCAAGTCCAAAATCCATTGGGCGGGCTGTCAGGAAGGGCAGGCTGGAACACTCAGGCATGGGCTGAAGCTGCTGTCCACAGGTAGAATTTCTCCTTATTCAAAAAGCCTCAGCTCTGCTCTTAATGCATTTCGACTTATTGAATCAGGCCCCCACAAAGTATCTGGGATAATATCCCTTACCTAAATTCAACTAAGTATGGACTTGAATCACTTCTATAAAATACTTTCGGAGCAACACCTAGATTAGTGTTTGGTTGAATAACTGAGGACTATAATGTAGCCAGGCTGACACATGAAACTGACACACAGGTAATTCTCAGAGGACTTTCTGGCATAGAAAAAGAGGAAAACTTTGGATTTAGTAAGTTTGGGCAATAACTCAAACTTCACCTGTTATTACTTGTGGGGTCCTGAGTAAATTACAAAACCTTCCTGTGCTTCTTTATTTCTAAAATTTGACATGTCCTTGTTAATGAATTTTATCATTAAATGGAGATAGTATTTAACACACTTCCTGGCACATAGTCAGTACTCAATGAGTATTAGTTCCTCCTACTCTTAGAAATCATATCTTATGTCAAGTACAGTGATGTTTCTAAATAGCAGTGCTTTGTACAATTTTACACAATTAAAAACTGGTAGCAAAAGCAATGACACAAAGGTGACAAAATAGATATATTTTGTAAGATATATTCTTAAAGTTGTTGGAGTGAGACCTAAAACTAGTATTGTCTTCATTGGTGAACAGTTGTGACACCTTGGCACATCACTTAATTGTTTTGAATCTCAGCTTAGTCACTTATAAAATGGGGAAATAAATACTTGGTGTACTTACTTTATAAGATAATTATGAAAAACAAATAAAAATGCACAGGAATGGACTCTGTAAACTACAAAAATTATTATATTGATCATTGATTCTTTCCTTCCTCTATTGAGTGGGTGTTAGGAAACATTTTTACACTTCCTTAAAAGATTTAGAAGCTCATAGAGCTGTTTTTTTAAACCACTAAAAGCAAAGGGGAAAAAACCCCAAAACCTCTCAGCTATTTATTATTATAAAAACTAATTTCTTAGGGCTGAGAGAAAAAATAACAAGTAATTAACTAAGATATTATGGTGCCTTGTCAGGCTTTACAAAAATCATTTTTAAAAAATTTATCTTGGGAAATGGTGCAGCTAAGTAAGTTTAAAATTCTATTATGACACAGAACTCAGTATGTACAAGTTATGAAATTTTGAAGTTATCAGTAATTTACTTCTGTGTTAGTATAATTAAAGAGCAATCTCCCTGTGCTTTATGAATAAGAAATTTTTATATATATGAAGTTTGTGCATGTATATATTCCAGTTATCTATAGCTGGATGACAAACCATCTCAAAACCCAGTGGCATCAGAAATAACCAATTTTTTATGCTCATGGATTCTGTGGGACAGGAATTCAGACAATGCATAGTGATGACATCATGACTCTTCTCCATAATATTTAGGGACTCAGCTGGGAAGAATAGAATGTCTGGGGGTGACTTGAACAACTGGGGGCTGGAAACATATGGAGGCTTGGCACCAGGCCTGAGATACTTCAAAGGCAAGGCTCAGCTGGGACTGTAACATGTGACTTCTCCACATGACTTTGGCTTCCTTGCAGTATGATGGCCATTAAATAGTTGGGTTTCTTCTATCATGACTCAGAGGTCCAATAGTGATCAAGGCAGAAGCTGACTTGGTCTCAGAAGTCACAAATTACCAGCCGCATCTATTGGTCAAAGAAGTCACAGCCCTACTCAGATTGATGGAGAAGGGACATAGAACACAAATCTTAATGGGTCAAAGAATCAATTTTAGTTTCCAAATTTAGTTCTATGACATATTTCAAATCAATTTTTGCATATGGGATGAGATATTGTTTGAGGTTCATTTTTTTTTAATATGGGCATCTAATTTTTCCAGCTCCATTTGTCAAACATTATCATTTCCCACATTATTAAATATATATATACATGTATAAGATTTATATAATATACAAATATATATTGAATATATTATGCATACATACATAGTTTCCTACATGGATTAGATAATTAGAAAAGAAAAAAATGGGAATATTTAAGATTGTTGTTACCTCATATTATATAATCAGAAGGTTAAAGGAAATAAATCTAACTAAGGATCTGATGTATTTTCTCTCAGAATACGACATGATTTCTAATAAGCTTCCGCATATCCCTGGTGGTCTGGAAGACTGAGCAAATGTGCAAAACCACGCACATACTCAGGAGAGACTAGAGAGAGTCTCAGCCATCTACTTTTCTCTGACTAAGTGTGCAACTTTGTATACCAAAAAGCAAAAGCCAGAACAGACTTGTAAACTGTTTAAAGTTGGAAAGTATTTCCCAGCCTACACACAGGTCTGTTAGCAAAGGGTCAAAACTTAACTAACTGCCTCAAGGAATTTAAGCACATCCTCTTACCAATTATTGGCTGACCACTAAGCTATGTTGATCCAGGTGTAACTCCTAAGAAATCAGGTTTTAAAATAAAAACAATACAACACCACAGAAGAGACAGACTTTTCTGTATTAGTCCTGGCAAGTAAATAAACACACAACCACAAAACAGAACAGCAACAACAGAGAGATCAGAATCCGGAGTTGCCACAATATAGTATCTAATACATCCAGTTTCAACCTAATTATGAGACGTAAAAAGAAATAGGTCTAGAGACTCAACGCTATCCCAATCAGAATCCCAATGACATTCTTGATGGAAATAGAACACAGAATCCTAAAATTTATATGGAGGAACAAAAGACCTAGAATGCCAAAGCAATTCTGAGAAAAAAGAACAAAGCTGCAGGCATCACAATCCCTGACTTCAAAACATACTACAGAACTATAGTAATCAAAATGACATGGTACTGGCACAACAGCAGACGCACAGATCAATGGAACAGAATTGAAAGCCTGGAAATAAAACCACACATCTATGGCCAACTAATCTTTGACAAAGGAGCCAAGAACATACAATGGACAAAGGAAATTCTCTTCAATAAACGGTGTTGGGAAAACTGGACAGCCACATGCAAAAGAGTGAAAGTAGACCATTATCTTACACCATACACAAAAATTAACTCAAAATGGATCAAAAACTTGAATGTAAGACCTGAAACCATAAAACTCCTAGAAGCAAATATAGGCACAAGATTCTCTGACATCGGTCTTAGCAGCATCTTTTTGAATACCATGTCTACTCAGGCAAGGGAAACAAAAGAAAAAAATAAACAAATGGGACAACATCAGACTAAAGAGCTTCTGCAAGGCAAAGGAAACCATGAACAAAACGAAAAGACAACCCACCAAGTGGGAGAAAATGTTTGCAAATCATGTATCTGACAAGGGGTTAATTTTCAATTATATAACTCATACAACTCAACAACCAAATAACAAACAACCCGATCAAAAAATGGGCAGAAAATATGAACAGACATTTTTCTAAAGAAGATATACAGATGTCCAACAGGCACATGAAAAGACGTTCAACATCACTAATTATTAGGGAAATGCAAATCAAAACTACAGTGAGATATCACCTTACACCTGTCAGAATGGCTATAATTAACAAGACAAAAAATAACAAATGTTGGAGAGCTTGTATAGAAACGAGAACCCTAATTCACTGCTGGTGGGAATGCAACCTGGTGCAGCCACTATGGAAAACAATATGGAGATTTCCCAAAAATTTAAAAATAGAAATTCCATATGACCCAGCTATCCCACTACTGGGTATTTATCCACAGAACACGAAATCAACAATTCAAAATTTATGCACCCCTATGTTCATTGCAGCATTATTCACAATAACCAAGAAGTGGAAGCAACCCAAATGCCCAACAGCTGATTAATAGATAAAGAAGATTACACATATATATATATATATATATATATATATATATATATATATATATATATACACACACACATACACATACACATAATGGAATACTATTCAGCCATTAAAAAAGACAAAATCATCTCATTTGCAACAACATGGATGGACTTTGAGGGTATTATGTTAAGTGAAATAAGCCAGACCTAGAAAGATAAATACCATATGATTTCACTCACATGTGAAAGATAAACAAACACATGGATAAAGAGAACAGATTAGAGGTTACCAGAGAGGAAGGGGGTGGGGGGATGGGAGAAAGGGGTAAAGAGGCACACATATATGGTGACAGACAAAAACTAGACTCTTGGTGGTGAGCACGATGTAGTCTATACAGAAACTAATATATAATAATGTACACCCGAAATTATACAATGTTATAAACCATTATGACCTTAATAAAATAATTTTAAAAATGAAGTAGGAAGGTGTAACTGATACACATGAAAAAGGCAGGAAACCGTGATTAAAGAATTTAAAGATGTGACAATAATGACTCATCAAATCCAATAAACTCTGAGTTACTGAAATGTTACTGATGTAAAATTACTGAATTCCAGGGGGGCCGGCCTGGTGGTGTAGTGGTTAAGTTCGCCCGCTCCACTTCAGTGGCCCAGGGTTCATGAGTTCAGATCCCAGGCACAGACCTATGCACTGCTTATCAAGCCATGCTGTGGCAGGTGTCCCACATATAAAGTAGAGGAATTTGGGCACAGATGTTAGCTCAGGGCTAATCTTCTTCACCAAAAAAAGTACCTTAAAATTACTGAATTACAATTACTGAAACAAAAAATTCGCTGGAGAGATCCAACAGCAGATTTGATCAGAAAGAAATCTTAAAACATGAAAAAAGATCAATAGAAGAAAAGAAAGAAAAAAAGAATAAATAAACATTAATAGGCCCTCAGAGACCTGTGGTGCACTATCAAGGGTACTAACATTTTTCTAATAGGTGCTCCAGAAGGAGATGAGAGAGAGAAAAGTGCAGAAAAAGTATTTGAGGAAATCATAGCTTACATGTCAAATTTGAGGAAAAACATTAATTTACACATCCAAAAGCTCAACAAGATCCAAATAGGAAAACACAATGAAATCCACACCTAAATACACCGTAATCAAGCAGGAGAATGCCAAAGACGATGAGAAAATCTTGACAGCAACAAGAGAAAATCAACTCATCACATACAGAAAAGCACATTAAGATTAACAGTTAACTTCTCATTAGAAACAAAGAAGGGCATAAGAAAGTGGTATGACATATATGAAGTCCTGAAATTCTGTATTCAGGAACACTATCATTCAAAAATGCAGGTTAAACAAAGATGTTTCCAGATAAACAAAAACTGAGATTTTGCTGTAAGTAAAACTACCTTTAAGAAATACTCAAGGAGGTCCTTTAATCTAAAAGAAAATGATACCAGAATGTAACTTGGGTCCACACAAAAAGTATGTAACACTGGTATGAATAATTATGTAGGTTAATACAATACAAATTTTTTTTGTCTTATCTTCTTTCAACTGATTTTAAATAAACAGTTGCATAAAACAATAATTATAACACAGTATTGTTGGGTTTATAGCCTGTAAAGCTATAAGAATACAAAGGAGGAATGTAGCTATAACAGAGTGAAACTTCTATATTTTTAGATCAATAGAAACCTGAGGTAGAGTTTTTCAAATTAAAGTGCATATTGTAATCTCTAGAGCAATCATTAAGAAAATAACTAAAAAAATAGTAAATCCCAAAAAAAGAAAAAAAAGGAGGAGAAACTAAAATTGTACACTAGATAACATCTATTATACACACAAAAGAAGGCAGTAAAAAAGGAACAGATGAAAAAGAAAACATGTAAGACATATACAAAACTAATAGCGAAATTTTTTTACTTTCTCCTTCTACTTTCTCCTTCTCCCCCTCTCTCTCCCCCTTTGTTTACCCCTCTCATCCTCCTTTTCCTCCTTTTTCTTCCTTAGTACACTCGCTAGGACTTCCGGTACAATATTGAATAGAATTAGTGAGAAAGAGAGTGGACAGTTTTGCCACATTCTTGATCTTATCAAGCAAGCATTCAGTATTTCACCAGTAAGTGTAATTCTAACTGTGGTTTTTTCATAGATGACTTTTTGTAGATAAGGTGGAAGAAGTTTCATTGTATTCCTAGTTTTCTGAGAGTTTCTGTGATGAATGAGTTTTAAATATTGTTATACCCTATTTTCGTGTCTTTTATTCTGATAATGTGGTTACTGACATCGATTGATTTTCAGATATTCTACACTTGAAATCTGGGGACAAACCTACTGGGTTGTGGTATATTATCCTTTTTATATACATTATAAAATTTTTGGCTGAATATTTTTAGATCCATGATTATGGGGGATATTAGTCTACATTTTTCTCATCTTGTAAACTTTTTGTCCATTTTTGGTATCAGTTGTATTCTGATTTCAAATAATGATTCAGGAAATGTTGCTTCATACTTTGTTTTCTTAAAAGTTTGTGTAAATTGGTATTAATTCTTCCTTTAATGTTTAATAGAACTCAATAGTAAAACCTTTTGGGCATGGAGTTTTCTTTTTGGGAATTTTAAAAACTTTTTATTTTGAGATAAGTTTAGATTTATAGAAGAGTTGCAAAGATATGACAGAGAGTTCTTTGATATCGTTCACCCAGCTCCTCTAGTATTAACATATTACATACTCAGGGTACCTTTATCAAATCTAAGAAATTAACATTGGTAAAATACTTGCAATTAAATTGCAAAGTTTATTCAGATTTTACCAGTTTTTTCAGCAATGTCTTATTTCTTTTCAAAGATCCAATCCTGGAGACCACATTGCGTTTAGACATCATGGCTCCCTAGTCTCTTTCAGTGTGTGACGCAATCTCCATCTTTCCTTTTTATTTAAAATCTTGACATTTTCAAACAAACAAATTGGTCAGGCGTTTTGTTGAATGCCCCTCATTTTGGGTTTGTCAGATGTTTTCTGTTTCTGACTTGGGTTATGAGTTTTGGGGAAGAATATCACAGAGGTGAATTACCCTTCTCATAAATCATATCAGGAGATTCATATCAACTTGCCTCATTATTGATGATGTTAACCTTGATCAGTTGATTAAAGTCATATTCTATCCACTGTAAAGTAACTAATATTCTCCTTTTGGGGCCTTTTAAAAATTACAAATTGAATATCTCTAATACATATAGAACTGTTCATATTTTCTATTTTTTTCATGAATTAGTTTTGGTAAGCGGTGGTTCATAAAGAATTTGTTCATTTTTATGTTGTCAAATTTATTGGCATAAATTTGTTTTTAATAATCTTTTATTATCCTTTTAATGTCTGTAGGATCTATAGTAATATCCCAACTTTCTTTCCTCATGGTGATAATTGGTGCTTTTTTCCCCTTGAGTAGTTTTGCCAGCGGTTTATCAATTATTTGTTTTCCAAAAAGCCAACTTTTGGCTTTATAATTTTCTCCATTATGTATTTCTATTTCATTAATTTCTTGTCTTTTATTTTTCCTATTTACTTTGATTTAATTTGCTCTGGCTCTTCTGACTTCTTCAAGTGGAAATATAGATGATTGCAAGCATTTATATTATAAATTTCTGTCTACATGCTGCTCTAGTTCATCCTGCAAATTTTTATTTGTTGTGCTTTTATTATCATTCAGTTTGAAAAATTTTAAATTTCTCTTGAGACTTTTTTTCTTTAACCCATGAGTTATTTAGAAATATCTTTTTAATTATTTAAACATTTTGAGATTTTCTAGGTATCTAATGTTTATTGATTTCTACTTAATTTCATTGGATCAGAGAATATATTTTGTAAGTTATCAATTTTATGACATTTTTTGAGACTTATTTTATGGATTAGCATTTGGCCCATCTTGGTGAATGGTACATGTGCACTGAAAAATGGATTTATTGCAACTGAGTTTTTTAGCAGTTGTTTGGTGGTGTGTTCCTTTAGTTTTTGCTTCATTAATTTTTATGCCTTGTTAATAAATGCATACACATGATGATGTACGTTTTCCTGGTGATTGTTCCTTTTAACATTATATAAGTCCCTCTTGCTCTCTTGTGATATTCTTTGTCTTAAAATCTATTTTGTCTGACATTAATTTAGACGTGCCGGTTTTCTTATGGTTACAGTTTACATGTTATAACTTTTTCCATTATTTACTTTTAACTTATTTTTGTCTTTATATTTAAAATACGCTTCTTGTAGATAGCACATGATTTGTAATAAACTGATTTTCTAAGGAACCTAAATCCAGGCTACAAGATGAAGGGCTTGCTTCAAACCCTGAAAAGGAAACTTATTTTTCAGGGATAGTTCCAAGGTTTCTTTTCATTCTTAAATGAATCAGAATAGTTTCAGCAGTGTATTTAATAGAAGACTGGGAAGAAGACTAGTGTCAGAACAGCTCTATCAAATTTACTGGAAGTAGTGATAAGAGTTCATGGTCAGAGAAGTGGAATTTTTGTACTGTCATAATTCTCCCAACTCCACAGAACTACCCACGATAGTTCAGGGTGTTTGAAGTAGCTCAATGGGCTTTATTAATTAATTAGAACATATTTTATTTAAGTAGATATAGTATGTAGTGTTTTTTATGCTCTAATTTCCTACACAAGCACTTATTTTTATTTTGATTCATTTAAAAATTAATAGTGTTTTCATGTTGGAAAGTGGTAAGAAAGCATAGCTGTCATATTCACAAGCTTTTGATCTTGGGAATTGAGGATTATTCTAAAGTAAGTTATTTTATTTACTATTTATTTTCTCCAAGTGCTCTTGATAAACTAAGAATCTTTCAAATATTAATTCTAGTTTATTTTTTAAAAGACCCACTTATTAGACATATAAATATCAAATGTGGTATGGTTTCTGATTTACTATTCTCATTTCATTTGTCATTAATTTTCTTACTGTGTAAGACAAACGCAACTCTAATTTTGCTAAAAAAATTGGAGGAGGAAGCAATAGTCAGAAAAGGCAGGTCTTAAATAGCATTCTGTTTAACATTAAGTAAATCTGAGGTGTTGTATAGAAATTCTTGTTCATTTGACCAAGTTTAATATTAATTAAATTCAATGAAAAGTTTTAGTTCTTTTACAGATAGAGTTTTTTAAAATTGTAAACACCATTTGTGCCTTATTTAGTCAGTTTTTCACATCTAAAACATTACTTGTTACATACTAACTTGTCATTATTCGCGATCTGGGACCACTTATATTCAGCTGCACCTGTGAAGTTATCTTGCACATAGGAGATATTTGGGTTTTCATTGATCAATACACACAAACAAGCACACATACTCCCATTTATAACCAGTTCCCTTTGTTGCCATTAGTTGATAAGTGAATAACACCTTGGAGCAAAATAACGGTTGTTGATCTGACAGAAAGCACTTTGGATGGCAGGACAAATTTTAGAGGTATTTACCTAGGCTGGATTGAAAGATCAGTGAATTGGACTACTTAATTTCTCAACCAAAGACATTTAAAAAACTAAACAAAGAAAATGCTTGGTCTAGTCTAGAGTAGGAGAAATTCAAAGATGTTTCAAAGAGTGTGATCCATCTATTTATTTGCATTATTTAGGTTATTATTTTAAATAGATTCACAAACATTTGGATCACAGATTTGGCTGAATGATCTTAACCATATGTGAATGGTGTCCTAACATAACTACTTGAAATGTGAATTTGAGAAAATTTTATATCAAGAAGAGTCTTTCAGTTTTAACAACTCAGTTAATTAGTGAATTGTCTAGACCCTTACCAATTCAGGACCAATCAGTCTGGGATAAGAATCCCTCATTATAATATACAGACGGTTGGATATGTAACAAAGCAAGTATAAACAAGTTATTTGTAAAATGTAGGTGGGCACTATATAGATGCACAATGCACAATTCTTTCAACTTCTCTGAATGTTCAAAATTTTTTGTAAAAATATTAGAAGAAAAGAACTGAGTCTCATTTCTTGCAAATCCCATAAGTATACAGCAATAAACAAACTTCACAAAACTCCATTTTTCTGCATTCTAATACCTTTAGAAATCTTATTTTAAAAGTATAGCTATTTAATTCTTATGTCTAGTCTTTGTCATTTTGTTCAATGAGTACATGTTGCCAAAAATAATTCTCTTTACCAGTTCCAAAATGGAACATCCTTGCATACACATAAACCAACACAAATATATAATCATTGGTCTGTTTTGGAAGAAGTATATACTTTTTATTATCAATTATTACTTGGTTAATCTTCAAGCAGGGTGTGTTACTCAAAATTAGTGAAATAAGATGGCTCTCCTCCTCCCTTCCATTTAGTTGCATACTGGATGACATTTCAGTTGAGTCCAATATTTATGTTCCTTTTTCATTTTAATTTTTTTACCATATAATATTTTAAGTTTAATCAAAAGTCAACTTAGAAAGGCCATTCTGCCTAAGGGATATTTTTCCATTAAGTATTATGACATATTGGTGGCCCTGAGGGATTATTGGTTTTTGAAGAAATATTAACAGCTGGAAATTTGCATTTTAATACAGTTATCCTCAGCTACTCAAGCAATTTTATTTTTAAGACCTATGACAGGTTTCAAAGCTTTAGCTCTAAAGCAATCTAGTCAAGTAGAGCTAACATAATTTTGTTACAAATAACTAAGTTTCTAATAGTTTTCTTTTCACTTGAAAAGTTTAGTTTGAGATGTCGGGGAAATCAACACCCAAATTTTATAACTGTACTAAAACCAGACTTGATAATTGGAAAAAGTGAGGAAGAATTCTTTTTAAGCCTCTACATTCAAAAATTGAAGAATAAGAAAATAGCACATCTAATTAAGTTTCTCTGATTAGTAGTTAAAAATGAAGTTGAGGCAAAGCAATCCTTCACAACAATTGTTTCAATCTGTCTAGGTGGTTGTCTCTGGGGGAAATGATTGCTGGGATAGCAGAAGAAGATGCTGTGAAATAAGAACAGAATCAATCCCCCTTGATCCTGGTATTAAATACATACTCAGAATTGCTATTGAAATTAATTGCAGATTTTGAGTCAGGATCAAGTGACTTATCATCATTTAAAATGGTGCCAGTGAATAGACTTGAATAGTAGCCTTAACAATTACAAATGGATTTTTCTTCTAAAAATGACTAGGTGGCTAAATAACTTAAGATGGCATAATAAGGAACAATGACTTCCCCCTTTCATTTTGAGGCTAAAATGAAAATTTGATTTATTAATCAAATCTAGACATCTGAAATGATGGGACCACAGCAAGAATGGACAATTGCTCATTTGCTAAGGACCAAATCAAATCCCCATGGTTTTGTGTCCTCAACACATTGTAGTATATACAATACTCTTCTGGGAGGATGGAAGATTAGGGAAGAAAAAGTAAGAAACAGGCACCTAAATTTCTGGCAAATGGATGTGTGCAGTTACACAATATTAAATTAGCATTATCACTATTATAAATGTTTTTCAAGAAATTCCTACTTTGTAGATGTGTCACCTAATAAATCACTAAATTATAATCCTACAACCTTTTTAATTTAAATTCACCCATATTTAGTCATTTTCTTTAATATTTAACTCAGTTTCAAGGCAAGAAAAAAAATATGTAAACATAAATTAGCCTTGGTAAATTAAGAGGTTTTATTCTTGGGTAACCTTTTTTTTTTTAACTTTTGTGCATATTTTGTTTGTGTGTGTATTAAAACCATAAATCAAATGGGTAGGAATAGTTTCTGGTCATGTTTTGAGTGGTGCCTACAGTATTGCTTTCGCTAGGGGATATTAAAAAATGATGTAACAGACCTAGACCCTTATTCAGAAACTCGAGGTGATTGAAATAGATCACTGTTTCCTGGATACAGAGAAATACTTTTTCAACATAACTCAAGCCAGAGTGGGTTTTTAGGTCTAAATTATATGACTATGTGGCTCTATCAGTGGCATTCTATTGCTTAGAGGATCTGGCCAGCAATGTCTATTGATGATAGAATTTTCATGAACAATGTCATATATAAAGACAAAAAACAATCTATGACAAAAATTTTATTCGTGTACGGGATCTTTACTTAATACTTGACTTTTAGAACACAACTAATCTGTGTTTTGTGTTGTACTATGATTCTGAGTACCTGCCAGAATTTTGGTGTATTAGAAAAGGCATGCTCCTTGGAATTATATATAAATGGGTTTATATCCTGTCTATATTCTTATAACACTGTGATACGGGTAAGTAATTTGATTTCTGAGCCTCAGTTTACTCATCTCTAAAATGGTGATTACTCCTGCTCTTCTCTCAAGGGAAGAACAAGATAGAGGATCAAGCAAGATAAAGACAATATAATGCTTTGCAATTTGGCACAGAAAATATGCTCAGTAAATACTGGTTGCCCTTCTCCCTTTGCTTCCAGTAAATATTTCTTTATTTTTTTTTCACAGTTCCTGAAAGACAAAGGATATTTGCACTGTACTGATTTACTCATGAAAACACTTGGGCAAAAGATCTGAGCCTCTGACTGATAGGAGATAAGTTTTGCTTGTTCTAAGGAAATTGCAGGGGTAAGAAAAAACAGAACTCTAACAGTGCTTTCTAATTCAAACTCTTGCAACTGTCCTGGCTTCCTCCTGCCCCAGGTCAAAGTCATACCAGCACAAAACTGTCACATCAACCATGGGTTTCTCACAAGTTTTCTTTACTTGATGTTTCCCCTCTTTTGTTCCTCTGTGGTTGATCTTGAGGAGAAAGGGAACCAGAAGTCTTGATAGTGCTGGTTCAGCGTTTGGTTAGAAATGAAACAAGAACCAAACAATGGGGCTACCAGGTGCTGGGTGCTGTGTATAAATCAGTGAGCAAAACAGATGTGAATTTTTTCGTGTGTGTGTGAGGAAGGTTAGCCCTGAGCTAACATCCGTTGCCAGTCCTCTCTTTTTGCTGAGGAAGATTGGCCCTGGGCTAACATCCATGCCCATCTTCCTCTGCTTTATATGTGGGACGTCTGCCACAGCATGGCTTGGCAAGCAGTGTGTCGGTCCGCGCCCAGGATCCAAACCTGCAAACCCCGGGCCGCCAAAAGCAGAGCATGCGAACTTAATTGCTAGGCCACCGGGCCAGCCCCATAAACAGATAAGGCTTTTGTACTTCAGGGTTTTACATCTCAGTGGAGAGGCAGATTTTAAACAAATAAACATGCAAAGAAGTATATAATTCATGACCAAAAAAACCCATTTTCTTTGAGACAAGAAGTGGCATTTAAGTGTAGAATTGAGAGACAAATAAGAGCTAGCTAGGCAAAATGGGTTTCATGGTTGGGGCTTGAACAGGTGGTATGGGAGAACACTCCAGATGGAGGGCAAAGGCATGTATGAAGACTTAGTGGTGGGAAAGATGTTGGCTTACTCAAACATCAGAATGAGAGCCATGTGGCTCGAGCACAAAACACACATATAGCCTGTGGGATCAAGGACTCAGCTGTCTTTTTCACTGTTGTATCTGAGTGCCTAGAACAGCACCTGACACAGAAATGGCCTCTAGAATGATTTGTTGAGTAAATGAATTCATATTTAGTGGTCTTCTAATAGATGACAGAGCCTTTTGCAAGTTCTTGTTTCAGGTTTTACTATTTGATCCCAAGCCGTAAATCCTTGAAGCATTTAAAGATATCTTTAAGGTATTTTAACAGATATTGTGCTTGGCATTCTTTCCTCTTTGGATGTATGAGTGTGAATGTGTATATACTTCTTTTGACAATTTGGAGAATTGTATTCCTTAGTATTAGTGTTAGGACAAGCATATTATCCATGTGCATATGTCCAGAAGTTCTAACGTAAAGTATTTTAAAGAGTCACAAGTAGCTTTTAAAAAAATATGTCCAAGTAAAATATCTGACAAAGAGTAAGACAGAACAATGACTTTCATCCGCTGAGCAGTAATGAGAACACTCAGTTGGGAGTCAGACAGAGCTGGAGCTGGTCTCTGCTTTGCCAGGAGTAGTTCTGTAGGCCTAGGCAAATTACTTAACCCTTTCTGTGGCTCAAGTTCCTCACCTATGAAATAAGTCTAAACATAACAAGTATTCAACGAAAACTTGAATGAATTCAATCTGAGATGTCAAGAATGGCTGGTAAGGAAGACCACTGAGAAGCCCAGACAGACGTGAAAAAATCCTTCCCCAAGAGTCATAGCCGGGCAGATGCTTAGGAAGTGACTACACAGTCTTAGTTTAATCCAGGGGGTACCTATGTGGTTTCCATGTGCATATTAAACTAGATACAAGAGTAATACGTGTTGTTCAAGGCATGTACAATGTGACAAGAGAGATAGGAGAGAAAAAATGTCTACAAACAAATATAAGGCTTCAGAGAATAAAACAGTCTGGGGGTACATGAAGGAGTGAGGGAGAACGACCCATATGTCTACACAGACTCCAAGGGCAGTCATGTACAGCAATAAAATAAAACGTGTATTATGGAAACTCTAGTCACTCAATTACCATTCAACCTGAAAATATAAAAACTTTCTGCCTTCTAGGAGTTCTCAGGTTAGTGGGGAAAAGAAATATTCAAGAAATTTTCTTAGGAAAGTTTGAGATTTTTGTGTCCATATAAACCAAGGAAAAGAAGAAAAAGTGCTTCACCTTACTTAGAAGTCAGGTCAGGCTTCCGGGGCAGGTGACATTTGTACCAGATTGGATGTGTCCTGATCTGAGAGACTGCTGAGAGCTCATTCTTGATACACCTGACAAACTCCTCTTCAACTGTGATTTGTTTATCTGGCTAAGCCACTTAAGTATGGCCTAAAATTTTCTGCCTTCATATATCCCTTTGAATCCTTTCAATCTCTGAAATCCCATGGGGCAGAAAAGTATTTGCAAGACATGCTTGGAATATTTGGGTTAAACCTCATTTCTAAGAGCAAAATATGCCACCACAATCATTCTTTTGTCTTTCGTATATCCTTCTTACTTTTTCTTTTCAATGACCTCAACCAAATCATTTTATTATTGAGAAAAAGGAAGGTGCTATCAACATGAAGATCAAAGGGACAACTCTGTCACATGCATTCTTGTCTTCTCTTTAAATTTTTAGGTTAAAAATAAAATTAAATAGAGTTGGCATCAAAGTACTAGCCCTTTTGCAAATTGATATAAAAGTATTAGACCTGATTCAGAGGCAATGTCATTTTAAGTGTCAAAACCCTTTTTGTAAAATGAGCCAATATGATTTGCCTTAGCTAGATGCAACACTAGTTCATTATTTATTAAACAGCAGTATTCAAGTTAGAAGATTAATGGGAAAGAAATCGAGGAGAACTTGAGACATGGGACAAGGTTTATGGGGGAAGTAACAGAAAAAAAAACCCTGAAATTCATAATATAGCCCTTACATTGTACTTTGTGAGCCAAGAACTCAGAGGTATTAACCAGACAGTTTCATACTGGTTCTAGGTACCACTTAGTGAAAGTAAAGACTGTTCAAGTTTCATTAAGTATATAACTATAGGATCAATGTGCATTTGCAGTTTGAATTTATATGTGAAGAATTTTTCTATGTATAAAATGCTTTTGCACATTTTATTTCCATTTTAACTCTCAAAAATCTTGTAGAGTAAGATTTAGACTCACTTTCTAGATGAGGACACTGACTCTTAGAGTTAAGTGGTTCTGTGTAATACAGTGCTGTAGGTATGTGTCATACATGCATATATGTAGGGAATGGGTGTCATTGCCATAGTGATGAAAGTAGACAATGTCAATGTCTATGTTCTTCTGGAGCTTATATATGAGTGTGTTCCTACGGTGGAGGGAGAAAAAACCACAAATGAATAAACAGAGTAATTTCATGTAGTGATAAATGCTATGGGAGGGAGGGGGTCTATGCCCAATTAAGTGTCCAGGGAAGTCCTCTCTGAGGAGGTGACATTTGAACTGGAAACTGTATACTGAGGAAGAATCAGCCAAGATCTGGGCAGAAATATTCCAGGTGGAAATTTGTATGAGGACACACTGCAGCATTATTTTTATCGAGTAGATCATGACATAGAGACAAGGCTCTGTTTGAGGTCTCCTTGGCACATAGCTGCTTTTGAATGTTTGGTGTAGGCACTGCTTTCTAAAAATGTGTTTATACAGTTTTTTCCTATATACATGCTCTTTAATATTCAAGAGTGTCCTTGCAACTCTGGCAATAATTCTAAGGGTAAGTTTAGGTCCAGGCTGTGCTTTCTTTCTTTAAAAAAAATTCTTATATTCTCTGGCAGCCGTAATACACCATGAATATTAAATTAAAATCAATTGCACACTTACTTATCCTACTCTAGGGATAAAAAGCATAAGCTAACTCAGAATTAACTTCCACTTTAAAAACATGACTTCATTTCAAATGCTTAGGGTACTATCTGAGAAAGTTTGATATCCTCATGTCTCCTCATTAGAAGTCTTATGCAGCTAGTTTGGGTAGAAATAGGAAAAAAGAACAGTATTAAAATGTGCATCAAGCAGACATGAGATCAACTCAGTATTTTTTTCTGGATACTTTAGTACCTTCAGTGTGTGTAGTAGATGGGAATTGGATCTTCTCCAAACACGTGTGTTCTCTCACTCCCACTGATTAAGCAACCGTGTTCTAAACTAGGGAGAATCTTAATACTCTACTAATGATCACTTCAAGGACTAACTGCTCCGAAGAGGGTTCACTTATGAAGTTCCAGAAGAGCCACGTGTTTGAACAAGTAAGATCTCAAGGCTCTGGCTAATGCTGAGGCCCAGGAGGTTGGGCTAACCATGGGGTGGTCAGGTCTGCTCTCATATTTGAGCACAGAGAAATGCATCCCGGGTTACTTATGATCGTGACAAAACGTTATTTAATGATGATAGATCTATGATTGTGTGGAAGGTTAGGGGAAAGGGGGAACTGTAATCCATGCCTTAGGGAAGGGCCAACTGAAAAGTGAGGACATTCTATCAAGACTAAGGAAGATGGGGCAGAGAAATTCACAACACAAAGTGGTTGGCTGTATGATTTTGTAGGTCAGAATGGATATTTTAGATGGAGATGTAAGTTAAGGGGTCATTAGCAAAGGTGTGGTATTGAAGGAAGATTGGTATTGTTTAGGGAGAAGTTATGAAGATGGGAAGGAGTTGCAGAGCCATGCAACTTCAACATTTAAAGATAAAGTAAAGGAAACGGATTTAGGTATAAACTCTGAGAAAAATCAGAGATGTAAAAATAGACTAAGACATTTTGGTGTTATGGAAGATAAGAAGAAGAGTGTTTCAAGAGTAAGAAGTCAGTTATGTTTTATCAATGCTGAGATAAGAAGGATGAGGACAGAAAAGCCCCTGTTCGGCTTAGCATCCATTGGGTTTAGCAAAATAGAGGTTATTGGTGATCTTCCCTGAAACACTTCTGGTACACTGGTGGGGAGGAAGAAGCAATAGTGGAGTAGGTTTAGGAGTGAATGGGAGGGGAAGAAATGGTGACAGGCTGTATATTCAAGGAGTGTTTTCAGGAAGTTGGAATGTGAATCTGGAGTGGAAATATATCGGACAGTAGTTAGAGTGGGACCACAGGAGACAATGAATGTTTTGTTTGGGAGATGGTACAGATTTCAGAATGTTTTAACAGGCTTGGGCCAAATTTACTAGAGAAAGAAAAAAAAAAAAGGAAGAGACAGGAGTAGGAGTCCAGGTGGAAGCGCTGACCTTTAATTTGAGGAGAACCACCTATTCTAAATGGATTAAAGGAAAATATGGATAGAGAAGCAAGAAGGGAAAGGGCAGGGAGTTGATGTTTCTCTTCTCTAAAATATAGCTGGTAGGGGAGGTGAGGAAAGCTATTAAGTACATGGAGCTATTTCAGATGCAACATTTAAAACCATCAGAATTCTACCCCAGTGTCTTCTCCCTGTGGCCTCCGTCTGAGCCTTAAAAAACACCCCATTTATGGACTGTAGATAGAGAATTCAGCAATTCCAAGAGGCCCACATCTAGACTACAGCAGATATTCTTTTCTTTTGCTACCCATCTCTGGGGAACGTGAAGGTTTTCACGGCATTACAAATTGGGTCAATTGTAAAAATGTGAAGGAATAAACCCTACCATATTTGAACACCATCTATGGGTCAGCCCTTTTCACTTTAGTCTCCTAATTTTCTGAGAAGGGAGGAATCTACTTCAACTTAGGAAAATGAGACATTAAGAAACTGACTAAAAGTCATATAGTCAGTAAGCAGCAGAGAAGGATTACTCCCTTTTCTTTCAGGAGAAATGGCTTCTTCTCCCAAGTTATAGCAAATTGCATAATGCTTCATAGCTCTGAAAACCTGAAGTATCTCTGTTAGATTTATTTAAAACATTATTTTTGTTGACGAATGATTTAAAAGTGCCTCCATGCAGAGGATTGTGCTCATATTTAGAACTTCTCTATTGTAATAATACAGGTTCCTTCTTTACAAAATAAATTCAGTTAAGAAATGTTTAAACATCTAAGCACTAACAAGCATAAATGAATAATAGATGAATGACAGATGAATCATGTTACTATATCAATATTCAGAGAATTATATTTTAAAGACAACCTTATCCAAAATTGTTAAGAAACAATGACCAAATCGCTGCTCTTCCCCAAAGTACTCATAACTACCTTTCAACACCCACTTCAAATGATTGAACTGTCTAAAGAAAGAATTATTGAATAGATTTTTTTACACATAGAACCTAACTGTGTTGCCTGGCATTTAGTAAACAAATAGTTAATATTGGTTGGTTGAATAAATGAACAAATGGAAATAAAATGCAGTGCTTCAGTGACTATTACTATTAAATAATACCAATGGCATCTCTGGAAATGATGCTCAGTTAGAAGTGTACTCTTAAAGATTAGTTTCATCCATGCTGGCTCATCATTTGATCGTGACTATCATTGGTTCAACTTCTGTAGCATTTAAGGACATAATAAAGTTACTGTGGTTACAATTTAAATCAAATTGATAAAGCCTTCCAATATAGGCAAAGGAAAATCTATAAATGACTCTACCATTTTTCACCTTTTACTTTAAGTCAAGTATGAATGATTCATGGCATTTCCATTTCTGTGACATTTTCATTATTAGTTTATTTAATTATCAGTATTATGCCCCTTTCTATTAAGAAAATCATATTTTACATTGACCATTCCTTATGAATGGAGTTTTCAATGTCATTCAATCTGCTTGGAAACCTGAACATCAGCTCCATTAAGCTGATGGGGTTTGCTATTGACAGGTTGAATAGAATACATTTTCCCAGGGCTCCGGCAACTTTTTGACGTATTCAGTTGAACTCTTTTGTGCTAGTAATAGAACATATATAAAATGGATTTCTCGTTGTTTCCCATTCATTTCTTTTAGGTTCTGGAGTGCTGATAAATTCAATGACAGTGCCCACTCCCTACTGTTTTTTACGTTAATTTATTTTGTTGCTATTTTATTATAAATGCATGGCAAGAAGTACAATAATCACCACTTGCAAATTAACAACTGGACACATAGATGACCCACATTTGTTACTTTCTGTTACTGTTGGTTGTTTCCAGTTTGTCAAAGTACATTAAAAACATATTAGGATATTATGTGAACACTCAAATTAACATATTTTAATACATGCACTTATTTTTGTCTTCCACTCCAGATTGAAATCCATTACTAAGACTGATGTTTTATTCCTCTTGTGCTCGAAATTGAATTCCTCATCAGAATAGATAGTTACTATTTATATGAGAAAATTAGAATTCCTCCAAACAGAAGAGGATTCCCCCTCTAGTTAAGTTGGTTGTCATGCTCAAATAGTATATTTTACTTTGTTGTTATTTCCAATTGTTTTTGACTTAGGAAACACTTACCGTGTCATTGAATTATTGTAAGTAACATAACAAAATGAATCCTAAGATTTCTTTGCTTTGGTAACTGCTTGCCAGGAAGTATTGTTTTCTTCACCACATTATCATCCTTTCTCCCTTCTCTGGTAACTGGTAACCTGGCACAGGATTCTATTACCAGGGGGTGGTTTTCTTAATATCCCTCAGAGCTTATATCAGATTTCTATTCAGAAATTACCAGGACAACGTGTATTCTAATTATACTCTATCAGCCTCAGTAAAACTTATTAAATTTCTACATGTTTTCAAGGGAGGTGCTGGTATATCCTTCTCTTGTGTGGAAAGATTTGATAGAATGAAAATCAGATAGCAACACTAGACTATAAATATTAACTTATTTTCTAAGACACTTAAAAATTTAAATTGTGCCAAGAGGTTTTTTTTAGGGCATATCTGTTTCTCGGCAACAGAAGAATGGCACTTCTTTCTTTTTCATTTTAAAATTTTATTATAGATAATTTTTTACATACACACACACAAGTAGAGAGAATAGGATGGTGAAGCTCTGTGTACACCATCTTCAGAAACTCAATTTTCTGACAGTATAGAAGTGGTTAATCTAAGTGAATTAATGACTGGGTTCATAAGTAACTAAAAAGTTACTTCATGGCCTGCATGCCTGAAAAAGTCAAAGATCTTTCTTGAGCCTTTTTCTCCTCAACTAATATAGCACCTGGTAAGAAAGTCTGAGATTTTATCAGATTTAAGCAATTTCACAATTATATTACTACAATCACATTTTTATTGTATAGCACATTTTCTTTCTATGAAAAAATTATGGAATATAGATTAGACTTTGTTCCTACCCTCAGGAATTATACCTATTTATTGCAGAAGAGAATGTAAAGATATTGTATATGTATTAGTCCAAGCTAGACTTGGGTTAATATCTATAGAGAAGAGCTATTAGCATATTAATTAATTAGGATTATATTTGCATTTCTACTGTTATGAGAAAATATCTGTTCTAATTTAGATCTCTCTGTTATATTACTCTCATTACTGCCTCTTAGTAAGAGATAATAGCTGGAAATTTATATGAATATGTGAATAATACTGGTTTACATTTGGCAGAAAGGACTCATCCTGGTCACTATTTTACAGCATGACACTTCTCCAATATAATAGGTTTGCACTTAGATTATTAGAGAGTTATGCTTTACTATATAGCTATTAATAAAAGAAACAATGATGAAATTTGCTTATAGCTCTTTCATGTATTTAGACATTAAGCCATGTTTGTTCTTTATCCAAGAAAATGATATGCAGATACACTCATGTATAAAATATATGTGTGTACTCACACTGAGAAAACAATGATAGTCTTAAAAGTTAAGTGTATGGTTTGGTGGCTGGCTTGTACTAACTGAAGAATATCTCAACATAAATTTTGTAATGCAAAATAAGGAGTAGGATGAGCATGTCCGGTGATTGGAAAGATGGTGTAAGACTACTACATGTGGGGTACAAAAGGAAAAAATGCTCAGAAATGGGAAAGTAATGGACATCAAAGGGGACTGCAAAGACGCCGGGAATTGAAGTGTCCTGAGATGTTTTGAATAATTGTATCCAGAAAGCACTAGAAATCTAGAATTAGACTTTCATATTTTAACCATGGAACATCTGAAAGGCTTGAAATCCTAGTATAGATCAAGTTCTCACACATTAGTAAAAAAAATGAGTAATCAGTCATAGTACAATGGCTAATTTCTCTCATGTTCAATATAGCTGAACATGCCTATCTATGTTGAACTTAGAAATAAAACAATAGCATATATGGGCCATGTTTTTATCTGATCAATATTTATTTAATAATTATACCATCATAATTTTCCAATAAATATGTGCTTTTCACAGTGATTAATCAACAATAACAAATTTTGGCTATTTGATAAATAATTCGGGAAACGTGACTGGTTTACTTTACAATATTAAAAGTAAGAATTTTGTTGGTCTGATCTTTTTTGTCATCTAAGAAAAAAAGAAAGAAATTGAGTTCAGCATATCATCCACACATAAATACTTGTTGAATTGAAATATTCAGCAGAAAAGCAAGGCTGATTTGATGGTAAAACTTAGCTCCCAGAAGGAGAGTCCATCGTTTTGAGGAAGATTCTCTTTCTTACAGCAAATGTAAAGATGGGTTTGCTTATTCAGCAGAGTATACAGTATTAACCAACGGTTTTGCTTCAATACACTTATTCTTATTAAAGCTCCAATTATTGTGGAGAGCCGTTTTTGATTAATATTGCTGTTTCTATTTGATGGCTTTGCCTCAAGGTTATAACTGTTTTGTGGAACATAATGCAGTTTAAGCTTATTAGATTGATCAATTCCCATATCAGATAATCATACATCTGCAAACATCTTTTAATCTAAAAGTTACATAATAATATATTTCAGAGGCTCTTTAGTGTAACTCATACTAACCAGCCATCCATGTATCTCAAAATGTTTATGTTTATAAAAACATTTTAATATGAAAAATGATACAGCATCATAATAGGATGTTGAAAATTATACGGTGGATGGATTCATGTATTATTATTTTTATTTTATTTTTTTTGTGAGGAGGACCAGCCCTGAGCTAACATCCGTTGCCAATCCTCCCCTTTTTGCTGAGGAAGACTGGCCCTGGGCTAACATCCGTGCCCATCTTCCTCCACTTTATATGGGACGCCGCCACAGCATGGCTGACAAGCAGTGCGTCGGCAGGTGCCCGGGATCCGAACTCGTGAACCCCGGGCTACCAAGCGCGAACTAAACTGCTGCGCCACCCGGCCGGCCCCTGGATTCATGTATTATTGAATTCAATATGAGGCCTTTCATGATTTTTAAAAAGACAAAAGGTATTGCACTGTAAACATCCTCAAAACATTATCATTTTGTGGTATAATGCATTATATATAAAATATGAATTTGGGGTTCAAAGATAAATATCAACACAAGCAAATGCAGACAACTAAAGGTGATTTGCAATCTATACCTATTTCTGCAGTTAGTGCTTCTTTGAACCTGAAGGGGGACTAATGTTTGGAGAGAGATATTTTGGTGTCCTAGCAGCTAGACTTTTCAGATGCATGATTTCATGTGGCTCATGGCTGAGGAAGATGTCAGAAATCCAAAGGGAGCTTTGAGCATTATTGATACTGGCTTATATAAATCAGTATAAATACCTTGTAATTAATGCAAAAATTGATAAAAACAAAAACATAGCCAAATATGAATGATCGTATTCTTGAATGATCATTCTACGAATGATCCCAGCTACTCTTGCCTAGAAACTTTGTCAGTATATGCGGCGCTTATTGTAGCATATTAATCAAATGAGTCAGATTGCCAATAAATAAAGCATTACTGTATCTCACAAAGAATATAAAAGATTGATCTAAGATTTTATATCATCCAGAAAGGAAAAGCAAGACAAAAGTTTAATATGCTCTCTGGGTGCAGAGCACTCTGTGGACTTGGGGAAATCAGTATCATTATCATTTTCTGTCAGTGTCCCACAGTGTAATTGGTAGTTTATGTTAGATAGCAAAGAGAAAGAGAGTCTTTTGGGGAGATCCGCATGATAGAACAATATTCATGTTCATTCTAAGTACTACTGGCTATTTCCTCACACAATGGTGATTTTGAAAATATTGGGACTGAGCAACACAGAAGAACTCACTAGGGACTCAATAGTGATTGTGGCTTGGATCGATCAGAACTCCATGATCCTTTGTCCATAATACACAAAATAATACTCTACAGAGAAGAAGTGGATATTCTATGTAGCTGGGCTGGTGTGAGGAGAATCCTGGAGCCCCATATTTGATGATTATGCTTCTGAGTGAAGTGAAAGGAAGTACCCTAGTCAGAAAAAAATTAATTACTTATTCTTATAATGTCCACTAATAGAAAATATAACAAAGCGGTAGATGTATTAGTTTTCTTAATTCTTACACCATTTGAACTATCTATGGCTCTTTCCTTGAGAAAATTCATGTGTAATAAGTATAGTGTGATTAAAGGTAAGGAGACACAGACCCCATTAAATATAGGTGTTGTTGGTTTACCACTCATTACTCATATGTTTATATGGATACACACACCTAAATTATGTGTATTTCTTTTTTCATTTGTGAGCACATAAAATATACATAGTTACATGGCTTTAAAGTTAATGATCCTTAACTGCTGACA
Source organism: Tapirus indicus (assembly GCA_031878705.1). Classification (NCBI taxonomy): domain Eukaryota; kingdom Metazoa; phylum Chordata; class Mammalia; order Perissodactyla; family Tapiridae; genus Tapirus; species Tapirus indicus. Next base: position 106,124,699 of record CM062917.1, read on the forward strand.
ATGTCTAAAGCAATGGTAAAAATTTCATAAATTCTTTTGAAATAATTTTGTTTTTATAACTATTTCCAAAATGAACTACTGCTTTAAATAGAAAGTTATATTATAATTTGTCCTTATGTATATATTAATTTGAGTCCAATATATATATATCACTTTGTATCACTCTCACATCAGAATGTCTGATTCGTCATTTTCTTGTAGCAGTCAGGGCTTTGGCCTGAATCTTGAGTTCTAATCCTAAATTAACTTGTTGGATGACCATTACAAATGATTTCAAATCTTAACTAAATTATTTGGGGGAAACAATAATTCTTGCCTCTCTCTCTTGCATCATTAATTTTTTCATCAAAATGATTATTCACATTAGTGATGAAACATGCTGTTATTTCTCCCATCAAAAACAATAACAGTTGCCACAATCTTCTTTAGATTGTACTTTGCCTTCCACCTAATACTCCATTACAATACTTCTCTTCATTGAAAAAGTCCTCTAAAAACTTATCTATGTTTACAATCTTCAATTCTTTTCTTCTACTCACTCTTAAACCTGTGCATATCTGCCTTTCTCTCCAAGCAGTCATGGAACTTACTACCATCAAGGTCACAATGATTCACACTATGAAATGGAATAGTTAATTCTCAATTTGCATCTTACTTGACCTATCAGTTACATTTGATATAACTGATCATTCCTTTGCCCTTGAAACAGTTTCTTCACTTGGGTATCCATCTCCTTTCAGTCTTTCTCCTATCTTGTTGTCACCTTTTTTCTCAGACTCCATTGCTTATTCTTTTTCTGTTCAACCTCTACATGTTGGAGCACACAGGGCTCAATCATTGGACCTCTTCTTACAGCACACTCTCTGTTTCTTCTGTATTAATGGTCTTAAATACCATTGTATCAGTCAAAATCAAATAAGGATTCAGAGCCACATAGTAATTTGAACAGGGAAAGTTTAATATAAATAATTATTATGCACAACAGAGGATTACCTACTAAGGGGACAAGAGAACTCTAAAGAATACATGAATGCAAATATAAGGAGTATCTACTATCTCTAGGGCTAAGATAGAGCACCCAGGACAAAAACAAACATGGAAAAGGGCTTCTTTCCACCTGGGATGAGGTCCAGATTTTATTGGAGAGGGTGTGGCCATGGCCAACTGGACAGTGGACAAGTCACTGAGATACTGCCCCATGGAATTCCCTGGGAAGCTGCCTGTGGGGATGGTGCTCTGGGAAGCCAACTTCTGGGGTTCCAGGGAAAGCTGCCCATGGGGAGATGCTGCAGAATTATGATTGCCTCACTGCAGAAGCCTCTAAAGAGGAGCACATTCCCAGGAAGAAGAGCCACTCCTCCTCCAGAACCTCCTTCTTAGGAAGTGTTTCCTGGTACCAACTGGCAAGGGACAAATATGCTAGTATCACAAGCAGGATAAAGAAAAGTGGATGTGAAGCTGAGAGGCAATTGATTCAATAAGTGATACAAGTATCCCTTAAGCTGTTGAGTCACAGACACACACACACACACACACACACACATATATGTTTAAGTAACAAATATATAGATATTTATAGATATCTGTATATTTCTTATGTGTATTCTATATTTTCTATATTTGTATGTCTATATATCTCTATATGTCTACATATCTATAAAACAAATAATGTGTATACACATCCCTGTTTCTCCCTAAGCTCCAGGCTACTACATCCAGTTGCCTGGTTGATATCTTCACTTGAATGTCTAATTGACATCTCAAATGTAACATGTTTGAAACTGAACTTGGGACCTTTCCCTTAAACTTGCTTTATCCACAGTCTTCCCTATCTTATTCAATGACAGCTCCATCTTCCCAATTACTGAGTTCAAGAACTTTGGAATTTATCCTTAAATACTCTATTTCTGGCGTTTAAAATCCAATCTGTTAACATATCTACTAACTCTACATTTAAAACATTTCCAAAGTTTCACCATATCTCACCATAATCAACATTGCTACGAGCCTGGGCACCACAAGCATCATCTTTTGCCCGTTTATTTCAATGCCATCCTAACTTGTTTTCTGCTTCTGTCCTTCTTTCTGTAACATCTATTCTCAGCACAATAGCTACAGTGAATCTTCTAAAAAATGTCGGACCATGTCACTTTCCTGTTCAAAATCCTTCACTATCTTCCTGTCCTTTGCACTTGCTCTTCTAGTAATTGAATAAATGCCACCATCTCTGGCCATCTCAAATACAATCTCCATCTCCCTTACTGACCCTGCACCTTTCTCCCCTTTTCTTTCTTAGGTTTGTCATATGAATTATCGATATCTAAAATACTATAATTTCTTTATTTACGTATTTTCTATCTCTGACACTAGGATTACACCCATGAAAGCAAAGGTTTTTGTTTGTATTGTTCACTGTTGTGTGACCAATGCCTGCCCCAAAGGAAACAGCCAACAAATATTTGTTGAATTAACAAATGGATGATCATTTGATAAAATGTTAGGAACAAAATGATATCATTTATGTTAAACACCAAGCAATATTTAAGTTTCAGAAAAAATGTCCTTTACATATAATTTAAACATTTTTTCCATAAAATGAAGGTGACATTTTATTATGCTTAAATATATTACCCTTTTCTTCCTCCCTCCACCCAATATAAGTACATACAGAGAGAATTCCACTTTCTCAATGCTGTGCATTGTTGTAACGTGTGACACTTTTTTCTAGAATAAAACTATATTTCTTTCTCCTTGTGTTTCTGGACAGACTTAACGTCAAATAAATCATAGTCATGAATAAAAAGGTGTTCAAAAGTAGAGAAACAACTATTGTTTAATTATGATTTAATAATTAAAAAAATAGCTGTACTGTAGGTATAAATATACCATGCTCATTGCATTGATTCCAGGAGGTGATTAAATATACTTGTTATAAAGTATGCATAAAGAACACAAATATAATATTGTTGTTTCATATGTTATACAATGAATATTAAATTGTAAATTTATCATAATTCTGTTCACCTTTATTTTAGGATAACTTTTTATAGTATAATTTGGATGCCACAAATCTTTTTAAATGCCACAAAACTTAGAACCATTACTCCTTTTTCCTCCTGAGATGCTTCTTCAGAGAAAGTTAAGGAATTCAAATCATTCCCCTTACCACACACCAACATTAATTGTAGCACACACAGAAATTGTAGTAGATGATGATATTTTTCCACTGTGAGTAATTTTAAAAAGTAAGATCTACAGCATCATTTAGCTCTATCACCTTTTATCTCCTGATATGATGCTATACTACAAATGTGTCTATTCACTAGCAATGCTGCAAAGAACCCACAGTTCTGTTAAATAACTGTCTCAGCTTTTACTGAGTTGTTACAACAGGAGCATTTCACACATCATTGGAAAGCCAAGGAAACTATTTCCAGATCATTATCACAAACTCTGAAGGACTGCTCACAGGATTGCTTGCTTAGCATTAATGTTATCTTCTTTGATAGTGAGTCACTGACCAGCTTATTATCAACCTTACCAAAGCATACTTGATCAATCACCCTTCAGTGTTAGCATAACACTGTAGATAGTCCTCTATTCATTTTTTATAACAATTACATCATAGTCTCTGGCCTATAGATTGGCCCATATTCATTGAATATGTGTAAATATGAATATATATATAAAATAATGAGAATATTATCATAGAAAAAAATTTGTCTTTATATTTTCAAATATCTTTCTAAAACACCTTAAAACATTTCATTTTAAGTATTCAACAAAATTAAATAGGCAGTTTTGCTTTATTCTTTGATTCTCTCCTTTGTGTTACATCCAACACAAGTATTTATGTTGTGTAAAAGTGAGAGTAAGATTAATCTAAATAGTGAGAATATATCTTGGGCATCTTTGTTATGTATGTTTTATAACTTAATAATTTAATTTAATAAAATGATAATTTAATTCATTCAAAAAACAGTTTATTTGGCATTTGAAATGGAAAATTGGCTTTTTATCAGACTATGCCTCCTAGAGGTAACAATTATAATGTCTGGTAAAAATATTAGAATGTATATTTGAAGACACTGAAAAGTAACTAAAGCAAGCAGAAACTGGAGGGCGTCTAACCCTTGAAGTAAGGGAACACCATTGGGTGAGATACATCTCTATGTGGCTTTCCTCCAGAGAGCTTTCCCAATATTGTGTGCATGGCAGCTAGACCTCAATAAGAGAGCCTGAGGTCTCAGAGTATGGAGTTCAGGGCTACAAAAGCAGCTATCAAGTAAGAGAGAAAATTAGGAAAGGGAAGGATTCACGGGGGGGGGGCAAACATCTGTGATATCCTCTCCTCAAATCCTACACACATCCGAGGGGATGACAAAAATCCAAGGAAAAACAACCACTGAATTCTGAAAAGTTGAGCATGAATTTGACCATCTTCCTACTGCAAGGCAGATGGATTCTGAAGCTTGAATTCTCCCACATATGAGGTATTTGTAGGTTTTATGCTGTAAGTTTGACATGGAAATCCAAGAATGGCCATTAAATGGCCAGGACTAAAAGTTTTGCCCCAGAATGAGACCAAAACCAAAACAGACTTTTTCTAAAAAGTATAGAGGCAAGATGAGTCATTAATTGAACTGGTTGCTAGAACAAAAATTCATATACTTTAGAGAAAATAAGAATCCAAAGCCCCTATAATGTTTTATCTACAAATGCTAATATACAATAAAAAAATTGAAATAAACCAATGACCCATGCAAAACATGGGAAAGAGTGACTCAAGGTCAAGGGAAAAGGCAATAGAATGAGACCACAAGATGACTCACATGTTGAAACTAGCATACAAGAATTCTAAAGCAGATATATATAACCATGCTAAAGGACTTAAAGAAAATGATAGTCATAATGAGTAAATATATAGGTTTTATCAAAAGAATAGAAACCATAAACATGGAAATTCTAAAACTAAAAACTATAATTTCTGAAATAGAAAGTTGAATAGATAGTCTTAACAATAAATTTAAGATTACAAAATATGGGTCAGTAAATATGAAGACAGATTGATACAAATTATCCAATCTGAAGAATGTAAAGATAAAAGGATAAAATTTTTTAAAAAAGAATAGTACCAGTGACCTATGGGATATTATTAAGCAGTATAATCTGTGTATAATATGTGTAATTGGAGTCTCAGAAAGATGGGGAGAAAATAAGGTACAGAATTCTCAGAAGAAATAATGGTGGAAAATTTCCAAATTTTGATGAAAAACGTTAAGATATAGATCCAAGGATATTAGCAAAGAGAAGCATGAAAAATACAAGTAAAAGTACACTTAGATTAGGATTCTATATTTAGCAAAAATAATCTTTAGAGCTGAAGGTAAAATAAAAACTATTTCAGACAAACAGAAGCCGAGAGAATTTTTCATTAGCAGACCTGCTGTATAAAAAATGTTGAAAGAGGTCTTTTAGGCTAAAGGGAAATGATACCAGATAAAAATTTAGATTTACAGAAAGGTTTGAGGGAATCATAATTGGTAAATATGTGAATAAATATCAGAGGCTATCTTTTTTACCTTTCTCTTAACTTTTTAAAAAGACACCTGACTATTTAAAAAATGATGGCTTTTTATGTTTATAATGTATGTATAATTAAAATATATGATTCAATAGCACAAGGAATAGATTTAGGTGATGTAAATAAAATTGCATTGCTTCAAAGTTCTTACATTTTGTATGAAAGGATACAACAATAATTTCAAGTAGCTATGATAAACTTGAAGATGCACATTTAATCCTTAGTTCTAAAAAATACAAAAATGTATGGAGAAAAAGCTAATAGAGCAATTTACATAGAATATTAAAAGAGACTCAGTCAACCCAAAAGAAATCAGGAAAGGAGAAACAAGATGAAAAAAAGATACAAGAAACAAACTTATAGAGATGGTATAAGTAGAAGAAAAATAACAAAATAGTGAATCAAAACATAACCACATTAATTATCACATGAAATATCAATGGACTAAATACTTTAATTAAAAGACAGAGATTGTTGGACTAGATCAGAAGTTGGCAAACTGTGGCCCATGGGCTGGCCATCTGTTTTAGTAAATAAAGTTTTATCAGAACATGATTATACTCATTAACATATATTGTCTATCATTATATTAGTGCTGTAATAGCAGAACTGAGTATTTACAACATACAACTCAAAAAATACCCTAAAATATTAGCTATGTGGCCTTTTAAGAAGATATTTTCCAGCCCATGGGCTAGATAAATACTGTGTGGCTGTTTCTTATAAATTTGGACATACACCTACACTATGGATCCCAATTATTTACTCAAGAGAATTAAAAACATATATCCACAAAAGATTTGTGTACAAATGTCCATAGCAGTGTTGTTCATAGTGGTCTCAAACTACAAACACATCGAATACCCATCAACTAGAGAATAGAGAAACAAGTTATGTTATATTCATATAACAAAATGCTACTCACTGAGGAAAAGAATGATACAACCACATGGGTGAATCTCAGCAACATTGTCTTAAGTAAGAGAAGCCGGAGGGGGAAAAATGCATTCCTAATGAGTCCATTTATATGATGTTCAAAAACAGGCAAGATTAATTTATGTTTAATAGAATCAGAACAGTGATTATCTATTTGTGGTTGGGGATTGATCAAAAAGAGTGCACAAAAACTTTCTATGGTGATGGGAAATTTTATGCATTTTGATTGGGTGGTTGTAGCAGTGTATACACACATCAAAACTCAGAGAGTTCTATACTTAAGATCTATCAGTTTGACCTTAAGTAAATTTTTCTCAGTCAAAAAAATAGAAGAACACGCAAATAAAAAAGCAATGGGAGAATATTTTATTTCTGGAATTCTAAGTACATATTACTTTTGACAATGTAATAATCTTTTTTGGTCCAGTACAATGTTAATTTTATTTTGAATACTGTTCTAAAAAAAGATGAATTGTGCTTCAGCAAATGGCCTAAATTATTGTTTTTATTTTATTTTTTAGAAAATATTTTGCTGTTAATCGTTTTACTTACTGACTTCCTAACAATATGAATTGAATGAGTAGGGCTGGTAGATCCCACTCATCTGCTGGCCTGTTGAAAGAATCCAACTTATTTTCTTTTGTTTTTCAATAAACACAAACTGTTAAGCTTTTGGAAGAGCCTTTCAGTATATACATTGATTTCATTGCCAAGCATGTATTTGATCTTTGTCTCTAAATTTCCACAATAGCTTTGGAAAATGTTTTTTTAACTTTTGAACATGTGTGAGTAAATTGTAGGATACTATGAGCTTTATAGAATTTAGTAATATCTATAATAACAAGTTACTACCAAGACTTACAATATAAAATTATAACAGTGTTGCATTGTAAAAAAGCAATAATTATTATTATGATAGAGAGTTGGGAAATGATTTGAATTAAATCAATGAGGAAAGTGAGAAAATCTCTTAAAGTATCTGTCAGTGAGAGAAAGAAAAAGAGATCATATATTTGGATATCAGGACTTAAGGTAATTTCTTTGTGTTAAGGACTCCCACAAAGCTAGGATTGGTAAAACTGCCAAATAAAATGAACAACCATGCCATAAAAGAAGGATTTGTGAAATTCCTGGATTATGTAAAAAAGACATATAAAACTCACGATTTCTATCCAATTTAAACTATAACTCACTTCTCTTTCTACCAGAGCTAATGATATTAAGTAACCATGGACTGTGTGTACAAAAGTGGGTATATGCGAATATTTATTTGCCTACTTCACCTTCACTTTGTACCACTGATCACTCTAGTTCTAGTTTTAAGACAAACACATCAGCAAAAAAGTAGAGCTGGCAGGTGGGGGAAGGTGGACCTGGCATGTTCCCTGCATAACTGGCTCAGTGTATACATTTGCTGTTCTCCTTTATGATTACGTGCAGCTCCACACTATAAAAAGAAAAGCAACCTACTGTTTAAAATGCATTTAGGGGGCTATGAAGGTCACAATTGAAGTGTGAATTTATTTTAGTTCGTTTGAGTTTCAATTCTAAATGCTTTTAGTATACTGTGTAAAATCTCTCTCTCTTGCTGTTTTGAAAATTGCAACTGTACAGAGAAAGGTCTCATTTAATTCAATATTACTTTACTTTTATATATAGTCTTTCTTTAAAATCATGTTCCAAAAGGCTGAGTTAAATAATACCATTTCAAAGTGAAAATTAAAAAGTGAAGTCAGGGAGAGGAAAAGCAAGTGTCCACCAAAATGGTGACACCCTAAGGTGAATAATTTTAGTATCATTATCCACAAAGCCATCTTTTCAGAGAAATCTTTCTTATTGTTGACCCAGCACAGGAAGAGCCATAGCTAAAGAAGTACCTGCAGTATTGGTATAGATTGTTTCCTCTATTCTTTTCTCCAAACTTTCAGATTCCTTCTTGAGGGTTGCTGTATTTAGCAAATAAAAATACATAATACCAAATTAAATTTAAATTTCAGATACACAATAGATGCTTTCTTTTGTATAAAGTATGTCCCATGCAAAATTTGAGACATACTTATTAAAAATATATACATTTAATTTAACCTGATGTCCTATATTTTATCGGCATCCTATTTTTATCACACTGAAATACCCAGAAAGAAACGAAGTAGTGGTATTTCTCGTGATCAATGTCTAGAAGAGACACCAATGTAAAGTTTTGCTTAAGATCTTGGTCTTTAAAGTATAACTCATGCTACCATTATGATTTGGCAAAGGGACAATGAGTATGTATTAGATGACAATGATAGCTATATATTCTAGAACTTTCTCTACATGGCAAATTTTCTGAGGGAGCTTGCCATGACAACCATGTATGTGCATATTTGTCTTTAACTGTCTCAGGATTCTAGGTACTTCCAAGATCCATAGCTCCTTGGTACTGGATCCCCTCTCATTATACAGATACTTGCTTCCATTCTGCAGATTCGAAACTCTTCATCCAACTACAAGCTCCAGTCTCCAGAACCTTTAATCACCATAAAACTTCATCTATTTGTCCTTTCATGAAATAAAATATCATCAACAATATTGTTTTTTTCTATAAATCTACCTTTTCAGATTTTTTTTAAATCAAAGGAGTCTCATTGCCAACACATTTCACTGTTTGTTTTTTTTTTTTAACTATTCTCTTTAGCCACTCTTCGGACTAAAATTAATAATAATGTATCATAGTTTTTCAGGCTGATGATACTTTTTGCTTTCATACAGGGTGATTAATTCAATAGAGAATGTACTTCCCTTAACAAGGAGGCTTATCATTCAAGACAGATTTATCCATCCTATTAGAGGATTAATGATACTGTGAATATATCAGGAACTCAAAATGCCGACCTTTCTCTAGAATATTTTATCTACTCTTGATAAACCCTACTTAATCTACCATACTCCATACACTTTATTTACTTTACAACAGGATTTAATCTCTAAATATATTACAACATTTTATCTTGTGAATTTATTTACCATTGAGAAGGATCAAAATAATATGTATGGTAATAACATTTAGAAAAACTAATATTTCCCAAAACCTGGTGTCAGCTCATAGATAGGAATGGAAAAAAACCTCTGAACCCCACTGAATACAATTAATACAATCAGAAGCTTTATAATTAAGAATAAGAGAATGAATACACGTGTAATCATCCTTAATATTGGTGTCAGGCAAGCAAGCTTTTCAGGATTCATTAAAGAGTTTCACTGATACTCTGTAATAAGATATGAATAATAGGGTTAATATAGCTATGGGCAGTGTTAGGTCAGCTGGCAATAGATCAATCCAAAAGCAGAGCATAGTAAAAGGATTATAGATTTGCAATTAGATGGCTTCACAAACGAGGAATAGTTCCTTGAGCATGTCTAAAGGTTAACAGAGAGAGAATGTCAATTTTTTCAGTTTATAATCCAGTAGTGCCTGAAGATGAAAGAAGAGATGGGATTGAGACAGTGATCACGATTGACATAATCAAACCAAACCGTCCTTTAGTACCAGCATTTGGATTTCAAAAGGAAGAGATCTTAGTATAAGGTGATACTTATGATACAATAACGAAGTAGTTTGAAAGACAAAGGTTTAAGTGTTAGAATTCTGAGAGATATGTCATAGTCACTTATTCAGATCTTATATACAGCATTAAGCTTCCAAGCCTTCATGAGATCTCATGCTATGTGTAAGTGAATTCTCAGTTTCTGTGGATGAAAATCAATGCTGTGCATTACGACTACCACATTCTATTGGAATTTCAGCTTGACACATACTTTAAATTTATCCATAACGTATAGCTAAGTTTCTGTCTGCTTTATTGTTTTCTACTGAGATATTTCCAAGTGGTAGTATTATACTGCTTTTAATTATACCATATAAAAGGAAAGTCTGGTGTAAGAACCTGCTCATATTTAGGATTTCATTTTTGATGATTTACAAGTTCATGACTAAGGAATTTGCAACAAGGAGCTACTATAACCAAACTGTTCCTAGGAAACTTTTTTTTTGATTACCCTCATAAAATGATATAAAATTACTACTATTCAGGAATGTAGAGTATATACCACTATTCATTTGGTTTAACAATCAGTGTGAAAGCCTGGGAAATATGCCTGCTGTATCACACCCCCACATTAAACAAGAGTGTGTGGAATTGGCCTCACCTCTCTGATGTGTTAATTCTATTATTCTGACTTTCAGCTCCACTGTAGTCTTTGACCTTCTTGATTAGGCAATTTGGCACTGTAAAGAGGGAAGTTTAGTGTTTAAAATTCAAGCTTATAAAGGGTGCTTTCCTCATGTGCAAATTTGTCCATGGCTTTTGAGCTGTCCTCATCGATTTCAGTTGGTTCTGAGCTCACAAGTTTCCATGCACAGTTGACTGGCATATTCAGGTACATAGTTCTCATGTCTGATTTACTCCATATAATTGGTGAAGGAATGCAGCCTGTGGGTAAATCAGTCAGGACAACATGAAAGCTTGTAGTCTTAGAGTCCTATATCAAGTTCATTCACCAATTAATAAATAAATGAATCAACTTTTGTCAAAATTGACATATTGTGTCTTGATCAATGATGCCACCACGAACCTTCTGTTAGGCAATTATCTGACAATCTAAAATTATCTGTGAATTATCTGCTTGTTTTGAAAGAATGGATCTTCAGAGTTTTGTGGAATCTTGGTATAAAAATTTTCACTAAGAAAATATTTGTCTTTCCAATAAGAAAGAAGAGTGACTGTGGGCTTGTTTGATTCAAAATGTTCAGAACTCATCCCTATGTAGCTGCTGTTAGATATCTGCTATCCAGGGACTTTTCTGACACTTTACCCTTTACAAACATTAAAATGGGCCTCTATAATGCTATAATGCCTGGAAATAATAAGTAAATGAATGAATGAATAAACAAACTGTTTACAACTCTCTCTTTTTTTCTTTTTTGTGAGGAAGACCAGCCCAGAGCTAACATCCATTGCTAACCCTCCTCCTTTTGCTGAGGAAGACTGGCCCTGGGCTAACATCCCTGCCCATCTTCCTCTACCTTATATGGGACGCCGCCATGGCGTGGCTGACAAGCAGTGCGTGGGCGGTCGACCGGGATCCGAACCAGCTGCCAGGCGCCCACGAAACCGCTGCGCCACCTGGCGGCCCCATACAACTCTCTTTTATTATCACTCAATCATTGAGTGATATTTTCAAGTTTGGAAACTTTTATGGGGATGGGGGGGCTTAAATAATAGTCATATTTGCAGATCTGAAATTTATATTTTGGCGCCCAGAAGACACCTAAAGACTCAGGCAGTCATGCATGCTCCAGGGCAGCTGGGAGAGAGAGAGGAAGTTGCCTATATGACTGTGAGGAGAGCAAAGCCACACGTGGACAGTCCCCCAAACTGAAAGTCCAATGTTTGAATGGCAGGCATGGGTTTACTATTAAGCTGCTTTTATCTAGACAAAAATTTTTTATGTATAAAAATTTCAGACAAGGTAATCTGGCCTATATTTATGACAGAATAGGGCTTGTCATTAATAACCTTATTTTTTTCAGAAAGAGTTTGTGAAATATGAAAATAGTCTGTTCCTTTTTATAATTCTAGAATCTTTTAGGATAACTTTCTCAATCACTTTGTAAGTTCTTGATCTTTCCAGATAGACTTTGCCTGGGTTAATTTTTTATATGAATAACATTGATTTCATAGATATTTTCAGGTTTAATTAGAGTACAATTACATTTAATATACCTTGGTGATTTTTAAAACAATTCACTTTATTTATTGCTATGTTCTTTTCAAAATTCTAATTTTATGAATGATTTATAACTTACCTGATTTCATTTTATCCTGCATTTTTTAATTTTTGATATTAAGTTTATGATTTGTTAGAATGAATGCACTTAAAATTAAGATTTTTTTGCTCAGTACTACTTAAAATATAGATTCTAAATTTCAATTCTTATATTTCTATGTGATTTAATATTTTATTCTAGGTTTTATCTTTGAATTATTTTTATTTAGGGTAATCTTTTTAAAATATCAGTAGTTGGGTTTTGTTCCGATTCTGAAATTAATCCCTGGTTTTATTGTATTATAGGAGGAGAATATAGTCTACAAAATTATATTAGTTCAATTTTTAAGATTTTCTTTATTAGGGTGATAAGCTGTTAACAATAAGAGGTTATTTTTGGCTCTCACATTTAACATATCAGTTTTATTATAAGTTTAACAATGCTTTAAAGGTAGTTTTTACCCTAAACCAATGAGCACATTACAAAAGGAATTCCTTGGAAGTGGTTTAAAATTCACCAAAATTCCCACTTATCTGATATGACTGGAATGTCATAAAATGTTTCTCAGAGGAAAAGCTTCATAATTAAGTTGTACAGTATGAAGTGATTTAGCCCCAGAAGCAGCGGAAGGCTTGGCAATGGGGAAGCGTGCAAAGAGGTACTCAGGTAGAGAGCACCTAGGAAAGGAGGAGTCTGGCATGACCCCAGGTTCCTGGATTGGGTGACTGTGTGAAAGGTGATGTTCTTTATCAAGGTGCAAATACCGGCTGATTGAGAGAAGGAAGATATCAAGTCCAGTTTTAGCCATATCACATGCAATCATACCACTGTTGGCACTTTTCAAAGCAATTTCAGTGTAACATCCCATTTTATCCTCGCAACAAAATAGTGCAAGAAATAAGGCAGTTAATATTTCTATTTTACAGATGGGAAGATTAATTAAGTGATTTGCTGTAGGTTGCAGAGCAACTCAAGAATAGACTCGGGAATCAAATTCTGGTTTCTAATTTACAAATCCAGGGCTTTGTCCACTATACTACTAGAGATCCACATTGTAACAACTTAACATTCCCCTATGCACGTGGGTTGTTTACTTTTGAATTGAAGTAAATGCTCATTCATGTCCTTTAATATGTATTCATATATCTATATCTATGTCTGCCTGAGAGAAAAGAGTTGACTTCCTGATATAATGATATTAATTATGTAACTTCTTTTTATAGTTTTCTAATATTAAAAATTCTTCATTTTCAACTCCGGGAGAGACTGCAAATAATAGCAAAAAAAAAAAGGTAAAGTTTTCACACCATGACACTAGTTCTGGAGGAAAGTTATTTCTAAAGGCAAGAATTTAGCTTAACTGGTGAAACGAAAACCATTCCTTTCATTACAAATAGCTTAAATCTGTAGTCTCATAACTTCCCCCAGCCATGAACTTCAAAGCCCGCCCAGAGCAGCCCTGGAACAGGTTTCTTACTTTCCATCTGAACTTCTTCATCGACCTTCTTCACTACCTACTATTCATGCTTGGAAGCAGAAGGAAATAGGAATCTGAGTTTTAGCTGAATCAGACATAAACAAAAGCTCAGAGCTAGAGTGAAATCTGCCATTCTGTCCAGCTCTTTTTTTTTTTTTTTTTTTTGGTGAGGAAGACCAGCCCTGAGCTAACATCCGTTGCTAATCCTCCTCTTTTTGCTGAGGAAGACTGACCCTGGGCTAACATCCGTGCCCATCTTCCTCCACTTTATATGGGACGCCGCCATGGCGTGGCTGACACGCAGTGCGTCGGCGGGCGCCCGGGATCCGAACTCGCAAACCCCGGGCTGCCAAGCGCGGACTAAACCGCTGCGCCGCCGGGCGGCCCCTGTCCAGCTCTTTTTTAACTAACCCTGTCAAACTGTCTGAGCTTTGTCTTCTTTGTAATAAACCAGATTGAGTTAGTCACTTGCATTTGCTAAGAAGTTTGTACTTTAAAAAATTGATTTATTTGTGAAAATGTGGTAACAATTTAATAAGGAACACCAAGAACATGGGTAGTGGGCAGACTCACTGGATACATTAACTGCATTCTATTTAGTCTATGTATGTATTATTTCAAGAAAATTCTTACTTGGGATAAAGCCCAATTTATTGCAACAGTTTCTGTTTATTTACTGCCATGAGGAGCAATGCATAGGAGCTAGGATATAAAGAGGGCAGAAAGTGGCACAGGGTAAAATGGGTTGCTAACTTGAGATATGAGGCAGAGTGTATTTTTAAAAACTGGCTACAGTAACATTTCTGGTCTTTTATATTTTTCTAGAACCTAGTCAAATCATAGAAGAAGTGGAGTTGATTTTCTCTCCCCTCAGTCCTGGGTGGGGCTTTGCAACTACCTTGATAAATAGACTGTGGTGGAAGTGACACTACATGCCTTTTAAGGTTATGTCATAAAAGTGGGATTGGGCTTTCACCTGGCTTGCTCTCTCAGGAAATACATCTGGGGAGCTCTAAGATTGTGTGTAAGAAGTCAGGATTCCCGAAGCTGCCATGTTAGAGAGACCACAATTGGAAGCCACATGGAGATAAAGAGAGAGACCTGAAGACCCCCGGCTGTTAAAGCCCCCAGCTCTTTAAGTCTTCCCAGCATCAGCTGCCAGATACATGAGTGAGCAAGCCTTAAATGATTCCATCCCCAGTTTTCAAGCTGTTGCAGCTGGCACTGAGTGGGACAGAGATAAGCTGCCCCTCCTAAACCCTGCTCAAATTGCAGATTTGTGAGGAGACTAAATATTGTTACTGTGTTAAGCCACTAAATTTTGGACTAGTTTGTTACACAGCATTTGATAACAAGAAAAATATGTTACATATAGTTTAAATTGCTTTATATCAATAAATTCTGTCCTTGATTATTTAGGAGATAGTACCAGTTTATGCTTTATTTATGAACTTTTATTCTTCTTCATATCTCTTCTTCTGCCCATCTCTTGGATATTGCATCCCTATTAATGCTATTCTGGGAAAATGAAAAATTAAAGTGACACTAGGCAATTCGGTTGTGTTAGAGTCTTTTAAAAAGCAATAGTTGGAGAGAGTGGATGGGGAGAAAAATTTGCAATAGTAGGATGAAATAAGTTATAGGCATGATTTTGTGATTTTCCATGGGAGTTAGTGTTACTTCAGTCAACAAAATGTTTGCTGCATTCTCGTTTGAAATCACTAAGTGATTTCCACTACCCACAATCTTCAGAGTTTCTGCCCCAAACTGTAGGATAATGATATTTTTTAAAAAGTCGGTGTCTCCCCGTTTGGACTACAATTTGACATTTTTCCTTTGTTAGATTGTTAATCTAATTAGATTGAACAATTCTGCATGTTCCATAAAAGTCTTAAAGACAAATCCATGCAATGAAAAGATGGGATTATTATTTAACAATAAGTACAAAGAGTGAATTGGGCTTGGCGTCTAGCATGGATGCCACTAAAGACCACTTAGCCACAGAAATGCTTTTAGGTTCTCATTCCAATGGGACAAAGGCCCTGCCCTTTGTAGATATTTTGCTGTTATATCCTTCCAATGTATAGCAGTCTTCTCAGGGATGGAGTCTGCTGCCTTCAGAAACCATTAGCTCTTTCCATGCCTTTGCTGGTTAACAGGAATTGGGCTTCAGGATGCAGATTCATTCCTTTAAAAACAAAGCCTGCATTTTCTCCCTGCTAGGGCAATTATTGTATAATTATAATTGTCAGGTACCTCCACCAACTTCCAGTCATACATTTCCCTGTCAGGGCTGTTTCTGTGGTTGCTCACTGGCACTCTGGCATGCACACACACACACATACACACACATACAACTATTTCCTGACCTCTTGGAGAAAGCACAGATAACATTTATAGAAATGCAAAACTACCCTGCAGCTACGGAAAAGGGTGGGTTGAGGAAGGAGATAAAGTTCGATGTTCTCAAGTAAGACTACAGCCTGAAAATAAAAAAAAGACCATGATATTATATAATTAAGCACGTTTTTATTCCACAGAGCCACTAAGTCACTAAGAAATGCATTGTTTAGAGAAACATAATGTTGAAATTTTATTTCTAAGGCTTAGTTTATGCCAAGTTGCAAATTATTTGAAAAGAAAATACAAATGACTATTAAATATATATGAAAAAGGCACTCAATCTTACTTAAAAGAAGAAGAATAGAAAAATACCACGTTATGATTTTTTCACCTATCAAATTGGCAGAAGTCGAAAACTGACAAGCAAGTGGAGAAAGGGGTGCGCTCATACATGTTGCTGGCCACCACAGAAATCGGTACCACATTCTTGGAGGGTATATTAGTTTTCCACAACTGCTATAACAAAGTAGCAATAAAAACAATTGGGTGGCTTTGAACACAGAAATTAATGTTTCACAATTCTGGAGGCCAGAAGTCCAAAATCAAGGTACTGGCAGCACCATGTTCTCTGAAGACACTAAGGAAGGATCTGCTGCAGGCCTTTCTCCTAGCTTCTGGTAGTTCTTTGGCGCTATCAGACACTTGTGGCAGCATACCTCCAAGTCTTCATGTGGTGCTCTGTGTGTGTGTGTTTGTTTCCAAATTTCCCCTTTTTCTAAGGACACTGTTCGTATTGGATTAGGAACACACCCTACTCCAATATACCCTCATCTCAACGAATTACATATGCGATGACCCTATTGCCAAATAAGGTCACATTCTGAGGTACTGGGGATACTGAATTTGAGGGGAGGGCACAATTTAAGCCATAACAGAGAGCAATTTACAAATGTATGTCAAAATTTTAAATGGACTTAGCCATTAAATCAACACTAGGTATTTATTTTCTATACATCAGCTCATACATGTGCAGATGCAATAAACATAAGAAATTAATTGCAGCATTGACTGTAATAGTAAAAGGCTGGAAACAACATAAATGACCACTAATGGATGACTGAAGAATAAAGAAGATCTACACGTATTCATAGAAAAATTACTAAGTTACATTGTTAGGAAAAAAAGAAGTGCACAATAGTTGTATGGCACTTTACCATTTGTATGAATATGTGTTTGTGTATGTACGCACACACACATTTACAAAAACAGATCTACAATATTTTGTAGCTTCTCCCATGAAATGGTAGTGTTTAGTCCTCATCCCTTTGGTCTGAGCTGGGTTTGTACTTGCTTTGACCTACAGCATGCGACTGAATTGATTTTTTAAGAGTTCCAAATCTAGGGTTCAAAAGGCTTTGCATCTTCTGCTCTTGACCTCTTGCTGTCCTGAGACTATCATATGAAGAAGCCAGGCTTGGCTCTTCTGGGATGAGAGACTATGTAGAAACAAAGGCCCAGCTGGATGGCCAGCACCAACTGCCAGAAATGGAAGTGAGGCCATATCCAACCTTTAGCCCCATTTGAGCTCCTGATAACTACAGCTATATGAGTTACCCCAAAAGACATCAGCAGAAAAAGCCCCCAGATGATGCCAGCCCAGCCCAAATTGCTAAAGTACAGAATTATGAGTAAAGAAAATGGTTATTATTTTAAACCACTAATTTTTGGGTGTTGTATGGCATTGTAGTAGTTAACCAATGCACACAAATATATAAATGGACATGTATGTATGCATCTATGCACACACACACATACACACACGTGCATATATGTTTGCGAATAAATAGAAAATTTCTGGATGGAGCTGTAGGAAGTGAGCAACAGTGGTTGCCTCCAGGAAAGGGCAATGGGTGTTTAGGGGACAGGGGAAAGAAGGAGACCAATTATATTACTTGTCTTAATGTGGACACTTTTAAAATTGTCTGATTTTGAATCTTGTGTCATGTTCATATTTTATCAATTCAGAAATAAAATAATTAAAATAGCAAGCAACATGATATATTGGCAGGTTATTTGTTCATTCTGATACTTGCCATTTTTAAGAAAAAGGAACTGGCAGAGGGAAGACTGTAGAATGGCTTTGCAGTGGAAATAGCAGGATTAGTTTCTGAGGTATTTTAATCCTAAAAACTCATGAAATCTTATCAGAAAGTAAGTCAGCAGCGTGGCTTATTAATGAGGACCCCAGCAGCTTCTGCAAAATACTCAGTGATATTTTCAGGATGGACTGATAATCAAAGTGGACGAAAAATGTTAAGACATCTTACACAGTTAGTTTTTTAACAAGCTCTGTCAAAAAAAAAAAAGCAACAGGAATAAAAACACACAATAATGTAAAACAATAAAAACCAAACATTTATTTTGTTATTTAATGTTTCTATATCACTTATTAGGATAATACATATGTATTTTTTAGCATAGAGTGAACAATTTCATACCAAAAGCACAAAGAATATATGTGTGTGCTTGTTGGATTTTTCCATTTATCAAATTATTAATTAGGAAGAATGTCTGTATCAAAGCCTTTCATTGTGAGACGTTGCCTAATGGGGGTCATCGTAAAACATCATTTTAATAAGTGATGAGAATTACATTGTTGCAGTAGTTTTTCATGTTAGAAACCTCACAAAAATTGAAACTATAATTATAAAAAAGAATATAATGAATTAAAAGTAATGAAACTATAAAAATACTGTTTTAAGTATCTACCATTACCTGATATTTTATATTCATTATCTTTAATTCTCAAAACTACTGTCCCTGCAATGGCTTTGATTCTTGCCCTTCCTGACTTCAGTAATTACTGATGTTTCTGCTTCAGAAATATACACACATTTATTTCCATTTCTACTGCCTCCACCCTCTCTAGGCCACCGAATCTACCACAGCCTCTAACTCCCTGTTTCTCAGTATCTTCCCTTACCGTTGAGTCTCCACATCTCAGTACATTGGTCTCAAATCACAACTAATTAAAACTCTTTAATGGCTAACCATGACCCTTAGAATAAATACAAACTATTACTATGGGATGTACAGTTCTGCATGACCTGGCCCTGCCTACCCCTCTCACCTCATCTGGATCCACTCTCCTTCGGTGGCTAAGCGACAGATGCCCCTGTGTTCTCATATTGCCCTAAAATGCCTACTCCAAACCCAGAGACTTTGCAAGTGCTCTTTGGTTACCTTGCAAGCACACTTATGCTACTCTGCATTTTTAGCTCCTGAACTCTGT
Organism: Tapirus indicus; assembly: GCA_031878705.1. Taxonomy (NCBI): domain Eukaryota; kingdom Metazoa; phylum Chordata; class Mammalia; order Perissodactyla; family Tapiridae; genus Tapirus; species Tapirus indicus. The sequence continues at coordinate 106,144,140 of CM062917.1, forward strand.
TTAAATCACCCCATAATGGAAGGTTCTTCCTCAAGCATATTGTTTAAAGTAGATAGTACCCTATCCCTTCATTATTCTCTATCTTAGTCACCAGTAGGTAATCTCCACATCACTTCTTACAATATGCATGTTTTTTTCACTTGTTTACTTATTTACATCTTTCTATACTCAAATAAATTATTCAAGTTTAAACACAAAATAAGGACATTTTCAAATAAACAAAAACGAAGAGAGTTTATTCTGAAGAAATGCTTAAAAATATACTAAAAAATGGGGCCGGCCTGGTGGCGCAGCGGTTTCGTCCGCGCTTGGCAGCCCGGGGTTTGCGGGTTCAGATCCCGGGCGCCCGCCGACGCACTGCCTGTCAGCCATGCCGTGGCAGCGTCCCATATAAAGTAGAGGAAGATGGGCACGATGTTAGCCCAGGGCCAGTCTTCCTCAGGAAAAAGAGGAGGATTAGCAACGGATGTTAGCTCAGGGCTGGTCTTCCTCACAAAAAAAAAAAAAAAAATACTAAAAAAGAGAAAGTAGGGGTCGACCCGGTGGCGTAGTGGTGAAGTTCATGCACTTTGCTTCTGGCGGCCCAGGGTTCATAGTTTCGGATCCCGGGCGTGGACGGAGGCACTGCTTGTCACGCCATGCTGTGGCGGTGTCCCATATAAAGTAGAGGAAGATGGGCACGGATGTTAGCCCAGAGCCAGTCTTCCTCAGCAAAAAGAGGAGGATTGGCAACGGATGTTAGCTCAGGGCTGGTCTTCCTCAGAAGAAAAAAAAAAAAGAGAGAGAGATAGTAAACCCAGAATACAGAAGTAGAATAAAAATAAAATTAAGAAAAGTTACTTTACTTGTCTAGTAATGATCAATTACATTTATAGTATTTAAAAATAATTTACAAGGATATTACCTTTCAGCTGTAAAATGAATAAAGTCTGCAAATGTAATGACAACACTGCATTGTATAATTGAAATTTGTTAACAGAGTAGAACTTAAATGTTCTCACACAAAGAAAAGATAAATATGTGAGGTGATGGACGTGTTAACTAACTAGATAGATGAGGGGAATCCTTTCACAATGTTTATGTATATCAACTCATCATGATGTACATTTTAAATATCTTACAATTTTATTTGTCAATTATACCTAAAACCTGAAATTAAAAAAAAAAGGGGGGGGGCCTCTATATCGTAAGTCAGTTTCTTGGAAAACTCAGATGGAGCAAACAATTTCCCAGGAAAAAAACAACTCAATAAGTTTTATACATCTAAATGGAACTTTTAGGGGGCCGGCCCAGTAGCATAGTGGTTAAATTTGTGGGCTCTGCTTCGGTGGCCAGGGGTTTGCAGGTTTGGATCCCGGGCACGGACATAGGCACTGCTCATCAAGCCATGTTGTGGCAGCGTCCCATATGAAAAATAGAGGAAGATGGGCATAGATGTTAGCTCAAGGCTAATCTTCCTCAGCAAAAAAAGGAAGATTGACAATGGATGTTAGCTCAGGGCTGATCTTCCTCAACAAAGAAAAAAAGAATTTTTATAGTTGTATAACTTAAATTAATATTTAAAAATGCTTCCTTCCAAAAAACTCCAAATCAGAGATTTTTTATTTTCAAACATCAAAGGAACACATGATACATATAGTATACGAATTCTTTCAGAGAATAAGAAGGAAAAATGTCCCCCAACTCCTTTCACTGGATTATTATTACTTTGACAGGAAGACATTGCAAGAACTTGATAGACTCTAAAATTATAGCTTAGTTTCATAAAGAAGGATAGATGCAAAATTTCTAAATAAACCCCTAGCAAATTGAAGTAGTATATAAAAATAAAGTAGCCTGACCAAACTGAGCATTTTTCACAAGTGAAGAGATAAGCCAATATCAGAAGTATCTCTTGATGCAAGCCACAATGTTAATGTATTAAAGGATAAAACCCAATAATAATTTTGATAAACAAAAGACATTTAATAAAATTTAACATTCATTCATAACAAAACGTTAATCCAACTTGGAGAGGAAGAGCATGCTTTTAATTGACAAAAGGCATTCACCTATAGCAAGTTAATCATGATTTTTAGAAGCATTTCAACAAAGTCAGAAACAAGACAAGGATGCCTGATGTCATTCCTTCCAGTCGACATTGTAGCAAGGTACTGAGAAAATGAGAGAGAGAAAGATAGGGAGAGAAGGGTTAAGATGGTTGATTCTTATGGACAAAATAATGTCTACATAGAAAATTCAGAAGAATCTAGACATGCAGTTAGAGTAAGATAATTAAGAAATTGTGATGTATAAAAGGAATAACATATTAAAAAATTGTATTTCATCACCAGCATTTCCAATGAGAAAATATAGAATAAATTCTATTCACAGTAACCATAAAGCTAATAAGGTTTCCAGAAACAATTTTTCAAGACGTGCATAATATCAGTAGAAAAAAAAGTTAAAATCCTATTGAAGGATATTTAAAACAGCCTGAAAAATATTCAGGGATGGGAATGCTGAATTTTATAAAGAGGTCAGTTCTCCCCAATATAAATTGCCAAATTTTCACTACAATTCCCAGCAAAACCACAATATGGCTTTTGTATGGAACTTGGTTAGCTGAATATAAAATTCATATAGAATAGTAAATGTCTAAGAAGAACCAAGATGATAAAAAAATAAGGAATAAGAGAGGGAGAGGAGTGCTGTGGTGATACACTCAGTTATCAAGACATATACTCTGATGGGTAATACACTATGGTACGGACTCAGGAAGGAAGAAATAGAGCAAAAGAAAAGAATAGAAATTCCCAAGAAAGACCTGAGCATGCATGCATCTGAGAATATGATAAGAGATACCACAGGTCAGTGGACAGATAATTACCTATTTAATAAATAGTGTTGAGATGGCTTTTCACCATAATCTAGTATAAGATGCACTTTTTTGCATTTAAACAGCTTTGAAACCACAATGTGTCCTAAAGGCAATGGCACTTTATAATCACCACCAACCAGACAGTTGTCATCTCAACACAGTAATGTGCTTTTTTATTTCTACTCATATTGATAGCATTCTCCAAACAGTGCAACTTAGGCAAGAGAAATTGGCTCATCTTTTGCAGTAGATTTAAATGTAATGAGTGTGTAGAGTGACTGATTTAAATAGAACTATTGTTAAAGCATCAGACATTACCAGCAATTTCTTGTTTTCTTTGAAGAGAAGCTGCTTAATTTCTAGCAATGTGTGATTTGATCAAAGAAAAAAACGAGTCTAGTCAAAAAGTAAAATGAATTGAAATTTGCAGAATAGGTTTCAATTAATTGAAAGAAAATCCCAGATATGACATGTCACACACTTTTAAGGAAAGATAAATGGTGAGAATGAGGGGGGAATTCTCTTAGACATCTGCTAGTACTGAAAATTAGCTCTAACTCTTTATAGAGCACTTGAGAAATATTTTCTAGAACTGAAAATGCACACATGTTGAACCTAGCAATCCTTTTTCTAGTTATATGCTACCCTTGCAACTCAAATCGAGGTCCTTGGACCAGCAGCAGCATCACCTGAGAGTTTGTCAGAAATGCAGCCTCCAAGGCTCCACCTCTGATCTTGAATCAGAACCTAGAGTTTAAGAAGATCCCTGGTGACTTCTATGAACATTAAACTTCAAGAAGCATTTTTTCTCAGAGACTCTTTCACGTACTTTTCAAGGAAATATGTATAAAAAATGTTCATTTATTCTTAAAGAAACAAATAGGGAAACAACACAAATGTCAATTTGTAAGAAAACAGATGAATAAAATGAGATATATTCATATGATGAAATATATAGCAGTTAAAATACACAGAGTAGATCTACAGTCTCAATACTGACCATTTATAATATTGAATAAAACACCAAGTTACAGGACAATAAGTACTGTCTGACAACATTCATATAAATTAAAAATAAAGCAAAACCACTATACTATATATAAGTAGAAATATGTAGGTAGAAAATGTACATTCAAACATGTCAACAGTTTTATGTCTGTGAAAGTATACATTCAAACATGTGTCAACAGTTTTATGTCTGGAAAGGGAGAACAAAAGGGGGGCAAAATCTTGGAGGAGAAGGTAAGGAATCTCAATCTTATCAGTGCTGTTTTTATTTCTTAAAAATAAGGAAATATTGAGAGATGTAACCATTAATTCTTTTTCTTTCCTGGGAGCACTAGTCATGTATTTTTAGAGCATCTTTTTCATTTTTCTGATTATAGTTTTATTTAAAAAATAAAAATATAGAAAAATTGAACAAAGAACAAAAGATGACAATTCACAGAAAAAGAAATATGAAAACTGCTAAGCATATAAAAAGCTGCTCAGTTTCCCCAGTTAAATAAATGCAAAATAATAAAATAGGGGGTTTTCTCATTAAATAGGTTGGCAAAGAAAGAAAAAACTTCTCATAAACAGTTTAAAGTAAATTAAAATAAGAAAGAAAGACTCTCATATACTGTTTCTGGCAATGTAAACTTGTGAACTTTTAAGTTTGATTTATATCTATCAAGACTTAATGTGCAAACTTCATTGACTCACTAATTCCATTTCCAGGGCTTCAGTGTTTAGAAGTTAACGCTTGTGTGCAAAGATTTGTGTTCTGTAATGTTGATTACAATGTTGCTAATAATAAGAAAAACTAAAAGAACATAAAATTAGAATAGAAAGTGATTGGTGTACATCATAGGGGATTAGCTAAATACGGTAGATACATCAATTCTGTAAAGTATAGAAGTGGTCAAAGATTATGGGAGACTTTAACTTTCTTTTTCCTGAGGAAGATTGGCCCTGGGCTGATATCCGTGCCCGTCTTCCTCTACTTTATATGTGGGACGCCGCCACAGCATGGCTTGAAAAGCGGTCCGCAGGTTGGCGCCCAGGGTCTGAACATGTGAAGCCTCCCTGCCCAAGCGGAACCTGCGGACCTAACTGCTACGTCACCAGGCAGCCACAGGAGACTTTCATTTTTACCTTATGAATTTCTGTTTTATTCAATAAGAATAGTTTTATCGCTTTTGAATTCAGAAAAATTACCATTTGTCAAAATATAGTTCATTTCTTCTATAGTATAAATAATATTTTCATAATACACTTCTTTTAAATCAGTGCATCACTCTTTCAATTCTGCTCATGTGAGTGAGTGTAGAATATCTCACTGTCGCTATCACAGGAAGATACCATGAAAAAAGGAGGATGTTTTATTTGATGTTAATTAGATTCTGAGAACATAGCTAAATAAAAATTCTACTGTGTCTTTGTAGTTCTTCTCCACTCAAAATAAAGTACACAAAATCATTGTGGATACCACTAGGAGTTCTTGTTGACAGTGACGGAAATGAGAACATGGCCAAGGTGCAGACTTTCATGTAGGTCGTGGATTTTGGTATTGTTTTATGAGAAAGTATAGTCATTGTATTAAGGAATTCAATAGATTACACATTTTCAATCATCATTAATATTTAAATTTTATGATTTATTTAACTTTCAAATCCTCATTAATAGTTAAGCATTATGATTTATTTAAATTGATAATATTTCATTAGATTTTAAAATTTAACATTAATCAAATTAAATTGAAGTAATTAAATCCAGTGTTATTGGAGAAGGATCATGAAGTGTCAGGAAGATGAAAAAGTAGCGCATCCAGAACCCATATATATATATATATATATATATATATATATATATATATATATTTTTTTTTTAGCAAGCACCGACTGTAGTCATTAATTGTTTCATATAAGTGTACTTGAAAGTATCAATTTCCAGAATGTAGAGGCCAGGTTTCTTGCTTATCTGCAATTATCCTAAAATTTTATATCCAAGTGCATAATAAATTATTATTGATGACTGCTAAATTTAGGTAAAGTATAATATATGTATATACACACACATAGATATAGATATAAAATTGCCCCTAAAAATTATGATAAGATCTGATCCTCATATTTATGTATCTATGTTATTTGTGGTCACTGTATTATTTTGTGCTCCTTGAGTACTGCATAATTACAGCTCGTTTATATCCAGAAGGCTTTCTTTTACAGGGTAGAGAATGAAGTGAAACACTATGGCTTCTTTTCCATCTTATTCTAGTTTCTTGACAAGTAAATAGAAAGTGTCATCAACCACAGTTTCAGGTTCTTAGTTATGATGATTTCTCTTCATGTAATAAAATATCATTTTTGTGAGTTTATTTCTTCTATTCTGTAGTCACTGACCTGGACCCAAAAACATGATTTCATAGAGCATTTTCCCAGAAAGTACTTCCAGAAATGTCATTACAACACTAGAGAATTGGTATTTTCTGAGCCAAGATGTCATTCCTAATAATACTGTGTCTGAGGAAGTGAAGCTGGGAGAAATAGCTAGCTGGGTAGTGAAGGACAAGTTTGCCTCATCTGTAAATAACTGTGATTTGTGCGATGATGATCTCTCCCCCAGGGCTTCTCTCCTCCTCCTCATTAGGATATTCTGCAGTGCAGGGTTAGGCTGTCAAGGACCCCGATGGGGGCTGGGCATGATGAGGGCAAGCTTCCTGTTCCACTTTGCATTTTAAAGTTATTCATGAACGTGGGGCCGCCCGGTGGCGCAGCGGTTTAGTTCGCGCTTGGCAGCCCGGGGTTCGCGAGTTCGGATCCCGGGCACCCGCCGACGAACTGCCTGTCAGCCATGCCGTGGCGGCGTCCCATATAAAGTGGAGGAAGATGGGCACGGATGTTAGCCCAGGGCCAGTCTTCCTCAGCAAATAGGGGAGGATTGGCAACGGATGTTAGCTCAGGGCTGGTCTTCCCCACAAAAAAAAAAAAAAAAAAAAGTTATTCATGAACGTAGTCTAGCTCTCTCCGTTGCAGAAGGAGAGACTGGGTTGTGATGGAACTCTTCTCATCTCTTCTTGCTGCTAAGTACAATTCTTCTCTGAGACAGAGTTCCGGTTGCTCTGGAATTCAACCTAAAACTCTTTAAGGGGGCATGGTTAGGTAATGGTGGAAGAGTCAGGGTCCATAGTCGGGTGGGAATTTAGTAACTTACACTATGGTTGCAACTGCCAAGCTCTAGAGAGAGTTTCCTCAACCATTGAACCAGAAAGGAATTGAGTTCATTTAAATTTTCCCTAGGCAAAATTGTTGAAAGGATGGTGTCCATGCTTCTTTGAATCACAGTGCACAGGACCTGTAATAGCACCACACTCGTGACCATGTAACGTTTTGTAAGAGATGGAACTGCATATGAGAATATATTTTAAAAGAGAGATTCACTATAGACCAAAGGGCAGGGACCTGCTTCAATAAAAGCAGCTTTCACCAGGGACCAAAATGTGCAATTTCAGGAGATGTAGGGATAGATAACAAAATAGGCCCATTATATAGTCATTTCTATATTAGAAGGAATGTCAGAGTTATACAAAAGCTGTTTGCCAAGGTAAATGTGACCCAAAAAAAGGTAATTTTCTATATTTCTCTCTTTACCTTTCACAATTCAGATATTTTCATCTCCCCCTTAGAAAGACAATATCACAACATGTCTTATATGTGGATCCAGTGATGATCCTTCCAAATTCTATCTCCGTTTTTTTTTAGACGAAGAAATTAGGGAGGTTAAATAATTTGTCTCTTAAATGGCAGATCCAGGACTTCAGTTCCATTTGGTGTCAAACCTATGCTTTTTGTTAACGCTGCTATATGGCCCCTCATCCTTTTTCAGTTATAAGTACAAAATCCAAGTTAAACTAACTTAAACAACAAGGGTTGTTTCCTAGTTTAAAAACTGAAAACTCCAGAGGCAGTGTGTTAGGCATTACTACTACTCTGATATCCAATTTTCCCTGCTTCCAGCTGTGTCTGAAACCTAGAGTGACCACAGACTCTACCAGCTCTACCTGGACCTTCCACTCTAACAGAGTCCAGAGTGTTCCATAATTGGGTTGGTCTCGATGGGCCTTTTCAAAATTATCACTATTTGTCTTTCTGCTTCAACTAGGCAGGCTAGGTGCTGGTCCAGGAGCACACACTCTGTGTCCATATTCCCCCACTTAGAAAGATCCTGGCATTGCTCTACTAAACTTAATTCTACTCTGCTTCAAGACCAACTTCTTCACCAAAGCCATATGTTCTTACCCTTAGTCCAATCTATGAATTCTTATAGATTTTGTGGGTTACTGTTATTTAAGAATCAAAAGTCAAATCAGAGCTTAGACTACATTAAAGAAGATTAACAAAGAATGAGTGTGACGATTGTCCTGTCTCACCCAACTCTTCTAAGAATACATCAAGGATAAATGATGATGGTAGCTACCATTTAATGAGAACTATCTGCCAGCCACTATTTAAATTCTTTGCATGTATGAAATATTTAATCCACATGAAGACCTTATGAGATATGTACTTTCATCATCAGTATTTCACAAACGAGGAAATTGAGGCAATGAGAGGGTGGGCTACTTGCAAAGGCCATGGAGTTAGTAAGTGCCAAAGCCAAGATTTGAATCCATACCTAACCATTAGACTATATATACCAAAGGATGCAGTTCCTTAAAAAGATTACAGTCTAATTGTTGCTTACCCAACAGGTAAAAATCAGGATGGAAAAAGAACTTAACTTTAAAGCCATTTCAGAATGAAGTGGGACAAGAAGACTCAGGGTAGACATGATAAAGGGAAAATTTAGGGTAGATATGTTTACTGTCTTCAAGTATTATGCAGGCTGTCAGATAAGAGAGGGATTAACTTATCTTGAATAGCCCCAAAGACTAGAATTAGAAGCATTAGGCACATATTTTCACCTAAATATAAAAAAGCTATTTCTACCTGTCAGAGCTGCCTAAAAATAATTTCAAAAAGCTTTTGTGAAAGAGCAAATTTCCCATGTCTGGAAGTTTTCCTATGTTAAGTTAGTTGACATCTTCTGGCAAGAGTTTTGTCAGTGGGATTTAAATAGCAGAAACTAGTTAAAACACACATGTTTTAAGACCTAAACATTCCACGAATTCTCAGAAGATTGTTCTGGCTGCTGGGACTGGGAGGTAATGTAATGCCATAAGTATGTCAGGGATGGAAAGCAAATAGGAGTCAAGTAGGAAAATAGAAAATAAAAAGGGGCATGGGAGTAGGTGGGTGATGCCTAGGAGATGAGTACAAAAGATAAGCCATGCCATCTAGATCTGTGCCCAGTGTGGCCCCGCTGGGCAGAGTGGCTAAGGGGGAGACGGTTGAGCCACCAGATGACCTTTCTCTGACCTTTCAAATGTTCACACATTTAATGGTGGTTTAGGGTTGGCTTAGCTAGGTTGTTATTTTTTACTCTGAGACAGCTTTTTTTTCTTTAGTTAGGAAGGCAGAGCTCTGACTCTGTTGTGGAGAAAAGGCTATTAAAAGGAAATTGTGGTATATAAAATGGAGACACTTTTTTGATCATATTTCAAAGGACTTGAAGGGAAAGACAAGAAAATCAATAAATGCATGGATTCCTTTACACTTTAAAAAGACAATTCTTTCTTTTCTAAAGTCTGTTTCTGGGTGTTCCTGCTGTGAAATCAGCCCATAACACCCAGATTTAATGGAAATTTACTTGGTAAAAGGATAAAATGGTAAACAGAACAGTGAAGAATTCAGCTGCTTTCCTCCCCTTCTACCTTTTGACGGCAAGTGATAGTACCTGCAATGGAAATCATGTAATTTTCCATCTGATTATTTATTTATTCACTTACTCATTTACTTATTACTTTGTTAGAGGAAGGTTGGCATTCACTTTCAATTCTAATATGTAGAATCAAGTCCTTTTTGCTTATCATAATGCCCAATAATATTTTGCAGATTTTTGTCTGTGACAAAAAGTTGTCCATGACATAAAACTCTCTTTCTCATTGCTATTTTGGATAATAAAACCATAAAGCAAATGCTGTTATATGTAATACTTTAGAAACGAGAAAATCACAGTAACAATCAATTCTCTGGCAATTTGTGAGGGTAGATCTCCATTTTAGATGCTTGATGGGTTATTCTTAACAAAGCAATCCATCTTGAAAATAAAGAATATTCTTTGCTTGAGGGGATTTCCTCCAAAGCAAATCCCTTCCAAATCCTACTCTCTTCAGTAAGTATAAAAAGGAGGACTCTGCTTCCTGTAATGACTCTATTCAATGGGAAATTTTGTCCTGATTTATCTACCTCTTTTGATTCTTTCTGGGAATACTAGAAGATATTCTTCTCTCTCTCTCTCCCTTTGAGATTCAAAGTCAGTTTTAATTAAATGTTTTTATTTTGAGGTGGTGTGGTTTCACGTGTGCTTGTAAGACATAGTATAGAGTGATCCTATGTATCCTTTACTGTGTTTACTTGAATAGCAGCACTTTGTAAAACTATAATACAATAAACAGGGTATTGACATTGATGGAGTGAAGATACAAAAACATTTTCCTTACCATAACAATCCTCCATGTTGTCATTTTTTGACCACACTCACTTTCCTCCTGCTCCCACCCATTTCTTAACTCCTGGCAACCACTAATCTGTTCTCTCTTTCCAGAATTTTGTCATTTCAAGAATGTTATATAAATGGAGCCGTATAAGGTCTTAGTCTGCTGGTGCTGCCATAACAAAATACAATAGATTGGGCAGCTTTAACAATAGAAATTTATTTTCTTACAGTTCTGGAGGCTGGGAAGTCTAAGATCAAGATATTGGCCAAATTGGTTCCTGGTGAGAGCATTTCTCCTGGAGAAGACTGCCTTCTGTATTCTCACATTGTGGAAAAAGAAAACAAGCAAGCTCTTTGGTATCTCTTATACTATTCCCATCATGAAGTCCCCACCCTCATGACCTCATCTAACCCTAACCACCTCCCAAAGGCCCCATCTGCAAACACCATCACGTTAGGGGTTAGAGCTTCAATATATGAATTTTGGAGGGATACAAACATTTATTCTATAACATATATTATGAAATCTTTGGGGACTGGCTTTTTTTGCTCATCATAATTTTCTGGTTCATTCAATTTATTGTGTGTATCAATAGATCTTTTTTATTGTTGAGTAGTATTCTCTGGTATGGGTGTGCTATAGCTTGTTTAATCATTCACCTGTTGAAGGACATATGGGCTTATTCCAGTTATTAGCTATTACAAATAAGTTGCTATAAACATTTGTGTACTGTTTTATTGAGTGTATAAATGTAAATATTCTTTCCTCTGGGATAAATGCCAAGGAATGCAATTTCTGAGTCACATGATAGTTGCATATTTAGTTTTTAAAGAAACTGTCAAACTGTTTTCCAGAGGGGCTCTACCTTTTCACATTCATACCGATGATTTTCCCATTTTCTAATTGGATTGTTTTTAATTATTGAGTTTTGAGAGTTAAATAGTCTATATTCTCATCTTTGGCTGGATGTGTGACTTGCAAATATTTTCTCCCAGTCTGTAGCTTGTGTTTTCATCCTCTTAACAGGGCCTTTAGCAAAGCAAAAGTTGATAATGTAATTGATGTCCAATTTATCAAATTTCTGTTTTATGGATCATGCTTTTGGTGTCAGGGCTAAGAACTCTGCCTAGCTCTAAATCTCAGAGTTTTCTTTATGTTTTTTTCCTAAAGTTTTATAGTTCTACATTTTACATTTAGGTCTGTGATCCACTTTGAGTTATGTTTGTATAAAATATGAGTCTTATGTTGAAGTTCATTTTTTTGCCTTTGAACATCCAATTGCTCCACCACCATTTATTGAAAAGTATCCTCCATTGAATTGCATAGCTTTTTTTTAAATGATAGAGAATGCCAAATGAAGCCCAGAGTTTAGCTTCCCCTTCTCAAACTCTATCTAAAATTTTTTTTATCAGATTCCTCCCACAATCCATATGCTGTTACATGCCTTTTTACCCAGACAAAAACACAGGACACAAAATTGTTTTTCCAATCAGTTACCTAAATTTTCACTTGTCTTATTAACAGGAATATCAACAACTCTCCCCTTTAAACCTGCATGTATCTTATATATTGTCAAAGAACCAGAATAACTTACACAGTTCAAATGGAGTCATTTGGGCTCTTCTAAGTCAATTGTCATGTGATTGGTTTATTACTATAATTTCATCTTACTGCTAAACAAAATTACATTTGGAGACTGGCCTGACAGTTGAAGCCTATGCCCTGCTGTAATGACTTTTTGCAGGTTCATATCCTTGCAGAGTCTGTAGAGTCTGTAATGGTCTTTAAGAGAGAATGGCCTCCCTTCTTCAATGCCAACCTAGTCAAGAGAGCTCCATGCTAGGGATCCTGAAGTTGAAAGTCCAACCTTTAGCTCTTTCAATTAATGTACAAAATCGCTCCCCTTGGTACAAGCTGAACCTGAGAGTGTGAAATCAGGCCTGGTTTGGGCATTGCTACCTAACATTCTCAGAAACACTTTCTCCCCTACTCATTCAACTCAATCCTCCTCTGAGTTTCCCCAAGGAGTTGGTAAATTATCTCTTAAATTCTGAAAGCACAAAGGTCTCTTGAACTCCTTTCCTAGATAATTGAGCTGCTCACTCTCAATCTATTCTTCCAAGGAAAGCTATTCTCACAGATACCAAAATGATTTATTCCTAATCAATAAAGTACAGTTCACGGCCCTGCTCTCATCAAATTGAAAAAAAAAATAATCTTTGATGGATACTTCAAATGATAGCTATTTTAATCTCTGAGAAGGGGTTATTAGACATTGTTTCCATACTTATTTGACCTTAAAATCAGTTTTCACAATATCTCTTGGGGCTAATGTATTACGATCATCTGTATAATGTTTTGTGCTTCTAAAGCTTAAATTAAAGAAGAGGAAAATAAATAATTTCTACAGCAAAAGAATGTGGAATTAAGAAGGTAAAATGACCCTCTCAAGGTCATACCAAAATTTCTGGTCTGGGTCTATGTACAGTTTAGCTTTAAATTGTTTTACAGACAGGGACCTGCAAAATGCCAACTCCATTCCAGAAACTGTTATTTCAATTGCAAGCTTTAGGGAGATCCATAATTTATTTTATCTTAGATTTCATGTTCAAAAACTTTTTATTTGCAGAATAGTAAAAGAAAATATAGACCTGTATTGCACAAATATACAATATATGCTATCTCTGGTCTCTTGGGTTTGTCTTTATTATTTCCTGCCTTGTGAATTATCTATGCTTCCTCTTCTCAATTACTGAGAGGAATGTCTTTGTAGGAACCCAATAATGTTGAGACTGAAAGAGGTAACATATTGTCCTAAGGATAGAAAAGTTATGAGGAATAAAATGCTACATTTTTGTATGGCAGACATTTGAGGTGGCATTTAGTTGGAAAAATGCCTTTTGCGCCATAGAATGGCAAGTTAGTGTCATAATAGTATTACCAACTTTGTGAGTTGCTCCTTTTTCAAAGTCACATCTTCAAAAAAAATCTCAAGAAAGGGTAAAATAAAACTATTTTTGGGGTGAAAATATATTAATTTTCTAGTCTGAATTTCTGGCTGTTATCTGTATAATTACTGGTTTGATTTAACATCAGTATACAGAAAATTCTTTAAAATAGTTTTTTTATGTTAAATTGTGACAGCTGCTTTGATTTTGACAGACATCCAATGAAGTGTTTCCGATGCAATATGACAGTGCCAGCCATGACGTTAATTGCATCTTTTGTTGGAAAATGCCACATGTCACGTTTCAAAAAGAATCCAAACACCACGGTAACTATTCATTTATTTCACTTTGCAACAGAATTCTGAAATATTAGCTTTCATTTTGTCTTCCACAGTTTCATAATTGACTATTTCAACTAGATGCACTGATCACATCAGGCAGCACTATCAGTTAACTAGACAGTCTAATCAAGTACCTCTGTTATCAACAATATATTATACCCAATCTATTTAAGGAGAAGATGTTAGAGTTGTAAATTGTATTTTATTTTAAGGGTAAAATTAATTTGAGAAACATACAAGTCAGTATTATTTTCCCTAGAAAGTCATAAAATGTGAAACATAACATCAGGTTTGGAGACATTGATATGAATGTGTATAAAATAATGTAAATTAATTGCTTCAACTGGAATTAGAGTTTCTCGAGTTCTCTGTTGCCTCCTTTTTTTTTTTGATAGGAACGTCTTTCTCAGCATGAGTTGCAATAGTCTTATGTTTAAATTACTGCATTGTATGCATTCATATGTTGATTTAATAAATATTACAGAATCTATTCAGTGCCAGGTCCATTGGTGAACAAAACAATAACTGGTTGCTGCCTTCAAGAGGGTTGCATTATATCAAATATTGTTTTAATATAATGCATGGTTAGCATCATCAAGTGACCCACGTTTTCTTGCACTTGCAATCAGGTTTATCATTTGGGATATAATAACACTTTATCTAGAATCAGAAAGTCCACATTTTTATCTTGGATGTACTGTAATAATTTTTATCATAACTCCATTTCTCATAGCTTGAAGTTGCAATTCTCACCTACCTATCACTTGAGAGTTTTTTTAAATTCATATCCATTTACAAGACCACAGTGCCAACCTTAGGAAATTAAAATATCCCTGTCCATTTTCTGATTTGCTATTGTCATGGCAGTGCAGAGAAAATAAATAATGGCCGTGGCAATAATTTAGACTGACCACAGGAAACACTTTCACTGAACCGTCTATTGTCTTTTGGGTTCCATAGTGATGATCAGTTGCTATTTCTTAATAGCTATTTCCACATTGATAGTGTCACTGCATTTACCAGATTTGTATTCATACTGTTGCAGTTTTAAAAAGTTTGCTACCAGTACCAGCAGCGGATGTCATCTGACGTCCTTGAAAGCATTAGCCAAAATATAAAAGTCCAGTCTCCATTATTGATGAGGCCACTGGAGAAAGAGACATTTAGAAATGATTAAAAGTATATTGATTATCAGATGTTATTAAGATATTGAAGGGACTAAATGTCCTCAACTTGCTATTTAGAATCTTGAGACATTAATCAGCACTGAATCAAATGATGCATTATTCAGCTGATTACATAAGATGTTACCATAACTGTTCAGAGAGAACTGGAGCGTGCCTTCAGCCTTGACCCATTACTTCAACATAAGTGATCTTCAAGGTTCTGTCACCATCTCGCTTGTGTTTTATCTTTACATCTGCCTTGAGTGAATTTGTCTATTCTTATGACTTTATTTTATTGGCTCTCAAATCTAGACCTCTTTTCTAATCATAATTTTTAACAGTCTGCTCTATATCTTTATATTCTTTCTTCTATATTATAACATCTTCGAAATTTAATTGTGTTCCTCTCCCAAATTCTGTTCAACCTCTTATGTTTCTCAAATTGTTGTCCCTTTCAGTTAGCTAGTATAAAATATTGGTCATGGCTTCATTTCCCCTCATCCTCAATCTCTAAGTTACCAAAATGGGCAATTTTTTTAATCTTCTCTCATATAGTGTTCTATTTTCATTCTTACTGCCATTTCTCTACTTCAGGCCATATTGTTTGCACACACCCATACACACACACAGCCTTCCAACATATACTTTCTTAGAGTTTTCTTTAGAAAATACGGAATTGGTCCTATTGCTCTACAGCTAGAAAAGTTTTATTATCTCATCACTCCAGGCTCCTAAGCCTGACATTCAAGGCCCTCTACACACTGCAATCTCCTCCTCATTTGTTTTCCTGCTTCTACTCATGTGCACTTCCAAACCATTCTCCACATACACCAGAGGGATGTACTAAAGATGTAAATCAGAGCATGTCCCCACGCTGCTTATAAAAACAATGTTAAAAGCTTCTCTTTGCTCCTAGAGTACAATCCAGCTTCCATACCCCAGCTGAAGGGCAGTGCATGATCTGGCCCTGACAACCTGCCTACCTTCCCAGACTCAGTTTGTGCCACTCAGTCCCTTGCTTGCTGTGTTCTGGAAGCATCGTCCTTGATAATCAAGAGCACATGGTTAATAAGGTATTTTTTTGTGTACTAACTGGGATGGCAGAGAAAATAGTGTGCCTTGCCAACTTAAAAAAGAGGAAGGAGAGAATAACATGGAGAATAGTAGCTATAATTCACTTCACATTACCACTAATAAGCACAATGCAGTCTTTAGCACTAGGAATTTTCATCAGTATGCTTCCATTTTATCACAGAAGTCTGAAAATGATTGAGTTGTCATTTTTGACATAATTCATGAGTTTGTGTGGATGTATAGATACAAATGTGCAACTTCACCTATATGAACAAGGTCAGGTTGCAAACATTATATTTATACACAAGTTGTCCCTGTACTGAGAGTGAGTTATCTTTCTGGAAACAAGACAGATTTTTCACAATTTTAGCATATTTTAAAATAGTCATTTTAACTTTTTCACAGTCTTAGTTGACTTTAAAATAGTTACTCTACTCAAGTCATTTTCAGTACTTTTTTCTTGGTATTACTTTTCATCTGGTTCACCATTATCAGGACACCAGTCTCATTACATTATTTTCATGGACACAATTCTTTCTTTCATACTTTAATGTTTACCGAAGACCTGTTCACATGTAAATAACTGTGCATTA
This sequence comes from Tapirus indicus, assembly GCA_031878705.1. NCBI lineage: Eukaryota > Metazoa > Chordata > Mammalia > Perissodactyla > Tapiridae > Tapirus > Tapirus indicus. The sequence continues at coordinate 106,160,704 of CM062917.1, forward strand.
TGTGCAAGACAGGAAGATGAGCAAGGAAGATTGAGTTGCTGCAGCCTGGTTGGGAGACTCCGAGAACACTAGGAGCTGTCTTCTCCTGTATAGTCTTATTTCTCCCTTAATTTAATTCTTTTATTTCTTCTCCTCCCCAAATGGGAAGGCTCTTTTGAAGTTTTCTAATGAGCTGAAATAGAATTAAAAGACAATAGATTCTAGAGGTGTATTAAATTGGGGGCTTGAAGAAAATCTTTATGAAGGAAGTAGATTGACCCTTAAGAAGTTTTTGTTGCACTCATTTTTTGTGTTTGTTTTATTAGCTGTCAGCTGTTACAAGAACTCTGTGTGTCTTAAATGGATTTAGTGAAGGGTTTATCATTTTTTGTGAGAAGCAAAGACTGAAATTAAAGCCCTGGCTGGTTACGTCCTGATGCGTTAATGAAGGTCATACAGAACAGTATTCACTTGTCCACAGATCCATGAGTTGTCATATCACGCTATAATATTATTTTTAAAACATATCTAAAAATTAACTGAACTTCTCTTTTTGGATTACATTATAATGAATTTACTAAATTTTGTAAGCTGAGTTGTCAGATGACAATTTATGTTAATTATGGGAACATTGGTAATTTTATGTCAAAATTAAATTAGGAATTTGCCAGTGGGGAATTGTATTTGATTTGAAATAATGTTTTTAATTCATATTTTTCAAAAGTTTCCTTCAAGAGCATATATAATCATTTCCTTAATTTTTCTAGGATCAACTCCTCTAACTTTCAAACTTCTCTACTGTACCTGTTCATTCATTTTCATAATTAGAATACTAAAAATTTTATAGTAAGCTGTCTGTTTTAACACTCATGTGAGCTGTGTTTGTGGATGGTTTAGGGACAGAGAATTAAATCTGCATGAAATCATCACATTTCCCTAGATGTCGCCATGAAATTGGTACTTTCCCCTGAAAATTTCCATGAAATTACAAAAATTATTGCATCTTTGTCTCTAAATATCTTGCTTGGAAATATAAAGAAGACTGAGTCACTCTTTCTTGTACGTTATTTCCCTGTATAGCTAATCATTCATGAATCTGTTAACTAAGCACCAGGAGAAAAATGTACACGATTTATATAAGAAAATTTTAGAAGAAGGTGAGTCTTATTAAATGTCTAAATTCAATGATCAAAGAGCCCTAACTTCTATTTCCAATGAATGACAGACTATGGCATACACAAATTGTCCATTTTTGCCAGTTTCAAAATTAATGGTAATCACTAGCCAAAGAATTCATGTAATAATATGCATTACCATTAGGATTGACTACATTAATGAGTTAACCATAATGAAGACTACACTTTTTATTGTCTATGGAAATGGCCTTTCAAGTATGATTTAAAATGGATACTTGGATCACAGACACACAAACACACACGTACCCCTCCTTCTTTTAAAGTTGGCATAGGGTATCTTTAAATATAATTTTGCCCTCCTCATGTTGGGATTATACATCACACTTCTAATGTCATGTTTGGACATGTGACTTGTGTTGTCCCTCTCTACAAAATGATTATGGCTTCCTGCTGCACTGACACCACACTTGATATATGATTTGCCTGGGCCAATGTGAGTAAAGGGACTTTGTGCCACTTCTAAGTACATACCTTAAGAGCCATCGTATGGTTCTGCCATAGTGTCTTTTCCTTCTGTCATAAAACTGGCAATTCTCTAGATAGGGCTGCTCCTTTATTCTAGACTGCCTGAGTCCTGAAAAAAAGACAAAAGAAGCTGAGTTGCAGCCAATCTACAATGAATATGTGATGTGAGTGAGAAATAATCCTTTATTCTTTTAATGTAAATCTACTGAGAATGTGGATTTGTTAGTTACTACAACAAATCTTACCTGAAGTTGACTTAGCAGAATGAGCGAGTCAAATTAAAAATTATTTTAACTTGTTGAAATAAGTCCATTTATTGATACTCCTTTTCTCATTTTTTGAATAAAAATAAATGTTATTATGCTATTCACCCCACTTATTTCTGATTATCTGATAATCCCTCTTGACATGTATTATCAAAACATAATATAATTGATCAAATGTAACATAGAATTAATGGTAAAAATGTGTTTTAGCATTTTTATTGTATTTAAAATATTTATGAAAGTCCCAGCTTATGATCCTGGAGCAAGCAGATCCAGAGTTCATCCTTTTAATGGTATACCCTCTTTTTATAGTGTATTTTCATAGAGGAAAAGAAAATAGATCTAATACCAACTCTTCAATCTTAAAAACACCTAGTTTCTAAATTATTTATTTATTTGTTTATTTCATAAATAATTCAACAAGTGTGTATTTGCTGCCTACTACTGTAGCAGCATGTTAATATTTATTGAGTGTTAACTTTATGCCAGGAACTGCTCTGAGCACTTTTACCTATATTGACATAATTTAATCCTAAGGTGGATACTATCATTGTCTCCATTTTACACTTGAGTAACATTTTATATGGGGAGGTTTGGTATCTTGCTCATGGTACACAGCAGAATGAGGATTTGAGCCCAGTCAGTCTGGCCCTAGAGTCCACATTGTTCTTAACCATTAGGTAAGCTGCCTTTCACACTGGTATGGTATTTTTATGTGTCAGTCTTTATTTTCGGTTCTGGGAATATAGCAACGAATAAGATGGTTAAGAGTCTAACGTAATGGAGATACAATAAATAAGAAAAGAACTGTTATAATTTCGATTTGTGATATATGCTCTAAAGAATAAAAGAGGGAGAGTGAAAGAGAGGACTGAGAAGGAACAATGTGTGTGGAAAGAGGAGAACAAGGGAAGTGTGATTCCTGGAAACCAATGAAAAAATGTTTCAAAAAGAATGAAGTGTGCCAATGTCATATGCTCATGAGTGTTGAATAATGAATGTTGAATAGCCTTTGGGTTTGGCAACATGGGAATCTCTAATGAGGTTGAAAAGGGTGGTTTCAGTGCAATTGCATGTGTAAAATCCTGACAGAGAAAGATTAAGAAAAGAATGAGAACTTCTTTTTCTACATTGCAAAGTACTTGATTCCCTGAATAAGCATTCCCCTGAAAACAACGATCACAGTAACATAAAAAACAAAATGCTAAAAAAAAGAAAATTTAAAATAAAATTTGGAAAAAAAATTTAATAAATTGCCAAGTGAAGAAAATAAGGAATCTTCAAAAGGCAAAGACAGCGTGAATGTTGGAATCCAGAAAGTTAATAGTGCACTCAAGTCAGTTTTGAACCCGTAGACCCCTCCTTAACTCTGGTGATCATGGAAGCTTGATAATGGTAAATAGGGGTCAGGGACCTAGTCCTAGAGCCTGCCCAAGTGAAAAATCTAATTGGAGACAGTGGAATAAAGCTGAAACCCCAGATGGACACAATCTCAGTGTAAGAGGAAACTGAAAATAACCTTACCCCCCAAATGAAAAGTGAAGAAAACTTGTCTATTCAAATTTGCTGCTAGATAGAGGGGATAAACTCTGCCTTGAGTATATACTCAGAGTGAGTATGGATCTCACTCTAAATTTGTACCTATCTGGTAAAAACAAACAAAAACCTGCAGTCCAAAATACTTTTTAAAATGGTCCTGAGTTTGTTGTGCTTCCATAAGCCTGGCAAACAAAAGCATATCATCTCTGGAGGAATGTATTTCAATCAAACTCAAAATATTAACATAAAGTACAAGAAAATGAAATCGGAGATAAGAATTACAAAGGACTTGAGGAACCCAGGCTTCATGGCTATACCTGCCAAAAACAATTGACAAACAAATCCATATAGTAGTCAAATACTGCAATTATAAATTCAATATTTAAAGAGAAAAATATGTCAGAACTGAAAGATATAAAAATAAAAATTAAAAATGGCATAGATGGGTTAAACAGTAAAATGGCACAGGTGAGGAGAGAATTAGTAAGCTTGAAATATTGAGACTGAATGAAAATAAAAACATACCTTATCAAAATATGTGGGATGCAGCAAAAGGACTGATTAGAGGGCAATTTATAGCATTGAATGCACATGTTAGAAAAGAAGAAAAATAATAATCTAAGCTCCCACCTTAGGAAACTAGAAAAAGAAGAGCAAATTAAATCTAAAGTAACCAGAAGAAAAGAAATAATAAAAATTAGACCAGAAATCAATGAAATTGACAATAGGGAATCAATAGAGAAAATCAACAAAGCCAAAAGCTAGTTCTTTGAAAAGATCAATAAAATTGAGAAGCCTCTAGCCAGGCTAACTAAGGAAAAAGAGAGAAAACACAAATAACTAATATCAGAAATGAAAAATGGGACAGTACTACAGAGTTCTCACTTTGTTCTAACAACAAGTAAACAGTTGAACAAGCTGAAAAATCAACAACTCTTCTTAGATCATTCAGAGAACTGAGGTCACAGGGCAAACCAGTGCCACAGAATTGGGGGGATAAAGAGGGGAACACAAAGCATCACAACTACTGGAGCATAAACTCTCAAGCAGAAATCTCCACAGGAACCAGTACTGGGATAGGAACATCTGAACTGTAATTGACAAGTTGTCGGGGCTCAGTGCAGACAATTCAGAGAAGTAATACCAGAGGAGGAACCTGTTATGGGGGTGGCGGGTTGGCTACACTTTTGTGAGTTTTACCTCTAGGAGCTGTACTAGGGCCTCATGGTGAATATTGGAGAAAAAAATCTCCTCATGCTTCTAGCAGGGGAAAAGAAACCATTTTGAAATATGTGAGAGCATTGTGTCCTTAAGAAAACCTTCCCTCAGGAGAAACTATTTAAGAGCGTAAAGTACTCAGGTTTTGTCAGAGCCTAACTGATATGATACAAGGGAACTGCTCAACTCCTGTTCACTCTAGCCTTTCATGTGGGGGAAGGGAAATACCTAACTCCAGCTCAATATAGCCATACTGTCCCACAAAATGACAGGGAAAAACTGAGAAGCAATTGTGAAGTTCATAGTTCAGAAGCACAGGCTCATTAAAGAACTGAGACTTAATTATAGGACTATAGAATTCTTCCCCCCAGCCCTTACCACCACATTACTAAAGGCCTATTTACTTCAGTTCCTTTTACCCAGTACATCATGTCTGGCTAACAAGAAAAAAATTACAAGGCATACTAAAAGGCTAAAACCACAGTTTGAAGAGACAAAGCAAGCATTAGAAGCAGACTCAGACAAGACAGGGATATTAGAGTTATCAGAATGTGAATTTAAACAATTATGATTGATATGCTAGGGGCTCTAATGCATAAAGTACACTACATGCAAGAACAGATAGGCAATCTAAGTAGAGAGATGGAAATCCTAAGAGAAAATCAAAAAGAAATTCTAGTGATAAAAAATACTGTAGTAGAGATGAAGAATCCTTTTGATAGGCTCACTAGTAGACTGGACATGGCTGAGGAAAGAATCTCTGAACCTGAGCCAAAATGGAAAGGCAAAGAGAAAAAAGGCTGAAAAAAAAATAGTAGAATATATAACAACTGGGGGACGACTACAAAAGGTGTAACATACACATAATAGAAATGTTACTAGGAGAAGAAAGAAAGGAAAAGAAGCAGGCATACCTTGTTTTATTGTTTTGCTTTCCTGTGCCTCACAGATATTGCATTTTTTACAAGACCCCTACCAGCGAAAAGATTACAACTCACTGATGGCTCAGATGATGGTTAGCATTTTTTAGTGATAAAGTAATTTTGACTAAGGTATGTGCATTTTTTTTAGACATAATGCTATTGCACACTTAATATAGACTGCAGTATAGTGTAAACATAACCTTATATGCACTGGGAAACCAAAAAATTCATGTGACTCACTTTGAGATATTTGCTTTATTTCAGTGGTCTGGAACCAAACCCGCAATATCTCCGAGGTATGCCTGTGTATTTGAAGAATAATGACTCAGAATTTTCCCCAAATTAATGTCAAACACCAAACCACAGATCTAGAAGTTTAGAGAACACCAAGAAGAGTAAATGCCAAAAAAATCTGCACCTAGGCATATCAAATTCAAACTACAGAAAATCAAAGATAAGAAAAAAATCTTGAAAGAAGCCAGAGGAGGTAAAAACTTACCTACAGCAGGAAAAATAAGAATTATGTGTGACTTCTTTTCAGAAATTACACACACAAGAAGAGAGTGGAGTGAAATATTTAAGGTGAAGAGAGATAAAAATCACCAACCTAAAATTCTTTACCCTGTGAAATTATCCTTGAAAAGTGAAGGAGAAATAATGACTTTAACAGACAAACAAAACTTGAGGTAATTTGTTGCCAGTAGACCTATCTTGCAAAAAATGTTAAAAGAAGTTCTTAGAAGGAAAATGCTATGCCAGAAACTTGGATTTACATAAAGAAAGGAAGAGCATTGGAGAAGAAATAAGTAAAGTTAAAACAAAAATTTTTATTTTCTTATTCTTAATTGAGCTAACAGATAATAGTTTGATTAAAATAATAATATCAACAATACATTCAATTATCTATACTTATGGATAATACAATAATAGCTTTATATGGTTTTGTAATGTGAAATGAATGACAGCAATGATATAAGGGACAGGAGGGAGGAATTAGGATTATTTTGCTATTATAAGGTACTCACACTACCCAGGAAGTGGTCTAGTGATGTTTGAAAGTGGACTTGGATTAATTGTTAATGTGTACTGTAAGGCAATAATAAAATAGGTAAAAAAAGAAGTATAATTGATATGTTAAGCAAGGAAAGAAAATGAAATGCTCAATTAAAGCCACAAAAGGTAGAAATGGAGCAGATTACAAAACATATGAATGAAGAACAAGGCCAACAAACAAAGGCAGTAAAAAATATGGTAGATATCAATCACATTAAATGTCAATGGTCTAACTGCACCAGTTGCAAGAAAGTGAGTATTGGAGTGGATCAAAAACAAGACCCAACTATATGTTGTCCATAAAGCCTCATTGAAATATAGCGACGTATGTAGAATAAAATTAAAGGGATAGAGAAAACATGTCATGTTAACACTAATCAAAAGGAGGCATGAGTAGCTATACTAATTTCAGACAAAGCAGATTCAGAGCAAGGAAAATTATCAGGGTCAAAAGGGGCATTATACAATGATAAAGGGTTCAATTCTCCAGAAACACATAGCAATCATTAATGTGTATGCTCCTAACAACAGAGGTTCAAAATATGTGAGGCAAAAACCAAAAGAATTGCAAGGAGAAATAGATGAATCCACTATTACAGTTGGAGACTTCAACACCTCTCTATCAGAAATAAACAGATCAAGCAGGCAGAAAATCAGTAAGGACATAGTTGAACTCAGCAGCACAATCAATCAACTGGATGTAATTGACATCTATAGACTATTCGTCCAACAGCAGCAGGATACACATTCTTCTCAAGCTCACATGACACATTCACCAAGATAATGACATTCTGGGCCATAAAACACACCATAACAAATTTAAAAGAATAAAAATTATGCAATGTCTGCTCCCAGAGCACAGTAAAATTAAACTAGAAACCAATAACAGAAAGATAGCTAGAAAATCCCAAAGTATACGGAGATTAAACAACATATTTATAAGTAACACATGGGTCAAAGAAGAAATCTGAAGAGAAATTTAAAAATATTGAGACTGAATGAAAATAAAAACACACCTTATCAAAATTTGTGGAATGCGGGAAAAGAACTGCTTAGAGGGCAGTTTATACCCATGAATGCATATATTAGAAAAGAAGAAAGATCTAAAATCAATAATTTAAGCTTCCACTTTAGGAAACTGAAAAAGAATAGCAAATGAAATTCAAAGTAAGCAGAAGAAATAAAATAAAAATTAGAGCAGAAATCAATGAAATTGAAAACAGGAAATCAATAAAAACAAAAGCTAGTTCTTTGAAAAGGTCAATAAAATTGACCTCTACCCAGGCTAACAAAAAAGACAGAAAACATAAATTACTAATATCAAAAATAAAAGAGAGGACATTACTACAGATCCCATGGACATTTAAAAGATAATGGAATATTATGAATAACTCTGTGATCATAAATTTGACAACCTAGATGAAATGAACCAACTCTTTGAAAGATACAATCTGTCAAAACTCACAAAAGAAGAAATAGATAATTTGAATAGATTTATATCTATTCAAGAAATTGAATCAATAATTAATAACCTTTCAAAACAGAAAGCACTGGGCCCAGATGGGTTCACTGGTGAATTCTGCTACACATTTAAGGAAGAAATTATACCAATTCTCTACAATCTCTTCTAGAGGATAGAAGCAGAGGGAATACTTCCTAAGTCATTCAGAGGCCAGCATTACCCTGATAACAGAACCAGAGAAAGACATTATAAGAAAAGAAAACTACAGACCAAGATATCTCATGAACATAGATGCATAAATCATCAACAAAATATTAGCAATATTTATGAAAAACTCTATGACCACAAATTTGATAACCTAGATGAAATAGACCAACTCCTTGATAGACACAATCCGCCAAAAGTCAAAGAAGAAATAGACAGTTTGAATAGACTTATATCTACTTAAATAAATATATTTTGATTTAAACTCACTAAGTTACAAAGGTTTCTTTAGGATACCATATTGGAAGTTTATTTCAGCAAACTGCATTACTGTCTAATTCCATTTGGTTTAAGGTAATCATGCAAGATCATGAAACTGAAGCTCTGATGGGACATAATGATGAGTAGATAGAGAACAACTTGGGAGACCAGCTGTCCCAAGCATTAGCTCATCACCAGATAGATTTTGTGGAGTGTACAAGTGGAACTTCTCACCGTAAGTGTACAAAAGCTTTCATAAAAATAAAGTTAAGGAAAGTTTTGCAATTTTGCAGGCCTTCACAATTGTATAGGTTTGGTAATCTTTGTTATTCATAAGAGGTAGAATCAAAACCTCAAGAACTGTGGCTTTGCTGGACTTTTGTCCATAGTATTGGGGTATACAAAGAGAACTGAAAGGGACCTTGAATATCAACTAGCCCAACTGTCTATTAACAGGAAAGAAATGAGGGTCAGTCTTCCCTAACTTCCTAAATTCTATGTGACGTGCCCATTTACATATGTTCATAGCATTTTGTGTATCTCTTATCATAATAATATATTACAATTGCTTTTTACTTGTCTGCTATCCATTAGAATGAAACTCACTGAGGGTAGTAATTATGATGTTAGCATTGAATCTCCAGAATTAACAGGACATTTTCTTATCTAGAACTATAATGATAACAAAATATCATATGATGTGTTATATATGACATAGGATACATATGATATATATATCCTCTCATATCAATCCTTTCAATCCTGTGAGGAGTATGTGAGTATGCTATTATTTATTTTCCCCTTTTTACAGAAGATGAAATTAAGACAGCAAAGTGAACCAACTTGCCCAGGGTCACTACACACTTAGTAAGTAGTGGATCCAGGATCAAATGTAGCACTTTAGTTACAGACCCTGCACTCTTAACCATGTCATTAAACTATCATAGAGTAGACTCTTCTTAAATATTCTTGAAAGTAGATTAAATAAATCAAATTGAGGGAATAGATATGCAAAACAATTACAATTCAATATGCTAAGTTATATAAACTCAGTAATTACAAGGAATACTGTATATTATTATACTATTTTATACTATATACACTTGAAGTCAGAGAAGCGTCACACAACGGGAACATTTTGAACTGAAATTTATACTACTATTTTTATGAAACATTTTTAGTGCAAATGAATAAGAAATTTTATTTTATCTTCCTCAGAGTAATACCCTGTTAGGTTATCATTCTGCCTTACCAATTTACTTAGTTAGAAATTAGAAAAATTTACTGTAAATCATTCTTTTTTTGTGTGGGGAAGACCAGCCCTGAGCTAACATCCGTCACCGATCTTCCCCTTTTTGCTGAGGAAGACTGGCCCTGGGCTAACATCGTGCCCATCTTCCTCTACTTTATATGGGACGCCGCCACGGCATGGCTGACAGGCAGTGCGTCGGCGGGCGCCCGGACCCGAACCCGCGAACCCTGGGCTGCCAAGCGCGGACTAAGCTGCTGCGCCACCGGGCCGGCCCCTAAATCATTCTTAATAAACATGTGACACTGATCCTATTTGCTCTTCTCTATATATCTTCAGTTGTTTTTGTTGTAAAAAATGAAGGGAAACCAGATTGAATAATAACCTCCTCTGACTGCTGAGAGTGAAATATCCTGCTTTTTATCATTTGTTCAACTCCCCCTTCTTGAATTAACAGCATTTGGTTGAACACACTGTGCTTTCAGAAAATGGTTTTCTTTTTTGGATGACTAAGAAATTTGATGCCACTGATGTGCACTTCGTATTTTCAAGATTTAAAATAATCTTATGGGTTAATGGAATCTTGTACGTTTATCTGTAAAATAATTAATTTTAAAGCAAAGCTTTCCAAATGACTATCTTTTTTTTTCCCTAAAACTTAAGATCTTCATAAGGCAACTAAATTTACTGATTTTAATTTTAAAAAGACATTATCAAGGTTCTTTAATTCAATTTTTAATTTCTCTGATAGTCACTAATATTCATCCTGCCTTACCCTCTCCCCCCTACCTTTTCCACTCACATGGAATTAAAGTATGGAATAACATTTAAACATTTCAATTAAGGGAAGAGTCAAATGCTAAAATGAAACAATACCTCAAAAAACATATTCTTTTGGGGACAGACATAGTATTCCAGTGTTTAAGTGCTCTGCTACAGGGAGAAACATTTACACAGGTTTTGTGAGTTGTCACATCACTGAAATATAAGATTTAAATTATCCCTAAGGTTTCACACTGCTCCCCACTCCCAATTTATTTTAAGATGATATCATTTGAGGTATACAAAATAACAGATTGTTTCTTGTATGGAGATTTTCAATTAAACCAAAATTTCTAATAGTCCTAGTACCCAAATCTTGGTTTCTAATACCAGTGTTCAAAAACAATACTAGGTCTCCTTGGAGAAATGGCTGATTCTAGCAATGGCTTAGGAAATATGCAAGATGAGCCTGGAGCATCTTGTAGCGCCCGAAAGTAAGGTAATGCCCCCTCCCCCTCAAAATACCAAAATCCACAATGACAGAGGCATGTCAAAAGGACACAGGAATAAATTGAAAGATCTCCCAATGGCCAAAGCTGAAATAATTTGAGCAACAAAGTGAATTAAGTATAATTAATTTATAACCCAAATTATAAAATAAATATCAATGAGTCTATATTGACATAAATACATGATTGAACAAATAAATAAATGGGGAGAATAGAAAAATCTTCAAAGCAGAAAAATTCCAAATAATTTATGTAGACACTTAGCCCTCTAGAAGGTGAAGCATAACTCCCCACTCGTTTAGTGTGAAATGTACATTGTAACTTCCTTCCATAGAGTACAGTATAGAAAAGGGGAAAAAAAGAGTAACTTTCATAGTGGAGAAACCTGACAAACACTATCTCAAGGCACGTGATCAAGTTTAATATCTACAGTGAAAGGTCATATTGATAGTATGAACCCTTGATATGAGGTGATGAGAATGACACTTTACCTCCGTAGTCTTCTTTCCAAAACCAAATTACCCCAGTCCAATTAGAAGAAAAAATTTCAGATAAACTGCAGGACATTCTGCAAAATACCTGACCAGTATTCCTCAAAATATCAAGGTCATCAAAACAAAACAAAAAGTCTGTGAAACACTATCACAGCTAAGAGGAGCCTAAGGAGACATGACAATTAAATATAATGTGGTGTCATGGATGGTATCCTGGAACACAAAAATGACATTAGGCAAAATCTGAGAAAATTTGAATACAAAATGAAAATTAGTTAATAGTAATATTGGTTAATTATAATAAAGGTATCATACTAATGTAAGATAATAATATGGGTAACTGAGTGTGGGGAGTTCAGAAACTCTGTGTGCTATTTTTGAAACAATTTTGTAAATCTACAACTATTCTAAAATAACAAAAGTTTATTAAAAAATATCTAATAGTTTGTTTATTCAGGTTAGGGGTCCCACCAGGAAATCTTGAAAGACTGAGCATTCCTGGTTTTTGCCCATGAGTGGTAAAATTGGGACATAAACACATTTACTGTAGTAGATTGCAGAGAGACTTTGGTGAATCTATTTGAATGTAGATATTGTACATACCCTACTATCAAATATTCACATGCATATTCACAGTCACATGAGTAACTCTATTTTTCCATATACTGATGTTTAAGTGCTATACCTTATATGTGAGGGAAATATGCCTTCAACAGAAACTACCCATTGTGGGTGGCTGACTTGGAGTTATGACTTTTCTTTTCACGTGTCTCACAGTGTCATTTGTTGCATCATAGAGGAAGGGTCTATCTTTAATTAGAGAGACATAAGTAATTGTGCCTTTAATTATATTGGTCTCTAAAACTATTTAAGCCAAATCCTCATCATGGTGGAAAGCAGATAGTATGTTCATTGCCTCTGCTCATTATATGCACAGCTACACTAGGATTTGTCCAAACATGCTTTCAAGACTAGAGGAAGCTGGGACTATAAAGCTCCAAGGCCAGTTA